>CM066036.1:794797150-797197150 GCA_033557465.1 Ichthyophis bannanicus
GAATGCTGTTCACGCTGGCCCATCCAAGTGCCCTGATTCTGCAACCGTGGGAACATTTAGCTTCCATGGATGAAGAATCGGGTATATCACAAGCCTGCAAAAATACTATTGGGCCTGGTCTAGGGGATACCTGGGATTTATCCTGTGGAAATTTACTCCTGTCTAGAATACCTTCAGCACCTCTGAGGTTCACAAATCTCAATACTCCTACCTCCCCGTTCGACCCATGTCCGGTCTCCTGGTTGAAGATTACACAGGATCAATTCCTACCTTCCATATCTGACACTGTCCACTCCTCCCGCCCCCAAGGATTCCTTCCTCCCTCCCTCAAGCAATCATCAATCAGACCACTCCTGAAGAAGCCACATTTGGATCCACACTCACCAGCCTCCTACAGACCTATAACCAGTATACTCTTCATCTCCAAAATCATTGAAAGAGCCATACAAACAAAACTCCAAGATCATATAGACCATCATGCACTGTTAAAACGCACAGAAACATGGATTCAGGCCCAATCATGGCACGGAAACTGATGACCTCCCTGCTAAATTCACTCATCACTAGCATCGAATCAATCACACAAGGCTTCCTCCTGCTTTTTCTAGACATCTCTGCCGCCTTTGACACTGTATCCCACCAGCGTCTCCTCAACAAACTCCACCAAACTGGAGTCTCACTAATCTGTGAAAGGCAGATAAGGATTCAAACACACACCTCAACCCCATTGACCCTTAACCAGGGTGTACCACAAGGTTCTTCTCTCTCCCCTCTACTATTCAGTACTTACATTCGGCCTCTATGTGACATCCTCCAGCAATTCCCTGTCCAGTTTCTGATATACGCCGACAATATAATGATTTCCACACCATTCTCCACTTCCACTCCAGACTACTCCATGCTCTCAAGCTGCCTCACTGAAACCATCAGCTGGCTCCACCATCATATCCTCTCCATCAATCTCAGTAAAACAGAGCAGCTCCACGTAACCATGGACCCCAACTTCACCCTCCCTGCTTCTATCAAACTCGGCAACTCTGAAATCCAAGTCAGCTCCCACACAAAGGTACCTGGGAATCATACTTGATCAGCAACTTAACTTCAAGGAACAAATGCACTGCATCACCAAAGCGGTATATTACAAGCTAAAAACCATCCGAAACATGTGCCCCTTCCTATCCACCAATACATTCCATACAGTCTGCCAGGCCACTATCACACTTTGATACTGTAACTCCATTTATCAATGCCTACCTCAATACACAATCCTTCCTCTGCAACTTGCACAAAATATCGCTGCAAGAACCGTCTTCCAAACCTCACAGCACACCGACATCACACCCATCCTCAAACATCTCCATTGGCTCCCCATCAGCTCAAGAATACATACAAAGTATTTTTTTTTTCAAAATCTGTTTATTAATGACAGAACATACAGTAATAAGCAAAATAACCAAACAATCGCCAGTCATATACAGTCATCATATATCATGGCACCTCCCGGGTAGGGTTGCCTCTTATCCACCACCCTGGGAGTAACCCAACAAACAATTTGAAAATGCACATTACCGTATCAAATGTACCCAGATACCCCCCCCACCCTGAAGTCACCACCGCGTCCCAAACGGGGGGGGGGGGGGGACGCCCCCCCCACCACCCCCACTATACAACCTTGAGCACCTCACTACGGGTTTTAGGTCCCAGTGTGTGTATGTAAGGCATCCAGACTAGCAAAAAGGTAGCCCAGCACCGAGGATGTCGCCGCGCGCTCCTCCGTTCCAGGAGCATGAACTGATGCAGGCTGTTACGCCATTCCCAGAACGTAGGGCCGGTGGGTTCCCTCCACCGGTGTAGAATAGGACCCTTACCCACCAGACAGGCCTTCCGCACCAATAAGCCTTCCCATCTACCCTTAGGGTGAAGTGGTCCCGTCTGAACCAAAATCACGGACACCCCCGACCAGCAAATCTGCTGCTGTAGCAAGCCGCCCAGGTACTTTCCAATTCGCAACCAATACCGGCGAATAACGGGGCACCCCCACCACATATGGCCCAAATCCGCCAAAGCACAACTACATTTGGGACATCCCCCATAGGTTGTGATACAGCTCCTCAGCGCTCTCCGCGGCGAGTACATACAAAGTATTAACCCTCATCCACAAAACCCTGAACAATACATCAGCAGAGCAACTACACAACTTAACTCACACCTCAGACTCTACTAGACCAAGGAGAAAACGCACACAGAACCTCATCTGTATTCCATCACGGTCTCGCAATTGCAAGTAGTCTACAAGATCAAGAACTTTCCTATTATATACCCTGTGATAAGGAAGCTTATCATAGCTCAGGAAGGGGCTATAGAAAAGGTGAAGTGACTCTGAACAAGCAACCTGTCAGTGCTGGTAGAAATGAGAAAACAGAATTTTGCCATAAAAGACTACCAGTCCCAGAATACACCAGGTTTCCAACAGCCATGAAAGGAGCTGAAGTGAGAAAACGTGTGTTCAATCAGGAGGGCTATGAGG
Source organism: Ichthyophis bannanicus (assembly GCA_033557465.1). NCBI lineage: Eukaryota > Metazoa > Chordata > Amphibia > Gymnophiona > Ichthyophiidae > Ichthyophis > Ichthyophis bannanicus. The sequence goes on from CM066036.1 coordinate 794,799,678, forward strand.
TAATCCCTAAGCACTCATCTCAAAGGGCAGGGCCTGATTCAGCACAGCTGCGCTGTATTAGGGGGGAGCACTCATCTAAGCAGAATAAGAGTAGAGTTTATTCTACAGATGACCATCTTCATGATCACCTTGGAGATGCAGAGAAGGATCATCAGTTTCATCTGAAGGATCAGCAGAAGCAGAAGCCAAACCGGACGGATAGAGAAGGAAAGAAACCCTCTGGAAGGAAGAGGAGAAAAGCCTTTGAGAGGTCTAGAAGAGTCCAAGGCAGTACGTATACTGGGAGGTATTCCAAGGGCCAGCATAGACCATTGGACTGGGGAAAGCCAGAGGAATGGTACTGCAGAACAAGGAATCACCAGAGGCTACCTGTGAGGGAGACGGCTGCACGTGGAAGGGACTCTAAGACCTATGCCAGAAGGTATGTGAAGAGAGATCCAGTGTCCAGGGATCAGGACTGGAAGGCTGGACATAAGAACTGGACTACATACTGGCCAGGCTATATAGAGAGGAACTATAGCAACAATGGAAGCTCAGGTATGAACATTGATCTATGCCCTAGCTATAACCTTGAAAGACAGCAGGGAAATAAGTATTCTCCTGAAAGGGCTCCATTGAAAGATTCATCTGTGCCAATTCATGATAGTGACCTTATGCTTGTTGATGAAGAGGGAATAACAGCAGATGAAGATATTTGAAGATATTGTTTATATGGACTGCTCTCTATCCAAACTCCGTTGGTAACTTTCTGTGATAAAGCACAGCAGCCATCACAAAGAAAATATAAATTTGTTCTTTATTCCACTAAGAAAAGCTCCTGAAGCAGGATTTGACTCACACAGTAGAAAGCCAGCCTGCTAAAGGGTTTCAGCTGGCTAACTGATAGCAATTGAGCTGCACCTAATTGCTTGTGAGCTAGGAGAGAATTACTTCTGGATCTGTGTGGAAAGTAATCAGAAGTTAACCTTACAAGAACAGTTTATTTCTTTCTTTGTGGCTTTTCGTTTGTTAGAGATATGCTAAGAAAACATTAGCTAATTGCCTGACAAGTTTGAAGGTTGTTTTCCTGATTTTGATTTTTGACTTTGTTTTACCAAGTTAAACACTGCAAGCAAGTAATCTAATTTATGTGCTACCAAGCATATCTGTGCTGGGAGAAATAACCCCATAAATAAAGAAGTATCTTATTGGCTTTAACACTTGTGCACAACTAAATTATTGTCAGCGGCTGTGTCTGGTGTGAATGAACTACATTACCCACAATACCTTGCAAAAATCATATAAATATATGCATTGTCAAGACTGTGAAGATTCTCACCCAGGCAGCTGTCTGACAAATGGCGTAGTTTTTCGGATTGCTTTTGCACAAAGGGGATTTACTTGCTGAGGATTACAACTACAGTTCAAGTTTAAAGCTGAAAAAAAAAGATTTTCCCTAAACTGCACTTTGGAGGAGAGGAAGCTGTCCCAGGAGGAAAAGACCCTGTGCAGAGCTGGATTCATCACTGAGACAAGGTAATAAGTACCTGGGCATGTCTAGTGGTGGATGGGAGTAAGCACAGGGTAATTGGAAAAAAAAAAAAAAGAGTGTAGAAAAAAACACCTGTTTGGAAGGTGGTGCACTGTGTTTTTTTTTCTTTGTATTTTCTTACAGGGTTCAAGATGGATCCAAGGGAACTAGCTCAGTGGATGGCAGCCCAGTTCAGCAGGCAGCAGGAGCTAGCACAGCAGGCTCAGGACACTGCTATGAGAGCCTTAATGGACCAGCAGAAGCCAGTGCTTGATCTGGTGCAAGCCCTAGTTGAGCTGAAGAACCAAAGTGGAACAGATGCAAGACCAGCAGTGAATACTGGTACACCACATGTGGACAGTGTGGGACTCAATCAAGGGATTGGGGCATTTAGTTTTGGGAAGCTAACTCCAGATGATAATGTTGATGATTTTCTAGAGTCTTTTGAAAGAGTGGCACAGGCATTAGCATGGCCAGAGACCCAGTGGGCAGTAAGGCTGGCAGCCTCATTAACTGGAGAGGCGCTTGCAGCTTACAGAGCAATGCCAGCAGCCCAGGCTTTGAATTATAAGGATGTAAAGGCTGCTATTAGAGATCGCCTAGGGTTGTCTATTTCAGAGTATAGGCGAATGTTTAGAGCTACTACATTGAGAGTGGGTGAAACACCCAGGGCTCTGAGTCAGAGAATCAGAGGTTTAGCTGTAAAATGGTTGGAGCCTGCGCAAAAGACGGTAGAAATGTTATTAGATATTATAATGCTGGAACAATTTATGTTTGGGGTGCCTAAAGATTTGCACACTTTCCTTATACAGCAAAATTGCCAAAATCTTGGAGAGGCAACCATGCTAGCAGAGAGATTCTTGGAAGCCACACAGGCTTGTCATAGAATGGGTGGCCCTCTAAAGATGGATGCGGAGGCTAGATGTGCTGTATCAGAAAAGAAAATAATTAAAAATGTTTCTGAAAATGAATGTACTGTATCAAACCAGATGACACAGTGGAATAGAAAGAAATGTTTCAAGTGTGGAAAATGGGGACATTTAGAAAAAAGATGCCAGACACACACTAGCTTAATGGGTCTGGATTTAAAACAGCCCAAAGAAGGATTTCTTTTGATGGTTGATGTGCAAGGAATTACCACAAATGCTTTATTAGACTCTGGGGCAGACCAGAGTATGATGTCAAAAAGGCTTTGGAAGAGGATAGAGGCCCAAGAAGGATTTGTGCCTAGAACCCCTGAAAGCCAAGTTCACATCAGATGCATTCATGGTGCTGCAACATCATATCCCACCTATAGGCTAAAGGTTAAGTGCCTGGGGGGACAAGAGGAAGTCCTGTTAGCAGTGGTGCCTAGGCTACCCGTTGATTTGGTTCTAGGAAGAGACTGGCCAAGATTTAAGCAGGGTCTAGTGGAAGGACTAGGAAAGAAGGAGGGAGAAGGTTTAATGGTAATAGCTCCCGGGCCTTTATTTGGAAGTCCTCAGACCCCAGCTAAAAAGATGGTTAAGCGTCCAGAAGACCAAGCTACCCCAAAGCAGATATTTGTCCTAAAGTACCATAGGATCACAGAGAAGGCCCAAGCTCCTAAGCGGGCAACCCCTCAAGCTGCTGGGTTTGACCTGTGCAGCATAAAAAATGTGACGGTACCTAGCCAAGGGAGAGCCCTGGTTGACACCGGTCTCCAAGTGGAAATACCTATTGGATGTTATGGGAGAGTAGCCCCAAGGTCCGGATTAGCCCTTAAATATTTCATCGATGTGGGTGCGGGAGTAATTGATCCCGATTACAGGGGCAATATTAAAGTTCTGTTATTTAACTTTGGACAGAATGATTATCACGTGAAGACAGGAGACAAAATTGCCCAATTGATCTGTGAGAGGCTGGGTTTTCCACCTGTGGAGGAGGTCACGTCCCTGGAAAATTCTGAGCGTGAAACCAAAGGCCTTGGTTCTACTGACGTCAAAGGGGTTAAAAGCCTAGCTGCCACCTGTGCCCGAGAGAGGGAGGTGAATGAAGAGGAAGATTTGGGACCCCAGGTATCTGATTGTAAAGAAAAATCAGAGCCCCAAATAGGTGAGGACCTGACAGTGGTACAACAGGAAGAAATTAAGAAATTGCTCAAAGAGTTTCCAGATGTGTTGACACCCATACCTGGGGAGACACATTTGGTTGCCCATGAAATAATAACTCCATCTGGGAAATTAGTTCGTCAAAGACCATACCGCTTGCCTGAAGCCAAAAGACAGGAAGTAGTGGCACAAGTCCAGGAGATGTTGGACATGGGAGTAATAGAGGAGTCAAAGAGTCCCTGGAATAGCCCCATAGTCCTGGTGCCGAAGCCTGATGGATCTTTAAGATTTTGTATTGACTTCCGGCAGGTAAACGCCATATCAGTTTTTGATGCATATCCAATGCCAAGAATTGAAGAGCTGTTGGACCAGCTGGGACAGGCTCAATACTTAACCACCCTTGATATGACAAAAGGATATTGGCAAATCCCTCTCACCAGGGAGTCGAAGCCGAAGACTGCGTTCAGCACCCCCGTTGGCCTTTTCCAGTTCAAGAGGATGCCTTTCGGATTGCATGGAGCAGCGGCTACCTGCCAAAGGTTAGTGGATCAGGTACTTCGACCCCACCAAAATTATGCTTTTGCATATATGGATGATGTCATAATCCATAGTAACACCTGGGCGGAGCATCTGAAGAGGATCAGGGCAGCCTTGTGCTCCATGAAGCAAGCGGGAATCACTTTAAACCCGAAGAAGTGTGCCTTTGCAAATAGGGAGGTAAAATACCTAGGCCACCTAGTGGGAAGAGGAAAAATTAAACCTCTAATAAGTAAAATAGATAGCATCAGGAATTTTCCTCCTCCAACAACAAAGAAACAACTAAGAAGTTTCTTAGGACTTATAGGATACTACCGCAGGTTTATACCGCAATTCGCAGAGAAAAGTGCCATTTTCACGGATATGCTGCGGAAGAATTGTCCAAACCAGCTAAAGTGGACACCTGAAGCTGAAAAAGCGTTTTCAGTCTTAAAAGAAAAATTGTGTACAGGACCGGTACTGAAAGGGGTGGACTTCAAGAAACCCTTTCTGGTTCAAACGGATGCATCGGATGTAGGGCTAGGAGCAGTTCTATCCCAGTGTCATGATGGGGAGGAGCATCCTGTGATGTACCTGAGCAGGAAGTTGTCACCGGCTGAACAAAAGTATTCCACAATAGAAAAAGAGTGTTTAGCTATCAAGTGGTCAGTGGAGGCGTTAAGGTTTTACCTTACAGGGAGAAAGTTCCAGTTGGTCACAGACCATGCCCCACCTAAGTGGTTGCAGCAAATGAAGAACCACAATGCCAGGTTGACACGCTGGTACATGGCCTTACAGGCATTTGATTTTCAAGTTGAACATCGTGCTGGGAAGTTACACAAGAATGCGGATGCCCTTTCCCGGATTACGGACTGTAGAGAAGAAGTTTCACCAGTTACACCAGTCCGTAATAACTTAAGCAGGGGGGTATGTGATAAGGAAGCTTATCATAGCTCAGGAAGGGGTTATAGAAAAGGTGAAGTGACTCTGAACAAGCAACCTGTCAGTGCTGGTAGAAATGAGAAAACAGAATTTTGCCATAAAAGACTACCAGTCCCAGAATACACCAGGGTTCCAACAGCCATGAGAGGAGCTGAAGTGAGAAAACGTGTGTTCAATCAGGAGGGCTATGAGGTAATCCCTAAGCACTCATCTCAAAGGGCAGGGCCTGATTCAGCACAGCTGCGCTGTATTAGGGGGGAGCACTCATCTAAGCAGAATAAGAGTAGAGTTTATTCTACAGATGACCATCTTCATGATCACCTTGGAGATGCAGAGAAGGATCATCAGTTTCATCTGAAGGATCAGCAGAAGCAGAAGCCAAACCGGACGGATAGAGAAGGAAAGAAACCCTCTGGAAGGAAGAGGAGAAAAGCCTTTGAGAGGTCTAGAAGAGTCCAAGGCAGTACGTATACTGGGAGGTATTCCAAGGGCCAGCATAGACCATTGGACTGGGGAAAGCCAGAGGAATGGTACTGCAGAACAAGGAATCACCAGAGGCTACCTGTGAGGGAGACGGCTGCACGTGGAAGGGACTCTAAGACCTATGCCAGAAGGTATGTGAAGAGAGATCCAGTGTCCAGGGATCAGGACTGGAAGGCTGGACATAAGAACCGGACTACATACTGGCCAGGCTATATAGAGAGGAACTATAGCAACAATGGAAGCTCAGGTATGAACACTGATCTATGCCCTAGCTATAACCTTGAAAGACAGCAGGGAAATAAGTGTTCTCCTGAAAGTGCTCCATTGAAAGATTCATCTGTGCCAATTCATGATAGTGACCTTATGCTTGTTGATGAAGAGGGAATAACAGCAGATGAAGATATTGTTTATATGGACTGCTCTCTATCCAAACTCCGTTGGTAACTTTCTGTGATAAAGCACAGCAGCCATCACAAAGAAAATATAAATCTGTTCTTTATTCCACTAAGAAAAGCTCCTGAAGCAGGATTTGACTCACACAGTAGAAAGCCAGCCTGCTAAAGGGTTTCAGCTGGATAACTGATAGCAATTGAGCTGCACCTAATTGCTTGTGAGCTAGGAGAGAATTACTTCTGGATCTGTGTGGAAAGTAATCAGAAGTTAACCTTACAAGAACAGTTTATTTCTTTCTTTGTGGCTTTTCGTTTGTTAGAGATATGCTAAGAAAACATTAGCTAATTGCCTGACAAGTTTGAAGGTTGTTTTCCTGATTTTGATTTTTGACTTTGTTTTACCAAGTTAAACACTGCAAGCAAGTAATCTAATTTATGTGCTACCAAGCATATCTGTGCTGGGAGAAATAACCCCATAAATAAAGAAGTATCTTATTGGCTTTAACACTTGTGCACAACTAAATTATTGTCAGCGGCTGTGTCTGGTGTGAATGAACTACATTACCCACAATACCTTGCAAAAATCATATAAATATATGCATTGTCAAGACTGTGAAGATTCTCACCCAGGCAGCCGTCTGACAACCCCCACCCTCTGGAATGCGCTACCCCCAGAAATCCGAAACATCAAGCCTTCCACTGAATTTCATAAAAAAATCAAGACTCGCCTCTTCCAGAAGCATTTTGACAATAAGCAACCTACATGACCCCACTCATGAAACTCTTATGATCCCACGCCTAACTACCCTTTCAAGTCCCATTTGACCCCATTCCTGCTAACCTCTCAGCCCACTGTATATAATTGCATTTGTTAACAACCTTATAATGTTCTTTATTATGAGTTCCCTATATTTATTGCACAAGTTCCAATGTTGATCAAAATCTGTTCCTTGTAAAAACTAAGTTCTATTTAAACTGCTTTGACTGGTAGAAAAGCGGTATATCAAAATCTGTTAAATAAATAAACAGGACAGAGTTTACTGACAAGCTTCAGAAGGTTTAAGCAAAGTGTTCCTATGTTTCATTACCTCATCAGGAGCATCGAAGACCTTTCCTCATTCAGGAAGCATCTGAAGACTCATCTGTTCATCGAGCCCTATGGTCCTATATTATAATCCCACTCACCCATGCACCCCAACAAATACAAATCATTGTAAATAGTTAAGTTATTTGTACATAGTTATTGTATACACTCCATGTCCTATTGTAACTGAATTGTATGTAAACCGCTTTGACCCAGTGAAAAGCAGTATAAAAGCCCAGCTAAATAAATAAATATATAAAATAAATTCCTTATTGTCCCTCCAGTCCAGTCCCACACCTCTGGGTAGTGCTCCTTTTCCAGCAGCTTGGAGATTGAGCATGTCATCTTTTGATGATATCGGTGTATTAAGGCAGCTGTCACCGCCTACCAGCCCCAGTAAGCTCAGTCTCCAAGCAGCTGGAGGAGGTAGTGAGCCAGGGTGCTGGACTCACTGAAGGAACAAATAAGGATAGTTAGTGTGAGGTTTATAGGTTTATTTGGGGATTTTGGGTCCCTGTCCTTACAGGGGTAGTCTTTGGTTTTTAAAGTTGTTGTTGTTGTTAAGTGCCGTTGAGTCGGAGTCGACTCATGGCGACCCTCTGGATAGCTATCCTAAATTGTGTTCGGTCTTCAATCAAGCAGCTCATTACCTGTAGCTGCTGTTATTCTATTGATCCATCTCATTGCTGGCCTTCCTCTTTTGCGTTGACCTATCTTGCCAAGCATGATGTCTTTCTCTAATGATCTCTCTCTTCGCATGATATGTCCAAAGTATGAAAGTCGAAGTTTTGTCATCTGAGCTTCTAAAGAAAGCTTAGGTTTGATCTCCTCTAGTACCAACTGGTTTGTTCTTTGGGCAGTCCATGGTATACACAGTATTCGCCGCCAGCACCATAATTCAAAGGCATAGATTTTCTTCCTGTCTATCTTTTTCACTGTCCAGCTTTCACATCCATATGATGTTATTGAAAATACCATGGCTTGAACAAGTCGAATCTTTGTATGAAGAAAGACATCTCTGCTCTTGAGAATCTTATCTAGGTCTTTCATAGCCATTCTGCCAAGAGCAATGTGTCATCTGATTTCTTGACTGCTTGTTGCTTCTTTATTGATAGTTGATCCAAGTAGGTTAAAGTTGTTCACAATTTCAATTTCTTCTCCTTCAACGATGAATCTGTTGGTTATGCCTGTTGTCATGATCTTTGTCTTCTTTACATTAAGGTGCAGGCCCATTTTGAGACTATGTTCTTTGATTGTGAGAAGCAAATGTTTCAGATCATCTTCACTTTTAGCCAGTAATGTGGTATCATCAGCATAGCGAAGTTGTTGATGAGTGTTCCACCAATCTTCACACCTCTGTTGTCTTCATACAATCCTGCTTCTCTGATGATTTGTTCTGCATATAAATTAAACAGGTAGAGGGAAAGTATGCAGCCTTGTCTTACACCTTTGCTTATTTTAAACGATTCTGTTTCTCTTTGTTCCATTCAAACTGTTGCTTCTTGATCAATGTACAGATTGTGCAAGAGTACGATCAGGTGTTCTGCTATACCCATGCTTCTTAATGTGGCCCAGAGTTTCTCATGGTTTACACAGTCACAAGCTTTGCTATAGTCTATAAAGCACAAATAGATATCCTTTTGGTATTCTTTAGTCTCTTCAAGGATACATCTCACATCCGCAATGATGTCTCTTGTTCCTCGCCCTTTCCTGAACCCTGCTTGCACTTCAGGTAGTTCTTGTTCCAGGTATGGTTGTAGTCTCTTTTGAATAATCTTCAGTAGAATCTTGCTGGCATGTGGGATCAGAGCGATTATGCGATGATTTCCACAGTCAGTTGGATCACCTTTCTTTAGTATTGGTATAAACACAGATCTTTTCCAGTCAGTTGGCCATGATGTTGTCTTCCATATTTCTTGGCAGAGCCTTATAAGTACGGTAACAGCTGCATCAGATTGCTGTTATACTTCTATGGGAATGCTATCAATGCCTGATGCTTTGTTCTTTGATAAGGCTTTCAATGCTGCTTCTTTCATCACCAATGGTTCCCGATCATAAGGTGCAGGTTGAAACGGCTGTTGGTCCACTTGATCTTTATCATATAAAAACTCTGTATATTCCTTCCATCTTTTCTTGATCTTCTCAGCATCATTCAACATAGAACCTTGAGCATCTTGTAACATTCCAGTTCAAGGCTGGAACTTTTTCTTTAACTCTCGTAGCTTTAGGAAAGCCGATCTTGTTCCTCCTCTAATAGTTTCTGTTTCTATTTCCTTGCATGCATCATTGTAGTACTTTTCCTTGTCCTGTCTTGCTGCACATTGAAATCTCTGTTGAGTTCTGTGATTGTCTTGCTTTCTCCTCTGGCTTTAGCTTCTCTGCGTTTCTGGGCAATTTTCAGAGTTTCTTCCGTCATCCATTTTGGCCGTTTTTTTTCTTTTTCACCTTTTGTAGAGACTTCTCGCTTTCTTCCAACACAACCTTCTTGATGTCATTCCATAACTCTTCTGGAGCTCTGTCATTTGTATCTAAAGCAGCAAATCGATTTTGCAGGCAGTCTTTAAATTCCAGTGGTATTTTCTCAAGGTCATATTTTGCTGCATTCATGAGTTGTTTGCTCTTTTTCAACTTTAGCTTGAGTTTGCATACTAGTAGTTGATGATCTGTTCCACAGTCAGCTCCAGGTTTTGTGTTTGTTGATGTTATAGAGCTTTTCCATCGTTGACTTCCACAGATGTAGTCAATTTGATTTTTATACAATCCATTGGGTGAAGTCCATGTGTACAGTCGCCGCTTGTGTTGCTGGAAGAAGGTGTTTGAGATGAATAGATCATTGGTCTTGCAGAATTCTATCAGTCTTTCTCCAGTTTCATTTCTGTTGCCAAGTCCATATTTTCCAACTACTTTGTCTTCTTCTTTGTTGCCAACTTTTGCGTTCCAGTCACCCATGACTATCAGGATGACCTGTTTGCATGTTCTGTGAATTTCAGCTTGTTCTTGTTCATAGAACTCTTCAATTTCATTCTCTTCTGCGGCTGTTGTTGGGGCATATACTTGAATTATAGCTGTGTTGATAGGCATTCCTCGTAGACAAATAGAGATTAAGCATTCGCTGACTGCATTGTATTTCATTACAGTTCTTGCAAGTTTCTTCTTTATTATAAATGCAACACCATTTCTTCTTTGTCTTTCATTTCCAGCATAGTAGACCATGTGATCATCTGATGCAAAGTGCCCGATGCCAGTCCATTTCAGTTCGCTGACACCCAACAGATCAAGTTGTACATGTTCCATTTCATTCTCGACCACCTCCAACTTCCCTTGGTTCATGCTTCGTACGTTCCATGTTCCAATGTGTAAGACATCTTTACAACTTCTGACTCTCATTTCATGACAAAGACAAAGAGAAGAAGGATCGGTGGCTCCTCCTCCCCCCTTCCAGGAACCTGTGCAGGGTCAGGAGGGTGCAGCAAGGTGGGATTCTTGAGCGGCTCCTGATCCCATTGGCGGGTGTGGAGCTACCGTATCGAGGCGACTGACAGGCATAGTCTCTTCCCCTTCTCCCCCCCAGCGCCCAAGACCTCAGTATGCGGCTGAGCGCAGGGGAAAAAGAGCACTGCAGGAGACAGCAGTAGCGGTCCAGTAAGCAGCGGATTGTAGCGGACAGCTGTCCCGGCCAGTAGAAGTGGCGGTGGTGCGGTGAGTGGGGAGACAGAGGCAGTTTTTCGCGGCAGCGTGTTAGAGGCCTGGAGCACGTGGTGCAGGTTCCCGCCGGCACACGGAGCAGCCCGCAGTTGGCCTTCCCGTCCACACAGGGTGCTCAGCTTGATTGAGTCTGCGTTTCTTAATTTTTCAAGCACAGCTACAGTGTTGCCATGGTTGAGGGCAGGCCTGAGGGCTGTCTCTGACTGCGGGACGTTTTTTTCTCTTTCTTTTTTTCTGGAGTTGTTTAATCAAATTTAATTTAATTTCTCTTGGGTTGATTTTTTTGGGCTGTTTTCTCCTCTAAGGAATTAGATTCAGTGTTTTAAAAAAAAAAAGAAAAAGGTGTATTGAAGGGGTAGACAGCTGGGGTGGAGACCGCTGCCTTCCGGATACAGCGAAGCCACCATGCCAGCAAGGACACAATGCGTGGTTTGTGGGTCCCGTAGTAGGGCGGTCTCAGATGCCGGAGTCTGTGTCGGGTGCACACAGGAAGCTGCCTCTCTGGAACAGGACCTACAGGACAAGGCGAGTACGGAGACCCCCACCCTGGCGCAGGAGGGCCAGGAGGGAGGGGATTCTGCTTTGTCGTTGACTGGGGGGGGGACCACGGTCCGTCAGCTGCTCCGGGACCCTCCACATCTCTTCCCTGAGAAGTAACTGGCCTCCTGGGGGATTTATCACCGGAGTTTGTGTTACTGTTGCATAGAGCATTTTGCTTGCACCAGCAAAGCTTGACGGGTGGCCCTTCTTCATTGACAATGGGATTGAAGAGGGCGGTGAGCACAGTAGAAGGTGAGACGGGAGTCCCAGCCAATAGGGCCAGGGGTCTGGAGGAGGGGCACCCCTCACCAGAGTCAGAAGGCCCAGAGGGAAACAACTTGGACGTGGATCTGGACCTCCCAGAGAAGATGGCAAGATTCCAGAGGGGGAAGATCAGGCCAGGTTGGTGAGAGTGTTTCGTTGGGAGGAGCACCCAGCACTCATCTCAGAGCCTTTGAAGACTCTGAATATGCCCACAAGTCTCCCAGCAGAGGAGATTTTGGAGGATCCTCTACTCCAGGCAGTTCAGAAGTCGCAAGCTACTACTACTACTATTACTACTATTTAGCACTTATATAGCGCCACGCACGCAGCGCTGTACAGTGTTTCCAGTCCAGAGTGGTCAGGCAGATGATACAGGAGGAGTGGGATCTGCCAGAAGCTGACCTCAGGGGCGGGTGGACCTTGTCGCACCTTTATCTCCTGCCGGAGCAGGAGCACAAGCTCCTGTGGTCTCCGAAGGTGGACGCGGCAGTGTCTGCAGTTACTAAGAAGACTACGATACCCATAGAGGAGAGTACGGCTCTCAAGGATGTCCAGGATAGGAAGCTGGACACACTGTTGAAGCAGGCATTTGATATTTCTGCCTTGTCTCTGCAGGCCTCCATCTGCGGGGCATGGGTGGCTAGGGCTTGCCTCCGTTGGTTGCAAAGGATTCAGGGCCCGGAGGACTCTGAGCCCACTATGTCAGGAGAGGCGTCGAAGATGGAGTCAAGGGCAGGCTGTCTGGTGGATACCCATTACAATCTCATCAGGGGTCTTTCCAAGAGTATGGCTTCCATAGTGGCGGCCCGCTGTTACTTGTGGCTTAGGAAATGTGCATTGGACAGTTCCTCTGTCCCGGCTTAGTAAGCTGCCCTTTAAGGGAAAGCACCTCTACGGAGAGGACTTGGAGAAGTTAGTTAAGGACTTGGGGGAGTCCAAAGGGGGTCGATTACCCGAGAACAAACAAAGGCAGAGCTATAGTACTTGGCTCAAAGTCAGCCGAGGGAGTTTAAGCTTTTTTGTACCCCTCACTTCAAACCAGTCTCAGAGGGGTAGGTTCCCTGCCAGAGGACAGGGGTTTTGTGGTTTCTGAGGAGCGGGAAAAGGCTTTGGGGCCGCCAGTACATCGGGGCACAAAAGAGGACAATGAGGCGAGGTGGGCTCAGGCAGGGGTAGGGCCCAGATCACGTCCGACCAGTGGGTCTTGGAGGTGGTCAGAGAGGGCTACGCCCTGGAATGGATCCGTCCAATAAGGGAATTTTCATCTAGTCCCCCTGCAAGGCTCAAGGCAAGTTGGAGGCGGTAAGGGAAACCCTGTTGTGCCTGTTGCAGCTACGAGCCGTCGAACCGGTGCTTGCAGACCAGTATGGGTACGGTCGATACTCCATTTATTTTTTGGTGCCCAAAAAGGAGGGCCCTCGAAGCCCTGGAGTGGATCCCGGTGGTTACGGATGCTAGTTTATCCAGCTGGGGGCCCATTGCGAGGGACACTTTGCCCAAGGACAGTGGGATCCTCTGGAGGCTCGATGGTCGATCAATAGGATTGAGATGCGGGCAGTGACTCTGGCCCTGATGAACTTCAAGGAAGTCTTACGAGGAAAAGCAGTGCAGATTTTCTCAGACAATGCGACAATGACAGCGTTTGTAAACCGGCAGAGGAGCACGGGCAGCCCAGCCCTGGCAAAGGAGGCCAAAAGATTGTTCAGTTGGGCGGAGGCCCGATTGCAGGTAGTGTCGGCAGCACAGTCCAGAATGTGCAGGCGGACTATCTCAGCTGTGTTCGGGGTGGACTCCAGAGAGTGGTGCCTCAACCAGGATGTGTTTGAGCAACAGATACAATGCTGGGGCAAGCCTGTCATGGACCTGATGGCAAAGTTCAACTCGTCCAAAGCCAGATGTTTTTTCAGCAGGAAAAGAGAACGAATGTTGGAGGGCCTCGACACATTAGTTCAGAGGTGGCCCAAAAGGGGGCTTCTCTACGTGTTTCCCTCATAGGCACTCATAGGCAGAGTGCTGAGGCGGATAGAGGCACACCAGGGGTTGGTAGTACTGGTCGCCCCCGATTGGCCTTGACGTCCTTGGTATGCAGACCTGGTTCATCTCCTGGTGGCAGGACCATGGCAAGTCACGCTGCGCAAGGACCTGCTGATACAAGGGCCAATTTGCATACCCCAGGTGGATCGATTCTCGCTTACGGCCTGGCTCTTGAGCGGGCAAGGTTAAGGAAAAGAGGGTATTCAGGGGCGGTGATAGTGACCCTGTTGCAAGGCCAAAGGAAGTCCACATTTATTTTTTTTTTTATTTTATTTATTTATGCTTTTCTTCTATACCGCCTTTTCCCAAGATCAAAGGCGGTTTACAATTAACATAATGAACAGTTTACAATTAACATAATGAACATGGTTTTACATGGAACTTCGTATTTTCTTCAAACTATGTACAATTAACTTTTCATGAACAATAACATGGAACATATAATCATACATAAGCTGTAACTATTTACATCAGTCAAATATTTACATTAGTCAATTATTAATCGTGGTTTTTAAGGGTTGTTTTTCCTAAGTGTGTTGATGTTTGAGGCTTTTTGATCTGTGGTTAAGGAGGATTTTTATGGAGGTGTGGTGAGGGGGATGGTAGGGGTTCATTAAGATTTATAAAGTGTTCTTTAAACAGATATGTTTTTAGTTCTTTCCGGAATGTCTGGAGATCCTTTATTTTGCGGAGGCTTAGTGGGAGTTTATTCCATATGGTGGGGGCTGCATATGAGAATGCTCTTGAGCTTGTGGATTTTTTTGTTTTTCGAATTGATTTTTTTATGTCTAGTGAGTGGGTTGCGTTTTGTCTGCGGGTTCTATGTTCTTTTGGAGCATGTAGTAGAGTGGTTAGATGTGAGGGTGATATGCCGTTGATAAGTTTAAATGTGGTTAAGAGTATTTTGTATGATATTCTACTATTTATGGGAAGCCAATGTAGTTCGGCGAGGATGGGAGTTATGTGGTCAGTGAGGCGGGCTTTTGCTGTTACTCGGGCACAGATGTTTTGAGCTCGTTGGAGTAAGTTGGTATTTGTGAGAGGGAGGCCGATAAGTAGACTATTACAATAGTCAAAGTGTGGAGTGATGAGTGTGCTGATAACAGATCTGAAGTCACGTGTGTCTAGTATTGGTCGTAGGTGTTGAATGGTCTTAAGTTTATAGAATATGGTTTTCACGGTTTGTTTTATGTGAGGGAGCATACTAAGTGTGTGGTCTATTATGATGCCTAGGTATTTTACTTCCTTTTTGATTGGGATTATTGTGTCGTTAATTGTTATTGTTTCAGGGAGAGTAGTATCTGGTTTTCTTGTTACGAACATTGCTTCAGTTTTTTTTAAGTTGATGCTGAGGTTATTATTTTCTAGCCAGGTATTTGCTTCGCTGATGCAGTCTAGTAAGTTCTGGAAGGTGGGATTATTTGTGTTTATTGGTTGAGTGAGCATGATATCATCTGCGTATATGTAGTGGTTGACTTTATGTTTTTTAAATATATTTGTGATGGGTTGAAGATACAAGTTGAAAAGGAGGGCCGATAGGGCCGAGCCCTGTGGAATACCTTGTCCTTGTACGAATGGCTCTGAGGTGTCTTGGCCTATACATGTCTCGTGTATATTCGCATTTGGCGTTCCTTTGAATCTTGTTGCGAGGATAGGCAGGCACGTCCGGCAACAGCTTCAGTTCCGGACGTTCTAACTTTCCTGCAGGCAGGCTTTGACAGGGGGCTGGCGGCTAGCTCCTTTTGCGTTCAGTTGGCGACTAACACCTGATTAGGTGTCAGCAGTTCCCAAAGCTGAGGAGGTTACTAGAGTTCAACAACCTACTCTGCTCAATGAAATTTCTACTAAAGCACCAAAAAGAAAGTAACTTTGCTTTAAAAATATACAAAAACCCTTTTAAGAGCTCCCAGTCAGAGAGCTAGCAATTTAATAAAAAATAAACCCTCAAATCCTTACTGTTGGTTGACCTGTAGAGCCCCTGTTAGGAAAACCTAACCTCGTACTTAATACCTTGGTAGGGGAGCCGTTTGAGCCCTTGGAGCGGGCTTCCTTGAAGGACATGACACTGAAGACAGTCTTCCTCGTGGCAATCTGTTCAGCGCGCAGGATTTCGGAGCTCCAGGCCTTGTCTTGCCAGAAGCCATTTATTTTCTTTTCTAAAGAGAAGCTCGTTTTCCGGCAGGTACCTTCCTTTTTGCCTAAGGTAGTGTTGGTTTTTCATGTAAACCAAGAAGTCTCTTTGCCGGCATTGGCTACGGGTAAGGATGGGACGGCTTTGAAGCAGTTGCGCTGTCTAGATGTGAGGAGGGTCTCCTCAGGAAGTATTTGAAGAGGACCGAAACGATTCGAAAGTCGGATCAGCTTTTTGTTTTGTTTGGAGGGCCGCGCAGAGGCAAGTTGGCAGCAAAGGCATCCATTTCAAGGTGGATCCGGGAAGCAATTACATCGGCGCACATCCTGAAGGGCAAGCCGGTGCCATCGGGATTGAGGGCGCATTCCACGAGAGCGCAAGCGGCTTCCTGGGTGGAGTATACTTTAGTTCCGCCTGTGGATATCTGCAGGGCGGTGACTTGGTTGTCACTGCATATCTTTACTGAGCAATATCGCCTGGATCTTCAGGTGGCAGGGGATGCTCACTTTGGATCGGCAGTGCTTCAGGCCAGTTGTTTCCGGTCCCTCCCATTAATGAACTGCTCTGTTACATCCCAGAGGTGTGGGACTGAACTGGAGGGATGATAAGGAAAGATAAATTAGACTTACCTGCTAATTGTGGTTCCTTGAGGAACTCCAGTCCAGTCCTGAATCCCTCCCAATTGCTGTACTGGCTGGGCGTGAGGTGCCTCGGTCCTGAAGCTAGTTCCTTGAGGGGAAGGAGTTAGCTGGGTGGAGTGGACTACTGGAGTGTAGTCTGTTCAGTTGGGGGGGATAGTCTCTGAAACCTGTCAGTTGCTACCCCCGGGGGTGGGGGGTAGCTCAGATAGAGAGCAGCAGTGTCTCTCTTCCTGGTGGGGAGGGGTCAGGGTACCCTTCCTGGGGAGGAGGGGTGTTTGTGCAGGCTTAATTGAAGGGTTGCTTTTGTTCCATCTTAGTTGTTTCTCCGGTAAGTCTGCTTTGTCAGTGCGATACTGGGGCTGGTAGGCAATGCCAGCTATATATATGTCTGGGTGTCATCAAAAGATGACATGCTCAGTCGCCAAGCTGCTGGAGAAGGGGCACTACACAGAGGTACGGGACTGGACTGGAGTTCCTCAAGGAACCACAATTAGCAGGTAAGTCTAATTTCTCTTTACCCAGGAACATGGAGGCTAATAACTTTAAAAACAAAGCTGGTAGCACCATGTCCCCACAGAGGAGGTACTCCAGCCCGACTCCCAGGGCTGAGGTGTTATGTTCTTTCCTTCTGGGAGCACCACCTTGTTCTCCTATGAGGTACAGCTGGATTTTCTGCCCTCTCTCAGACCGTAGCACTGAGAACTGGCCGGCTGGGGCTGAAGGGATGTTTGCATCACAGCTGCTCTTTTGCAGGCCTAAATGCATTGCCCTAGTATCATTACCAGACCCCCTCCCTGCCCAGTCTGGACCAGTGTCCTGGGAGAGGCAGAGACTGAGCCCGTTTCCTAAAGCTCATTAATAGTCTGTCAATATCCTTAAAATCAGAACAGGTGAGGGTTCCAAGGAGCTGCTTTCAACACACAGTTATGTATTCAGTGCCACAGAAAATAATGCCAAAGGCCAGTACCTGGCTATTGTTCCAGTCATGAAGCCCATCGCCAAAGTCTGTTGAGAACATAGAATAATAGAAGCTGTGAGATTAAGACTAATATCATGCATGCAGTATGTGCAACATTCACAGTACAAGACTAATAACACATCTCATTCCACTCTTGTGCTGATGGAACAGCCCCCAATGCGCCCTCCTCCCATGCCAACCTGCCCCCAATGCGCCCTCCTCCCATGCCAACCTGCCCCCCAATGCGCCCTCCTCCCATGCCAAAAGACTCTACACACACCTCCCCCAACACACCTTATGCCCACTCCAGTGCCAAGACTCCCCCCACCACAGCTTCCCCAATGCACCTCATTCCCACTCCGATGTCAAGAGACCCCAGCCCCCCAATACACAGATGGCAAGGTGGTGGGCACCAGGCCCATTCATTACCAGAGATGAAGGATGGCTGCTTATTTAAAGAGGTAGAACAGAGCGGAGTGTTTATGAAAGAGATCAAAGCTGGATGAAGATGGGTAGGGGTATAAGAGAGGGCATAAGACTGGCTGAAGATAGGGGTGGGGAAGTATATCTGCAAGAGAGACTACTGAACTAGGCCACAGTGATACATAAGGCAATAACCACTTCGCTTCACCTATCAACAGGATGCCATCACACTGCTTGACCTGACCGCATGCTCGATGAAGGGAGGCCACTGGTTTCTGCCAGTGATCTATGACAGCATATGAAGCGACTCATTTGCCAAACTTTATTCCCCCATAGACCCAGTATAGTAACAGTAAGTTGCTAAAAGAGCTCCTGTAGACTTCATAGGGGATTCCCTCCCCATCTGCTATGCCTGAACATCATTGGGGGAGGGGAACTAAGAGGAGAGGTCTGTCACTAATTTTTAAGTTCTTGGGCTGGCTCCTAGATTTAAAGATAATTTGTGGAGGCCTGAAGTAAGAAAAGGGGAAGGGGTCAAGCAGCGAGCCTGCTCCCAGAGGATGTTTCAGCAGAAGAATCTACTCACCAATAGTGCCAGCAAGATTATGTTCCATGGGAAGCATTTCCTGAAATGTACAAGAGATTTCCACAGGTCAGATAGTTCGGTGGCACACAAACCACCTTTATCCGGCTATCACAGAGGAAAGGTAATAAAGATACTCCTGGGAAGCCAAAGTTGGAACGACATGGTGGAAAAGCCCATTTTTGAGCAATCAGCGTGACCAAAGTCTGCTGTGCTCACAGGGGCTCCCGACATACAGAGGTGCTCAGATACTAAATAACCGTCTAGCTGTAGTGCACTATTTTTTGAACCAACCTGTGGACGGCTGCTCTCCAGATCATGATTTACTCCCGCCGTTCCTCTCTGAGTAAAGCACACCTCTCTCATAAGCAGTGATGTACAATGTCAGCCTATATTTAGCTTTGAAGGTAAGCTGGGATTATCCTACAGTGATGTAACTCTATCCCTGACCAATCAGCTGTGACTGATGTCATAGAAGAGTTCTAGAGTAATCACTGACATCACAATCACACTAGCACAGGGATCTCCATAATCAGCCTGCAGACATTTTCCATGGCCTGCTTTGTTCTCTCACAACCACGCAAGCTCCCCCCCCTCCCCAACTACTACTGTTCCTACTGCATTCTGTCAGGTCCATGGTAGCAATTAAAGAAACTCTACCACACGTGTACCCCAGAGCCTTCCCTGTTCTCTGCCACGTCTTCCACCCTGGGAAAAAGAAGTCCAGCAAGGGGCAAGGCAGAGGACAGGGAATGCTCCCGGGCGCACATAGTACTAGTACTTCTGAAGAAGTCCTTGGTGAGACCTCATTTGGAGTATTGTGTGCAATTCTGGAGACCACACCTTCAAAAGGATATAAAAAGGGTGGAGTCACTGCAGAGGGTGGCTACCAAAATGGTTAGCGGTCTTTGTTATAAACCATATGAGGACAGACTTAAAGACCTCAGTATATACACTTTGGAATAAGAGCAAGAGGGGAGATGTGATAGAGATGTTTAAATACTATCCTTCTGTGCATTTATGCCATGGAGGGGGTGGTACACATGTCTTGTGCATGTACATGGGCAAAGACCCTCAGGCCCCGTGCACTGCTGTTTAGAAAAAGAGAAGGCCAAGTAAAGGGTGGAGGCACTAGCAGCAGATACAGTAAGAGAGGGGGGGAGGGGGGATCAGGCCCAGAAAGAGGATGCAAAGAAATTCTTGGCATGACTTGCTGGGGAAGGGGAGCTGGTGGGTGCCTGGGGATCAGGGGTAGGGAAAGGAACATAGTATATGATGGCAGATAAAGACCAGTATGGTCTATCTAGTCTGCCCAGCAAGATCGCAAGAGTAGGTGCACTTGCTGCTCTGTGCGGGTCACCCCTCCCCATGCCTTTGTCAGGGGTGTACTCACCCACCGCTCCGTGTAGCTCACCCCTATGTGTTCAGATATAAGCGATAGTTATGCTTATTTTGATTTTATCCTGTTGCTGTAAAGGGATCCACTGTGTCTGTCCCATGCCACTTTGAATTCTGTCACTGTGTTTGCCCCCACCACTTCCATTGGGAGGACATTCCAAGCATCCACCACCCTTTCAGTGAAAAAGTATTTCCTGACATTGCCTTTCAGTTTACCCCCTTGCAGCTTCATGTCATGCCCTCTAGTTTTATAGCTTCCCCGTCTTTGGAAGAGGTTTGTTTTTCTAAGTATTTAAAGGTCTGAATCATATCTCTCCTGTCCCTTCTCTCCTCCAGAGTATACATATTTCAGTCTTCAAGTCTCTTCGTTTAAGTCTTCTGATGCAGGCTCCAAATCATTTTGGAGGCGCAGGTCAGCTGGGCTGGGCAGAAGCGCTTAATGGGCAGTTAGGAAGGCAGAAACGCTGCGCTCCAGTGCCAGCATTTGGGACTCCCACTAGGGCGTAGGACCCTGCGACGCTGACGCAGGGGTTACTGGGTCTGGCATAGAGGAGGAGAAAGGGTCCTCACTGGGACGAACCTCTGGAGACTGGGCGCCTTCGCCGGAGGCCTCCACATCCGTGCACAGTACCTTCGAGGCTGCTCCTTGTCTGACTCTCGGGAACGCCGAGGAGAGCTAAGAGACCGAGCGCACAAGAACGCTCGCGCTTGTCCAGTGCCCCTGACAGTGACTTCAAGGTCTTCTTCTTCTTACGCTGCTCCACTTCAGGGGAGCCCTGGTCAGAGTGTCGCCTTGGGCATGGAGTCTCAATCGGGGATCCGACGAGTGGTGGGATGGCTTGGGGTGCCTGGTCTTTGTCATGAACTTGGCCTCCAATGCAGCAGCCTTCTTGGTCATGGGTCTGCCAAAGAGTTTCTTCCCCTGGCAAGGGACATCGACCAGTTTGTTCTGGATCCATTGCTCCAGGTCGGACGACTGTAGCCATGCCTGGTATTGGGCACTGATGCCCGCCGCGGCCACTCTAGCCGCCGACTCTAAGCTCTCGTAGGCTGCCCAAGTCAAACTTGGAGCACTCCTTGACATCTTTGGCCAGGTTCCTGAATCACTGGAGGTGCTCTTTGGAGTGACCAGCTGAGAACCCGGCGAGTTCCTTCACAAAGTCTCTCAGGTACATGCCAAAGTACAGGTGGTATGCCTGGTTCTGACCGATGAGCATTGAGCAATGAGCCCTGGTAGCCCTTTCTGACGAAGGCATCCAGTGCAGGCCTCCCTACCCAGGGGCACCGACGAGTGTGTCTTCTGGCTTTTGAGCCAAGCATGGCTGACTCCACCACCATGGAGTTGTGTGGCAGTTGCGCTTTCTGGAAGTCCAGGTTCCGGTAGACTCAATACATTGAGTCGAGCCATCAGCTCATGATGGACACCAATGCCGGTGTTTTCCAGATATGAAGACGTAGTCATTTCAGAATGGGCGGGATAGCACTGTCAGAGCCTTCTCAGCAGAGCCTCGTACTAGAGGTCTCGAGCTCTTCCGTGCGAGGGTCCTCTTACAACTCTGTGGCAAACTCCAGCACCTTGGTCACATCCCGCATGAAATTGAGGAATGCCATGTCCTCAGGTGGGGACTGATGCTGAGTCTCGGAGAGGGACGGGTTCAAGGGCATGTTGCAGTGGTGGCAAGTGTCCGGGGACTCCTCGTCCTCGGTCTCCCAATCTGAGTAGTTGGTGGAGTTGTTGAGGGTGGGTTAGGCTACGGAGTTAGGCCCCGAGTCTGAAGGCTGGGTCCCTTGGAGGCTCACGAGTGCTGGCCAGGGAGGACTGCAGTGCCATGGAGCAGGACCAGGATAGAGACCGCTGTCGAGGATAGATTCGATGTTGCATGCTCTCGAGGATCGGCTCGATGTCCAGGGGAAGTCGTTGATGTCAAGGCCCAGTGGTCTGGGCGGATGACCCGGCAGAAGAGGATATCATGGCCTGCTGCAAAGCCATGAAGGCAGTCAGACTGCCATTCTGGATTCCAGCCCAAAAGGCTTTGCAGCTTTCGGCACAGGTACAGAGGGTCTTGGGCCCCAGGCCCGACGCCAGCTCGGAAGAGAGGAAGTCCTTGAAGAGGATGGCCTCGGGAGTCTGAGGCTGATCATTGGAGGCCGATGACTCTTTAGGCAACCTTGGAAGGCTGCTCCCACTCCAACCCCTCGGGCTCACAACGTGGACTGCGGGACCTGGTGGTGGACTTATCCGCCTTCCCCGTCTCGTCCAGAGAGGCAGGCCACAAGTTTCTTCTTCTTGAGTTCCCCCTCAGAGGTGCCCCGATCGGTGGCTGCGGGGTGACTACTCTATTCTGGGGTCCCAGATGGGGCTTTGGAGCAGGGCATTGCTGGAGACACGTGGGTAGAGTCTGACCTCCGGAAGATTTTATTATACTGCTGCTGCTGACTCTTTATGGCCTTGGTGGACATCCTCTTACTGAGTCCGCAGTCCAAGGGATCGTGGTCCGTCCCGAGGCTTTGGCGGCAGCAGTCGTGTGTGCCTTTGAGGAACATAATCCGCGAGCACCAATCACACTTCTGGGAACCGCTGGCAGAGGCCATGGGGGGAAAAGGGCCCCAGCAAGGTCGAAGACATGAGGCACTGCCAGTGAAAAAAGGGCGCAAAACCAGGCAGAGGAAAAAAATAGAGAAAAAAAGGATCTGAGATGCTGATCGAGGCAAGCGAGCTCGGAAGTGGGAAAGGAATGGTTGCAACCAGAGAAAGAAAAATGTAAAGATACTACTTTTTCCGGAGAATTCACACACATGTGCGGTGGGCTCCATGGAAAAAAGGAGACTGAGCAAGATGGCACCCTTGTATAAGAAGGGGATCACGCATGCGTGGTGGCATCTCAAAGGCTTTCTTTGAAAGCTAGGAAGATGCTTCAGTGCGGGCTCTGTCGGCATCTTACATATGCGAGGACAGACTTCCTGCTTGTTCCCAGAGAAATAGCAGAACTCCTGACCTGCCGGAGTCCCAGGAGCAGCCATGGAAATACAAAGTGCTAAGTACCAGAGAAGCAGGAGGCTTGGTAAACCCCAGCCCTCACCATACCCATGAGCACTCGCTCTCATCACACCATCCTCAGCTGCTCTCTCCCCTACGAGCCTCCAACTTACTGAGGAACCGAGCAGGCAATGGTCTGGTGTTTAGTTTACAGCTCTGCTCTGCTCAGTGCAGCTTGTCGAATGAGATTTAGTTCACAGAGCTGCAGGGACAAAACTATGAGCAGGATAACCGCAGCTCTATTTCCCTCCTCACCTCTGTGTGCGTTCAAGCAAGGGTCAGCTCTTTGGGACAGGGACACACACACAAGCCCTGGGGATTATTTGCTTTCTTTTCTGAAGGTTTTCTGTGATCTGCTTTCAAACTCTACCCCATCACAAACACGCTCTTTCCTATCTTTTTCCCCACTTGTAGTCTGCCTAATCCAGCCTGAAGCACAATCTAAATGTCTTACACATTTAGACAATAAAACATAACTTAAAAATTACACATAATAAAGTCATTTATATAAATAGTAAATGAAGCAAAGCAAAACAAAGGAAATTAATTTAACTCCCAAGCCACCGTCCAAAAAAAACAGTATTAATTCCCCATCTCTACCCCCGACTACTGAGGGGAAAACCCCCAACAGCCTTCACTAACAATCCCCCTCCATGTTACCCTAAAACAATTCTTTACAAGAGATTGCAGCGCTGCATCTACAGCTACTCTCAAGTCCAGGGAGCAGAACCCTAAATCCAGGAACAGAATGTGGCTCTTGTGCCAAAGAGCAGACCCAGGGCTAGTTTCCTATTGTCCCAAGTCTTTGCAAATACATAACCAGGTAACTCCCTCACTTGCTTTGCAGCTTGTCGTGCTGTGAGGGCTTGTGTGCATCAGTGATGCTGAGACTAAGCTATTGGTAATTTAACTACTGGCAGGGTCTCCCAAGATGGACAGGTCTCAGCTGAGGTGCCAGACCAAGACAACCACCCCTCTGAGCAGCAGCAGAATGGGACAGTGTTGGCGGTGGAGGATCACATTTCTGTGACAACAGCAATACTACTAAACTTAAACTGCGCGGAAGAAAGGCCTGGCAAACTACTTCCGTATCTTGCCATGAAAACCCATTGGATAGTCACAACAAAACAAATTGCACTATAGTGCTGGAAGAGGAGACCCAAGGTCAGAAGGCACTCAACTGACTACTAGGGAGAAGCTGAAGACTTTTCAGAGTAAAGCCAGCATTTATGGTGTGGCTGGAACAAAGCCCTCGGACGTCTGACTGCTGATGTAGCTGCACATGAAATGAGGGTCAGAAGCTGCAAAGATGTCTTACATATTGGGACATGGAACATACGAAGCATGAACTAAGGGAAGTTGGAAGTGGTCAAGAATGAAATGGAACGTGTACAACTCGATCTGTTGGGTGTCAGCGAACTGAACTGGACTGGCATCAGGCACTTTGCATCAGATGATCACATAGTCTACTATGCTGGAAATGAAAGACAAAGAAGAAATGGTGTTGCATTTATAATAAAGAAGAAACTTGAAGAATTGTAATGAAATACAATGCAGTCAGTGAACGCTTAATCTCTATTCATCTACGAGGATTGCCTATCAACACAACTATAATTCAAGTATATGCCCAACAGCTACTACTACTACTACTACTACTGAGCATTTGTATAGTGCTACAGGTCGTACACAGCGTGGCACAGACATGTAAGAGACAGTCCCTGCTCATCAGAGCTTACAATCTAGTCAAGACAGACAACACAGAAGGTGTAGGCAGGGATAAAACAAGGGGGGAAGGTAAAGAAACAAGGAGATCAGGTGAGTCAAGATCCAAAAGCAGCAGCGAAGAGGTGAGTTTTCAGCCTGGATTTGAAGAGGGTCAGAGAAGGTGCCTGGCATACAGACAGAGGTAGTTTGTTCCAGGCGTAAGGTTCAGAAAGGTGAATGGAGCAAAGTCTGGAGTTAGCAATAGAAGAGAAGGGCACAGAGAGAAGTGATTTGCCAGAAGAATGGAGTTCCCAAGGCGGGGTGTAAGGAGAGATAAGAGAGGAAAAGTAGTGAGGAGCTGCAGAGTGAATGCATTTATAGGTCAGCAGGAGAAGTTTGAACTGGATGCGGAAACGGATAGGGAGCCAATGAAGTGCCTTGAGAAGAGGGGTAATATGAGCATGATGAGGCTGGCGGAAGATTAGCCACGCAGCAGAGTGTTGAACAGATTGAAGGGGAGAGAGATGATTCAGAGGGAGACCAGCAAGGAGTAGGTTACAGTAGTTCAAGACGGGAGGTGATTAAAACCTTTTAGGCGCCAACATTCCACATGTGGAACATATTTTTGCAATGATATAGCTTTATCAATTTTCAAGCAAATTAGATGAAACTTTGTCAATGAGTTTATAGACATTGACCCTCTTGAGCAATACATTTTTTTTTTCAATTGGCGATATACCCCCTTCTACAGTATGCCAAAGTAGACCAAAGTTGGCACTTTATGGTTTATGTAATATATCCCTCTACAATTTTGTTCTCACATGTCCATCTGTCTTATTAGGGTGAGATTCATACTCTGGAATGTTTTATGAGTGTGTTGGTCAGGTTTTATGCATGTCGGTAACCTATTCATGTTTTTGTGATTACTTCTTTCCGTGTGTTCCACTTGTGGAACATTGGGACTTCCGGGTGTCATTTTTTTCATTTTACAATTTCTGCCATATTTTTTGCAGAATTGTTATTCAACTAATTCTATATAATTATAATGCCTAAATACCGTTGCCTGACGCTTCAAGAAGCAGTAACACGCATTGCGGAAGATTCAGATGTAGAAGAAGCCGACATTTTGATTTTGCCACCCAATGATGAAATGGCTGCTTCAGACATTGAAGAAATTGATGAAGAAAATTTGGAGTCTATTGAGCCTGGCGAAGTGTGTGGTGAATTAGATCTGGATATTCAAAAAGTTGCTAATGTGGAATCCGAGGGAAGTGATCAGCTGGTAGAAAGTGACAGTGACAGTGAGCTCTTATCTAATTATCAGTCAGCTCAACCAGCAAAAAAGCGTAAGTGGATAAAATCAACCCCAAAATGGATGAAGAGGGATGACTTTTTGACTCCAATGCCAGAAGCATCTCCCAAAAAATTAGCCGATCTTCACACTGATTTGATTGATAAATCTCCCTTTGACCTCTTTATGCAAATTTTTGGTGATGATTACGTTGATCATCTTGCCAGTATGACCAATATTTATGCTCAGCAGAAATTGGCAAATATTGATACAAATGGGGACGAGTTGATTCGTTTTTTTGGCATTTTGCTCCTCAGTGGATACCACCAGTTGCCCAAAGAAAGTCACTATTGGTCAACCGCCGAGGATTTGAGCAATAATATTGTCCCAAAGCTAATGAGTCGCAAACGTTTCCGGGATTTGAAAACTTACTTCCACATTGTTGATAATCTCAATTTGCAACCTGGAAAAGTAGCAAAAATTGAGCCATTTTACGATCACCTCACAGCACAGTTTGTGAAAGTCGGTGAAGTGTTCAGTGAAAACTTGAGTATTGATGAATCAATGGTGCCATATTACGGGCACCACAATTGCAAAATGTTTATTCGAGGTAAGCCAATTTGATACGGTTACAAAGTGTGGATGTTGTGCTGCCCTGCTGGGTATCCATTTTCGATGCAAATTTACACTGGTGCCAAGGAAGAAGATGGTCCTCAGTACAATGTTCCACTTGGCACTAGAGTTGTTCTTGATTTGATATCAGTTGTTGAAAATCCAAATCATCACAGCTTGTTTTTTGACAACTATTTCACTTCATATGATCTCATGATTGATCTGAAAGCAAAAGGCTTTCGTGCTGTTGGAACTGTTCGTGAAAACCGTACCAGCAAGTGCCCCTTGGTTTCTTCAAAAGAGCTTGCCAAAAAGCCTCGTGGCGAATATGATTACCATGGTGATGGTAATGTGGTGTGTGTCCGTTGGAATGACAACAGTGTGGTTACAGTCATGTCAAATTGGATGCAGCCAAAACCTCTTTAAAATGCCAATCGATATTCTGTCAAACAAAAGCAAAAAATCATTATCAAGCAGCCAAAATTGATTGGAGCTTATAACCAAAGTATGGGTGGTGTCGACTTGTTAGATCATTTGCTAGGTAGCTACCGTCCTAAATTACGAAGCAAAAAATGGTGGTGGAATTTGTTTGCCAATGGTCTAAATATGGCCGTTGTTGCTGCCTGGCATTTGCAATGTCATCTTTTGGGCAAACAAGCCCTGAGTCACTTGAATTTCCGCCGCAAGGTTGCTTTGGTGGCTATGAAAGTTGGACTCGAGGGCTATCGTTCTCGAAAAGGTGGCCCAACAGCTTCGATTCCCTCTGCTATTACAGCTTCAGCTAACACCAGTCACTATTTGTCTTCTACAAGCCAAGGTCGTTGCATTGTCTGCTCGAAGAATACAAAAAAATGGTGCCAGTTTTGTGGCAAGCGCCTGCACGAGAAGTGTTTTCCGGATTTTCACTCTCGCTGAAATTTTCCCTTCAAGCTTTATTCTGTACAGTCATCTCCATTTGTGTCTAATTACTTTTAAAAATTGCTTAATTGAAGTATTTGTTTGTTTCCAGTTTACGATATTCAATAAAAAAAGCAATTAAAATTTTTGAAAAAAAGGACGCTTGGAGGGCCCAACGTTCAACAAATGGAACATGCTTTTTCCTAGGAAGTACATATCCAAATTAGCTGAAAATTTATAGGCTAGGCCCCAAATGTAAGTTGGATGTAATTAATGAGGTAGATGAGAGCACTGCTGATAAACAAATCTATACACCTATGATTTATCCTGGATATGCAGATTTGGACATGTCAGACTCAGATTCAGATATAGGAACAGACAGCAGATCAGGCTCAATAATCTCGATTGGAATAAAACCAAAGTCAGCTACACATGAAACCATACATGACACAAAGTTATAGTAATCTAGCTCAGTATAGGCCTAATAGAAATACAGGTCAAAATTGTATTTGAATCTATTCCTTTAAATCATAGTTCTGCTTTTTAGCTAGACATAAGTTGGGAAATTAGAAGCATTTTTGCGCTTATGCAAACAGTTTGTGTACCGAACAGATATTAGGTCAGATTGAAGTTCCTTAATTAAATAGAACAAGGGGTGAAGCTGATCATTCTGCAGGAGGATAGGCTAAGCTGTTTCTGGGGCAGGATGCCCTGCTCTTATGAAATTGACTCTAGTCCATTTAGTAAATATAACCGAAATCAGCAAAATATAATGAGTAACTAATTAGCTTTTAGCAGCACAGCGACACCTGCTGGATCTAATGAATGTAATTTTTATATCGAACTTCTGCTTTTTGGTATAAATAATATTGTCTATGTTGGCAAAATTGATGTACACGTGGAATTTGGAAAGTACCAGATGTTAATTAAAGATTAACTAAATCAGCTGATGTCACCTAATAAAAAGCTAAGCTCTTCGGAACCATCTTTGAAGAGGCATGTTGGAATAGTCGAATTAGACTCGGTGTGTCTCTTCCCTATGGAGCTCTATAGCAATTGATTGATTAATTAACTGTGTCGTGTTTTTTTCTTTCCTGTTGGGAAGCACTGGAAGATAAGAGCCCAGGTATTTTGTGTGTGGGATCGTATTTGAGTCAACATTTGACATATTTACATGTAGTGTACTAAAATACATAACAATTAAGTATTAGAAGCAATTGCTTCTATGAGCGGCCTCTCAAAGGTTAAGGAGTGGATAGTAGTGTGTTCAGAAGGGAAGCAGCTGCAGAAGAGGATGAAGTTGATGAGGTCTATGAACAAGAACAAGCTGAAGTTGACAGAACATGCAAACAGGATATCCTGATAGTCAATGGTGACTGGAACGCAAACGTTGGCAACAAAGAAGAAGGCAAAATGGTTAGAAAATATGGACTTGGTAACAGAAATGAAGCTGGAGAAAGACTGATAGAATTCTTCGAGACCAACGATCTATTTATCTCAAACACCTTCTTCCAGCAACACAAGCGGCGACTGTACACATGGACTTCACCCAATGGACTGTATAAAAATCAAATTGACTACATCTGTGGAAGTCAATGAGGGAAAAGCTCTATAACAGCAACAAAGACAAAACCTGGAGCTGACTGTAGTACAGATCACCAACTACTAGTATATGCAACCACTACTCCCTCGCCCTACTTCCCCTGGGACTCTGCCTGCTATCTCCTGGCATGGACTAGAACTCAGATATGTTACTCCTGATTGTATAGACCTGAACCACACCCCACTATATACACAGGCCAAAGATCTCCATCGTGCCTATATTCAGCGGGACTGTTGGCAGAGGTGGAATCGCCCAGGCTCTGGCGCTATATGGAGATGGAGCACTGGCGAAGCTGTAGCAAACCGAAAACATGGAAGAAGAAATCCCCATGTTAGCTGCGTGTGCACAATGCAGATCAGCGAGTGCCGCCTACAGTCCGCCCATCTCCGGTGCTCTTACTCCGCACTACATTCCAGCCCCTGAATTTGTAAGCACATTTTAAATGGCATTTCGTTTTTATTGATTTCTATACTGCAGCATGAAATGCCACCGTGCAGGTTACAGGAGAATATCTATAAAACATATTCACATTACATGCAAATGGTTAAAACACAGTAATAGGACTTCACCCTGCTTGGGTCCACCCCTTTCATTAAAAAGAAATGTTTTTCCTAGCTTGCAAAAGGAAAGCACACCCTGCTCTCACCTTGAAGACAGTGGTAGAGCATTGCATAATCTAGAACCACACATTGGAAACAGGGGTCCCAGGACCTGGGCACTGCGAACCCTTCAGCCGAGTCCCGAGCACCTCCGAAGCACGAGCACCTGCTGCTCTCCAGCGGCTCCGCGCCGCTACTGCAAGCACAGCCCATGACGAAGGCTAAGAATCACCCCGCCCCTTCCCCTCGGATGTTCTCTGCTCTGCCCCTTTGATCCTCTTTAATCCCATCTGTCTTCAGCTCTGCCCCTCCTCCCTCCATTGCCAAGTTAGGCAGTTCCAGAGTGAGATTGAAAGCCAGTCCTGGATTTCTGATGCATTATGGAACCTGCAGCACTGATTCCAATGGGTAAAACCAGGGACTACAAATACCATACTGCATTGCAATGCACATTTAAAACCAGAACTGGCAAAACACCTCACTCCTGGAAACATGGCAACTCTGCTTGTGTATTACCCAAGCAGCCCTATTGCCTCCCTCCTATTAGCTGTTCTTCCACCTAAGGCTCAATGCTCTAGTCTAGCCAGTGGTGTTTCAAGTCTATTTGGCACCCATAACAGACTGCCTCCCACGGCACCCACATGGGTTCGGGAGCCGCTACAGTCTTCCTGGTGTTGCAATCAGCGAGCTTCTGTCTTCCCCGCTGAAGGCAGCTCGCTCTTCCAAAAAAGAAAAAAACAAAAACCTACTGTACACAGCTGTGTAGCGTTTTGTGTTTTTCTTTAAATATTACAATTTTAAACCCCCTTGTGGGAGACACAGCAATTGAAGGAAAAGTCATGCCCCAGAGCCCACTGAAAAAGAAGAAAGGATTCTCCTTAATTGTCCCTTCAGGGAGCCCAGACTTCTGGCATCAGCTCTCTGCAGCTGCTTGGAGACTGAGTTACTGGGGGGATGGTGGGTAGTGCCACCTGCCTATAGATATTGATGGCATCAAAGATGGCATGCTCAGTTGCCAAGCTGCTGGTGAGGCGAGGCTGGACTAGAGGGACGATCAGGAAGCCCTATATCGTCCCTTTCTAAACCGCTAACTTCCGATCGATAAAAGGGCAAACGTTCCAGCTTTCCCCACAGCTTGATTTATTTAAAAACATTTCTATAACTGCTCAGTGGTATACAACATTACAGAGGCCCGACGAACGGGCATCAAGGCAGAAAACCCAGATATGCAGTCCCTTACCCGAACATCTCAGCTCCCCTAAATCCATCCCGGTATCACCCAAAAACCTGCTCAAAATAAAACTGTAAGGGGAAATCAGTTTCTTGTTATACAAAGGGACCATGAGGCCCATCTGTGAATACCTAGATAGAAAGGAATGTGTTGTGCTAAGACAAGATTCAGTGATCTTCACAGAGACAGGTACCAGTTTGTACGATTGCTAATTAGCAATATCAGGTGCAGGGCTATGCTGCTGGGATGGGTTTATGACGTATATATGTTTTTGCTACTGTATAGAAGTTAGACTGCACTTCTAACGTTGGAATAAACTTGCACACCTTTCCTTCTGTGTCGGTTGTGAGTTTTATTCCTCTGGATTCCAGCCAGCTGAAGCAGCACACCGCAGATGAGGGGTCGGGACTTCCCTGGCCTGGAGTGACCAACAAGGAGCAGACCCGTTACATTTGGTGTCAGAAGTGTCGGATACTCCCGTTGGCCAGGGATCCCTGTGCTTTGTTAGCACGGTGTGCTCTGGGAGCACGGTTTAAATTAGAATTGACATACTCCCGTGGGTCGGGGGGGTGTCCCTAGTGCTTGGGTAGCATGGTAAATTGGTAAATAGGACGTTCCTGTTCCCTGGGTGGGAAGCGGTGGGAAAGCTAAATTTCTTTTGTTCCCTGCGGTTGCTGTGAAGGCTGTGTGCTTGTGTGCCTGTGTGAGTTTGGCAAAATGCCCCTGCCGTACTCCGAAGCAATAGCGCTAGTGACGGGTACTGTGCAGAAAGCAAGTGGCCAGACGTGCGTTTGTTGTGAATTCATTAGAGGATGGGGGGTCCCAAGGTAAGGGGACCGCTTCAACATCCGCGGGAGTGCGTGTGCAGCTACATGTTGTGATAAGGTTTAAAACTGCAGTTAAAAAAGGCATCTTACATATGCTGTCGGTGTAGGTTACACTTACCATGTTGGTTTGTTAAACAAGAAATAATCGTAGTGTTTGTTTAAATCAAGGACATGATGTTTGTTTTAATAGAGTGAGTTTTTTTGATTTGGTATAGGTTACAGGACATTTGCTAATTCTGCTGAAGAAGTCTGTTAGCATGTTTACTGTGCTTAGTTTATCTCTGTGCCTATATGACCCCCCTCCCCCCAGTCTCTGGCGAAGGTAAAACTGATGACTCAGAGTCCCTGGAATGCAAGTGACAAGCGGTGTTTGTTTATTTGTCTCTCTATTCTTCCAAGCCTTTCCTGTCTTCTTTAGCTAAAAGGGGGGGGGGGGTTCCTGGGTAAAGGGGACCAGCCCGGTTTTCATTAGGTTTAAATCTATTGTTAAGCAGACTTTGTATTTCAGTTGTACTCCTGTACCCCCCGGGGCCCCTCCCCATAGATTCCGAATCTCCTAATCACTGAGGGAGTTGTTAGGTTTTTAGCAGTTTACTTTGTTGTTTTTATAAATACTGAAATTAAGTACAAGTAATTCTTTTAGATGCTTTTCGATGTGTGCTGTAACCTGCTGCATCTGGAGATAGTACAGCCTGAGCGACACATGCTCCGCTCTTCCCTCCCCCTCCCTTCCTGTTCTTTGTGTTCAAAGGCTACGGACAGGCAGACAGAACAGAAACCTAAAGTTAAACGGCATACTAAAACGTAAATTATTATTTATTTGCTGAGTGTCTATTTATTGCCATATTGTAAGAAGACAAGCTAAATAGAAAAAAAACAAACAAAAAAAAAATTACTTTTGTACTCAACAACGGTATAACTGTCACTGAAATATGTAAAAGGGTGTGTGTCTGTATTTAGACACCCATTGCTATAGCAATGTACTGAATAATAACAATACTAAAAGAGCTCTTAACCTGCTTCACAATATTCCACTCTGAGTCTCATTGGCCAGGTTGGCCAAAGGTGAATTGGCCACAGGTAAAGGTGTAAATAACAGCTGGGGCTCGCCGGGATTTTCCCACAGTAGACTGACTCCTGCTGAGTGGAGGTGCGAAGACGCGTCCTGTTGATTTCAACAGTCTCACCTCCTCCTCTGCAGAGAGGTTTCTCTGCTAGCTGGTAATGGTCCCGGAGTTGAAAAACGCAGAGGTGTTGTGAACCAGATTGTGGAAATCGTTGCTTTAAAAGCAAGCACTGCAGCAATTAAGTAATTCTGTGCACAGACCGCGGTAAGGAAAAGGGGGAGAATGATAAGAACTGTAAGATGCTAATGATGAAATACTGTTGTTTCCTTTGCACAAAGGAAAGTATCCCTCCTCCTGCTGTTTTGGTTGCTTGGATTTGTTAGGTGTTAACCCTTTATGTGACTGGTAAGTCTGAAGTGGAGAAATCAAGGGAGAGGGGTGGGCTCCAAATCCCCCGAGGGCCTAGTTCATTATGCAGGGTGAAATTTCTTAAGAAAGCACTTGTAAGCTTTGACTTGTCTTCTGCTTAAATTAAAAACCTCTGTCATATGTTTTAGTGGATGGTCCAGCATTTAAGGAATTTGAATAAGATTGTCTAGACCCAGCATCCTGTGGTCCCAAACCCTTATATAACTTGTTGAGCAAAATTCTGCATGATCACACATGGTTCAGTGTAGTAGATTTGAGGTACGTGTTTTGGGCCTGCTAAGTTCAGAAAAAAATAAATAAATAAAAAATAATAAAAAAATTACAATCTGTGAAGAGGGAGGTTAAGTATTTGAGGTTAAGTATTTGGGACACCTCATAAGTGAAGGAAAGAGGAAATAAATCCGGAGAGAATAAAGGGTATTGTGGAGTTACCTTTGCCTAAAACTAAGAGAGCTGATATCTGCTTGGCTGGGTGTATGCCAACGTGTGAGAAATCTCAGACTTTTTCTCCAGCTGTCGCTGTGCTTCCCCTAGCCGATGGTACAAGGCTGGGATGATGTCAGAAAGGTCTGGTGAGAGCTATTCTGTTTTTCTTTGACCTTCAAAGTAGGGGTTGAGAACCCTGTCAAGACAATGGGGCATTCTGAGCCAGTAATTACGAGATTGTATGAGCCAGTAGTTACAAGATTGCAACTTGAAAACGATTAAAGTTTGGGTGAATAAGAAGGTAATATGTTATATGTTTGTTTTTGTCTTTGACTGTATGATATCAAGCAAACTTAAAGAGTTAGAAGAGAATTGTATATATTGTGGCAAGCACCTCATAGAGGGCATAATTATTGTTCATATATTACAAAACACAAAGAGTTGTAACTATAGGAATTTAATAGCAATCACAATTAGTGACAATTCTCAAGCAACTTTTTCTTTTTAAACTCTTAATATTTAGGACTTTTCTCTCTCTTGTTCAACTATATAGTAATCTGCATTTGCCTGAAAGAATCTGGACACAAGAGAGCCTGCTGTTTACTTTGCTATTTGTGTTTGAGATAACATCAAGGTTGAACTGTTACTCTAAGCAAATTGCTTTAACATAATTTCATTGTTTCAGATCAGTTTGATACCAGTCTCAAGTATTATGTATGAGGTTTTAATTTAAATGTGACAAAGTATGATTCTGAAGTCACCTTTTTGCAGTTTCATGTTATTTGAATGTCTGTTTCCTGAACTGTAAGATTTAAGTTAATTACTTTGCATTGTTTAGCTTGGTGCGGATGGCTGATGAACAGGACAGTAGCACCATGGGTGCTGGCTATATTGATCTTTCCAGTTTAATTTATTACAATATTGGATTTTAGGATAAATTCATCTGTTTTTCTGTATTTGAATTTTATGTGTTGGGGTCCAGAGAAAAAAATTGTACTTTGTTTTGAAAGTTTTTAACATTTCAGTTTTAGGAATACAGTATATTGTAGCACTATGACATACGAATTTTCTTTAGTTTACACACTTGCACTTATGTTACCAAAATACTTGTAGCAGTACATTATGTAGAGGTTCAGTATACACAGAAATTATAGAATTTTGGAAAGAGGCTGATCTGAAATTGCTTTGTTCCCAAGCACACAGATCACATTTAGTGGAAAGATGGAGCTTAGTTCCCAGGAAATATGAGAATATTTGTAAAGTTAGTAGACAAATAAAACAATAACATTAACTTGAGTTCATTGGAAAAAAAAACCCCAAACCAAGGTCTTGCTTGTCAGCAATGATCCAGGGGCGGTTTGGAAAAAAAAGAAGCAGAGAGTGAGAGAGAGAGAGACAGAAGGTGAGGCTACAGCCTTGGGAGAGGCAATCAACGTGCTGCTCCGAGTGTGATGATCTGGGCCACCGGAATTCTGACTGCTTTAAGACTCCTCGAGAACCCCCAAGGCCTGAAGAACATGAACCTTGTATATTTATGCCTCGGCAGAGACATGAATAGGCAGGGGAAAGTAGGCCAAGAAGAACCCGAGGAAGTATCATCATGAGGCCCAACCACAAATGCCTTGAACCTTCTTAGGCCTCTCACCTCAAAAGGATCTCTTAAACACCATGATTAGTGAGTATGATGGAATATTCATGTTGGAAAGGAGAACTCAGATTAACATTATAAAATGGTGAGGGTGAATTGAAATGTGAAATGATGTATCCGATGTATCCACCTAGAAAGAAAACTGACAATGAATACTCTACAATATTTGATTATGCCATCCCCATTAACTCCAATTTTGGAAGTCATCTAGCCCAGAGATATACCCAATAATTGGAAATAGACACTTGGAGATAGGCTGAGTGCACTTTTCATCCTAATGAGCTTTGGGGAGACCCACACTAGCCATGTGGTGCTTTTCAGATGCTTTTATCCCTTTTTGCCTCTATGTGTCCTGACCCGACACATGAAGGTAAGGGAGGAAAGTTACCTACACAAATTTTTACAAATTGGTATAATTCTAAAATTGTGAACAATTGAGGAAGTGTGGGCATCTTGTCAAAATGTAGTAGTTAAATTGAGTTGCTTAGGATTTGGCAGTTGTATGCAAACAGCAACCCACGAAGGGGGGAACCTCCGAAACCTTTAAAAAAACAACAACTTTGTAAAGACACTAAACTGTCTTGCCCCTTTGACTCTGTTCAATAAAAAAAAAAAAAAAATTGCCCTAAGGGAGTAGACTGAAATTTTTCTCCCTTTGGACTGTTATATGGAAGACTGCTTACTTTTTATACTCCTGAGCCTCACATTTGATCTCTTGTATTTCCTAGCAGCAGAGGCAACTCTCTTCCCTCCACAGGTATGCTCAGCAGGTCCAGTCCTTTCTGCTGGATGACTCAGCTCTTTTCTTTCAATCCGGAGACTGGATTTTGGTAAAGACATACCACCAGCACACAGTACAAGCCCCTTTTCCAGTATGAGACCGTTCCAAGTTCTTCTGATAACACCGATTACAGTGAAGGTGGCGGCTAAAAGATCCTGAAGCCATTGCCCTCGCTGGAAACAATCTATAGATCTGGCTTCAGGACCAGGATGAGAAGTAGCTGACGCCGGGGCAGCGAAGGCCCTAGCAACTGGAGAGGAG
The DNA here is from genome assembly GCA_033557465.1 of Ichthyophis bannanicus. Lineage (NCBI taxonomy): Eukaryota > Metazoa > Chordata > Amphibia > Gymnophiona > Ichthyophiidae > Ichthyophis > Ichthyophis bannanicus. Next base: position 794,835,764 of record CM066036.1, read on the forward strand.
AGGAGAAGACTCCTGAAGAAAAGCAGCTTTCGGCCTAGAGGTACCGAACCAACATATCCCTTCAAGGTTGGTGACCAGGTACAGGTCAGAGCACCTCACAAGCACAGTACCCTAGACCCTCCCTACGGACCTCCAACTACAGTGATCGCCATCACATGGACAGCCATCCTGTAGGACTCCTGCCCTTCGTGGATCCATGCGTCAAGAATCAAGCATGTATCGTCTCCACTGACATCATCTTCGGTTCTAGACCACCCTCCAGCCTCCTGACCATCACGCACAAGACTGTGTTGACTCCTCCTACCACTCATGTGGTGCCTCCTTCAGCCCATCTCTGGAACTGTTAATACGGCAATACTACTTGCCCAGACTGCCTTACCTTTTGTGTGCGCAGCTCGCTACAAGCTGGAGCTTTTCTCTCAACATGTCTCATTACTGTACCTTCTAATCTGTGTGAAATGCAGAAGTTTACTGTACTTGACAATTTAAACTGCACCCGGCCCCATGTTTCTTTTTCTACTTTCTTGTATAACATTGGTGTTACTCGCCCCTCTTTGGGATATGACTAGGTCCCTTGCCCATTGTAAACTGTCTCTAGTTTTAATGCTACAGATTGTTTTATTGTTTCTGCTTTTAGCCTGTCTAATACTGCTCTATACTGTTCTTCAACTACAGCAGTTTCTCATGCTTACTCTCTGATGTATCTTCCTTTGGGCTGGTCTCAAAGGGCTGATTATTGCCCTATGGAGCGGTTTTATAATCCTTGTTCTTTTCATTTGTTCTTGGCTGCTGTCGGAAGGCCCTACAGAGCTCCACCACTTTTATGTACTCTTATACACCTGTTTCCACGGTGGCTGATGTACCTGAACTACTGCGTACAGATATTCAGTTAATAATGCCTGTTTAGTTATTTTGTAGTAGATTGTTAGGCTGTTCTTCTAGTGGGCCTATACAGGCCCAAAGGGGGGAATTGTAAGGGGAAATCAGTTTCTTGTTATACAAAGGGACCATGAGGCCCATCTGTGAATACCTAGATAGAAAGGAATGTGTTGTGCTAAGACAAGATTCAGTGATCTTCACAGAGACAGGTACCAGTTTGTACGATTGCTAATTAGCAATATCAGGTGCAGGGCTATGCTGCTGGGATGGGTTTATGACGTATATATGTTTTTGCTACTGTATAAAAGTTAGACTGCACTTCTAACGTTGGAATAAACTTGCACACCTTTCCTTCTGTGTCGGTTGTGTTTTATTCCCCTGGATTCCAGCCAGCTGAAGCAGCACACCGCAGATGAGGGGTCAGGACTTCCCTGGCCTGGAGTGACCAACAAGGAGCAGACCCGTTACAAAAACATCAGCAGTTTTCTCAAAGCGTATTACTGGTGTCAAAGCCTTCCACAAAGTTATCCTGCCTTCGTTAACACCTTGGCTTGTGTCTCTATGACAGTGAGATGATCTATCGGGTCGAACAGCCTCCCATTGCAGAGCTCCAGAAATCCATACTGATATCTTGAGCTGAGTTTGCCATGCTATTATAGGGAGCCGATGCAGTGTCTAATGGGGGTGTGATACTCTCCCATCTTCCACCCAATCATCTTGGTCATTGTGATAACTTCACCACTAAATCTTTGTTCAAAGGGCGAGACGTGGCCGCTGTCAGACAGATACGGCTAAGGGATTTTTTAAGCTCATTTTCCTAACCTGATCTTTCTTCTAGTTTTAGGGTTCTTTCCTTTTCCTTCTGTCTACTTTTTGTAACATTTCCAACAATGCTAATCTTCCGAGTCCTGGGCAATATAACTAATGGATGTTTTGCAAATAGCTGGTCCCAGTATCTCATTACCAAGTAACCCAAGTGAATTGCAGAGATACAGTAGGCATCCGTGAAGTTTCCGACGCTCTTCCATATGGAAGGCTACTGAATAATGTACATGGCAGGGCACAGCCCCCAACATGAAGTTAAGCAAGAGCTACTAAGCGGCAGGCTTGTTCTATTTATACTTACTGTACAATAAATGAGTTTCTAAGGCCCAAAGCTGACCAATTCCCTGGCTAAAGTGACCTTCCATACAAGGATCAAGAGGTTTGAAAGTGAGGGGAGGGGGGAGGGGGCGGTTAAAAGCACCTCAATATCTAGTGACGTTGTGGGGAGGTATTAAGAGCAGGCCTCATGTGGGCCCGACACAAGCTGTACAGAAAATCATGTTTCTTCTAAACGTTGCTTTCAAGTGGTAACCGCGGTTATACGGACCTAGTTTCCCAGCTCCATCAGAACTACCATCTGGGTCCTGGATCAGACTGAGGCTGTTATTGTCCTTCCAGGAACTGGACTTCCATCTAGAGAAACTAAGGATCCCTACTACCACCACAGTGAGGAAGCGGGATGGAGAGTCTTCATCCCTAAACCAAAGGCAACACCTAGAGCAATTCTGTAGGAATAAGGCCTAGATTAGCACTGCATGTTTGTATACCACTCCCACAGGAAAACAGAACAAGGACCACTGCAAAGTAAAATAGGAGATTTATTTAATATCAAATTCAACTTGGTACATTGTTATTTGACCTCAGAAGCTCAGTGGAGGCCCAGTGCAGGCTACCAGGCTAAAACTACAGAATATATACCTCTGCTATATACAAGAATGAGCCCCCATCTCCCACATTGTACACAAAGGCGTAGTAAAAGCAGTGTGAACTAAAAGCCTGATGTGTCCCCCCCCCCCAACAAATACAATGAATCTGCAGGGAGCCTAATACCAGCAGGGGAGTACTTGTGTGGGTAAAGGGACATGAATCAGATCCTCAGCTAGCTTATGAAAGTAGCTAGCCCCTCATCCAGTTGCTTTTTCCTCCCTTTTCAGAGGCCCCAGGGACACCACTGCTAGGGTTTACCAAACACAGAGCAGTCGCTTCTGACTGCATACACCGGACTTTGGTATCTCTAACTTGCCTGAAGCTGGAGTAGGTATTGAGGCCGCTGACCGCTGGGAATCCAAGTACCACTTTCAGAGATCCCCGTAGCATTGTGGTTTTACAGTTAATTTTCTACCCCCCAGAAAAATACTTGCAAATAGCTGGTCCCAGTATCTCATTACCAGGTAACCCAAGTGGTGAATTAGAAGCTGAAGCTTGGAGAGAATGAGGAAGAGAGTCAATAACTCAGCATGAACTAAAGATGTACAACAGGAAAAATGAATCATGTAGTGTGAGAGGGTGACAGACCAGCCCAGGTCAGGCTGACCCTGATTTTACATCTTCTCAAAGAGGCAAGACAAGTAGTCCACAGATGTTCTGGGGGAATAACCAGGATTGGCTGAGCTTGAACCTAATGAGCTTTACCCCACCACCAAAGACACACCAGAGTCAGATCACTTGAGGCAGGCTGCATCAGTCCCGATTGGCTTTGGATAAAAGAAAATAACATCTTTCTGAGATTGTAGGTCTGTAGTCTCTGCTTAGAAGATATGGCAACCCCTCCTAGAATACTCTAAGGTAGGACTGCAACGGAAATAAGTCTGGATCAGCCGTCCTTAGTGACCTAGAGAGGCCCTTATGGTTAATGCATAGAATGACCAGCGGGGAACATGTTCGTATGCTAATTACATATGGTTGATGCTTATAATTATTACTGAATGTACTAATTAGTGGTGACTGAAAATGTTTCCAGCCAGACTCAGTTCTTTTGTAAGGTGAACTCTAGTGCTACCAAGCTGCACTATGCTTTGTTTGGTTTTTCAACCCCTCTGATCTTGGTAAGGTGCCACTTCACTGGCTGATCCAATCGTGATCTCTCTGTGTTTATGGATTTATCAATCTGCCTTTCTTTAGGAAATCAGTCACTGAGGAACCCAGGACGAGCCTCGCTTGTTCGATGGATCTGGGGTGAGATAGTGACCTGGGTAATTCTGGTCCTTTTTTGAGAAGTCTCCTTCAGCAGGGGCTGCGCCCCTTCATCTCGCTTCCAGGGCATCAGTACCAGGCCTGAGGCACGGAGGAGGACAAGGAGCCAGAGGCCTGTGCACCATCCTAAGGGCTGATGAGAATTATAAACCAACCAGAGCTCCAATGAGAGGGAAGAGCTTGGTGGTTGGTTGTCTCCCTCCTCGCACTGTACAGCTCGGCGTTTAGTCGTGTGTGTGTGTGTGACATTGTTATGGTCATAAAACCTCTAGTTTACATTGCACACGGCCTGGCCGAGGCACTCTGCCACACCAGAAACATTACAAACATACAAGCAAAACCACAAGAATTACAATTCAGAAATGCACAGGGCACTTCCTCTGCGCCCCCAGGCTCCCTCCCCCCTCTTGCCAGCAGCAACCTTTCTGTGCACTACAAGCATGAGCCGTGTGTGTAAAGGATATGTAAACCCTCTGCCACATGCTATAAGCATGTGCTGTGTGCATCTGTACAACAGTAAATATTTTGGGAAAAAGATCTGCAGGAGGGGGTGTAAAATATCTCAAAGCACTACCCCATCTCTTGCCAGCAGAACCGTGTCCCACTTATGTCCGGCTCCCCACAATTTGCAACAGGTTTAAGAAAATATATACAATGTCTGTGTAGATTTTCAGTGCTCCGTAAATGTACTCCTCGGGGCTGATGGTGTGACTCCTGTTCCCCAGCACCAGCTGCGTGTCGTAGGCCAGAAACTGCAGAACGAACAGAGAACAGGTTTATGTACCATTGGGCAGTGGATCAGTACAACAGCAGTCACACACTTCCCCCCTCCACACACACGTTACCCCTGAGCTCCTGTGAGCCGGCCGTGGTAGAGAGAGAGGCACTGATTAGATGGCCCTGGCGCTGTAGTCATCTGCTCCATTTGGCTATGCTATCAGAAATGCCACCACCCATTGGTTGGATCAATCTGACAAGCACCACTTCTGCGTGATGTGTCATGAGGCACAGGGATCACTTCACTTCTTTTCACAACAGTGACAACAGCAACAGCTATTATGATGCGCTATCATGATTTTTCAGTCAAAGAATCCTATTTTAGTAAAAATGGGAGGTATCCTCTTTGCTGGCCACAAAGTTGAGGCATATAAGGACATGGCTTCAGCAACACTGAACCATCACTATGACTTTCTGGACTTTACTAGAAGGCTGAAGGCAGAGAAACTCCTCTTCCAATGGGCTTATCCACTGGGTCAAGGATTCACAGTACAAGGTGTGAAGGAGGCTACAACAGTAGAGGAAGGGTGGCATGTACCCAAAGCTGAAGGATATGAGGGCATCCCAGCCGTAAAAGAACTGGCTAGATTGACATTATTGAAGGAGACCTTGAGGTGGAAGAGGGTCAACAATAGAGGCTAAAGTGCAATTCAGGGACGTCAGGGACACTGTTCAGATGGCCGTGGAAGGCTGAAATACTCTTGTTAGATCTGCCATACTGGGTCAGACCAAGGTCCATCAAGCCCAGTATCCCGTTTCCAACAGCGGCCAATCCAGGTCACAAGTAGCTGGCAGGTTCACAAAAGACACACAGGTTCCACAATGTTTGTACTGGGGCAAGCAGGGGATTTCCCGGGTCCTCTTTAATAACACTTTATGGACTTTTTCTCCAGGAAGTTGTCCAAATCTTTTTTTAAACCCAGCTACACTAACAGCTTTTACTACATCCTCTGGTAATGAACTCTAGAGTTTGTTTACATACCGAGTGAAAAAATATTTTCTCCTGTTACTGTTAGTCTTAAATGGTTTACAGTTACACTGTAGCTTTATTGCATGCCCCCTAGTCTTTCTGGATTTTGATGGCATAAACAAATCGATCTATGTTTAACCGTTCTACTCCATTCATTAATTTATAGACTTCTATCATATCTCCCCTCAGCTGTCTCTTTTCCAGGTTGAAGAGCCCTAACCTTCTTAGCCGCTCTTCATAGGGGTATCCTTCCATCCTCTTTACCATTTTGGTGGCTCTTCTCTAATTCTGTTATATCCTTTTTAAGATGCTGTGACCAGAATCACACTCAATATTCAAAGTGCGATCGCACCATGGAATGATACAGAGGCATTATGGTTGCTGCTCCAGCCAGGTTGAAAACGTATTAGGCTAATAAGCTGTAAGCAGGGCCGGTCCATCCACTAGGCAAACTTGGCAGTCGCCTAAGGTGGCAGACTTTGATGGATGGCACCACCCTTCCCAGTCCTTATGTACTGCCCCCGAAATCCAGACTCTCACTGGGTGTTGACAGCAGAGAGATCACCTTTGAAGCCGTGGTAGTCTGTAAAGCATGTGCGCACTTGCGTCCTGCCGCTGCCGCTCCCTCCGACGGGGGCAGGTCATGAGTGTGCATGCGCTTTAAGGCCTGCCGCAGCTTCAAAGACATAATCACCAGGCCGCCCATCAACCCCCAGCATGAGGCTGAATGTCAGGGGTGCTGCAGTGGGGGGACAGCACACCAGACCTGCCTTGGGCAGCAAGAAGTGTTGGGCTGCCCCTGGCAAGAAGGTGTACTGCTGTGCAGTGTCCAAATCTCTTACACAACTCCCTGACCCTAAAATAGCTTCCAGATGCAGACATTAACCCCCCCCCCACTCCCCACATCTCACAGGTTAAGACACGCACCAGAGTGAAGACCACAGCACCAATGGCAGCATAGAGCATGTGAAGCCAGTAGATCTGAAAATGAAAAGGAAAATAAGAGAGTCAGCTGAATGCTCTGAATGTACATCTCTAAGCACCACGAGAAGTGGACCAACACCTGGGGCAGCTCCATAGTAACATGGTGCATGATGGCTGAGACCAAAATGGCTCATCTAGTTTCCTCAGCAAGGTGGTTAGGATTATAACTGCTGCTCTCTGCAGGCTTCCACCTTATATTGCCTTTGTTTAAGGTAGTACTTGCCACTCCATGCAGGTTACCCCCTCTAAGCCTTTGTTAAGGGTTGTAGCCACTGCTGCATGCAGTTTACCCCCGGTCTGTACCTATGTTTAGGGTTGTACCCACTGCTATGTGCAGGTTAACCCGCTTACGTCTTTATTTAGGATTGTACCTGACGTTCCATGAAGGTTCCCCTTCTGTGCCTTTGTTTAAGGCTGCACCTGCTGCCCCCTGCAGGTAATCCCCTCCCCCCCTTTAGGCTTTTGTTTAGCAACATGACGGCAGAAGAAGACCACATGGGCTATCTAGTCGTCCCTTCCTTATCAACTATTATAGTCCCCTTTTTTTCCTTTAGAGATCCTCTGTGTTTGTCCCATGCTTTTTTGAATTCAGATACCATCCTCATCTCTATGACCTCCACTGGGAGACTATTCCATGCATCCACCACACTTTTTCCATAAAAAATATTTCCACATATTACTCCCGAGTCTATTCCCTTTCACCCTCATCCTATGTCCCCTCGTAGCAGAGCTTGCTTTCAATCAAAAGAGGCTCTCCTCTTGTGCATTTATGCCACAGAGGTATTTAAACGTCACTATCATATCACCTCTATCCTGCCTTTCCTCTAACATATACATATTAATATTTTTAAGTCTGTCCCTATATACTTTATAACGAAGACCACTAACCATTTTAGTAGCCACCCCTAGTACTGACTCCATCCTGTTTATATCTTTTTGAAGGTGCGGTGTCCAAAATTGCACACAGTACCCCAAATGACGTTGCAACAAAGACTTATTATACAGAGGCACTATCACCTCCTTTCTTCTGCTGACTATTCTTCTTCCTATACAACCAAGCATTCTTCAGGCTTTTGCTGTCACCTTTTCTATCTATCTGTTTCGCCACTTTAAAATAATGGAAAACAATCACACCTAGGTTCCGTTCTTCTTTCGTGGACAGAGATACTTCATCCCTGACATTGAACCACTCCCTTGGATTTTTGAAACCCAAATGCATGACCCTGCATTTCTTAGCATTAAATTTCAGCTGCCAAATTCTAGAATGGTCTTCAATCTTAGCTAGATCCCTCCTCATGTTATCTTCTCCTTCCTGGGTGTCTACTCTATTGCAGATTTTGGTATCATCTGCAAAGAGGCAAACCTTACCCAACAGCCCTTCAGTAATATCACTAACAAAGATATCAAAAAGAATCAGACCAAGGACAGATCCCTACGGCACTCCACTGGTAACCTTCTTCTCCTCAGAGTGAGCTCCATTTACCTATACCCTTTGTCTCCTCCCAATCAACCAATTTCTAACCCAATCAGTCACTTTAGGGTCCATCCCTAGGGTGCTCAGTTTGTTTATAAGTTGCCCGTGTGGAACTGTGTCAAAGGCTTTACTGAAATAGCATACTCACCTGAAACAGGTGTTCTCTCCAGGGACAGCAGAAATCAGTCCTCACATATGGGTGACGTCGGCGCTGAAGGAGCCCATGCGGAAGCATCTCCCCAGTTTTCAAAGAAAGCCTTTGGGAGATGCCACCATGCATGTGTGGTCCCCTTCCCACCCAAGGGTACCATCTTGCTCAGTCATATAGCATGTGTACCAACACCGTGTTTATAGGTCTGTTCTCCGAGGGTTATGTTGTCCAAAATCAAAAAGAAAAGTATGTAGTTTTACTCTCTCTACGTTGTGAGGGCTTAATTTCTTTTTGATTTTGGACAGTCATATAGCATAGCTAAGACAGCAAAGAACAAATTGGCATAGTTAAGGCAATGCTATGGGGAGGAGGGAGGGTTGTGAGGACTGATTCCTGCTGTCCCTGGAGAATACCTGTTACAGGTGAGTAACTACGCTTTCTCCAGGAACAAGCAGGAAGTCAGTCCTCACATATGGGACTCCCTAGCTACAGGCTACTGACAACATGTAAAAAAAAAAGAGACAGTCAAGCCATGAGTAGCAGCCGGCGAGTCCGAAGGACAGACTCTGAGACCCCAGTGTCCAGGGAAAACCATCACTCCGGTAGCCTGAACACAGAAGGGTCAGAGTTACCTAAACTCCAAAAAGATTATGGAGTATGGCTTGGCCAAAGGCACTGTCCCGCCAGAACTCCCTCTCCAGGCAGAAGTGAGCTGGAAAGGTGTGGAGTGAAGACCAGGTGGCGGCCCGGAGGTTTGTCAATGGGACAAAGCGCAAGTTTGTAACAGAGGTCACAATAGCCCTGATGCTGTGAGCCATGACTCGGCACTCCAGTGGGAGCTAAGCCTGTTCATAGGTGAGGGCAATGCAATCCACAACCAAGGTGGACAGGGTCCACTTGGTCACTGCCTCTCCTAGCTGGCTGGGGTCATAGGAGATGAAAAGCTGGGAGGCTTTGCGATGACCCTGGGTACGCTGTAGGTAGAAGGACAGGGCCCTCTTACAGACCACAGCATGAAGTATAGCATCTGCGTTGCTGGCGTGAGGCTGTGGGAAGAAGGTGGGGAGCACCACCTTCTGATTGAGGTGGAAGGAGAAGACCATCTTCGGCAGAAATTTGGGGTGCATGCGAAGCATGACCCTGTTCTTATAGAACCTTGTATATGGTGGCTCTGCCACCAGAGCTTGGAGCTCACTGATCCTGCAAGCAGAGGTGAGCGCCACCAGGAAGGCAACCTTCCAGAAGAGGCACCACAGGTGGCAGGTGTGCGGCGGCTGGGTGAGCCATGTCAGCACTACGTTAAGGTCCCATTTCACTGGAGGCGGGTGGATTGGGGGCTTGGAGAGCAGTAGGCCACACAGGAAGTGGGTGACAAGGGGCTGAGCTGAGAGAGGCTTGCCCTCAATAGGGTAGTGGTGTGCTGAAAGGGAACACAGGTGCACCCTTACTGAGTTGGACTTGAGTCCGGCATAGGAGAGCTGCAGCAGGTATTGCGGGACTAGCTGCGCTGTGCAGGAGAAGGTGTCTGCCCATTTCTCCGAGCATCACATGGAGAATCTCCACCACTTGAAGGTGTAAGCATGTCTTGTGGAAGACTTGCAGGAGGCCAGCAGGACCTCTTCCAAGAGGTTAAAGGGAGATAAAGCTACCCGTTCAGCAACCACGCTGTAAACGCCAGACACCAGGATGGGGAGTTCCTGAGAGGGACCAGGGGTTCCATCGCTAGGCCTGTCCCGAAGGTCCTTGAATAGAGTCTTGGTGACCAGCGGCATGGGTTGGAAGGCATAAGAAGACATTCTGACCACAAGATGAGAAAAGCGCCTGCCGTTATCCAGGATGGGTGAGGTTGGCGGGAGTAGGCAGATCAGCTGGGCATTGGCTGGGCTGGTAAAGAGGTCCATCTGGGGAGTTCCCAGAGCCAGAATAGTCGGTGGCTACTCTGGGGTCTAGCGGCCATTCATGTGGTTGCAGGACTCTGCTTAGCCTGTCCGCGAGGACATTGTCTCAGCCCAGCAGGTAGACCACTCTCAGGAGCATCCCTGGCTGATTGCGTACAAGCAGAGGGCTACTGCCTCCTGGCAGAGGGCGTAGGAACCCATGCCTCTTTGTTTGTTTACATAGAACATCACCACTTGGTTGTCCATCTGGATGAGCACCAGCTGGTACTGGAGATGTGGCAGAAGGCCTTGAGCGCCAGGAATATGGCCCTGAGCTCCAAGAAGTTGATCTGTTGTCAGGCTTCGGACCAGAAAATTCCCACAATACAAAACCCCCTCCGGGTGAACAAACAACTACCAAATATAAACCCCGAAGCACCAATCCAGAAAGGCTAGAAATCCAACTTCTCTTTTTGTCGGAACTCTCAATGGGAAAAAGGAAAAAAACGCCTCACCCTCGCTGTGATTGTTCTTTTTAATAATATAGTGAATAAAAAACACTTAGCTGCAGGATATTTTCAACTGCTTCATCAACATCTGTATACGAAGCTGAACACCACAGAGTACATTAGATGGTTCGACGTGCCACGTTTCGGGTCAGATCTCCATGACCCTGCATCAGGATAAATAATATACCCATAGTGAAGTCAGCTGTACCAACTGAAAAAAGCCTTTCTGTTTTTAAAGGCCATCACATGACGTAAATGCTGACAACTACCCAATTACTAACAGGGAAAAAGGTGACATTTATTTTGCCCGTATAAGGACCAGGGTATCCCTACTGAAAAGGGATCCCAGGAACCTGCCGAGCTAAAACAGTTCAAAGAATAGTATGCCATTCAACTTCCATATTCATACTACCAGGGGCAACTGACCCTAAACAATAAATCCACCGTTGTTCCGTTTTCTGCAATGATGAAATCTGGTCACCCCCCCCTGGGGTTCGCCGGAATCATATCCAGCACTCTCCATTTAAGCTGATCAAAGCCATGAGCTTGCTGTACACAGTGTTCCACCATAGGTGCCGCCAAATTTTGCGTGCGTAGCCGCGAAGCATGTTCACTCAAACGGACTCTAATACTACGTGTAGTACGCCCTATATAATATAAAGAACACAGGCATTGAATTAGATAGACAACAAAAGAAGAGTCACATGTAGTATGCCATTTTGACTTATATACCAAGGAAGTATGAATGTCCGTCCAAAAGGGCCCTGTAATGGTTAACGCACAATAGTGACAATGCCCACAACCATAATGATCCGGATCAGGATGAAAGGAAAGGGGTCGATCCTCCAAAGGGGCAGTATTGACCACCATATCTTGTAAATTAGAAGCTCTTGAATAGGCAACCATTAGCCGTTTATTAGAGAAACAGGAGTGTAAACCCAAAATCGGCCAGAATCGATGCAAAATCTTAGTGACCCTGGACATGCCACATGCATAGGGAAGAACTCCTGTTACCGTGTCTGAAGAGCTTCTTTCCCGTTGAGATTGCCCTGATAAATTAAAAAAAACATTCTCTATGGGAAAACCGGGCTCGCTTATAGGCCTTCCTAATAAGAGAGGATGGATAGCCTCTCTGTATCAATCGTTGTTGCAAGTCATCTACATGATCGTAAAATTCCTGTAATGTGGTACAGTTATGTCTAATTAGTAAGAATTGCCCATAGGGTAACACCCATTTAAGCGAAGTTGGATTTCTAGCCTTTCTGGATTGGTGCTTCGGGGTTTATATTTGGTAGGCTTCAGACCAGGACAAGGTGCCCTGTGTGCGGAGGTTCCCGCAATAGGCTCCCCAACCCAGCAATGAGGCATCTGTGGTGAGTACCTGCTGTGAAGTGGGGGATTGGAAAGGCATGCCTGCCCTCAGGTGTTGTGTGGTCTGCCACCAGAAGAAGCGACTCCACCAGAGGGTGGGTCATGTAGACCTTGTTCCAGAGGCGGCCAGTGGCCTGTATCCACTGAGGTACCACTGACCTGCCCTCATGTGAAGGTGGGCGTTTCGTATGACGTGTACTGTCGAGGCCATGTGGCCAAGCAGGCGGAGCATGCCGCATGGAGCATCTGTCTGGATTTTTGTGGCCAGGACCAAGAGCCATCCGGTCCTGTCGCTGGGTAGGAAAGCCTTCGCCTGGAAGGTATCAAGGTGTGCCCCAATGAACTCCAAGCTCTGTGTTGGGGTGAGGTGGGACTTGGGGTGGTTTATCGTGAACACCAGGTATTGCAGGACACCAATGGTGCAGCCTATGGCCTGTTTCACCTTAGTGACTGTGTCCCCTCTGATAAGCCAGTCATCTAGGTAGGGGAAGACAACTCCTTGGAGGCACAGGTAGGTTGCCACAACTGCAAGGCACTTTGTGAAGACTCTGGGTGCGGAGGCGAGTCCGAAGGGTAGTACCTTGTATTGGTAGTGGTCACCCCTGAGGTACTGTCTGTGCTTGGGTGAATGAGGATGTGGGTATATGCATCCTTTAGGTCCAAGGAGCATAACCAGTCTCCCTGCTGGAGGTATGGCAGCAAGGTTCCAAGGGAGAGCATCTTAAACCTTTCCCACACCAGGAACTTGTTTAGGTCTCTCAGGTCTAGAATGGGCCTTAGGCCTCCTGTCCTTTTGGGGACAAGGAAGTACCTTGAGTAGAACCCCCTGCTCTGTTCTTGATGGGGCACTGGTTCCACAGCTATGTCTTTGAGACCTATGAGTTCCTGCAGTAGCAGAGCCTGATTCAGGGGAGTCCTGGGGGGCTCTTCCAGGAAGAAAGGAGGGGGAGTCTGATCCAGGTGGAGGAGATAACTCTCTCTGACAACCTGGAGTGCCCAGGTTCAGTGGTGATGGTCGAAGCTCCTCCCCGCTCCCCTCCGACACGACCAATCGGGCCCGACAAAGGAACACACAGCCGGACACTTTAAAGGCCGGGAGAGCAGCGCACACATCCTCTCCAGTCCTCCTCCTGCACCCGATCGGCGGCGTCGAGGGAGAGCGGGAAGGTAAGCTCCTCCCCACTCCCCTCCGACACGGCCTATCACCAACCCAGGGCCTATCAGCGCCTCCAGACAGCTTTAATATGCAGGAGCGCCAACGGGCACGCCCGTGCCTGGAGGGCCCGCATCTAAGGGCTGCACCAAAGGGCCCTTTGGCATGGCTCTTTGACACAGCACTGTAGAATAGCCGCGTCCTCCTCCTCCTCCTCCCCACTCCACCGAAGAACAGGCCAGAGGTAATGGAACCATGAGAAATGTCACCATGTAAGCATCCTCCACACCACTCCACTGTTACCCTCTCCTACCTCACTGTTTGCTGTAATGTAACCCATGATGTAATAAAGAGCGGATCGCTCTTGCAGAACCAATCAGGAAACACAAGAGGCAAGAGTGAATGATGAACACAGGTGCTTTATTAAAAACCTCAACGCGTTTCAGCGAACGCCTTCTTCAGGGGGACTAAATAACTGACAAACAATAAGAAATAAAAAGCAAATAAGCAAACATATTAAAAACATAGTGAAGAATACTTAAAACAAAAAGGCATCATAAATAAAATAACAAAGCTGTTGCATGTTAATGTATAGAATAACACTCATAAACCAACAGTAAAATGAATAAATAACTAATACCATTAATAAAAATGATTATGTAAACTAGTAATAAACAAATAAATAAATATAAAATAATGTTAAAATAGACGCAGGGCAGATAAGGTCTCAAAATGATGTGGATGACAATGAAGAGAAATGGAATTGCAACACAAATCCTACTCACTGTTGTGCACCTGTTGTGGGGGGTTTTAATAAAGCACCTGTGTTCATCATTCACTCTTGCCTCTTGTGTTTCCTTACCCATGATGTGATGTAATGTAACCCATGATGCCCAATGTAATGTAACATAACCCATGATGCACAGCCTGCTTGCAATGTAGTTATGCTGCATAGCCTGTAGTAAATGCGGTTTGTAATGTAACCTATTGACTCACCAATACCCCTACCTACACCTTTGTGTTTGTCCTAACTAGATCGTAAGCTCCTTCTGTGTTTGTATCGACTAGATTGTAAGCTCTGATGAGCAGGGACTGTTGCTATTATTTGTCCTGACTAGATTGTAAGCTCTGATGAGCAGGGACTGTTGCTATTATTTGTCCTGACTAGATTGTAAGCTCTGATGAGCAGGGACTGTTGCTATTATTTGTCCTGACTAGATTGTAAGCTCTGATGAGCAGGGATTGTGTCTGCCTCTTATTTAAATAGAAATGCGCAGTAGTAGTAGTAGTAGTAGTAGTAGTAGTAGTAATGGGAGACAGCCAACATGGCTTTGCCCTGACTAGATTGGTGCTCTGTGTGTTTTTTGTCTTGATTAGATTGTAAGCTCTAACGAGCAGGGACTGTCTCTCTTACATGTCTCTACAGCGCTGAGTACGGGCAGCACTATATAAATGTTCAATAGTAGAAGTAGTAGTAGTAGTAGTAGTAGTAGTAGGCTATGCCCAGCAAGTCAAAGGCTCGGCCCTGGCTGGAACTAGGATGCAGCTGGGGCCTTTTTGTTGCAAGGCCGTTGCCCAGGTCAGGGACTCTGCTGAGGGGTCTGTGGGGTCTGGTATTATTGGTAGCTCTGGGATCCCAGGACCGTCTTAGAGAAGGGTTATTTTTTCCTGGGGGCCTTACGCTTGGGGCCCGAGGAAGTTTTCTTTGAGAGCCGGGTCCTTGTCATGTATTCGGCCTCAAGCTCTGTGGCTTTGTCTGCCATGGCCTTGCCAAAGAGGTTCTCTCCCAGGCAGCAGATATCCAGGAGCTTTTCCTGGAGCCGATACAGGCGCCAGCGACCTGGGTCATGGCCTCGAAGCCATCATAGGCGGCCCGAGTGATGAACTTTGAGCAATTGGCGGCAGTTTTGGCCAGTGTCTGGAACCTCTGGAGGGATTCCCTGGAGAGGCCGGTGGAACCTTTAGTTCCTTCATGGTGGCCCGGAGGAACATTCCCATGTAGAGGAGGTATGCCTGGTCCCAGAAGCCCAGCATGGAGCATGGGCAGCATTTTCTGCTGAGGGTGTCAAGGCTCTGGGCCTCCCTACTGGGAGGCATCGAGGAGTGCATTTTTTGGCTTTGGTGCTGACGCATGGCTGACTTGACCACTATGGAGTTGTGTGATAATTGGCTCCTGCGGAAGCCCAGGCAGACCTTATACAAAAGGTTGAGCTGGCGACTAACTGTGGGCACCGTAGCCTGTGTCTCCTACATAGGGAGGAGCAGCCTCTCAAGGATCGCAGAGACTGGCATAGATAGGGACTCCTTCGGGGGGGGGGAGTCAAATTGGAGGATCTCGAAATCCTCTGACCAAGGGTCGTCTACTGACTCGGTGATGAAGGCCAGAGCTTTGGCCATATCCCGCTCTAAGTCGAGGCGGGGACGGACGCCTGCCCCCAAGTGGGGACGGGTCCAACGGAAAGTCTCGATGCCTCCAGGTGTCCAGAGAACTGTCATCCTCGGATTCCCAGTCAGAGTCGTCAGAGGTGGACTTGATGATCGAATGAACCTGGGTTGGGGTTAGAGGCTCATAGGCCTTGGCAGCGCAGCCACAGCCATGGCCGCGGAGGATTAGGGTCCCATGAAATGAGACCGCAAACATGACCTCCATCTGTGCAGCCCTAACAAGGGAGTTCCGGGGGATCAACTTAACGCCAGGGCAAGTCCTCAAGGTCGAAGTCCCGGTCCCAGTGGTTTTTGGCAGATGAGCCAGCAGAGCCGGACAGTGCTGCCTGCTGAGTGGCCAAGAAAGCAGAAAGGCTGTGCTCTAGGGCCTCCATCCTGGTCTCCAGCCCGGTTGGCGCGGACACCGAGGGTACTGGGTTCGGCGCCAGTGGAGGCGGAGAGTTCCTGTTCGGGATGGCCGCAGGGACCTGGGGCTGATTGCCGGGGTCCATTGAGTCCTTCTGGGGATGTTTTGGCAGTCACTCCTGCTCTAACACCTACCTTGGTCCTCCTCCGGGGGCTCAGGTATCTGACGTGGGACTTATCCGCCTTCCCCGAGTCTCGTGAGGGGTTCCGCAAGGCTTTCTTCTTTTTCTTCGGGATCTGGATCAGGGACACCCAGTTGGAGGACTTGCAGCCCCGACTACTGGCTGCAGAATCACTGCACGATGCCGGGGTCTTGGACTGGGCCCTGGAAGGGGTTTCCGAGGCAGAGGCTGACTTGAACATCCGGTCGTGCTTCTCCTTCCTGTTTTTGACTGCTTTGGGGGATCAGCCTCTTCCAGGAACCGCAAGTCTCTGGGTTGTGTCTGCAGAGACAACAAAGACAGAGGTTGTGTGTGTCGGCAACTGAAAAATTACTGGAACACCACACTTTAAAGGTCACTGGCCATCGGTGAAAAAGGGTCCTGGCGAGATCGAAGACCTGAGGATCTGCCAGTAGGAAAAGGGTGCTTATCGCGCTGGAAATAAAAGTTTACGGGCCCAAGGACGTATGCCGAGGCAAGCGAACTTGTGGGCAAGAAAAGTCCTGGCCATGGCCGGAAAGAGAGAATTAACTCTAAGAAAAGAAAATCAACTTTTTCCAGGGAATCAGACGCACATCTGCTGGGCTCCATGGAAAAAAGGAGACTGAGCAAGATGGCAGCCTTGGGCGGAAAGGGGACCACACATGTGTGGTGGCATCTCCCAAAGGCTTTCTTTGTAAGCTGGGGAGATGTTTCCACGTGGGCTCCGTCAGTGTTGATGTCACACATGTGAGGACTGACTTCCTGCTTGTTCCTGGAGAACTAGGTACATCATATCTAGGGCTCATCCTCGGTCCAATTCTCTGGTCACCCAAAGAAATCAATTAGATTTGTCTGACAGGACCTGCCTCTGGTGAATCCATGCTGCCTCTGATCCGGTAATCCGTTGGACTCCAGAAACCTCACTGTTCTCTCTTTTAGCAGCGTTTCCAATAATTTATTCACCACAGAGGTTAGATTAACCGGCCTGTAGATCTCAATGTCATCCTTATGTCCGTTTTTGTGTAAAGGGACCACATGTGCCTTTCTCCAGTCCTCTGGCACCACTCCTGACTCTAATGAAGCATTGGAAAGGTCAGTCAGTGGAACTGCTAGAATGTCCCTTTAAGTATTCTCGGATGTATCCCATCCAGTCCCATCGCTTTGTCTACTTTTAGTTTATCTAGTGCACAAACACAGTCTTCTGAAAATCGTTCATGATTCCCATCACTTCTGTTCTCATTTGTGGGTGTTTTCTGAGGTCCTGCTCCAGGCCCTTCATCTGTGAACACAGAACAGAAATATTTGTTAAGCAATTCAGCTTTATCCTCATCAGCTTCTACATATACCTCTCCTTCACCCTTGAGTCTGACAATACCACTTTTGCCCTTCCTTCTCGCACTAACATATCTGAAAAATGTCTTTTCCTTCTCCCATTTTATTGCATTGGCTATTTCTTCTTCTTTCTGTATCTTTGCTTTCCCGACTACTTTGCTAATTTCTCTAAGTTTCCAAATATAGATGCTAGCCATCCTCTCTCTGTGATCTCTTGTGTTTTACGAAGGCCTCCCTCTTTTTCTTCACCTTTTGAGAACCATAGCAGCCTACTTTTTCATTTACATTTATTGACCTTTCTAACAAAAAGGTTTGTTGCTCTTAAAATATCCCCTTTCAGTTTTGCCCATTGCTTTTCTACATCCCCCAGCTGTTCCCATCCCACTAACGACTCTTTGAGGTATTGTCCCATCTTGGCAAAGTTAGTTTTCTTGAAGTCTGACCGTTGCTTCTGAATGGATTTTATTATCCCTAGTACTAATAAAGTACATAAAATGTGAGATGAACCTGCCTTTCCCTGCACATTACATCCCCATGTCTCTCCTCAGAAGTGGAAAAAGTGCTTTCAATGGTGTTTTCCATCCTCCTGCCATTTTGGGATCCTCTGCATCTATCCTGCACCTTTCTGAAGTCCATTGTCATTTGGGTCCCCACTTCCTCCAGCAGGAGGGCATCCCAGGCATCTACCGCCTGTACCATGAACAAATCTTTCCAGACTCGTCCCTTGCAGCTTGTCCCTCACTTCTACTGATCTGGATCCTTTGCTAGGGTTAGTCCCTTGTGCATTAAAACCTTTCAATTACTGTGTTCCTCTGTCTCGGATCTCCCGTGTCCCTCCTCTCCTCTAGGGCACCGTTTCTCCACCTGTGGTATATGCATGACACAGGAAGGGGGATGTACTGGTCACACGTGCAGAATCTGCAGGAAGGAATTGCAGGCAGCGGGAACAAGTTTACACTTTCTCTGCCCCCATCCCTGTGCCATGCGCCACATGTTTGACTACATGTGAACATCTGAAGTTTGGGGTACTTTCTACACAAAAGGTTGATGAGTCACCACTGTAGGGTGTTCATATCTAGGTCTTAAAGTCTCATCCCCTATGTCTTTCAGTGCATAGAGTTCACAAATCCTTTTACTTGCTGCCATTTAGAATAGAACAACTTTAAATAATAATTTAAATTTCCAGAACTTCTGGAAGGAGTAAAGTTCAAAGCGCAAAAGTCTTCCTTTGCAGTCCCTTGCTCTCATCAGCTACCCACTTAGCCTAAGCCTTTGGGAGCAGGGAAGCACCTCATGAGCGACCTGCCTGGAGCCCGGGATTGGAAAGGCTGAGTAATAAATGTAAAATCCTCATCCATCATGGTACAAAGTTATTCAGTGAGTTCTGAAGACAGCAAACAGGAAAGAAGAATCAATGGTACTGGTCAATGATGCAGGGCCCATGATGTCGGGGACAAAGCAACCTGGGTATTGTGTCAGCCTATGGGGCCAAAGGCATTGATGTCTTTACAGGAGGTACCAGCATTAAACTACGAGAATGCGATACATCTAGGCGACAAGGTCTCAGACTAAAATGGGGTTATGAATCAGGGCTTATCATGCCTGATATGCCTGAAAGGGTGCTTGGTTAACAGGCATGATAAGCCCTGATTCATAACCCCATTTTAGTCTGAGATCTTGTTGCCTAGATGTATCGCATTCTCGTAGTTTAATGCTGGGGCAATTTTTTACGTGTTGTTAGCAGTCTAGTTGCTCTGATAAGGGACCGCACCAATAAGGTTTGTCGTTTACAGGATGTACGGCAACAGGTTAGGGAAATGTCTTAGGGTGCACAAGCACAATTGTGGTCACACAGGAGGACATAGCATCTTCACAGGATGCAGAAGACATGGGATTTGTCCAGGAGTGTGTGATGGAGGAGAGGAGACTCGAGGATACAGGGAAGAAGGTGATAATAAGGTCCCTGACTCATACTTACATATTTGAATGCCAGGACAATTGCTGTGACTATTCCTACAATGAAGAGAACGATTCCCAGGACGGCAAATAATCCTGGACAAGAGGTGAAATCCACCTGTCAATGCAATGGACACTGGTGAAAGGTCATCAATGCAGAGCAGTGTGGGACAGTATGTAAATCAGCAAAAACGTGACATTTTACTTACCAGATAATGTCCTTTCCTTGAGTCCTGCTAGACCAGTCCAGACAAGTGTGTTGTGTTCCCCTACCAGCAGATTGGTGGAGACAAAGAACCAATGAAAAGCCCAGGTTTCAATGACATCACTCATGTGCCTCTATCCGCCTCAGCCACCAGAGGTCCCTTCAGTATTTGTCCCAAAGTATATGGGAGAACCATGGCAAGCCTCACATAACCTTAACTGTTGGCTACAATGAGTAATTAATAGTTGAGAACTATGTACAAGAAGGCCGTCAGTAGAAGATGAGCTTACAGAGTCAAGTATAAAATCATGGCAGACCCAAGGCTACCGCAGCAGCAGAACAGAGCAAATACAGTTTCAGAGGCAGGCCCTGGACTGGTCTAGCAGGACTCAAGGAAAGGACATTAACTGGTAAGTAAAGTGTCACCTTTCTCATTGCCCTGCTAGACCAGTCCAGATAAGTGGGATGTACCCAAACTACAACACTACTGGGTGGGAAGACGACACAGCAGCTCACAAAACTCTTGGGCTGAAGGCCGTGTCGGCCCGCACGTGGAAATCCAAGTGGTAATGACTGACAGAAGTGGAAAGTGATGCCTATTTTGCTGCTTGACAAATGTCTGCAGGGGCTACTGAGCTCCGCTCCACCAACGAAGACGCTTGTGTTAGGGTGGAATGAGCGCACAAACCCCCTGGAACTGGTTGGTTCCATAACAGATACGTTGAGACAATGGCCTTCTTAATCCAGCGCCCTAAAGTCAATTTGGCTGCCACTTCACTGTTGCATGAGCCAGCAAACAGCACAAAAAGATGGTCTGACTTATGAAAGGAATTCGTAATCTCCAAGTACTCTCCAGACATTTACAAGGCGAATATCCTTATTCTTCCCCATGACATTGTTCCTCAGAAGAAAGGCAGGCAAACCACCTGATTCATGTGAAAGGGAGACAGCACTTTAGGAAAGAAGGACGTCACAGGCCGAATGGAAACACCTCCTTTAAAAAAGGACAGATAGAGATCCCAGCAAGATAGAGCCTGCAGTTTGGAGATCCACCTTGCAGAACAAATTGCGACCAGGAAGACAGTCTTGAGTGTAAAATCTTTTAAAGTAGCACATTTCAACAGCTCAAAGGAGGCTACCATCAAGGTCCTGAGTGCCAGACACAGATCCCAGGAAGAGATCACAGACCAAAGGGAAGGATGCAGATGCCAGACTCACTGGACAAAATGTGAGTAGTCCGGGTGCAAAGCCAAAGAACTACCTGCCACTGGACCATGGAAACAGGCCAAAGCTGCCACCTGAACCTTCAGGAAGCTGAGTGAAAGGCCCTTCTCTAGGCCATCCTGCAGAAAGGCCTACAGGGAGGACACCTTGGCCACCTCAGGAGCCAAGTGCTGCGCTCCGCAGCAGCGCTCAAAGAGGCACTATATCTGTAAGTATGCTAGCTTGGTAGACCTCCTCTGGGTACCAAGTATAGCAGAGATTACTGCTGGAGAGTAGCCCTAGCAGGCTCCTTTTAAGAGCTATGCTATATAAGCAAGAAGGGAGCCAAGTCCTCCAGGACTATTGATCCCTGCTGCAATAGCTCCCAAGATGGAGGCAGCCAAAGAGGAGGCGCCTGCAAGAGCCACATCAGGTCTCCAAACCATGCCCTCTGTGGCCAATCTGGCGCTACTAGAACAATCTGGCCCAGGTAGCGCCCTATATGCCAAATTACATGCCCCACCAGGGGCCATGGAGGAAACACGTACAGCAGCCGCTGACTTGGCCAAGGCTGGATCAGGGCATCGACGCCCTCGGACCCCATCTCCATGTGGCGACTGAAGAAGCAGCAAACTTTGGCAGTGGAGCGGGGCCCCGTTCAGATCCATTTCAGGGTGACTCCAGCAACGCAGAATCAACTGAAACGCCTCCTGACTCAACTCCTACTCGTCAGGATTCAGAGAGTGCCAGCTGAGGAAATCCACTTCCACACTGACCACCCTGACAATATGCTCGGCTGACAAGACTAGGAGGTTCTTCTCCACCCAGGCAAACATGATATCCATCTCCAGACCCACTCCGATGCTCCTTCTCCTGCTTTGCTGATTGACTTAAGCCACCGCCGTGGCATTGTCTGAAAACACACAAACCACTCGGCCCTCGACCAGGGGCCGAAAATGCAGAAGAGCCAACCTGATGGCCCTCGCCTCCAGGCAGTTGATGGACCACACCGCCTCCCTGCGGTTTCAGTGGCCCTGGACCATACGATCTTCGCAATTTAACCATCCGGATTTTGGAGGATATGTCCGCCGGCCAGTGCCAGAGCCAAATCAATAGCAGTGACACCATTGTCAGGGCACCATCCCTGGCCACAAAACGCACCAGGTCATACTTGGCATCAGAAAGGAAGGCCGCAGCCGACTCCAAAAGAGAAGTAGTATCATCAGGTGGAAGAGACTGAAACCACTGGAGCAGGGCTCAAGACATCAGGCTGGTACATACACCCAATTCTAGAACAGCCACTGACACGGCAAACTGGCTCTTCAGCAAGGAATCAACCTTGCGGTCCAAGACATCTTTTAAGGCTGATCCTTCCTTCCACGGGAATGGTGGTCTGTTTGGTAACCGCTGTGACCTGTGCATTCACCTTGGGAATGTCAAACCACTTGCCACGCTCCTTCTCCGGGAGAGCATAGATTTTCTTATACACCCTTAACCCTTTAGCGGTAGGGAGTCGGGGGAATCCTACTCCGATCAGATCATATCCTTGATCACCTCCAGGAATGGGAAGACAATAGTGGATTTATGCACTCCTTGAAGAGGTGGGTGTATCTTTGGCTCCTGCTCCATGCTGAAAAGCATCCATCAAGTTCAAGGCAGATGAGACTCTGGTAATCAATGCTGCCAGCTCCTCCTTCTGTAATAGGCAGATCATGCCGGCCTCTGCATACTCTTCTGAAGGTGAGAGCACATTCTTATCCACATCAGAGTCCAGTCGGCTGTGGTCCCTGGCCAGGGAAGGGGGAGAGCATTGAAGTACCCTGTTCAGTCAGGTTCCTTCTCCATGACAGTGTAATCTGCCTTGCAGCATCCCAATGCCTCTGGCACTTTTTTCCCCTGCGCGGGCCAGAAGAGTTTAGTCTCCGACGGGCAGCAGGATCAATGACAGGCAGTGACCGCAGAGGCTGCGTTCCTTCCTCCTGAGACGGATAAGTGCTGCCGCTTGAGCTGATTCTTCATCAAGGCCTATCAGCAACATGATGTGCTGGGCGGATTTGGTGTTGGAGACAGCATGCTGAAATCAGACTGCACGGATTGCGGCATTAAGCAAGGCCAACTGTTGAGTTCTGGTCTTTGCTACAGCTACAATACTGATAATAGCGTCATGGATGAGAGCTCCCAGGGTTCAAAGGCTTCATTGCCAGTAGCCTTGGGACAGTGCCAGGAAGCTCAAAATGAGATGGAAGAGGCAACGACCTCTGCTGCGTCACCCAGATGTGCATATTTGGTGGATGCCTTCTAAGACCTTTTTAGAGCTTCTTCCAAGAGTATGGCCTCAGTGGTGGCAGCTAGCTGTTTTCTGTAACTGCGCAACTGGGCAGCGGATGTCTCGTCCAAGGCCTGCCTTGGCAGGCTGCCGTTTAAGGGCAAGCTGCTCTTTGAAGAGGCACTGGAGAAGCTCGTCAAGGATCTCAGGGAGTCCAAGCTGGCAAAGCTCCTGGAAAACAGGCCAAAAGGTCCACGGACCACTTCATCAGCAAAGGGTCAGTCTAAGGATTTATGGCAGTTTCGGGCTGTTTGGTTCGCTCCTTGTCAGCAAGGGCATTACTCGGCCTTTTGCAGTATTTAAGGGGCAGAAGAGGATTCTTCCATGCTGCCTCCAGTGGGGCCAAGAAACCCCAATGAGATGAGGGAGGCTCAGGCGAGATCCAGCCAATTGGTGGCAAACTATGCCAATTTTATTCCGCCTGGGTATGCGTTGGAGTTTGCACAACCTCTCACCAATGCCTCCCTGTTGTCACCGTGGAAGGCTCCAACCAAACAGCAAGCCATTGGAGACACCCTGAAGTGGCTGCTGCGCCTCCAGGTGGTGGTTCCGGTGCCAGAAGATATTCCATTAATTTTGTTGTCCCCAATAAAGAGGGCACCTTTTGACCCATATTAGACCTCAAGTATGTCAGCAGGGTGTTGTGTGTGCCACACGTCTGGATAGAAACCTTGTGGCTGGTGATTGTCACCATGTGGAAGGGCGAGTTTCTCACAGCCTTGGATCTCATAGAGGCATACCTGCATGTACTCGTCCAGGCCAAGCACCAGCGCTTTCTGTGGTTTGCGGTTCCCATGGGGCACTATCAGTTTCAGGCTCATCTGTTTGGTCTAGTGACAGCCCCGCAAACCTTTACTGAGATCATGGTAGTCGTGGCCACAGTGTTATGGTGCGAGGGGATCTTGGGTGCATCCCTATTTGGATGACTAGTTGATCCGAGCAAAGTCATTGGAGGAGAGTTAGGCTGGCATGTAGCATGTGCTCTAGCTCTTAAATAGTCTGGGTTGGGTGATCAAATTGTAAAAGAGCAGATTGGCTCTGACCCAGGACTTCCAGTATCTTGGTGCATGGTTCGACACAGCTCGGGGGTGCATGTTTTTACCATGGGAAAGGATCCAAAAGATTCAGACCCAAATTTGGCACCTCCTGGCACAGAGGGCTCTGTCAGTGTGGTCATATCTTCAGGTCCTGGGATCAATGGCAGCCATGCCGGAGCTTGTGCAATGGGTGAGCGTGCACATGTGGCCCCTTCAGTTGTCGCTCTTGTCGCGATGGTCGCCTCAAGTCCACCCTCTCTTGAGGTGCCTGGTCTGTTGCCGGAAGTGAGGGACAGCTTGGATTGGTTGTTGGATGTGGTGAAGCTGGTGGAGGTTATGCCGCTGGAACCACCAAGGTGGAAGTTAGTGATGACAGAAGTCGGCCTGTCGGGATGGGGAGCTCATTGTCAGGCACAGGTAGCACGGAGCAATGGATGACAGAGCAGGCAAAGTGGTCCATCAACCGCCTGGAGATGTGGGCTGTATTTCTGCCACTTCGGGCCTTCGAGACTTTGGTGTGATTTTTATGGGACAACGCCACTGTGGTGGCATACATCAATCACTAGGGAGGCATGGGGAGTGCTGTGCTGGTGAGGGAGATCAGGCCACTTCTTCAGTGGGCAGAACTCTATCTCCGGGTGTTATTGGCCGCTCATGTGGCAGGAAAAGAGAATGTGCAGGCAGACTTCTTCAGCCATCAATGGTTGGACCCAGAGGAGTAGGTTCTGGAGAAATTGTTCCAGGGGATAGTGCGCCTTTGGGGACCACCTGTGATGGATCTCATGGTGACTGCAGCAAACACAAAAGGCCAGTCAATTCTTCAGTTGGTGCAGAGAAAGGATGTCGGAGGGCCTTGATGTCTTGGCACAGCCATGGCAGTCGCAGGGCCTTCGGTATGTGTGTCCCCCATAGCCTCTGATAGGTAGAATAGCCCAGTGGATAGAGGCAAATGTGGTGCTTGTGGCGCTGGACCGGCCTCAACCGCCATGGTACACAGACCTAATTCGGCTGTCGGCAGGAGTGCCCTGGTGTCTACCGATGAGGGCCACTCTTCTGTCACAAGGCCCAATTCTCATGCCTCAGGCCTGGCTCTTGAGAGGGCTAGGTTGAGGCGCAGAAGCTATTCCTCACAGGTGATCTTTGACCTTGCTCAAGGCTTGTAAGCATTCTACGTCTTTAGCTTATGTCTGGGTTTGGTGAGGTATTTTTCAATTAAGAAATTAAACAATGTGAGCATGGAGACAAAGATACTGAAGAGACCTCTGGTGGCTGAGGCGGATAGAGACATGGGAGTGATGTCACTGAAAACTGGGCTTTTCATTGGTTCTGGTAAGGGAACACGACCCACTTGTCTGGGCTGGTCTTGCAGGACGATATGGAAGACGGGAATTCCCATTATCTGTCAAGACCTATGCAAACAAAGTGCTTCACTCAGTCTCCTGCTTGTGTCCTCTATCTGACGACTCTCTGATGCTAGGACTACTGCTTCCCCATCCCCCCCAGCTAGATCCCAGGAGAGGGCATTTGACTGCCTTCCCCTTCCCTCCCCCAGCCAGATAACAGGAAAAGCACACTCACCCACCCTCCTTCCCCTTCCCCCAGCCAGATGCCAGGAAACACTCACTCGCCCTCTGCTTCCCCCCACCATAGCCAGATCCCATGAGAGCATACTCACCTGCTTCCGCCTTCCCCTCACCAGCCAAATGCCGGGAAAAGCATGCTCGCTCACCCACCCTCCTTCAGCTTCCACACCACAGTCAGATGCCACGAGAGCACGTTCATCCACCCATCCTTCCCTTTCCCTCCCCAGCCAGATCCCAAGAGAGCACACTCGCCTGCCCACTCACCTTCATGCCCACCCAGTCAGATCCCAAGAAAGTGCCCTCACCCTCCCCTCGCCTCCTCAACCAGATCCCAGGAGAGCACACTGGCCCCCACTCTCCTCTCCAGCCAGATCCCAGGACAGCACGCTGGCCCCTGCCCTCCCCTCCTCAACCAGATGCTAGGAGAGCACGCTGGCCCCCACCTTCCCCTCCCCTCCTCAACCAGATGCTAGGAGAGCACGCTCACCCCCACCCTCCCCTCCCCTCCTCAACCAGATCCCAGGAGAGTACATTCGCCCCCACCCTCCCCTCCCCTCCTCAACCAGATGCCAGGAGAGCACGCTTGCCCACCTTTGTCTGGAAGCAGAAGATGCTGATTGCAATGGTGACAAGGGCAGTGATGCCGATGGAGATGAGAACTGCTCTTGTGCTGTACATACTGCAGGCAAACAGACACAATGACAGATAACAGGTTACATTCAGCAGGTAGAGCACCGGCAGACACACAATGTGTTCACGTGTAGGTACACAGGCTATATCGCTCCATACACTCTGTGAAAATAAGAGCTTATTCTAGATTATGTATTCCTGGCCCCTGACCCCAGTTCTGCTCAATTTCAGACCTATGTATTGGATGCAAAAATGCTATTGGGACTGGTCTGGTGGATACCTGGGATTTGTCCTGTGCAAATATCAGCAAGGCTTAGAAAGCAGAAAGTTTAAGCAAAGTGTTCTTATGTTTCATTACCCAGGAACATGGAGGTTAATAATTTTAAAAACAAAGCTGGTTCTTTGTGTACCTGGCAGGTAGCACCATGTCCCCATGTCTCCTTCTAGGAGTACCACCTTGTTCTCCTAATGAGGTACAGCTGGATTTTCTGCCCCCTCTCAGACCGTAGCACTGAGAACTGGCCGGCCAGGGCTGAAGGGATGTTTGCATCACAGCTGCTCTTCTGAAGGCCTAAATGCATTGCCCTAGTATCATTACCAGACCCCCTCCCTGCCCAGTCTGGACCAGTGTCCTGGGATGGTTTGAGACTGAGCCCCTGAGTCCCAGTTTCCTGAACTAGAAAAACCAAGAACTTACCCTAAAATTATCAAACTCTTCTCAGCTATCAACATTCCTGCACCCCCAACAGACCTAGTTTCGACACTAATTACCACATGCAAGCTAAACCTGGCTATTAGAGCAGCTCATTCATATTCCAACAGTTTCCTGAAAATCAGAGCAGGTGAGGGTCCCAAGGAGCCGGTTTCAGCACACACAGTTATGTAGTCAGTGCCACAGAACATAATGCCAAAGGCCAGTACCTGGCTATTGTTCCAGTCATGAAGCCCATCGCCAAAGTCTGTTGAAAACACAGAATAAAAGAAGCCGTGAGATTAAGACTAATATCATGCATGCAGTATGTGCAACATTCACAGTACAAGACTAATAACACATCTCATTCCACTCTTGTGCTGACGGAACAGCCCCCAATGCGCCCTCCTCCCATGCAACCAGCCCCAATGCGCCCTCCTCCCATGCCAACCTGCCCCCAATGCCCTCTCCTCCCATGCAACCTGCCCCCAATGCGCCCTCCTCCCATGCCAACCTGCCCCCAATGCCCTCTCCTCCCATGCAACCTGCCCCCAATGTGCCCTCCTCCCATGCCAACCTGCCCCCAATGCCCTCTCCTCCCATGCCAACCTGCCCCCCCAATGCGCCCTCCTCCCATGCCAACCTGCCCCCAATGTGCCCTCCTCCCATGCCAACCTGCCCCCAATGCGCCCTCCTCCCATGCCAACCTGCCCCCCCAATGCCCTCTCCTCCCATGCCAACCTGCCCCCAATGTGCCCTCCTCCCATGCCAACCTGCCCCCAATGTGCCCTCCTCCCATGCCAACCTGCCCCCCAATGTGCCCTCCTCCTATGCCAACCTGCCCCCAATGTGCCCTCCTCCCATGCCAACCTGCCCCCAATGCGCCCTCCTCCCATGCCAAGAGACCCCACACACACCTCCCCCAACACACTTCATGCCCACTCCAGTGCCAAGAGACCCCCCAAAGATTCCTCAATGCACCTCATGCCCACTCCAGTGTCAAGAGACCCCCACACATACATCCCCCAACACACCTCATGCCCACTCTAGTGCCAAGACTCCCCCCACAGCTTCCCCAATGCACCTTATTCCCACTCCAGTGTCAAGAACAGGATCCCCCCCAATACACAGCTCAACAATGGCAACAAGGTGGGGGCACAAGGCCAATTTATCATCTGGGGTGAGGGATGGCTGCTTATTTGAAGAGGTAGAACCGAGGGGGGTAATAATGAAAGAGATGAAAGCTGGATGAAGATGGGGATGGAGAGGTGGTACACATGGAGAGAGACTGCTGAACTAGGCCACAGTGATACATAAGGCAACTCCTCTTCGCTTCACCTATCAACAGGATGCCATCACCCTGCTTGACCTGAGCACATGCTCGATGAAGGGAGGCCTCTGGCTTCTGCCAGTGATCTGCGACAGCACATGAAGCGACTCATTTACCAAACTTTATTTCCCCTTATACCCAGTATGGCAACAGTAAGTTTCTAAATGAGCTCCTGTAGACTTCATAGGGGATTCCCTCCCCATCCGCTATGCTTGAACTTCACTGGGGGAGGAGAACAACGAGGAAAGGTCTGTCACTAGCTTTTAAGTTCTTGGGTTGGCTCCCAGATTTAAAGATAATTTGTGGAGGCCTGGAGTAAGAAGAGGGGGAGGGGCAAGCAGCGAGCCTGCTCCCAGAGGATGTTTCAGCAGAAGAATCTACTCACCAATAGCGCCAGCAAGATTATGTTCCATGGGAAGCGTCTCCTGAAATGTACAAGAGATTTCCACAGGTCAGATAGTTCGGTGACATTTCCAGAGGGTGGCACACAAACCTCCTCTAGCACCTCATGGACACTTCAAAGGTGCATGCTGCAGTAGGTAACACCCCTGTCCTATGTTCATAGAGAACAGGAGGGCAAAGCCAGTCCCAGCGCTCCACTAAGCCTCACTTGGTCCCTAGTGTGGGTCAGCGGCTATCACAGAGGAAAGGCAGTAAAGATACCCCCAGGAAGCCAAAATTGGAACGACATGGTGGAAAAGCCCATTTTTGAGCAACCAGCATGACCAAAGTCTGCTGTGTTCACAGGGGCTCTTGACATACAGAGGTGCTCAGATACTAAATAACCGTCTAGCTGTAGTGCACTATTTTTTGAACCAACCAGTGGACGGCTGCTCTCCAGATCATGATTTACTCCCGCCGTTCCTCTCTGAGTAAAGCACACCTCTCTCATAAGCAGTGATGTACAATGTCAGCCTATATTTAGCTTTGAAGGTAAGCTGGGATTATCCTACAGTGATGTAACTCTATCCCTGACCAATCAGCTGTGACTGATGTCATAGAAGAGTTCTAGAGTAATCACTGACATCACAATCACACTAGCACAGGGATCTCCATAATCAGCCTGCAGACATTTTCCATGGCCTGCTTTGTTCTCTCACAACCACGCAAGCTCCCCCCCTCCCCAACTACTACTGTTCCTACTGCATTCTGTCAGGTCCATGGTAGCAATTAAAGAAACTCTACCACACGTGTACCCCAGAGCCTTTCCTGTTCTCTGCCACGTCTTCCACCCTGGGAAAAAGAAGTCCAGCAAGGGGCAAGGCAGAGGACAGGGAATGCTCCCGGGCGCTCATAGTACTAGTATTTCTGAAGAAGTCCTTGGTGAGACCTCATTTGGAGTATTGTGTGAAATCCTGTCGACCACACCTTCAAAACGCTACCAAAATAGTCAGTGGTCTTTGTTATAAACCATATGAGGACAGACTTAAAGACCTCAGTATATACACTTTGGAATAAGAGCAAGAGGGGAGATGTGATAGAGATGTTTAAATATCTCCATGACATTAATGCACAGGAGGAGAGCATCTTTCAATTGAAAGCAAGCTCTGCTACAAGGGGACATGGGATGAGCATGAAAGGGGACAGACTCAGGATTATTATGCGGTAATAATTCTTTGTGGAAAGAGTGGTAGATGCGTGGAATAGTCTCCCAGTGGAGGTAGTAGAGACGAGGGCAGTATCTGAATTCAGGAAAGCATGGGACAAACACAGAGGAGAAACAGGGACTATAGTAGTTGGTATGGAAGGGCAGACTAGATAGGCTGTAGGGTTTTTCTCTGCCGTCATGCTTCTATGGTAGAGTTTCTTTAATTGCCGACGCTGCCACATTGCCAAGGAGTGAAAACTGAAAGGGCAAAATCACAAGTCATCGGTCACTTTGACAGCTAACAGAAACTATTCTGTGCCGACATGCTAACAGACGATCTCATTTCTACATTCTTCCAAGTCAGGGTTTGCTCAGATACGTTGACAGCGGTCTCCCGCTGCAGCTGCCTCCTGTGCTGTGCTGCACTCACCTGGGACCCTCACAGCAAGCTAACACCAGGTATGTCACGAGGAAGACTGGGCTGGGGAGAGAACAGAAAGAACAGGTATAAAGGTATCAGAACCAGCCAGACAGCACTGGGCAAGCCCTAAGGCACACAGGACAGACTCGGACCCTGTCAAGAGCTGATGCGCTGCTCCGGCCGTCCGTTTCTCAGGTTCTGACACTACAGTGAGCCTGTGGATATGCCTTGCGACCCCAGCTGTCAGCGGACAGCCTCAGCTTATCTTTCCACACCTGGCACATTTCTAGAATCTCCGCAGACCTCCCAGCACAGACTGGTAGTAATATGTAAGAACCAGAATGGAAATTCATGGTAATGGCCTTCAATCTGAACCCTGAGATCGCAGGCTATAAGCTTATTTATCCAGAGGAGCTGCACTTCTGCTTTTAGCGTTATAACACTTGGAATACAACTATAGCAGAACTAGCACAAGCACCTTCAAAGACAAGCACGTGTAGCCGACAGAAAGAGATCCCATGGTACTCAACCATATTAGGGGACTTGAGGCGCAAACTAAGAAGAATTGAACAGAAATGGTGAACCACTATGGACCAGAATACAAAAGTTACCTATCTTGAAAGAGAAAGAATACCATACCCTCACTCTTAAGGCGAAACAGGAGTACCACACCAATCTACTAAAATCAGCAATCAACAAAGCCAGGGAACTCTTCAACATAGTAAAAACCTTAACAAAAAGCAGCTCCACTATACAGAGCAAATCCCCCCTCTCCCCCCAGCAGATGGCAGATTACCTGCAAGCAAAATACAGCTGAAATAGCTACTGTAAAACAAATCTCCCCACACAAAACTCAAAATAACAGTTCCAGGGACCACATTGAAACACATTATCTACAAGCAGATGGATAACATCATCAACTCCATTAACACCTCTGCATCTCCTCTAGACCCCTGCCCGGTTTCATGGATAAAAACAAGACCACGCTTTATCCCAGTAATCACAAAATAGTCAATGAATCTCTCACACAAGGTCTTCTCCCAGTCCCACTCAAGCAATCTTTGATCTGTCCCATTTTAAACACACAGAACCTCGACCCATGCACCCCAGACTAATATAGACCAATATCCAGCATCCCCTTCTTAGCAAAGATTATAGAAAAGTCAGTACAGACACAACTGCAAGATCACCTTGACCATCATGCACCACTTGACTTATACCAACACTGGTTCTGTCCAAAACACTGTGCAGAAACCTTACTCACCTCTTCTCAACACCATAATCACTGGCACAGAACAGACATCACAAGTATACATACTTCTATTCATTGACATATCAGGAGCATTTGACATCGTATCTCACCATCTTCTCCTAAACAGACTACATGACATTGTAATACAAGGCAACATCATAAAATGGTTCCAATCCTACCAGAACAAATGCAACAAGTGAAAACTTGCCCTCGGAAATTGCTTCCGTACATCCTATACCAAGGAGTACCACAAGGCTCAGCAATCTCATCAGTATTATTCAACATACAACCCCTAAGCAACATCATTCAAAATCACAATGTCAGATATCAAAATTACGCAGATATCATGATTTACACCCCCTTCTGTGAAACTACAGCAACCTACTCTTCCATAGATACATGCTTCACAGAAATGACCAAATGGCTACAAGACCACAACCTCACCGTCAACTACAACAAGACTGAAATCCTGCACGTTGTAAGAATCCCACTTTCAAACCACCAGGAACAATAAACTGAACAACAAAGATATAACAGTCGACCGAAGTTAAATACCTAAGAGTCATCCCTGATCAAGAGCTGAATCTACAAACTCAAGTAAAACAAGCAACAAAATCACCACAAGCTCAGAATCCTGAAAAACCTGTGCCCTCTACTAAACCCACTGGACTTCAGAGCAGCTTGCCAAACCCATACTGGACTACTGAAACTCAATCTACCAGGAACTACCAAAGCACACCACATACTCATTACAGCGAACACAAAACACAGTTGCAAGACTCATACATGGCACCTCCCAGTACACCCACATCACTCTGATCCTCAGGCAGCTACACTGGCTACCAATTGAATCAAGACTCAAATACAAAGTCATCATCAACACCTACAAGATCATAAAGAGGCAATCTGCAGACTGCCTCCAAACTCTCATACATACACCCAACTGTAATAGACGCCACACAACCAAAGTCACGAAAAGCCAAAGGACATGCAACAGAGCCTTCTCTCTATATGCCCCGGCCATCTGGAATGCTAAACCACCTCACCTATGAAGAATTGAATCCACGGAAGAATTTTGCAGAAAATTAGACTCACCTATTCCTGGAATACTATGGGGTGGATCCTCACTAGACCATTCCCCCCTGCCAACTCACAGATGCTATTCCAACTTGCCTGCTCTACACAGTTGGCCTACAGCCCCCTTCACCTCCCCCCTCCTGCACTGTTCAATGTAAAGAGCACATCTGTTCGATAGAAAGGTGGTATATAAACACTGTTAAATGAATTAATTAATTAAACAGCTGCAAAGTGCATGAGATACTCACTAGGATGCATAGTAAATGGCGGGGTTTTTCCTCACAAACGTATACACTGGTTCCCTACAAAAAGAAAAGAGGGTCAATGCGTTAATGGACCAAAACCAGCAGCTTAGGGAATCTGACCCACCATCTGCCCACAGTGCCCCACTCCAGAGTTACTGCCTAGTGCCACACAGCACTATCACAAGACAGGAAACCGTCATTCTCTGGGCCTGTGTGCAGTGAGCGAGAGTAAGCACTGGGTGCCTCAGAAGACAGGAGCGGACGCTCACCGTAACGGCCACTTACACGAAGGTGAAGATCGCAATGATTCCCACAGTCACCAGCAGCTGGAGTGAAATAATCAGATACACCTGAAACAGATGAAAGGATCGATGACTGCTCTGTGCTCAGCACTTTCTCCATCTGCTTTTGAAAAGAGAAAAGAGGAAATCCTCCGCAACAAGCAACAGCAATACAACAGAGGAGCAGAGAAGGTCCACGGCCACACAGGTGAAACTGTTGTAAAACCAATTTTATTTTTACGAAGAGTTCACCTGTGTAGCTGTGGTCATTCTCTGCTCCTCTGTTGGTCTCAATCTACTTTCTCCAAAACCAAAGCCCCATATTTGCACGTAAAACACTGGCATTAGCTTCAGATTCTGGTGAAGAAGCATCTGCAACTTCCAGACAGTGAGGCTCTGCTGTGGTTCACTCTCTAAAGATATCACCCACAGTCTGTAGAATCAAACTCTGAGTCCTCTCCCATGGAGAAGAGATCTGGATAAGCCTCCTCATGGCAACATTAACAGCAAACCTCTCAACTTATTCCAGGCCAGGCCTGAGTTTTTCAGCTCCTAACTGCGATTGTTCTGGGATATGTGGTCCTGCCGTTTGCACTGTTAAAGGTGAAGAGGCCAGGAGGGGTTCAGAGTAGCTGCGGTATGTTTAATAGATCCTGTCAGTTGCTCAGACTGTGAGTGCTACCTGGCACTGTGTTACATCACTAAAACAGCAGAACTCCTGACCCGCCGGAGACCCAGGAGCAGCCGTGGAAATACAAAGTGCTAAGTACCAGAGAAGCAGGAGGCTTGGTAAACCGCAGCCCTCACCATACCCATGAACACTCGCTCTCATCACACCATTCTCAGCTGCTCTCTCCCCTACGAGCCTCCAGCTTACTGAGGAACCGAGCAGGCAATGGTCTGGTGTTCAGTTTACAGCTCTGCTCTGCTCAGTGCAGCATGTCGAATGAGATTTAGTTCAGAGAGCTGCAGGGACAAAACTATGAGCAGGGAATTATTTGCTTTCTTTTCTGAAGGTTTTCTGCTATCTGCTTTCAAACTCTAGCCCATCACAAACACGCTCTTTCCTATCTTTCCCCCACCTGTAGTCTGCATAATCCAGCCTGAAGCACAGTCTAAATGTCTTACACATTTAGACAATAAAACATAAATGAAAAATTACACATAATAAAGTCAATTAAATAAATACTAAATGAAGCAAAGCAAAGGAAATGAATTTAACTCCCAAGCCACCGTCCTAAAAACCCAGTATTAATTTCCCCACCTCTACCCCTGACTACTGAGGGGAAAACCCCCAACAGCCTTCACTAACAATCCCCTCCACGTTACCCTAAAACAATTCTTTACAAGAGACTGAGTCACCTCTGCTGAATCCAAGCTTTGCGCACTTACCCGCCGGATGAAAGCGTGCCGCACAGTCTTATCATCCCAGGACCCAAACCCGCCAGCTTCAATTTGAGGGCCGTAGCCCTCTGCACCAGCTGTGAACACAGAAGCATGTGAAACAGATTACCCCATAGCACCCACATCCTACACTGTTCTTTAACCTCCCCAGAGAAAAAGAAGTGCTCATTTGTCCGAGTGTTAGCAAGCCTCAGGTATGGCGCTGACTCTAACTGCTACTTTAACACTCGGTGGCAGTGCCAATGATTTCCTCTTTCTGTCTTCCCTGCTAGGGGTGAGTGCACATATGAGTAAGGGTGTCACAGCTCTTTTCTGAAAGGTGGCACTTCGATCAGCCACCAGGTGGCAGCCTAGTACTGCTACCACACACAAACCCTCCTACCCAAACTAGTTACGCCAGCAGTCACTTTTGAACCTGTAAATATAGTTTCATAGCCTTCATTCTGTCACAACCACAGTGCAAACTACTCTGGAAGGAAAGTGGAAGAGTTTGGGTGTTTTTCTTCTGCTTCTTTGAGTTTCCACTTCAGTTGGAACAGGCACCTCTCTGGACTCCAGCACTATGAAGCTTTCTTATTAACTCAGCCCGGTCACTGCGGGAATGGCTCTTGGCAAGGGGTTGCAGAGCAGAAGACAGCATGAGTCTGGCTACTGTATTCCTCCCCCTGTCTCCCAAAAGCTTGAAGCGCTGCATCTACTTCTATCCTCAAGTCCAGGGAGCAGAACCCTAAATCCAGGAACAGAAGGTGGCTCTTGTGCCACAGAGCAGGCCCAGGGCTAGTTTCCTATTGTCCCAAATCTTTGCAAATACATAACCAGGTAACTAGTCCAGCCACTACCCCCTCACCCTACTTCCCCTGGGACTCTGCCTGCTATCTCCTGGCCTGGACTAGAACTCGGGTGTCAGACATGTTACTCCTGTTTGTATAGGCCTGAACCACACCTCACTATATACACAGGAAAGAAGGCAGTGTGATGACATTTCCAGTCACAGTTTTAATCTGTTTACGGTCTCGAGGCCAAAGAAATTCATCTTACCTATGTTCAGCGGGACTGTTGGCATGGGTGGTATCGGTGGAACAGGTTGGGCACCTCGTCCAGGCTCTGGGTATCCTCCCGGCTGTGGATAATAGCCCCCTGGCTGTGGATTATAGCCCCCTGGCTGTGGATAATAGCCCCCTGGCTGTGGATTATAGCCCCCTGGCTGTGGATAGCCTCCAGGAGGTGGGGGATACAAGGGGTCCTTGTCGCTATATGGAGGTGGAGCACTGGGGTGCGACATGGCGAAGCTGTAGCAGGAGATCTGTATGACTGTGGGTGTTTCTCAGGCAACTAAAAACAAGAAAAGATGAAAGAAAAAATCCCTTTTGTTAGTTGCTTGTGTACAAAGCATGCCAGAGCTGCTACGGTCAGCTCCCAAGTGAGAGGTGAGTGCCACATATAGTCTGCCCATCTCCTGGATCTAGTACTGCCTCCTGTGGTCTTATCCCTAGGTCTTCTGTCTAAATAGCGCAGTTACTCACCTGTAACAGGTGTTCTCCAGGGATAGCAGGAATCAGTCCTCACATATGGATGACGTCAGCACCGAAGGAGCTCGTGCAGAAGCATCTCCCCAGCTTTCAAAGAAAGCCTTTGGGAGATGCCACCATGTCTGCGTGGTCCCCTTCCTGCCCAAGGGTGCCATCTTGCTCAGTCAGATGATATAGCTAGGACAGTAGTAAAAATAAAGAAGGTAGGGAGGCAACTCCCAGGGGAGGAGGGAGGATTGTGAGGACTGATTCCTACTGTCCCAGGAGAATTAGTGTTACAGGTGAGTAACTACGCTTTCTCCAGGAACAAGCAGGATGTCAGTCCTCGCATATGGGACTCCCTAGCTCTAGTCTGCCGAGGGTTGAACCATAAATCAAAAAAACCCCACTCTACCCAAATAATACCAAAAACAAAAATAGAGTGAAAATGTAAGAGCAAATTATTAGTGTGTAATTGTTTTTTTGTCGGAAGGTAGCCAGGAGAATAAAATTACCCTCTTG
This sequence comes from Ichthyophis bannanicus, assembly GCA_033557465.1. Taxonomy (NCBI): domain Eukaryota; kingdom Metazoa; phylum Chordata; class Amphibia; order Gymnophiona; family Ichthyophiidae; genus Ichthyophis; species Ichthyophis bannanicus. The sequence continues at coordinate 794,872,511 of CM066036.1, forward strand.
AGGCTGTAACTTCCATTTTATTCGTTTTGTACTAAACCCTGTATAAAATCACTAAAGGGTTAAAAGGAGGTAAAACCACCACAAGATGTCACCTCTTGCCAAAAACTTCATGTATTTTAAAATGCAATCCAAAATTAAATGAAAAAACGTGGTACTTATCAAAGCCGCCGCTCCCACCAATGCGTATGTAGTTATCAAGAGGGAACTTGCAGCGTCCACAGAAAAGTTTCAAGTCTCTCTCTCAAAGATCTTCTATGACCGAAGTCAAAGTCGCAGTAACTATCAAAGGGACACAATACTGCGTTTCGGGCGAATATCAAAATTCTTACGCCCTGTATCAAAGCTTTAAAGAACTGCCATGAAACTGAAACTTCAGCGTCTTCCTCTCCAAGACGCCGGCGCATGCTCATTAATGGTCAGTAACCCAAAGAGCAAATAGCCCAGATGGACCAATGACAATGAAGTAACTCATTGCACCAAAAAGAAACTGTTTTGCTGAAGCCCAGAATGTGAAAAAGAAAAATGATTATATGTAAATGTGAATAAAAATGCAAAAAGAAAAAAAGAAAAACTAACTTGAAAAAATTTTTGATTTAAAGATATTGAAGGTTTAAAGTATGCTAATCCAATCCAGTTCTTTATTCAGGCCCAAAGGTTCAACAGTATGGCATGTAAAAATCCACTTTTGCTCAAGACGCTGTAAACATTGTTCACGATTACCACCGCGTGGAAGGTCAGGAACCATATCCAACACTCTCCAAGAAAAGTCCACAAACTTATGACCAAAATCCAAACTGTGTTGTACTACAGGAGCCGTGAGAATTGAATTCCGAATTCTTGAAGCATGTTCCGTCAGCCGAAGCTTCACAGGACGAATTGTACGCCCTATATATAAAAGATTGCAAGGGCAAACTAACACATATACTACATGAGACGTGGAACAGGTAGTATGCCATCGAGTCTCATGAATCAAGGGTTGAACCATGACATTACCAACGGTGACCGAGTCGGGTAGCCGTGAGTTGCAGAAGATGTATCCCCCACTGAGAGACTCTGCAAGACCCTAGCATCCAACGGCACTATCACGGCGATAGCCTGAACACAGAAGGGTCAGAAGGCAGGAGTTGCCTACACCCCACACAGATTGCAGAGTACAGCTGGCCAAAGGCACTGTCCCGATGGTAAGGTCAGAGAGGCTGTTGTTGCCAAAAAAGCATCTTTAAGGAAATGCAAAAAGGAGCCAAATGACGAAAACTGGAAACAACACAAGCACTGGCAAGTTAGATGCAAGGCATTGATAAGGCAGGCAAAGACAGAATTTGAGAAGAAGTTTGCTGTAGAAGCAAAAACACATAATAAAGAATTTTTCAAATACATTTGTAGAAAAAAAACCTGTGAGAGAGTCAGTTGCACCATTAGATGATAGAGGGGTAAAAGGGGCACTAAGGGGACAAGGCCATAGCAAAGAGACTGAATGAATTCTTTGCTTCGGTCTTTACTGAGGAAGATATAGGAATGTTACCCATGACTGAAATGGTATTTGAAGGACATGCTGCAGAAAAATTGAAAGAAATATCGATACACCGGGAAGATGTATTACAACTATTTGATAAACTGAAGAGTAGCAAATCACCTGGACCGGATGGTATTCATCCAAGGGTGTTGAAAGAATTGAAATATGAGATTGCAGACCTACTATTAGCAATCTGTGAACTATAATTAAAATCATCTGTAATACCTGAAGAATGGAGGATGGCCAATGTAACGCCAATTTTTAAAAAGAGTTCCAGGGGTGATCTGGGAAACTACTGAAAGGTGAGCCTGACGTCAGTACTGGGAAAAATGGTGGAAACCATCATAAAGGACAAAATTGCTGAACATGTAGATAGTCATGGCCTAATGGGAGACAGCCAACATGGCTTTAGACAAGGAAGATCTTGTCTTACTAATCTGTTATGTTTTTTTGAAGGTGTGAATAAACAGGTGGACAAAGGTGAGTCGGTTGATATAGTGTATCTGGACTTTCAGAAAGCCTTTGACAAGGTCCCTCCATCAGAGACTTTTGGCAAAATTAAAAAGTCATGGGATAGGAGACAGTGTACTACTGTGGATTAGGGACTGGTGAAAAGATAGAAAGCAGAGGGTTGGGCTAAATGGCCAATTTTCCCAATGGAGACAGGTGAACAGTGGTGTACCCCAGGGATCTGTGCTGGGTCCGCTGCTTTATAACATATTCATAAATGACCTGAAAATGGGAATAACGAGTGACGTTATCAAATTTGCAGATGACAAAACTATTCAAAGTTGTTAAAACCCATGAGGAGGGTGGAAAATTGCAAGAGGATCTTGATAAATTGGAAGACTGGGCAACCAAATGGCAGATGAAATTTAATGTGGACAAGTGCAAGTTATGCACCTAGGAAGGAACAACCCAAACTATAGTTACACGGTGCAAGGTTCCACATTGGGAACCACCACCCAGGAAAAGGATTTTGGCGTCATTGTGGATAACATGTTGAAACCCTCGGCCCAGTGTGCAGCGGCAGCCAAGAGAGCAAATAGAATGCTAGGTATCATAAGGAAAGGAATGGAAAATAAAACAAAAGATATTATAATGCCTCTGTATCATTCCATGGTGTGACTGCACCTTGAATATTGTGTGCAGTTCTGGTCTCCGTATCTTAAAGAGGATATAGCATTATTAGAAAAGGTTCAGAGAAGAGCCACCAAAATGGTAAAGGGGATGGAAGGATACTCCTATGAAGAAAGGCTACAAAGGTTAGGGCTCTTCAACCTGGAAAAGAGACGGCTGAGGGGAGATTTGATAGAGGTCTATAAATTAATGAACGGAGTGGAACGGGTAAACGTCAGATGATTGTTTACATCATCAGAATATAGAAAGACTAGAGGACATGCAATGAAGCTACAGGGTAAACTATTTAAGACTAATAAGAGAAAATATTTTTTCAGTCAACGCGTAATCAAACTCTGGAATTTGTTACCGGAGGATGTAGTAAAGGCTGTTAGTGTAGCTGGGTTTAAAAAAGGTTTGGACAAGTTCCTGGAGGAAAGGTCCATAAACCATTATTAAAGTGGACCCAGTAGTGAGCTGTGCATGTATGGACTGAAGACCATGTGGCGGCTTTGCAGGTCTCTGTCACCGGTACTGAGCGCAGGTTTGCACCTATGTGGCCATCGCTCTCATGTGATGCGCTGTGATCCGGTGGTACAGGGAGAACCCAGCTCGCTCATAGGTGAGGTCATTACAGCCCACCACCCAAGTGGACAGAATTTGCTTAGTCACAGGATGCCCCAGTCTGCTGGGGTCGTAAGAAATGAAAAGCTGAGGAGCTTTGCGATGGCCCTGAGTCCGCTGTAGGTAGAAGGACGGGGCCCGTTTGCAGTCCAGTGTATGGCGCATCATTTCCTCCCGAGCAGCGTAAAGCTACGGGAATAAGGTGGGAAGGACCATCTCCTGGTTGAGGTGAAAAGGAGATATTGCTTTTGGGAGGAATTTGGGGCGAGTGCGGAACACCACCATGTTCTTGTAGAATCTTGTATATGGCGGCACTGCCACCAAGGCCTGAAGCTCGTTTACTCTGCGAGTGGATGTGGAGCTACCAGGAAAGGCCTCCTTCCATGACAGATACTGCAGATGGCAAGTAGCTAGAGGCTTGAATGGCGGCCTGGTGAGCTGTGAGAGCACCACATTGAGGTCCCATTCTGCCGCCAGGGGGGGGGGGGGCAGGTGGGGGGCTTAGACAGCAGGAGGCCCCAGGGGAATTGAGATACCAGGGGCTGACCCGAGAGAGGTTTCCCCTCAACAAAAGCACTCAGATGCACCCTCACTGAGTTGGACTTCAGCCCAGTGTGTGACAGATGCAGTAGGTACTGGAGCACCAGTTGCAGCGGGCAGAGGAACAGGTTCTCTTGCCTCTCCGCACACCATACCAAGAAACTATGCTACTTAAAGGCATATGCGCGCCTCGTGGAGTGCTTGCAGGAGTCCAACAGGACCTCCTTGACCTTTCGTGGGAGGTTAAAAGGGGTCAAGACTACCCTTTCAGCAGCCACACTGTTAATGTTAGAGACCCCAGATTTGGGTTCAGGAGGGAGCCCTCCTCTTGTGTCAGGTGGACCGGGACACGGCCCAGCAGGACCGGGAGTGCTGCCAACAGGGAGAGTAGCAGTGGGAAACACGGTTGTCTGGGCCACCTGGGGGCAATTAGTATCAGTATTACCCCCTCGCGCTGGACCTTGACTTGGGTCCTGGCGACTGGAGGGGGTCAGTGGAAAGACATAGAGGAGGCCTTCTATCCAAGGGATCAGGAAGGCATCTGCTGCTACCTTCACTGGGTGTGGCTGTTGCAAGCAGAAGCGGGGCAGCTGCACATTGTCTGGGGGTTGGCAAAGCGGTCTATCATAGGTGTCCCCCAAAGGCGGAAAAACTGTGAGGCAACCCTGGGATTTAGACACCATTCGTGTGGTCTGAGTCTGTCCGACAGGAGGTTGTCCTGGCCTGGGAGGTGGACCGCCTGCAGGAGCATGTTGTTGCAAGCCACAAAGGATAGAAGGATCACTGTCTTTTGGCAGAGGGAGTACGATTCTGTGCCCCCCTGCTTGTTGATGCAGAACATGGTGACCTAGTTGTCCTGGTTTTGGCTACCTCTATCAAATAAGGATCAATAAAGGTTGTGAGTTTCATTCTCTGCCCACGTCTTTGGACTGGTTTTCCCGCTGTTTTGTGTGGCAGTGTGCTGTTTGTTTCTTGGTGGCAAGGAAGTTGCCATCAGTCGAAGGACTCCGTCAGCTGGCGGGTTATCCTGATCCTGTCCCGCAATCTGCCCGTGGCTTGCGTCCACTGAGCAGAGGCACCACTGGGCTGTTTGCATATACGGGTGGACTAGTGGGGTCATGTGGACTGTGGAGACCATGTGGCCCAGAAGGCAGAGGAGGAGATGAGCTGGTACCGAGTGACGGTTCTGCACCTTCGCCGCTAACTCCCTGAGGTGGTCTGCACTTTTCCCAGGCAGAAAAGCCTTTGCCTGCGAGGTGTCCAACTGAGTGCCTATGAACTCCAGACCCTGGGCTGGAGTGAGATGAGATTTGGGATAGTTGATGATAAACTCTAGGTGTTGCAGCAGGAGAGTTCTGCGCCCTGTGGCCTGGTGGGCCTCTGCAGCCATGCTTCCCCTGATAAGCCAGTCGTCCAGGTAGGGGAAGACAAAGGCCCCTTGCAGACGTAGGTGGGCAGTGACCACTGCTAGGCATTTCATGAAAACCCAGGGTGAGGAGGCCAGGTCGAAGGGTAATACTCTGTATTGTTAGTGTCCTCCTCCTACCACGAACCTTAGGTACTGCCTGTGGGTGGGGTGGATCAAAATGTGTGCATAGGCATCCTTTAGATCCAAGGAGCAAAGCCAATCTCCCAAGTGGCAGCAGTGTTCAAAGAGAGAGCATCTTGAACTTCTCCCTCACCAGAAACTTGTTTAAGTTCCGCAGGTCTAAAATGGGCCTGAGACCCTCAGTCCTCTTTGAGACAAGTACCTGGAGTAGAAGCCTTTGCCCCACAGGTGTCTGGGTACAGATCCTACTGCGCTGTCCCTGAGAAGACCTATGAGCTCTGTGAGCAGCAGGGTCTGGTGAAGGAGGGGTCATACTGGCTCTCCTGGAAAGAACCTGGGTGGATCTGCTGTAGATGGAGTATGTATCCCTCCCTGACCTCCTGCAGTACCCACAGGTCTGAGGTGATTGAGGCCCATCTGTGGGAAAAGAGCATCAAGCACCCCCCTGTGGGCTGGTGAAAGTCTCCTGGGGGAGGGGAGGCCCTGCCCTGGGAGTCAAAAGCTCCCCCCCCCCCCCAGGCTGGGTGGGAGTTGGAGTCTGGGGCTTACGTGCTTTCACTTTCTGAGCCCCCTATCCTTGCCTCTTGGGGTGAGAACCCTGCTGTTGGCCAGAGTAGGGTTGGTACTGAGGACCCTGTGCAAAGGCATCCTTTTAACTCGGGAAAAGAGCCCTTTTCCCTGACGTTTTTTTGTGGGAATGGGATGAGGTCTTCTTGGAGAGCCTCTGATGGATCACAAAGTCAGCCTCCATCTTAGCAGCTTTGTCGGCCATGGGTTTGCCAAAAAGGTACAGGGGACATTGAGCAGTTTGTCCTGGACCCACTGCTCAAGGTCGTAGGATTGCAGCCAGGCCTGGTGCTGGGCCCCAATGCCGGCCGCCGCCACTCGAGCCACTGACTCAAAACCATCATAAGTGGCCCAGGAGAGGAACTTAGAACACTCTCACACTCCCGAAGTCAGGGTCTGGAACCGTTGGAGGGGTTCCCCCGACGAGGCCTGCTGCAAACCCCAACAGCTCCTTGGCCAGTGCCTTTAGGTACATGCCTATGTAGAGTTCATAGGCTTGGATCCAGCCTAGGCTTCCCTACCAGGAGGAATGGAGGAGTAGGTCTTCTGGTTCTTGAGCTTTTGCATGGTCGACTCAACAACCATGGAATTGTATAGGAGCTGGGATTTGTGGAACCCCAGTCCTTTTCGGATGCAGTACATAGCATCGAGCCAATGGCTAACTATCAGCACAGATGCTGGCCTTTCCCACATTCGGATTAATAGCCTCTCGAGGATCGGCTGTACGGGCACTGTGAAGATTTCTCTGGGTGGAGTCTCATACTGGAGAATCTACAACTCCTCAGTGCGCGGGTCTTCCTCCACCTTGGTCTGCACTGAGAGGGCCCTGGCCATATCCCTGACAAAGTCATGGAAGGCCACTTCCTCGGGAGGAGAGTGGCATCGAGGCACCGGGGGAGACGTGTCTGAGGGAATGTCTCAGTGCCTTCTGATGTCGGAGATGAGCAATGATGACGAGTCCAAGGCCCTGTGACTCCTTGCGCCGAGGCCAGCACCAAAGGGCCAACAGCCTTCAGAGGACCTGGGATCCGAGTCACAGATAACTGGCCAGCGAGGACCAGAGACCCGATGAATGGGACTGGGTCCTTGAATGGCGCTGAAGACTGTCTCGAGGTTGGGGACTCTCGATGCTCAGCTCGACGACTGCGGACTCCCTCACAGTAGAGGAGTCGGTCGTTGGGGAAGATTAGGCAGATGAACCGGCCATCATTGCCTGCTAGAGGACCAGGATAGCAGTGATGTTCTGCTCCAAAGCCACCATTCTGGTTTCCAAGCCAAAAGGCTCCACAGCCTTTGGCGCGGGCACCGAGGATTATGGGCCTAGTGCTGGCACTTTTGGCAGTGTGTCCTCAATGAGGAGTATGGCCTCAAGGAACCTCGCACGGTCTATGCTGGCCGAGGAATCCTTTTTGAGGACCTTGGTGGGGTGCTTCTCTGAGTCACCCGAGTCCCTCCGTGAGGTTTTACCAGGTTTCTCTGGTGTAACTTTGGCAGACTTCGACTTCTTCTTCTTCTCCGTCTCCGGGGGCATCTTGGGATGTGCTGGGCTTGGAACTCGGTGCCGGGGAGGTGGGTGCCGAGTCGGACCTGGGGAATAACGTTTCCTGCAACTCTGACCGTTTTCTGTTGGTTTGGCTGACATGACCTGGCAGAGGTTGCTGGAGATGCTGTCATGGTCTGGGCCCAGGCAGCAGTCATGGGTGTCAGTGTCAGTAATGGACATAGTTTGACTGCAGCTGTAACACTTTTTGAACCCACAGGGAGACAAGGTGGGAGACACCAGGACAGGGTTGACGACTCCTGGGCGAAAAAAAGGCATGAACGCTGGTTGAGGGAGACCTCGAGAAAAAACAAAAGGGGCCGGGAATGGCGCCGACTCAATTACGCCTACCGGAAAACTAAGTTTTAGAAATAGTTTTGTCAAGGATTTTTCCGGGGGAACAGGACATACATCCGTTGGGCCCCGCGCAAAATAGGAGACTGAGCAAGATGGCACCCTTGGGGAGGGGACCAAGCATGCATGGTGGCATCTCCCAAAGGCTTTCTTTGAAATCTGGGGAGATGCTTCTGCGCAGGCTCCATCGCTGCTGATATCCCCCCATAGGTGAGGGCTGACTTCCTGCTTGTTCCTGGAGAAACATGCTGGTTCCTTGAATTTGTAAGCACATTTTAAATGGAATTTCCTTTTTATTGATTTCTATACTGCAACATGAAATGCCTCCGTGCAGGTTACAGGAGAACATCTATAAAACATATTCACATTACATGCAAATGGTTAAAACACAGTAATAACATTTCAGCCTGCAAAGGTCCACCCCTTTCATTAAAAGCGGTATTAAAAAATGGAAACATTAACAGATCACAAGGAAAAAAGAAAACATCTCAGCCATATCATTTAGACCTCAATCAAAAAGAAATAAAAGGGGGCGTCTTAGGCAATATAACATCAGGCAAAGGTAGAATATACCTATACCAAAAGAACAAAAAAGAACCAACGTACAGGTACAGACTTACATGTCAGTCGTATGGGCTGGTTTAACTACTTCAACAATAACTTCCTCCCTAGCTAATAAGAAATCAATAAGCTGTCTGGATTCAAAGAAAACATAACCTTTCTGCTTATACACCACACAACATTTGGCGGGAAATTTCAGTTGAAAAGTCGCCCCAAGGGCTAAGACCCTGGGGCGAAGAGCCAAAAGGCTTTTCCTTCTCAACTGCATACTACGTGCGACATCAGGAAATACTCGTACTTTCGAGCCCAGAAAGTCTACATTGATATTCTTAAAATATAATCGAAGAATAAAAAACTTATCTGACTCTAGTGCCAAGGTAACCAGTAAGGTGGCCTTATCCGTGATGACATCTAAGGAGGACTCTAAAAAACCTGTTAAGTCCCCCTTTTCAGACAGAGCAATGGGAGAACAGGGAGCACCTTCCCTGCCCCCCGAGGGTAGATACTGCGCCCTGACCAAAGGTGGTAATATCAGCCATTGTTTTCCATCATTCAAGTGTATTTTTACCTGGATGTAATATTGTATAATGTTATAAATAAAAAATTTAAAAAAAAAGCGGTATTAAAAAGAAATGTTTTTCCTAACTTCTGAAAGGAAATCACGCCCTGCTCTCGCCTTGATAACAGTGGTAGGGCATTGCATAATCTAGGACCACACATTGGCAAAAGCTTTGTGTCAAGTGCTCACAGTTTGACCGTCTTTAGCAAGAGGACATTATGCATACAGAACATACCGCTTTTAACACCCAGCCAAGTATCTTAGGAACCAGAGATCAACACCTAAAATGGCTACAGTCCTGCCCTGGGAGCTGGTGCATTGCCTTTAAAAAAAAGAATAGGATCACATTTCTGCAAATCAAAAAATGAGTGCATGGCTGTATTCTGCTCTCGCTAAAGAAAATTCACTTATTTGGAAAACCAACATAAATCATGTTCCAATAATCCAGAAAAGGTAAGAGCACAGCTTGCTCTATATTCCCAAAAGGTTTGTGATCTAAATACAAACAGAGCTTTAAAGAAGAAGGACCACCCTATTTATTTGGATCTTGAAAGTTAAATTAGAGTCCAATATGATGTCTAAATCTTTCACCTCTTTTTTATTTATTTATTTAGCTACATTTATATCCCGCTTTTCACCGGGTCAAAGCCTGGGCCACTTTGAACCTCTTACAAGGGCATCACCCAACCACAATGTGTTACAGTCCTGCAACAATTTATCCTTCAAAAGCATCATAGCTTCCATCTTACGAGAGCTGATGTGCAACCCATTAGCCAGCAGCCACTGCGTAATCACCCGGAAGGCTTTTAGCAGGACCGAAGCCTCCGGCCTATGCCTTATATCTAATCTGAAGTTTATCCAACAACACAGCAAAAGGGAGCAAAAGAGAAATTAAACAGTGGCTCCGACCAAGAAGATGCCTGCAGCCCCCAGATAGTAAAGGGAACCGCTGCGATCCCCCACGCCTTGTCTGTACAACATACCTCCCTACCCTTCAGATAACATTCAAACTATGTACAAATCAACCTACCAATTCCAATCTGATTAAGACAATTCACTGATACCATAAGGCCGATGCAGAAAGCCGGCGCTAAAAGTCACAAGCTGTTAGCTGTGCGCAGGGTTTTGTGGCGCGCGAGAAACGCAAAAGTTACACAGATATGCAGCAGAGGAAACACATGCAAATGAGGTATGTGCAAAACTTTGGCATAAAGCGAGAGACAGCGGGGTAGACGCATGCACAGACGACAGACACACTACCAGGAAAGCTGCATGCGCTTAGATTTCACACACTAATGTCTTGCTCGGCGCTCTGTCATGTCCCTCCATTTCTTTCGTGGCGAGCTCTAGCCCATGCAAGGAACAAAAACGCCACTAATGGGTAAGTAGCAGAGAATGGGATTTCTCCTATACACCAAACGTTTCTCTGATATGCACAAGCTCCGCGCTAAAGATTTTTCTTCTGTATGTACAAGCACCACACCGAAGGGATCACTGTTCACCAGGGAACACACTGAACAACAGCACTAACGAGCTCTGCGCTCTGCCGCCTCATCTCCTGAACATTTCTCTGCATCAGGATGATGGCTTCATTAGCATCTCATTTCAATCTGTGTAGCTCATTTGGGCATCATTCTAATACACGTGCTGCTACAGTATGCGCACTGCTTTCTATGCAGACAATGCACATGCCAGTCTCTTCCCTGCATTGCTCGCCGGCGGTAGTTGTGCGCAGATGTCACATTAACTGCACGCAAAGAGTGCGCTAAGATTTCTGCATCAGCTGCTATGTGATTTACACAATCAGTCGATAAACGAGAGCAGGTAAGTACAGCACTGTGTTCCAAGCCCTTTCTATAATGTGCCATTCACACGGTTATAACTGACCAGATTACTGACTCTCTCCCCTCATCATTTCAACTGCAAATGCAATGTGTGCTGTTAAGTCAATGCCAACTCCTAGCAGCCCAGCCCCTGGGTTTTCTTGACATGGAACAGATATCTAATACAGCAACAAGATGAGGAATTCATCTTTAGAATAATCTGGCAAGCTTTCTCTGGATTAGTTAAGTCAAAATCATTCCGTTTCATATCCCTGATCTACTTTACCAAATCAACCACTAACCGTCCCTTGGAAAGCCACATTCACAGTGTGGTAGGCTATGGCCTAGCATGGCCTGCTACTATGAAAGGCCTGTAAGTTAGGCCTGGATCCTAACTCCCATTATAGCTAGAAAAGAACCAAAAAATCTGTGGAAAATGAGAAAACTGTTTTAAACTGCTTAATAAGAAGTTTTTATGAATTCATAAGTCTTCCATTATTCTCTTGTGTGTGAAAGAACAGAAATGTTTCAATATATGCATTCCTAGAGCTAGGGATCACCTTGCAGTAGAGAAGTAACGAAATCAAGAACTGCACCATTGTTAGAGCAATCCTAAGGGAGGGGGCCGGTTGCTAGGCTCCGGAGGGATTTCTGATTGGACAAATGAAGGGAATGTAAAACCAATGAGAAGTTTGCATGTATCGAGTTGGAACCAATAGAAAGTTCTCATGTATCAAGCTGAAAAAGAGGTATAAATGGTTATGTCTCTGTATAAACATTTGCTCAGTTCCTTTTGAAGCTTTGACTGACTGGGCCTGTGCACAATAAACTGGCTTGGACCCTGTCAATTGACTCCTGGACTTATTCATTGATTGCACTTTGCTACAGCATATTCTTGGTGCGTTGGCCGGGAAGTGCGAGTGGTAAATGGTATTCAAGTGAATAATCCACGCAATTCGCCTTGAGGTTTGGCCCGGTTGGAACCGTGTCTGTCCGACTGCGGGGGAAACCTCAGGCGCCGCCGGCCCCTTTGTGCTGGAGAGGGTTCCGCCTGCCTCGGCGGGCCATCGGGTCCAGCTGGCCAACACCTCCGACCCGGGGGAGTCTAGGTTCCAACTCAGAAGCTGGTGTGGTATCGGGGACCGGATCCGGTGAGTAGACATTTTTGTGATTTAATAGTCAGAAAGAACAGCCTGGGACAACGTCTTGCGTGCGCAGGACTGATTTGGTATATTTGGTATAGACTAACTGGGAAATCTCGCATGAGAATGGGCGAGACAAGGGAGCCTGATCACCTCCCATAAGGGTGGTCCTAGTAAGCTCCGCGTAAGAGAAAGCCGAAGCCATCGACCCTTCTTGTTTGGAATAGTAGTTAGTCAGAAAACCTGGGCACTTGTAATATTGAAATATGATATCCTATTGAAATATGCTTGCTTGTGTGAGTGAGAGGTCTTGAAATACAGACCGAGTGAAAGCGGACTCCTAAGTAGCGCAGTCCCTGGCCGGGCGACCACGCCCAGGTCGCGAACAGGAGGAAGCGAGTGGTGTTTGTCCCCCCCAGTGTTCTGTGGGCTCTACGGACCCCTTACCTACAGTCATACTACCAATCCTTATTGTTTGTTGTCTTGTACGTCATTACGTGTACGTAGGGTACGTAACGTACACAGGTACGTTGAGCACGTAGGTAGTGTATGTAGGTACGTTTAGATTATGGGAGGGACGGAGTCCACGCAAACTCTGTTGGCATGTATGATCAAGAATTTCCGTAAAGGATTTTCGGGTGATTATGGTACGAAAATGACTCCATCCAGATTAAAAAAGTTATCTGAAAGGGAGTGGCCCGCGCTAGCTGCTTCATGGCCCCGAGGGGGCACCTTTGATTTTGAGACAGTTTTATGAATTTATCAGCTCATACTAAGAGTGTATCCTGACCAGTTCCACTATATAGATTCCTGGTTAAGTGTGTGTGAGCAGCAGCCCTCATGGATGAAGCGCTGTTATGAGGAGCGCTGTAAAATATTTGTAGCTACTACTAGGGGAACCAGAAAAGCTAAGGAAGAGAAGCCGTCTGTGTATTCTGACCCAGAATCCTCAGATATTCTGGATAGGTTACCCCAGCACCAACAGAAGTTAGTTCCCACAGCACCACGACCTGAAGTAGAGCCAGAAGAGGAGCCCCAGAAAATATCGATACAGCAGCCTAAGAAGCGCCCTACCCCGAGTGATAGTCCCGAGTCAGGCCCAAGCACAGCAGGGGGACTCGAGTCCTCTGATGAGATAGAAAGCGGAGGCTCTCCTGCCAGTTCAGGGTCACCCACCAAGGAGATTTGTGTCCGGGAGCCTTATGATTTAAGAAGCATAACTCCCAAGAAGAAGGAGAAAGCAGGGCACCTAATGCCATTACGCCAAGTACCTGGAATACCTGTTTTAAATGATCAGGGTCAGATGGCACCAGGACCAACTAGCTTAGTTTATGTACCCTTTTCCACCACAGATTTATTGAACTGGAAAACGCATTATGCATCCTACACAGCTAAGCCCCAGGAATTAACAGAATTAATGTCTAGCATTATGCAAACCCATCAGCCTACCTGGGCCGATTGTCGCCAGCTCCTGTCTACCCTCTTTACTACTGAGGAGCGAGGGCGAATCAGGCAAGCAGCCCTCCTCCGTTGGTTAGAAGAGAACCCTGTAGAAAGAGGAGGAATAAATCCCCCACAAGCAGCTGTTGCAGAATATCCCAATGAAAATCCCGGGTGGGACCCGAATGATGAAAGGGGGGCGGCGGCCCTAACCAGATTTCGCCAGGCCTTATTGCAGGGCCTGAAGAAGGGGGGCCAGAGGGCCATGAATATCGGGAAAGTATCGGAAGTTCTCCAGGGTCCAGATGAGAGCCCAGCGGCCTTTTATGAGCAGTTGTCTTAAACTTATAGATTGTATACCCCATATGATCCCGCCGCTCAGGAAAATTTACGCATGGTAAATGCGGCCTTTGTTAGTCAGTCCCAGAGAGACATAAAGAGAAAATTGCAGAAATTTGACGGATTTGCGGGCATGAATACAGCTCAGTTAATGGAAGTCGCTCAGAAAGTATTTGTGAATCGTGAAAATGAACGAGACAGAGAAAGTGAACGAAAGATGAAGAAGGCAGATCTTCTTGCTGCTGCTATAACCGAACGACGTGGAGGAGGTTTTCCTGATCAAAGGACCAGAGGACGTGGAAGAGGCCGCGGAAGCGAAAGGCCTCAATTGGGGGCAAATCAGTGCGCCTACTGCAAGGAAGAAGGACATTGGAGAAATGAGTGCCCGCATCTGGACTCCGCCCCTGCAAGGGGAGGAGGGAGTCCCTGGAGGCCAGGAGGACGATTTTGAAGGAGGGGAGGAATGAACCGAACACAGTTCCAGCAAGAGAGGGAGGAAGCCATTGAGGGAGTGGCAGTAGCAACGGGCTATGACCTGGATGACATAGATGAAGACTAGGCCAGACCGGGCTCCAAGTTCACCCTGGGTCCCCAGGAGCCTATGGTCAGTTTAAAGATAGGGGACCAATACATGGAATTCATGGTAGATACAGGAGCAGAACATTCAGTAGTAGCCAAGCCAGTAGCTCCTTTGTCCTCACGATCTGTCACCATTGTGGGAGCCACTGGAAATAAAGCCACAAAGTCATTCTTGCAGAACCGCATGTGTGAACTAGGGGGACAGAAGATAACCCACCAGTTTTTGTATATGCCTGAGTGCCCTATTCCACTACTGGGCCGAGACATGCTTGCCAAGCTCCAGGCACAAATATCCTTTGCTGAAGGGGGAGAAATGAAAATGACTGTGAACCCAAAGCCTGCTGGATTGATGGTGCTTACTGTTCCCCGAGAAGAAGAGTGGCGGTTCTATAGTGCACCTCCAATAAAGTCAACTAGTCCCTGTATACCTACCAACCTCATAGCCCCACCTGAAGTATGGGCAGAAGATAATCCACCTGGCCTAGCGAAGAACATAGCCCCTGTCATTGTCACCCTCAAGCCAGGAGTGGAACCAGTGCATGTGAAGCAGTATCCTCTCCCTCGACCAGCCATAGAAGGAATTCACTGCCATTTGATGAAACTGCTCAAGTATGGACTTCTCAAGGAATGCCAGTCACCTTGGAACACCCCCCTTCTCCCAGTAAAGAAGCCTGGGACAGGGGACTACCGCCCAGTACAAGATCTAAGGCGAGTAAATGATGCAGTTGAAACTATACACCCTGTAGTCCCATACCCTTATACTCTCTTGGGACTGATCCCCGCTGAGGCTACTCACTTCACCGTCCTGGACCTGAAAGATGCCTTTTTCTGTGTGCGCCTAGCCCCCACCAGTCAACTTTTATTTGCTTTTGAATGGCAAGACCCCACAACAGGAAGGCGGGGCCAGCTCACCTGGACCAGATTACCCCAAGGATTCAAGAATTCACCTAGTCTCTTCAGTGCTGCCCTGAATCAAGATCTCTCAAGTTATCCAGTGGACCCAGGAAAGAGGGTTCTTCTTCGGTATGTAGATAACTTGCTCATAGCCACCAACTCAGAAGGCGAATGCCTACAAGCTACTAGTGGACTTTTGTACCTTCTCAAAGATGCTGGATACAAAGTCTCAAGAGCCAAAGCACAACTATGCCAAACTGAAGTCAAGTATCTAGGATTCCAGTTGTCCAGTGGGACCCGATGGCTAGGACCAGAACGCAAAGAAGCTGTATGTAATATCCCCATTCCAACCACTAGGAGGCAAGTAAGAGCCTTCCTGGGGGCCGCGGGATATTGTCGCATATGGATCCCCAACTTCGCGCTGATTGCAAAACCACTATACCAAGTTACCAAAGAAATGGAAAAATCCCCACTAGAATGGGGACCTGAACAAGATGTAGCATTCCAGATTTTGAAAAATGCTCTGATGTCATTCCCAGCTTTAGGTCTTCCAAATATTCAGAAGCCTTTCCATCTTTTTGTCCATGAGTCACAAGGAAACGCATTGGGAGTATTGACTCAATCTCTTGGATCTTGGCAACGACCAGTGGCCTATCTGTCAAAACAATTAGATGTAGTTGCAAAAGGATGGCCTCCTTGTTTGAGAGCTGTTGCAGCAACAGCCCTCCTAGTGGGCGAAGCAGATAAACTCACACTAGGACAAACTCTTCAAGTCACCGTGCCACACTCTGTTTTGACTCTCATGGAACACAAAGGAAACTTCTGGCTAACCAATGCCCGAATGTTGAAATATCAGAGCATGCTGTGTGAAAACCCCCGGATACAGTTGAAAGTCAGTCAAGCTCTGAACCCTGCTACGTTGTTTCCAATTGGTCCTGGGCCACCTGATCATAATTGCTTAGAAACCATGGACACTGTATTTTCAAGTCACCCTGATTTGACCGATGTCCCTCTAGAGGACCCTGAACGGACTTTCTTTGTGGATGGAAGCAGTCTGGTCATCAATGGACATCGTTGTGCTGGATATGCAGTGGTGACCCTTGATCTGGTAGTTGAGTCCTCAGCCCTGACCCCAGGAACTTCTGCACAGAAAGCTGAGTTGACAGCCCTCACCAGAGCCTTGACATTAGGAGAAGGACTCCGCATAAATGTGTACACAGATTCCAAATATGCTTTCACTACCTTGCATGCACATGGAGCCTTGTATAAAGAGCGAGGGTTGATCACCTCAGGGGGTAAGGCCATTAAGTATGGGCCCGAGATATTGATGTTATTAGATGCTGTGTGGGCCCCCAAACAAGTGGCAGTCATGCACTGCCGAGGTCATCAGGCAGGAGCAGGAGAAGTTACCCGAGGGAATAGATTTGCAGATGCCACAGCCCGGAAGGCAGCCACCACAGGACAAGTTAGGACTCAAGATACCGTAATGCAAGCAGCCCTATTCCCTGTGCCCCTCAGTTCCTGGGCACCCCGATACACTACAAGAGAGTTAGACTATTATTGTGAAAAGGAGGGAGGAGTCTTGACAGAACAAGGATGGATAGTGTTGCCACCCCCAGAAGGTAGTCCACCTCCAGGTCCTACAGTCATCCCTGAAGCATTAGGGCCAGCCTTTGTTCAAGCTTTTCACCAAGCCACACATTATGGAAAAACAGCCATGGAAAAAGCCCTGAGACCCCATTTCTGTATTTCACTGCTAGGATCCTTGACCACCTCGGTGGCACAGCAATGTCTGATATGTGCCAAAAATAATGCCAAGCAAGGTCCTGTTCCACCCCTAAGAGTTCAGTCAGTAGGGGTGACCCCAATGAATGATATACAGGTAGACTTTGCTGAAATGCCCTGTGCAAATGGATATCATTATGTGTTAGCGTTAGTCTGCACATTTTCAGACCGAACTGAGAAAGCCCGAGAAGTCACTAGGGTATTGCTCCATGAGATCATTCCCCGATTTGGAATACCATCAACTATAGGGTCAGATAATGGTCCATCATTTGTATCCCAAGTGACCCAACAGTTAGCTCAAGCTCTGCAAATAAAATGGAAGTTACACACTGCTTACAGACCCCAGAGCTCAGGGAAAGTAGAACGTATAAATAGAACCTTGAAAACTCAGTTATCCAAGCTTTGCCAAGAAATACACCTGAAGTGGCTCCAAGTTCTCCCCATAGCCCTTCTTAGGATACGTTCAGCTCCCACCAGATTTATTTATTTATTTATTTTATTTGCATTTCTTATATACCGCACTATTTGCGATCAGCGTGGTTTACATAAAACAAACAGTATCCAACAATAAACAAAGTCAGGTCGTTACATTGAACAGGAACAAGTAACTTGGAAAACAGGGTAAACTATATACATATGCGGTGCATTGAATAGGGTAACTATACATGTACAAATGAAATTATTAGGTATTGATCATACTTGGGGACGCCCTAATCAATGGTGGCTGGGGTTCAGGGCAGTCAGTGAGGTATTTGATAAAGAGAAAGTGTTTCAAGGCCTTCCTGAACTGGCTCAAGTTGGGGATTGCTCTGATGTGTGGTGGTAGGGAGTTCCAGAGACTTGGGGCGCATAGTCTGTAGGCTCTGCTCGATGTTGCTTTGAAGCATTTTGTCGTGTCTCTCGGTATCACTAGCATGTTGGCTACTGCGGATCTCCTTAGCCTGATGGGTGTGGGTGGTTGGATGATGTCACATAGTGAAGAGGAGGAGAGCCCCTTGGTTGCCTTGAATGTCATCACTAAGGTCTTGAAACTGATCCTGGCTTGAATGGGGAGCCAGTGTAGCTGCTTCAGGAGGGGTGTGATATGCTCTCTTCTTGGAGCTCCGAGGAGAATCCGCGCAGCACTATTCATGGCAAGTTGCAGGGGGTTTAAGGTGGCCTGAGGGAGTCCTTGTAGGATGGCGTTTGAATAATCAAAATGAGGAATAATGAGGGTTTGATAGATGGTGCGGAAGTCGCTTGGTTCGAGTAATGGGCGTAAGTGTCTGAGGGATCTGATCTTGAAGTAGATCGCTCTGACAGTGTTGGCTATGTATTGCTTCATGTTGAGGTTCTGATCCAGTGTGACTCCGAGATAACGTATAGCTGATTTTACTTGCAACTCGGCGTTGTTCACTTTCAAGTAGCTGGGTGGTGTAAACTCTGGATTTCTGGAGATGAACAGGACCTCTGTTTTC
The DNA here is from genome assembly GCA_033557465.1 of Ichthyophis bannanicus. Taxonomy (NCBI): domain Eukaryota; kingdom Metazoa; phylum Chordata; class Amphibia; order Gymnophiona; family Ichthyophiidae; genus Ichthyophis; species Ichthyophis bannanicus. The sequence continues at coordinate 794,890,896 of CM066036.1, forward strand.
TTGTGTTGGATGCGCAAATTTTGAGATAGGAGCCATTCAGATATTGTGTTGAAGCACTTAGTCAGAGGGGTAAGGTCCGGGCAGTCCAGGGATATTGGCAGGTACAATAGGACATCATCGGAGTATATCATGCAACTCACATTGAACGATCTAATGATGTTACAGATGGGTTGGATATAGATGTTAAACATAAGTGATGATAGGGAGGATCCTTGAGGAACTCCTTGACTTTGTAGAAATGGCTCGGATGTGGACCCGTTTGCTCGAACGTATTGCCATCTTCCAGACAGGTACGATCTGCACCACTCGAGAGCTGTTCCACTGATGCCTTTTTCTCTTAGCCGACATAGGAGAATTTCATGGCAAACCGAGTCGAAGGCCGCCGCTATATCTAAAAAGATGAGTGCAAAACCTTGACGTATGTTGTCAATGCCTGAAATTATGGTGTCGAAAAGAGTTGTGAGTAGTGTTTCCACTCCGTGTGACTCTCTGAATCCATGTTGGGATGAATCTAGAGGGGCGTTGGTATCGATATGATCTTGTAACTGTTTGTAGACTATCTTTTCAATGATTTTAGCGAGCATCGGGATGCTGTAAATGGGCCTGTACGACTCCACCTTTTGTGGGTCTAATTTGGCGTTCTTCAACAGAGGTCTAACGGAGGTCTGTTTGAGAGTAGAGGGGAAAGACCCAGTGCTAAAAGATAGGCCTATCATATTGGCTAAGAAAGGGGCGAGGTCACATCGCAAATCCTTTATCCAGAATGCTGGACAGGGGTCCGAGTATGCAGTGGAGGTATTTAGGGTTGAGATGGTGTCTTCTATAATTCTCTTTGAAGGTGTAACAAAGGTAGTTAGAGATGCTGAGAACTTTTGTTCGTTGGGGGGGTCCGGTATCACCATTTTGTCGGTCTTGCACAGTTTAGATTGCATAAAGATGGCCAGATCCTTAGGAGTCTCCCCTTTTGAGATTTTGTATGGGCGACCTCCACCCATAGTGCAGGGAATAAAGGGAGACATGAGACAGATAGGATCTGAAATAACTAGACAAGAACTATTAGCTTTAGGTTCTGTTTTGCAGAAACTCCAAACGTGGGTGCAAGATCGACTACCCATCAACCTGACCGAGCCTCTGCATCCCTTCAAGCCAGGAACGTCCGTGTGGGTGAAAGAGTGGAGAAAGACCCCACTGGCGCCGCATTGGAAGGGACCATACATCATCATCCTGTCAACCCCCACCGCAGTGAAAGTTGCAGAATTTGAACCTTGGATCCACCACAGTCGAGTGAAGCCGGCAGCTGCTCCTGATCCTGGCCAATGGACATTAGTGAATGATCCCGAGACTCCATTGCGACTCACCTTGAGGAGACAGCCAGCTTTATAGAGAATCTTCAGAATCCACTTACGTCACGTGAGAGTGACCATCGCAGCAGAAACAGAAGACGACTCAACAAGTTCATCATACCCAACTTTCCAGATTAACCACCAGAGACTATAATCACAATGTTCTTCCACTATTGCCTTGTGGGAGTGGTGATCCTGGGAATCCTGGAAAAGACTTTTGCCCTACCTCCTTGTGCAGCCTGCATAACTACCACCCGAACAGGACAAAAGATTACTCAAACTTTGCTCTATCACTCCTACTATACTTGCACTGGTACAGTCAGCCGGTGTATTTCGCTAGCGGGAGGCCACAAAAAATGTGGCGATTGTGATGTTTGTATGGTCATGTTGGAACAAACCCAGTTTCATTACCAAGGCATTAGATATAATCTCCGGACTAATACCACGTGCAATTCAGAAGCAGTAGTTTATGGCATTTTTTGCCCATGTGGCCTGCTATATATAGGAAAGACCTTACGAGCTTTGAAAATTAGGGTAAGAGAACATAGAAGCCGGCTAAAATACCGTAGACAAGAAGCCCCGACAGTAGCGCATAGCATAGCGCAGGGACATGAATTTGAACAGCTACGGTTTTTTGCAATAGAACATTTATTAAAACCAGAGGGAGGCAAGACCCTTGATGAGACCCTTCCAATACGCGAACAACGGTGGATATATCGGTTGGGTACGGTTTCCCCGGGAGGGCTAAATGTTTGTTTCTTGAGTTAGCGGGAGCAGTCACATCTAGTCTCCATGTTTCAGACTGTTTGTTTTGTGGAGGAACAACGATGGGAGACCAATGGCCTTGGGAGGCACAAGAACTGAACTATTCTATTCCATATAATCAGACTAATTTACACAATACCACAAGTGAATGGGTATTGGCCCACTCCATTGTGGGTAACTTATGTTTTTCTCGCTATAGACCAATGTTTAATATGGAAGTGGGGCAGCTGGTCTGTCTCAATCAGAAGTTCTATAACAGTACCACTAAGACGACATCTTGGTGGTCAGGAGTCAACGCTACTGAACCTTCTAATCCTCTAGTTCAGTTCCCCAAACTTGCCAGTATCTGGACTAACTTAGCAGCATATAATTCCTGGCAAGCACCACCTGGACTGTACTGGATTTGCCTAACCCGAGCATATGCCAGGCTCCCTCACCACTGGGGAGGCGCATGTGTATTGGGAACTATACGACCTTCTTTTTGCCTACATCCCAGGGAGAACAACTGGGATATCCTGTGTACAGAAGTCGACAGCTGAAGGAGGCCTTGAAAATAGGCCAATGGGACAAATGGGATGCGTCATCTGAAGAATGGCCACCAGAAAGAATCATCTCATACTATGGACCTGCTACTTGGGAGCAGGATGGGACATGGGGATATCGTACTCCTGTTTATATGATTAATCGAATAATACGTTTGCAAGCTGTTGTTGAAATAATAACCAATGAAACTAGTAAAGCACTAACCCTTCTGGCAAAGCAAAGTACGCAAATGCGCACAGCCATTTATCAAAATCGCTTAGCTCTAGATTATTTGTTAGCAGCTGAAGGTGGGGTATGTGGGAAGTTGAATTTAAGTAATTGTTGTTTACAGATTGATAATAATGGGCATGTAGTTGAAGATCTAGCCACCCAGATGAGAGAGCAGACATTTGTGCCTGTCCAGACCTGGCACAGTTTAAAGATGGATGGGGGGTTTGGTTCATTATTTTCCTGGATTGGTGGTCTAAAAGCCCTTATGTAGATTGTACTGTTCATACTAGCCATGTGCTTATTGCTCCCTTGTCTCCTACCCCTTTGCTTACGCATGGTAACATCAACAATTGATAACACTATAGAGCGGAAGGCAGCTGCAAAGGAGTGGAGGAGTAGCCTAGTGGTTGGAGCAAGGTACTTCAGGCCGGAAGGTCGGGGGTTCAAATCCCACTAGAGGACAGCAACCTTGGGCCAGAAGGACTGGGCTTTCTAGTCCCACAGGTGCTCCTTGTGGTCTTGGGCAAGCCACTTAACCATCCATAGCCCATGTTCCCTGTAAAATAGTTCTCTCCAAGTTATAATGCCCTGTTCAATGTAATTTCAGTTTGTTCAATGTAAACCGCACTGATGCAGAATAGCGCGGTATATAAGAGAATGTAAATAAAATAAATAAAATAAAATAATATTACCCTATACCCCACGATGATGATGCTATTACAACAGTATAATGTGTTAAATGACTAATGAATGATTTAATTCTCACTCTTCCTCACTTGTGGGTGAGAATAATCAAAGGGGGGAATGTGGTAGGCTATGGCCTAGCATGGCCTGCTACTATGAAAGGCCTGTAAGTTAGGCCTGGATCCTAACTTACAGAAAATCGGCGGCAAGAAAAGAGCAAGCCAGCTACAAAAGACCTTGCTGCACACAAAAGAGCTCTTCGGGGGAAGCTGATTTTTGGCTCCACCCCTCCAGCAGCGTGTCTCAGAGCATCTCTACCCAATCGGGGCACAGCTCTCCATTTAAAAGGAGAACGCCACAGGCGCATCCGCGCCTTGCGGGCCCGCGCCTGAGGGCCGCGCAAGAGGGCCCTTTGGCACGGCCCTTAGGCAAAGGCACCCCCAAGATCGTCACAGAAACATAACAGAAAAAATGACGCTGAGACTACACCTCCCTCTTGGTACAGCTGAGCTCCCTCGGGGTCGAGCTCGCGTACAATCAAGGAACTGACAATCCACCAACTCACAGTGGAAACGCAGAATACCAACTCCGAAGACGCCGAACTGCCTAAAGAGCTGAAACTCTGGGGCACGTAAGTCACACTCATTTGAGTGATTTTTAAACTATCAACACTGCCTCATTACTTATATGAATTAACTGCACTCCTAACAATAATTGAATGTATAGTTCTGTTTAAATCATCTGATTGCAGCAGCACCACTCTCTACAGCTAGGATTATCCTCCTGCCTCTCATAAAAATACTAATTTAAAGGGTAGAAATTCATGTTTGGGACTAGAATCCAAGATCAGTGTTGGGCACTCTAGTGACTAGTTCCCTCTGGATACTGTTGTTAGCTTCCAGCGTTTACAGGCCATATTAGGTATTACCATGTTTGTCCAGATCGATACTGTAAACCCAGGGATATGCCAGTGTTGTTAACTACCATCGTTTATAGGCCATATTTGGTATTACCATGTTTGTCCAGATTGATACCTTAAACCCAGAGATATGCCAGTGCTGATGCTATGTTAGAGCAATGTCAGCTTTAGCTAGATAAGAACATAGGGACTTGGGATGTACCATAGTGGGTCAGACCAAGAGTTCATCAACAGATCCAGCTGCACATACACGAAACAGGCTCCCTCCACGGGACAGGCTCCCGCACCGCGACAAACCCAGCTCCACATCCACGGGACAGACCCCCGCAACAGGGCGACCACCACAGATCCGGCTCCACCTCCACGGGACAGGCTCCCTCCACGGGACAGGCTCCCGCACCGCGACAGACCCAGCTCCACATCCACGGGACAGGCCCCCGCACCAAGGCGACCAACACAGATCCAGCTCCACACACGGGACAGGCTCCCTCCACGGGACAGGCTCCCGCACCGCATCAGATCCAGCTCCACATCCAAGGGACAGGCTCCCTCCACGGGACAGGCTCCCGCACCGCAACAGATACAGCTTCACATCCAAGGGACAGGCTCCCTACACGGGACAGGCTCCCGCACCGCAACAGATACAACTTCACATCCCCAGGACAAGCCCCTGCAACAAGTACAGCTCTCCTCAAAAAAGCAAACAACAGACGAAAACCTAAGGACACAGGCGTCGCCCTATCAGAACATCACAAGCTATCAACATGCACACCACATACTTCCTCCCACTATACCTACTAGTCACACAACTCCTCCCACCAACTACACACCCCCACTACCCCCAAACAAACACACCATGGTACCCACCAACTGCACTGCCATATCTCGGTCCACAACACACACACAAAGAGACACTCGCAACCTCCCAAACAAAGAGACAAAACAGACACAAATCAAACCCCAACACCGGCCCTAAGGAAGCACACGTCGCAACAACCTCTTCCACAAAGAAAACATCAATTGAGCTCATAAACGCCAGATCCATCTGCAACAAGATACACACTCTGGTAGACCACATTGAAGAGCGACAGCCAGACATAATATGCATCACAGAGACATGGCTCAACCCTACCGACAGTGTACTACTCAACCAACTAGTACCGAACAACTACTCAGCATACAACTGCCCACGCATCCACAAGCGTGGAGGAGGAGTCCTAATAATAGCAAAAACAGAGCTCAAGTTCAAGACACTGAATCTCACAGATACAAAGCAGTGTAACACAATTAGCATCAAGAACAAGAATATTGCAATCTGCCTAACCTACAGAGCACCCCGTGCTCCACCCGACGAACTAGCCTTCATACTCGAAGAAGCCTGTGCCATAACGTCAAACAACAAACCAGCACTACTAATCGGAGACTTCAACCTCAAGTCCGCCAATACAAAAGATGCAGAGGCCTTCCTTTAGGCAATGTCATCACTTCAATTCACACAGATAGTCAATGCACCAACACACAGACTAGGATCATCCCCAGACCTCATCTTCGCATCAAACTACCTAACTTCAAGAGACCTAATCTCTACACCCACCATCACCCCAGTACCATGGTCTGACCATTACTTAATCGAGACAAATCTGCAATCACAAGAAGACTGGACTAGCGAAAGAGCGAACTTCCCACACACACAAAGACGATTCAAGTCCTTTGACAAGGACGAATTCATCCAGGACACAATACAACACTTGAACATTGACTCAGAGGACCTGGAGGAACAAGTTTCCAACTGGAACAATGTCCTAGCTAACGCCGCCAAACCATCCGTTGACAGGACCAAGAAACAACACCACAACAAGAGACAAAACAAACCATGGTACTCAGCAAAAATACGACAGGAAAAGAGGGAGCTCAGGAAAATTGAACGGAGATGGAGAAAAAACAAAACTACTTCCGACCAACATCTTTACCTAACAAAGCAAAAACAATACAATGAACACATCAACCAATCAAAGAGAGAATTCCACACAAACCTGATAAATTCTTCCATCAACAAACCCAGAGAACGTTTCGAAATAGTAAAAACCCTGACAAAAGAGCAAGCAGCAGAAAGAGAAATACAAGTGGATCCACAGATATTCGCCGACCACATCAAAGACAAATTTCACTCCACAGAGCGCACAACACCCAGTAGAACCAACAGAACGAACGTCCACCCCAAAACCTGGGGCACATTCCACTCACCCTCAAAAGAGCAGATATCAGACATCATCTCCACAATCAACACAAGCACTGCTCCTACAGACTCTTGCCCAGTGTCATGGGTCAAAGCCACCAAAGCAAGCCTCATACCAAACATTCATAAAATGGTACACAACTCACTCACTCAAGGACTCATGCCACAGCAATTAAAGCTTGCCTCAGTAAGACCAATCACAAAGAAAACTTCTCTCGACAAAAAGGACCCAGCAGCATACCGACCAATCTCCAGCATACCCTTCCTCGCAAAAATAATCGAAAAGACGGTTCAACTACAACTTCAGGAACACATTGACGAACACGGAACTCTCGACGACAACCAACACGGATTTCGTCCCAACCATGGAGTCGAAACTCTCCTGATCTACCTCTTCGACAGCATCATAAGAATAATTGACGACATCAGGAATGGAATTATAATGATCTTCATCGACATCTCCTCAGCGTTCGACACAGTTGATCACAATATACTCCTGGAGAGACTGAAGAACACTGGTATACACGGTACCACTCTAAAATGGTTCCACTCGTACCTAACAGAAAGACAGCTACAGGTCAAGGTGGGACAGGACACCTCCCGGCCCATAAACGTCCAACAAGGAGTACCACAAGGATCCGCACTCTCAGCACTCCTTTTTAACATCTACATCCAACCAATATGCAACATTATGAAAGAGAACAACATCCAATACACAATATACGCAGACGATATAATGGTATACTCCCCGATATCAATCGAAAACCCGGACTTCTCTAAGATAGCAGACTGCCTTACCCAAATGGCGAAGTGGTGCAAAAAAAACAATCTAGCTATAAACTACAACAAGACTGAAGCTTTAATCATCACTCGAAACCAAAACTTCACACACCCACCAAACATAAAGATACAAAGCACCACGATACCGATAAGATCGGAGGTGAGATACCTTGGGGTTACTCTGGACAGTAAACTCAACCTCAAACCACACATAGACAAAACAATCCAAAAAGCATATTACAGGATGCGAATCATCAGGAGACTGAAACCACTCCTCGCTCCAGAACACTTCCGTACAGTCTGTCAAGCACTGATAACCCCAATACTGGACTTCTGCAATCCGATATACCTCGGACTACCAAAACAAGCTCTCAAACCACTACAGCTAGCACAAAACACTGCAGCTCGAATCATATCCGGAGCCGCAAGGCAGGAGCACATCACACCTACACTAAAGGACTTACACTGGCTCCCAATCATTGCTCGCATCAGATACAAGACTATCATAAACCTATTTAAGATAAAAGAACACACATCAGCCAACAGCCTCCACCTGATCATACAACCGGAAACCAGCGCACGTCCCAGAAGAAGTCAAACACGCAACCGAGTCAGCACCCCAAATGAGTACAAGCACACACGCAAGGACACAACAGACAGAGCTCTCTCCATGGCTGCTCCAACAATATGGAACAATCTACCGGACGACCTAAGGGCAACTCCAGACCTCAAAGACTTCAGAAAACAACTGAAAACCATGCTGTTCATAGAGCACTATGGTCACATCACATAACCTAAGAGAATGGATAACAGCACTCCAATCCTCCCAAACAACTGAATATATATAAAATATGATTCTAGCACCACTGTAAATAGCCCACCCTGTATATAGCTCAAACAAATCAAGCACCCAACACATCCCTCACACAACTAAGTTTTATCCTCACTGCATGTACAACACACACACTTTACCTGATTGCTTGCTGTGATACCACCTTGATTATTAAGATAAGGCGGTTTAGAAATACTGTTAAATAAATAAAAATAAAATAAATAACTCCCATTATAGCTAGAAAAGAACCAAAAAATCTGTGGAAAATGAGAAAACTGTTTTAAACTGCTTGAAGTTTTTATGAATTCATAAGTCTTCCATTATTCTCTTGTATGTGAAAGAACAGAAATGTTTCAATATATGCATTCCTGGAGCTAGGGATCACCTTGCAGTAGAACAGTGTTTTTCAACCTTTTTTGTGCAAAGGCACACTTTTTTCATGAAAAAAATCACGAGGCACACCACCATTAGAAAATGTTAAAAGAATTTACCTCTGTGCCTATATTGACTATATATAAAGTAATTCTCTTGAATAGGAATCAAACACTCACACCAACCCCCCTCCCCTGCTGGTTCACACCAACCCCCCTCCCCTGCTGGTTCACTCACACCACCCCCCCCCCCTCCACTGCTGGTTCACTCACCCACCCCCCTGTCACTTACTCACCCCTCCTGCTGGGTCACTCACTCACTTACCCCCCCTCCCCTGCTGGTTCACTCACACCATCGCCCCCCCCCCTTTGCTGGTTCACTCACACCACCCCCCCCTCCACTGCTGGTTCACTCACACCCCCCCCCCCTTGCTGGTTCACTCACACTCCCCCCCCCCCTTGCTGGTTCACTCACACACACACACACCCCCCCCCCCTCTGCCCAAGCCGCTGCTTCTGCTTTGTACAGAGCAGCGGCTGCACTACACTTACATTGAAAAGTAAAGAGAAACTGTGTCAGGAGCCCTCCGGTCATTGCAGAGCCCGAGGAAGTGATGTCATGGGGGCGGGCTCCTCACAGACTGTCTTTCCTTTTCAAATTAACTTTATTGCAGCTAAAGTTAATTTGAAAAGGAAAGACAGCCTGTGAGGAGCCCGCCCCCATGACATCACTTCCTCGGGCTCTGCATGATCGGAGGGCTCCTGACACAGTTTCTCTTTACTTTTCAATGTAAGTGTAGTGCAGCCGCTGCTCTGTACAAAGCAGAACCAGCGGCTGCACTGCTATAGGGAATCGCGATCGCGTTCGCACCGCGGACTTCGGCACAAAAGCTGGTTTTTTGCTCTGGCCGCTCCCAATCTTGTGGCCAGAGCAAAAAACCGGCTTTTCAATGGCCGGTTTTACAACTGTGCCGGCAGCCGGCCTGGCCATGGAAAAACCGGCCAGGCCGGCTGAAAACCGGCCGGTTGGCAACCCTAATTTGTGAGCCGAGGCCACATGTTACGGATGAAATTGGAATTTTTCCCACGGCACACCAGACAATATCTCACGGCACACTAGTGTGCCGCGGCACAGTGGTTGAAAAACGCTGCAGTAGAGAAGTAACGAAATCAAGAACTGCACCATTGTTAGAGCAATCCTAAGGGAGGGGGCCGGTTGCTAGGCTCCGGAGGGATTTCTGATTGGACAAATGAAGGGAATGTAAAACCAATGAGAAGTTTGCATGTATCGAGTTGGAACCAATAGAAAGTTCTCATGTATCAAACTGAAAAAGAGGTATAAATGGTTATGTCTCTGTATAAACCTTTGCTCAGTTCCTTTTGAAGCTTTGACTGACTGGGCCTGTGCACAATAAACTGGCTTGGACCCTGTCAATTGACTCCTGGACTTATTCATTGATTGCACTTTGCTACAGCAACAGCGGACGTGCACTGCGTCAACTACCCCTAATAAAAATCAGCAAGTCTACCAGCAAGCAGCATTTTATCCTTGTCTCATGACAACGGAATCTGAATCAACTTGTGCACTGTCCAAGCAGATCTGTAGGTAGCTGCATTAACTCTCTGGGGCACTTTTACTAAGCTGTAAGCGATAGCGCAGGAAACGTGTGCTGCGTTAACAGCTACATGGGCCAAATGCAGACAGCGTAGGGATTTTCTGTGCTGTCTGCAGACCACGTGTTAGTTGTGCGAGGGGGCAGGGGTAACGTGCAGTTACTGCAAGCCTCGACAATACACGTTAAGCACACGCTTTGCAGACATCGCGGGTGCAGCTTACGCTGGCTCAGTGGGTGGCGATGGCTACAGCCGCAATGCTGCAGCACCATGTTCTCTGCTTTGTCACTGCCGCTGCAATCGAGTTTGATATTACTGTATATACCATTAAGTTAATCTGTACTTAGTTCCCCCGGTTGTCCTATTGTTGAAGTTCCCTGTTCAATGTAAAACTCAATGTTACTTGTATGCATTGTAGTATGTTCTTGTTCTATGTACACCGCACTGATTATAAGAGCGCGGTATAAAAGAATTGTTAAATAAATAAATAAATAAATAAATAAAGATGCCTCTGAGTCTAATAATCCTTTTTAGCATTTGAAATAACTGTTTGGCAACTTTTCATTTGCTCTGTAATTACAGACTCTTGATGTTTATGCTCATTCCTCTCACATTTCTGCAATATCTGGTTTTTCTTGTCTAATTTCTACAGCAAATCGAGGTACAAACCGCCACTATCTACCCCCCCCCCCCCTCGCAACTGCACCACCAACTCAGCAATTGCCCCCTGCATCTGCCCCACCACTGTCACAACACATGCACTGTACACACACACACAGGGATAATAAAGAATTCCCTGGCTATGATGTAACGCGTTTCACATTAACATCATCTATTGTCTTTGCTGCTATTTCTATCATCAGAGCTACTCACTGACCTGTCCTGTTGCCATGGGCTGGGCTACGTCAAGGAACTGATAAGGCAGGAACATACCTAGGGTCCAAAGTTGGGGGGGGGGGGGACAGTCAGAATGCTCAGCATGTGGAGGTTAGGATTGACAACTGTCTGACTTTTTTCATGATTTGATTAATTTTTACATTAATGTCTGGAAGCTAGAAGGATGAGTAACATGTCTGGACATTTTTCATAGTTTAAAACCTCTATCTGCAGTTCTCTAATCCTCCCCTGTGTGTGAATGAGCCTGCCCTGCCTTCCTCCAATGAAACTAGCAGCAGAGACTGTGGGTAGGATCCAGCCAATGGGAAGGCTATAAGGGCGGAGCTTTGGAATACTGCTCTAGTCACAGACTGTAGGTAGGATCCAGCCAATGGGAAGGCTGTGGGGGTGGAGCTGTGGAATGCTGCTCCAGTCACAGACTGTAGGTAAGATCCAGCCAATGGGAAGGCTGGGGAGGTGGAGCACTGGAATGCTGCTCTAGTCACAGACTGTGGGTAAGATCCAGCCAATGGAAAGGCTGTGGGGGCGGAGCACTGGAATGTTGTTCTAGTCACAGACTGTAGGTAAGATCCAGCCAATGGGAAGGCTGTGGGGGTGGAGCTGTGGAATGCTGCTCCAGTCACAGACTGTAGGTAAGATCACAGGAATTCAAGGAAGACACTCTGGATACGCCATGATCTTCCTCGATATATCTGCAGCCTTTGACACCATCTCGCACAACATCCTCATTCACAGACTACAGCAGGGGTGTCAAACTCAAATACACAGTGGGCCAAAATGTAAAACTTGAACAAAGTCGCGGGCCAGCATTGAACAAATGAACCTTTTAATATGGACCCAAACAAGATTTGCTTTAACATTGAATATGAAGCAACACTTATTACTATACAATTTATAACTTAATAGTTCAGATATGCAAAAACCAATTTCAAATAAAAAAAATCATCAATGACATTCATTTATTAAATAAGATTTAAATAATAATAAATAATAATTTTTAAAATAAAATAACAATAATAAAATTAATCAACCATTCAAGCCCATGTCTTGGAGTAGCAAGAAAAAGTGCATAAAGAAAACGTTAATTATTGCTCAGTTTGCTGCACACTGATCTAATCTGATATGCCCAAGCCAGATACCTGGCATCTCTTCTTGGATGATAGTTCATCAATGTCTGGGCTCAGGCTTTGAGCTGAGGAAATCCTCAGTATCGAGCGAAGGTGTTCATCAGTCAGACGTCTCCTGTGAGATGTTTTGGTCATCTTCATCGAGGAGAAAAGTTGCTCACATAGATAAGTGCTGCCGAACATGGAGAGCATCTGAGCAGCTTGGGTGCGGAGCTGAGGCATTGTGTCAGGGATGAACTGTGGAAACTGGGCGACGCCCACAGCATCATACTTTGACTTCAGCGTGTCATTACACTGGAGTTCAATTAGCTCCATTTGGAGGTTGGTTGGTGCGTTTTCCACATTAACTGCAAAGGGATTACTGAGCAGTTCAAACCTACATTTCTGGACATCAAAGTCGGCAAATCGCCGGCTAAACTCAGCGCCGAGTACACCGAGTTTTTCAGCAAACTGTGCGCATGGGAACAAGTTGGTAAAGAACTGCGTTTTCATGGTTTGGCAGCAGGGAAAATGGCCAAGGTTTCCTTGCAGCATCTGATTCTCCCACAGGCACAGTTTAGTTTTAAAAGCCCTCACTGCAGCGTACATGTCTGTGATGATGCGCCCCCGCCCCTGAAGCTGCAGGTTCAGCGCATCGAGATGGCTCGAGATGTCACACAGAAAGGCCAGCTCACACAGAAACTTTTTCTCCCGAAGCTCTGCTGTGTCCTTCCCTTTGCTTTCCAGAAACTGACATATTTCCTCATGCAGCTCAAAACATCTCTTCAGTACTTTTCCTCGGCTTAACCATCTCACCTCTGTGTGATACGGCACGTCTGCGTATTCCGAACCACACTCCTCCAGAAAAGACTTAAACTGGCGGTGATTCAGACCTTTGGCTCTTATAAAGTTAACTACTTGTGTTACTGTGGTCATAACATGTTCCATCTTTAGGGCTTTGCCACACAATGATTCCTGATGTATGATGCAGTGATAAACAGTTAGTTCACCTGCACAGTTCTCTTCCTGCATCTTCTCCCGGACCCTGCCCACCAGTCCACTTGTTTTACCGCACATCGCTGGCGCACCATCTGTCATTAATCCCACGAGTTTATCCCACGGCAGCTTTATTTCAGTTACGCATTTGGAAACCTCCTCAAAAATTTCCTTTCCTGTGGTTGTGCCATGCATTGATTTGAATCCCAATAGCTCCTCCGTAACACACATATTTGAGTCCACTCCACGGATGAAGACTGACAGCTGAGCAGTATCAGATGCGTCGCTGCTCTCATCCACAGCAAGGGAGAATGCAACGAAATCTTTTCCCTTTTCCAAAAGCTGGTCATACAGATTGGTGGCAAGATCACATGTGCGATCAGCTGTGTTTCTGCTCAGGCTCACGTTTGAAAAGGCTTGCTTTTTCTCTGGGCACACGATGTCACAAACTTTCAACATGCACTTTTTCACAAACTCTCCCTCATTAAAGGGCCGGGCTGATTTTGCGATCTCTGCTGCCACAATATAACTAGCCTTTACAGCAGCCTCACTTTGTGATGTGGCTTTTTTGAACATATTCTGTTGTGAAACCAAACTTCTTTTCATCTCCTCCACTTTCTGGCTCCTTTGAGTCATGTCCAGGTCCTTGTACTTGTCATGGTGTTTTGTTTCATAGTGTTGTCGAATGTTATACTCCTTAGTTATAGCCACGTTGACTCCACAAATCAGACAAACAGGTCTGTCTTTTACATATGTAAACAAATATTCTGTCTCCCACCTGTCCAGAAAGTTCCTGTTGTCTGCCTTTCTTTTTGCCATTTTTGGGAAGGGGTTCCACAGTGACAGTTGTAGCTTGAGATCGCTATGACTTCTGTCACACAGGAGAGGGCGTTTCTGGGACCTGTCCTGATTGATGCGCCAAAACAACAGCAAGGCATTATGGGATTTGTAGTATTAGCGATGAATGAATGCGCTGTATAATACCGGCGGGCTAGCTCTAGTAGTCATTTGGTATAGCCTCGCGGGCCAAATATAATTACACTACGGGCCAAATTTGGCCCGCGGGCCAGAGTTTGACACCTATGGACTACAGACTATTGGGATTAAGGACACCGTGCTGAAGTGGTTTCAATCCTACCTAACTAACAGACAACAACTAATCCGCACCAGTGCCTCAACCTCCCCCCCATTCTAACAACACCAGGGAGTGCCCCAAGGATCCACACTATCAGCCATGCTCTTCAATATTTACCTCCAACCACTTTGCACAGTCATACGCTCCCACAACGTCAGCTTCCACATCTATGCTGACGATATCATGCTCTACGCCCCCATTACAACCACAAACCCAACAAACACCCACCTATCAGCATGCTTCACCGCAGTATCTGACTGGTTACAAACAAACAACCTATCCATCAACATAAAGAAAACTGAAGCCCTCATAGTGACAAAGGACCCAGACTTCACACCACCCACACACCTCAACATAGGAACTACAAGCATCCAAATACAACCTCAGATAAGATACCTGGGCATTATTATTGACCAAGCCCTCACCTTAAAGCAACAGATCACTAAAACCTCCGGAACTATATTTCATAAGGCAAGAACAGTGCAACGTTTCAGACCCCTCCTGGAACATCAAGACTTCCGAACAGTGATGCAAGCCATGACACTCCCACATCTGGACTACTGCAACATAATCTACCATGGCCTTCCAGCCACACACAGCAACCCCCTCCGAACTGCATTAAACACCACTGTGAGAATCATTCAGAGCGCAAAGAAAACCGACCATATCACCCCAATTCTGAAAGAACTACACATTCTCCCCCTCGAAGCACGGACAAAATACAAAGCCATCCTACTCACCCACAAAGCTATCCATCAAACACAAGACACCCAGCTTCGCACCCTACTGGCTCGTCCAGCCCACGGCAGATCTACTAGACAAGCCTCCAGCATTTCCCTCACCGTCCCTCACAAAAGAACCAAATGCTCGCAAAGGACCTGCAATCGAGCCTTTGAACTTTATGCTCCATCCTTATGGAACTCTCTACCGAGCTATCTCAGAAACAATGCCGACCTACTATCTTTCAGAAAACAGCTAAAAACAATCCTTTTCCAGGAATACCTCAACTCGAATCCCACTGAAAAAACCCACAAACCCCTGATCTCACCCACAATGAACCTCTAACTCAAAGCTACCCTAACCTGTCTATGTCCAACGTCTGTCCTATGTCCAAAGTCTGTCCTATGTCAAAATCATCAATGTTGCCTCCCCGGTGATGGCCCCACCCTCGTACTTAATTCCCCCACCCCCTATGTAACACCGCTTTGACCCGGTGAAAAGCGGTATATAAATACAGCTAAATAAATAAATAAATCCAGCCAATGGGAAGGCTGTGAGGGCGGAGTTCTGGAATGCTGCTCTAGTCACAGACTGTAGGTAGGATCCAGTCAGTGGGAAAGCTGTGGGGGCGGAGCACTAGAATGCTGTTCTAGTCAGACTGTAGGTAGGATCCAGCCAATGGGAAGGCTATGGGGGTGGAGCTGTGGAATGCTGCTCTAGTCACAGACTGTGGGTAAGATCCAGCCAATGGGAAGGCTGTGGAGGCGGAGCACTGGAATGCTGCTCTAGTCACAGAAAGGGATGCCAGCTGGCAGATGTTCTTGTGCTGTTTAAGTCTAGTTTTTCCTTGTGCTGGGAGATGGAAGAGGAATGAAGCCATGAAGTCCCCCCTCCCCCCAAAAATAAACATGCCTCCCTGCATTTCTGTAGGAAAACTGGTTCCAACGGCTGCAGCATACTAACCTGATTCATAGTAACATAGCAATTATGCAACTGTACCTGTTGAAAGAGCCTTCCCCTCTTGTTTCCTCTCCTGATCACAGAAAGATACATGAACACACAACCGCATAAGCACAGGCACATACATGCATGCATTCACCAGCACCATGCAAGAATGCACACATTCATATGCAGTAACCCACACGCATGTATTCATACAAGCCCACACAGATACATACACACACAGACACTGGTTTGCCCTGCGAGTGGTCCATTGAGGACTTGAGAGAGGCGTTCTTCCACATTCCCCTTTGAGGATCAGCAGAACTTCCTCCACGCTTTTTGTTTTTGGCTCGCACCTTTGATCTTTCCTCTGCACTGCAGACGCTCACCAAGGTTGTTTGTGGCAGCTGCGGCTCTGCTTCGCAAAGGGATGTGTGTGTATTCTTACCCTGGTGACTGGCTTGTTCGGGCCAGGCCACATTCAGAAGCTGGTCAGATGT
This sequence comes from Ichthyophis bannanicus, assembly GCA_033557465.1. Taxonomy (NCBI): domain Eukaryota; kingdom Metazoa; phylum Chordata; class Amphibia; order Gymnophiona; family Ichthyophiidae; genus Ichthyophis; species Ichthyophis bannanicus. The sequence goes on from CM066036.1 coordinate 794,907,489, forward strand.
TGGTCCAAGTGCTGTAGTTTCTGGAGAGTCTGGGCTGGGTGATCACCTACAACAAGAGCAAGCTAACTGGTGCCTATCCAGTTGTTATCTTGGGGCATGGTTCATCACAGTCATCAGAAGGGTTTTTTCTTGCCCAGAAGAAGGGCCGAGAGGCTGTATTCTCAGCTGAAAGTGTTGAGGCAACAGGCTCCCAAGGCTTGGAAAGATCTCCATCTCCTACGATCAATGGTGGTGATCATCAAGATGAGACTGCTAGGTACTTAGGACCTAGACTGGCCACTGCTGGAAACAAGATACTGGGCTTGATGGACCTTGGTCTGACCTAGTATGGCAGATCTTATGTTCTTATATATACATGCACCCTGAGACAATGCAGAAGCAGATGGATGTGTGCCTGTGCACACACACAAACCTCACAAAGCAACACAAAAACGTTAACAGAAATACAAGATGCCGATTCAAACAATTTGACAAACCACCATTCCTGGATACATTATCCCCAATACTTGACAATGACCCAAATAATTTGGACAACCACATCTTGAACTGAAACAAGATCATCACTGAATATGCCACAATACCACATACTAGACAAAATAAAGCTGCAGTTAACACTACATGATACAACCCCGAGCTACAACAAAAGAGAACTCAGAAGACTGGAGTGCAGATGGCACCGCTCACAAAATAACCATGACAAACACATCTTCCTACTCAACCTCAATATTTATCAGCATAAAGTCAATAATCATAAAAAAGAATATCACTCAAAGCTAATCATTAGCTCTTTAAATAAACCAAGGGAAATATTTGAGATTGTAAAATCCCTATTAAAACATCACAACAATAACAAAACAACTAACACTAACAACTAACACTCCTGACCCACAAACTCCGGCAAACCTTCTTCCAATCCAAATTCCAAACAAAACACATTATTACAGCTTTACCATAGCTTCTCCAAGCACACAATGACTGTCTCAAAGAACTCCTAGCGCCCTCCTTAGAAAACCTAGAAACCATCATAGAGACAATTAACACAACTTCACCAATGGACCCATGCCCAGTAAACTGGATAAAGCTTACCCGATTCGACATAGCTCCATTCCTAAAAAGGATAACACAATACTCCTTCGAGTGAGCCTACCTACCAGCCTGCCTTAAGAACGGCTGGCGCAGACCCATTCTAAAGAATCCAAAACTAGATGCAAACAGCCCAGCTTCTTACAGACCCATCACCAGTCTACCATTCTAGCTAAAATAAGTAGTCCCATTACAACTACAAGCGTATATTAACATAAACAATCCACTGGACTCACAACAACACGGCTTCAGACCATTCCACGGCATAGAAACACTTATTGCTTTCCTTTCTGACATCAAAAAAACATTCAGAACCAGCAAAAAGGATTTCTCTTAGTATTCCTTGATATTAAGGCTGCATTTGATTCAGTATCACACAATCTACTACTCATATGTCTACAAGAAATTGGAGTTCAGGGATCTGCGTTAGAATGGTTTTGCTCCTAACACGTCAGCAGCATATCAAAGGGAACATTAAATCTTCCCGTTTCACGCTAACCCAGGGTGTTACACAAGGATCAGCACTATTCTCCTTATTATTCAACATTTACTTGCAATATGCAAGTTCACAACATCTTAAATCACATCTATGCCGATGATGTCATGATAGACATGCCATACTCCACCACAAAAACCTGCTACACTCCCTTAATAGATTGTTTTAATGCATTCTCCAAATGGTTGCTACAACATAATCTAAAAAAAAAATTATAAAAAAATGAAGTACTCTTCATAATAACAGACACAATTTTCTCACCACCATCAGTCCTAAAGGTCAATGATGCAGAGCTTGAGGTTAAAAAAGAGATCAAATACCTAGAAGTAACGATCAACCAACACCTCATGTTACAGAAGCACATCAACCAGATGATAAAAACCCTCTAGCACCTACGATCTCTGCTTGAAGCCAACGACTTCCGAACAGTCTTTCAAGTTATCATATTCCCGCACATGAACTACTGCAATATCATTTTACAGGGCCTTCCTACAACCATTACAAATGGCCCAGCATACAGCAGCCAGACTTCTGGAAAGAGCATCAAGAATCAAACATTTAACCCCCATCCTAAAAGAGTTACAATGGCTGTCCCTTCCATGCCGCATAAGAGACTGTTTTCAAAGCCCTACACAACATGACTGTCATTCACCTACAAAAGCTGTAAAAGATACCTCCACAGAATAGAAGCAGGAGACTAGGTACGCAAAACATGGTAAGCATACCCACAGAAAAACCTAAAGCAAATCAAACCTGTGCAAGGGCTTTCTCACTGTACGCAACCGGAATCTGGAATAATCTTCCCACAAAACTAAGAGACATAGAAGACATCTACCAATTCAGAAAGGAACTACAAACGCTGCTATTCAAAGAGCACTGTGAGGACTCATCCGAGGCTGTCCTCTGCTCACGCACTTGGATTCACATAGATTGAACTCTGGACAATCAGAATCCACACCCATTATACGAACCTCTAAACACCTCATTTCAATGACCTGCAATTACCCCTCTCAAACATCACCGTGCCATATACACACAACCATTTATTACAGCCTATCATTTCATGTTCCATGTAAACCGCAATGACCTTTGGAAATGCGGTTCATAAAAAATGCTAAATAAATAAACAAACTCCATGAAGCATGCTGTACATGCTTTCCCCATTTGTTCTAACTTCTTCATTGCCACATCAGAGGCCGCCCAGTCCTATCTGAAAGCATCCTGACTGAATACCCATTGCTGAAACGAGAAGCACCTACAAACCCGTGCATGTATCAAGTCAACTTGCAGTAAAAGATGGTGATTAGGCATGATCTAACCAGGGCATGAGCAACATCATAGGCTGAACTATTTGCAATAAATTATTATAGCCAATTGGCACCAATAGTCCTTCCAAAATATGACTCATTATCAATTATTAAAAATATTCTATGGCCCTCTTTGTTAAAATTCCTTCCAAGTCTACTCTTCAGCTGTTCATGCTGTATTCATTATTTACTTATCCAGCATGATACCTGCATTGGGGGGGGGGGGGGGGAGGCGGCTCGGATGATGATCATACTATTTTCATTCATAAAGGTCAGTAGGAGGAATTTTCACAATCTTTAAACAGGAACACAATTGATACCAACCTGTAAAAAGGGGCGTCTAAAGTTTTCACCTTGCAATGTCATTTTTTGGTCCTGAAAGCAGCACCTGCAGGTTTAAGTTCACTTCATGAGCATTGAGGTGCCCGTCTTCGAGGGTAAGGGGTATAGAATATGGGCAGCAGAAGAGTCTCGTCCCCTCCAAATAAAAGCATTTGTGTTGCTTGCTGAATTATTTATACATTTTCCTCTGCATAAAGTTTACACAGGATGACCGATTAATCTGATAGCTTCAGCAGGTCAAGCCCAGATAAAAGGGTGTTGCCCAAGCAGAAAGTTAACTGGGCAAGCTGGAAAATGAATGGGAAGATCATGGTGCACTACTGTACCTGAATGTAACTCATCTGAAACTATTCTTGAAAAAGGTATGAGCTAAACCCAAAATCCCTTCCCTTATAAAACCTATTCCAGGACTGCCCAGAGGAGCCCATTTGTCTCTGACTATAGACACCTTATATTCAGGGGTTAGCAGCCAGACCAGAGTGAAGAGAGCACCTCAGGACTGCAGCTTATGGAAAGCAACCAGATGGCTCCAGGCCAGCACGAATGATGAAACTAAGCTGAACCTGGGTTTGCGCCTGCCCTTACTACCCCCCCCCAAATGGGGGCTTCTAGTGCTTATGAAAACAGAGCGTCTGTTCACAAACCCAAGGGGACAGAAACTAGGCTGGCTCAGTCTGCAGAGGTGATCCTACTTGGGACTTGGGATTCAGGGTTTGCATGTCAGGGGTTTTCAGAAATGGAAGCAATGTTTGGTAAGCTTCTCACGGGCTGGAGCAACGTACTGGTATCTCACAGTGGGACTCTAGGTGGGCACTTGAGGCTATGGCAAGGCAGAGAACTAGCCAGATTTGGAGGAAACTGGGGATTAAGTCTTTTGATGCTTTGCAGGAAGAATTTGGACTCCCTGTATCACAAGAACGGGTCCTCTAAATCCCACCACCCCAAAGCAGACTCCGATTTGTATAGGTCTGGGGAAAAGGAGTTGAATAGGGCATGTTGGATCCTGCTTAAAAAATCCAAATTAAGAGAAGGCAGGATAACAGATGTTGGGTGTATAAGGTTGATGTGGGGCCCCCCATCCCATTCCCATATGATATTCTTTTGTCCTTCCGCGCAGGGTTTCTGGACTGCTGCCTGGGCCAGAATCTCAGGGACTCCAGGGGCAGCAGAACCTCTGACTTTCACAATCAGGATGCTGAAAGACCTAGGATTGAATACCCATTTAACTACAAAAGATGGACCATTTATTTGATTTCATGATAACCTTTGCTATTCACAACTGGAAGAAGGCGACCTTGGTCAAGATTAATCAGTGGTGGACCTGCGATGTCTGTCTAGGGCATACGAAAGCATAGCAGAGGGAAACAATGAAATATGACTACAAAATCTATGATGTGTGATAAACCGGACCAGTATTTCTGCTGGGGGAATTCTGCGCAGGCATTGGTGAGCCCAACAGTGCAAGGTGGAGGAGATGATGGCTCTGGACTCTGGAGGCAGTGCAATAACTTACATGAATGGAAAGCCTTTTATCCTATTAGCAACAAGATGCTCCTTCAGACAATCTCCAACCTAAATACCACTACTTCTCTTCTTGATCCTTGTCCAGTGGCATGGATAAAATCAGCAAAATCAGAACTTGCCACAGACCTACTGAACATAGTAAATCAATCTCTTCAACAAGGACGTATACCAGATGCCCTCAAGAAGTCAGCTATCCGTCCGTTGTTAAAAAACAAAACTCTAGACAGCAATGACCCTACATCTTATCGTCCCATTGCAAGTATTCCATTCCTTGCCAAAATTATCGAAAAGATCGTGCAAACACAGCTACAAGATTACATAGACTCCACGGTTCCATTAGATGATCATCAATATGGTTTTCGACCACACCATGGTGTAGAAACGCTCCTGACTGCACTATTTGACACAATCATAAGAGGTATTGATAACACCAAGCAAGCCTTCATTCTCATATTCATTGATATCTCCTCGGCATTTGATACTGTAAACCATACCACGCTCATCTCAAGACTTTCTCAACTAGGCATCAAAGATAAAACTCTTGAATGGTTCATATCTTATTTTACTAACCGGACACAATATGTTCAAATAGACCAAAATGCATCATCCCCTTTTCCGCAAGAGCAGGGCATCCCTCAAGGTTCTGCCCTATCAGCCCTATTGTTCAATCTCTATCTTCAACCTATCTGTTCCATATTTAAACGTTTCAAAATCAATTATCACATCTACGCAGATGACATTATGTTGTACTCACCATTTGATGTGTCTAACCCAGATTACTCCAACATTTGTCATTGCCTCACTGAAGCTGAGCTGTGGCTGAAATCTATTAACATGTCTATTAATTTTAAAAAAACCGAAGCTTTATTTATAACAAGAAACACAAGCTTCACCCCTCCATTGGAAATCAACATTGGCAATAATTCTCTCCCTGTTAAAGAGGAGATCAAATACTTGGGAGTCACTCTTGATAAGACCCTCAACCTCACCAAACATATAAAACTAACTGTAAAAACAATCTACTTCAAACTAAGGACAATCCAACAACTTAGACCATTACTAGATAACACTGATTTCAGAACCATAGTACAAACACTCATTACACCACATTTAGACTACTGTAACGGTATTCTTCAAGGGACCTCAAAGAAAAATATCCACTCACTTCAATTGGCCCAAAATGTCACCGCAAGGATTATCTCCAAAGCAAAATTAACAGATCATATATCTCCGATTCTTTATTCTCTCCATTGGCTTCCAGTATCATGCAGAATCACCTACAAATCCTTAATCAATACTTTTAAGATTTATAATAATATAGCTCCTTCCTTCTTATCCACGCTCATCAACATCCCTCTTGAAAACAGATCAAGACGAAGAATTAACCTTCACATGCTACAAGTACCTGATTCTATCCGAAAAACAAGTCAAAAAACAAGCAACACAGCTTTCTCATACTTTGCTCCTATATTATGGAACAACCTACCAGCTGAAATCAGAGAAATTAAGGATCTTCAATTATTTAGAAAAAATCTAAAAACCCACCTTTTCACCCTACACTATAATAACCTCCACAAGGAAGATAACCCTAACTCAGAGAAAACCACTGATCAGCAGTCACTCACTGACCCTACCTAGACAGGACATAAAACCCTTCACTCATATTCACTTTGCCCACCTCATTAAATTTCTCTTTGAAAGCAAAATGTGAATAAGTGTAATCAATGTAATATATTCCATTGCCGTTGTTTTACTATGGATAGCCAGTTACCTCATTGTATTATTGAGTTGCAATTTAATAGTTGAATGTTTACTTTTATAAATTTGTTCTATGTAAAAACCTGTTCTATGTAAAATAGTTCTAAACCTGTTCTATGTAAATTAGTTTCTAAACCTGTTCTATGTAAAATAATAGCATTCTATTATTAAACTTTGTTTACTTGTAAACCGCCACTGATCGCTGGAAGTGGCGGTATAGAAGAGATGTATAAATAAATAAATAAATATGGGCACTCTTGAGCTTGTTCTGCAGGGCATCCTAGTACAGGATTTGTTGAAATTAATGGGAGGCAATTTTTGCACTTAGCATGGTGCCTTGGAAAATCTTCTTTCCCAACATGTCCAGGATCTTGTGGTCCTTCTTTGGTGGTGCATTGTAGTGGGAGCAGGAGCCTTTGGCACACTTTATTGCCGACTTGACTATAATAGATTGCTGGGATAACTGCATCTTCTCAAACTCAGGGGCGTCTTGCACCTGGTACTTGGTCTCAAGCTTCCTGGATGTGGTAAGTCCAGATGACGGGGTTTGCCAGATCTTCAGTAGATTATCCAGAAGCAGCTTGTGTACTGGTATAGCCACCATTGAGCTGGGAATGTCTAGATATTTTAGTACTCCCAATACCTCCTTTCTGGGATCAGTTGTGTCAACTGGAAATAGCAAGAGGTGGATAGCCAATTTCTTTAGAAACTCAGGATACATACGGTCTTCCAGTAGTGAGTGTGGTTGTGGTGGCTGCGGGGATGACTCAGACTAAATGCACAGTGAGTCAGAGGATTTGTCAGACACCCCCCACCCCTCATAGAGCCCTGGGTGGCTTCTTCCTCCCCTTCACCTTCACTGTTTATTAAAGGCCCTAGTGAAAAACATGGAGGTGAAGAAGAGCATGGTGTTGAGCACGCTCTTCTTCACCACCATGAGCAGGTGAACACCTGTTTCCCAAGCACTCAGACGTAGGTTGTGGTGTGGGAGCGATGATGGTCACCTCTGCCTCCTGCATCCTTGGTGTTGCTTACTGTGCCAGGAAATGGATGAGGAGATCCAGAAAAGCAGTAGTGGGGGCATGCTTAATGGCATGGGAACTGGTAGTGGAGGTGGCTCCCCGGTGCGGAGTGTCCTCTGTGGTGTGTTGCTACGGTGGTGTTTCTGGGGCAGGCTGCTGGAGCTGCTGAGGATGTTTGAGCTGGTGGAGAGTCTTCTACTTCTGTGTCCCATGCTTTGGTGATGTGCGTCGCTGGAGCTGTTGCTGTGCCTGCTTGTAAGGCTTTTGTGCCAGTCTCTCTCTCTCTCTGTCGCTGCTCCTCCTCTGCTCATTCCTGTGCCACGAGGGGGGGGGGGCGAGGAATCACCATCTGAGCCGGGGAGTGGGGCATGAGAGGATCCCTAATGCCATGGGGCGGTCCCTGTGACAAGCTGGGTTTCCACTTCAGCATGGTGGCGTTTTGCCACTGGGTCCACGTTACCGTGGCATTGGCCAATAGTGCCAATGTGGGGCAGGACTTGCTGCATGGAGGCCAGTCCGGCGCCATGGAGACCCTGGATTGAGGCAGGGATGGAGCCAAGTCTCCCAGAGGAGTGCCATTGGAGGCTGGATCCGTGGGTCATGCAGATCAGGCCACTGCCAGAAGGGCTGCCGCCTTCTGCACCAAACTGGGGATGAAGGTCTTTCCCAGGTAGCAGTTGAGCCGGTTGCAGTGCATTTGTTTGTAGCCATGCACTTGAGTTTCTTCTTGGCCACATGTAGTTCTGCAGCCTGCAAGGGAGGACGACCAATCCTGGGCTGCTCCAGGTGTGGCAGAAGCACCAAATTCTTATAAAGACTCGTTTGGCGACGGCTTTCGATTGGTGATGACAATTTTGACCTGAAGCAGGGTAAACTAAATTTTGTACCCGAAACGCAGGACTGTGTCGTATGTGTCTTTCACCTTGATGATCTCGCCGTGGGCAGTTAAGTATAAATCTATCTTTTACTGCTTGTTTGATTAAAATGGACTACGATTTACCATAGCCTGGAAGTCTGGTTTAAATGGCCCCAGGCAAGGTATTATAAAGTCCGACAAAAAACATATTTTAATGGGAGTGTTTCTTGTTCCTTCACTCATATAGTGTAGATATTATAAAGACTAGGGAACATGCAATGAAGCTACAGGGTAAACTATTTAAGACTAATAAAAGAAAATATTTTTTCACTCAACGTGTAATCAAACTCTGGAATTTGTTACCAGAGGATGTAGTAAAGGCTGTTAGTGTAGCTGGGTTTAAAAAAGGTTTGGACAAGTTCCTGGAGGAAAGGTCCATAAACCATTATTAAGAAGGGACCCAGGATATCAATGCTTGAACCAATACAAGCATTGTGGAACCTGTGTCCCTTGGGGAAACTGCTAGGTACGTATGACCTAGTTTGGCCACTGTTGGAAACAGGATACTGGGCTTGATGGACCTTGGTCTGACCCAGTATGGCATATCTTATGTTCTTACATCTTGAAAGGTGTTATTGCAGGAATGCTGGGCCCGGGGGCACATTTGGGTGCGGTGGGTAGCAGTCTTCCAGGTGGTGGACTGCCCCAAGGCACCAGACACAGTGGTCATATGTGTTGGTGTTGTTCACCTTCTTGCTGCACTTGCAGCACTTTTTGAAGTCCAGCTTAGAGGTGCTCATCTCTTGATGATTCTCCATGGTATGGTAGGTATGTGGAGAGCTGTGGATTCTATCCTTTGGGCCAGATAGGGGTGGGTACCTTGGCACATGCTCAGAAAGGCTAAGCTTTGGGAAAGCACTTCCGTCATGGCACCAGATGAGGTCTCCAGGTATGTCTGACTCATCTTTCTTGTCCATGGAGAAAAAACAGTATGCCTAGAGGAATTTAGTTGTGAGAGCTGTAACATTTAAATCCGTACTACTTCTGAGCAGACTGTTACCCTAATTAAGTCACGAGGGAAATGTTTCACGACAATCAGAGATTCCCAGTAAGAATTGAGTAATTCCATCCTAAGCATTAGATTAACCGTAGTCTAAAATAAAGTTTACCAAACAAATTTAAGGGACTTTACAATAAGCAATGCCAATACCTATAAAGACTCTTAACTAATAACTCAACAACATTAAGATGTGTGTAGAGTCCAGCAGCAAGCTAGGAGCTATTCAGCCTTTTGAACAGTGCCACATGTATGACAGATAATCAAATTAGTGAGTGGTTGCATGTACACAGCCAGTGCAAAGAGATGCTAGCTCTCTCAGAAAAAATCCAATTTCTGGAGGCCAGCGTGGCATATCTGGATAGAGCGAGAGAGACCTTCAGGGACATAATGGAACAGTCCAAAATCCAGTGGGGCACCACTTGTGCTGCCTTGGAGAAGTAAGGTCACTTAGAAGGAGACAATCCACTTGGTATGGCAGGAAACAATTCTATACTAGGGTCTTCCCTCTAAATGATGCATTTTCATGTCTCCAGGTCAACGTGTCCAGAAGGGAAGGGTTAGGACGGCCATTGTGGGTGATGACTCAATCACAGGAATACAGATAGCTGAGTGGTAGGTGACTAGGAGCATAAGCAGAGGAATGGAGTGGACCACAGGGGCCATGGCCCCACCAATATTTTTCTCAACAAAGCATCAACAACTAGAGAGCTTGGGGGTGGGCTGGAAATTGGTTTGTTTGAGCTCTCTACCAAAAAGATCTTTTATTGCTCCTGATGAGGCTTGCTTGGTATTTTGCCTGCCTGGAATGAAGTTAGCAGACCTCATGCATCATCTAGATAAAATCCTAGAGACTGTTGGGAACAAGCTAGCAAATGTAGCAGCACAATAAGCCCTTCTGGGAACAGCAAAATACCAACTGTACTTGAATGTAATGTGCTTTGAGCTATTAATGAGCAAATTCCAACAGAATCCCTTCCCTCGTTGGGACATACTAGGGAAATAAAGTTTCTAGATGCCATGAGGTACTCCTTTGGTCCAGGATCCGACCAGACAGGAAAATGCTTTAGATTTACTTCTTACTGGTACACAGGATGTTGTGCAAGGGGTAATGGTGATGGGGCAACTAGGCAACAGTGATTCCAATGCAACCAAATTTGTCATCCCTGGAAAGAAGACATAAATTACTGATGTAGCACTTAATGTGAAAAAGGAAGACTACGATAAAATGAGGAAATCTGTTAGGAAAAAAATTAAAAGCAGCAATTGCAAGGGTCAAAAATTTGCCTGAGATATAGACCTTATTTAAAAAGGCCATTTTGGAAGCCCAGATAAAAATATGTTCCACACATCAGAAGGGTCAAAAGAAGGCCAAACAGCTGGTATGGTTTAATGGCAGGGCAGAAGAGGTGGTGAAAGACAAAAGGGCATCTTCCAAAAATGGATAGCAGACCCTAATGAAGAAAACAGGGATGAGCACAAGCACTGCCAAGTTAGATTTAGAAAGTAATAAGCCAGGCCAAGAGAAACTTTGAAAAGATGCTTGGTGTAGAGGCAAGAACTAATACTAAAAATGTTTAAGTACATCTAAAGCAGAGTCCATGAGGGAGTCTGATGAACTGCCGGAGAACAAAGGTAAAAGAAATGCAAAGGGACAATAAGGCAATAGCAGAAAAACTACATGGTATCTTTGCCTCAGTCTTTAACGAGGATGATGCTGGAAATCTTTGATAGTGATGATTTATGGCAATTAAAGTACATTACTGTAAGTCTAGAAGATGTAACAGAACAAACTGAGAAACTCAAGTGCAATAACTCCCCTGGACATTAACTAAGAGTCCTCAGATAACTCAACATGAAACTGCTAACCCATTACTAGTGACCTGTAACATATCATTCAAGATATCCAAGATTTCTGAGGACTGGAAGGTGGTCAACATAATTTTCTCAATGGAAAAAGGTGAATAGTGGAATACCCCAGGGATCTGTGCTGGGCCTGCTACTTTTTAACATATTAATAAATGACCTGTAGATGGGAATAATGAGTGAGGTGATCAAATTTGCAGATCACACAAAATTATTCAAAGTTATTAAAACACAGGAGGATTGTGAAAATTGCAAGAGGACCTTGAGAAATTGGAAGACTGGAAATCCAAAAGACAGATGAAATTTAATGTGGACAAATGCACAGTTATGCACCTAGAAAAGGACAACCCAAACTATGGTTCCACGATGCAAGGTTCCACATTAGGAACCACCACCCAGGAAAAAGATTTAGGCGTCCTTGTGGATAAACAGCAGCAGCCAAGAAAGCAAATAGAATGCTAGGAACCATAAGGAAAGGAATGGAGAATAAAACCAAGGATATTATAATGCCTCTGTATCATTCCATGGTGCAATTGCACCTTCAATATTGTGTGCAATTCTGGTCGCCATATCTTTAAAAGGATACGAGGTGTGACAAAAAAGAAACAAGATTGTGGCAACCACGCCCATGACTCACTGCCAGTTGGTTAACCGCTTATGTCACTGCATTGTGCTACATCTCGCCACTATTCTGCTGTAATATTTTTCATCTCTCTCACTCTGTTTTTCTTTTTCAGGGTTTTTTTGTAGCACACTGCTCCATCGCTTTGTCACGCAGCTGGAGGTGACAGAAATATGGAGCAAAGAATCAAATTGAAATTTCTGGTTAAGTTGGAGAAGGGCCCAACTGAGTGTCTCCAACTTCTCCAAAAGGCTTATGGAGAAGATGCAATGTCAGGGCTGCGAGTCTTTGAGTGGCACAAATGCTTCAAGACTGGCCGTGAGGAGGTGGAGGATGACCCCAAGTCAGGATGGCCTTCCACAACAAAGACGGCTGAGAACATTGACATAGTGAACCAGCTGGTGCGGAATGATCGCAGATTGACGGTGTGGATGATAGCTGAGGAGCTCAACCTGAACAGGGAGTCAGGGCGGACCATCTTGGTGCAGGAGCTGGGGATGCGGAAGGTGTGTGCCAAGATGGTGCCCAAGCTTTTATCGGACGACCAGATGGAGCACCGGATCAATGGTTGTTGAGACTTGATAGAGAAGATTGGAGAAGATCCAGAGTTCATTGGCTGAGTCATCACAGGAGACAAGACTTGGGTCTTCCAGTATGACCCTGAAAGCAAGAGACAGAGCCTGCAGTGGAAGACTCGACTATCACCCAGACCCAAGAAGGTGCACATGTCCAAATAAAGGATTAAGGTCATACTGATCGCATTCTTCTACCAGAAGGGAGTGGTCCATCATGAGTTTGTGCCTGAGGGACAGACAGTCAACCAGCACTTCTACCAGCAGGTCTTCAATCGCCTCCATGACCGGGTTCTGTGCAGCAGGCGGGCTCTGTGGAGAGACAAGTCGTGGCTGCTCCACCACGACAATGCGCCTGCAGTTCTTGGCCAACAAACAGATCACGGCTCTCGACCACCCTCCTTATTTCCCAGATCTCACACCGTGCAACTTCTGGCTCTTCCCCAGGCTGAAGACTGTGCTCAAAGAAACTCATTTTGTCTCTCTAAATGAGATCAAGGCCATTGTGACGAGGGAGCTGAGGGACCTCAAGGAGGAGGACTTTAACGAGTGCTTCCGTACGTGGCAGAAGCAAATGCAGAAGAGCATTAACTCTGGGGGGGGGGGGATTACTTTGAAGGGGACAATGCGTAATTTCTCAGTAGATTTTGTAATAAAACATTTATGGGACAGTCTTGTTTCTTTTTTGTCACACCTCGTATAGCAGAATTAGAAAAGGTACAGAGAAGAGCACAAAAATGGTAAAAGGGATGGAAGGAGACCCCTATGAGGAGAGGCTTAAAAGGTTAGAGTTCTTCAACTTGGAAAAGAGACGGCTGAGGTGGGATATGATAGAGGTCTATAAATTAATGAATAGAGTGGAACGGGTAAATGCAGATTGGTGTTTAGTCTTTCTACATTTTGATGGCATAGAGGACACACAATGAAGCTACAATGTAACCCATTTAAGACTCAATGCATAATCAAACTCTGGAATTTGTTACTGGAGGATGTAGTAAAAGCTGTTAGCTGGGTTTAAAAAAGGTTTTGAGAAGTTCCTGGAGGAAAAGTTCATAAACCATGATTAAAGAGGACCCAGGAAATCCACTGCTTACCCTGGGACAAGCATTGTGGAACCTGTGTGCCTTTTTGGGAACCTGCCAGGTACTTTGACCTGGATTGGTCACTGTTGGAAACAGGATACTGGGCTTGATGGACCTTGGTCTGACTCAATATGGCATATCTTATGTTCTTACGCTATTTTTTAAAAAGGGCTCTTGGGGCGAACCAGGAGACCATAAAGCTATGAGCCCGATGTCACTGCCAGGCAAAATGGTTGAAGCTATATTTAAAATAAAAAAAAAAAATTACTGATCATATAGACAGGCACAGCTTAATTGGAATGAATCAGCATGGATTCAGGAAAGGTGAATCGGCTTTCCAATTTATTAGATGTTTTGAAGGTGTAAACAAGAAGTTAATGATGAGTATATTTGGATTTTCAAAAGATATCTAACAAAGCCTCTCATTTTATTTTATTTACTTAAAACCTCTATATCCCACTAATTCTCCAAGGTTCGAGACTGCTTCCAAAAGCATATACATTAACAATTGCATATATAAAAACAAATTACAATAAGATAAACAAAAAGATAATAGATATCAACATCACTGACAATTAAAATCTTTCTCAAACCAACTGGTTTTCAATTTACAATATACAGTAACATAGTATATGACGGCAGATAAAGACCGGTATGGTCCATCTAGTCTGCCCAGCAAAGTGGCAATAGTAGGTGCACCTGTCGCTCCGAGCAGGTCACCGCTCCCCCATGCCTTTGTTTAGGGGTGAACCCACCGCTTCATGTAGGTCACCCCTATTTGTTCAGAATCAACAAAATCAGTAAATAGCTTGCAATTCATTTGACAAATTCCATTTAATAGAGGCGAGAACTGAGATGCCCTGGAATGAGTTGCCCGCTTCCTTGTCCAGCTCAGTGGCTGTATAAATTTAAAAAATGGGACCTAACTGGGCAATTGGAACTATAGCAGGATAATAAAGTGGTCAAATGGAATGGAAACCTTTAATTTATTGTGCCTTGTACTGCACTCAATATTCTACAGGTCACCGATGCAATTCCATGAGGCAAGGTGTAATGTGACCTCTCTTAACCAAATCCTGGTGTTGTGCTTTGAATGGACTGCAAAACCTTCAGTGATCTGAGTGATGCACGAGAGACCCTTAGGAAAACCAAAGAATCATGGGATAGGAGCGATGCCGTTTGTGGGATGCAAAGGGACTAAAAGAATGAAACAGAAAGCAGGACTCCGTTGTCAATTATCTAGATGACGGCAGATACAGGACTAGTACAATACATCTAGTCTGCCTACTAAGGTGGCTAGAGTAGTTGGACCCACCACTCTGTGCAGGTCACCCCCTCTATTTGTTGAAGTATAAAAGATATTTAAGTTTGCTTTGATTTAATCTGCATGGAAATGAGTCACTAGTGGATTGCTCCAAGGACCTGTTCTGCTTAAGATTGTCCTAAATAATTTTGAGAGATGGGTGACAAGTGACATGATCACATCTGTGGATAACAAAATTATTCAAGGCCATTAAATGGGTAGAGGGGTGTGAGACTGCTAGAGGTTATCCGAAAAGGGGCCAAGAACAGAACTGAGAATATCCTTATGCCTCTGACTAGGTCCCTGGTGCATCTTCACCTTGAGTACTGTGTGCAGGTCTGGCCGCCGCACCTCAAAAAGGATATGAGATGCAACAATACTGATAAAGGAGATGGAACGTCTCTCTTATGGAAAGAAGTTAAACTGATGAGGGCTCTTCCGCTTGGAGAAAAGCTGAGAGGGGACATGAAAGAAATGTATAAAGTTACAAGTGGAATGCAATTGTTTAACCTGTCAAACAATAAAACAAGAGGATGCCCCATGAAATTCACGAACAATAGGGTACAATTAAGCTAAGGAATTTGTTGCTGGAGGATGTGGCAAAGATAAGCAACAGAGCAGGATTCAAAAGTGAATTGGACAAGTTCCTGGAGTAAAAGTCCATAACAAATTATTATCTAAGTAGACGTGGGAGAATCATTGTTTTTCCCTAGAAATGAACTATTTTTGGGATCTGCCGGGTACTTGCGACCCAAACTGGCCACCATCACAGATAGGATACTGGGGTTGATGGACTCTGGTTTAATTCAGCATGGCTTTTCTTATGTTCTAAGTCAGTTGTTTCACATGGATACCAATGACATGGAAAGATGCAGGAGGAAAGTTCTAGTGGCTAGATAGGAAACTGAAGTCCAGATCCTCCAGGGTTGCATTCTCCAAAATGTGTCTACTAAGATTACTGAACCTTTGTATTGCGCTACAAGATGTATGCAGTGTTGCACGGACACATGTAAAAGACGGTCCCTGCTCATCAGAACTTACAATCTAGACAAGACAGACAACACAGTAGCTGAGACATAGGATACATCTAGGGGGAATGGTAAGGGAACACGAACGAGATCAGGTGAGTCAAGATCTGAAAGCGGCAGCGAAGAGGTGAGTTTTCAGCCTGGATTTAGAAAGGGTCAGAGAAGACACCCGATGTACAGAATCAGGTAGTTTGCTCAAGGCACAAGGAGCAGTAAGCTGAAAGGAGAGAAGTCTGCAGTTGGCAATAGAAGAGAAGGGCACAGATAGAAGTGATTTGCCAGAAGAACAGCGTTCCCAAAGAGGGGTATAAGGAGAGAAAAGAGAGGAAAGGTAGTGAGGAGCTGCAGAGTGAAGGCACTTATAGGTCAGCAGGAGAAGTTTGAACAGGATGCGGAAATGGATAGGAAGCCAACGAAGTGACTTGAGAAGAGGGGTAATATGAGCATGACGAGGCTGGCAGAAGATTAGCCATGCAGCAGAGCGTTGAACAGAGTGAAAGGGAGAGAGATGATTCAAAGGGAGACCAGCAAGGAATAGGTTACAATAATCTAGATTGGAAGTGACTAAAAAGTGGATAAGTGTCTTAGTAGTGTGTTCAGAAAGGAATGGGTGGATTTTGTTGATATTGTAGAGAAAGAAATGGCAGGTTTTAGCTATCAGTTGGATGTGTGTGGAGAAGGAGCGAGAAAGGAGTCAAAGACGACCTCAAGGTTGAGAGCTGAGGAGACAGAGAGAAGTAGAGAGTTATTCACAGAGACTAAGAAAGGAATTAGGGGAGAGGAGGGTTTTAGGGGGAAAATAAGATCATCAGTTTTGGCCATGTTCAATTTCAAGTGACGGTGAGACAGTCAAGCAGCAATGTCAGAAAGGCAGGCAGAGATCCGGGTCTGGATTGCAGGAGAGATTACAGGTGTAGAGAGGTAGATCAGGGCGTCATCAGCGTAAAGATGGTACTGAAAGCCATGGGAAGAGATGAGCGCACCAAGGAACTGGGTATAGAGAGAGAAAAGGAGTGGACCCGACAGATCCTTGGGGTACACCAACTGAGAGCGGGATAGCAGTAGAGGAGGATCCACCAGAACAAACACTGAAAGAGCGGTGGGAGAGATAAGAAGAGAACCAGGATAGCACGGAGACCTTAAAACCAAGCGAGGACAAGGTATCAAGGAGAAGGTTGGGGTCAACAGTGTCAAAAGCAGCAGAAAGGAAAATTTAAAAACCTAAGATTACAAGAATGGGCCCTATTTTCCAAAGCTTCCAGTCTAGTGTAAATTGTCAAGGAATCTTTTAATGAAGAAACACTAGAAGTAACACAGGACTGGACTTGGGAACGGATTTGCGTTACAGACTTATGTAATGTAATGTAATGACCTGAGTATCAACATCTGATTTCTCAACCACTCCATGCATAAATGTACAAAGGGAAGCAACAGTTGCAGATAACTTAACATCAATATTATTTATCATTCCCCATAAGACCTTAAGAGTTATATCCCCTATATCCACCGGTAACACTGGTTTTGGCATAGGGAATAAAGTCAACGAGTAAGTAGCAGTGTCTTCCAATAATGTAGAAGAGAGAGGTGGGACTGAAGGAGGCAATGGGGGACCGGGTGACGGAGTTCACTCTGGTGATAGTGAGCTGGACACCAGGGGGGGACTTAGTGTCTGACCATAGGGCTAAGAGTCTTACCTTGAGCCACCATAGACGTGGCAACTTTAGTAGAGACCTTTGTTCTTTCTCTTGCCCATTTTATTGGTCCTGACAGAAACGCAAGCCCTCCAGTTTCCTCTTGTGTTCCAAAGGGGCACCAAAGGGACATGCACGCCCCTTCGGTCCGTGCCCCTTGGGCACGTGTGCCAGTGTTCAGATCTTGCAGAGCACCAAGGTCCTCCCTGAGATCAGCCTCCTCAGCGCCTATCCAGGAGGAGGGATGCCAGCAACGGCAACAGGGGTCCAGTGGGGCAGATGGAAGCCCCAGGCAGTTCACTTCAACATGCAGCCAGAGCTATTTGACTCATTTGCTCTCACCTGAGTTACTCCTTAAGAAATACTTTTCAGAAGTCCTTCAATTTTCAGATAATATTGATGTGCTTCAAGCTTATTATCTTCCAGGTAGACTTAGGGAGTTAATCTCGGGTGGTGGAGCTCAGGATCCCCAATATCCAACTGTTAGTCAGGATTTGACGCCTTTTTGGAGGATTCCGCAGATGTTATTCCTAAACAGGAGACCCTGGTTGTAACACTGGGGACTGAATCCCTAACATATTGTATTTTGAAGGTTTTTCCGACACACTCATCACCCCCTCAGCAATAAGGACTTGCACCCAGTCAACTAAAAATTGTGCCTTTTCTCTCTTTGCACCAACCCACTGGAATGCACTACCTCCAGCAATTCGCACCAACACAGACCTGATATCCTTTAGGAAGGCCTTAAAGACATATTTATTTCAACTAGCTTATGGCCAGCCACCCTGAACAAAGCCTCTGTCCAGATCGCTTCTAGTGCCCCTACCTGTACACTCCAAGTTCATCTCCCTGTAGTTTCATCCAATGTAGCCACTTGTTATTACTTGTTACTTTATCTAGTTCAATGTAAACTGTTCTGTTATGTACAAACTGTTCTTTGTAAACTGTTTTTGTTATATGTAAACCACACTGATTTCAAAAAGCGCAGTATATAAAAGTAAATAAATAAAATAAATAAAAATGATTTATTTTGTGGATATAAGCTGAACATGTTTCTTTACATCACCCTCGAGATCCAATTCCGGAGACGTCAGTTTCTGGACTTGAAACAGTGGGTGCTTCAAATGGGAGCTACATTTTATTTAAAATTCCTAAAATTTCCCTGCAAGTGTGTTATTGTTCTTCAGAGTCAGATGTTTGTGCTTCTTGATGTATTTTATTTACAAATTTTTCTGAGAGATGGAGACATAGATGATTGGGTGGTGGGCATTAGTTGAATTGAAATCTCCTTATTTGGCATACTAGATGAGCACCCATTTTTCCTTTTGTTGATATGATGAACTTTAGCTGAAGCATTCCCTAGATGTGGACTTTACCTTATTTCTTTTCATTGTGAGTATGATGTTATTTTCTGATGATGTATTTGGTTTTCTTTTGATTAAGTGGAATTATAATTTTTCAAAATCTCAAAAAAACCCCAAAACAACAGTAGAAAGGTCAAGAAGGACGAGGATCGAGTAAAGGCCCTTGGATTTTGCCAGGACAGGTCACTGGAGACTTTGGCAAGAACCGTTTCGGTAGAATGTAAGGGACAAAAGCCAGATTGTAGAGGATCCAGAAGGGCTTGAGAGGAGAGGAAGTCTCATCCCACATGCAGACTGTGGAGCCCCAACGCACGAATGAGATGGTGCAACACTGAAGAGGACTTTGATTTGTTAGGAACTGGGGAATCTCCTCAAGAAGAGGAAGCCACTTCCAGCACGATGATCTCCACCTTAACCAGGGTAGGACTCAACTGCTGGCAGAAGATAGAGCAGCTTTTAAACTAGAAGATGGGTAAAACCAATGGTTGCTCAGAAATGCATGGTTTGGAGAGGCATTATCTTTGAATCCTTACAAAACGAGGAATTTCCCAAATTAGGTTGTGGCAAAGGCTGAAATAGCACAGACAGATTTAAATAAAGAGCAGGCAGATATGAACGACTTCAAACCGCCTGTATCATATATATGTGAATGCCAGAGGTCTTGAGAAATGGTTGTGTTTTTCCTGTTTTTGTCTTGAGGTTTTCCCTGCCTTTTCCTTCCTTACTTTCCCTTGGGCATTCTCTTCCCTTAGTACTGCTCAATTTTGTAATCTTATAAATGAAAGGCAGTTAATCAAATCTAATAAATAAATGGCACTAAAGGATGATACAAACATAACAGGTTTCTTGAAGAGCTGGCAGAATGAGGGCAATGAATAGAACACCGATAACAGTTGTAAATTTTATCAACAGGGCAGATCAAACTGATAGAGGGATGGCACTATATGTTAAGAATAGCAGAGTCTAACAGGATCGTCAGCAGGAAACAAAGTGCACGCTGGAATCTTTATGGATATAAATTCAAAGAGTGACAGGGAAGAGTGCAATAGTTGGAGGAGTGGCCTAGTGGTTGGGACAAGGTACCTCAGGCCGGAGGGTCCAAATCCCACTAGAGGACAGCAACCTTGGGCCGGAAGGTGCTCCTTGTGGTCTTGGGCAAGCCACTTAGCCCTCCATTGCCCAGGTTCCCTGTAAATACTCATAGTTATCTCCAAGTTATAATGCCCTGTTCAATGTAATTTCAGTTTGTTCAATGTAAACCACCTTGATATCATGAAAGGCGGCATATAAGAAATGTTAAATAAATAGTTGGGGTATACTAGGGCCTGATTGGCCAGGATATGGAAATAGATTGTAGAATGCAAACAGAGATAAGGTAGACTAATACAATTTGCAACACAATAATGGGCGATTTCAATTACCCCAGATTTGAATGGATTTGAAAGTCCCTAGATGCTGTAAATGACCGATTCATGAAGCCAACAAGCGGGGCAATTATTTTGCATCTAGTTCTCAGTAAAATGTAGGTCCTAGTGGAAGGAATAAAGATAATGGATCATACTGGATTAAAGCATTTGCATAAGTGGAGTGGCTTTTATTGAACTATATGATCGGTGTATGCTTAATGATATAGCTGCACATCCCATCGAGGATGTGATCAATAAATCCAAATAAATAATGTGATCAAAATCTGACACAATAATTTGAGAGTGGATACAAAGTAAAATTACTGCAGTAGCATTTTATCTTTAAAAAGGGAGCGAATGATAAAAATGAGGAAATTAGAAGACAACTAAAAAGGTGTGGTGTCACGGTCAAAGGTCTGTATGAGGCGCGGATATTATTTTAAACAGGCCTTGATAAATTTTGTTGGATTTAGGAGCTAGACCAAAATCTTAAGAACCAATGGGTTGTGACCTCTTCATGCCCCCCATTGCCTCCATTCTCCACTGATGTTCCTCCATTTGCAAACTCCAATATGTCTGGGGAAGGTGGGGAGTAGGAAGAGAGATAATAAAGTGTGTTTTCTAATGGCAGCAGGGGCTCTACGAGGCATCTTTAGACAGAAAGTGATTCTCATGTCTGTGCATGGGATGAGGCAGCGGGTGCATTTGTGTGGGTGAGATGCCGCGCTGTGGTGTGTGTGTACTGCAGAGCTGGGGAACCTCTGTGTGATGTGTGGTGTGGAAGTGAGATGCAGAGGTGAGGCACCTACGAGTGTGCAATGCCTTGCGAATGTGTCGTGTGGAGGTGGAGTAACTGTGTGTACGTGAATATGTAGCATGGGCGTGGGATACTTATGTGTGTTCTGTGGAGGGGATGCACCTTTTGGCATATACAGATTGCAAGATGTATGGGGTCACTCTCACCCTCCTCACTCTCTTTTCCCCTTCCAGATTCTCTCCCCTTACCCCCCCCCCCCCCCCACAGCAATCCCACCCCTGGCCTCCATTCCCCCATCCTCTTTCCTATTTTTGAAGGCTACTGCCCCTTTAAATTTTTGCTATATTACTCCCCTGTCTATCCTTTATTATGTATGTTGTTTTTGCAAGGCCGATCGATAGGTTGTCCTCTTCTGCCCACAGGAAAATCGGATCCCTGCATGCAGCCTGCTGCCTTCCAAGCGGCAATTGTGGCTTTCCCCTACTGTTCTGCCTGCGGGGATCCAATCTCCCTGAGGCAGACATTAGGGGTCTTTGCTGCAATCGTGGTTCTCTTCTACTTGCAGGAGACTGGATCCTTGTGGACGGCCTGATGGTTTCTAGGCCACAATTTCAGCCTTCCCCTCCTGTTCTGCCTGCAGGAGATTGGATCCCAGCAGGAAGACAGAAGGGGTCTTCTAATCAAGATCACATTTCTTTTTAAAAAAACGCATGTGGGGGAAGAAAATCCCAGGTACCAGATGCAAATTTCTGGTTACCATGGTGACCTGGTGCCTAGGATTTGCCGAGCCCCGATTTTAAAATACCATTTTGGAAGACCAGATAAAATATATTCCATACATCAAAAAAGGGCAAAGGAAGACCAAATGAGTGCTAGCATGATTTAATGGTCAGGTGAAAGAGGCAATTATAGCCAAAAAGGCATATTTCAGAAAATGGAGAGCAGGAAAAGGAAGAGCATGAACACTACTAAGTTAGATATAAAACAGTAATAGGGAAGGCCAAGAGAGAATTTGAAGAGTTTGCCATAGAGGCAAAAAACAAACAAACAACTTTTTCAAGTATTTTTGAAGCAGAAACCCCCATGAAGGACCACTAGATGACCAAGAGGTAAAAGGAGCTATAGAGGACAAGGTAATAACAGAAAAACTAAATTCTTTGCCTCAGACTTTACTGAGGAGAAAGGGGGTCACACCCTCACAAGAAACATTCTTTGATGGTGATGATTCATAGCAAGGAAAGCAAATAGGAAGATTGCAATAGAGAAAATTAAACTAAAGAGTAACAAATCACCATGGTCGGGAAGTGTTCATTTCAAGAGTTCTGAAACAGCTCAAATATGAAGTTGCTAACCTGTTACGAGTAATCTGTAACTTATCATTTAAAACAGTCACAGTACCTGAGGGCGACTAGTTTAACATCAATTTTTATAAAGAGCTCCAGGGGTGATCCAGGAACCACAGCTGTATTGCAAAATCTGAAACGAGATCAGATCCCACTTCCTCCACCACGCGGTTCAAGCATGCAGAGAGCCAATCATGGTGGGGGGAGTCCAAAATGCCATGCTTTCTAGGAGCTGCAGCCAAATAGGGGCATGAAATCTCAGTACCAGATTCCAATTTCTAGGCACCATAGCCAACGGTACCTAGAAGTTATCAAGCTTTGGTCTATGATATGACCACATCTTGTGTACTGTATACAGTTCCCAAAAAGAATATAGCAGAACTAAAAAAGGTTCAGAGAAAGGTGATAAAACAATTAAGAGGATAGACCATCCCTCTTATAAAGAGAAGCTAAACAGCTTGGAGAAAAGGTGACAGAGGGAATATGATAGAAGTTCCTTACATCATTAGTGGGGTGGAACAGATAAATAGGGAACAGTTGTTTAACCTGTCAAGCAACTCGAAATAAGAGGACACTCTATGAAATTAGTGACCAGCGGACTGAAACATAGAACATTTTTTTCAAGCCCCTCATAATTACGCTGTTAATCTGTTGCTAGAAGGACCAACACCACTGTAGGACTCAAAAAAGGTTTGGCCAAGTTCCTGGAGGAAATGTCCATAAAAAATTATGAGGCGGGTAGACTTGGAAGAGCCACTGCTCATCCCTGGAAACCAGCTATGAGAAACAAATCTACTTTTTGGGATCTGTCAGGTACTTGTGACCACTGTTCCCTCTAAGCTGTGCGCGTGTGCGCGCGCACACACCTCGCCGAGCGAGCGCACATACTTTACAACAGAGCGCACAAAAATTACGGCTCTGATTCTGATAGAAAACAACATAGATGTCTTAAAATGTAAAAGTTATGATTATAATTACTAGAAATTTCCCGCTTCATTTTGTAATCGTCTATTTTCATTTAATTTGATTAAAATCAATGTGGTGTACATACTGTATTCTGACGTGTAGTCAAATTTTAAAGTATATAACTCCGAGTGTCGTTATGTGGCACACAAAAATTTAACCTTCCTTCAAAAGCTGCACACAGCTGATATTTTATGCGCACGCACCCTACAGAAAATTAGAGGGAACATTGCTTGTGACCCAGTCTGGCCACTGGTGCTGGGTTTGATGGACCTTGGTCTAACCCAGCATTACTTTTCTTAGTTTTTTTTTTAATCATAAAAACAGAAACATGACGGCAGAAAAAGACCACATGACTTAACTAGTCTGCCCTTCTATATCAACCACTACAACAGTCCCCTTTTTTGGGGACTGTTGTAGTGGTTGGGATGGACACAGAGATACAGAGCCTGTCACCTCTAGGACTGACAGCTTAGAGGGTGGACAATAGGAAATCCTTTCATTCACATATTTTCAAGAAAACATAGGGGAAAAGGGACTACAGTTGTTGGTATGGAAGAGCAGACTGGTTACCCCATATGGTCTTTTTCTGCCATCATGTTCTTATGTTTTGTAGAAAAATAATGGCAGTTTCAGACCATACAGTCTATCCAGTCTGCCCTTCCAAACCAACTACTAAGGTTTAAAGTCCCCTTTTTTCCTTCAGAGACCTTTGTCCCATACTTTCTTGAATTCAGATACTGTCCTTGTCTCTACTACCTCCTCTAGGAGACTATTCCACACATCTACCACTCTTTCTGTAAAGAAATATTTCCACATATTACTCCTGAGTCTATGCCCTTTCACTTTCATCAGATGCCCCCTTGTCATAGAGCTTTCTTTCAATTGAAAGCAGCTCTCCTCCTGTGCTTTTATGCCACAGAGTTATTTAAACGTCTCTATCATATCTCTCTCGCCTGTCCTCCAAAGTATACATATTTTGAAGGTTCCCTGTAAAATAGTTATCTCCAAGTTATAATGCCCAGTTCAATGTAATTTCAGTTTGTCCAATGTAAACCACACTGATGCAGAATAGCGCGGTATATAAGAGAATGTAAATAAATAAATAAAAATATTGAGATCTTTAAGTCTGTACCCATATTCCTTATAACAAAAAAACACTGACCATTTTAATAGCTACTCTGCACAGACTCCATCCTGTTTATATCCTTTTGAAGGCGCAGTCTCCAGAAGTGCGCACCAAATGAGGTCTCACCAGAGACTTATACAGAAGCGCTCTCACCTCCTCCTTCCTGCTGGCCACTCCTCTCCCTATGCACCCAAGTATCCTGGCTTTCGCCATCACCTTTTCTACCTGTTTAGCTACCTAAGATCATCAGAATCACTCACGCACAGGTCCTACGTTTCTTTTGTGGACAGTACTTCAATTCAGTTAAGAACATAAGATATGCCATACTGGGTCAGATCAGCATCCATCAAGCCCAGTATCCTGTTTCCATCAGTGACCAATCCAGGTCACAAGTACCTAACAGTTTCCCCAAAAAGACACATAGGTTCCACATTGCTTATAATGGGGCAAGCAGTGCATTTCCCGGGTCCTCTTTAATAATAGTTTATGGACCTTTCCTCCAAGAACTTGTCCAAACCTTTTTTAAACCCAGCTACACTAACAGATATTACTACATTCTCTGGTAATGAATTCCAGAGTTTGATTACATGTTGAGTGAAAAAATATTTCTTCTTATTAGTCTTAAATGGCTTACCCTGTAGCTTCATTGCATGTCCCCTTGTCTTTCTATAGTCTGGTGATGTAAACAATCGATCTACGTTTACCCGTTCCACTCCGTTCATTAATTTATAGACCTCTATCATATCTCTCCTCAGCCGTCTCTTTTCCAGGTTGAAGAGCCCTAACCTATTTAGCCTTTCTTCATAGGAGTTCCTTCCATCCCCATTACCATTTTGGTGGCTCTTCTCTGTACCTTTTCTAATTCTGTTATATCCTTTTTAAGATACGGCAACTGGAATTGCACACAATATTCAAAGTGTGGTCGCACCATGGAACGATACAGAGGCATTATAATATCCTATGTTTTATTCTCTGTTCCTTTCCTTATGATTCTTAGCATTCTATTTGCCTTCTTGTTCTCTGCAGCCACGATGACACCTAAATTGTTTTCCTGGGTAGTGGTTCCTAATGTGGAACCCTGCATCGTGTAACCATAATTTGGGTTGTTCTTTCCTAGGTGCATAACTTTGCATTTGTCCACATTAAATTTCATCTGCCATTTGGACGTCCAGTTTTCCAATTTCTCAAGGTCATCTTGTAATATTTCACAATCCTCTTGTTTTTTTTTTTAACGACTTTGAATAATTTTGTCTCATTTGCAAATTTGATTACCTCAATCATTATTCCCATTTCCATGTCATTTATATTTAAAAGCAGCGGACCCAGCACAGATCCCTGGGGTACTCCACTATTCACCTTTCTCCATTGGGAAAATTGGCCATTTAGCCCTACCCTCTGCTTTATATCTCTCAACCAGCTCCTGATCCACAATAGTACACTGTCTCCAATCCCATGACATTTTAATTTAGCCAAGAGTCTCTCATAAAGGCATTCACCTTCACAGCCCCTGTATTATGGAACTCACTATCAGACCCTCTTTGATCAAGCAAGGACCTACAAACATTTAGGAAGGAATTAAAGACCCTCCTCTTTATCAAACACTACAACAGCCACAATGTCAGCAGCACGTAGTCAGCTACCCTTCCTAACCCCTACCCCCCACAGAAGCAGTCTTTTCTGGGAAACTATGCATAATTTGCAATGTTGGATTTGTGAGTGATATGTATATAAGCTAACTGTAATTATGTAAATACTTCATGGTGTAACTGTTCACGCTGTAATTTTTAGTTACAATGTAAATAGTTTAATATCCTTTCTATGTAACTTGTTGTTCCATGTAAACCGCCCCTGATCTCTGGAAGGGGCAATATAGAAATCTGTCCAAAATAAAATCTTGTTTAAAAGGCTTTCTGAAAATAAACATACACTATATCGACCGGCTCTTCTTTGTCTACCTATTTATTCACACCTTCAAAAAAAAAAAACATAACAGATTAGTAAGACAAGACCTTCCTTGGCTAAAGCCATGTTGGCTTTCTCACATTAAACCATGACTGACTATATGTTCAGTAATTTTGTTCTTTATAGTGGTTTCTACCATTTTGCCCAGTACAGACATCAGGCTCACCGATCTGTAGTTTCCCGGATCACCCCTGAAACCCTTTTTAGAAATTGGCATTACAATGGCCATTTGCCAATCTTCAGGTATTACAGATGATTTTAATGATAGTTCACAGATTACTAATAGTAGGTCTGCAATCTCATATTTCAGTTCTTTCAACATCCTTGATTGTATACCATCCAGTCCAAGTGATTTGCTACTCTTTAGTTTATCAAATAGTTGCAATACATTTCCGGGTTTATCGATATTTCTTTCAGTTCTTCTGCGGCATCACCTTTAAATACCATTTCAGTCATGGGTAACATCCCTGTATCTTCTTCAGTAAAGACCAAAGCAAAGAATTCATTCAGTTTCTCCGCTATGACCTTGTCCCCTCTTCATGCCCCTTTTACCCCTCTATCATCTAATGGTCCAACTGACTCTTTCACAGGTTTTTTGCTATGAATATACTTGAAAAGGTTTTTATTATGCGTTTTTGCTTCCACAGAAAGCTTTTTTTCAAATTCTCTCTTTGCCTGCCTTATCAATGTCTTGCATCTAACTTGCCAATGCTTATGTTGTTTCCAGTTTTCGTCATTTGGCTCCTTTTTCCATTTCCTGAAAGATGCCTTTTTGGCTACAACAGCCTCTCTGACCTCATCTTTAAACCATGCTGGCAGTTTTTTGGACTTCCTTTCTCTTTTCTTAAAGCGTTGGATAACAGCTGGTCTGGGCTTCCAAGATAGTATTTTTAAACACCCATGCTTGATGTAAATCTTTAACCTTTGCAGCTGCCCCTTTTAGTGTTTTCTTAACTATTTTCCTCATTTTATCATAGTCTCCCTTTAGAAAGTTAAAAGGTAGTACTGTGGATTTCTTTACCCTCTCTCCTCCATTTATTAAATCAAACGCGATCATGCTATGATCACTATTGCCAAGTAGCCCCGACACCCTTATTCTCTTGCACCAGATCTTGTGTTCCACTAAGAACTAGGTCCAAAATGGCTTCCCCTCTTGTCAGTTCATGAACCAGCTGCTCCAAGAAGCAGTCATTTATTTATTTTTTAGTCGATATTACGGTAATTGAAATCTCCCACTATTATTACTGTGTTGTAACTTTTGTTAGCTTCACTTTATTCTTTGAGCATTTCATCGTCCATTTGTTCATTCTGGCTAGGCAGTCAATAGTACACCCCCACTGCCATCGCCTTCCCCTTTCTACATGGAATTTCAATCCATAGAGATTTTACAGTGTATCTTGTTTCCTGCAAAACTTTAATCCTGTGTGACTCAATGCCCTCTCTAACAGAGCACAACCCCTCCATCATTTTGATCTACTCTATCATTGTGATATAATTTGTATCCAGGTATCACAGTGTTACACTGGTTGTCCTTCCAATCTCATCTAACCTCTCATTTAGTGCTATATATTCTAACTCTCCCATCTTATCTTTTAGACTTACAGGCATTTTAGAGGTTGTATTTTATTCATATTAATCTGGTTATCAGCAGAAAGGGGTAATTTGAAATCTTTAAGCTCTGCTGCTCTGTACTTAAGGGCATTTGGGTTACTTTTGTCTTTGTTGGAACCTCTCTGTCGATATGCCCTAACTTCAGTCTTTTGCTAGTATCCTTCAAGGATACATCCTTCCAAACTATGTGCTCTTGGACAACTGTTGGCTTTCCCCTATCATCTAGTTTAAAAGCTGCTCTATCTCCTTTTTAAAGCTTAATGCCAGCAGCCTGATTCCATCCCAGTTAAGGTGAAGACCATCCCTTCGAAAGAGCCCCTCCTTTCCCCAGAATGTTCCCCGGTTCCTAACAAATCCAAAACCCTCTTCCTTGCAGCATCATCTCATCCACACATTGAGACTCCGGAGCTCTGCCTGCCTTTTGGGTATTGCGTGTGGAACGGGAAGCATTTCTGAGAATGCTTCCCTGGAAGTTCTGGATTTCAACTTCCTACCTAAAAGCCTAAATTTGGCCTTCAGAACCTCCCTCCCGCTCTCTCCTATGTCATTGCTACCAACATGTACCAAGACAACAAACTTCTCCCCAGCGCTATCTAAAACCTTGTCTAGGTGGCGCGTGAGGTCTGCTACCTTCGCACCTGGCACGCATGTTTCCAGGCAATCCTCATGTTCACCAGCCACTCAGCTATCTACATGCCTAATGATTGAATCACCAACTATAACGGCTGTCCTAACCCATGGGCATATGATCCTGGAGAATCCGCCTTGGTGCGAGAGGGTTTTACATCACTTGGAGGACAGGTCCTAGCTACAGGATCACTTCCTGCCACACCAGGGTGATGTTCTCCTGTCACGTGACCTCTCTTCTCCATAGCAACAGGGAGGCTGCCCGACTGGAAGTGGGACTTCAATACTATGTCCCTGTAGGTCTCATCTATATATCTCTCTGCCTTCCTTATGTCCTCCAAGTCTGCTACTCTAGTTTTCAGGGATTGGACTCGTTCCCTGAGAGCAAAGAGCTACTTTCACCTAGTGAACACATAAGACCACTCACCAAATGGGAGAAAGTCATGCATGTAACACTCAATGCAAAAGACTGGAAAGCCCCCATCTCGCTGTTGGACTGCTGTCTGCATCTTATTTTTAAGGTTTTCTTTAGGTATTTAAGTTGTTTATTTACTTACATTTGCTGGGGATACCTATACTAATACTTATTTATTTAACTAGGCTTATATACTGCTTTACTACAAGTCAAAGCGGTGTACATTCAGTCACTGTATATATATTTCCCTTGTCCCTGAAGGGTTCACAATCTATGTTTTTGTACCTGAGGCAATGGAGGGTTAAATGGCTTCCCCAAGGCCACAAGGAGCACCTGTGGCACTAGAAACCTCAGTCCTTACGAACCAAGGTTGCCGTCCTCTAGTGGGATTCAAACCCCTGGCCCTTCAGCCTGAGGTAACTTGCCCCAACCATTAGGCCACTCCTCCCTAATACATTTAATGGACTTTGTTCACCTCAAGATTAATTAATCTCAGGTCATTAATTAATGTATTCCTAATGAAGATAACCAACCACACCTGAAAGTGGCACTTCCTTCCCTTTATAGGTTTAAGAGCCTATAAAGCTAAAATTATCCCTGGGATGGGCAGGAGTTGGGGTGGATAGGAGGGAAAAAAATACTTAATAAAAGTTGGCTTGCTATACAGTGCCCTGACCTGTGTTTCTAAGGTAAAGTCCTACCAATTTACTGGGTGATTCACGCAGCCCTTGGTTTGATAGAAGGGACCTTTCAAATTGCCCCTTTGATCTGTCATTTGGCTTTAACACCTATTTAAGACAACTTCACTGATCTTTTGCCTCCTAACTGGAAAGCCTCTTTGTAAAGGTCACTAGAAACAAGTTTATTTATTTGTACTCAGAGACTATTTATTCTTTGTGTATGCTGAGCTATACTCTGATTTGATTTAAATAAAAAAGCTCTCTAGAAACACATTTATTTCAGTGACTATTTACTTTGCTTTACTTTCTATGCTAAGCTATACTCTGATTTGATTTAAATGGAAAGCTCTCTGGTGGTACTAAGACCTGACTGACTCAGCAAACACACCAAATTCTAAAATACACAGATTTATCAGCTTTAACCCAAAGAATCTCCCTTTTCCCCAAGATTTATTAGAGTATATTCCAGAAGATACAAACTTACAAGTGCAGATCTTTTTCCAGCTGTAGCCATCCCTTTCAGTAGTCCTGCTCAGGTTTATTTAATAGATTCATGAATCAATTCCTCTTCTTAGCATCCTGGGTTAGCAGCGAAGGGTACCCGTTCTGAGCTTTTGTGACATGCGTAAGAGCTAAAGGTTACACTCACTGCACCCAGCCGACATTTTTTGTGCCCTCTGAGCTCTCTATTCACTTCTTCACTGAGCCTGTACCCTCCCCTTCAACAGGACAGAGAAACTTGTTACCCCACATAACTTGGGAGGGCCTTGGGAGGGCCCTCGTTTAAGATCAGAATGCATGCGCCTTTCTCAAAAAACAGGTTCTCTTAATTATAGCTCATCTATAGTCCCAAAATTCAGTTTAAACGTTGCTGATAATAAGATAGCACCAAGCATCACTTCTAGGAAAAGAGCACAGATATGGAAAAGCAAATATAACGTCACAGGATACGTGCTGAGCTGTTGTGTGGTCGAACTAACAGGATTCAGTTTTGTGCATCCGGTGCTGGGCAGGGTGAAGAAAGGAATCAACCCTGCAGACGGCAGGACACAGGAAGCCATGAGACTAAGGAGCGGGCAAAGTCACAAGACACCCTGTGTGCTGGACTGCCTACTGGACTGAGGACAGGCCTCAGTGCCCCCTCCAATTCCCTAATTTACTAACAGAGGAAGTGGGAGGAATCTGCTCTCTGGACACCACAAGACCAAGCATAATATAAAGAAGCAGGAATTATAAGGTCTGTGCATGAAATGAGGTAAAACCGGGTCTCGCTCTCCCTGTTCTGAAAAGCTGGAGCTGAAATATCAGGCAAAAACTCAGCTCAGTTCCCCCAGAGAAGGGGGAAGACAAGCACAGGGTATCTAAGGCAGAGGAAGGGATTGTAGCGTTTAGGATGGGCAGATGGGATAAGGTGAATGGTCTTTATGTGCTGTCGTTTCTTGCGGTTCTATAGGCCTAAGCTGAGGGGCGGATGCTTCTATTCGGACTTCTGACAGGTGAGGACACAAAGGCCCAAAATAATTTTCTGTTACAGCAAAAATGACCACCTGCAGGTTCATGCCTATCAGACACAATCAGGCTTAGAGGGGCAGAAACGGCCAAGATTAGCCCAATTGGCAGAAACATCTGTCTGGGTCATGAGCAGCAGCAGTCCCACGGCAGAGAGGACAGAACGTGAGTGAAGCTCAAATCCAACCAAATCTAAATGGCGGCGCGCTGATCGAGCTCCGTCGTTGCCACCCGCTCTCCGACACGACAGAGCCCTCCGGAGTGCCGAGCAGCGTGAAGTAGCACATGGGGGGTTAAGCTATACCTTCCCCCCCCACGAAGTTAACGAAGGCGGCGGCAGTACCTTGAGCACTAGCGGAGCCAGGGGAATCGGAGCCGTGCGGGCCCAGAGTGAAACCGGGCGAGAGAGAGAGAGAGACGCCCGTGGAAGCTGGCGTGAGTAGAGACCGCCCAGACGGGACTGCCCTAAAGAAGACAGATCAGCGGAGCGGAGAGTGAGCGGAGGGGGTACCCTGACCGGACGGAGCAGTATGGGAGCGAGCAGGGCCGGAGTGGCTGGCTGAGTACGTGGCAACTGAAGGAGTGGAGACCGACTCGTCTGGCTGATTGTAGTGCAAGAGTGCAGAACAGCAAGGGCTGAGCCAAACCAGCAGCCACTAGGTCTCCCCCCCCCCCCCCCCGAACGGATTGAAGGGTGATTGGCGTGAGTATGGGGCTGGTGGGGCAGTAGCTGAGCCTTGGTGGAGAGAGGCCCTGAGAGGAAGACCCTCCCCCATCTCCTCCTTCCTCCCCGGTGTGGGCCACAGAGAAGAGCCTCTGGGGGTCAACGGAAGCACATGGCGGCAAGAAAGTCTACCATGGACCTCAAAGCCTACTCTTTTAAGAGTACCAGGAATGCTAAAAGCACCGGGGTAAAAACGGCGACGACTAGCAGTGAGCAAAAAGACCAGGATGAGGGGGCAGCAGTGGGATTCCCGGCAAGTGAAATTCAGGCATTGAGATCTGATTTAAGAGAGTGGATGGACTCCCCGAGACAAGAGCTGGGATCGATGAGGAAGGAGGTACACGGCTGGATACAGGAGATGAGGGAGGAAATGGCATCCTTGGGGTCCAGAATGGAAGAAGTGGAAAACCGGCTGGAAGAGCAGGAAGGGAAATGGGCCCCCCACGAACAGCGGGTAGAGACTCTCGGTGAAGCGCAGGAAGATCTGTGGCAGAAAGTGGAAGATTTGGAAAACAGATCAAGGCGTTCAAATCTGCGGATAAGAGGACTCCCAGAGAGTGAAGGCGGTGCGGACTATGTGGCCCTAGCAGAGGAGTTTTGTGGGGTGGCCCTCAAAGCGGCAGATATGGATGCAGAGGGCGTCTGTCTTAAAGTTGACAGAGCCCACAGAGCCCTGGGGCCAAGGAGAGAGAATAAGGCACGAGACGTGGTCATATGCCTGCACAAATTCAGATCCAAAGAACTGGTGCTGAAAGCCTCAAGGAAGTTGGGCAAGATTAAGTGGCAGGGGGCAGAGGTGGAGGTATTTGCTGATATCTCGAGCCTCACCATCAAGAAGCGCAGGGACTATCAAGCGGTGACCAAGAGACTGAGAGATGAGAATGTGAGGTACCGCTGGCTATTTCCGGTGGGCCTACAGTTCACAATTAATACAAAAACAACGATTGCCCACTCAGTGGAAGTGGCAGTGGCGGGCATGAAGCAAGCGGGGTGGGCTGACCTCCCCGTAACGGCGCCTAATAGCCAAGACCAGCCAGATAAGAGAGGCCGGAGGCAAGGGACACAGCACCAATGGAGCCGGGTGCCTGGAGGAACCAGAAGTTTGCGACGCCAACGAATGCAAAAATGAGGACTGTAATATGTATGATTGCATGTTGGGTATAAATATTTGGAGTGGGGGGCATGGTGGTGTCTGTGTCTTGATTGGAAGTGTAGAGAAGGGTACTGAATGGTTTGCAGGGGACCGGGGGATGTGGGGGAGGAGACTGGGGGGAGGAATAAGGTCTTGTTGCTCATGGTGATGGGTAGGAGTGGAGAAGGAGGGGGGGTAATATTGAGTAATAGGCAGGGAGGGGTGGTGGGCGGACGGTCAGATGGAAGGGCTCCCAGTGGAGCTAGGGGGTGCGGGCGCTGATGGGAGGGGGGAAGGGGGTGGGCGGGGGACAAAGGAGAGAGGGGGGGATGGCAGGGGGGGTTGGGGGGGAGGAGGGTGGGGGGAGAGGGGATATGCCATGCCATGCCGTTCTTGATTTTATTAAGACTCTATTCTGTTCTATGTAATTATCTCTTGTATATAGTTTACCCCGGTTCTCCAAGTTTGTACTCCTGTTCGATGTAAACCAAACAGCTTGTTGTTATGGTCTTTATGTTATAATGTAAACCGCGCTGATGCCGAATAGTGCGGTATATAAGAACTTGTAATAAATAAATAAATAAATAAATAAAAAAATATAGATTAAGGGAGGGTGGGAGGCTAAGCAGGGGGGGCAAAGTGTCAGGATGCCGGAGATGAATGTTATGTCAATGAATGTTAGAGGCCTCAATTCCTTTACAAAGCGTCAGTTGTTAATGAGAGCGTGTAAACGGCTGCATGGAGATATTGTTTTTATTCAGGAGACCCATCATCTATTTAAGGATGAGAGCCGGGTGAGTCACCCCCAGTATCCGCAACAGTTTTTTGCATCAAACAGAGGAGAGAAAGAAAGGAGGGGTGGGGATCCTGTTATCAGCGCGAATTCAAGGGCAAGTGGGGGAAATAGTTAGAGATAAAAAGGGATGATTTGTGATTGTTAAACTACGTTGGGACCAGCAACTATATACCCTGGTTAATGTGTATGCCCCGAATACTAAGCAGTGCCATTTCTTCCAGGAGCTCCAGCGCAAACTCATTGGGGTGGCGGAGGGTCGGCTAATCCTGGGTGGAGACCTTAACGTGACATTAGACCCCCGAGTAGATACGTCCAGGGGATCATTCTCAATGTCCAAGCAACATAGGGCAAGTTTGAAAAAGCTTATGGTAAGCCTTGATTTGGTTGACCTATGGAGGGAATTACAGTGGGCAACGGGATTACTCGTTTTTCTCAGCGGTGCATGGGGTGTACTCTCGCATTGATGTGCTTTTGGTGGACCGCTCACTGGTGGCGGCGGTACAGAAATGTGAGATCAAAGAGCGCACGTGGTCGGACCATGCTCCAGTGCTTTGTGTCATGCATATGGGGGGCCCGGGAATTAATAGGGGGTGGTGGAAGCTAAATGAATCCCTGATAGAGGACAAAGAGGTGGTGCGGCAGGTTACTGAAAGTATAGCGGAATATCTGTTGTTGAATGAGACGGGAGATTGCGCATCGGGGATGGTTTGGGACTGCCTGAAGGCGGTAGTACGGGGCAAACTTATTGCAGTAGGAACGCATCGGAAGAAGATGAAGTTGCAGCAGCAGGCTCATCTGTTAGCAGGGATTGGAGAGGCGGAAGGCAAACTGAAAAAGAACCCGAGTGATGTGCAAGTTTCTAAGGAGCTTAGGACACTAAAAAGGGAACCGAATGAATTGAATACGCAGGAGATCCGGTATAAAATCTCCATGTTGCAACAAAAGAGTTTTGAGTTTAGCAATAAGGCAGGGAGGATGCTGGCACGCAAAATACAGAGGAGGAAAGCGAGGAATACAATAGTAAGAGTTAGGGATGAAGGGGGGAAAGATCTCTGGACTGGAGCCGATATAGCAGAGAGATTTGTACAATTTTACCAGAAGTTATATAACACCAGAAGAAGTGGTAGCAGAGGAGAAAATAAAGGATTATTTGGATGCTGTTACGATGGCTCATCTTGAGGAGGAAGAATGTATGGCATTGTCCGCGCCCATTAGGGAATCTGAAATATTGTCAGTGATTAAGGGGTTGCGGGGACACAAGGCACCGGGGTTAGATGGATTTTCAAACAAATTTTATAAGGTGTTTGCTGCGGTTTTGGTAGGGCCGTTGGCTCGCATGTATAATTCTTTTAGTACAGTGGGGCCGATGCCAGCGTCACTGCGCTTGGCAGGAATTAGCAAATCCAACCAAATCGATGAGGAGCAAGTGCTTTGTCTCCAAGCAGCGAGAGCAGCCTTCAAAATGTTTTTCCTAAACCAGTTCATAGCTTGGTGGGTGGCCAACACTGGGCAAACATTTGGCTTTCACACGGCTAATCAAGTCGCTCCCCCTTCCCATACTGCAGCCCCTAATTCTCAATCAGCAGCGTCTACACCAGAGGTGCTCACTCCAGTCCTTGGGATACACCTAGCCAGTCAGGTTTTCAGGATAGCCACAATGAATATGCATGAGTTAAATTTGCATACACTCCTCCACTGAATGCGACTCTCTCTCATGCATATTCACTGTGGTTATCATGAAAACCTGACTGGCTAGGTCTATCCCAAGGACTGGAGTGAGACCCCCTGGGTCCAGAGACTGAGGTGTCATCCAAAGATAAAGCAAAACTATCCTTGTAGAAAACGTCCTAGTGACTTTCAAACAGAAAAGCACAACACAGGCCCATCTCTGCCTTTTTGTTTTAGGAATCCCTGGTTCCAGAACACCAAAAAAGCCCCTCTGCTAACCATTTTACTCCGTGCACAGAACCGGGGTTAGGGGCCCCTCCAGCTGCTAGAGACGCCTTCATGCGCCCTATACTCGGTGTGACACTGGGAACGCAAAGCTGGAGGGAACAGGCCTCACATGTGCAAAGCTATTCCGGGCACTCCAACTAAACCCTGCACAGTAACCTGAGCTCCCAGGTCTTATCCCCTCAAAACAAATACAAGCAGACAAACCGGCTGGAGACTCCCTTTCCAAGGGTTTGAGATCCAGGGAGATTATAGGGCCCCCCTCCAGATCAGAAGACACAGCAAGCCGAGGGGGGCTCCGTCTGGTCAAAGTGGCAAGGATATGGAGATGGAAAGTGGGAAGAACTGGGGGTGGGGGTCCCGAACGTTAACACTTGGGGCTAGTGTAAAGACCAAAACATGGTTCTTTTCCATTCACAGTTTGCTCGTCATGAGACAGGCCTGCCGATCCCCCTTCACAACCAACAGCTGCAGCAG
Organism: Ichthyophis bannanicus; assembly: GCA_033557465.1. Classification (NCBI taxonomy): domain Eukaryota; kingdom Metazoa; phylum Chordata; class Amphibia; order Gymnophiona; family Ichthyophiidae; genus Ichthyophis; species Ichthyophis bannanicus. The sequence goes on from CM066036.1 coordinate 794,943,946, forward strand.
CTCAGCTTCCATAACAGCCTCCCCGCCCCCACCTCCTTAGTAAGAGGAACTTGCCCAAGAAACATATCAGTAGAATCAGGTTAGAGAGGCTTTCCTGCTCTTTTTTATTTTTTCTAGGAATGTTTCACGTTGCGCAATACCATCAGATGAGGGTCTGTTTGTATATGTGCGAACTGACAGCTGGGTACTAAGGAAAGAAGTCGCGGTGCAGGACTGAAAGTGCTGGCGAGGTTCCCAGGCCTGCTGACATGAGAAGAGGAGAAGTACAGTAGGAGAGACAGTGACAGAAAGGAGGAGGAAGGGCCGACTCCAACCCTCCCAGCAGCATACCCAACCTCCAGTAGTGACAAATCACCACCCCCACTTCCCTGCAGCCCCTCACTGATCCCCCCTTCACAACCACCCTCTCACTTACTCACTCAAGCCCATCACCCGGTCACCCACTGAGCCACCTCCAGTCACTTGTAGCCTCCCCATCCACTCAGGACCCCTGCGCCATTTGTCACCTCTCCTCCCCCTCGCTCAGCCCCCCTCCACTGACACACACACTCAAATCCAACCACACTTTCATGCAATGCTTAGGAGAAGGCATTTTCCAGCTTGTCTGTTCCTCCCAGGGCAGCGTGAATAAGACTAGGCAGGAACTGGCAGACCTCTTTCGTTGCTAGCTCGAAAATAAAGCAATTTAAATTTCCACACAGTAATAACAGACCCTGCAAACAGTATCTGGGTCCAATTCCTTGTAGCTCCTCCGAAATGTCCTGAGAATTCACTGTGGATTGGATGCACGACTAAAAAGATATAAGGTGGCATAATCTGTATAATTACATGTGCACATTGCTTTTCATGATTCTCATTCACTTTTTACTTCTGCTGAAATTCTGGTGTGATTTGACCACATAACGCAGATGGTGAGACTGTGCACACGTATTTCTGGAATGCATCGATCCAACCAGAAAATATCTCCAGACGAATTCCCATGTCCTCCCTCCATGGAATAGATGGATCCGGGATAAAGCAGCCTCTAGCCCCCCCCCCCCAACATGCACGGGAGATATGGCGTGGACAGGACATCATTAAATTCCCTGGCAACAAGTTCAGAAGGCCAAAAGCCAAATGTGCGTCTGTCCAGCTGCATAAGTGGAGCTGAAATACCCATCATGTAGTCAGTTCAGCTGTGCAGGACATGCGTCTCTGATGCTGCTGTAAGCAGGGCCGCAACTTTTTAAATGATATGTGACAGAATTCTTGCAGCCAGGCCAGGCAAAACGTAGACCCTGCTCTGCTGGATACACAAGTAAGACCACCCACCCACCAGTATCAGTGTACCCAGAGGCACAATCCAGCACAAACCCACAAGGGGGTAAACTGAAAGGCAATGTCAGGAAATACTTCTTCACTGAAAGGGTGGTGGGTGCTTGGAACGCCCTCCCGATGGAGGTGGTGGGGCAAACACGGTGACGGAATTCCAAGACACAGCAGATCCCTTTACAGCAACAAGATAAAAGCAAAATAATCTGGACAGACTAGATGGACCATACTGGTCTTTATCTGCCGTCATTTACTATGTTACTATGTTAAACCGACATCAGCCCCAGGAACCGTCACACTCGCTTAACTGTCATTAGCCATTTAGGAGTGCGGCAATGCAAACAGCCCAGCTCTCAGCAGTCAGATGGAGTTCACATGTCACGGAAGCAGCTGCCCACATAGTGCCCAACGCCATCACCAAAGTAGTGTAACTGCTGCCAGCCAAAAGCATGAAACAGGGAGCAGCAATGTACCAGAATGTTTTGCTCTGCTCAAAAATCCACTCCAGATTTAAAATCGAAGAGAATATCCTAGTATGGTTTCAACCGGCTCAAAACTGAAGCCTCAATGAGAGTTAAATTCAAACCTTCCTTTGGATTTCACTGGTGTGCAGATAGTTCCCCAGCGCCCACCACGCCCGAGTTACAGGAAAACCTCCTCCCGTCACATGCAAGCTACCAGGCACAGCTGAGGAAGATTAGCATAAATAGAAAGATTGCTGGAAGTGAGGGAGGGAGATAATTTGATCCAGGGGCACCTAGAAGGGGCTGTCGGGCTTCTCGCTCACACATGGTTGCACCAGGGAGTTGGGCTTCAGGCCTCACTGGCTACCTCTTAAGCACAGGGGTGTGTGTGTGTGTAGCCGCTGTCACTGGAAGAGGACTGCTACTGGGGCTAGAACAGGAATTGGGCTAATGTCGGGGGATGGGGAGATTGCGATTGAAAGGAAGACAATGCTGAGAGGGACTGGGACTGGAGGGGGCTGATACTGAGGGCCAGGACTAGAAAAGGGCTAATGCTGGGTGATGGAGGAACTGGAACAATATTGATACTGGGGGGCTAGGACTGGAAATGGACTGATGGTAGAGGATCAGGAGCCTGGAATTGGAAGGGAGATGAAGCTAGGAGGGATTGGGGACTGGAAGAGGACTGATTCTGGGAGAGACTGGGACTGGAAGAGAGCTGATACTGGGGAATGGGAGACTGGGACTGAGCTGATGCTGGGAGGGACTGGGACTGGAGGAGGACCAATACTGAGGGGGCTAGGACTGGAAAAGAGCTGATGCTGGGGGAATGAGGGACTTGAAGGGAGCTGATGCTGGGAGAGACTGGGACTGGAGGAGGACTGATATTGGGAGAGACTGGGACTGGAAATGGGCTGATACTGGGGGATGGGGAGAATGGAAGTGAGCGGATGCTGGAACTAGAAGGGAGCTAATGCTGGGTGAGGACTAGAAGAGGGTGTGGGAGAGAGGATTGAGCGGGGAACAGATATTTTGTGTGGAAGGGAAGAAAAAGGTCTTACCAATGGAAGAGTTGAAAGAGAGAGGCATAAGAGTGAATGCTGGGGTAAGCAGGAGGAAAGGCGGGGTTAATGAATATCGGGGAAGGGAGCAACTGGGTGGGTGTGCGGAAGGGATGTAAGAGGCAGTACTGGGGACAGGAAGATGGGGGAGAGCAGAGACTGGGGCTTAGGTGGAGACTTTAAAACTGGATGGGAGAAAAGACAGACTCTAAGATTGGCTGGGTATTGGGAGAGTAAGTGGGGACTCGGATGGTGGCCCAGGAGCTGGCACAACTCACTGTACATGCAGCTCCGGCAACGTGCAGCTCCGGCATCGTGCAGCTCCGGCATCGTGCAGCTTCATCTTTCTTTCTCTGAGTCAGCACCAGCAGCCAGTGCTTCCCATAGCATTCACGTCCTGTGCGTGGGTCATTCACCGGAAGTGACTGCTCCAGGCAGCACTGGCTACTCAGAGAAAGAAATAAGGCTCCAGGGATTGTGTTGCAATGGTATTTTTCCCAAGGGAGAGGACAGAGAGAGGGAGAAAAAGAGAGATGGGATATGCTGAATGGGTGTGTGTGTTTAGATAGATAGATATGAGAGAGAGAGAGATGGATTGTACGTTATGAGAGAGAAGGGATATATTCGCCTTGAATGGAGAGAAACAGGGGGCAGAGAGAGAAGATGCTGGGCTGGGAGGAGAGATGTTGGACCACTGCAGGGGGAGAGGATGGAGAAGAAGAATGGGACAGATGGTCTATGGGGGGGGGGGATGGTCTATGGAGGGGGGTCTATAGTGGAGGGAAGGGGCTGGGGAGGTCAAAGAGAAAGCATGAGATGCTGGACTTTGGGGGTAAAGCAGAAGGGTGAGGGGATTGGGAGATGCTGAGAGAGAGAAGGGGGAAACGGTGGGCATGATGAAACTATGTGAGAGAGACCATGGGACGCTGGCAAGGAGAAGAGTGAATGAAGGATGGTGATTGCAGAGGATTGAAATGTGATAATTGGGAGTGGGTGGAAGACAGAGGGGAATAAGAGGCTAGTGAACGAGTGAGATGAGAACTGGGGAAGTTGGACTGGAGGTTACAAGAGTAGATGGAAAGTTGTTAAGTGAAAATTCAAAAGGGGATTGAGGACGGAGGGTTGAAATTGAGTGGATGAAGAAGTAAAGAAAGAAACGGAGAAAAGAACAAAAAGCGAAAGATCAGTATGTCAGAGGAGGATGTAGACAGAAAATGGAAAAAATATAGGAGAAGAGAGAAGAAAGGACAAATGGACAGCAGAGAATGGAGAGTTAGCAGAAGATATGAAGAACGCAGACGACAGAGACTGAGGCAATTGTGACAGGGTAAACTATTTAAGACTAATAAAAGAAAATATTTTTTCACTCAACGTGTAATCAAACTCTGGAATTTGTTACTGGAGGATGTAGTAAAGGCTGTTAGTGTAGCTGGATTTAAAAAAGGTTTGGACAAGTTCCTGGAGGAAAGGTCCATAAACCATTATTAAGAAGGGACCCAGGATAACAATGCTTGACCCAGTACAAGCATTGTGGAACCTGTGTCTTTTGGGGAAACTGCTAGGTACGTATGACCTAGATTGGCCACTGTTGGAAACAGGATACTGGGCTTGATGGACCTTGGTCTGACCCAGTATGGCATGTCTTATGTTTTTATGTCCCTAACAAAGCGCTCATTCCTTCCAAACCCATTCCAGGTGGCGAAATGGGCCATAAAGCCCCAGTCTGGCTTCCCGCCGCTCAGGGGGATCGCAGCATATGTTAAGTTAGTGTCTGGATGAGAGCAATGTGCTCCATTGTATTTTTTAGTGCTCAATCAGTCTTCTCACTCTGTGTATCTATACATGGGACTTACTCTTTTCCAGTGGCCAATTCTATATTCATATAGTTTCACTTAAAAGTGCTCATCATAAAATGCTTTTGTTTCCACTGGGGAGTGAAACACTCGTTGCTGTCTGTTGCGACTCAAGCGCAGTTTGGCTGGATATATTAATGAGAAACGCACTTCCTTTTCTGCCAAGAATCCACATACGTCCGAGAAGGCCTTTCGCTTCTGGGCTACGGTCACCGAGTAATCTTGAAATAGTAGAATTTTTTGACCTTCATGTTCTTTGCCCTGCTGGTTCTTTGCAGCACGCAATATTATATCCTTCTGCTGGTAGCTTAGAAAGCGCGCCAAACTGCACGAGGACTTGTTTTTCCTTCTCGGTGCGAGCCAACTCAATGCACCCTCTCAATTACTAATCTTTCCCGCCAGGTTTGGAAGGTGCAAGCTCTGTGGTAGCCAAACATCAACGAATCCCGGAGCTCATTTTCCAGGACCGATTCAGGTATGCTATCAATTGTATATTTTTTCTGCTGGCCTCATGTATTTTAAGGTCCTGGTGTCGCATTTGTTCTTCCAAGGCTTGTAGCTGGTTCTCACAAGCTTGACTGCCGTCTTCTAAGCCAGACACCCGCTGCTCAACCTGCTGCATCCGGTCCGTGAAATCACTTACTGATGTAATCAATTTTGCAATTTGTGCTGTCAGCCCTTCAAATTTGTCGTTAAGGGCTTGGGCCATGGCTGCCGAAATCTCCATCACCAGCGCCATCTGTGCTGTTTCGTTACTCAACTTGGAGCCGTCTTCCGCCATCTTACATTTGCCTCCACGCAGTTTATCTCTGTGCTGTGGCTTGGCTGCCATAGGTTTCAGTTCTTGTGTAATCCCTGCAAGATAACGCGCTTCTCTCTAGCAGAGGCACCAAGAGTACTGTCCTATGTTTTTAGGCGGAATGATTGGTAAATGTGCAGGAAAGTGAAGCAGGGAGCCCCGGAGCCAAGTCCTGCACATCTACCCTAGCTCATGCCAACACCGGAAGTCCTCTCTCACCTCTTACACGCACTCCTTTTCATTCCTTTTATTCAACGGTCTTTCCACCCTCCCGGCGCCTACGGCACTTTTACCTTTTGACAAAAATCGACACTCTTAAACTGAAGGATCCCGATTTGCATGACCTCTCTCTGCCTTCTTGTGTATGTACAGAGGTTCAGGGCACCTTCACTTGTAGGTACAGGGAAAGGGAGGGGGCAGGACACAGGACGATGAGCTCAGATTCCTTCCTATTGGCTGCACCACTTGGTTTTACTTCTCTTAGGCTTGTCTCTCATGAAAGCAGCGATCAGGGTCAGCGTACGGCGCGAGGCTCTAATGCTTGAGACGAGGGGCTCAATGAGTATGACACACTCCTAAGAAGATTTTGTGAATCTGGTTGATGGGCATAAGTACGAGCTGAAGCAATTAAGTTCGGATACACAGATCATATTCTCTATGCGATCATTTGCCCTTGTAACCAGGTGTATGTTGCACATACTACACGACAATTAAGAATTAGAACGTCGGAGCATAAATACAACATTCTTAGAAAGACGACTGAAGGGACACACATTTGAAACGCTGCATGGCTGGGGGCTGAAAGTCATACAAATAAATAAAAGAGGAGGTGACAGAGCGAGGGCTCTACGACAATCAGAGCAAAGAGAGATCTTTACGTTAAAGTCATTGGAACCTCGGGGATTGAACCAGCAGGGGGTGGAATACTTTCTTTTGAACCAAAGCTTCGAGTCAGGTAATTATCCAGATCGGGAGCTACTGACAGCTAAATAGCGAGGAGGAAGCTTACTGGAGATCATGAATGTTAATGACAATTGATTAGAACATCGAGTGATAATTTGATTGAGACTGATGGGTATAAAACGCTAAACCGCTATGCTGAGTATGCTAAAGGCACCTGGAGTGAAGTTGAAGAAACCACAACAAAGTTATAAGTGGCGTAGAGATAAACTGGTTTATCTGAACACAATGGGCTGTTTTTATATTGACATTAGCATCCCTGATGCAGCCGTTGGGTGAAAAGAAGGGCCCTACGTCGGGTTAAGGAGTCAACCTATGTTCGGCAGTCCAAGCGGTTCATGAGCTGCACCTTTCAATCTAGAAGGCCGGAGCAGCACAGGGCAAGTTCAGGGCATGAGGAACGAAAGAGTGACATAGTAACATAGTAAATGACGGCACATAAAGACCAGCATGGTCCATCTAGTCTGCCCAGCAAGACGGCAAGAATAGGTGCACCTGACGCTCCATGCAGGTCACCCCTCCCCATTCCTTTTGTTTTGGGGTGTACCCACCGCTCCGTGCAGGTCAGCCCTAATTGTTGAGATATAAGAGATAGTTAAGTTTAGTTTGATTTTATCCTGTTGCTATAAAGGGACCCACTGTGTCTGTCCCATGCCATTTTGAATTCCGTCACTGTATTTGCCCCCACCACTTCCATCGGGAGGGCATTCCAAGCACCCACCACCCTTTCAGTGAAAAACGTATTTCCTGACATTGCCTTTCAGTTTACCCCCTTGCAGCTTCATGTTGTGCCGTCTAGTTTTACAGCTTCTCCATCTTTGGAAGAGGTTTATTTGTTCATTATTTCTCTTTAAGTATTTAAAGGTCTGAATCATATCTCCCCTATCCCTCCTCTCCTCCAAAGTGTACATATTTAGGTCTTCAAGTCTCTTCTCATAAGTCTTCTGATGCAGGCTCCAAATTATTTTGGTGGCCTTCCTCTGAACCATTCCCAGTCTTTTTATGTCCTTTGTGAGATACGGGCTCCAAAACTGAACACAATATTCCAAGAGAGGCCTCACCAGCTACTTGTAGAGTGGCATTAGTACCTCTTCCTTTCTGCTGGTAATTCCTCTCTGTATGCAACGCAGCATCCTTCTGGCTTTGCCACTGCCTTGTCACACTGTTCCAGTGCCGGCTGAGGAAGTCTGCTTCCACACTGTCCACTCTGGCAATGTGCCAGGCCCAGGCAGACGGGAGAGCCATCTCCAGAGCTACTCCAGCACTCCTCGTGTTGCCTTGCTGACTGACAGAAGCCACCACCTTGCTGTTTGAAAACATTCGAACTACCTGGCCCTCAACCAGGGGTTGAAAATGTAGAAGAGCCAACCTGATGACCCTCGCCTCGAGGCAGTTGATGGACCACAGTGCTTCCCTGCAGTTCCCAAAGCCCTAGGCCATTTGGTCTTGGCAATGAGCTTCCCAGCCCGAGAGACTGGCATCCATCATCAGGAGGATCCAGGAGACATTGTCCAGTGACATGCCCTTCCTCAAATGACCAGGCTACTGCCACTGCCACCACCACAGCCTGGACCTCACCATCAACAGGCGTGGGAGCCTGCGCTCAAGTTCATGAGAACTCAGGGACCACAGAGTCAGCAGGGACTGCTGGAGCGGTTGCATGAGCACACACCCACAGCACTACCTCTATGGTCACTGCCATCAATCAGGAGGAGCTTAAGATAATCCCAGACTCTGGAAGCCTGCTGTGCACAGAACAGCTTCAGGCAATCCAACAAGTTTTTGACTTTCTCCACTGGCAGAAAAACTGCCCACTCGTGTGTCGAAACGTGCTCCAGAAACTCCAGGGAATGGGATGGCTACAGCTGGCTCTTTCCCTGATTGATCACCCAGCTGAGGGTCTCCAAAAAGGACACCACTCGGGATTCCATACGAGACGCCTCTAACATAGTAACATAGTATATGATAGCAGATAAAGACCAGCATGGTCCATCTAGTCTGCCCGTTAAGGTGGCTAGAGTGGTTGTAACTGCAACATCGAGAAGATCGCCTCCACCTCATGCCTGTGTTTAGGGTTCTACCTGCTGCTCTGTGCAGATCAGCGCCCCTCTATTAAAAGATTTGCTTGCTTTGATTTCATCTTATTGCTATAGAGGGATTCATTGTGTCTGTCCCATGCTATTTTGAATTCCATCACTGTATTTGCCCCCACCACCACCCTTTCAGTAGAAAAAGTATTTGATGTCACTTTTAAGTTTAACACCTTGCAGCTTTATCCTATGTCCTCTAGTTTTACAGCTTTCCCTTCTTTGAAAAAGGTTTGTTCGTTCATTGATACCCTTTAAGTATTTAAAAGTCTGTTTCATATCTCCCCTGTCCCTCCATATACATATTTAGGTCTTCTTCTCATACGTCTTCTGGTGCAGGATCCAAATCATTTTAGTCACCTTCCTCTGAACCATTTCAAGTCTTTTTATGTCCTTCGCCTGGATCGGGATTAACCAGATCCAGAGAAGTCAAGAGCTCCCTTCGGCACACTGCTTGAATCGCAGATTACAAGGTTTCCATTCGGAAGCGTAGGGCGTACAAGTTCTCACTGACCCGCTTGAGATCCAGATGGGTCGGAAGGAACTGTTCTTTTTAGGCACCATGAAATAAATGGAGTATCTGTCCTTGCCCCACTCGTCGGGTGGGATGGGCACCTCTGTCTTTAGGCAAAGCAACGTATTCAAGGTGGCCCGCACAGAGGCACTTTGATCATAGACCCACAAGGAAAGAAGACGAATCGGCATGTGGAATTGGCTCTTTGCACTCCAGGACATAGCCAAACTGAATGGTATCTAGCACCCAGTGATCTTTGGTAACCTGGGCCCATTCCTGAAGAAAAGGCAAAGCCTGCCTCCAACTGCAGGAACCAGAGAATGGGCCCCCAAACCTTCATTGTGCAGCCCAGGAGGGTCCCGAGTCCCTGGGCCTAAGTACGCCACAAAAGGATTGAGAATGAGCTCGAAGCCAGGAAGCAGAGGGGAAGAAAGGTAGGCCCAAGGCCCCAAGGAATCTGGCCAGCATGCCCTCAGTGGACAGGTGGAGGCTGATTAGAAAGGGGCACCAGCCCGCTTCACAGGCCTCTTGGACCTGTCTTCTGGAATGCGGTAAGATTTTGTCTCGCCCGGGTCCTTCACCAGCTTCTCCAAATTGGCTCCAGACAGAAGTGTCCCCTTAAAGGCCAGTTGAGCCAACCAGTCTTTGGAAGATGAGTCCACTGCCCAGGGCAGGAGCCAAAATCAATGCTATGATACCAGCCACCAAATGTACCAAGTCATAAATGGCATCAGAAAAGAAGGCCATAGCCAGTTCCAGAAGAGGGTTAGTATCACCCGGCAGAAGAGACGGAAGCCATGGGAGCAGGGCTCGAGACATCAGACTGATACATACTGCAAGCTGCAGAATAGCTGCTGCCATGGCAAATTGGTTCCACAACGACGAATCCACCTTATGTTCCAGAAAATCCTTTGAGGCCAATCTGCCTTCCAAAAGGAATAGTGGTTTGTCTGGTAATTGCCATGACCTGTGCATACATCTTGGGAATGCCAAACAACTCAATGCACTTCTTCTCTGGGAGAGCATAGACCTTCTTAGCTCCTTAGGTTGGGAGTCAGGAGAGTCCCACTCTGACTGGATCATATCCTTGATCACATCTGGGAAAGGGAGGACAGTGGTAGATTTCTGCACCCCTTGAAGGAACAGGTGTACCTTCTGCTCCTGCACCGCACTGGGAACATTTGTCAAGTTCAAAGGCGGATGAGACCCTGGCCATCAACGCTGCCAGCTCCTCTCCTTCCAGAATAGGCGGATCACTCCGGCCTCTTCACAATCTTCTGTACTTCTTCATCCATGTCAGAGTCCAGTACTGAGCCATCTGAATCAGAGTCATAGTCAAAATCTCAGACAGCTCCCAACTGTTCCCCAACTCCAGGAGGCGCCCCTCACAGGAATGCTTAGCCAGGGGCAATCAAACAGGGCTTCCACTCTCAGCCTGCCCCACACAAGACTGCACCCAGGGGCACCCAGAAGCCACAGGGTCTAACTTTCTATGCCAGAAGGACCAGACCTGCTGCAAAAAAGAAAGGATTCTGGGGAGGACAATCCTGAGTCTGGAAGCTCTCCCCTTGGAAATTATCCCCCAATACCAGTGAGCACAGCTAGCACAGACTCCCTAGGGGACAATGAGCGGCTCCCAGGATGGTTGCCGGATCCTCTGGCCGGTTTGATATTCTTACACATAGGGTCATCCAGGCAAGGCCAGACTAACTGCATCCCCTGGCTGGGAGAGGGGAAGTAGGCCCTCCAGAGACAACTCAGAAGCTGCCATGCAAGAAGAGCAGAGTCCAGAAGCCAGAGATGAGGCACCTCACTTGCCACAGGTCAAACATATTTCCTGGAAGAAGACAGAGAGTTAAGGCAAGTATCACAGCAGCATGTGCTAAGGCTGCAGCAGCCCAAAGGCAGAAGTTAACTGTACTTTTATTGCAACATGTGTTACAGGCACTAGGAAAGGAGCACACATTGGAGCTGCTTGGGCGGAACACACGATAGGACCACGTGACCGCCAGGCCCACAATAGGTAAAAATGCTACTAACATGCAGAAAACAGTGGGGAACCCCTACACCATGCCAATGGTCACCAGCGGTCCACCCCAAATAGTGTCCCAGGAAGACAGAATCATGAGCCCCCCAACAATGATGAGGTCAAGCCTTAGTACCGATTCCCTGATAGCCCCAAGCAGAGGATCTGTGACGGGCTCAGCTATTTCTCTGGCTTGGCAGCACTATGTTTAAGGTGGCTGGCAGGCAGGCAGACAGATTCCTCTGACAGCCTTGTGCAATTGTTGGGGGAGAGCAGTGGGGACAGAGGAGAGAGGGGGCATTGAGGTTATGTGAGGCTGCTGAATTCTTTCAACCTTCCAGATCCTTCCAATTTTCTAGCTGCTCAACAGGCTCTTATGCAGGGTAAGAGCATGGAGCTGAACCAATTTCCCCTCCTCCTATGGCTACCACAAAGCCCACAGTCTAGTGGAGCCTCACACATCATGCTGAAGTGAGAGAGTCACCCTCAAGGTGGTTGTTCACGAGCATTCAATCAATCTTTTCCTCTCAATCTTCAGATTTTCTTCAGTGAGGAGAAAATGCATCCACTATCTGCTGGAGACAAACAAAGACTGAAGGGACCTCTGGTGGCTGAGGCAAATGGAGACATAGGAGTGATGTCATTGAAATATGGGTTTTTCATTGGTTCTTTGTCTGCATTAATCTGCTGGTAGGGGAACATGTTCCACTTGTCTGGACTGACCTAGCAGGACAATGTGGAAATGATATTTAAAGGTGATGTATCAGAAGAATCAAAACAAATAACAATAAACCAAGAAGATGTAGTACAACTTTTTGACAAAGTAAAGAGCAGCAAATCTCCTGGACCGGATGGTATACATCCGAGGGTGTTGAAAGAACTGAAATATGAAAATTGCTGACCTACTATTAGTAATCTGTGAACTATCATTAAAATCATCTGTAGTACCAGAAGATTGAAGAATGACCAATGTAACACCAATTTTTAAAAAGGATTCCAGGAGTGATCCGGGAAACTACAGACCGACAAGTCTGACGTCAGTACTGAGCAAAATGGTAGAAACCATTATAAAGAATGAAATTATTGAAGATATAGACAGTCATGGTTTAATGGGAGAAAGTCAACATGGATTTAGCCAAGGAAGATCTTGTTTCACCAATCTGTTATATGTTTTTGAAGCTGTGAATAAACAGGTAGATAAAGGTGACCTGGCTAATATAGGGTATTTCGATTTTCAAAAAGCCTCTGACTAGGTCCCTCATAAGAGACTCTTGGCAAAATTAAAAAGGCATGGGATAGGAGGCAGTGTACTACTGGACCATAAAACAGCATACATATATTTATACTGGCACATGTCCCTTTTATGGCTTTGCATTGTTTTTTTAATGCGTTTGTAATTTGCTCTGTTTTAGTTTTAAGGTCAGAGTGCTTTTTGTTTCTTACTTTTAGCATGTTATCATTATTACTATTATTGCATTTATTAATTTTGTTATGATTTGTTTTTATTTTGCAATTTAATCATATTTATGATGTAAGTGCTTTACTTATGCTTGTTATTACTTTTTATTTTTATCTCGTGAGGTTCCCCCTGAAGAAGGCAGTGTGCCAAAACGCATCCGTGTCGGGGTGCTTTGGCTAATAAAGGACTTGTTTTCTATACCTCGCTCCCTTGTTTTATTTGGTTGTTCCTGCGAGGACCAACCTTCACATTAGAAACCACCACCTAGGAAAAAGATTTAGGTGTCATCGTGGATAACATGTTAAAACCCTCTGCCCAGTGTGCAGCCGCAGCCATGAAAGCAAATAAAATGCTAGGTATCATAAGGAAAGGAATGGAGAATAAAGCAAAGGATATTATAATGCCTCTGTATCGTTCCATGATGTGACCACACTTTGAATATTGAGTGCAGTTCTGGTCGCCGTATCTTAAAAAAGATATAGAATTAGAAAAGGTACAGAGAAGAGCCACCAAAAGGGTAAAGGGGATACCTCTACGAAGAGAGGCTTAAAAGGTAGGGCTCTTCAACTTGGAAGAAAGACAGTTGAGGGGAGATATGATAGAGGCCTATAAATAATTTGAATGGAGTGGAACGGGGTAAACGTAGGTTGGTTGTTTACTCCATCAAAAAGTCGAAAGACTAGGGGACATGCAATGAAATTACAATGTAATCCATTTAAAACTAATACAAGAAAATATTTTTTCACTCAACGTGTAATCAAACTCTGGAATTTGCTACCGGAGGATGTAATAAAAGCTGTTAGTGTAGCTGGGTTAAAAAAAAGGTTTGGACAAGTTCCTGGAGGAAAGATCCATAAACATCATTAAAGGGGACCCGGGAAATCCACTGCTTACCCCAGGACAAGCACTGAGGAACCTGTGTCCTTTGGGGAAACTGCTAGGTAGTTGTGACCTAGATTGGCAACTACTGGAAATCCACTGCTTACCCCAGAATAAGCATTGTGGAAGTTGTGTACCTTTTTAGGAACCTGCTAGGTACTTGTGACCTGAATTGGCCACTGTTGGAAGCAGGATACTGGGTTTGATGGACTTTGATCAAATCCATTATGGCATTTCTTATGTTTTTATGCCTAGGGGACCAGCAATGAAGCTACAATGTGGCACATTTAAGACTAATCTGAGAAAATATTTTTTCACTCAATGCGTAATCAAACTCTGGAATTCGTTGCCAGAGGATGTAGTAAAGGCCGTTAGTGTAGCTGGATTTAGAACAGATTTGGAGAAGTTCTGGGATGAAAAGTCCAGAAACCGTTATTAAAGTGGACTGGTGAAATCACTGCTTGTCCCAGGGATAAGCAGCATGGAGTCTGTCTACCTTTTGGAAACCTGACAGATACTGGTGGACTGGATCCGCCATAGTTAGAAACAGGATAATGGGCTCAAAGGACCATTGGTCTGCATACAGAAATTTCTATGCTTATCTATCCTGGGTAGTAGAAAACCAATGGATGATATGAACTAGGTTGACCTGGTGAATCAGTTGGTTTTTACCTGCCATCATTTCTCGTGCCAGTATCTACCTTCTCTTGTGGATTCTGTTCACATTTGTCCAAGGGGAGCTTCTTGAAGTGAGCCCAGGATCTCTCTGCTTGCAATCGATTCTATGGACCTTCGATGAGTTAAAGTCTCCAAAGCTGCCATACTGACTCAGACCAAAGGTCCGTCAGCCTCCTTATCCCATCTCCAACAGTGGCCAATCCAGGTCCCAAATATCTAACAGGATCCCAGAGAAGATATTTTTCTTCAGGCTAATACTAAGGGATAAGCGGTAGCTTCCCCAAGTTCACAAGGCTTCTAATGGTCTATGGACATTTCCTCCAGTGGCTTCCCCAAGGTCACAAGGCTTTTAATGGTCTATGGACATTTCCTCCAGTGGCTTCCCCAAGTTCACAAGGCTTCTAATGGTCTATGGACATTTCCTCCAGTGGCTTCCCCAAGGTCACAAGGCTTTTAATGGTCTATGGACTTTTTGTCCAGGAGCATGTCTAAACCTTTTTTAAACTCAGCTCTGGTAACTGCTTTTGCCTTGTCCTTGACAGCAAATCACACAGTTTAATCATGTGCCAAGTGAAACAATATTTTCTCTGATTTCTTTGAAATGTGCTTGCTGGTTTCAGGAGGGCTCCCCTAATTGAAGGAATAATAACTGTTCCCTATTTACCTGTTTCACTCCATTCATGATCTTATAGACCTCTGTTGTAACTCTCTCAGTCATGTCTTACCCAGATTAAAGAGCCCTAACTTGTTTTAGACTCTCTTTGACATCCTACTCTGAACGTTTTTTTAGTTATGCTATATCCTTTTTGAAACGGGTGACCACAAGGTACTCAAAGTGAGGAAGCCTCTTGGGTCTATAGAGGCATTAAGATATCATCATATTTATATTCCTTCCTAATAATTCCTAATTCTCACCAGTAACACCCCGCTGCAGTCCCATAATATATCACTCAATCCATCTCGGTTCAGCTCTTCTGCCTGTGTCCATCACTCCAGTGTAGACAGACATGGTGATTCCCTCTTCCAAGATGACCCCCAGCACCTCCTCCTTAATCTGGAACTCTTACATTTTGGTTGTTTTCATCTGCGAAGGGATTTTGGATTTAGCTTGTGTCTTTTCCAGGAGTAGCTCATGATCTTTAGGTAAAGTAGGCTATTTTCCTGTCCCCAGAGGGCTTACAATCTAAGGGCACAATACTGAAAGGGACTAACGTGAACCGTGTTAATCCCCTTGACAGGATATTCAGAGGCACTGAGAAGATTAGCGTTGCTGGTGCTGCTGCGCACTCCGATGTTGGGGATGCAGTGGATCTATTCCGGGGATGCAGTGGATCTATTCCTAGGCTGGTCTAACGTTTACTACCAGTGAGCTTCCCAGCTATCCGGCTGACCCGGCTATGTAACGACAGAGGCTGTAGATGACCGCTGTAATCACACCAGCTGCCGCTGCCCGAAGTTTGTACCTGGTGCAATGGAGGATTAAGTGACTTGCTTAAGATCACAAGAAGTGGTAGAGGGATCTGAACCCTGGTTCTCAGCCCATTGCTCCTCCACCACTATGCAAAACCAGCCTGTAAAAGTGAAGCTGCTACAGTCCCGAATGCTGTAATGGGTGGGCAAAGACCCTTGAAGAGGAACCACAGGAGCTAGACTCTTCTGGACACCAAGGCCAGGTAAATCGGTCACAACTCAGCGACAGGGAGAAGAGCAGAGTTATTCACCTGTAACGGGAGTTCTCCGAGGACAGCAGGGGGCTATGACCACACCATAAGCCTGCATTTCCCCCGCCTGTATCACAGTCCGGACGCAGCACTTTGCCTGAGCACAGGACTTCAGGATCAGTCCGATTCAAGATCAACAAGAACGCTGCTCACGCAACATTTAAATCGCTGAAGACCCAGCCTTAGCAGCTCATCTGAGAAAGAGGTTTCCAGGGATGGGCAGCATATGCCCTCCTGGAGTAAGAAAGTGGGATAGATACCACTGGAGAGGGCAAGGACCTTCTTGTCATGCATCGAATAAGGCAGGGCTGCGAGCATTATCTGTATATAAAAGCATGGCTTCGTTCCCTCTCCTTCCTGAGCTGATCGTAGCTCAGCACTATGGAAAATCCATCACCCTATCGGCCTTTGTGCTCCACCTTCCAGGATTTCTCCCTGCCTCTTCCTGGTTACCACTCGGGAGCCTCGCTTTTGTGTTTATCTCCAATAGCTTCATTCATTTATTTATAAATTTCAGTTTATAAAGCCGCCTGTGCGCACACACCACACACACACTCCCCCTCTTCTCACTCACAAACTCTTCCTCTGCACCCTCACACCCACCCACATGCCCCTAGGCCTAGTCACCTCCTCAACTAAACATACTAACATAGGTCAGAGGAGGGCATATCTGCCTAGCTGCCCCTCCCTATGCTTTAGTCCCCAGTTTTCTCATCTTGATTCGATTGTAAACTCTAATGAGCAGGGACTGTGTGTCTTACGCGTACGCCTTCTAGCACTATGCAAATGATTAGTAGTAGTAAAGGGCTCCAGCTGACTATTTCCCAGCTGTTAGCCACACGGGCCTGACTGCCTGCAAGAGATCGCACCATACTCTCCCTCATGCTTCTGGGCAGATGAACATACAAATTCCGAGACTTAGGTGCCTGTGTATGAAACATTACAACATGCTATCTGACGCCACTCCCCATGGGCATGGCAGCAAAAAGCACACGCGTGCTAAAGTTTAGTCAGCAGGCCTCTAAGACCTAGAGGCAAAAAAATATTTGGAAAATGTTTTTGGAGACATGCAATCTAAAAACACTTCAATGCCTTCTACTGGAAGGCACAGATGCCAAAACAGAGCAAGTTGGGACTGCTACAGATCCCTGCACAGAAACAAAACACTAGCGAATTACCTGACCTCGGTCTCGCATGCAAAACACAGACTAGAAAAAGATGCAGACGCAAGCCTGCAATGTAGATAGATTATGTATATAGTTAACCCAGTTATCCAAGTTGTACTCCTGTTCAATGTAAAACCTGACAGTTTGTCGTAATGGTCGTTTTGTTATGATGTAAACCGCGCTGATTCTAAATAGCGCGGTATATAAGAAACTGTAATAAATAATAAATAAATAAATAAGCCCTGCGAAGACGGACCCTGCATGCAATGAAACAGACAGATGCAGACGCAAACCCTGTGAAGACGGACCCTGCATGCAATGAAACAGACAGATGCAGACGCAAACCCTGCGAAGACGGACCCTGCGTGCAATGAAACAGACAGATGCAGACGCAAACCCTGCGAAGACGGACCCTGCGTGCAATGAAACAGACAGATGCAGACGCAAACCCTGTGAAGACAGACCCTGCATGCAATGAAACAGACAGATGCAGACGCAAACCCTGTGAAGACAGACCCTGCGTGCAATGAAACAGACAGATGCAGACGCAAGCCCTGCGAAGACGGACTCTGCATGCAATGAAACAGACAGATGCAGACGCAAGCCCTGCGAAGACAGACCCTGCATGCAATGAAACAGAGACACGTTTCCTCATGCACTATGTAAAATGCAAAACTATCAGAGATACACATTTCCCAAAGCTGGCAGAGAAGCTCAAAGACTCGCTACCATGCTCTCAACAAATACATTGCATTACAAAGTACTATTGGAAATGTGTGTGTTCATTGTTTACTGTAAACCGCGCTGATGCTGAATAGCGCGGTATAGAAAAGACTATAAATAAATAAAATAAATAAATAAATAAATTTCACTGTTACTGTTACTCTGCAAATCATCTTTTATTTTATTCTCAGCTGTACTACTAAATGTATCACTCCTGCTGCATGCGCAAACCTTGCCATGCTAATGAAGTTACCAGAATCGGACAGAGTAAATATATTGTATCCGTAATCTTTTTATTTCTTTTGTTTATATCTTGCTTTTTTGTTTTTTCTTTCTTTTCTTAATGTTTGGATTTGAATTTTTGGCTTTCTTCAGCGGTAACGGATGATCTTCTGATCCAGGACAGCGACAGGCAGCAGGTATGACGTTTCAGCCCTGCTTATACCAATAGCCAGGCCCCCTCCCGCCAAAGCCTCCGGTTCCTTTACCTCCCCCCCCCCCATGCTCCTTTTGGAATTCTAGTTCCAGCAGAGCCAACGCTGGAATCTAGTAGCAAAAGCAGTTAACTGGGATTTCCCCTCCCATTCATATATTTCACGGCCTCCCTTCCAGCTATGGTAGTGACAACCTGCTGGAAGCCACTAGCATTGTCCCTATATCTAGCCTCTAGGAGTCGCTGTTGAGTAATGGAGGAACACCCTCCTTGAAGGCCTGGGAACCTTGATCTTGGGTCTTCCACATGTTGGTGTATAGAAGTCTTATTCCACCCCAGGCTCCCTTTTCTATCTGAAGCAGAAACATGGGAGGTCCCAAAAGCTCCTACATTACAGCATGTGAACTGCTGATCCTTTAGCAAGCTCTCTCCACCTCCAAACATTCCTGCTCTCACCTTTTTACAGGCACCCCAGTTTCTAGCTCCCACACCCAGCCCTGACGCACAAATTCTTTCAGCTCACAAAGAACAGGGTGTGTACAGGAAATCTCTTCCCTGGCCAGACTGAGTTTCAGCCTCACACAGGCATCAGTAATTCCCCTCTGGTCCCTCCTCCTGTTGCAAGGCTTCGGAGAAAGCCCCCCTCCCCCATGGGATCCTGGCAGAGGCCCAGTTTTTTTCCAGTGGGCTGTACCATGTCAGGTGGTGGGCAGTGAGGTGTCTGTGCCAAGCACTCTGAGC
This sequence comes from Ichthyophis bannanicus, assembly GCA_033557465.1. NCBI lineage: Eukaryota > Metazoa > Chordata > Amphibia > Gymnophiona > Ichthyophiidae > Ichthyophis > Ichthyophis bannanicus. The sequence continues at coordinate 794,962,821 of CM066036.1, forward strand.
CACAGACATGGGGACATAGATTTAGGGGGAGGGGGCAGTGTGTATAATCTGCTCATACTTCTGTGGGGGGCGGGAGCTGGAGCATCTCAGAGACCAGTCCAGCAGGGGAGGGAAATTCACAGGGTGAAGAGACAGGCAGCTCCTAAAGCTCTTTTTTTGCACAGATGCTGGGAAACCAGAAATGCAACGAAGGTTTCAGGATGCCAACAGTCTCCCCGATGTCAAAGGTTTTGTCCAGACAGTTCTTCCCTAGTAATGGAAGGATTTTCTCACACAAAATGGTGAAAGCCCCGGAGGCCAGCCACCTCTGTCACCCTTTGGCAACCGGAAATGAAGTGAAACCAGGGGGGGGGGGGGTTACTGCTATTCGACTGTGCCAGAGGGCAACCTCTCTCCCCCCTCCCCCCAAAAAAGAAGTCTTTTCTACATCTTCAAGGAATATCCCTCAAGTACCTGTGCCAGCAGGCAAAAAAGCAGCAGGACGGTGGGGGGGGGGGGGGGGGGGGTTCTCTAGAAGGTTCCACCATCAGAGAGTTTGGCAGACGATGGGAAATACAACAGCAGATGCCCGACTTGCCATGAAGCAACTTGGCACAATACCCAGAAAGCAAAACCTTGCCTTATGCTGATACCAACAACAAGGAGTTTATCAGAGCAGGCCACCTCCTCGGGGGGGGGGGGGGGGCGCACCCAGAGAAATATCCCTCGAAGACGACGATGCCAGCTCACTCTTCCTCCCTGGCACTGCGCGACACCATGCAGATCATACCCACCTGGCAGGCCTGGACTGGCACAGAAGGGTTTGGACTCTCTGTGCCAGCCAAACATTACACAGCCCCTCTGCCAAACAGCAGCCAATCGTGACAGACGACTAGCAATTACCAAAAAAAAAAAAAGCCGTCTTACAATAGAGCAGGATAAATGGCGTTTGTGAGAAAAGAGTTCCAGTGGAGCTGCTGAACAGATTACTTCCGAAGTGTCAGAATAATCTGTTTCATATTTTCTTCCTCGGGGTACCGCGGGTCTCTTTCCAGGTGAGTGACGTGTGGGGCAAGGGGGGGGGGGAGTCACCTTCTCCAAGCCCAACTGATTGCTGCCTTTTGGCCAAGCATTCTCCCCCAATCCCTTAAGGCTCCGCAAGGCTGAATCACTGCAGGGTATGAAAGAGGAGAAGGGCCCACTCGGCACAGCTGGATCCAGAGGTGTTTAGCTGCTCTGCCCTCAGCGATCATGACTCTAGGGTCCTCTTGACCACGTCTTCTTAATAAGACCGGTGTGTATGAGTCTGGCAGCTGACCCGCCCCAGGGGTGCAAAAAGTGTGGTCTTTGCCCTTGTGTGTGATACCACAATACCAGTTTGCACATTTCCCAAAACGGAAAGACTTCCCACAAAAGACTGTACAGGGAAAGAGCTCTGTGTGATCCTGGGGGAAAGAGGAGCAGCAGCGGCAAACTCTGTTGTGTCCTGCTACCAAGCAAGAAACGTAACCTGACCAGCAGGACCAGTGCAAGGGTGGGAGGAGAACCTCATCCCTTGTGCCCCCCCCTCCAGCCCCCACTTCCATTGTTATTGTCGCTGCCACCGCCACCCCATGCAAAAGGAAGTGAAATCAGAGAGGGGGGGAGCAGGAACCGCACCCTTTGTCGGAGTTGAAGAAGGTAACCCCAGCACGTTGCTGCTGCAACGGGTGTCCCACAGAGGGCCAGCGCTCTAGGTGACCACCTAGTTCTCCTAATGGTAGAGCCAGCCCTGCTGACCAGGGACAATACAGATCAGAACCAGAACCTGGGAATGGGCCTCGCTGTTGTCCTCTCCGGAGACTTTAATTTTGTTTTCCTCTTATTACTGTTTTGCAAACTCCCTCTCTCTTCTGAACCTGAGCTAGGAAATGTATTACTTTGGCCGTACATGTAAAGCTGTCGTGCCAGTGAGCTGACCCAGATTCACAGGACTCCCTGTGCTGCCCCAGCCCTGGACACAGTAGCGGCTTTGTTACTGGTGGCTGCAACACTTGGTGGTCTTCACTGTCTATTCACCACTCTGTATGATCTTTTGGACCAGGAAAGATATATATACGGCTTAAATAAATGAACTGGGGAAGGGCGCACTATGAAGTGCACCTGTTCACCACAAGCACCTGTAAAACCCCCCCCCCCCCCCCCCCGTGGATAGCGCATGAATAGTTCTTGCAGCGATGGAACGACTTATATGCCAGTCGGATGTCAGCGATATCATAGAGCCAACCCCTGTCACAAGACATCCCCTTCCCTGGCTTTGCTGCAAGATGTCCTGGGGGTGGGTCTCAAATGCAGCCCACCTTCCCTTGGGTCAGCAGGTCAAGGTCTCAGTGCCTCAACTCCTGCCTAGAGCCCTCCCCCACTTGGGGGAAAGGGGTTTCAGGTCACGGGAGGCCGATGGTGCCAAACCCATGCTCTGCGACTGTGTATAATTCAGAGACATCTCTATCTGACTCTGGGACAACGCCATGCTGTCAGCTCTATTTAAGAGCTCTCTAGGCTCTCGCCTCCAATTTTGCATGGGTTTTATTCTATTTGCAGATGCTGCTTCTTGGATTTTATCAGCTCTATTGTCAATGCCACCTGAGAGACCAGATGTCTGGCTAAATCTCCTGGCTCTTTGGGGTCAGGTTAGCATCCATCCACTCAGGCTGGTAGACGGAGACCGAGGTCAGCAAAGGTCCAGCGGATAAGGTTTTTTACTAGCCAAAGCTGTGTCTCCCAGACGGCCAGTGCCTGGGAGTTAGGTGAGAACTGCCAAGTCTTCCTTGTTCAGTGCCGGTTAAAGGATGTACGTTGGACTCCTGCTTTTCTGGTATCATTTAAAAAAAAAAAACATCCCTGTCTAGTGAATGAAGCTGTTTCTGTTCTTCCCGCTTAGACACTCCCCACCAACACAGTCAACAAGCTAATAACCTCCTCCAAGACATCGCCTCGACACAACCAGACGCACAGCCTTCTTGTATTAATGTGCTCTTCTCTGGAACGCCCTAGCACGTCCCTTGAGAGCAGAAAGAAAGAGAAAGCACTTTAAGGCAGTATTACAGACCTACTTATTCACTCGAACTCTCAGCGATGCCTAGGGGGAGCGACTGTGGGGGTCCAGGGAAGATGCTCCTTGTGTATATCCCATATCCTTCCTGCACTAACTCTCACATCATTTTAAATGATTAATCAAAATTGTATTTCCTTCCTTTCTACTCTACTGAGTGGAAAACCACTCTGACGTATCCCAAAAAGGTCGAAAGGATATTAAAGGACCAAACTAAACCCGGCGTGGGGCAATGCTGTCTGTCCCTGCTGGACCGATTTCACTGTGATCATCAGCTCATTTAATTTAGTTTGGTTTATATATCCTAATGCCCACTTCTCGTGTTACTTGTCTTGATTAGACTGTAAGCTCTTATGAGCAGGGACTGTCTCTTACATGACTCTCGACGGCACTGCGTGCGCTATACAAATGATTAGTAGCAGTTATTAGGCACTCTGGGTTCTGATTTACAACCTGGGAACCCCCAAGGCAACTGTTTACCGACCGACCACTAACACTTTTGAGCAGGACACCTCCACCCCTGGACCCAGGACTCTGGTTGAACCCTAGGACAAGAGAGGGCATACTGTACCATACAAAGCACTCCATGGGATATTCTTTAGAAATCTCCTGCTAGGTCAGTGACACAGAACCTTTTGGGGTCAGCTGGACAAAGGAAGGGGAGAAATGTCATTAGGTCAAAAAAGGACAGAGGCGGTTACCAAGTGAGCATCCTGAGGGGGAAAGAGCAGCATCCATGGAGGAGGAGGGCTGCCGCCTCTTGTAGAACCAGTGGACTGCTACAGATCCCTGCACAGAAATTACCTGACCTCAGTCAGGGAATAGGTAAAAGAACAAATCCTCCAGAACTAGGGAAAACTACTTTAAATTGCATTCCCAGAGGATCTGGCTTTTACCTACTTGAAGACCGGGATTTAAACATGTCCCGGCACTAGTGAGCAGCGCTGATCAGGTTTCTATGCCAGAAGTGAAAGACTCAAGTTAGATTCAGCAGATCCGGAGCCGGATCCCCGGGATCTAACTTGATTCTTCCACTGTTGGAACAGAAACCTGGCTTCCTCCCTCCAGTATCCCGACCTATGAGTCGAGCATCCAGACCTGGAGGAAGGAACGAGTGTCAGTGCTCTGCAGCTGGAAAAACCTCCAGGGCTGCTAATGTGCAGCGCCGGCCAGGTTCCTGTTCTAACAGTGAAAGAATCACGGTAGATCCCGGGGATTCAGTTCTGCATCTGCTGCATCTAACTTGAGTCTTTCACTTTGGGCAAAGAAACATGACCAATGCTGCATACTAGCACCAGGGCAGGTTAACACCCCCCCCCCCCCCACCCCATGTCAAGTAACTGCCTTGGGGTAAGGGGAACAAAGAGAAGGTGGTTGCACCAACTCCCCAGGCAGCGCAATCACCTCCTCCTTGGTCCCCTCACCCCAAGTGGTTCTGCAAGGCTCAGCATTATCTATCTTGCTTTTCAGTCTCTACATCCAACCCATCTTGTGACGTCATCAGGAAACACAACATCCAATATGCATTTTACACTGACGACATGATGATTGACACCCGTCAATCTCGAAAAACCAGATTACTCTGCTATAACTGTCTGCCGACAGAAGATGACTGAATGACTCTCTCACAACAACCTCAACATTAACTGCAGAAAGAGAGAAGCACTCTTCGTCACGTGAGTGAAACAACTCCTCCCCCCCACCCACAATTCATCTCCCTACTCAATGCAACCATACCCATTAAGAACGAAGTAAAGTACCTAGGTGTAACCTTGGACCAGAACCTGAACTTCCAAACCCATATTAATAAGACAGCCAGAAGTGCATACCACAAGATGGCCATCAAAAGACGACTCAAACCACTCCTTAGTCAAGACCACTTTAGAACTGTCTGCCCAGCTGTAATCACGCCCAACTGGATTACTGCACCACACTATTTCACGGACTACCCAAACAGACAATTCGACCTCTACAGATGGTGCAAAATACTACTGCCCACATCATCACTGATCATCAACACACCAACATATCAATACCCTCCTGAGCCACCTGCTTTGGCTTCCGGTCGCTTCCAGGATCGAATTCAAAACATTTCTTAACATATACAAGATTCATCACAACTTATCCCCTGACATTCTCAAGAGTCTTATCAACACGAACATAAGCACAAGTCCCAGATGACGTAACAGAGTGGACACCATTCAAACCCCTAGCATTTACTCTAAAACCACCCAATCCACATCTGCAAGAGCACCGTCACTAGCAGCACCGACCCTCTGCAACTCCCTTCCAGATGACCTGAGAGCCACCTCTGATGCCAAAGACTTCAGGAAGAAACTCAAAACCCCCCTCTTCACAGAACCCCAAGGAGCCGTCACTTAATGCACAACTCCTCCCTCCTCCCGTTGACCCCCCCCCATCAGCTGCCTCAACCCATGACACTGCCTTGTAAATATTGTATATAAGCCTCTTTGTAATTTACTGCCAAAAACATCACACATGTTCCCCCCACCCCATATGACTATATAATGTCTAACCTGCCATGTATCATGTTTGTTTACCATGTAAATCACTTTGCTTATAGGATAAGGCAGTATACAAAACCTGTTAAATAAATAAATAGGTAAAAGCCAGATCCTCTGGGATGTGATTTTAGTTGGTCTTCCCTAGATCTGGAGTATGCAGATTTTCCGCAGGCCCTGTGAGTCTGAGTCACACACCACATACAGGAAAGAGTAATCACAGAAAGATTCAGCCAAAAACGACACTGGAAGCCCCAGGAAGCCAGACTCTGCCTGCACTGCAAGCCTGCCGGTGGGGGCAAGAGGCTTTCTACCACCGTAGACAGACCCTCTCTGCTACCCCCCCTCCCCCGCCCGCCCGTGCCTCTGTCCAGCCTGCCACACAGACCCCCTCTTGTGCTGAAGTGCTGCTTCAGCCCTGTGTTGGGCCTTAAAGTGCCCTTGTGCCCACCATCTGCAGTTCCTGCCCCTGCTCCCCCTCCAATGCAACTTTCTTGCAGGGCGGGCAAGAGTGGCAGCTGGAACTGTGTGCAGCTGTGTGGGTATTTTAAAGCCCAACAGAGTAATGAACTAGCAGTTCAGCTGCAGCTTCCGGAGGTAGTGATGCTGCCCACCAAGGTCTGCCGCCCTAAGCGACCACCTAGGTGTGCCTAGTAGATGCACCAGCCCCTGAACCCTGGAGAAATAGAAACAGCAGGACGGCCCGTCCATTAGCCAAATTAGGCAGCCGCCTAGGGCAACAGCAAAGAGCAGGGCGTTCAAAGCTAAACCCCAGATCCGGATGGGGAGGGGGCTAAAGCTTCTTTGCCTAGGGCAGGAACACCTGAAAACAACTCTGGGGCCGGCTGTGCCGAACAGAAATACAAAATACAAAAAGGCACCAGAGCCGCACATTTGCCCAAACTAAGTCCTCCAGAGAGGAAGGGGCAGGGAACTCTGCGGCGCCCCCTCCCCCGAACCCCAGGGGCAGCACCGTCCCCGTCCTCGGACCCTGAACTTCAGCCCGATCCCTGGACCTGCGCACTGTCCGGCTAATACATCGGCCGGACTCCGAGTCTAAAGTCGAAGAGGAGAAGTTGAGCGCGCAACCCCCGGCCGCCCGCGCCCAGAATGACACAAACACCCCCCACCCCCCATATCTCCCCCTCCCGGGATCGCAGTCCGGAAACTTTCGGGGCCCGTGTGCCCAGATCCGTCTGCAAAGAGGCTCAGAACAGGAACCGGAGCCCCAGAAAGTGCCCGAGGGATCCCGGGACCTGGGCACCACGAGCCCTTCGGGGGGGGGGGGGCGCACTTCCCTGGCTCCCTACCTGGGGGGCGATCGCCCGAAGCCGCTGGTCCCTCGCTGCCTCCTCCTGCGAGCCCCGATCGCCGCCGGTTTCTGGAGGGAGGGAGGTTCCCGATCAGCTACTTCCCGAGCACCTCCCAGCCCAGCCCAGCCCCCTCCCCTCCGCTCCGCTCCGCTCCGCAGCTCGGACGCCTGCTGCCCCCCGGCGGCCGCGAGACGCTACTGCAGGCACAGCTATGCGAATATACGACCTATGACAAAAGCTACAGCACGTAGGCAGCGCTACACGGACATGTAAGAGACAGTCTCTGCCCATCAGAGCTTACAATCTAGTCAAAACAGGCAGCACTAGCTGTAGACACGGGAGACATCCAGGGGGAATGGCAAAGAAGCACAAAGGAGATCAGAGGAGTCAAGATCTGAAAGCCACACCCAAGAGGTGAGTTTTCAGCCTGGATTTGAAAAGGGTCAGAGAAGGCGCCTGATGCACAGACTCAGGTAGTTTGTTCCAGGCATAAGGATCAGCAAGATGAAAGGAGTGAAGTCTGGAGTTGGCAATAGAAGAGAAGGGCACAGATAGTTTGCCAGAAGAGCGGAGTTCCCGAGGGGGTTGTAAGGAGAGATAAGAGAGGAAAGGTAGTGAGGAGTCGCAGAGTGAATGCATTTATAGGTCAGCAGGAGAAGTTTGAACTGGATGCCGAAACGGATAGGAAGCCAATGAAGTGACTTGAGAAGAGGGGTAATATGAGCATGACAAGGTTGGCAGAAGATTAGCCATGCAGCAGAGTGTTGAACAGATTGAAGGGGAGAGAGATGACTCAGAGGGAGACCAGCAAGGAAAAGAATCCCCCCCCCACCCGGTCTGCAGCTTGTCCTGCTCTGATGCTGAGGGCTAAGCTATCAGTAGTTTAACTATTGGCAGGGTCTCCCCAGTTGCACAGGTCTCAGCTGAGATGCCAGGCCAAGTCAATCACCCATCTGGGCAGCAACAGAAAGTGACAGCATTGGCGGTGAAGGATCACATTTCTGTGACAACGGCAACACTAGAATTACCAGCGCAGAAGAAAGGTCTGACCGTCTACTTCAGCATCTTGCCATGAACCCAATGGATAGTTACAACAAAACAAAAGAGGAGACCCCCAGGTCGGAAGCAACTCAACTGCATACTGGAGAAGAGCTGAACACCTTTCAGAGTAATGCAATGCAATGTGTGCCTTCGAGTCAGTCCTGACTCCTGGCGACCCAAAGCCAGCATTTATAACAACATAAGAACGTAAGATATGCCATACTGGGTCAGACCAAGGTCCATCAAGCCCAGTATTCTGTTTCCAACAGTGGCCAATCTAGATCACAAGTACCTAGCAGTTTCCCCAAAGGCCACAGATTACACAATGCTTGTACTGGGTCAAGCATTGATATCCTGGGTCCCTTCTTAATAATGGTTTATGGACCTTTCCTCCAGAAACTTGTCCAAACCTTTTTTAAACCCAGCTACACTAACAGCCTTTACTACATCCTCCGGTAACAAATTCCAGAGTTTGATTACAATCAGAATCCTAGCTACATCCAAATACGACCACATCACCCCCCATCCACAGTACAGCGCTTACCTGGTGTAAGTCATACTTAACAAACGGCAGCATGTCCGAACTGGCTCCTCTACCTCCAAACCTTTCCTGCAAGAGAAAGGCATGCCACAGGGATCATCTCTCTCAGCCCTACTGTTTATTTTATTTATTTATTTTATTTTACGTCTTTTCTATACCGCGCTTTTTAAAGTCAGCTTGGTTTACAAATAACAGCAGGTTTGTACAGTACAGGCAGCTCCCATACTGGACTTACAAAAACCAGGGTTTTGCAACTTGGATTAACTGGGGTAACAATGTACATGTTACGCTGTAGCTTGGCTACTCATTTAGGTAGCTATAATACAGGCTGTTCAATGTATACATGCAGCCCATTTGCGAGCTCATCCGCTCCTTCAATATCAACTGCCTGGTCTATGCCGACGACGTTCTACTTTACATGGCTATCTCAACTGAACATCCAGATCTCTCACCACTAACAACCTGCTTCAATGCCATCACTGATTGGCTACATACGCAGAGGCTCAGAATAAATTTCAAGAAAACAAAGGTCCTCTTCATCACCAGGAACCCAGCATTCACGCCGCCCACCACTCTGAATGTACGAGGTGCAGAGCTCCTCAGCAAGCCCACTGTACAGTACCTAGGGGTCACGCTAGACCAACAGCTCAACATGAAAACCCACATAAGCAACATGGTCAAAGCGGTCTACCACAAAATAAGGACGCTCCATCACCTACAACAGCTGCTGGAGCCAGATCACTTCTGGACAGTCTATCAAGCCCTAGTAAGCCCACATTTTGACTGTGCTAACGTTATACTACACGGACTCCCAAAGAGCTCGCTGAATCCTCTGCAGTTTGCAATGAATGCAGCCACCAGAATCTTGCACGGAGCCTCCAGGAGAGAATACATAACCCCAATATTGAAACATCTGCATTGGCTACCGGCCCACTGCAGACTCTCCTTTAAAGTCTTATTAATGACCTTCAGGAGTGGAGGAGTAGCCTAGTGGTTAGAACACTGGCTTGGTAGCCAAGCAACCAGGGTTCAATTCCCACTAGCACTCCTTGTGGCCTTGGGTAAGTCACTTAACCCTCCATTGCCTCAGAAGAAAAGCCTGGCAATCTACTTCCAGTGACACTGCCAAGAAAACCCAGGAATTTCTGGGTCGCCAGGAGTCAGGACTGACTCAAAGGCACACATTGCATTGCAATGACCTTCAAGGCCATCAACAAGTGCTCCTCCACCTCCGTCACGGAACTCATCCAGCCCACCCCCCTCAACAGAGCTAGGAGATCAGCCGCCACCAACACCCTGGTACTCCCGAAGGCGATAACGAAATGTTCACAGTCAACTAGAAACAGAGCCTTTGCGCTATATGCACCCACATGCTGGAACGCCCTCCCACCGGCCATCCGTGCCATCACCGCCCTCACCCAGTTTAGGAAGTTGCTAAAGCACTGTCTTTTCCTCCAGCACTATACCAACCCAAATGACATCTCACAGCCGGTCACTCTCAGGAACCCGGTTGTCATCCCAGCACAGCCACCCTGCACGAGTGCAGCCCCACCCTCTAGATCACGATTCTCTCGGCAGGTGGAAGGTATACATACTCTGACCTGTCAATCTGTACATAGTTAGACAAACCTGTAAATAGTTGTGAGCTGGTCATGTCGCCTGTGACAGCCAACTTGCCTGTACATAGTTACCCTGTCAGCCCGTGTAGAAATCCCTGTTCACTGTAAGTCCAGTGTAGGCCCTGCCTGCACTGCACAAATTTGTTAACTGTAAACCGCACTGATTCTAAAGAGCGCGGTATAAAAAAAAAGACATTAAATAAATAAATAAATTCTAATTCAGCTTCATTGGCTCCCCATAACAAGTCGCCTGACCTACAAAGCAATGCTGCTCACTTTCAAGGCCATGCATACAATGTCTGCAACCTCACTTTCAGAACTGATACAGAGAATGCCGGAGACCAGGACCAGGAGAATAAGTATGCTAAACTCACTCATGACCCCATCAACAGTAAGGACCTGTACCCAGTCAACCATGAACCGCGCCTTTTCCCTATTTGTCCCAACAGAATGGAATGCCCTACCTTCAACGATACGTGCTATCCCGGATCTTACAACTTTTAGGAAAGCATTGAAGACTCATCTCTTCCAACTAACATACAACCACTCACCCTAGACCAGACACGCAAACAAAAACAGCTGACGGCACACAACTTTAAATATGTGCCATCGTATAATACTGTAACCTCGTCTCACCCTGTTCTACCCTGTCTCACCCCCTGTTTTAGCCATGTTTGCACCCTCTAGGGTTGTCTTGATTAGATTGTGAGCTCTGATGAGCAGAGACTGTCTCTTGTTTGTTCTTATGTAAAATGCACTGATTTTAAATAGCACAGTATATAAAACCAAATAAATAAATAGGCTACCCTGTAGCTTCATTGCATGTCCCCTAACCTTTCTATAGTTTGATGACGTAAACAATCAAGCTACGTTTACCCGTTCCACTCCATTCATTAATTTATAGACTTCTATCATATCTCCCCTCAGCCATCTCTTTTCAAATTGAAGAGCCCTAACCTTATAAGCCTTTCTTCATAGGGGTATCCTTCCATCCCCTTTACCGTTTTGGTGGCTCTTCTCTGTACCTTTTCTTATAACACTATATCCTTTTTAAGATACAGTGACCAGAATTGCACACAATATTCAAGGTGCGGTCTCACCATGGAACGATATAGAGGCATTACAATATCCTTTGTTTTATTTTCCATTCCTTTCCTTATGATACCTAGCATTCTATTTGCTCTCTTGGCTGCCGCTGCACACTGGGCCGAGGGATTTAACATGTTATCCATGATGACACCTAAATCTTTTTCCTGGTTGGTGGTTCCTAATGTGGTACCTTGCATCGTGTAACCATAGTTTGGGTTGTTCTTCCCTAGGTGCATAACTTTGCACTTGTCCACATTAAATTTCATCTGCCGTTTTGATGCCCAGTCTTCCAATTTATCAAGATCCTCTTGCAATTTTTCAGAATCCTCTTGAGTTTTAACAACTTTGAATAATTTTGTGTCATCTGCAAATTTTATTGCACTCTATCCATCTGCTATGAAGTCACGCAGATGTATAAGTAATCCGTGGATTCCGGTCTTGCTGGAGGTGATTTTTCGGTTCAACTAAGGTGCACTTGATACAGGGCTGTCCATGCCCGAAACATGCATGTCGTGCCGTGCTGATATCCCATGACGTTTTATCGCCTACTCCTTCAGATAAGTGTTTTTTGCACTATTTTCACTTCACTGATTTTGCTTGTTCTTGTTGAGTAAAAGGGCCCGTCTGACACTGAGGAGGGAGTTTCCTTCTCCCCTCTCATGTCGGTCCGGTCCCGACAAAATAAAAAGCACACTTAGACAAGCTCTTTGAAAGTTTTGGGAGAATCCTTATGGTTTTTTCGATGACTTTCTGTTTCCATATGAAGTCACGCAGGACAGTAAAGTATGTCCACATATAGCAGGTGCAGTCTGGCCAGACACTCTAAAATCCCTGCATGAACATATCTTCTGTCATTGCACCTGACACACCATTGTTTCACCACGCAAAACCATAGCATCCTTTAGTAAAAGGGCCCCATAGTGTTGCAGGGAAAGGGCCACATCCAAAAATCATTTCTGGACTGGTGTCTGGGTGGAGCACACTGCATATACCTCACTGTACTTCATTTGCAGTCTGTAATGTTGTTCTTCCTGCCAGGGAGCTCTTACCGCCTGCTCTTGAGCTGGTGTTAAGGTTTCCATGTTATATGCTGGCATCCCGTCTAACACACGATAATCTTCCCATGCATTATGATGTGGCTGGATGAAAGCCCTCGGGACGTCTGACTGCTGATGTAGCTGCGCATGAAATGAGGGTCAGAAGCTGCAAAGATGTCTTACATATTGGGACATGGAACATACGAAGCATACGAAATGGAACGTGTACAACTCGATCTGTTGGGTGTCAGCGAACTGAAATGGACTGGCATCAGGCACTTTGCATCTGATGATCACATGGTCTACTATGCTGGAAATGAAAGACAAAGAAGAAATGGTTTTACATTTATAATTAAGAAGAAACTTGCAAGAACTGTAATAAAATACATTGCAGTCAGTGAACACTTAATTTCACTGGGAGGAGTGGCTCAGTGGTTGGGACAGGTTACCTCAGGCCGGAGGGCCGGGGGTTCAATTCCCGCATGGGCACAAGTAACCTCAGGCCAGAGGGACTGAGGTCTCTAGTCCCATGGCTGCTCCTTGTGGCCTTGGGCAAGCTACTTAACCCTCCATTGCCTCAGGTACACTTAGATTGTGAGCCCTTTGGGGACAAGGGAATAAAAGTACCTGTTAGTATATACATGTAAACCGCTCTGATGCGTAAGTAAAGGGCGGTATATCAAATGCCTAACCATAACCATAACCATAACCATATTCGTCTACGAGGAATGCCCATCAACACTACTATAATTCAAGTATATGCCCCAACAACAGAAGAGGATGAAGTTGATGAGTTCTATGAACACGTAGACGCTGAAATTAACAGAACGTGCAAACAGGATATCCTGATAGTCATGGGTGACTGGAATGCAAAAGTTGTCAAAGTGGCTGGAAAATATGGACTTGATGACAGAAATGAAGCTGGAGAAACATTGATAGAATTCTGCAAGACCAACAATCTGTTCATCTCAAACACCTTCTTCCAGCAACACAAGCAGCGACTATACACATGAACTTCATCCAATGGATTGTACAAAAATCAAATTGACTACATCTGTGGAAGTCAGCAATGGAAAAGCTCTATAACATCAACAAAGGCAAAACCTGGAGCTGAATATGGTACAGATCACCAACTACTAGTATGCAAACTCAAGCTAAAGTTGAAAAAAGAGCAAGCCACTCATGAATGTAGCAAAATATGACCTTGAGAATGTTGTTGTTGTTGTTGTTGTTGTTAAGTGCCATCAAGTCGGTGTCGACTCATGGCGACCTTCTGGAAAGTTGTCCTAAATTGTGTTCGGTCATCAGTCAGGTGGCTCATTGTTGACAGACTGGCACCTGTAGCTGCTGTTATTGTATCGATCCATCTCATTGCTAGCCTTCCTCTTTTACATTGACCTTCTACCTTGCCAAGCATGATGTCTTTCTCTAATGATCTCTCTCTTCGCATGATATGTCCAAAGTATGAAAGTCGAAGTCTTGTCATCTGAGCTTCTAAAGAAAGCTTAGGTTTGATCTCCTCTAGTACCGACTGGTTTGTTCTTCGGGCAGTCCATGGGATATACAGTATTTATCACCAGCACCATAATTCAGAAGCATTAATTTTCTTCCTGTCTATCTTTTTCACTGTCCAACTTTCACATCCATATGATGTTATTGAAAATGCCATGGCTTGAACAAGTCGAATCTTTGTATGGAGAGAGACATCTCTGCTCTTGAGAATCTTGTCTAGGTCTTTCATAGCCATTCTGCCAAGACCAATGCGTCGTCTGATTTCTTGACTGCTTGTTGCTTCTTTATTGATAGTTGATCCAAGTAGGTTAAAGTTGTTCACAATTTCAATTTCTTCTCCTTCAACGATGAACCTGTTGATTATGCCAGTTGTCATGATCTTTGTCTTCTTTAGATTAAGGTGCAGGCCCATTTTAAGATTATGTTCCTTGATCTTGAGAAGCAAATGTTTCAGATCATTTTCACTTTCAGCCAGTAATGTGGTATCATCAGTATAACGAAAGTTGTTGATGAGTCTTCCACCAATCTTTACACCTCTGTTGTCTTCATACAATCCTGCTTCTCTGATGATTTGTTCTGCATATAAATTAAACAGGTAGGGGGAAAGTATGCAGCCTTGTCTTACACCTTTGCTTATTTTAAGCCATTCTGTTTCTCCTTGTTCCGTTCAAACTGTTGCTTCTTGATCAATGTAAAGGTTGTGCAATAGTACGATCAGGTGTTCTGGTATACTCATGCTTCTTAATATGGCCCAGAGTTTCTCATGGTTCACACAGAACTGACAAAACAGCTCACTCCTGGAAACTTGGCAACTCTGCCTGTGTATTACCCAAGCAGCCCTGTTGCCTCCCTCGCATTAGCTGTTGTTCCACTTTTACCCTCACACCTAGGACTGGTTGCAGGGTTTTGGGCTAGGAAGGTAGCCAGTGGTATTTAAAGTCTATTTGGCACCAGGAGTGGACACGCCTCCTACTGGACCCACTTCTTTGCTGGTTTGCCACACTGTCTCCACCTAGAGCTAATTGGCTCTAGATGCTCCTGACAGGCTTGATGCATTCCTGGGTTTACTGATTTGCATGCAGGGACATGTAGTTCTGATTTCTTCGTTGCACTCCATAAGAAAAGGAAAACGACAAGTCTCTGCATGCAATGAGGTAAACCCAGGACTAGATCAGGCCTGTTGGGAGGGAGCAGCTGGTGGACCTGGAGCGGAGGCAGTGTGACAAGCCAGCAAAGAATTATTTATGTATTTATTTGTGGGTTTTATATACAGTCAAGGCGGTTTACATAGAACAAAATAGTGCATAATAGTGGCGATTTACATGGAACACGCGATATTACAATGAACAGATGATGGTGTTCACAGAAACAGACGTGAAAATTAAATAGGCATAAGTTAAGGGGGCGGAATTTAACTTACATTAAAGTAAACGAGGTGTAAAGTAAAAAGGCGTGATTCGTTAGGTTATAAAGTTAACATCTGCCTCAGCATACAGCTTAATTATCTTTCAGCTTCTTTACACTGGATATTTATACATTGGAGGCAGCTGGAAATTGTGTAAGTGATGAGACAATAGGGCATCTCAGAGTGCTAGGTCAGAAGCCCAAGGACATCAGGATGGTGAGCTTTCTGTTACATTGGGTAGATATTAGGGCCGGCAAATCCTTCCCATAGTATTCTGTGAATTAGTATGGTTTGATTTCTTTTTGGAAGGTGGAAAGGTTGGTTATAATTCTTATCCTATCCGGTAGGGCGTTCCAGAGAGTTGGGGAGTAGAGCGTAAAGGCTCTGTTGCTAGCTAATCGGTTAGTTTTTCTGAATTCCTTAGGGATTGAAAAGCTGGTCTGTGTACACCCCCTTCTCTGCCTGTTATTTGGGAGAGGTTGCATTAGAGAACTCAGGTAAGATGGAGCGAGATTACGTAGCACCTTGAAGGTAACCAGTAGGGATTTGTACTGTTTCTACTTGGTAGAGGGAGCCGGTGTAATTGGTGTAATATAGGTGTGATGTGCTGTGTTTTGTGTACCTTTTGAATTATGCAAGCAGCGGTATTTTGTGGCATTTGAAGTTGGTTTAAAGCTTGTTTAGATGTGCTCTGAAAGATGCTCTTGCAATAATCTAAGTGGGGGCAAATAATTGCTTGAAGCAATGAGCAGAAATCATGATCTTCTAGAAGAGGTCGAAGGTGTTGAATCGTTCTTAGCTTGTTGTATACTGCTCTAGTTGTTAAATGAATATGTGTAGCTAGGACTAGGTGTTGATCCAGGGCAACTCCCAAGTATTTCACTTCTTTTTTAACTTCAAGCAATGTTTCTTTGACTGACTGTGGATGGTGGGATGAAATTGTTATCCTTCGAGATAAAAAGAACTTCCGTTTTCTTGAAGTTTATTCTTAGGTTATTGGATGTTAACCACTGTGAGGCCTCATTGAAGCATTCTATTATAAGGTTGAGGTCTGGTTTATTGGCAGGTATAACATAATGTCATCCACATAAATATGATGGATTATCATGTGCTTGTGGAGTATGTTAGTGATCGGCTGACTATAGATGTTAAACAGTAATGTTGATGGGGCAGAGCCTTGCAGTAATCTTTGCTGTTGACTGTAAGCTTTTCATGTTGATTGACCAATTCTCACTAGTTGAGTGCAGTCTGTTAGGTAAGATTTGAACCATAACAGTGCAGTCTCATAAATTCTAATCTGTCGAAGGCTTGCAAGCAGTATGTTGGGATTTATAGAGCTGAACGCAGAGGTTATGTCCAGGAATATTAAAACAAAGGGCTTGTTTGATGTTTATATTTACTGCGCGTGCCTCCGTCATGTGGTCCTAGAATTTTGGCGCTCCCCTCCTCGCCGGCACACAGGCAGGACCGCACCCACCACCCCACCCTTGGTAAACCAGTGGCTCTAGTGCAGAGTTTTGCTCCAGATTTTTCTGTTAGTCTTGCTCCCAATGCAGAAAGCAAGCTCGAGCAGGAAATCTCATGCAAACAAATTACTTTTTAATTGCTCCCAGTGTAAATAACTTGGCACAATTTTTTTTTATTGTCCTCTTTACCTGAATTATTAGGGCTGCTCAGAGCAAGCATAAGATGCAGCCGGGAGCAAAAGGATCATCTGAGGTGAAGTGTCACAGTCCTCACCCCTAATCACCACAAAAGTCAGCAGTGTTTATTTATTTAGCTAGGGTTATACGCCGCTTTTCACCAGTCAAAGCGGTTTCCAGAGAACAGAACATTTTACATTGAACAGATGTTGTACAAGTAACATGGTAACGGTTGACATTCAACATTTTGTTAATAGAATGTTTTAACTGATATAAACAACTATTTACATTTGTGAATCTGTTTTGATTGAGTTATGTAGCTGGAGGGGGTTAGGTGGGGGGGGGGGGCAAAATGTTCAGTGAAGAGGTGGGTTTCCAGGTGTTTGCAGAATGTAGGGAGGTGGGTGATATTTCTTAGTGGGTAAGGGAGGGAGTTCCGTAGGCAGGGAGCGTAGAGTTCACATTCTCTGTGGCATGTTTGTTGATTGTATTTATGGTTCGTTCACCACCTCCTCTCTGGCCGATCGGCATGCAGCACAGGGAGTGGATCGGAGACTCCTCCCGCTCCCTGCACCGAAGGCCAATCAGGCCAGAGCAAGCAGGACTCAAATTCAGCTGCACCGAAGTGCGTGACCGCGCCTGGCATGGATCGTAGGCGCATCACAAAATAACCAAAGCTGCTCCAAGGCACAGGACAGGCAGCCACCGGCCCGATCAGCGTCGAGGAAGGGAGCAGGTTGGTAAGCTCCTCCTGCTCCCCACCGCAAGGCCAATCGGGCCGAAGATCACCACCGGCAGACCACTTTAAATTGAAGCCACTCCAAGGTGCGCCTGCGCCTGAGGGCCCTTTGGCGTGGCCCTTAAGCGGGGCATGATAGCGAAGTCGCTTTCACCCCTCACAGGTGAATTCACCAAACACAACCGAAAGACTCATGTGCCAGCTATACAAACTAAGCATCCACCATGCCCCTCCTTTGCACCTCACGATACCTCATTGCTTCTAACATTGCTGCAGCGTTGCTATAACATTGCTACCTCATTGCCTGTAATATAACATATACTGCATAGCCCCTCCCTGTTCCTCTTCCATGGCTCCACATCACATTGTCCTCCTCTTCTTCATACTCCCTAACTGCTTCCCCTCCTTCCAGCACCCTAATTCTTTCCCTCCCTACCCCCGCTTTACCATCCTCACTTCCCCCGCCACATCATTCTCTCCCTCTCATTCAACCTTCACCTCCCTCTCTAAGGCAACCTCACCCACGTTTCCGCCGTACTGTCTCCTCTCAACCCCGTTCTCTGCTACTCCTTCTCCTTCTGTCATCCGGAGATATCAACCCCAACCCTGGCCCCCCTGGATGTCTGTCTCACTCTGAGAAGAGATCCTCACGCAACTTGTCTAATCTTATCCATATCCCTCTCCTTTCCCCTTCCACTCTCCCTTTCTCATGTGCCTTGTGGAACGCACACTCTGTCTAATAAACTTGCTTTTACTCATGATCTCTTTATCTCTAAGGCTCTACATCTTCTTGCCCTAACTGAGACCTGGCTCCTCCCAGATGATACCGCATCTATTGCTGCTCTCTGCCACGGGGGCTATCAGTTCTCCCACACGCCTCGTCCCACTGGCCGTGGTGGTGATGTTGGGCTTCTACTTTCTCCCTCCTGCCAATTCCAACCCCTCCTGCTGCCTCAGTCTCACTCCTTTCTCTCCTTTGAAGTCCACTCCATCCGCCTTTTCACGCCACTTCCTCTCCAGGTAGCTGTTATTTATTGACCTCCTGACAAGTCTGCTTCTACCTTTCTCACTGACTTTGACTCATGGCTTTCCTTCTTTCTGGATTCCTCTTCCTCCACTCTTATTCTTGGTGACTTCAACATCCATGTCGATAACCCCTCTGATCCTTATGCTCTAAAGCTCCTCTCCCTTACCTCCTCGTTTGACCTCCAACTTTGTTCTACGGCCCCCACTCACCAGCATGGCCACTGCCTGGACCTGATATTTTTCTCTAATTCCTCATCCTTGAGCTTCCGTAACTCAGTTCTTCCCTTACCTGACCATCACCTTTTAAGCCTCAGTCTTCATCTCCCGCTGCCTCAACCTCGTCCTGTCTCCTCAAACCTATTTAGAAACCTTCATGCTATTGATCCCTTGACTCCCTCTTCCACCATTTCTCCGTCTCTTTCTTCCATTCTGTCATCCAAGTCTGTCAGCGAGGCAGTAACTTCCTACAATACTGCACTCTCTTCAGTTCTGGATGCTCTCGCTCCACCCACCTCACATCCTGTGAGACGTTCTGTGCCCCAACCCTGGCTTTCATCCACTACCCACTATCTATGTTCCTGTGCCCCTGCTGCTGAGCATGCTTGGCTCAAATCCCGCTCCCCTTTCTTCACTTCAAATTCATGCTTGGCTCTTTCCAGTCAGCCATAGCTCTTGCCAAACAAGACTATTATGTCCAGCTGACTAACTCTCTTGCCTCTGATCCTCGCTGTCCCTTCACTACTCTCAGCTCTCTCCTCAAAGTGCCTCCGCCTCTGATCCCTCCCTCCCTCCCTTTCTGCTCAAATCCTGGCTGACTACTTCCATGACAAAATCCACAAGATCACCCTCCAATTCCCCACAAACTCAGCTATTTCCCCTCCTCCCCCTCTCCACTCCCAACTCTCCGCCCCCCTCCCCTTGCTACCCTCTCTTCCTTTCCTGTCATCTCTGAAGAGGAAACTGCACTCCTTTTGTCCTCCTCCAAACTCACCACCTGCTCCTCTGATCCTATCCCCACCCGTCTCCTAAGCCCCATCTCCTCCATCGTTGTCCCTTCCATCTCTCATATTCTCAACCTTTCGCTCTCCACTGCAATGTCCCTGCGGACTTCAAGCATGTTGTGGTAACACCTCTCCTCAAAAAACCCTCACTTGATCCCACCTGTCCTAATTATCGACCCATCTCTCTCCTTCCCTTCATTTCTAAACTACTTGAACGTGCAGTTCGCCACCGCTGCCTTGACTTCCTCTCCTCTCTTGCCCTCCTGGATCCCTTACAGTCTGGCTTTCATCCCTTACACTCTACTGAAACAGCTCTTGTCAAAGTCTCCAGTGACTTGTTCCTGGCAAAATCCGAGGGCCTGTACTCTGTCCTCATCCTTCTTGATCTCTCTGCTGCTTTTGACATTGTTGACCACAACCTTCTCCTCGATACCCTGTCCTCACTTGGTTTTAAGTGCTCTGTACTATCCTGGTTCTCCTTCTATCTCTCCCATCGCTCCTTCTGTGTGTGCTCTGGTGGCTTCTCCTCCTCCGCTACCCCACTCCCAGTTGGTGTACCCCAAGGATCTGTCTTGGGTCCGCTCCTTTTTTCTCTCTATACCCAGTCCCTTGGTGCGCTTATCTCTTCCCATGGCTTTCAGTACCATCTGTATGCCGATGACTCCCAGATCTACCTCTCTACGCCTGAAATCTCTCCTGCAATCCCGACCCAGATCTCTGCTTGCCTTTCTGACATCGCTGCCTGGATGTCTCACCGCTGCTTGAAATTGAACATGGCCAAGACTGAACTTATTTTTCCCCCTAAAACTTCCCCTCCTCTTCCTCCTTTCTCAGTCTCTGTGGATAACTCTGTACTCCTTCCTGTTTCCTCACCCTGCAATCTGAGTCTTTGACTCCTCTCTCTCTTTCTCCACACATATCCATCTCGTAGCTAAGACCTGCCATTTCTTTCTGTACAACATTAGCAAAATCCACCCTTTCCTTTCTGAACACACTACTAAAACGCTTGTCCACTCCTTAATCACCTCCCATCTTGACTACTGTAACCTCCTCCTTGCTGGTCTCCCTCTGAATCATCTCTCTCCCCTTCAATCTGTTCAACACTCTGCTGCGCGGCTAATCTTCCGCCAGCCTCGTCATGCCCATATTACTTCTCTTCTCAAGTCACTTCACTGGCTCCCTATCCGTTTCCACATCCAATTCAAACTTCTCCTGCTGACCTATAAATGCATTCACTCTGCGGCTCCTTTCATCTCTTATCTCCCCCTACACCCCTCTCGGGAACTCCGCTCTTCTAACAAACTGCTTCTATATCTGCCCTTCTCTCCTACTGCTAACTCCAGACTTCGCTCCTTTCACCTTGCTGCACCTTACGCCTGGAACAAACTACCTCTGTCTGTACGCCAGGCACCCTCTCTAGCCCTCTTCAAATCCAGGTTGAAAGCTCACCTCTTCGCTGCTGCCTTTAGATCTTGACTCACCTGATCGCCTTTGTCCCCCCTGCTGTTTTACCCCTGCTTACACCTTCTGTGTTGTCTGTCTTGACTAGACTGTAAGCTCTGATGAGCAGGGACTGTCTCTTTTATGTCTGTGCAGCGCTGCGTACGACTGGTAGCGCTATACAAATGCTCAGTGGGAGTAGTAGTAGTGGTTTGCGGTATGTTGAGCTTGTTGACTGTAGTATGTCTTTGTGGCCTGGAAGTTGTGGTTTCTGTAGAAGGGATTTCAGGCAGTTTCCTGGTGGGAGTGAAGAGCTTTGTGAGTGAGGAGGATGCATTTGTAATTTATTCTATTGGTAAGGGGCAGCCAGTGTAATTGTTTTAGGATGGGGGTGATGTGGTCGTATTTATTTGCACCTTGTCTGGTACGTGAAGCGGTGTGTTGTGCAGTTTATAGAGGGAGGAGTGTTGATTGAGATAGACCTCGGTAGATACTGTTACAGAAGTCTGCATGAGGGAGGGTGAGAGCTTGCAGTGCGGATCTGAAATCTGTAGGCTCGAGAAATGGAAGTCGTCGCTGCAGGGTCTTTGTTTTGAAGTAGATTGTCCTTGCTGTCATTGTTATTTTGGTTTTGAAGGATAGTTGCTGGTCAGTTGTGATGCTGAGGTATTTTAGCTCAGTTTTTACATTTATTGGGATGTTGTTTCACTTTATGGTAGATGGGGGTGTGAAGGAGGTATCTCTTGTAATGAACATAGCCTCTGCCTTCTTAAAGTTGATGGATAGGTTGTTGGTTGAAAGCAAGTGTGAGACTTCTGTGAAACAGTCTTGAATTTGTGTATAATCAAGTTGATTGGAGAGGAGAGGGCAGTACAGCATAATATCATCAGTGTATATGCGATAGTGGATGTTGTGTATGTTCCAGGTGTCAAACACCCCCTCCCCCCACACACACTCCATGATCCCCATAAAAAATGTTTTGATGGCCCAAATGGCTCCTAGACTCCCATCCTCACCCCTCCAATAAAGAAAGGATTCCCAGTGGGGCCCCCCAGAGGCAATTTTGCCTTATTTGGTAGACTGACCCCACATGGGGCATCTTGGGGTGCACTGCGCAGTAGCAGCGCCGCTGTTTTACAATATGACGGGTCAGAGGCAGGAACATGCGGACAGTGTTCCCGCCCCTCATTTGATGTATTGGGGGATGGGAGGGAGTCCAGAGGGCCTCACTAGAAATCTTTTTTATATTGGGGAGGGTGGGGGATAGGGGCCACTGGGGCCAGCAATGTTTATTTTCCTGGTGATTGGGGGGTGGGGGTAACCTTTTATTTTGCTCACAGGCATTGCAGCACATACACACTGCTGCCAAACTCTTGTACAATATATAGGCGCAATTAATGCAGATTCCTACGCATGCGTATCTGGCTCGCTCTCCTTGTTCAACGCAGACCTTTTGCACACAGCTCATTTGCATGCTGTTTGCACATGGTGTCGCTGAGAAAAGCGTCTGCGCAAAACTTGCTTAGGAAACCTCGTGCTACAGCTTCCACGCTGGGCTGTAGTGTGGGACCTTTGTGTGGAGCTGTTAGTGTTTAGTATATACCTGAGGGAATGGCTTCTGCGCTGGGCTGTAGTGCGGGATCTTTGCGTGGAGCTGTTAGCGTTTAGTATGTACCTGAGGGAAAGGCTTCTGCGCTGGGCTGTAGTGCGGGATCTTTGCGTGGAGCTGTTAGTGTTTAGTATGTAGCTGAGGGAATGGCTTCCGCACTGGGCTGTAGTGCGGGATCTTTGCGTGGAGCTGTTAGTGTTTAGTATATACCTGAGGGAATGGCTTCCGCGCTGGGCTGTAGTGCGGGATCTTTGCGTGGAGCTGTTAGTGTTTAGTATATACCTGAGGGAATGGCTTCCGCGCTGGGCTGTAGTGCGGGATCTTTGTGTGTAGCTGTTAGTGTTTAGTATGTACCTGAGGGAAAGGCTTCCGTGCTGGGCTGTAGTGCGGGATCTTTGCGTGGAGTGTTAGGGTTTAGTATGTAGCTGAGGGAATGGCTTCCACGCTGGGCTGTAGTGCGGGATCTTTGCGTGGAGTGTTAGTGTTTAGTATGTACCTGAGGGAATGGCTTCCGCGCTGGGCTGTAGTGCGGGATCTTTGCGTGGAGTGTTAGTGTTTAGTATGTACCCGAGGGAATGGCTTCCACGCTGGGCTGTAGTGCGGGATCTTTGCGTGGAGTGTTAGTGTTTAGTATGTACCTGAGGGAATGGCTTCCTCGCTGTCCTGTAGTGTGGGATCTTTGCGTGGAGCTGTTAGCGTTTAGTATGTACCTGAGGGAATGGCTTTCATGCTGGGCTGTAGTGCGGGATCTTTGCGTGGAGCTGTTAGCGTTTAGTATGTAGCTGAGGGAATGGCTTCCGTGCTGTCCTATAGTGTGGGATCTTTGCGTGGAGCTGTTAGTGTTTAGTATGTACCTGAGGGAATGGTTTCCGCGCTGGGCTGTAGTGCAGGATCTTTGCGTGGAGCTGTTAGCGTTTAGTATGTACCTGAGGGAATGGCTTCCACGCTGGGCTGTAGAGCGGGATTTGAAGCCGGCTTCCCTGGTTCCAAGCCTACTGCTCTTAGGCTCCTTCTTCACGCTATTTGCTGAATCTCGTCCTTCAGAATATGAGAGGAAATGGATTTGTGATTCAACGGGGGGGTGTTATACAGTATATGCTTGCTAAGGCGTACGCAGCGCTGTCCACGATCTCTGGCACTTCTGAGAGTCTGCCCCAGCATTTCCCGACGCTAGACTCCTAGCAACTCGCTTCTGTCTGCTCTGCTATGTGGAGCATTTCTTCTTGTCTCCTCTATTTCTTTAATTATCACTGTATCTCTTATTCTGTCCTATCTAATTAATGGCGTTCTTTTCATATTTTCTGTAACTTTTCTGTAATATTGTAAACCGCTTTGATGCTTTGGCTTGAGCGGTATATCAAATGTAATAAACATAAACATAGACATCAACCTCACCAAGGCAAGGCATACCCCTCTATCACACCCCCCACTCAACTCCCACTTGGGACAGACCAGAGCAGGTCTTCTAGTGTCATTGCAGAGGTTCTTAGAGCCACTACGGATATACCTCCTTCTGCCATCGCTGACGGTAAAGTGGTGATACCCCCAGTCATGCCATGGAAATGCTACCAAGAGGGCACTGGGGTTCCTAACAAGTACAGCGGAGTGGAGGAGCAGCTTAATGGCTATAGCACTGGGCCAAGTACCAGGATTCAAATCTCACTGCTACTCCTGGTGATCTTGGGCAAGTTACTTAACCTTCTGTTGCCTCGAGTGCAGATTGAAGCCCTCTGTTGATAGGGGAATATCCAGGGCCAGTGCTACCATCAGGCAGTTGCCTAGTGCGCCATTTCTAAAAGGGTCTCCATTGCAAGCAAGGTAACACCGTGTGGCTCTGAATACAAGCTCTCCGCCTGAGAGCTCTTCAAGGCACTTCAATTGTTTTTGTTTTTTATTCACTTAAAGTTTTATTATAAATTACAACAAACAAACCACTTATTACAACACTGGTAAACAACAACCAGAACCAACAGCAAGGAACACCCCTCGGGACTGGGCTGGTGGATCTGTGGAGGTGCGTCTGAGTGGCCCTGGGCTGTCTGCTCGCCCTGTTCTGCTGGAAGGGAGCCTTGCTGGGAGTCTCCAGACTGGCACGAGGCTAGTTAGGCCTTTTTGACGCCCATTCGGCGACACAGTGGCAAAGTTGCAGCTTTTAGTGCGTGTACCCTCCCTGTTATTGATAGGTTTCTTTATGTTTGTCCGCAGTTAATTTGACTTTAATGGGGAAGTGTATCAAGAAGGACAGGGTTAGGGGGGTGGATCCAGTGGCATGGTGGTTAAAGTGGCTGGATCGCTACCTTGTTCCCTTTCCTTCTCAGTCCACACTAGAGGGAGTCTTGCTCAGTTCAAGCGTTAGGACTCCTCCGCCCTGTCCTGCCCCGTTGATATCTTCTACTCTTGAATCTGTTCCCCCAGGTAAGCAGTCTCTAGATTTAATAGTGATATGTCTTCCTAAGCTTGTAACATCTGGTGTTCCAGGGCCGGGTTTAGAGTCCTCGGCACCCCCCTGGAGGGTGATATTACCATGAAGGATACTTGGAGCACTATTAGGTCTCTTGATCTGAAATCGGGTTCCACTGTTTCATCATTAAGTGCTTTCTCGCAGGAGCAGTAGATTGCATGTCTGCATTTAATAAGAAACCTTCACTAATCAATGATGTGGTTACTAGATTGGAGCCCAGCTTCCCCCCCCCCCCATTCTGATGACTTCTGCTGGTCATATAACTGATTCCTTAACATTATATGCGAGGGCTGAAGCTTTGGAAAATTCCACCTGGACCCACAATTTGCAGTTTTTAGATTTTCCACAAGCACACTGACTCTCCCCTGATATATCACTGAAGCGTTGGGTTTCTATGATAACTCTGATGTTGAATGTTCTGCTGCATACGTACTACCTGCCTATACAGCGCAGGGTGGTTAATCCGTTTGAGGGGGGCTTCGATGCACTAACTCCTTCTATCTCTCAGAATCTGATGGCTTTCCTGGAGGATTCCACAGATAATATTGCTCGCGTTCCACATTATCTACCACTTTGAAGGATAAGGTGGTATACAAATCTGGCTAAATAAAATTATCAGGCTCTTTCTTTTCTGAATCCACTGAGATACGAGTTCTGAAAGCTTTTTATCAAAAGAAAGACATCCAGTTCTATGGGCAGCGTATAACATAGTAACATACTAAATGACGGCAGATAAAGACCAGTATGGTCCATCTAGTCTGCCCAGTACGATGGCAAGAGTAGGTGCACCTGCTGCTCCGTGCAGGCCACCCCTCCCCATGTTTTTGTTTAGGGGTGAACCCACCACGCCATGTAGGACACCCCTATTTGTTGAGAAATTAGATGGTTCAGTTTATTTTGATTTAATCTTGTTGCTGTAAAGGGATCCACTGTGTTTGTCCATGCCGTTTTAAATTCTGTCACCGTGTTTGCCCCCACCACTAACATTGGGAGGGCATTCCAAGCATCCACCACCCTTTCTGTGTAAAAGTATTTCCTGACATTTCCTTTCAGTTTGCCCCCTTGCAGCTTCCTGTCATGCCCTCTAGTTTTACAGCTTCCCTGTCTTTGGAAGAGGTTTGTTTGTTCATTATTTCCTCTAACGCGTGCCCCTGACAGTATTTTGATGGCATCGGGTGCTTTCCCCCATGTTTAGATCACCTCCTCAGATGATCAGGCATCGGGAAAAGCCCCCAATGCCATGAAAATACTGTCAGGGGCCATTCCCCACAATAAAATGATTCCTGGTAGTCTAGTAGCCCCTCCCCCCACTAAATACAAGAAGTACCTGGTGGTTTAGTGGCCCCTTCCCCCCCCCCACCCCCGCCACCCCCCATTAAATAAAAAACAAAACCTAGTTGTCTAGAGGCAGGATGCACCACACGGGGCCAGACACCACCATTTTGCAAGATGGCCGACACAGACCAGGAGCACATAGGCAGTGCTCCCACTTAAGGTGCATTTGGGGACCTCTAGATCACCAGGTTTTCTTTTTTACTTAAAGAAGGATGGGGCAAGGGTCCACTAGACCACTAGGGATCATTTTATTGTGGGGCACGGCCCCCGACAGTATTTTGATGGCATCAAGGGCTTTTCCTGATGCTGCAATCATCTCCTGTTATGCCCACTAGTTTTACAGCTTCCCCGTCTTTGGAAGAGGTTTGTTTGTCCATTAATACTCTTTAAGTATTTAAAGGTCTGAATCATATCTCCCCTATCCCTCCACTCCTCCAGAGTATACATATTTAGGTCTTCAAGTCTCTTCTCATAAGGCTTCTGACGCAGGCTCCAAATCATTTTGGTGGCCTTCCTCTGAACAGTTTCCAGTCTTTTTATGTCCTTTGCAAGATACGGTCTCCAAAACTGAACACAGTATTCCAAGTGAGGCCTCACCAGTGACTTGTACAGTGGCATTAGTACCTCTTCCTTTCTGCTAGTAATTCCTCTCTGTATGCAACCCAGCATCCTTCTGGCTTTTGCCACTGCCTTGTTGCACTATTTTGTCACCTTGAGATCTTCAGAAATAATCACACCAAGGTCTTTCTCCTGAACCATGCACACCAACCTCTCACCCCCTATCGCGTACATTTCCCTTGGATTTCTGCTACCCAAGTGCATGACTCTGCACTTCTTTGCATTAAATCTAGAATAGTTAGTGGTTTTCGTTATAAACTATATAGAGACAGTTAAAGATCTTAATATGTATATGTTAGAGGAAAAGCGGGATAGAGGAGATATGATAGAGACGTTTAAATATCTCCGTGGCATAAATGCACAAGAGGAGAACTTATTTTGATTGAAAGTAAACTCTAAAATGAGGGGGCATAGGATTAGGGTGAAAGGGGATAGACTCAGGAGTAATGTGCAGAAATATTTCTTTACGGAAAGAGTGGTAGCTGCATGGAATAGTCTCCCAGTAGAGCAGGAGTCAGGACTGACTCGAAGGCATAAATAAATAATAAAGAGGTGGTAGAGATGAGGACAGTATCTGAATTCAAGAAAGCTTGGGACAAACTCAGAGGATCTCTAAAGGAAAAAAGGGGACTGTTGTAGTGGTTGATATGGAAGGGCAGACCAGCTAGGCCATGTGGTCTTTTTCTGTCGATATGTTTCTAGGTTAATGTTTTAAGGACCTGGGACCTGCAGTGGTGGAAATAACATTGAAACAGCAGCCCAGCGCTTACCCAAAGCTCCCTGCTGCTTCTGCCCCCTGGTGCAGACTTTCTGTTTGCATGGGGCGGAAGCAGCTAGTTGATTTATGGGGCAGGGACAATTATTGGTATGGTAGGGCAGTGTTGGGGGTATTTTTTTCATGGTGGCAGGGCAGATGCAAAGGAGTATTTTTGGGGTTCGGCAGTGTGTGGGGTGATGGGGTAATTGTGTGGGGTCAGTTTGGGGGTGGGGAGAGGGAGTTTGAAAGGAGGAATTCCCTAAGTGCTTCAGAAGCTGCAACGCCTCCTTCCTACAAATGCATTGGGCTAGCTTTTTGGGGGGCTTATTGCTCTGGAACTCCTGGTCCAGTTTGTATCATATTCAAACAGAGTGTCTTTTTATCAGTTTTTCCTACATGCCAAGTTTCATCTAGTTCCATTACATTTTTGGAGAGTTATTGTGCCCCAGATGGACAGACAGACAGACATTCTTGATCCCTTTTATATACGTCTTTCCCACGTCTTTTGGGTTGGAAAGAAGTGAACTGTTGTCCTCGAGAGCTCACACTGCAATTGACTGGTTAAGATGCCGCCAGCCTCTGTGCTGCTTAGGAACATCATAGGAGCTGATTCAGTGTAGGGTCGTGTGGGCCGTCCCGTGCTTAAGCAGTGACCGCTGGGCTGCGCCTGGACTACCCAGGTACCTAGCAGGTGGGCAGGTTTGGCTGCCTTTGATTTCTTCCTCTTGCACCTTCCGAAATCTCAGTGCACCTGTGGGGGTAACCTCACTAGATTCCTAAACTCCCAAGCACCATGATCCACAGCCCCTCCCATAGACAAGACTCTTTTCGGAGAATCACAGATGCCCACCCTAGTGCAAGTTAGGAGGGCTCAGTTATTGGGTTACAAAGATAGTCTCACACAAAAAGCCAAGTGAATAAATTCCACCTAGCCAAATTCATTTTGTGTTCAGTTACATAGTAACACAGTAAATGACGGCAGATAAAGACCAGTATGGCCCATCTTTGCAACTACCCCAGAAGAGTAGAGTGGAGGGGGCGGACGAGTAGCCTAGTGGTTAGAGCTCTGGCTTGGGAACCCAGAGACCAAGGTTCAAATCCCACTCACACTCCTTGTGGTCTCGGGCAAGTCACTTAACCCACCATTGCCTCAGAAAATCCCAAGTTATCAATGTCCCTGTTTAATGTACATTACCAAGTTTAAGTTTCAATGTAAACTGCTTTGATTGAAATGATAAAGCAGAATATAAAACCTGTTAAATAAGTAAGATGACAATTGATAACAAACTGGACCATAAGACACCATTACAGTTCCTGTATATAGTTAGCAATTGTTAATTGCCTGTTTACCCCAATTTAACCTCCAAGTTGAATAATCTTGTTTAATGTAAAGCTTGTTGCTATACAGTAACTGTTCCATGTAAACCGCTTTGAAAGTATGATAAGGCGGTATAGAAGACCTGTTAAATAAATAAATAAAATAAATAAAACCTAGGCTGCCCAGTAAGATGGCAAGAGTAGGTGCACCTGCCGCTCTGTGCAGGCCACCTCTCCCCATGTCTTTGTTTTAGGGGTGAACCCACCGCTCCGTGTAGGACACCCCTGTTTGTTGAGAAATTAGATAGTTAAGTTTATTTTGATTTTACCCTGCTGCTGTTTATCTGCTCTCATTTACTATGTTACTATGTTTTTGCAAACAGAGGTCTCGTTTCTGTGTGAGGCCTGGGACAAATAATTCTTACCCCGATAGCCCCTTCTTGTCGGAACCTCAAGTCGGGTGCACTTCCAATTTCCTGTACACCATCCGATTGTACAGCCTGTCAAGTGCCAGAGGGTACTTCAGTACCATTAATGCCGTTGTAGCCTGCCTAGGACTGGTACGATGGGCGAAATATACGGACTTCATCAGTAATAACAATACTGTTACCTTCAGACGGATAGAAACTCAGCCTGCCGATTGCAGCACTGGTCACTCCTTGGTGATAGCAGACGTGTGCTGGGACGAGATAACATGGATCCCCGGAGAGGATGCTGCGAGTGATCTTTTGGAACGGATTCAGAGTCCGAGACCTGGGCAGCCCCTGAGACTGAAAGCTTCCAGGAAGACTCTCTAAAGCGCCGCCGCTGCTCTTTGCTGTCAGGAAGGGGGAAGAGGAGGGATTTCATTGCATCCTAACGCTTCCCCCTTGCTCTCTGCTCTTTCTCCCTTCCAAGCCCAGGCAGTAAAATGTCCTTTAGATGCCTCGATCCCTACATGTCACTTGCGTGCAAGCATTAAAGGAGATGCAGGATAGTAACCTTATCAAAACATGTACAACTTCTTGCATGTCCAGATCCAGGATTTTAGTAAAACTTAGATATCAAAACTTCTCCATTCAATAAAACATTTTCACACCTTTGTATTTCTTGATCTTCTGTTCTTAACTTTTTTAAAACTTTGTTTCTTTCTCCTGATTCATGCACAGTTTCTTTTGTGTTTTCTTTATTCTCTTATTTTGTTATCCTCTCTCCCTCTTTGCTCATGCTTTTGTTCTTGCATCCAGGGCCGGCCTGTGGAGGGATGTGGGGGCCATGTGCAGAGGATGGGCCAAAATGCAGGGCCCAGTGCAAATAACCCAGTCATTAACTCACCCTTAGACTCACCCGTCCTTTGCCAGTGCCCCCCCCCCCCAGCCTCATTCATCCTGTCTCTAGCGAGATTCGCTCTGCAGTAGCTACAGTAGCAGGAGATAGCACATGCTTAGGCCTTGCTCCCACTCCTGACCCATGGGGGAAAGTTGGCGGGATGGGCGATGGCAGGGAAGCCTTGGCAAACTGGCACAGCTTAAAAAGAGTGCAGGCTGGGTCTTGTCAGTCAGCAGTAAAACAAAATTTACAGGTGCTCTTTGGCCTCCTTTTCAGAATACTTGGCAACTCTATCTAGCCAAGATAGATATAGAGACCCCTAAGGTTCTGCCTCTTTAAGCTGCAGAGACCTCTAATGGTCTTACTTAATTACTACAATCTGACTTGTATTGTTCTGGTAATTTTCCAGAATAGGGGGTTATTCAAGGGAAATTTCACCACTATATAAACTGCTCCCAAAGGCAAAACCCTGTCTTTGGCGTACAGCCTGTTGTTGGTTCCCTAGGCAAATCTTAAGCCTTATACTCCCCCAGCCATCAGAATCTATTGATTGGCTTTGAATGTCCCGCCTAGTATGCCTATTGGTTGGTCAGGTGTCCAGGGCATCAGAGCCCCTCACACCATCAAGAGGGATTCCTCTGGTTAAATACTTCAGCAGGAGCGAGCAGGATAGGAGGATGACCTCAGGTCACTTAAACCTTGTATGCAGAATCCATGGTGTCTGTGCAAAACCTGCCACCCCACAGTTCACAAGAGGCAAGCAGAAGACCTACCAGTAGGAGAAGACAAGGAGAACATCAGAACCTCCATGAGCCCTAGACAGAAGGAGGAAGAAGCGAAGATTCAAGAAGAGCATCATCTGTAACATTCAATTATTTATTTATTTATTTATTTATTTACATTCTCTTATATACCGCGCTATTCTGCATCAGTGCGGTTTACATTGAACAAACTGAAATTACATTGAACAGGGCATTATAACTTGGAGATAACTATTTTACAGGGAACATGGGCTATGGAGGGTTAAGTGGCTTGCCCAAGACCACAAGGAGCACCTGTGGGACTAGAAACCCCAGTCCTTCCAGCCCAAGGTTGCTGTCCTCTAGTGGGATTTGAACCCCCGACCTTCTGGCCTGAAGTACCTTGCCCCAACCACTAGGCTACTCCTCCACACCAGAACCAGGGGCCGGCGCCCTCCATCCAGCCATCTCCGCCGCTCCCCCTGCTCCCATTGCCATCACTCTTACCTGGGGCTTTTTTGAGGGGTGCTCGGTGGTATTGAGTAACGGCATCTGTTTTATTGCCTGCTAAAATTGCCCCATGGTCCTCATGTATTAATGAAAGAGCCCTGCGTAGGAGTACCAGCTCTTTTTGTGCTAGGAAAAACGCTCTGTTGCTGCCCCCCTCCAAGGCCCCCATACTGGGACGCAGCACTTACCTGCACATGCCGGCACTGAGTTGTACCTCTTTTTTGCCTTCTATCTCCCACTCACAGCCCCTGTGGCGCATAAACCAGAAGACCACCTAGTTCACTTAATGGTAGCACCAGTCCTATCTGCAATGCAGTATCGGGGACCAGCTCAAAGGTACACTGAAAGAAGTTAGTGCAAGAGGAGGCTTCCCCTCTTAGGATAGCCACGGAAAGTGAGGGGAGCGGTAAAGGAGTAGAAGGAGCTTCACTACTTGTAATATACTTGTGTGAGAACAGAAGTTCGTTTTGCCTCTGCCAGTTACTGTTGTTATACTTGTTATCAGTGACCCTAAGTTTTTCAGGTAAACCCTTTGGTACAGAACACAAATTCTGGCCTGGACTCTGTTATTTGCAGAAAGAAAAGAGGAGTGAATGCAGTGAACGTGCCAAAGGCCTCCCAGGGCATGTTGGTCCCGTTTCAGGAAACCTGAAAGACAGCATCGCTCTTGGAAGTTTCGAGCTCTGTCTGACAGTGTGCATAGCCACTGCAAGGGACCCACCACACACAGAACCTGTGGCAGCCATGGAATTTAGGGAGCATTAGGACAGGCAGGTTAGGAGTGTCGCAAAGGTAGGTTTCCAGGTGGGATTAGGTTAGGTTAGGGGCGATCGGAATGGTGTGAGATCTGTAGCAGAAGTCACGAGAAGATACTGAGGGATCTAAATATATCCCAGATAAGAGAAGAGATGGGGGATATGACAGAGACACTTCAATACCTCAGAGATACTGTAGTATTAATGCCCAGGAAGGGAACTTTTTACAGTGGAAAGCATGTTCTAGAACTACGTGTCACAATATGAAGCTTCAAGGGGTAGACTCAGGAGCAATGTCTGAAATTTGTTTTTCATTACTAGCATTATTTATTGCTTATATAGTGCTACAAAGCGAATGCAGCGCTGCACAGAGACAGTCCCTGCTCATAAGAGCTTACAATCTAGTCAAGACAGAGCACACAACTGGGGACTAGGGTAAATCTAGGGGAATGGCAAGGAAACATATAGGAGGTGGACTGGAGACTCGGGGATCAGAAAGCAGAGGGTGGTGCGTGCCCAGAAGGCCTTCATAGAGGCAGTGGAGACAAACGTCAGCAAGTGGGGAAAGCATGCAAAGCATGACTCATGGAATTCTTTCAAACCTCTCCACGTGCATTTACATTCCTGAGCTTGCAGACTGAAGGAGCAGCCTAACAGCTGGAGAAGCAGTCTGGTGACTAGAAAGACGAGGGTTCAAATCCTACTGGCATTCCTTGTGGCCTTGGGCAAGTCACTTAACTCTTCATTGCCTCAAAGACAGGAGGGTGTTTATGTAACTCACCTTGAACTACCACTGGAAAGGCATGAACTAAATAATAATGATTTGTGTCTGGCTGTATTTGTGTATCTCTGTTTGGTATGCTGATGACAAATTGTTATTAATACCAGCATATGGAAAATTAAGGTAGGCACATGATGTTTGAGACAAGAGATTTGCTATAGTTTACAACTGGATGCTGTCTAAGTTAGGGAGCAGGGATCCAAGATGGCGGTAGAGCGCAATGTGCGGTGCGGAGCTCTTACCTGGAGGTTCTGCTCCTGAAGTCTCCCCTTCAATCGGTTCAACACTCTCTGCTGCGCGGCTCATCATGCCCATATTACCCCTCTCTTCTCAAGTCACTTCATTGGCTCCCTATCCATTTCCGCATCCAGTTCAGACTTTTCCTGCCGGTCTATAAGTGCCTTCACTCTGCAGCTCCTCACCATCTTTCCTCTCTTCTCTCTCCCTCCACCCCTCCTTGGGAACTCTGTTTTTCTGGCAAATCACATCTATCTGTGCCCTTCTCTTCTATTGCTAACTCCAGATTTCAGTCCTTCCACCTCACTGCTCCTTATGTCTGGAACAAACTACCTGAGTCTGTACATCAGGCGCCTTCTCTGACCCTTTTCAAATCCAGGCTGAAAGCTCACCTCTTCGCTGCTGCGTTCGGATCTTGACTCACCTGATCTCCTTGTGTTTCTTTACCACTCCCCCTTGTTTTATCCCTGTCTGCACCTTCTGTGTTGTTTATCTTGACTAGATTGTAAGCTCTGATGAGCAGAGACCGTCTCTTACGTGTGTCTGTGCAGCGCTGCATATTACTTGTAGCACTATACAAATGCTCAGTAGTACTAGTGGTAGAAAGAGAAAGCCAAAGAAGCAGCCCCCCGGCACAGTGCTGACTCCGGTGCTGGACCAGCAGAAAATAGCCTGGTTCTGCCTTCCCCCCTCGCCGACCATGGCAACAGCAGACCTGAGCAGTGATGGGATAGAATTCAGCCCTGATTACAGGGTGTCACCGCCACAACCCAGAATCTTTGCCGTGCTGAGCTGGAGCGGCGGTCGTAGCCCTGTGGTGTTGTCCCAGGTGTTTCGGCTGCTCCAGAGGGTTCTCAGCTTAGGCCACTGCTGCTAGTCGGAGGTGCTTTAGGAGGAAAACTGTTGCCCGCTGGAGCGGACCAGACACCCTCTACTGCCTCTGGGAAGATCTTTGGTCAGCTGCTTCTTGGAGATGGTGGTCTGAATAAATTGGGGAACCTTTGGGACGCAATCGCCATTCTCTCATTTCTGCGCTGAGTTCTTTAAGTCAGAGGGTCTCCGTCCTTAAAAGTAATTTGCAGGTTGTAGTTTCTGACCAGACTCAGCGATCCACCTGAGTGTCCTTGTGGGGCACCTACTTATTTATTTTATTTTATTTATTTAGACAGTTTTGTATACCGCCTTATCCTTCAATCAAAGTGGTCACAACACAGTTGGGGGATACATTTAACATGAGGGGATATGAGACACATACACTAATACTTACAGGGAACATGGGCAGTGGAGGGTTAAGTGGCTTGCCCAAGACCACAAGGAGCACCTGTGGGACTAGAAACCCCAGTCCTTCCGGCCCAAGGTTGCTGTCCTCTAGTGGGATTTGAACCCCTGACCTTCCGGCCTGAAGTACCTTGCCCCAACCACTAGGCTACTCCTCCCTACAAGTGCTGGGCAGTGCTGACATTAAGGAGCGAACATCCAGGCACGGAAGATTGAATTTATAGAAGGAATAAACTGCGTTCTTTCATTTTTCATCGATCTTCTCTGTTGTCACCTTTGCACCTGGTTCGTAAGTACTTTGTGGATATTTTGAAAATGCTTCATGAGGCTTTATCCTCCTCTTGTCAGGACTCAGCATGTTGCTATTTCTTCCTCTGCTGTGGATGTTACCTCCAACTCAGAAGAACTGGCCCAGCCGGTGACTTTAGACCTCACTGGCTTTCTGCAAAGTTCCCTTGAAGTAGTGACTGGCATAATTCAGTCTTGAAACCTTACTTCGAGAATATGTCTGTGCAGTTTATGGGCTCAAAACTGTCTGTTTTTCCTGATTTATCTAGAGAGACCCTAAAGTGGAGGAGAGACATTCGGGCTTACCACTCTGAATGAAGTATCAGTGCAAATGTATTATATAGTGTATGAGGCTAAATAATTCTTTATTTTGAGTTGAAGGAGCTGAATGATTTTTTGTTAGCTAGGGAGAATGTGTCTGAGAACTGAGAGGTGTGTCCCAGACCGGGTACTATGGAATTGTCAGCTGTGCGCTTGATAATGTAATTCACTTTGTTTTTGCTTTTTTTCCTTTCTTGGATCCTATATATTGTGGACTAGCTGATTTGTCTTTTTTTCTGTTATTTTGGATTTACATTGAATATGTTTTTCTGATTTTCCATTTTCTCTTGTGGATTTGTTATGTTGGAAAGTCTATAAATAAATAAATAAATAAATAAAACTGAATAGGAACCAAACACATTTATTATGTTTAGCTTATGGTAAGGATAGTTTATTAATAAAGTATCCCACAGTAAGAGGGATGATTACCTTTCTAGTCTCTTCTTTGAAAATTGTGGGAGTTGTTTTAGATTCAGATTTGAGTTTGGATCTTCAAGTTAGCTTTTGGCTAGAATGATATTTTTGAAATTAAGAATACTGTACAAGCTTTCTCTCTGTCCCATATCTATTATTGCAGTGCTTTATATATGGGGATTTCAGTTAAGCAGTTTACAGCTTTTACAAAATACTGGAGCTTCTCCCCATTTTCCTTAGACTGCATTGGCTGACTGTTAAAAACAGGATAAGGTTTAAATTAATGTGTCTGATGTGTACGATTTTGTCTGGTTCTGCACGGAAGTTTTATTTTATACTGTACATCTTTGTAAATGGACAAGATCATACAGATCTGGCGAGTGATTCTGGCAGTCTACTTCTGGTCACTCCTTACCGAGAAAGCCCAGGGGCTGCTGGGTCTCCAGGAGACAGCCCTGATTCACCACATTTGCTTTTTACCCTTCCCTTAAGGACACACGTTTTAAATACATTTATGATAAATTAGTTAGCAATCAAGCTTCTCTAGAGTGAAATCATTTACATGAATAAATTAGAATTTCAGATAGTTATCTTTTTTTTTCATCGACCGCATAAAACCTTTTATTTCGCTACTTAAAATGAATTGTCGGGAATTTTAATCTTATTGACTTTGAGGCCGATTCCAAGTCCTATACACCTGGGCCGTGAGCACGCATAAAACTTGGATGGAGCTGAGTTAGACCTGATTCGCAATCGCAGGGTCTAGACCAGGAATGGGCAAACTACGGCCCACGGACCTTTTAATCCGGCCCGCGGACGCGTGCGGAAATAGAAACTACAGGAGAAGTAGCGCGGTGGCAGAGCATAACAGCCGCCTCGGATATGCCGAAGCAAAAGAGAAACGCTCAAGCTTAGAGCGTGAATAAGGGCCGGAGGCTTTACTTGTTTTTAAAATCATCCATAGGCGTCGGAGAGGGGGGCGGGTGGGAGGGCAGAGGGGCCGTGACCCCACACTAAAACTTTGCTGCTCTGATCGGGGCTTCATTCCGCGGGGAGCCGATCTCCTGCGGGCAGAAGCCGGGAAAGGCCAGCGATCGCGACCTGGCAAGCAGCAGGCTGCCGGCGGGCAGAAGAGCGCTGCGATCGCGGCACAGATCCCTCCTGTCGGCCCGCGGGAGATCGGAGGGGAAGACAGGTCCGCTGGCCCAGGGGCGGAGCTTCCCCTCCGGACACAGCCTTCGGACGCCTCTGAAATCAGCCGAAGTCGGAACACTTGGCCTCACTGCTCTCTGATTGCTATCTCTTCAATGAAAGGTAAAGCTGTCTATGTCCCACGTCACCCCAAAGACGGAAACGTCCTCTCCCAGTGCCTGCCAAGCGACTGGGGATCAGGAATTGCACAAGTTGAATTCAGAGAGTCCCCCAGGAGCCCCTACTCACCACCGTGTGCTCTGGCAGCAACCAGTCCCTGCTGATGAGTAGAAGCGCTTCCTTTTCACCTGCTCCCGGCTTCGGCGTTTTTGTATGTATAGGTAAGTGCGTACGCATCTCGGGCACGAATCACTCTGTTGGAATGTGCACTGACTGACTATAAACGTCTCTCATTTTATGAAAGAAATACATTGCATAAAAGTTTTGTAAAATAACTCTTTTTATGCTTTTCTTCCTTAAATTAATCTAAACATTTAATGTTACAAATTTAAATTTAATTTATATTAATTCACACATACACACCGTCCATCTACTCTTGGTCCGGCCCCCGGGTCCAATATATGAACCCATTGCGGCCCTCGAGTCAAAACGTTTGCCCACCCCTGGTCTAGACGCACCCGCGATGGCGGAATCAGGAAGAGAGACAGCTTGGCGTGCACTGTATACTGAGGTGAACGATGTCTCAGAGCCTGCCTGTGCCCAGCACACAATGCTACGGCTGGATCGCTTGTGCATTGCCGCCCCATCGCTGTGGCCCCAACACGGCTACCTGGCGATGCAGAATGCTATATCCAACAGCAGCCCCTGAGCACCCCCTTCTGATCATCTGTGAGGGCACCTACGGCCAGGACATTGGGGAGCTGCCGTACCCCCCATTGCCATGTGAATCAGGGGGGTCTGGCCTGCACACAGATCAGCGCACTGCACTAATACCTCCATCGGGGAGGTATAAGCTGCACATTCATGGGGGTGCCGGGGTACGTACCTTGCCCTTTCCTGAATAGGTTCTGTACGTCCTGGCACATGGCCAATCCCTCGCTTTGCTCCCTCTCTGCCTCCTCCCACCCATGCACAGCACTTCCCACACAAACCCTGTGTATGTGCAGGGCGTGTAGGCTGCGGAGTACGCGTGGTGAGATGATCACAGCCTACACGGCCAGCCTGCATGTATCCAGGCGCTACTCGCTGTTTGGAATGCCCCCTTTGATGCCGATGCAGGAAGTCAGCCTCTTGCACACAGTTTCCTACCACGTGAGAACCACAGACATTGTGCGCCGATACGCAGCAAAGGGAACCTATGCAAATGAGGTATTTATTACAAGTCACAACGGTGAACATGAAACAATCACACAAGAACAAGACTTCAGCATAAAATGAGCGGCAGGAGCATGGGCATAGTTTGACCACTTCATTTAGGAGGGGCAGAGGGTGGAGTTACATTTGCATATTAATTTGCATATCCCTTATGGTTAACTTAAAAAAGAATACTAGATGGGTAGGAAGCCAATATATCAAACAGGCGAGGGATGAGCAGGCGCCCCCAAGACACTCAAAGAGGGAGCAGAGGCTCTCATTCAGTGGCTTTGCCAAAATAAAAGGAAAGCACCATATTCCCAGGCTGTATAATTAAAATGCAGCATTTAGCCTGGCACCTTAAGATGAATAAACTACTGACACCTGTAAATATATATTCTGCAAAAAAGAATGGAGATGTGAGGGATGAAAAGAGAAAGAACCGCAGCACAGTTTCTAATTTTATTTTGGTGTTGAAAACTGTGCTATGGTTCTCCCTTTTTCTTTTTGAACATCTATTTTACATCCAACAAAATCCCTCCTCCAAGAGTAGGTGCAGAGCCAAACTAGGACATTTCACCATAGAACCCAACATACAAGGAAAAAAAAATCTGATTCCAATGTCATTTCATTAAGTCTCTCTAGTACTAGGCAGATTGTGAACTTACACAAAACCCTACAAAAGTCACTGAAGACCTATATTGAAAATCGAGCATACCATAATGACATCAGCTTCTAAAATTAACACAGTAAGGAACCTACCCAGAAAGAGCAGCACCATAAATACTGCAATGGGCCGTAGAACATTCTTAAACCTGTTCAGAAAACTGAGATCCTACATAGAAACTCCATGCTAACAGAACACATGGTTTCGGGGACACAAGCAAAGCACAGTTAGACCCTCACCAAGTACAGAATAAATTTTAATAAATTCAAAATAAAAATATGTAAATAAAATTAAATTGAAACATCAATAGGCCAGACTCTGCATGTATTGTAACACAAGAAATATAGGAGGCAGGCAACACTTTACCTCACATTTGCTGAGCAGTAGTATAAGACGCACAAGCCTCTCTGATCCCACATGCAGGTAATGCAACCTCTCCCCATAGTCTTCCCCCTCTATCGATCTCAGTGCCACTTGTTCAGAGGTGGGTGTGTTGATGATTAGGTGCAGTGCTGGCTCTCTCTGCAGCCCATCTTTGAAGAAAAATCACCAGGATCAAGGGAAGGGGCATACCATAGGGAGAGGCAGTATTGCCTGTATGTGGGATCAGAGAGAACTGTGCCTCATGTTACTGCTCAGCAAATGTTAAACCAGGAGCTAGCAGAGAGGTGTACATGGTGATGGGACTTTATTTGTACAACTGTGCAGCCTATAGCTGGCACCAAAATTCCCAAAATGCTGTGCTTCTATTGCAGGCCTTGACAAATTTTGTGTGGATTTAGGAGCCAGGCCAAAATCTTAGGAACCAGTGCTTGTGACCTCCTCATTGTCTCTCACGCTGGTCTTGTGTTCTCAAGTCTCACGAGACCATCGCCAGAATTCCTATACCATGTGGCATCTATACAGAAATACAGATAAGAACAGTTATAGCTTCAGTCAGGACTGTACCAAGCTAGAAATGCATCCCGTGCGACTAATGAATCTGACACCCCTGCCCCAGCCATATGCAGTAACTCCCTCTTTTTGAGCTTCTTGGAAGCCCAGTCATGTTATCACCGCCCCTTCTGTGCTTGTGCCCTGTGCACCTGCACCACTTGCACAGCCCTTGATACGGCCCTGGCCTTAGATATTAATGGGGTCATTCCGAGGTGCAAATAGCAGGCTGGATGTCCCGTTGGGATGTCCATCCCCACTATTCAGCTCCTCTGCCAACCCTGACTAACTTTCCCGCACAATGTACAGGAAGGTTAGACGGGGGCGGGAAAGGGGCGGTGCGGGGGTGGAATTAAGGCGGGCGGTTGGCGGGCAGTGGGCAGTCAGCAGTCAGCAGCCCCGGACATACAGGGCTGATTCTAATGTCAGCCCTGTACGTCCGGGGCCGGCAGCCTAAACGGGGAACTTATTCCACCTCTGAGGTGGAATATGTTCCCCTAGTCCACGGGGGATGGCAGGTCTGGGGCGCAGAAAAGATGGGAGGGGGCAGAGGAGATTCCCCACAGCCTGACCCTGGCCTTGGGAGGCCAGATTTGGGATCGGGCTGCAGGGAATGAAGATTTCTGTCCAATGGCTGGGGATCACGGCTCCTGAATGGAGTCATGGTGCCATGGCAACTGGACGCACAGCTCCTTTCAGAGCCCTGACTTAGCCGGGGAAGGCCTGTACGTGCAGGCTGACCAGAATCAGGGTCCTGGCCTGCACATGCAGGCATGGAGGTGATTCTGTTCCTGTGGGGCTAGACATGCCTATGGGATCGGAATCCCGTCTCACTCTGTGCGTCCGGTTCCGACCAGGCGCACAGAGGGCCAGTATGTCCAGAACAGAATTGGGCCCTAAGCGTCTATACGTGTGTATGGTGCAATGGCGGTATGCCTGTTTGTGCGTGGAGGAGATGTGTGGGTGGGATGCGGGGCTGCGGTGCATGGTGCAGAGGTGGGGTGCCTGTATGTGTGTGGAGATGAGGTACCCGTGTGTGTGTGTCTGTTGTGCGGAGGTTGGGTACCTGTGTGCGTGTTTGTCTGTCATGAGGAGGTTGGGTGCTTGTGTGTTTTCTGGGGCGAGGAGAATGCATCTTTTGGCAACACCTTGCACTCTTCCTTCCCACTCCAACCCCTCTCCTACTGGCTCCCCTCCTCTTTTGCCATCCAGACTCTCCCCCTTCACCAACACTTCCAGCACTCCCATCCTCTGCCCTAAAATTCTCCTCCCATCCTCCTTTTTTAAATAAGCCCCCTGCCTCTTTAAATTGTCCCTGCCTTCTCTACTTCACTTGAACTCCTCCCCCCCCCCCCCCCACACAGGCCGCCACCGGGCCTCCCTCTTCGCTTCTGGCCGCAGGGGATCGGATCCAATGGGCAGATTGCTTGTCTATGAACAGCTCCTTCTCTTCTGCTTGTGGTGATCTGATCTCCCTTGGGCAGACAAGTGGCCATCATCGGGGCAAGTCCTTTGGCAGGCAATGGCCCCTCATCTCTCCCCAAACTACACCCATGAGCAGGAGGCAGACGCAGGCACAGATCAGCAGTGCTGTGGGCATGTGCGTAGATTTCACGCTAATGGCGGCACAGCAGTAACACCATGTGGCACAGGCGTAGGTCAGCACACATGGGGTGTGAAAATCACAAAAAGTATTTTCAGCGTGGACCAATTGTTGGTACTGTGCTGGGAAAGACTCCGTGTTTCCAAACAGTCGTTTGTGAAGGTGCCCGTAGGTTTTCTTGGCACAGCAAGGAATGGACGCCATGCGAGCCCGTGTGACCATAAAGCAAATGCATTGCAGCAGTGCCAGAAAGGGAGGAAGTGTAGTAAAAGTGCTGTGAATGCAAGGGGAGGGGGGATTTTTCTATGCATGATTGTCTCTGTGCTTCTTTGTATTGTATAGGTGGTTGTGTTTATGTGCATTTCTGCATTGTTGTATTGTATCGTTAGTGATAGTTTGAGTTAGGGTAGAGATGGAGCGCGATGACTATTCAGATTCAGGCAGTGAAACGGAATAGACCAGCATCCATTCAGTGTGTTTTGCCGTCACGTTTCTGCTGATTTTCATAACCTGTATATGGTGAAGCGGGAGGAGGCGTGTGTGTGTGCATGCTTCTTGGTACGTGTGTGTGTGTGCATGCGTGTGTTTGTTTACTGGATTCTTCCTCCTCTCCACATATACTCAGACACCAAGCCAGGTTCAGGTACGTCAGCAACATCTTAGTAGCTAGTGCTGGTCAGAAGTCAGGACTCAGTACATAATATTACATTTCCTTTCAGAAAACACACTGAGTGATTGCATAGTGTTTTTTTCTTAACGCATAAGACAATAGCACAAAAGAAGAAAACCCATACAAGGTCCTGTTCAGGACGTCGCTGCGGGTCTGGAGTGGGGTGTGCTGATGGCTGACCCCGATAGTGCACTGCCTGGGATTGGGGCGGCTATTCCCGGAGAACTACAACATACAGAGGTTGCTGGTGCCGCTTGTTTGGTGAAGGGTGCTGGCGTAGAAAAGGCTGTGCCCGGTATAGCCAAAGCTGCATTGCCACCCCTGTTTACGCTTTCTCGCCCTGCTAAGGTGACTCTGGAGAACATTTGGGAAGCCATTAATCAACTCAGGTTGTAAATCAGCAATTGACTTTATCTTTTTCTAATGTTTCTAAAATGGAGAAACAACATTATTAAGCTATCTAATGATATGTTGGAAATGAAAGAGAAAGTAGTGGTTTCTGATCAGAAACTTGTACATGTTTCTGAATTGACTGAATCCCTGATGAAAGATAATATTGCGTTGAAAGCAAAATTGGAGATATTAGAAAATGCTACCAGAGCCTCTAATATTCGGTTATTAAATTTTCCGGTTGTTTCGGCGGTAGCTCCAATAGAATTGTTTAAGAAGTATCTTCAAGAGTCTTTAATGATACCTTCTGAGTTAATACCTCCAATTTCAAAAGCGTACTATTTACCAGCTGGGAGAAAGGAAGGGAAGCGTGCTGTTGGTCCTCTAGAGATGGACTCGCTCAACATTTCTGCATTACTCCAAGCTCCCTAAGAAGAAGAACTAGTGGTTTCCAAGTTATTGGTGACTTTTGCGTTGTCCTCTGATAGAGACTGGCTTCTTAAAGTATAGTATAAAAAGAGAGCTAATTTATTCATGGGGAAAAAGATTTCTATATTTCCGGATGTGGCCAGAGATACCCAGAAAAGGCGTTCCTAGTGTTTTTTATACTTAAGGTACAGGAAAGTCAATTAGCAGAAGTCAGTGAAAACGTCTGACCCAGGCAGACTAGAGAAGAGTTGCCAAGTTCCTCAGTTCCAGGAGTGAGATTTTTTTGCCAGTTCTGGTTTTAAATTGGCATTGCAATGCACTGTGGTATTTGTAGTCCCTGATTTAAGCCACACTCCATCTCTACCTTAACTCAAGCTATCATTAACGATACAACAATACAGAAATGCACAAAAACACAACAACCTATACAGTGCTGCAGGTCCCAGAATGCATCTAAATGAGATTGTCAGAAATCCAGGACTGGCTTAAAATCTCACTCCTGGAAGTAGGTAACTTGGCAGCTCTGGAGCAGGGAGGAACAGAGAAAGAAGAGGGAAACATGGGGGAGGTCAGGGGAACAGAAATTCCACAGAATGTGCTCAAACTTAAGTTGTATTTACAAACAACAAAATGTTTTTGTGTTTTATTAGTGAAATTTCCAGATTATAGAACAGAACAGTGCTAAGGACGGCAAAATCAAAAGATTATTCTCAGAGATAAGAAGCCACCGTATAATAAGCTCCCCCTTTTTCAGTTGCACACTGGAATGGCCCATGCACAGGACCCAAGAGACAGGTAGAGCTCCAGAGTCTCAATGCATGGATGAGACGATGGTGTAAGGAAGAGGGTTTGGGATTTGTTAGGAACTGGGCAACATTCTGGGGAAGGGAGGGGCTTTTCCAAAGGGATGGGCTCCATCTTAACTGGGATGGTACCAGGCTGCTGGCATTAACCTTTAAAAGGGAGATAGAGCAGCT
Organism: Ichthyophis bannanicus; assembly: GCA_033557465.1. Classification (NCBI taxonomy): domain Eukaryota; kingdom Metazoa; phylum Chordata; class Amphibia; order Gymnophiona; family Ichthyophiidae; genus Ichthyophis; species Ichthyophis bannanicus. Next base: position 795,006,722 of record CM066036.1, read on the forward strand.
TTTAAACTAGAAAATAGGGGAGAGCCGACAGTCACCCAAGAGCACATGGTTCAGAAGGATGTATCCTTAAAAGATCCTAGCAAAACAGGGAACTTACGGCATCCCCATAGAAAGCTTCCAATAAAGGTAAAGGTAACCCAGGCGCCTTAAAGTAAAATGTAGAGTCGAAAGATTCCAAATTACCACTGTCAACTGATAAACAGACTGAGGCCTATTCCATTCAGCCAATCCAGCCCCTGTACGTCCGGGCAGAATCAGGCCGAGCAAAGTTAGGCCCGATTCTGGCCGCGGGATCAGAATCGGGTCTAGCACCTGGACGTGTGGGCCAGGACCCATTTCTGCCTGGCTATACATCCCGGCGACTACCCGTCTAACGTAGTCAGGCTCCTGAATGGAGCCACAGTGCCAGGGCATCCTGTCGCCAGGGCACCGCGGCTCCATTCAGGAACAGCGAATGCCGGCTACCACAGATAAACTACTTTCCCTGCAACCAGACCTTCAGTCTGGCCTCCCATGGCCAGGGTCTAGCTTCCTCCATCCCTGCCTCCCCTGTCCCCACCAGCCACCAAAGAAGAGCTGCATCCAGGGGGACTTCTTCCATCTCTGAGGTGGCATAAATCCCCTGTCTAGTTCCTAGGCCCCAGATATGCAGGGAAAATCTCTGAATTGGCCCTGTATGACCGGTGTCGTGTCTCACCCTTGCTCCGCTTCCCACTCCTGTCTAAGCTTCCCTGTACAAATCCGCTGTTCGTATGGGGAGGCTTTTGCCAGGGCCGGCAGGGAGGCGAATAGTGGGGTTGGAGTGACCCCCATTGTTAATACGAACAAAATGCAACCTCTGAAATGTCTGTTTGCAAATGCTAGAAGTCTAAAAAATAAGATGGGAGAGTTAGAATATATTTCAGTAAATGAGAAGTTAGATATGACTGGTATCTCAGAGACCTGCTGGAAGGAGGACAACCAGTGGGACACTGTGGTACCTGGGTACAAACTATATCTCAATGACAGGGTAGATCAAATTGGTGGAGGAGTTGCACTCTATGTTAGAGAGGACACTGAGTCAAACAAAATAAAAGCAGGTCTTCATTTGTGCAGCTGTGGGGGCATTCTCATTAGCTCCTGCGGCTGTGTTGTACTAAAGCAGTCCAGCCCGCGGCATTCTTAATACAGCTTTAATGAAAACGCTGGGGGCCGGGCTGCTTCATTACAGCGCAGCCGTGGGAGTAAATGAGAATGCTCCTCTGGCTGTTTTAAGCAATACGGCTGCGGCTGCATGAAGAAGTCTGGCCCATGGCATTTCCTTTAAAACAAAAGTAAGCACTTCCTGTTGAGACAGGAAGTGCATAAAAATGCTGTGGGTCGGTCTGCTTCAGTGCAAACAAAACTGCTCCTGCAGTGGCTGCAGGGAGAGGGAGAGAAGAGGTAGCTGGCTGGAGGTGATGTTGGAGGTCATATGCAGAGCTGATGGAGAAGGGAGGAACTGGAAAGGGGCTGACGATGGTGGAGACTGGAGAGGACTGAGAAACCTTTTTCAGTGTTCCACAGCTCAGTGTCTGTTTTGGGGGTTTTCCATTTCAATGTTTTTGGATATTTTTTTCTGATTTGTTGTTTTATTCTTTACTAGGTTGTGGTCCGTGTTTTCCATGTGCAGCTAAATGAGGGATTCTGTAAACATATTGGTTCTGTGTAGGAATCTATAGTAGTTTAGCTTGTTCTCTTTTTCCAACTGGAGGTTAGTGGTGTTCTAGAATTTTTGCAGATGATGTATTTGTCCGAGACAGCATGCCATATTTGCGCCGACTTCTTTGCGCATGTATTTGACATGCTCTCCCAGTTTAACGCTGACTTTCAGGCCAATGCACAAAGCTTAGCACTACTACTACTATTTAGCACTTATAGAGCTCCACGCACACAGCGCTGAACAGCTGACCTACAGGAGGCAGCAAGTAAACATGAGACAGTCCCTGCCCGTCAGAGTCAAGCTCATTGGAGCTTACAATCTAGTCAGAACATACAGAACATTGGTCGGTTTAGTGCAAGGCGTGGTATGGTTTATATAGTTTAATCATGAGAGTTGATGGGGGTTTAAGATAAAATTTACAAGCCCCCAATGACACGTTTAAGCACTTTTAACAATCCTGCAAATGCAGGAAACAGACATAGTAACATAGTAAATGACAGCAGATAAAGACCAGTATGGTCCATCTAGTCTGCCCAGCAAGGTGGCAAGAGTAGGTGCACCTGCCGCTCTGTGCAGGCCCCCCCTCCTCATGTCTTTGTTTAGGGGTGAACCCACTGCTCCGTGTAGGAAAACCCTATTTGTTGAGAAATTAGATAGTTAAGTTTATTTTGATTTTATCCTGTTGCTGTAAAGGGATCCACTGTGTCTGTCCCATGCCATTTTGAATTCTGTCACTGTATTTACCCCCACCACTTCCATCAGGAGGGCATTCCAAGCATCCACCACCCTTTCACTGAAAAAGTATTTCCTGACATTGCCTTTCAATTTACCCCCTTGCAGCTTCATGTTATGCCCTCTAGTTTTACAGCTTCCCTGTCTTTGGAAGAGGTTTGTTTGTTCATTATTTCTCTTCAGGTCTTTAAAGGTCTGAATCATATCTCCCCTGTCCCTCCTCTCCTCCAGAGTGTACATAAGTGAACATAATACAGACGGAAAAACTAGCGCCCAACTAATGCCACACGTATTTAAATTAACTTAAATTATTTAATTCTGTTATAATCAGCTGGGTTAGTATGCAAATCATAGCTATGCCTGATGCAGAGACAGACTTAGAGGCTTTCACAACCAGCCACAGTGCCAAAATTTTTACTTCAGGGTCTGAGTAGAAGTAAACCTCTAACGCGTGCCCCTGACAGTATTTTGATGGCATCGGGTGCTTTCCCCCATGTTTAGATCATCTCCTCAGATGATCAGGCATCGGGAAAAGCCCCCAATGCCATGAAAATACTGTCAGGGGCCATGCCCCACAATAAAATGATTCCTGGTAGTCTACTAGCCCCTACCCCCACTAAATACAAGAAGTACCTGGTGGTCGTGTCCCCTCCCCACCCACTAAATACAAGAAGAACCTGGTGGTTTAGTGGCCCCTCCCCCCACCCCCATTAAATAAAAAACAGAACCTAGTTGTCTAGAGGCAGGATGCACCGCATAGGGCCAGACACCACCATTTTGCAAGATGGCTCCCACTTAAAGTGCATTTGGGGACCTCTAGATCAGTGTTTTTCAACCTTTTTTGTGCAAAGGCACACTTTTTTCATGAAAAAATCACGAGGCACACCACCATTAGAAAATGTTAAAAAAATTTACCTCTGTGCCTATATTGACTATATATAAAGTAATTCTCTTGAATAGGAATCAAACACTCACACCAACCCCCCTCCCCTGCTGGTTCACTCACACCACCCCCCCCCCCCTCCACTGCTGGTTCACTCACCCACCCCCCTGTCACTTACTCACCCCTCCTGCTGGGTCACTCACTCACTTACCCCCCCTCCCCTGCTGGTTCACTCACACCATCGCCCCCCCCCCTTGCTGGTTCACTCACACCAACGCCCCCCCCCCCCTTGCTGGTTCACTCACACTCCCCCCCCCTTGCTGGTTCACTCACACACACACCCCCCCTTGCTGGTTCACTCACACACACACACACACCCTCTGCCCAAGCCGCTGTTTCTGCTTTGTACAGAGCAGCGGCTGCACTACACTTACATTGAAAAGTAAAGAGAAACTGTGTCAGGAGCCCTCCGATCATGCAGAGCCCGAGGAAGTGATGTCATGGGGGCGGGCTCCTCACAGGCTGTCTATCCGCAGCTAAAGTTAATTTGAAAAGGAAAGACAGCCTGTGAGGAGCCCGCCCCCATGACATCACTTCCTCGGGCTCTGCATGATCGGAGGGCTCCTGACACAGTTTCTCTTTACTTTTCAATGTAAGTGTAGTGCAGCCGCTGCTCTGTACAAAGCAGAACCAGCGGCTGCACTGCTATAGGGAATCGCGATCGCGTTCGCGCCGCGGACTTCGGCACAAAAGCCGGTTTTTTGCTCTGGCCACTCCCGATCTTGCGGCCAGAGCAAAAAACCGGCTTTTCAATGGCCGGTTTTACAACTGTGCTGGCAGCCGGCCTGGCCATGGAAAAACCGGCCAGGCCGGCTGAAAACCGGCCGGTTGGCAACCCTAATTTGTGAGCCGAGGCCACATGTTACGGATGAAATTGGAATTTTTCCCACGGCACACCAGACAATATCTCACGGCACACTAGTGTGCCGCGGCACAGTGGTTGAAAAACGCTGCTCTAGATCACCAGGTTTTGTTTTTTATTTAAAGAAGGGTGGGGGAAGGGTCCACTAGACCACTAGGGATCATTTTATTGTGGGGCACGGCCCCCGACAGTATTTTGATGGCATCAAGGGCTTTTCCTGATGCTGCAATCATCCCCCAATGCTATCAAAATACTGTCAGGGCTGCCATGCAAATTAGTCACACGGTGCCTGGAGAGTAAGCCAAATTAGCACAGACTTCTTGCGCATATGTGTTTGGCTTGCATGTCCTGTCTTTGCTGCAGAAATCAAATTGACTACATCTGTGGAAGACAACGATGGAAAAGCTTGATAACATCAACAAAAACAAAACCTGGCACTGACTGTGGTACAGATCAATAACTACTAGTATGCAAACTTAAGCTAAAGTTGAAAAAGAGCAAGCCACTCATGAATTAGCAAAATATGACCTTGAGAATATACCACTGGAATTTAAAGACTGCCTGCAAAATCAATTTGCTGCTTTAGATACAAATGACAGAGATCCAGAAGAGTTATGGGATGACATCAAGAAGATTGTGTTCGAAGAAAGTGAGAAATCTCTACAAACGCAAAAATGGCCAAAATGGATGACTGAAGAAACTCTGAAAATTGCTCAGAAATGCAGAGAAGCTAAAATCAGAGGAGAAAGAGAGGCGATCACAGAATTCAACAAAGACTTCCAAAATGCAGCAAGACAAGACAAGAAGTACTACAATGATGCATGCAAGGAAAGAGAACTAGAAACTATTAAAGGAAGAACAAGATCAGCTTTTCTAAAGTTACCAGAGTTAAAGAAAAAATTCTAGCCTTGAAATTGAATGTTACAACATGATCAAGGATCCATGTTGAATGATGCTGAGAAGATCAAGAAAAGGTGGAAAGAATATACAGACTCATTATACCATAAAGATCAAGTGGACCAACAGCTGTTTCAACCTGTACCTTACCATCAGGAACCATTGGTGATGAAAGAAGAAGTTGAAGCAGCATTGAAAGCTTTATCAAAGAACAAAGCACCAGGTACTGATGGCATTCCCATTGAAATATTACAGCAATCTGATGCAACTATTACCATACTTACAAGGTTCTGCCAGGAAATCTGGAAAACAAATTCATGGCTAACTGATTGGGAAAAGATCTGTGTTTATACCAATACTGAAGAAAGGTGACCAGACTGATTGTGGAAAGTATCGCACAATCGCTCTGATCCCACATGCCAGGAAGATTCTACTCGAGATCCTTCAGCCAGGGGCGGCCCAAGGGGGGTGCAGGGCATGTGCGGAGACTCGGTGCGGGGCCTCATTTGCATAAGCGGCCTTATTTGCATAAATATTTGCATAATGTTACCATACACTAACTTTTAGTAAACATGTCTCTTAATGAGTGTATGGATAAAGAAAGACTAAAAGATTTCTACATTACTATAAATCCAGTGCCAACCGCCAGGCACATTAGGAACTACTACAAACACTGCCCATTTAGAACCCATAGCAAACCCGCCGTATCCTGACAGCATTACCAGGACTCACAAAGCACCAAACCCTACCTATCAAAAGGCAACACTGCAAATATTAAACCAATACATTTCAGAGAATACTGGGGAAAGAGAACAAGTGGCAATGTCAAATAGGAATTACATAAACAAAATACCTCAGCTCAGTTACACATGCAAAACATAGACCATCATCAAACAAGGAATCACAATTTAGAAACAGGAAGGCAATAATTAAACTGGGAACCCCAAAAGCCAAACTTGGAATGTACAACAACACTGTAGAAATAAAACTATAAATTAATTTCCTCTTGTACCAAACAAAGCGCAGATGTTAATGATGCACATTTCCCAGAGCTTTCATATTCCAGTTAATAAATTCAAAATAAAGAGATATCTTTCTACATTTTGTGCATTTTTATTTCAGTTGCAATTGCTCCAGCCACTTTCTTCTGGTTTCTTTGTGTCTTCTGCTAACTCTCCATCGTCTGCTGTCCATTTGTCCTTTCTTCTCTCTTCTAGTTTTTTTTTCCATTCTCTCTCTCTACATCTGCTTTAACATACTAATCTTTCTCCTTTTGCTCTTTCCTCATTCCTATTTCATCCACATAAATTTTACCCCTCCATCCTCAATCCCCACTTACTCTCCCAATACCTGGCCAATTGTAGATTTTTCATCCCTCCCACACAAAATATTTTCCCCTCTCCATTTTACTCTCCCAGCCCCATCCCATTCTAATCCTCCCCCAACATCAGCTCCCTTCTAGTTCCAGTCTCACCCAGCATCCATTCCCTTCTAGTCCCTGCATCAGCCCATTTCCAGACCTAGCCCATCAGCCCATTTCCAGTCCTAGCTCCCCCATCCATTTCCAGTCCGAGTCCCTTCATCAGCTCATTTCCAATCCTAGCCCCCCATCAGCCCATTTCTAGTCATTTCCTAGCCCCACCATCAGCCCATGTCAAATCCTAGCCCCCCTCCATTCAGCCCAATTCCAGTCCAAGCCCCCCCATGAGCCTACTTCCAGTTCTAGCCCTTCCATGAGTCCATTTCAATTCAAGCCCCCACCACAGCCCATTTCCAATCTTAGCTTCCCCCAACAGCCCATTTCCAGTCCTATCCTAGCTGCTCCATCAGCCCATTTTCAGTCCTAGCTCCCTTCCCTCACAGCCCATTTCCATTCCAAGCCCCCTCCCCATCAGCTATTTGCAGTTCAAGCCTCCCCTTCCACTCAGCCCATTTCCAGTCCTAGCAACCCCCCAACCCATTACCAGTCCTAACCCATCAGCCCACTTCCAGTCAGCCCCCCATACCCCATTCCCAGTCCTACCCCCCCCATCAGCCCACAGCCCATTACCAGTCCTAACCCCATCAGCCCACCTCAAGTCCTAACCCCTCCCCATCAGTGCATTTCCTGTCCTAGCCCCCCCATAGCCCATTATCAGTCCTAACCCCACCATAGTCCATTACCAGTCCTAAACCCCCATCACCCCATTTCCAGACAGCCCCCATCAGCCCACAGCCCATTACCAGTCGTAACCCCCCCATAGCCCATTACCAGTCCTAACCCCCCCCAACAGCCCCCCGCCCACCTCAAGTCACGTCCAACCACCCCCCCCCCCCCATCGGCTCATGGAAAATTTAAAAAAAAAAAGCTGCTGCCACCGCAGCAGCAGCAGAATGGAGTGTCCCGCGGGGCCCCCTCGGCCCGGCTGAGCCCCTCTGCGCCGGCTTTCAGATACGCAAAGGGAGAGTGTTTCCCTCGCGTCTCTGTTAAGCCTGCAGGGGCAGAAGGGAAATTTCCCATCAGCCCCTGCGGGCTTAACAGAGATGCGAAGGAGACACTCTCCCTTCGCGTATCTGAAAGCCGGCGCCGAGGGGCTCAGCCGGGCCGGGAGAGCTCAGCCGGGCAGAGGGGGCCCCGCGGGACACTCCATTCTGTTGCTGCCGCGGCGGCAGCCAGCTTTTTCTTTTTTTTTTAAATTTAATTTTTTAAAAAGCAGAATGTTCTTTGCGCGGGGCCCCCTGAAACGCGGGGCCCTGTGCAAAAAACATTCTTGCTCAATGGACGGGCCGGCCCTGCCCTGCCTTCAGCAGAGACTACATCATACCTGTAATGAGAACTGCCTGAAGTGCAAGCAGGGTTCAGGAAATTGTGAGGAACCAGAGCAGGGCCGGATTTACCTTGAGTGAGGCCCTACACCAACAAAAATTGTGGGCCCCCAGCAGGGGCGGCCCAAGGGGGGTGCGGACCTCATTTGCATAAGGGGCCTCATTTGCATAAATATTTGCATAATGTTACCATATACTAACTTTTAGTAAACGTGCCTCTTAATGAGTGTATGGATAAAGAAAGACTAAAAGATTTCTACATTACTATAATCCAGTGCCAACTGCCAGACACATTAGGAACTACTACAAACACTGCCCATAGTAAACCCGCCGTATCCTAACAGCACTACCAGGACTCACAAAGCACCATACTCTACCAATCAAAAGGCAACACTGCAAATATTAAACCAATACATTTCAGAGAACAACAATACATGACCTACTGGGGAAAGAGAACAAGTGGCAATGTCAAATAGGAATTATATAAACAGAACACCTCAGCTCAGTTACACATGCAGAACATAGACCATCACCAAACAAGTAATCACAATTTAGAAATAGGAAGACAATAATTAAACTGGGAATCCCAAAAGCCAAACTTGGAATGTACAACACTGTAGAAATAAAACAATACATTAATTTGCTCTTGTACTAAACAAAGCACAGATGTTAATGATGCACATTTACCAGAGCTGACATATTCCAATTAATAAATTCAAAATAAAGAGATATTTTTCTACCTTTTGTGCATTTTTTTCAGCTGCAATTGCTCCAGCCACTTTCTTCTGGTTTCTTCGTGTCTTCTGCTAACTCTCCATCGTCTGCTGTCCATTTGTCCTTTCTTCTCTCTTCTAGATTTTTTTTCCATTCTCTCTCTACATCTGCTTTAACATACTAATCTTTCTCCTTTTGCTCTTTCCTCATTCCTATTTCATCCACTCAAATATTACCCCTCCATCCTCAATCCCCACTTACTCTCCCAATACCCGGCCAATTGTAGATTTTTTATCCCTCCCACACAAAATATTTTTCCCTTCTCCATTTTACTCTTCCAGCCCCATCCCATTCTAATCCTCCCCCAACATCAGCTCCCTTCTAGTTCCAGCCTCACCCAGCATCCATTCCCTTCTAGTCCCTGCATCAGCCCATTTCCAGCCCTAGCCATCCATCAGCCCATTTCCAGTCCTAGCCCCCCCATCACCCCACTTACAGTCCTTAACCCATCACCCCATTTTCAGTCCTTAACCCCCATCACCCCATTTTCAGTTTAAGCCCCCCCTATAACCCATTACCAGTCCTAACCCCCCATCAGCCCACTTCCAGTCCTAACCCCATCAACCCATTTCCAGTCAGCCCCCCATAGCCCATTGCCAGTCCTACCCCCCCCCCATCAGCCCACAGCCCATTACCAGTCCTAACCCCATCATCCCACCTCCAGTTTTAACCCCCCAGCCCATTTCCAGTCCTAGCCCCCTATAGCCCATTACCAGACAACCCCCATCAGCCCACAGCCCATTACCAGTCTTAACCCCCCCAAAGCCCATTACCAGTTCTAATCCCCCCCCAACAGCCCATTACCAGTCCTAACCCAATCAGGGCTACTCCAGTATTAACCCCCCCGCCCATTTCCAGTGCTAGCCCCCCCCATAGCCCATTACCAGACAGCCCCCATCAGCCCACAGCCCATTACCAGTCTTAACCCCCCCCAAAGCCCATTGCCAGTTCTAAGCCCCCCCCAACAGCCCACAGTCCATTACCAGTCCTAACCCCATCAGCCCACCTCTAGCCTTAACCCCCCCCAGCCCAGCCCATTTCCAGCCCCAGCCCCCCAATAGCCCATTACCAGCCCTACCCCCCCAGTCCATTTCCAGCCCCAGCCCCCCCAATAGCCCATTACCAGTCCTACCCCCCCATAGTCCATTACCAGTCCTACCCCCCCATAGCCCATTACCAGTCCTACCCCCCCCCACATAGCCCTTTAGCAGTCCTCCCCCCCCCAGCCCATTACCAGTCCTACCCCCCCCCACCTAGCCCCTTACCAGTCCTACCCCCCCCCCATAGCCCATAGCCCATTACCAGTCCTACCCCCCCCCCATAGCCCATTACCAGTCCTACCCCCCCCGGCCTAAAGTAAAATTTAATTAAAAAAAAAAACCTGGTGGCTGCCGCCGCGGGGGCCCCGCAGCGGCCGCGGGGGGCCCCGTCTACAAGCTGGTCGGGTCCGGTCGGGTCTCTCTCCCTCGCTCGCTGCAGGCTGCAGGCTGAGACGCATCTTCGCGTCTCTCGCAGCCTGCAGCGAGGGAGGGAGGGAGAGAGACCCGACCGGACCCGACCCGACCCGACCAGCTTGTAGACGGGGCCCCCGCGGCAGCAGAGGGGGCCCCGCGGCGGCCGCCCCCCCGGTTTTTTTTTAAAATTAAATTTTAATTTCGGCCGGGGGGGTTAGGACACCGACCCCCCCCCCCCCCGGCCTAAAGTAAAATTTAATTTAAAAAAAAACCTGGTGACTGCCGCCGCGGGGCCCCCACAGCAGCCGCGGGGGCCCCCTCTAAAAGCAAGTCGGGGCGGGTCCGGTCCGGTCGTGGAGGGTCGGGTCTCTCTCTCCCTCCCTCGCTGCAGGCTGCGAGAGACGCGAAGCCCGCAGGGGCTGCGGGCTTAACACAGACGCGAGGAGACGCTCTATCTTCGCGTCTCTCGCAGCCGGGAGGGAGGGAGGGAGACGAGACCCGACCCGACCAGACCATACCATCTTGTAGACGGGGCCCCCGCGGCAGCAGAGGGGGCCCCGCGGCGGCAGCCACCAGGTTTTTTTTTAATCGAATTGAAAAAAAAAAAACCTGGTTCTATTTTTTGTGGGCCCCTGCCGGTTGTGGGCCCTACGCCATGGCGTACATGGCGTATACGTAAATCCGGCCCTGAACCAGAGACATCATCAGGGATGTGAGATGGATCCTTGAAAAGACAAAAGAATCCCAAAAGGATATCTATATGTGTTTTATCGACTACAGCAAGGCTTTTGACTGTGTAAACCATGAGAAACTCTGGGCCACATTAAGAAGCATGGATGTACCAGAACACCTGATCGTTCTCTTGCACAATCTGTACATTGATCAAGAAGCAACAGTTCGAACGGAACAAGGAGAAAAAGAATGGTTTAAAATCAGCTAAGGTGTACAACAACATTTTGCTACATCCTGCATTAAAAATATGCATTGTCGGGCCGCGTTAAAGTTGTCTTCAGCGTGCGTCTAGTGCCGGTTATCTGCATCGGCCTGCTTTTGTGCACTGAGTAATTTGTCAGCGTTAAACTCGTGCTATGATACCCTTGCCTACAGCTTTAGTTTTGGGGAAGGAAGGGATATATTGTACCTGACTAATCAGCAAAGCTGAGCATGTAGCGCTATACATTGTATTTAAGATATAAAACTGGGCAGGGGAGGAGGGATCGTGGATATCGCTGTACGAGGGGCCGCTGACATTGCACGGCACCTCTTCCTTGAATTAGTGTAGTAGGGCCTTTCCTAATAAAACCGCAAGGTGGCGCAATTGCCCCAATGCTGGAGCCGGGGGCGGCTACTGAATAGGGAAGGAGGGGGCGGAGCCAGCACCCAGGGCCGCCCTGTCTCCCGATAGCGCAGGAGAAGCGACCGCTGACTAGAGTTTGAGGGGGCGGGACGCCAGTGACAGGGCGGCTCCGCCTCCCGAAAAGCGCAGCAGGGGGCGGGCACTGAATAGGGAATAAGGGGGCGGGGCGCCAGTGACAGCGGCTCTGTCTCCCGAAAAGCGCAGCAGGGGGCGGGCACTGACTAGGGAATAAGGGGGCGGGGCTCCAGTGACAGAGCGGCTCCGCCTCCCGAGAAGTGCTAGGGGCGGGGCCTGACTACGGAATGAGGGGGCGGGGCGCCAGCGGCAAGGTTCTGCGGTCAGGCTCGGCCATGCCGCTTGTTCTGTTCTCGGCCGCCGCCTGCTGCTGCTGCTGTTGCCTTTGCTGCGGGCTCCTGCTGCTGCTGTTTCCGTGCCGCAGGTTCGCGGGCAGATCCCGCTGGATTCCAAGGCTCATGGCGAGGACGGAGAGACCCTTCTTCAGGATTGCGTGAGTGCCCTGGCGGCCGATCGCAGGTGCCGGGGGGGGGGGGGGTGTGCACACTGGAGGGGTAATGAGTGGGATGCGCACGAGATCCTGTCTGTGATTGGGGTGCACGGGGGAGTGGGGGGTCACGGGGGATAATTGGGGTGCACGGGGGGAGAGTGGGGGTCACGGGAGTGATTGGGGTGCACGGGGGAAGTGGGAATCATGGTGGGTAATAGGGGTGCACGGGGAGGCGTGGGGGTCACGGGGGCGTTTGGAGTGCACGGGGGGGGGGAGAGTGGGGTGCACAAGGAGGATGCATGCAAGTGGGGTGCACAGTGAGTGCTGGAGCAGTTGCAGTGCACAAGAGCCTTAATTTCAAAGGCTTAAGCGGAGGCAGCGAGCTGATGGTTCTTTCCTTTAATTCGGGAGTTTTATTAGCCAGATTTTGGCAGGAAGCAAAGTGCAGTTCGTGGATGGCGAAGGGGCTCTGGGCGCTACTTTGCGCGCTACTTTGCGCGCATTGCCTCTTCTAGATTCAGCACTTGATGCATTGTGATTATTTCGGCAGCACGGGGACCGATGGGCAGGTCAGTACAGTTTTGTGAATGTAAGGACTCGGGATGCTTCGGGCACCTCTCGGAAGCTTTACTAGTCCCCAAAGCTTACAGTTATCCTCGTTACCTAGTTACACTCTCGTTTTTCTTTTAACTAGTTCTTTTGTTGGTGGGCGAGTTTAAAAAGCAACTGTATCCTTGCAGAGTGCATAAGGGCAACAATGTTTTGATACAGTAAAGCTGCTAGAGAGAAAAATACAGGTGTACAGCTTGCAGCAAATGCACAAGGACGGTTGCAGGCGCCCAGTCTGTGCTGTCTCCTTCCCAGCGACCCCCAGGCATCCCCTGTGCTTGTGCTGGACTTTAGCCTTAACTCCCCTCAGACGAGGATCATCTGTGCTGTTTCTGCTCCCGAGTCTCATCGTGGGAGATGCTCTTTCCTCTGAAAAGATTAGTTTCTGCTGCCAGATTTAGACTTGTGAAGAATCTGAATGTCTCTTTCCCCTTCTGTAGCCTGCAGGCGTCTGGGTCCTTAGGTTGCATCTGCTGGGGCTTCATGGGCTGCCTCTACCATGTGCGAGTCCTCTCAGAGCTACAGCCCCGGAACTGGACAGACATAGTCTAGACGACGTCTCCCCAGTCAGGCATGAAGAGAGGTTACTGGCTGGGTCTGTCCCTTGGAGCTCAGCCCCCCCCCCCCCCCCCTCTGCTATAGCACTCTCCCTCTCCTCTCAGATGTCTCTCCTGTTTAGTCCCTGTCATTCCCATCCCCCATTGTATGATGCTACCTAAACTTTAATGCATTGAATCTTAGCCATTAAGCTCACAACTGCTACAGATTTTAGTATCATCTACATAGAGACAAGCTCCTGAGAATATCACTTAGAAGGTTGTCAGACAGCTATGGCCCCTGAGCTACTGCTCTGATAATGCTTCTGGCCTCTCTGGAGCTGAAATCCATAGTGCCAGCCCTCAAGACTGCAATCCAAAGGAGTTGGAACAAATCCTATACCAGGGGTATGAAAGATCGTCATTACTGTGTGTCTAATAGAAGTCTGTACCCTTGAGATCTTGGGCAAGGCACTTAACCAACCCTCCACTGCCTCAAGTGTTGACTTAGACCGTAAGACCCGGGGACAGTGCAGCTCACCTTCAGCTAAATCCAAATCTCCCCTTGGGGGAGTGCTGAAGCATCCTTTTCTTCTGTACTGAGTCATCCACTCTGGCTACTGCCCAGTCAGACATCTTTCATAATTCAGTTACCTTTAAAACACTCGGAAGTAAACATCTTTTATTTACCTCCCGACAGGACGTACTGGCTCTGAGCTCAGAATTTTGCTTATAGCACTAGTTCCTTCAGAGCTGGACGTTTACTGTCAGGTAAGCCCTTGCTCTTTAAATGGTTCCAAGCCTGCTACTACCGGTAGGATGACTAAAGTACTCAGGGGTGGGGCTGCTTGCTGTAGGTTAATTCTAGAAATAATCATTTGCTCTTCTATACAAGACTTATGGCTGAGAGATTGTAGGGTACGTTTTACAAGTACTTACATAAAAAATAAGCTTGAGAGTAACAATGGGTGCTTTGGTGCTCCTGCTCAGTTCATCAGCATGATTTCAGGTGTGTTGGCTATTGCGCCCTCTCTGGATTCCAGGAAGATTTGGTAGTGTTGCAGAATTCACCCGCAGAGCAATGTTCCCTCTAATTTTCTGTAGGCTGTGTGCGCATAAAATATCAGCTGTGTGCAGCTTTTGAAGGAAGGTTAATTTTTTGTGCGCCACATAACGACACTCGGAGTTATATACTTTAAAATTTGACTACACGTCAGAATACAGTATGTACACCACATTGATTTTAATCAAATTAAATGAAAATAGATGATTACTAAATGAAGTGGGAAATTTCTAGTAATTACAATCATAACTTAAATTTTAAGATGTCTGTGTTGTTTTCTATCAGAATCAGAGCTGTAATTTTTGTGCGTTCTGTTGTAAAGTATGTGCGCTCGCTCAGCGAGGTGTGTGCGCGCGCACAGCTTAGAGGGAACAGTGCCGCAGAGCTGCAGTGTTTCCAGGCTGTGCACACCATCAACTGGTTCCCAGGAGGGTTTGGTACACCAGGATCCTTCTTTGGCCTTATTCAAATCCAGGCTAAAGAGCCGCCACCTTGAGGGTGCGTTTGAATACCGATCTCCTTATTCTTTTGCTTAGCTCCTATCTGGATCTTGTCATTGTCCCTTCAGTTAGCCCAGTCCCCTGTTGTTGTTGTGTGTTCTGTCTTGATTAGATTGTAAACTCTGATGAGCAGGGTCTGTCTGTATAGCGCTGCATGCATATTGTAGCACTATATAAATGATAATTAGTAGTAATAGTAGTTGTAGAGCTCTTCACTTTCTCCAGACCCTGCGTTGGTCAGCAGTGTTAAGTCTTCAGTGGTGATCGCTGGGTTGGAATGTGTCAGCTTGAAACCTCCTGCAAAGTTTATTTTCTCCCTCTGCAATATTTGGTTTCTGTTGGGAAATGACTGGGGAGATTTCTTGGATTAACCTTTCCTCAGGGCTGAGCTTGTGAGGCGGCTGCTTTCATCTGTGTGTACACAGGAACCAGCACACTGAAGTCATTTTCACAGAGTGCTCCCAGTACAGGCTGAGGAAAGCATCGCATTGGTTGAGTCTTTTCCAACCCTGGTAAACAGAATAAGTTCTATTGATTTAGTGCCTGCGATCTCCCATAGTCCTCTTTAATGCCCTTGTTCTGTTCTGCTAGCTGAAGAAATCTCTTTGGTGACTCAGCAGAGAGTGGGGGGTGTCTGGAACTACAGCTCCCACTTTACAGACGCTGATTAACCAACATTCCCTGGGGGAGAGAAGAACATGTTTAATTGAAGTTACAAAAGCTTTTGATTCTGTCTGGCTCTCTGCCTCAACTTTAAATGCCTGCAGCCTGGAACTGAATCAATATTTTCATCCATCAGGTGTAAGGTAAAAATAAACAGTCTGCAGATAGAGAGCTTCAGACAAGGACCAACCACTTTGACTCAGTGAAAAGCGGGATATAAATACAGTTAAATAAATCAAGGACCAGGGGTAAGACAGGGATGGAGTCTGAGCCCCTCTATCCTCAATATCTACATCAGTGATTTTCCTACTACTATTACTGAGCATTTGCATAGCGCTACAGCACATACACAGCGCTGCACAGACACATGTAAAAGACGGTCCCTGCTCATCAGAGCTTACAATCTAGTCAAGACAGACAGTGTAGTAGCTGTAGACAGGGAAATGGTAAGGAAACAAGGAGATCAGGTGAGTCAAGATCCAAAAGCGGCAGCGAAGAGGTGAGTTTTCAGCCTGGATTTGAAAAGGGTCAGAGAAGGCGCCTGACATATAGACTCAGGTAGTTTGTTCCAGGCATAAGGAGCAGCAAGGTGAAAGGAGTGAAATCTGGAGTTAGTAATAGAAGAGAAGGGCACAGATAGAAGCAGTTTGCCAGAAGATCAGAGTTCCCAAGGGGGGGGGGGGGGCTTGTAGGGAGAGATAAGAGAGGAAAGGTAGTGAGGAGCTGCAGAGTGAAGGCACTTATAGGTCAGCAGGAGAAGTTTGAACTGGATGTAGAAACAAATAGGGAGCCAATGAAGTGACTTGAGAAGAGAGATATATGAGCAAATATGAGCAATTTTCCCTACGGTTGTGTTGTTAAGTGCCATGGTGGCGACCCTCTGGATAATTGATCTAAACTGTGTTCCATCTTCAGTCATTGTTGACAGACTGGTACCCGTAGCTGCTATTACTGTATCAATCCATCCCATTGCTGGCCTTCCTTTTGACCTTCTATCTTGCCAAGCATGATGTCTTTCTCTAATGATCTCTCTCTTTGCATGATGTATCCAAAGTATGAAAGCCGAAGTCTTGTCATCTGAGCTTCTAAAGAAAACGTAGGTTTGATCTCTTCTAGTACTGACTGGTTTGTTCTTAGGGCAGTACTATATACGCAGTATTCACCGCCAACATCATAATTCAAATGCATCAATTTTCTTCCTGTCTATCTTTTTCACTGTCCAACCTTTGCATCCATATGACGTTAGTGAAAATACCATGGCTTGAACAAGTCGAATCTTTGTATGGAGAGAGACATCTCTGCTCTTGAGAATCTTGCCTAGGTCCTTCATGGCCATTCTGCCAAGAGCAATGCTTCATCGGATTTCTTGACTGCTTGTTGCTTCTTTATTGATAGTTGATCTAAGTAGGTTAAAGTTATTCACGATTTCAATTTCTTCTCCATCAACGATGAACTTATTCATTTTGCCAGTTGTCAGGATCTTTGTCTTTACCTTCAGGTGCAGGCTCATTTTAAGATTTTGTTCCTTGATCTTGAGAAGCAAATGTTTCAGATCATCTTCACTTTCAGCCAGTAATATGGTATCATCACCATAGCGGAGGTTGTTGATGAGTCTTCCACCAGTCTTCACACCTTGGTTATCTTCATACAGCCCTGCTTCTCTGATGATTTGTTCTGCATATAAATGTATTTATTATTTATTTAGCCATGCTTATATACTGCTTTTCACCGGGTCAAAGCGGTGTACATTCAGGTATGGTATATATTTCCATTGTCCCCGAAGGACTTACAATCTGTGTTTTGTACTTGAGGCATTGGAGGGTTAAGTGACTTGCCCAAGGTCACAAGGAGTGCCTGTGGGTCTAGAAACCCCATTCCCTCTGGCCAGAGGTTGTTGTCCTCAGGTGGGATTCAAACAGGTAGGGAGAAAGTATGCAGCCTTGTCATACACCTTTGTTGATTTTAAACCATTCTGTTTCTCCTTCTCTATTCAAACTGTTGCTTCATGATCAATGTTAAAGATGTGCAAGAGAACTATCAGGTATTCTGGTATATCCATGCTTCCTAATGTGGCCCAGAGTTTCTCGTGGTTTACTCAGTCAAAAGCCTTGCTGTAGTCGATAAAATACATATAGATATCCTTTTGGTATTCTTTTGTCTTTTCAAGGAGCCATCTCATATTTGCGAAGGTGTCTCTCATCCCTCATCTTTTCCTGAACCATGCATGAACTTCAGGCAGTTCTTGTTCCAGGTATGGTTGTGGTCTCTGCTGAATAATCTTGAGTAGAATCTTGCTGGCCTATGGGATCAGAGCGATTGTGCGATAATTTCCAGTCAGTTGGATCACCTTTAGTACTGGTATAAACACAGATCTTTTCTTGTCATTTGGCCATGATGTTTATTTATTTATTTATTTTATCTATTTAGCGTACATTTGTATACCGCTGCTTCCAGCGATCAGTAGCGGATTAGATTACATGTCGGAGCTGTCTGATCATTGACAGAAAATTTGTATTATATACAAAGTGATTGATAGGATAAGCACGACACACAGCAGTTAGGTAATTGATTTTCCTTCCATAAGGTGGGAGGAATTAATTACATATATACATTTTTTTTTTTACACATATATACATCTTTGGTTCTGTGGGTAGCAAGGGTTAGTCCTCATTGCCTAGATCATGTTATAATGAATCTAAAATAGGTGAGTCTTGAGTTTTTTCCTAAAGTCCATCCGGTCGTTGCTAGAGCGTAGCTCAAGCGGGAGTTGGTTCCAGAGTGCGGGTGCTGTGTACGAGTATGTTGTCTTCCATATTTCCTGGCAGAGCCTTGTAAGTATGGTAACTGCTGCATTTGATTGCTGTAATACTTCAATGGGAATGCCATCAATGCCCGGTGCTTTGTTCTTTGATAAGGATTTCAATGCTGCTTCGACTTCTACTTTCATCACCAATGGTTCTTAATAGAAACATAGAAATATCATGGCAGAAAAAGACCACATGGGATATCTAGTCTATCCTTCCATAAACTACAATAGTCCCCTTTTTTCCTTTAGAGAACCTCTGTGTTTGTCCCATGCGTTTTTGAATTCAGATACCGTCCTTGTCTCTACCACCTCCACTGGGAGACCTTTCTATTCATCTACCTACCACTCTTTCCATTTCTGCATATTACTTCTGAGTCTTTCCCCTTTCACCCTCATCCTATGTCCCCTTGTAGTAGAGCTTGCTTTCAATCGGAGGAGACTCTTCCTGTGCATTTATGCCATGGAGGTATTTAAACATCTCTATAATATCTCTCCTATCCTGCCTTTCCTCTAAAGTATATATATTAAGATCTTTAAGTCTGTCCTCATATGCTTCATAATGAAGACCACTAACCATTTTAGTAGCCACTCTCTGCACCAACTCCAACCTGCTTATATCCTTTTGAAGGTGCGGTCTCCAGAACTGCACACAATACTCCAAATGAGGTCACACCAGAGACATACAGAGGCAATATCACCTCCTTTTTTCTGCTGGCTATACCTCTTCCTATACACCCAAGCATCATTCTGTCTCTCACAGTTGCCTTTTTTACCTGTTTAGCTACTTTGAGATAATCAGACACAATTATGCCCAGGTCCCGTTCTTCTTTCATGGACAGAAGTACCTCACCCCCTACACTGTACCATTTCTTTGGATTTTTGCAGCCCAAATGAGTGGCCCTGCATTTTTTAGCACTAAATTTCAGCTGTCAAATTCTAGACTATTCTTCAAGCTTAGCTAGATCCCTCCTCATGTTATCTACTCTTTCCTGGGTGTGTACTCTATTGTAGATTTGGGTATCATCTACAAAGAAGCAAATCTTACCCGACAGTCCTTCCGCTATATCACTAACAACAATGTTAAAAAAAATCAGACCAAGGACATATCCCTGCAGCACACCACTGTAACCTTCTCCTCAGTGTGAGGTCCATTTATCTGTACCCTTTGTTCCCTCCCACACAACCAATTTCTAGCCCAAGAAGTAACTTTAGGGTCCATCCCTAGGGTGCTCAGTTTGTTTAGAAGGTGCCTGTATGGAACAGTGTCAAAGGCTTTACTGAAATCTAAGTACACCACATCTAGGGTTTTCCCTTGGTCCAACTCCTTGGTCGCCCAGTCAAAGAAATCAATCAGATTTGTCTGACAAAACCTGCCTCTGGTGAATCCATGTTGCCTCAGATCCTGCAATCCATTGGACCCCAGAAACCTCACTATTCTCTCTTTTAGTAGCCTTTCAAATAATTTACAAACCACATAGGTTAGACTAACCAGCCCGTAGTTCTCAATGTCATCCTTACATCCGCTTTGTGTGAACAGCCCACATGTGCCTTTGTCCAGTCCTCTGGCACCACTCCCGACTCCAAAGAAGCATTGAAAAGGTCAGTCAGTGGAGCTGCTAGACTGTCCCCAAGTTCCCTCAGTATTCTTAGATGTATCCCATCCAGACCCATAGCTTTGTCTACTTTTGGTTTAGCTAGTTCCTCACAAGCACAGTCTTCTAAAAATTGTTTGAGATCCCTGTTGCTTTTGATCATAAGGTACAGGTTGAAACGACTGTTTGTCCACTTGATTTTTATTGTGTAGTGACTCTATATTCTTTCCATCTTTCCTTGATCTTCTCAGCTTCATTCAACACGGATCCTTGAGCATCTTGTAGTATTCCAATTCTAGGCTGGAATTTTTTCTTTAACTCTCGTAGCTTTAGAAAAGCCGATCTTGTTCTTCCTCTAATTAGTTTCTGATTCTATTTCCTTGCATGCGTCATTGTAGTACTTCTCCTTGTTTTGTCTTGCTGCACATTGGAAATCTCTCTAGAGTTTTGTGATTGCCTTTCTTTCTCCTCTGTTTTTAGCTTCTCTGCATTTCTGGGCAATTTTCAGAGTTTCTTCATTCATCTGTTTTGGCCGCATTTGCTTTTTCACCTTTTGTAAGACTTCTCACTTTCATCCAACACAACCTTTTTGATGTCATCCCATAACTTTTCTGTAGCTCTGTCATTTGTATCTAAAGCAGCAAATCAATTTTGTAATTCTGATGGTATATTCTCAAGGTCATATTTTGCTACATTCATGAGTGGCTTGCTCTTTTTCAACTTTAGCTTGAGTTTGCATACTAGTAGTTGATGATCTGTACCACAGTCAGCTCCAGGTTTTGTCTTTGTTGATGTTACAGAGCTTGCCCATCGTTGACTTCCACAGATGTAGTCAATTCGATTTTTGTACAAGCCATTGGGTGAAGTCCATGTGTACAGTCGCCGCTTGTATTGCTGGAAGAAGGTGTTTGAAATGAATAGATCGTTGTTCTTGCAGAATTCTATCAGTCTTTCTCCAGCTTCATTTCTGTTGCCAAGTCCATATTTTTCAACCACTTTGCCTTCTTCTTTGTTGCCATCTTTTGCGTTCCAGTCACCCATGACTATCAGGATATCCTGTTTGCATGTTCTGTCAATTTCAGCTTGTACTTGTTCATAGACCTCATCAACTTCATCCTCTTCTGCATCTGTTGTTGGAGCATATACCTGATTTATAGTTGTGTTGATGGGCATTCCTCGTAAATGAATAGAAATTAAGCGTTCACTGATTACATTGTATTTAATTACAGTTCTCGCAAGTTTCTTCTTGATTAAAATGCAACACTATTCCTTCTTTGTCTTTCATTTCCAGCATAGTAGACCATGTGATCATCAGATACAAAGTGCCTGATGCCAGTCCATTTCAGTTCGCTGACACCCAACAGATCGAGTTGTGCACGTTCCATTTCATTCTTGACCACCTCCAACTTCCCTTGATTCATGCTTCGTACGTTCCATATTCCAATAGTAAGACATCTTTGCAGCTTCTGACTCTCATTTCATGTGCAGCTACATCAGCAGTCAGACGTCCCGAGGGCTTTGATCCAACCACATCATAAATGCTAGCTTTATTCTGGAAAGTCTTCAATTTCTCCCCAGTAGCCATTTGAGTGTCTTCCAGTACTATAGTGCAATTTGTTTTGTTGTGACTATCCATTGGGTTTTCATGGCAAGATATGGAAGTAGATTGCCGGGTCTTTCTTCTGCACAGGCAATTCTAGTTTTGTTGCCATTGTCACAGAAATGTGATCTTCCACCGCCAACACCATCCCTTTCTGTTGCTGCCCAGATGGGTGGTTTGTCTTAGTCTGGCACCTCAGCTAAGATCTGTCCATCTTGGGAGACCCTGCCAGTAGTTAAGCTACTGATAGCTTAGCCCTCGGCATCACTGATGCACGCAAGCCCTCACAGCACGACAAGCTGCAAACCAAGTGATGGCCCCATGGTGCTGGAAGCCAAGAGACAGTGGCAGAAAGGTAGACACATATTGCCCATTGTACTGGGTACCACAGGCTTGATTACAAAGAATTTTCGTGCATGTTCAATAGGTTGCATATATAGGTTACATCCTATGAACTCCAGAAGGAGGCACTTTTTGGCACGATACAAGTTTTATGCCGAGCATTAGCAGTATATACCTTGGCTTAGGAGTGAGTTCATGACTCTGATGATATGCGCAAAACTAACTCATTTTGAGACTCTGCCCCCTGGAGAGATCTCCAGCCCCCTGGCTAAAACTATTGAAATGACTCAGAAATCATAGGTTTGCTGTATGCAGGGGATCTGGAAGGTCTACTAGAGAATCTAAGCCTGTAAATTCTGGGCCTTACGAATAAACCTGGAAAATACAAATTTATGAAAAGGCCAAAAAGCTTCCAACACAATTTCAAATTCTTCGTAAATGAACAGGAAGTAGAACATGCTTTAGAATATACATACATTGGCCTGAGATTAAGTACCTCCAGGAATTTTAAACTGATTGTAAAGACACTGCAAGAAAACCCTCTGGACAAATACAGTCCCTAAGTACAATTACTATAAAATATTTAATAGTATCATGCCATCCATGCTAGTATATGAAAGTGAGGGCCGTGGTCTGTTATTAACCCTAATTTATGCAGTATGGGAGAAAACCCCAGTAGAGATCCTCCACCTCCAGTTCTGCAAACAGATACTTTATGTACACAGAAACATTCCTAATTAGCGGATGCTTGGCAGAACTAGGACACTTCCCCTTGCTACTCGCTAGTCAAACCAGAATATTCACATTCTGGTGTCATCTCAGTAACGACAATGCAGATTCCGTCCACCACTATGTGATGCAACACAAAACCCTGAAACCACTCAACACATATGCACCAAACTTGCCCTACTGAAACAGCACTAATACCCAGACTGCAAACAGCAGTGATGTGACCTTGAAATGGCAGCGCACAGATACTGCCCTGGGATACCAGTATACCACCCACTGGCTGGTCCAAATTGGAAAACAGAACCAGTTGGATTGCTACAGATCTCTGCACAGAAACACACACACACAAGACATAATGCAGAAAAAGGGACTCCAGATTAGAGAACTATAAATATGCATATACATACAAAAACTGCAAGAAGCCAGACTCCGTCTGCAGTGTGGCACCAGGGAAAGGAAACAAAAAAGCATTTCCTTCTGTACTGGGCAAAATGCAAAGACATCAGAGATGCAGAATTCCTAAGACTAACAGAAAATCAAAGAATAAGCAGGAAAACCTCTATAATCCTGAGGAAAGAGGATAAATAAAAACAGAAATGCATTTTCTCTTGCACTGTGCATCATGCAAAGCTAGCAGAGATGCGCATTTCCAAGAGCTAACAGAGAAAATCCAATACGTGCCCTAAAAGAATGTGCAGGAAAAACTCTGCAGAATCCTGGGGGATAGAGAAACAGCAGCAGCTATAGCAGCAGATTAGGCTGCAGGTGCCACCTGGCAAGACATGAAACTGGACCAGGAACAACACGGATCAGAACCAGACTATGGAACTGTTCTTGTCCCTGCCCATTTTGTACACTATGGTGTCTATTCTGAGCCTCGAATAGCGGGGATGTACGACCCCTTTATACGTCCCCCTTGATGTCCCCGTGCAAGGCTCCCTGTATGAACAGCGGAGTTAGATGGGGGTGGGAGGGGGGGTGGGAAGCGGAGCAAGGGCTGTGCAGGGATGGGTCATCACCCCGGATGTACAAGGCTGATTCTGAGGTCAGCCCTGTATGTCTGGGATAGGCCGGTTAGACAGGGACTTGTTCAGCCTCAGAGGTAAAATAAGTCCCCCTGGAAATGGCATAGTGATGGCAGCAGGGACAAAACATGGAGGTGTGCAGGGGGGGCCCTGAGCCAGACCCTGGCCTTGGAAAGCCAGATCAGGGGTCTGACTGCGTGGAAAGGACAGTCTTGACAGTGGTTGGCAATGATGGCTTCATTCATGAGCCTGTCAGGGGTAGGCATGGATGTGGCTGGACATGCGACCCATCAGAATCGGGGCCCGGCCTGCACATACAAGACCCGATTCTGAGGGGACCTGCATGGGCTGGATGTCCAGTAAAGAATAGGCCTCTGTGAGGTTAATAGTCAAAGGAAGGTTATATGTTTACTGGTATTCAGTATCAGGCTCATTCCATCCTGGACGTACACCCCCTCTGTATGTCTGGTTTGACTGGACATAGAGAAGAGTCATGACTCTGATCCCGCAGGGCACATCTAGCCCCACAGGATCAGAATCGTGATCAGTCATGTACGTGCAGGCTGGGACTGCAATTCAGCTTGGCCTGCATGTACACAACAAGCCCAACTAACTGAGTCATTGCTTTTAAATGGAGGCACGGTTCCATGGCACCGCGGCTCCATTTAAAAGCCACAGTGCTGGCCGATGGATAAAAGTGCTTATTCCCCGCAGCCCGACCACTGATCTGGCCTCTTAAGGCCAGGGTCAGGCTGTGGGAAATGTCCTCTGCCCCACCCCTGCCCTGACCACAAAAATAAAAATATCCAGGGAAGTTATTCCACCCAGACTCTGCCCCTAAGCCGCCCCGTCTAACTTTCCCGCACAACTGACGGAGAGGTTAGATGCCATTGGGGAAAGGCACGGGTAGTGGAGATGGATGTCCCGTTGAGATGTCCATCCCCCGCTATTCGTGGCACAGAATCGGGCCCTAAATGTTTAACGTCCCTATTTGCAGTCACTATGCATAATAGTGGCCACTGTTGGAAACAGGATACTGGGCTTGATGGACCTTGATCTGACCCAGTCTGGCAGATCTTATGTTCTTATGGCAGAGAACAGACAGAGATACCAGGACAGAAATGAAACTGCAGACACAGAGTTTATTTGAATTAATTTTCTCTAGGATTTTCTGCCTTTCTCTCCCCCTCCCCCCCCTCCCCCCCCTCCCCATACTACAGAACTAGTCCAAGGCTGGCAACTGTCCATTTCCTTTGGGAGGGACCCGGAATGAGCCTTTTTGCATCAGGTGGGGGTGAAAGCTGAGAAGGTGTTTTTCAGGCTCGGGCAGTTCCCGAAAGGTCTCTGGGTCCCTGAACAAGCTGCTCTGCTCTTTTCAGTGGTACATTGAGAATGTCGGTGCAGAGGCTGACGGGTTTTGAGCTGCAGAATTCCTAGGAAATCCTCGATTCCCAGCCCCAGTCTGGGGGAGTGGGTGGGGGGCAGAGCACTGCCTGGACTCTGCCACACCAGCTCCAAAGCCTTTTATTCATGTTATGCATGACACTCTCCACTCCGGTCTTCGGATCCCAGAAACGGGTCTGGATTGCTGGCATCATCAAAACCTGCCAGTCCTAATTTTGGGTGTACCTTGTGCCCATCCTGAAAATCGGTCTATTTGTGGCTCCAGTGGACCAGGTTCGGGTCTGGCCAGATTCTCCCTCCAGGAATGTGGGTGGGGCGTGGGCGGGGCATGGGAGCGCACTTGAGGCAGGATGCGCGTATCATAGGTCTCACTGCCCCAAAGAGCTTACCGCCTGGCCTGACTGTTTAGCATAACAGCTTGCAGGGTACTGGATGGTGACCGGAAAGCTGCTGAGCTAGACCTTTCCACGTCCTGCAGCCGGCTCTTGTTCCTTTCCTGTCTGAAAAGGGCAATGGGACAGGCAGTGCTCCCAGTTCCCCGAAGCAGGTGGCGGCGGCAGAAGGGATGTGGAGGGAGGGCGACACGCATGAATCCATGAGCACTGCCTTGATTGGTTGTTGCTAGGCAACTGCTGTGAACCTCCGAAGCTGCCTTAAGCCTTAGGAAGGATGTGAGGCAGCAGAGGATGAAGGACAAGTACACACCTCCGCGACGAAGACTGTTTCCTGGGAATCCCAGAGGACAAGCACACACCTCCGCGACGAAGACTGTTTCCTGGGAATCCCAGAGGACAAGCACACACCTCCGCGATGAAGACTGTTTCCTGGGAATCCCAGAGGACAAGCACACACCTCCGCGACGAAGACTGTTTCCTGGGAATCCCAGAGGCTTTCTCAGTTTTTAAGGAAGCTAGGTGTTCTCATTAGGGTCCTCTTGCAAGCACTCGTGGGTTATTCTGGAACTCTTGGGTCCTGTGTACTCCAAGCTGCTGTGACAGGCAGCAGGGACACTTCCTTACACACCCCGTCTCAGGAGAAAAGAAATGATGGGCTCATATTCATTTGCGATGGCTAGGTGCCTCTAAGGCGCATAGATGTCGCCGTTGAACTTTAACCTCGGATATTCAATCTGGGGTCATATCCGGCCACCGGCATTGAATATCCGGGGTTGCCGCACAGCCACAGACGGCGCAAAAGCTAATCATGTAGCAGCGATATTCAGCCACAATCCGGTTAGCTCCGATGGTGAACATTAGGATGGCTTTTGCTGTGCCTAACTTTCACCGCTGAGGGATAACCAAGTAGCGGCTGAATATCCCTGTTGCACGGTTATCCCGTGGTTAGCATCGGGGCGTATAGCAGCATTACTCTGGGATTTTCAGCGGCACGAATCGTGTTAGTGTCACTGAATATCTCTCTTAGGGCCATTTGCACAGTTTACAGCTCTGTAAACCATGTAAATGCCTTTGAGTATCAGGCCCGATGTGTCCAATTAATCCAGGGTTTTCTCCAAAAGCACAGAAGCGTGAGGGACGAGTCTAGTGAATCCACCCTTCATCGATTCTTTAACTTCCTGATTATATTTTACTGCAGATTCAGCAGGAGAAGCTTACTGAAGGAGGGGACAGTGCTGTCAGTGGTCCCAGCATGGTTAGAGGGGACATTAAAGTCAGGACTAGCTAGAAAAGAAATCTCTTACATAGAAACATAGAAACATGATGACAGAAAAAGACCACATGGCCTATCTAGTCTGTCCTTCCATATCAACAACTACAACAGTCCACTTTTTACCTTTAGAGATCCTCTGTGTTGGTCCCTTGCTTTTTTGAATTCAGTTACTGTCCTCATCTCTACCACCTCCACTGGGAGACTATTCCATGGATCCACTACTCTTTCCGTAAAGAAAGATTCAGGAGTGATATGCAGAAATATATCTCCCTTCACCCTCATCCCATGTCCCCTCGTAGCAGAACCTGCTTTCAATTGAAAGAGGCTCTCTCCCTGAACATTTATGCCATGGAGGTATTTAAACATCTCAATCATATCACCTCTATCCCGCCTTTCCTCTAAGGTGTACATATTAAGATCCTTAAGTCTGTCCTCATATGCTTTATAATGAAGCCCACTAATCATTTTAGTAGCCACCCTCTGCACAGACTCCATCCTGTTCACATCCTTTTGAAGGTGCGGTCTCCAGAATTGCACACTATACTCCAAATGAGGTCGCACCAAAGACTTATACAGAGGCATTATCACCTCCTTTTTTCTGCTAGCCATTCCTCTCTGTATGCACCCAAGCATCCTTCTGGCTTTTGCCTTCGCCTTTTCTACCTGTTTAGCTACTTTAAGATCATCAGACACAACCACGCCTAGGTGCCGCTCTTCTTTAGTGGACAAAAGTACTTCACCTCCTATACTGTATTGCTCCCTTGGATTGCTGCAGCCCAAATGCATGACCTTACATTTTTTAACATTAAATCCCAGCTACCAAATTCTAGACCATTCTTCAAGCTTAGCTAGATCCCTCCTCATGTTATCTACACCTCCCTGGGTGTCTACTCTATTGCAGATTTTGGTATCATCCGCAAAGAGGCAAACCTTACCCGACAGCCCTTCCGCTATATCACTAACAAAGATGTTAAAAGAATCGGACCAAGGACAGATCCCTGGGGCACACCACTGGTAACATCCTTCTCCTCAGAGTGAGCTCCATTTACTTGTACTCTTTGTCGCCTCCCACCCAACCAATTTCTAACCCAAGCAGTAACTTTAGGGTCCATCCCTAGGGTGCTCAGTTTGTTTATAAGTCGCCTGTGAGGAATAGTGTCAAAGGCTTTACTGAAATCTAAATACACCACATCTAGAGCTCTCCCTCGGTCCAACTCCCTGGTCACCCAGTCAAAGAAATCAATCAGATTTGTCTGACAAGACCTGCCTCTGGTGAATCCATGCTGCCTCGGATCCTGTAATCCGCTGGACTCCAGAAACCTCACTATTTTCTCTTTCAGCAGCGTTTCCAATAATTTACTCACCACCGAAGTTTAACTAACCGGCCTGTAGTTTTCAACCACATCCTTACTTCCACTTTTGTGTAAAGGCACCACATGAGCCTCTCTCCAGTCCTTTGGCACCACTCCCGACTCCAACGAGGCATTGAAAAGGTTAGTCAGTGGAGCTGCTAGAACGTCCCCAAGTTCCCTCAGTATTCTAGGGTGTATCCCATCCGGTCCCATCGCTTTGTCTACTTTAAGTTGAACTAGTTTCTCATGAACACAGTCTTTTGAAAATTGTTCAAGATGTCCCTCGCTTCTGTTCCTACTTGTGGGTATTTTCTGAGGTCCTGCTCCTGGTTCTTCATCTGTGAACACAGAACAAAAATATTTGTTAAGCAATTCCGCTTTATCCTTATCAGCTTCTACATATTCCCCCCCTGCACCCTTGAGTCTGACAATACCACTTTTGCCCTTCCTCTTCTCACTAACATATCTGAAAAATGTCTTACCCCCATTTTATTGCATTGGCTATTTCCTCCTCCTTTTGAATCTTTGCCTTCTTGACTACTTTGCTAGCTTCTCTAAGTTTTTCCAAATACAGATGCCTGTCTTCCTCTCTCTGTGTTCTCTTGTATTTCATGAAGGCCTCCCTCTTTCTTCACTTTTTCAGCTACTTCCTTCGAAAACCATAGCGGTCTCCTTTTCCTTTTACCTTTATTTACCATTTTAACAAAAAGGTTGGTTGCCCTTTAAAATACCCCCTTTCAGTTTTTCCCACTGTTTTTCCACATCCCCCAGCTGTTCCCGTCCCACTAACGACTCCCTGAGGTATTGGCCCATCTTCGCAAAGTTAGTCTTCCTAAAGTCTAAGATCCTCACCTTGGAATGGATTCTAACAGCCCTAGTCCTAATACTGAACCACACCATCTGGTGATTACTGGATGCAAAATGATCTCCCACTACAACATCAGAAACACTTTCACCATTGGTAAGCACCAAGTCCAGTATGGCCCCTTCATGTGTGGGGTCTGTTACCAATTGCCTGAATAGTTCTCCCTGTAGAGAATCCAGGATCTCCGTACTTCTAGATCAGGGGTCTCAAACACGCGGCCCGCGAGAGCATTTTGTGCGGCCCGCGACGCCACGCTCACCTGAAGATTGTATTTTGAAACGCCGCAGCCCGCGACGCCACGCTCACCTGATGATTGTATTTTGAAACGCCGCGCCGACTGAGAGTCTACAAAGTCCTCTTCTCACTAGTCTGCCCTCAACCAATAGGAGACAGGAAGGAGAGGGGGGGCGGGCCAGAAACAGTCTGAGCAGCCAGCCCAACACGAGGCACCACGCGTCCTCATCCATTCCCTGCCCTGCTGCAGTTAGTCGGCCTGTGCTTGTTTCAGTGTGCACAGCTCTCCGCGGACAGGTAAGGAGAAAGCAGTCGGACCTGCCCCCGGAATTCCCCGATGTTAGCCAGCCCTGCCTCCCTCAGTCCCTCTCCGCTTCAACTTTCAGAGCCGCGAAGGGAGAGCTTCTCCCTCGCGACTCTGTTAAGCTCGCCGGGGCAGATGGGAAATTTCTCATAAGCCCCAGCTGGCTTAACAGAGTCGCGAGGGAGGAACTCTCCCTTCGCGGTTCTAAGCCCAACTGAGGCAGGCAGGGAGGGAAGCAGGCAGGCAGGCAGGGAGGGAGGGCTGGCTCTGCCGGGCAGGGGGGGCCCCCGCGGGACATTCGATTTTGCCGCGGTGGCAGCCAGCTTTTTTTTTTAAGTTTTAATTTTCCGTGGGCAGGGGGGGGCTAGGGCTGGTAATGTGCTGTGGGCAGATATGATGGGGGGGGGGTTAGGGCTGGTAATGTGCTGTGGGCAGATATGATGGGGGGGTTAGGGCTGGTAATGTGCTGTGGGCAGATATGATGGGGGGGTTAGGGCTGGTAATGTGCTGTGGGCAGATATGGGGGGGGTTAGGGCTGGTAATGTGCTGAGGGCAGGTATGATGGGGGGGTTAGGGCTGGTAATGTGCTGTGGGCTGATGGGGGGGTAGGGCTGGTAATGGGCTGGGGGGGTTGCTAGGACTGGAAATGGGCTTAGTGGTGGGCGGAGCTAGGACAGGAAATGGGCTGATGGGGGGCTAGGACTGGAAATGGACTGATGCAGGGACTAGAAAGGAGCGGATGCTGGGTGGGGCTGGAACTAGAAGGGAGCTGATGTTGGGGGAGGATTAGAATGGGATGGAGAGGGGAAAATATTTTGTGCGGGAGGGAAGACAAATCTACAATTGGCCAGGTATTGGGAGAGGAAGTGGGGATTGAGGATGGAGGGGTAATATTTGAGTGGATAAAATAGGAATGAGGAAAGAGCAAAAGGAGAAAGATTAGTATGTTAAAGCAGATGCAGAGAGAGAATGGAAAAAAAACTAGGAGAGAGAAGAAAGGACAAATGGACAGCAGACGATGGAGAGTTAGCAGAAGACACAAAGAAACCATAAGAAAGTGGATGGAACAATTGCAACTGAAAAAAAATGCACAAAAGGTAGAAAAATATCTCTTTATTTTGAATTTATTAACTGGAATATGTCAGCTCTGGGAAATGTGCATTGTTAACGTCTGCGCTTTGTTAGTACAAGAGGAAATTAATTTATAGTTTTATTTCTACAGTGTTGTTGTACATTCCAAGTTTGGCTTTTGGGGTTCCCAATTTAATTATTGTCTTCCTGTTTCTAAATTGTGATTCCTTGTTTGATGGTGTATGTTCTGCATGTGTAACTGAGCTGAGGTATTCTGTTTATGTAATTCCTATTTGACATTGCTACTTGTTCTCTTTTCCCAGTAGGTCATGTATTGTTGTTCTCTGAAATGTATTGATTTAATATTTGTAGTGTTGCCTTTTGATAGGTAGGGTATGGTGCTTTGTGAGTCCTGGTAGTGCTGTTATGATATGGCGGGTTTGCTATGGGTTCTAAATGGGCAGTGTTTGTAGTAGTTCCTAATGTGCCTGGCGGTTGGCACTGGATTATAGTAATATAGAAATCTTTTAGTCTTTCTTTATCCATACACTCATTAAGAAGCATGTTTACTAAAAGTTAGTGTATGGTAACATTATGCAAATATTTATGCAAATGAGGCCCCTTATGCAAATGAGGCCCCGTGTCTTATGCGGCCCTCGGGTTACTTTACAAGTCCTCATTTGGCCCTCAAAGCAATTTGAGTTTGAGACCCCTGTTCTAGATGATACTGCAGCAGGAATGTGCCAATCAACATCTGGCATATTGACATCTCCTATCAGTAGCACTTCTCCTTTCCTAGCAATGCTGTGTATGTCTTCAATTAACTCTCTGTCCACCTCTTCCTCTTGTGAGGGAGGTCTGTATATCACACCAATGCAAATAGATTTCTCTTTCCCTCTTTCTAGTTTAACCCACAATGCCTCCTCTCTCCCTTTTAAGCTCTGTAATTCCAAAGCTTTAATAGTAGTTTTTACATATAGTGCCACTCCTCCTCCCCTTCTTCCTACCCTGTCCTTTCTGAATAAAGTATAGCCAGGTATAGTTACATCCCAGTCATGGTTTTCTGTGAATCATGTTTCTGTAACTGCCACTAAATCCAAGTCAGCCACTCCCACCAAAGCTTCAACATCAGGGATCTTATTTCCCATGCTACGGGCATTTATACACACTGCTTTCCATATGTTACCCCTGTTACCCATTTCCATAAAGGTATTTAATGTATCACCTACCTGGGGGCTTTCCCTTACCTGGGGGCTTTCTTCACCTATCCCCAATGAATCTTACCCATACCCCGGACCTCGGCTTCTGTTGTGTTTGGAGGGGGTGGATAGGTGTATGAGCAGAGAGAACTGTGATGGTCATAAATAGACTGTAACTTGCGGCAGGTTTTCAGAGTTTAGCCACCAGCTTCAGAAGTTCCTGTGCGGATATCCAGTTTAGTCCTCCACAATCGGGTAGTGCACCTTCTACTGCAGCCTGGAGACTGGACCAATCAAATCTTCTGTAGTACATATCCAGCTGGAGCTCCCAGAAGCCCCCAGTGTGTCCAGTCTCTTGCAGCTTGAAGACGTAAAAGTGTGTCCTCCTGGGCACACTGAGTGACTCTTGCAGGAGCAACACTTGTTAGTTAGTCTTTTAGGGTTTGTTTTTGGGACATTTACTTACTATTTATTTAATAGCTAGCTGTATCTTTAAAAGGAAAAAGGAAAAGAAGCCTGGCTCCCTGGAGCATTGTCACAGGAGACTAGGGGGAAGTCAGACCTGCAGGCTCCTGCCTTCCTGCCTGGCAAATTTTAACAGCCCTGGGTGAGCTTCCCCTGGACAGTACGGGAAATTGCCATACCTGATACAGCAGTGACTGGCACTGGGAGATGTTGACTGTGTCCTTGCTGTTCCTGAGCTGGTAGGAGTTTTCACTTCTTTATTTGTGAGCAGTGCTCTGTCAGAGCTGCCAGCGTTTCTGTAGGCTCTCCTGAGCCCATTTGGCAATTTTTCTTCAAATTGGTCGTTTGCCCTGCATTACAGGGTCGTTTTTATTTATTTTACATATTATTTGGTTGTATTTTAGCGCCGTTTTTTTCCGCGGGTGAAACAGTGCGGCGGCCATTTTGGATTTTTAAAGTGTGCTTTTAAGGCACTTTTGCTCACTTGTGCAGGTTCCCCTAGCGTTTTTTGGGGTTCCTTTTGCTGGCGATTTTGCTCAGGGCACCCCAGGGAGTCTGGGGAGTAGTTTATTTCTTGTAAAAAAAAAAAAAAAAAGTTTTAATTTTAATCCGGGGCTGATTTGCATAGGATTGCCCCTGGGCTGTGGGTTTTCCTGTGACTGTTCCATTCTATCCCGTTGGGCGGAGGTGGCCTTGGGATGGCTTCCATACCCCAATGTGTGATTTGTGGGTCCCGCAGAGCGGCAGGGACTGACTCTGGCATCTGCAGGGGCTGTGCTGCAGTGCCCGCAGGGATAGAGCAATCTGTGAATGTTCAGGAGCAGGCTACCCCTGGGGATGCTTCTACTTCAGGGGACAGTATTCTTTCTCCGAGCATCCCTCAGTCTGGGTCGGTGGCTGCGCTGCAGCAGGCGGCTACAGTTGTCCCACCTATGGAATTCTCCCCTGATTTCGTGCTCCTCATGCATCAGGCGTTCCGCTTGAGCAGGTCCGGTCAGTTGCCGGAAGTTTGCCCCCCCTCTCTTCCCTCGGGGTCCTCGGGGGCGGCTCAGTGCTCCTCACAAACCCGGGGTCAAGCGGCTTCGGTTGGGGGAACAGGAGCAGGATGCCCTGGGTCTTCTGGATTCCGAGGCGGAGGGCGATCCTGAGGCTGAAGCGGAGGAGTTGGAGGATGGGGAGATCCCTGAGCTGGAGGATCAGGCTCGGGTCATTCGAGTGTTCCGTAGGGACGAGCTGGTTCCTCTGGTAACGGAGTCCCTTCAGGCGCTTAACCTTTCGGCGGTGCGGTCCCTGGAGGAGGAGGGTCTTGCGGATCCCCTGATTCAGGCAGTCAGAGATGCCCAGGTGGTTTTTCCCGTCCACCGCGTGGTCGAACAGATGATCCTAGCGGAGTGGGAGCACCCGGAATCCGGTTGGAAGGGGATTCGGACCATGAATCGGCTTTATCCCCTTGCCGACAAGGACAGGGACTGGTTCAAGTCCCCACGGGTGGATGCTGCGGTTTCCGCAGTGACCAAGAAAACCACCATCCCGGTTGAGGGAGCGGCGGCCCTCAAGGACGGTCAGGATAAGAAGGTGGATAATTTGTTCAAGCAAACCTTCGATACTGATGCCGTGTCATTGCAAGCCTCTATTTGTGGGGCTTGGGTGGCTCGGTCGTGTCTGCGGTGGTCGCAGCGATTGCGCTCGAGCCCCGGGCTAGACCAGCAGGGCCTGTTGGAGGTTACCCGGTTGGAGTCCGGCT
The DNA here is from genome assembly GCA_033557465.1 of Ichthyophis bannanicus. NCBI lineage: Eukaryota > Metazoa > Chordata > Amphibia > Gymnophiona > Ichthyophiidae > Ichthyophis > Ichthyophis bannanicus. The sequence continues at coordinate 795,040,503 of CM066036.1, forward strand.
CGGCCTATTTGGCGGATCTGTTTTATGATTTAATCCGCGCGTTGGCTAATAGTATGGCATCCGCGGTTGCGGCGCGCCGGTCCCTCTGGTTGCGCAACTGGGCGGCGGACGGTTCTTCCAAGTCCCGCCTCAGTAAACTGCCCTTTAAGGGCAGATTGTTATTTGGGGAGGCTCTCGAGAAATTGGTAAAGGATCTCGGTGAGTCCAAGGGGGGCCGGCTTCCGGAGGATAAGCCAAGGTCCACCAGGCCCTCCTCTTCGGCGCGGGGGTCCGTTCGGGATCAGCGCCGGTTTCATTCCTCCCGCCTGTGGGCATCGCAGCGGAGCCGGTTTGGAGCCCGTAATCAAGGCTTTCGTAGTTTCCGAGGATCCGGCAGAGGTTTTCCGGAGCCGCCTCTTCCTCGGTCTCTTCCTTTGGGCGCAAGCCACAATGACGCGAGGCAGGCTCTGGAGGGGGGCCCGATTATCGGGGGTCGCTTGCGCGACTTTCTTCCTTCTTGGGCCCAAATTACGTCAGATCGCTGGGTGCTACAGATTATAGAAGAAGGTTATGCTCTGGAGTTTGCGTTCCCGCTTCCAGATTCCTTTGTTCTGTCTCCCAGCAGGGGCGAGCAAAAGACGCGGGACATCCGCGTGACCCTGGATCGGTTGTTAACTTTGGGAGCTGTGATCCTGGTTCCTCCCTTGGAAAGAGGCGCCGGTCGCTACTCCATCTATTTTGTGGTCCCCAAAAAGGGCGACTCCCTGCGTCCGATCTTGGACCTCGAAGGCGTGAATCGCGCACTCAGGGTGCCGCATTTCCGTATGGAAACCCTGCGGTCAGTCATTGTAGCAGTGCGACAGGGGGAGTTTTTAACGTCCCTCGATCTTACCGAGGCCTATCTGCACATTCCGATACATCCATCTCATCAGCGGTTTCTCCGCTTTGCGTTTCCGTGGGGCCACTTCCAGTTCAGGGCCATGCCGTTCGGCTTAGCTACGGCTCCGCGCACCTTCACCAAGGTGATGGTGGTCGTCGCGGCGGCCTTGCGCAAGGAGGGCATTTTGGTCCATCCATATCTCGACGACTGGTTAATACGAGCAAATCCAGTCGGGAGTGCATGCGAGTCACAAGCAAGGTAGTGGCTCTGCTGCGTTCTCTCGGCTGGGTGGTGAACGAACGAAAGAGTTGTCTGCGTCCCTCGCAGGACCTCGAGTATCTGGGGGTGCGTTTCGACACCGCCCGGGGACTGGTATGCCTCCCCGAGCGCCGCGTCCTGGCGTTGCGGACTCTTGTCCGACTTTTTCGGGGGATGCCCGCTCCGTCGGCGTGGTGGTACTTGCGGCTCCTCGGAACGATGGCGGCGACCTTGGAGGTGGTGCCGTGGGCGCGGTTCCACATGCGCCCGCTACAGAGGGCACTCCTTCGCCGTTGGTCCAACCAGTGCGACTCCTTGAACAGGAGATTGCCCTGCCCGAAGACAGTGCGACGGTCGCTCCGATGGTGGCTCTCCTCCGAGAATTTGACGCGGGGGATTCCCTTGGAGCCTCCTCGGTGGGTTCCTCTCACTACGGATGCGAGCTTAGCCGGCTGGGGAGCGCACTGCGAGACCCGCTTAACACAGGGGGTGTGGTTCTCCCAGGAAGCCTCTTGGTCGATCAACCGTCTCGAGCTTCGGGCGGTCAGGCTTGCCTTATTGGCCCTGGAGCCTCTGGTCCTGGGTCGGGCGGTCCGAGTCTGGTCGGACAATGCGACCACGGTGGCGTACATCAATCGCCAAGGGGGCACAGGGAGCGTGGCACTGGAAACAGAGGCGACGGCCTTGTTCAGTTGGGGGCAGACTCGTCTGCCGGCAATCTCGGTGGCACACATAGCAGGCGCAGAAAATGTCCAGGCAGACTTTCTCAGCAGAGTGCGGGTGGACCCCGGAGAGTGGGAGTTAAATCCACAAGTATATGCGCAAATAGTTCGGCGGTGGGGTCCGCCCATCATGAATCTCATGGCGACCTTCCAAACGGCCAGGACGAGTCGCTTCTTCAGCAGACGGCGGGAGCGAATGTCCGAGGGACTCGACGCTCTCATTCAGCTGTGGCCGACGGCCGGGCTCCTGTATGTCTTCCCTCCGTGGGCACTCATCGGCCGGGTCGTTCAGCGCATCGAGTGCCATCGGGGTCGAGTGCTGTTGGTGGCTCCGGATTGGCCCCGGAGACCCTGGTATGCCGACCTCGTCCGGCTTCGAGACGGCGTTCCGTGGCGCCTTCCTGCGCTGCCGGACCTTCTCCTTCAGGGGCCCTTGCGGTTGCCCCAGGTGGCTCGATTCTCGCTTACGGTTTGGACATTGAGAGGGCTCGGCTGAAAAAGCAGGGCTATTCGCCCGCGGTGATTTCCACCTTACTGCGGGCAAGAAAGTCATCCACTTCTCTTACTTATGTTCGAATTTGGAGGATTTTTGAGAACTGGTGCTCCCGCGGGGAGTCCGGGCGGCGACGGCTTCTGTGCCCGTCGTGTTAAGTTTTCTTCAGGATGGGTTCGAGAAAGGTCTCGCGGCCAGTTCCCTGAAGGTTCAGGTGGCAGCGATCTCTTGTTATAGAGGCAAGGTCTTGGGCCGCCTTCTCGGCGCTCATGCGGATGTGCGGCGTTTCTTGACCGCCGTTTTTCATTTACGGCCTTCCCGCAGAACGTTGATTCCTCCGTGGGATTTGAATCTAGTTCTGCGAGCTCTGGTGCGGGAACCCTTTGAGCCCTTGCGGAGGGCGTCTTTGAAGGATCTCTCCTTGAAGACGGTTTTTCTGGTAGCCATTTGCTCGGCAAGGCGCATTTCGGATCTTCATGCTTTGTCCTGCCGAGAGCCTTTCTTGTCTTTTTCCGCGGAGCGGTTTGTGCTCCGTCCGGTTCCTTCCTTTCTGCCAAAGATAGTGTCTCCTTTTCACCTGAATCAGGCGGTGTTTCTGCCAGTGCTTTCGGCGAGTTCTGTCGAGTCGGTGGACAAGGGTCTTCACCGGCTTGATGTGGGCCGCACGCTGCGTCGGTATTACAGTCTACCGAGCCCTTTCGGAAGACTGATCGGCTCTTTGTGCTCTTTGGGGGTGCAAGGAAAGGTGAGGCGGCGGCTAAGGCCTCCATTGCTCGATGGCTCAAGGAAGCGATCGCGTCCGCGTATCTGTTGCAGCGGCGGCCGGTTCCGGAGGGGCTCCGAGCTCATTCTACTCGGGCTCAGGCGACCTCTTGGGCGGAGCATAGCCTGGTGCCGCCGGCAGAGATCTGTAAGGCGGCCACTTGGTTGTCTCTGCATGCTTTCAGCAGGCACTATCGCTTGGATGTGTCAGCGGCTCGGGATTCCTGTTCTGGTTCGGCGGTTTTGGCGCGCCGGCTGGCAAGGTCCCGCCCGGTCTTAACTGCTCTGTTACATCCCGATTGTGGAGGACTAAACTGGATATCCGCACAGGAAATGGAAATTACACTAACCTGGTAATTGTAGTTCCTGTAGGATCCAGTTTAGTCCTCCTTCCCTCCCGACTATCTGTATGCTCTAGCGGCGCGCTGTCCCGAGCGGGTGACTATGAGACGGTTTTTCGTCCCGTTCGGACTCTGTCGACAGCGGTGCTTATCGCTATGACTCTGTGTAAATTTAATGGCGTCGGGGCAGGCGCCATGCCATGTCTGTCTTCCTCGTTTGGGGAGGGAGTTGGTTATTCCAGGGGGGGAAGTATATTGTTTAATACTATGAAGTGTTGCTTCGTTAAGTATGCTTTGTTACTAGTACACTGGGGGGCTTCTGGGAGCTCCAGCTGGATATGTACTATAGAAGATTTGATTGGTCCAGTCTCCAGGCTGCAGTAGAAGGTGCACTACCCGATTGTGGAGGACTAAACTGGATCCTACAGGAACTACAATTACCAGGTTAGTGTAATTTCCATTTATTCTGGCTACTTTTATAGATATAGTTCTACTAGCATAGGCAGCTCTTTACAAGGAAGCATAATAGACGGTCTTTGCTCGTTAGATCTTACAACGAGCTCATGATACAAAGCAACAAAGGGACACCGGCCGCTGTAGAAAGATAAGGAAATGATATTCAGCGACTCTCTTTAGCTGGGCCACAGATTACACGGTCCTAGATTTACACAGATAAATTACCCGTTTAGCGGTACTGGTGTGTGCTACCACTTGCTAATGCTGTTAGTACAGGTTATTAGTAACTAGGTCTCTTTTCGTAAGATGGAACATGTGATAAAATTAAAATAACACCCACTAATAGTGTAGCAGATGTAGATAGCAGCTGAATATTACCACTCTCTGGATAACTTGGCCCCTCCGTGCTTCTTATACGGGTAACATTTGGTCAGACTGTTAAGCTTTAACCAGTACGAGATTCTGCTTCTCCTTTTGACTATGGGTCCTGCTGGGTGGGTTTGGATGTGGTGCCCTCATGACTGATTCCGCAGAGATTGAGGTGTGGGAGCTCTCATTAGATACTGAAGTGTAATGTCTCTGTTTTACTGTGTGTCCCTCTTGGCGGGATCCTGGGAATGGGTTTATTTTGCATGTACCATGACAGGCCCGAGCCTCATGTGTAAGCAAGAGGATGTTGGCTATGACATTCATCGTTCGTATTTACAGCACGTCGTCATGTTTCTGGCATTCACGGTACTCACATCTAAGAACATAAGAACATAAGAAATGCCATACTGGGTCAGACCGAGGTCCATCAAGCCCAGTATCCTGTTTCCAACAGTGGCCAATCTAGGTCATACGTACCTAGCAGTTTCCCCAAAAGACACAGGTTCTGCAGTGCTTGTACTAGGCCAAGCATTGATATCCTGGGTCCCTTTTTAATAGTGGTTTATGGACCTTTCCTCCAGGAACTTGTCCAAACCTTTTTTAAACCCAGCTATACTAACAGCCCTTACTACATCCTCCGGTAACAGATTCCAGAGTTTGATTACACGTTGAGAGAAGAAATATTTTCTCCTATTTGTCTTAAATAGTTTACCCTGTAGCTTCATTACATGCCCCCTAGTCCTTCTATATTCTGATAGCGTAAACAATTTATCCACGTTTATCCGTTCCACTCCATTCATTAATTTATACACCTCTATCATATCTCCCCTCAGCCGCCTCTTTTCTAGGTTAAAGAGCCCTAACCTTTTTAGCCTCTCTTCATAGGAGTAGCCTTCCATCCCCTTCACCAATTTGGTGGCTCTTCTCTGTACTTTTTCTAATAACTCTATGTCCTTTTTAAGATACGGTGACCAGAATTGCACACAATATTCAAGGTGCGGTCGTACCATGGAGCGATACAGAGGCATTATAATATCCTTTGTTTTATTCTCCATCCCTTTCCTTATGATACCTAGCATTCTATTTGCTTTCTTGGCCGCCGCTGCACACTGGGCGGAGGGTTTTAACATGTTATCCACGATGACTCCTAAATCTTTTTCCTGGGTGGTGGTTTCTAATGTGGAGCCTTGCATCTTGTAACTATAGTGTGGGTTGTTCTTTCCTAGGTGCATAACTTTGCACTTGTCCACATTAAATTTCATCTGCCATTTGGATGCCCAGTCTTCCAATTTATCCAGATCCTCCTGCAGTTTTCCACAATCCTCTTGGGTTTTAACAACTTTAAACAGTTTTGTGTCATCTGCAAATTTGATTACCTCACTAGTTATTCCCTTTTCCAGGTCATTTATGAATATGTCAAAAAGTAGCGGACCCAGTACAGATCCCTGGGGTACTCCACTATTCACCTTTTTCCATTGGGAATATTGGCCATTTAGCCCTACCCTCTGCTTTCTATCTTTTAACCAGTTCCCGATCCACAATAGTACACTGCCTCCTATCCCATGACTTTTTAGCTTCGCCAAAAGTCTCTGATGGGGGACCTTGTCAAAAGCTTTCTGAAAGTCCAGATACACTATATCAACCGACTCACCTTTGTCTACCTGTTTATGCACACCTTCAAAAAAACAGATCAGATTAGTAAGACAAGATCTTCCTTGTCTAAAGCCATGTTGGCTGTCTCCCATTAGGCCATGACTATCTACATGCTGTGTAATTTTGTTCTTTATGATGGCTTCTACCATTTTCCCTGGTACTGACGTCAGGCTCACCGGTCTGTAATTTCCCGGGTCACCCCTGGAACCCTTTTTAAAAATTGGTGTTACGTTGGCGACCCTCCAATCTTCAGGTATTACAGATGATTTTAATGAAAGTTCACAGATTACCAATAACAGGTCTGCAATCTCATATTTCAGTTCTTTCAACACTCTGGGATGTATACCATCCGGTCCAGGTGATTTGCTACTATTCAGTTTATCAAATAGTTGTAATATATCTTCCCGGTGTAGCGATATTTCTCTCAATTCCTCTGCAGTATCACCTTTAAATACCACTTCAGTCTTGGGTAACACCCCTACATCTTCCTCAGTAAAGACCGAAGCAAAGAATTCATTCAGTCTCTCTGCTATAGCCTTGTCTCCTCTTACTGCCCCTTTTACCCCTCTATCATCTAATGGTCCAATTGACTCTCTCACAGGCCTTTTGCTACGAATGTACTTGAAAAAGTCTTTATTTCGTGTTTTTGCTTCCGTAGCAAGTTTCTTCTCAAATTCCCGCTTTGCCTGCCTTATCAATGCTTTGCATTTAACTTGCCAGTGCTTGTGCTGTTTCCAGTTTTCATCATTTGGCTCTTTTTTCCATTTTCTGAAGGTTGCTCTTTTGGCAGCAACAGCCTCTCTGACCTCACCTTTAAACCATGCTGGCAGTTTTTTGGACTTTCTTCCACTTTTCTTAATGCGTGGAATACAGCTGGTCTGGGCTTCGAGGATAGTATTTTTAAATAACACCCAAGCTTGCTGTAAGTCTTTAACCTTTGGAACCGCTCCTTTTAGTTTTTTCCGAACTATATTCCTCATTCTATCATAGTCACCCTTTTGAAAGTTAAAAGGTAGTACTGTGGATTCCTTTACTATCTGTCCTCCACTGATTAAATCAAACATGATCATACTATGATCACTATTGCCAAGTGGTCCCAACACCCTTATTTCTTGCACCAGATCTGGCGTTCCACTAAGGACTAGGTCCAGTATGGCTTCCCCTCTGGTCGGTTCATGAACCAGCTGCTCCAAGAAGCAGTCATTTATTTCATCTAGAAACTTTATCTCTTTAGCTTGTCCTGCTGTGACACTGTCCCAGTCGATACCGGGGTAATTGAAATCACCCATTATTACTACTCTGTTGTGGCTTTTGTTAGCTTCCTTGATTTCTTTGAGCATTTCATCATCCATTTGTTCATTCTGGCCAGGCGGTCGATAGTATACTCCCACTGCCATCACCTTCCCCTTCATAAATGGAATTTCAATCCATAGAGATTCTACAGCATATTTTGTTCCCTGCAAAACTTTAATCCTTTCTGACTCAATGCCCTCTCTAACATAGAGCGCAACCCCTCCACCAATTTGTTCAGCTCTATCATTACGATATAGTTTGTATCCAGGTATCACAGTGTCCCACTGGTTATCCTCCTTCCACCATGTCTCTGAGAGTGCAATCATATCTAACCTCTCATTTAATGCTATATATTCTAATTCTCCCATCTTATTGTTTAGACTTCTAGCATTGGCATACAAGCATTTTAGAGACTGTATTTTATTAATATTAATCTGGCTATTGGTAGGCATGGGTAATTGGGAATCTTTATGCTCTGTCTGCTCCTTACTCAAGGGCATTTGGGCTACTATACTCACTTTTGGAACCTCACTGCTTTTGGTAGTATCCTTCAAGGATACCTTTGTCCGAACCGTGCGCTCCTGGGTGACTGTCGGCTTTCCCCTATTTTCTAGTTTAAAAGCTTCTCTATCTCTTTTTTAAAGGTTAATGCCAGCAGTCTGGTCCCATCCTGATTAAGGTGAAGCCCATCCCTTCGGAAGAGCCCCCCCTTTCCCCAGAATGTTCCCCAGTTCCTAACAAATCCAAAACCCTCATCCTTGCACCATTGTCTCATCCACGCATTGAGACTCCGGAGCTCTGCCTGTCTTTTGGGTCCTGCACGTGGAACAGGAAGCATTTCGGAGAACGCTATCCTGGAAGTTCTGGATTTCAACTTCCTACCTAAAAGCTTAAATTTAGCCTCCAGAACTTCCCTACCACATTTTCCTATGTCATTGGTACCAACATGTACCAAGACAGCAGACTCCCCCCCAGCACTATCTATGATCCTATCTAGGCGGTGCGTGAGATCTGCTACCTTCGCACCAGGCAGGCATGTTACCAGGCGATCCTCACGTCCACCAGCCACCCAGCTATCTACATTCCTAATGATTGAATCACCAACTATAACAGCTGTCCTGACCCTCCCCTCATGGGGACATGGCCCTGGAGAAACGTCCTCGGTGCGAGAGGGTTTTACATCACCTGGAGGACAGGTCCTAGTTACAGGATCACTTCCTGCCACACCAGGGTGATGCTCTCCTGTCACGTGACCTCTCTCCTCCATGGCAACAGGGATGCTGCCAGACTGGAGGTGGGACTTCAGGACTATATCCCTGTAGGTCTCGTCCATGTACTTCTCTGTCTTTCTTATGTCTTCCAGGTCTGCTACTCTAGCCTCTAGAGAACGGACTCGTTCCCTGAGAGCAAAGAGCTCCCTGCACTTAGTGGGAATATGCCCAAGGTGCTCTTGGGACGTGGCTAGGACCGTTTCTCTCTCTCTCTCTTGCCTTTTCTTCATCTCTGGGCGTGCTGAGTTTTCTTTTCGGTTTATTGTCTGCTTTCTTTGGGATGGTGATCTGTGTGGATTTGTGTTTCTTGGATGGTTTTATACTGCTTTGATGTTGTATGTAAAGCAGTCTGTCAGATGGAAGAAACTTTAAACCTGATTGCTTGGTACTTGAGGGATCAGACCCTTGGGCCAGAGGGCTGCGGTTTCTAGTTCCACAGCTGCTCCTTGTGGCCTTGGGCAAGCCACTTAACCCTCCGTTGTCTCAGGTACAAAACATAGGTTGTGAGCCCATCGGGGACAAGGGAAGTATGTACTGAACCTGAATGTACACCGCTTTGACCCGGTGAAAGGCGGAATTCAAGCACTGCTAAATAAATACATTTTTTCTGCCATTTGATGCTTTGGTCAGTAATGCCCAGGGCTTACTGTAATTTGTACACAAAAAGGGAGCTGGATCTGTGGAGCTGGGAAGGGAGCAGGTAAACCAGGGGCTGGATTAGGGAGTAGACTGCAGGCTGCCTAGATGGAGGGCTGCAGCGCCGCTCTAGAGTCTGAAGTGTCTTCCCGCCCCCCCCCCCCAGAAATTAAGCCCCTTGTTCTGCCATTCTCCTTTACCATCAGGCTTTTCATTCTTGGGAACAGGAATGCCCCAGGTGATCACTTTTCAATGCCAACATTTTCAGTGAATTTTATGAAAACATTAAAGAAATAATACAAATTGAGAAAAGAAAGAAAAAGAACAAAGTGCAACACACAAACCAGTGCGTGAATGTACAAAGGAATAACAACGTTATGAACAGCATTAGCTGAAGTGAAACAGTTCTATACGTAACAGGAATTATTTATCTTAATATTATGTGGAGACTTAATTATGAAAGACAGGACGATTGAACAAGGTGACTACAACTGTTGCATTTTCTCTGCTTGTCTTCTGGCCCTGTGTGTTTCTGTTACAGGGAGGAAGATCTAGAATCCAGTGGTCTGACTGTCATTCGTTTGATATTTTATTTTGATTTTATATTGTTTCACTTGTCTTGTTATGTTTGTAGCATTGAGCCATTCACAGTTCTAAGAAACAGAAATTTATCAACCTGCCATCTTTAGCTTTAATTCTGCCTCTCCTTAACCAGTCTGGGTCGGGTTTTGATCTACTTGTAGTTGCTGAAGTTACTCACTGTATTTATGCCTCAGTCAGTTGGCTTTCATTTGCTCTTTTAAAGAGTATTTTTTTCTTGTTTTACAAATTCTGTTGCCTCCTTCCTCATGTGTCCTAGTGGATGAGAGCAGATAAAAATTGACACTGTCCATCCAATCTGCCCAGTCCTACATGGATGCCCGTCTGTCCGTTTGTCTGAGCTGTAAGTGGTCCGATCCACTCAGTCTTGACACTGGGCACAAAAGCCCCACCCCCACCTTGTGCGTGAGTGGTGGCATGACCCCAGCCACCTAGACTTCGCCTTGTTCACCTCACTAGTGCATCAGGATATTGCCCTTGCCAAAGAAGTGCTTGAGTACATCATCTTGTTACTTTCCCCACGATCTCTTAGGAGGAGCGAAATAGTCATTTCAAATCTGTTCTGAGTTCAGGTTGCCATCTCCTTGCTCTTTAGGGCTCCACTGTGTTTATTCCACTCCTTCCAGTGCTGTTTTTGTTCCACTGCCTCCTTTTGGGGGCAAGTCCAGGCATCCAGCACTCTTTCTGTAAAGAAATATTTACCGACGCTGCTTTGGATCTACGTTGTAGACTGATTTCACGTCCTCTTTGGAAAAGGCCTTTTTGTTCCTTAGACTCTCATATTTCCCATTTGGAGTACCTGGATATATTGATGCTGTTAGGTTTGCCTGGAGATCTATAAGAGCAGTTCTATAGGAACCAGGGGCAGCGAAAGGCCCTTTTTTGGGGGAGGGGCCCAAGCACCGCCCTAACTGCCCTGCAGGCAGAGACCCTTCTTGTTCTGGCTGTGGGGGGATGAGATCCCCACAAGAAGCCTGCTGCCTGCCGCCCGCAGCTTTTGGTGGGGCCAAGGCCCGTGTGGCCCACCACTTTCCAACCCTTATGATAAGAACCAGTGTATCCTGCAATCCTACATATTTATTTATTTAACAGCTTTTTTATACCACTTTATCCTTCGGTCAAAGTGGTTTACATTGAAACAGAACAATTACCATGAACAGGACAGTCAACTTGGGTTAACATTGTTAACATATGAAGAGCTGAAGGCAGTATGGGGCTTATAGAAAGAGATGACATAAGAATATAACATCTGCCATACTGGGTCAGACCATGGAGTCCAGCAGTGTCCAATCCAGATCACAAGTAGCTGGCAGGTTCCCAGAAGGTAGTCAGATTGCACGCTGCTCGTCCCAGGCGTAAGCAGTGGATTTCCCGGGTCCTCATTAATAATGGTTTATGGACTTTACCTCCAGTAACCTGTCCAAACCTCTCTTAAATCCAGCTACATTAACAGCTTTTATTACATCCTCTGGTAACTCATTCCAGAGTTTGATTACACATTGAGCAAGAAAATGTTTTCACCGATTTGCAGTGGCAAAAGTGACGATTCATCCTCCTCCCTCGATATCATGAGACTTCGGCCTGGGAGTTAACAGCTGGGTTTGGAATGGAGGCAGTCTTGCAAACAAATAAAAGCAAGTTTGTTGCGCTGCTGTGTGGTCCCCCGTCCTACCCGGACCCCATTGCAGGGGCTGCTTGGGTGGAATTTATGCCACTGCCTATTTGTCTTAAATGTGCTACATTGTAGCTTCATTGCAGGCCCCTATCTATCAGGAGCGCATGATTCAGAGTAAGATATCTTTGAAGGATATCACGATAACAGGAAAGTTAGGGCATCACGATAGCGAGATTGCAATAAAGGCTGAAATAGACCGGGCGCCTTTCAATAAAGAACAGGAAGAGTTGAAAGATTGCACATTATTCCTGCGAACTGCTATGAAGGTTACAGATATAAGAAAATGTAGTTTGGCTCTTTACTCTTTCAAAATGTAGATAGATTAGGGGACCACAGTGAAGCTACAATGTAATACATTTAAGACAAACTGGAGAAAATATTTTTTCACTCAATGCGTAATTAAACTCTGGAATTCGTTACCGGAGGATATAGTAAAAGCTGTTAGTGTTGCTGGGTTTAAAAAGGTTTTGGACATGTTTCTGGAGGAAAAGTCCATAAACCATTATTAAAGAGGATCCAGGAAATCCACTGTTTACCCCAGGACAAGCAGCGTGGAAGTTGTGTACCTTTTTGGGAACCTGCCAGGCACTTGTGACCTGGATTGGCCACTGTTGGAACAGGATACAGGGCTTGATGGACTCTGGTCTGACCCAGTATGGCAGATCTTATGTTCTTATTACCTGGTGCATATGGAGGAGTTTTTCTTTTTCTTACATCCAGCTGCTGGCGTGAGGCTGGGTCTATGGCAATACAGGCTTAGAAACTGATTGATAGCTTGAATCTTATTCTTTGTTTTGCAAGTATTTTTCAGCATCTGTTTCGGTCTTCTGTAGACCTCTTTGCTGATATTTTCTCTCAGTGACTTGTGCTGGATTGTTGCACGTTTACTGCTAGATAATTTTATGCACTTTAATATTCAAGTTCCTTTATATTACATGCTTCCATAGTGTCCCCTCCAGTCTAGTCCCTGACTCCTGGGTTTTGTCCCCCCTCCAGCAGATGGAGGCTGAGAATTACAGATTTCTGTGATGTCACCCCATAACAGAGGCAGACCCAATACAGAAGCCGGTATTTCTCAGTCTCCAGCAGATGAGACAAGACCTGACCCTGGCAGTACCCAGTTATTTCTAGGCTTGAGTCTAGTTAGATAGATAAGCTTCAGAAAGAAAAAGGCTAAAGACCATTTAGGTGCTTCTCTTTCTCCTCTTCCCCTCCTCCTGCTTCTGCTGTATCTGTGGGGAAATGGCTCGGAGCTGCCGTTTGGGAACCTCAGCTATCTAGTCTGCAAGGTTCCCATAGAGGAGGGGTCATCCAATTGAGCACTGTTCAGTCGCGCTCTCTCAGGCTCCCTAATTCGCTCTCCTCCCGTGCGTGTGAGTACTAATGGACCGGTTTGGCAGAGCAGGGCCACGTTCAGTCATGGCTGAAGGGGGACGCAGCTAGCGGTGAGTAGCACCTTCAGTGGGGAGCGGGAGCTGTGCGTTGTAGAGTTAGTTTCTTTCAGAAGGTTGTTCCTAGGCCCAGCTCCTTTCCTGGGGTTGTCAGGAACTCAGGGGAGGTTGGGCCGGCATGCCTAAGATGCATGGGTGGCCTGTGGCTATCTGAAGGCGTGGCTGTTGGTTCTGGGCCTCTGCCACAGCTGTGAGGCTCAAGAGTGTGCCGTGGGCAATTCCTTGCGGGAGTCTTCTTTGGGGGAGTCCCAGGAGGCAATATCAGGTCTGGCAGAAGATGCATTTTTGCGGTCTATGGTTCCCGTGGTCTTGGCAAGAACCATGGCCATTTTGGAGCAAGCTTTGTCACCAGCAGAAAAGAGCAGAGGAGGACAGGGTGCAGTCCCTGCAGCCTCCTGTAGGTCTGGAGAGCAAGCAAAGGGAAAGGCTAAGAAGACTCCCTTCATCCTGGACTTTGTGCTTCTCTTCCATCAGGCTTACTGCATGAAGCAGGGCCTGGGGGGGGTGGGGACAACAAGGGGACAAAACAGGCAGCTGCGGCTCCAGGGAATGGGATGCAGCCTGGACTAGGATTACTCTAGACTCTCACGGACAGGCAAGACAGTTACTCAGATGATGGCGTGTGAAAGGAGGCTTCGGAGGTGTCGGAGGACTCTGAAGATGCCCTGGCAGGCACTTTGGCTGGGGCGGTGCGGTCCTTGGAGGCTAAGCAAGAAGGGGACGAGGTCCTGGTGGGGGAGGACCCCAATATTGTCCGAGTTTTTTGGTGGGAAGAACTCTAAGCCCTGATTAGCATTTGCTGGCAGCGCTCAATGTGTCGCAGCCTGTTCCAGAACAGGAGGTTCCATTGGAAGATCCCCTCCTTCAGAGCCTGTGGATGCAGGAGATGGCCTTCCCAATCCATAGAGCTCTCATAGAGCTTATGGAATTGGAGTATGAGGTGCCAAGGCGGGGTTGAAAGGGGGGGGCGGGCCATGGCCCATCTGTTCCCAGTCCCTTCCATGGAAAAGGAAGTCCTCAAGCTCCCCAAAGTGGATGTGTTGGTGTCTGTAGTTACCAAAAAGATGACGATTCGGGTGGAGGGCAAAGCAGCCCTAAAGGATGTGCAGGACAAGCGTTTGGAGACCTTGATGAAGCAGGCCTTTGAAGTTTGCACATTGGCCCTTCAGGCCTCAGTGTACGGGGCCTATGTGGCATGGGCTTGCCTGCGGTAGACTCAGGCATTGCTTGAGGGCATGGACTCAGATGCCTTGGAGTCTCCTGAGGCTGCGAAGTTGGAATCTGGCTGTGCCTATCTGGTGGATGCCTTTTACAACCTCTTGTATACCTCGGCCAAGAGCATGGCTTCAATGGTGGGGGCTCACCGCTTGTTGTGGTTGCGGAATTGGGTGGCAGATGGCTCATCCAAGATTCTGCTCACCTGTTTTCCATTCAAAGGGAAGCTTCTCTTTGGGGGAGTTCCTCAACAAGTTGGTCAAGGATCTCAGTGAGGCCAAGCCGGCTTCTCTGCCAGAGGTTTGTCCTAGCGGTTCCAAGCCCAGCTCTGTGAGTCAGGGAAAGTTTAAATATTTCTGGCTGTACTGGGTGATTCATTTTGCTCCATACCAACAGGGTTCTTTCTTTTGGGATGGTTGAGGAGCTGGTCACGGATTCTCCGTGGGCACCGGAAGTGCTGCTATGAAGCTACAAAAGATGAGGGGGGCTCAGGCGGAGTTGTTTCTAGTAGGCGGCCATCTCCGTCAATTTTACTCCGCTTTGGGTTCACCTCACCTCCGACCAGTGTGTGCTGGAGGTCATTTGAGAGGGTTATGCCCTGGAGTTTGCGCATCCTCTCTCAGATGCCTTTCTCTGCTCTTCCTGCAAGGCGCCAGCCAAATGGCAGGTGGTCCAGGACACCTTGCAGTGGCTCTTGCTGCTCCGGGCAATAGTTCTGGTACCCATGGACAAGTGCAGAGAAGGTCAATACTCAATCTATTTATGGTCCCCTTTCAGCCCATCCTTGATCTGAAGCCTGTCAACCGAGCTCTTCGGGTGCCTCACTTTCACATGGAAACCCTGCACTTGGTCATGGTAGTGGTGCACAAGGGTGAGTTTCTCACTGCCTTAGACGTTATTGAGAATTATCTGCATGTTCCCGTGTGCAAGGAGCATCAGCATTACTTGCGCTTTGCAGTTCCCATGGGTCATTTCCAGTTCCAGGCCCCACCTTTCGGCCTGGAGACAGGCCACAAACCTTCACAAAAATCATGGTGGTAGTGGCTGCAGTGATGCTCAGTCATAATAGGGTGCTAGGGCACCCCTACCCAGACAATTGGCTCATATGGACGATGTCTCAGGAAGAGAGTCTTGCCAGTATGCAGAAGGTGCAAGACCTCAGATCGGTGGTCAATCTGGCCAAGAGCTCTCTAACACCTTCTCAAGACCTCGTGTACCTCAGGGCACACTTCGATACCTGGGCTGGACAGGTCTCACTGACGGAGGAGTGGGTCGCCAAGCTTCAGAATCAGATCCGTGTGTTCCTGTGGCTGAAAGCGCCAATGTCATGGCAGTACCTTTAGGTTTGGGCTCGATGGCAGCTGCACTGGACCTGGTCCTCTGGGCGCTGATGCACATGAGGCCTTTACAATACTCCTTCCTCTCCATGTGATCACTGCAGCGGTGGCAATTGGCGTATCCCATGAGGGTCTGGATTAGTCTTGCTTAATGGCTGCGGTCCGAGATCTTGCTGAGGAGCGTTCCCCTGGACACGCCAGATTGGATGGTGATGACGTGGATGCCAGCCTGACCAGTTGGGGGCTCAAGAGTGCTGGTCTGAGGAGGAGCACCACTGGTTGATCAACCATTTGGAAATGTGGGTGGCCTTTCAGACTTTGGTGTCCAACAAAGTGGTGCAGATCTTCTCCGCCACTGCCACAACTGCAGCCTACATCAATCATCAGGGCGGCACTGGAAGTATGATCTTGGTGAGGGAGATTGAGCCGCTGCGTCAGTGGGTGGAGCAGAATTTCCTAGCACTTTCAGTAGCGCACGTGGCAGGTAAGGACAATGTGCAAGCCAACTTCCTCAGTTAGCAAAAGCTGGAACTGGGAGAATGGGTGCTGGAGGACTCAGTTTTTCATGGCATAACCCAGAGATGGGGAGAATCAACAAAGTATCTGATGGCTTGGCCGACACTGTGAAAGCCAGCTGCATCTTCAGTCACTGCGGGAGAGAATGCTTTGTCTCAGCCTTGGCCCACGCAGGGTCTGCTGTATGTGTTCCAACCATGGCCTCTCATAGGCAGGGATGCTGTAGCACATAGAAGGACACAGAGGATTGGTGGTGCTGGTGGCACTGGATTGGCCTCAGCAACAGTGGTATGCCGATCTCATGCACCTGACAGTGGGGGCTCCATGGTGTCTGCTGACCTGGAGGATGCTGTTATCACAAGGGCTGATCCTTATGCTCCAGGTGGATCAATTCTTGTTTATGGCTTGGTTCTTGAGGGCTCGACTGAGGCAGTGGAGTTATATGCCACAGGTGTTTGCAACTCTATTGCAGGCATATAAGCGATCTACCTCCTTGTCGTATGTGGGGACTTGGCGTGTCTTTGAGAGCTGCAGACAGGGGGACGCAGCCCATGCTGGCTTCAATTCTAGATGTCTTGGTCTTTTTGCAGGCTGCTGTGGAGAAGGGCCTCGCCTTGAACTCACTTTGGGTGCAGGTGGCGGTGTTGGCGTGCTATAGGGGATGCGTTCAGGGGTGCCTCTGGTGGTGCACCCTCATATGGCTCAGTTCCTTTGGGCAGTGAAACGATTTTGGCCTCTGCATGCATTGGTCCCACCATGGAACCTTAGTTTGGTTCTGTTGGTGTTGATGGAGGTACCTTTCGAGCCTATCTGAGGTGTCACTGAAGAACCATACCCTCAAGATGGTGTTTTTGGTGTTTATCACCTTAGCATGTCGCATTTCGGAATTGCAGGACCTTTTGTGCAAGGAGCCTTGCCTAATCTTCTCGAATGAGAGAGTAGTCTTGTGACCAGTACTGGCCTTCTTTCCTAAGGTGGTGTTGGCGTTCCATATGAATCAGGCTGTGATCCTTACAATTTTCCAGGATGCGTTGGATAGCTGGCTGCGTCAACTGGATGTCCGTTGGATGCGCAAGAGTTACCTCAAGCTGACTGAGGAGTTTCATAAATCAGATCAGCTATTCCTCCTGTTTGGAGGATCTTGGTGAGGGGAGGCCGCCTCTAAGGCTTCCATTGCCCACCGGTTGAAGGAGGCAATTGCATCCACCTACCTATTGCACCGAAGGATTGTCCCGGTGGGGCTTCGGGCACATTCCACCAGGGCCCAGGCATTGTCATGGGCTGAGGTCGGCCTTGTGCTGCCAATGGAGATCTGCAAAGCAGCGAAATGGTTTTTGCTCCATACCTTTGTTTGACATTACCGGCTAGACGTTCAGGTGAGCAATGAGGTGCGCTTGGGGCTGGCCTTACTGGTTCCTTCCTCTCTTAATTACTGTTCTGGTACATCCCTGGAGTTGGGACTGGACTGGAGAGGATGCTATGGAAGATAAAATGAAGTCTTACCTGATAATTTTCTTTCCTTGAGTCCCTCCAGCCTAGTCCTGAACCCACCTGTCTTGTCAGTCTCACGACGCCTCTATTGATATAACTGTGGGCAGGGAGGTCTCAGCCAGTTTTCTCCCCTGGGAAGGGTAAGAAAGTCATCCTCATGTAGTGGCTTCCCAGGGGGGTTCCTGCTCCTGGGCCAGTTTTTTTCTTGATGTGTGGTGACAGCCTTTCAGGGCTCTCTTTGCTGCCTGTATAAAGGTGTATAGGTGCAGATGGTATTTTTGTGTGCTTAGATAGTTGGATATAGTTTTCTTGGTGAGGGTCATACTGGCTTCTGTACTGGGTCTGCCTCTCTTATGGGGGGAGGGAATCACAGAAGTTTATAATTCTCAGTCTCCATCTACTGGAGGAGGGACAAAACCCAGGACTGGAAGGACTCAAGGAAAGAAAATTAGCAGATAAGACCTAACTGTACCATCATTCAGAGAGGTAGTTCCACTTTTACTTTGCAATTCTAATTTATAGGGTACACCCTGAAATTCTAAGGGGACATCTTCAGAGACTTCATAATAAATCACCTCCCCCCCTAACTAGCTGCATATCTGGAGCATGGATTGAGTGATAGATGGCTGCTCTGCTGTAAGGCTTGGAGGGGTCTTTTATTCAGTTTCTCAAATGAAAATGCCACACACCAAGTGGTGTTCCAAACAAAAGCAAAATAATACATTTATATTGAAGAGGAAATCGGCAGAACCTGTATAAAAGGCTCAAATTGCAGGAAACCGTTTGTAGCCTGTCAACGTCTCAAAATTATACTGTGTGGATGTTCTATTTTTTCTTTACCTCGAGTTGTGTAAGTCCTCAGTTTACTTTGTATAAATGTCAGAAAACTGGGACTTCCTAGGGCTTGCCATAGGCTTCATTCTTGTACCCCTCCTGACAACCTCTAATATTGCGGAAGGGCTGTCAGGTACTTTGTGGATGATACCAAAAGCTACAATGGAGTAGACAACATGAGGAGGGATCTAGCTAAGCTTGAAGAACGGTCAAGGACTTTTTTGTTTTTTTTAGTGCCATCAAGTCAATGCTGACCCCTAGTAACCCACTTACCAGAAATTTTCTTCCAAGGCAATGGAGAGTAAAGTAACTTGTCTAAAGTCACAAGGAGGGCCAGTGGGAATTGAACCATTGATCTTCTTGGTGCTAGGCAGTGGCTCTAACCACTTGGCTACTTCTCCACTTGGCAAAAAATTTGGCAGCTGAGATTTAATGCTAAAAATGCAGGGTCATGCATTAGGCCGCATAAACAAAGGGAGCGGTACGGTGTAGGGGGTGAGATACTTCTGTCCAAAAAAGAAGAGCGGGACCTATGCGTGATTGTGTCTGATGATCTTAAAGTGGCTAAAGAGATAGAAAAGGTGACGGCAAAAGTTAGAAGGATGCTTGGGTGCATAGGGAGAGGAATGGCTAGCAGAAGACAGGAGGTGATAGTGCCTCTGTATAAGTCTTTGGTGTGACGACGTCATTTGGAGTATAGTGTGCAGTTCTGGATATAAACAGGTTGGAGTCGGTGCAGAGGATGGCTACTAAAATGGTTAATGGTCTTTGTTATAAAGCATATGGGGACAGACTTAAATATGTTAATATGTATACTCTGGAGAAAAGGCGAGGGAGAAGAGATATGACAGAGAGGTTTAAATACCTCTGTGGTATAAATGCACAGGAGGAGAGCCTCTTTCTTTCTTAACTTTTATTTTGCATTTTCCAATTCAATAACAGAATAAGAAAACATTGTAATAATACAAAAACACATATTAATACAAAGCCAAAAAATATCACAGGGACAGAGCAAAAAAACAAAAACAAAACAGCAGCAGTGATTATAAGGATTGCAAGTAGTGATGTCTCTTTTCAACTTTAGACAGTGTTAGTGTGAAGAGACGCACCTTCAAGCCTGCAAACCAAGCATACTGAATTCCACCAAAAGGTAACATTTAACTCTGATACATCTTTCCAATTCTGTAACACTTGCTGCTCTGCTAATGATAGAAGTAGATCAAATAGCTTTTTCTCGTATCTACGAAGTCTCATAGGAATCAATTGGAAAAAGCTCTGCTATGAGGAGACATAGGATGAGGGTGAAAAGGGGACAGACTCAGGAATAATATGCAGAAATATTTCTTTACGGAAACAGTGGTGGATGCGTGGAATAGTCTCCCAGGAGGTGGTAGAGACGAGGCCGGTATCTGAATTCAGGAAAGCAGGGAACAAGTACAGAGGATCTAACGAAGAGGAGGGATTGTCGTTCTCATGGATGTGCAGACAGTGGTCTTGTAACCAAGACCTAAATCCTAAGACAGAATCAGTTAGCCCGACTGCACTTAATCAAAACAAAATAGTGATGCAAAGTATATGAGGTGCCGAAGATAAGCCCAGTATAATAAGCACTGGGGGCAGAAGCAGTTCTTATCTAAAAAGGAAGTCAGCATCGGCATTGGAGGGGCCTGACAGTGCTGGAGATTTAAGGTAAGTACTGAGGGGCTGTTTCAGTCCCCCGCTGCAGGGTTCAGGGAGGGGACTGAAGAGGGATTGGGGGATGCAGAGGTGAGGGTCACCTAGAGCGCCTCATCGCCTTGCATCGGCCCTGCCTGCACCATGCGTACTTTTATTAGAGGATTTTTCTCTGCGTAAATCACCTTCTTGGTGTCGGGCCTCAGAGACATTTCCAGGAAAGGAGGGAAGAGAGACTTAGCTATCTAGCAATTTTCCATGTTAGCTTCTCTGTCTAACCACAGCATGAAAAATGCAGGCCTAAATCTGGTTTGCCAAATTTTTGCAGCTACACATTTTCCCAAATGTAGCCATTCACCATATATTTGAAATAAAAATAGATGTTATAGCCAGCAGCTAACAGATTCTGCAACCTCCTTGCAAGGGTTCCTCACAGTTCCACCAGCTGTGCCTTAGTCCCTGGCTTTCCAGCCATGAAACTCCGTGCTCCCTTCGCCATAGCACCCAAAGGATTCTTGGGTCTGGTCCCCAGATCTCTGCCATCGATCGTCACGGGCTATACAGTAGCTGCACACATTTGGCCTACAAGTGGTTGTCTTTAATACTAGAGCTGTTTGCAGCCACACTCCTAGAGGCATTGGCTTTCTCAAGGACTGATAGGGCTGCCCAAACCAGACCCTACAGCTGAACTTGAAAGCCCCTCATGCCGTATTTACACATAATGGAAATTTTGTCCAGTGCTTGAATCCAACTAGATGATATTCCCCCTCTCCCTACAGGCATCTTCCTTACCAGGCCTCCCTCTCCTTTTCCTTGTCCACTGGGCTATAGCATAAGCACTGCTGGTTAGGATGGGGACATTTCTGAGCGCCTTAACAACAACTCCGCAAGAGTTTATTTAGAATTGTTGAGAGGTCTACATAAGAACATAAGAAATGCCATACTGGGTCAGACCAAGGTCCATCAAGCCCAGTATCCTGTTTCCAACAGTGGCCAATCCAGGTCGCAAGTACCTGGCAGGTTCCCAAAAAGGTACATTGGTTCCACAAAGCTTGTCCTGGGTTAAGCAGTGGATTTCCCTGGTCCTCTTTGGTTTATGGACCTTGTGATAAGGAAGCTTATCATAGCTCAGGAAGGAGCTATAGAAAAGGTGAAGTGACTCTGAACAAGCAACCTGTCAGTTCTGGTAGAAATAAGAAAACAGAATTTGTCCATAAAAGACTACCAGTCCCAGAATGCACCAGGTTTCCAACAGCCATTAGAGGAGCTGAAGTGGGGAAATGTGTGTTCAATCAAGAGGGCTATGAGGTAATCCCCAAGCACTCATCTCAAAGGGCAGGGCCTGATTCAGCACAGCTGCGCTGTGCTAGGGTGGAGCACTCATCTAGGCAGAATAAAGGTAGAGTTTATTCTACAGAGAATTATCCTCATCTTGATCCTCATCCTCAGTTTCGTCTGGGAGATCCTCATCCTCAGAATCAGCTTGGATATCCTCAGCTTGGACGTCTTCATCATCTGGAGGATCATCAGAAGCAGAAGCCAGAGCGGACGGACAGAGAGGGCAAGAAACCTTTTGGAAGAAAGAAGAGAAAAGCATTTGGGAGGTCTAAAGGAGTCCAGAGCAGTACGTATACTGGGAGACATTCAAAAGGCCAGCATACACCATTGGACTGGAGAAAACCAGAGGAGTGGTGCTGCAGAGCTAGGAATCTTCAGACTGTACCTGTGAGGGAGACGGCTGCACTTGGAAGGGACCCTAGGACCCGTGCCAGAAGGTATGTGAAGAGAGATCCAGTGTCCAGGGATCTGGATTGGAAGGCTGGACATCAGAACTGGACTACATACTGGCCAGGCTATTTAGAGAGGAACTCTAACAGCAATGGAAGCTCAGGTATGAACACTAATCTATGCCCTAGCTATAACCTTGAAAGACAGCAGGGAAACAAGTATTCTCCTGAGAGTGCTCCATTGAGAAATTCCTCTGTGCCAATCCATGATATTGAACCCATGATTGTTGAAGAAGGGGGAGCGGTCTTAGATACAGGCTGTGAATATATGGATTGCTCTCTGTCTAAACTCCTTTGGTAATTTACTGTTACAAAGTACAACGACCATCACAAAGAAATACAAACTTGTTCTTTAATCTACTCAGAAAAGCTCCTGCGTAGGATTTTGAGCCATGCAGTATAAATTAAGCCAGCTAAGGGGTTTCAGCTGGATAACTGCTAGCAATTGAGCCTTACCTAATTGCTTGTGAGCTCTGAGGGAATCACTTCTGAATCTATGTGTGAAGATATAAGAGGTTAACCTGAAAAGAACAGTTTTTCCCTTCTTTGTGGGTTTTGCTTGTTGTTTGAAACACTGCTAAGAAAATATTAGCTAAAGCCTACAGAAAAGACCAGTTTGTTACCAACCAGGTCTTTATTCTTTTGCTTTGATTGCCTGACAAGTTCAACTGTTGTTTTCCTGATTTTGTTTTTCCAAGTTTAACACTGAAAGCAAGTATCCTGTTTTATGTGCTACCAAGCATATCTGTGTTGGGAGAAATAACCCCATAAATAAATATCTTATTGGCTTTACACTCAAGCACAACTAATTATTGTGTCTGGTGTGAATGGACTGCATTTCCCACAATCCCTTGCAAATCATATTGATATATGCACTTGCCAAGACTGTGAACATTCTCACCCAGGCAGCCGTCTGACAACCTTTCCTCCAGGAACTTGTCCAAACCTTTTTTTAAATCCATCTACACTAACAGTTTTTACTATATCTTCTGGTAATGATTTCCAGAGTTTGATTACGCGTTGAGTGAAAAAATATTTTCTCTTATTAGTCTTAAATGGATTATAGTGTAGCTTCATTGCATGTCCCCTAGTCTTTCTAATTTTTGATTGTGTAAACAATTGATCTATATTTACTCGTTCTACTCCATTCATTAATTTATAAACCTCTATCATATCTCCTCTCAGCCGTCTCTTTCCAAGTTTAAGAACCTTAACCTTTTAAGCCTGTAGATACTTTTAAGCCTGTAGATACTTTATGTAAATAGTTCACCCATGTTGTCCAAGTTTTTTCACCTGTTCTCTGTAATACCTAACAGCCTGTTGTTCTGGTCTTTTTGGTTTAATGTAAACCGCGCTGATGTCGAATAGTGCGGTATGTAAGAAATTGTAATAAAAAATAAATAAAATAAAATAAATAAGCCTTTCCTCATAGAGATACATTTCCATACCATTTACCATTTTGGGGGCTCTCCTTTGTGCCTTTTCTAATTCCGCTATGTCCTTTTTAAGATATGGCAACCAGAAAGGCGCACAATATTCAAGGTGCGGTCACACCATGGAACAATATAAAGGCATTATAATATCCTTTGTTTTATTTTCCATTCCTTTCCTTATAATTCCTAGCATTCATAGTAACCTAGCATATGATGGCAGGTAAAGACCAGTATGGTTCATCTAGTCTGCCCAGCAAGGTGGCAAGATTAGGTGCACCTGCCACTCCATGTAGGACACCCCTATTTGTTGAGATATAAGAGATAGTTATGTTTATTTTCACTTTTTCCTGTTGCTATAAAGGGATCCACTGTGTCTGTCCCATGCCATTTTGAATTCTGTTATTGTATTTGCCCCCACCACTTCCATCAGGAGGGCATTCCAAGCATCCACCACCCTTTCAGTGAAAAAATATTTTCTGACATTGCCTTTCAGATTGCTTTCTTGGCTGCCGCTGCACACTGGGCAGAGGGTTTCAATGTATTATCCATGATGATGCCTAAGTCCTTTTTCTGGGTGGTGGCTCCTAATGCGGAACCTTGCATCATGTAACCGTAGTTTGGTTTGTTCTCTCCTAGGTGCATAACTTTGCACTTGCTACATTAAATGTCATCTGCCATTTGGAAGTCATGTCTTCCAATTTATCAAGGTCCTTTCGCAATTTTTCACAAATCGTCTTCTGTTTTAACAACTTTGAATAATTTTGTGTCATCTGCAAATTTGATCACCTCCCTCATTATTCCCATTTCCAGATCCTTTATGAATATGTTAAAAAGCAGCAAGCCCAACACATATCCCTGGGGAACTCCACTATTCACCTTTCTCCATTGAGAAAATTGGCCATTTAGCCCTACTCTCTGCTTTCTATCTTTTAAGCAGTTCCTGATCCACAGTAATATACTGCCTCCTATCCCATGATTTTTACATTTTGCCAAGAATCTCTCATGATGGACCTTGTCGAAGGCTTTCTGAAAATCCAGAGACCATCTTGGATATATCCAGATATAGTGTATTTTTAAACAATGTTCATGCTTGATGTAAACCTTTAACTTTTGCAGCTGCCCCTCATGATTTTTTCTTAATTATTTTCTTCATTCTATCATAGTCTCCCTTTTGAAAGTTAAAAGGGTGGTACTGTGGATTTCCTTGCTGTCCGCCCTCCGCCCTCCATTGAGCTCTTGGAGTTGCTTCTGGTTTTTGAACTCGTCTCCAGTGCATCCTTCTCCTATTTGACACCAGCACTGCAGGAATCGGAATGCACTGGGACTAAAAATGTTACAGCCTGGGTCATCTCACAGCTCTGGCCGGTTTCGAGGTCACTTAGGTCATGACTCAGCAAATAACCAACCGCACAGTTTCTGTACACAAAGGTGTGTCTGACTCCCATTTCAGTTTGGAACTTATTGGAGTCATTAAGCTAGGGATGTTGGCATGCGACTCTGGGATAATCCCTACGTCAGACTGGTTCAGCAATAAATTCTTGAACTATTTACAGTGCAAGGGGCTTGTTTACAAAGCCACGGTAGCGGTTTCCGATCGTTATTGGAGCTGCGGCCCAATTGAAATCAATGGGGCCGCGGCTCTGATAACGATGGGAAATCACTACCGCGGCTTTGTAAACAAGCCCCTAAATTTCCTACAAGATTACACGCCACGGAGACTGAGAATAGGCGGCAGTTATAG
Organism: Ichthyophis bannanicus; assembly: GCA_033557465.1. NCBI lineage: Eukaryota > Metazoa > Chordata > Amphibia > Gymnophiona > Ichthyophiidae > Ichthyophis > Ichthyophis bannanicus. Next base: position 795,065,370 of record CM066036.1, read on the forward strand.
GTTATAGCACCACACCTGTTCTTTAGAAAGATTTTTAAAGCCCAGTGAATCTATTAACCTTGTAGACCCTGAACAGCATCCTGCACTGAGGACCCTTCACATCATCTGTTCTCTTTACTTGGATTTGGTGGGACACTGAGGGCCTCTGGTCTTCTTTCAGCATAACCATAGTTCCATAGTTTGAGCAGTGGACTGAAAACCTGGTTCAGATCCCACTACCATTCCCTGTAATCCTGGGCAAGTCATTTCAGCCTTCCTTCCCTCAGCTACAAACTTAGGGGCCCTTTTACTAAAGTGCACTAAGCAATTGACATGCATTTTCGCATGTGGTAGTTGTGCCCAAGGGTCCGCGCTCACTGTTACCGCAGGGACATGACAGTCACCGTGTACGGATTTGCGTGTTGTGGTGGTGGATGGGCACATTGTGGTTAGTGCAGGGGGGGGCATATTGTGTGCAGTCATTGGTGGCAGGTAGTGCGGCTACACCAGTGCGACTCAGTAGGTGGGGTTAAGTGCACCCGCAGTAATTCACAAGGGCCCAAATGTATGCTAGGGGCCTGTCCACGTGGCTACTGTTGTGCACACGCCGGCCATGTCTTGACCCACTACAGAGCAGTTACATCTAATGCACTTTGATTCTGGTGGAAAACGCACATTAGATGTACAACAGAGTGCACTTTAGTAAAAGGGCCCCTTAGATCGTAAGCTGTCCAAGGGATAGGAGGATTCCCGAATGTAAGGCGTGAGCCTATTCCAGAATTCCTCCCCCCTCCCTTTTGCTGTGTGCCGTCCATTCCTAGTTTGGCCTGCACTCTCATCCTGGCATTAATCGGGGCAGGGGGGGATGGTAAGTGGAAAGCTTGTTCCCCCCCCCCCCCCCCCGGTGAGTTTCATTCTGTTTGTGGTGCTTTGTTCTGGTGCGCCCTAAAACAAAATAACACTCGCCAAAACAAAAATGCAAGAAGCAGGACTCTGAGAAGTAGCTGAGCGCTGTGTCAGATGGGAGATGGAGGCTGTGCCCCCCCTGCCAGTGACTGACGGACCCTGATATCATCATGAAGTGCTCCCTTGCTCATAGTGTTGGTGAGGGGTAACCTGCTCTAGGGCTCTCGGTTTCCTCTGTGTCCAATGTGTCGTATATGGCGCTACCGTAAGACTCAGGCTTTCCACGGTGCCCCTTGCTATATTTCAGGCTTTGTGTGGCAGGTTGGCGTATCACCCCGTCAAGATGAACACTTCGGCTTTAACCTTGTTCTTATGTGAGCTTGTAATGAAACCCCAGTGTACAGAACATGCGAATAATTGAAATGCAGAAAGGAAGGGGATGTCTGGTGGTTTTTGCAAGTTACATAACCTTCATGTGCTTGTCAGTTCTCCTTACTTTCCAACCTACCACTTCTCCCTCTCCAAAAAATAAAGAAAGACCAGTTAAGCGTTTAATATCCTTGGGTTATGCAAAACTTTGCAACCCACGGAGGTTATTTAAACAAGCAGTTCTTGCTTTTTATGAGGAAGTTGGATTTAAAACTCTCCTTGAATGCAGAGGCAAAACGTGGACTGGCCCTTGCTGAGCTGGAGCACGTCTGTTGACACTGCCGAGCATGAACCCATGGGATGCAGCTTGGAGGGTTTGTGCCTGAGACCATGGAGGGTTAAGTGATTGGCTTTGCTGGTTCTCAGTCCACTGCTCTAACCATTAGGCTACACGTCCACATGGCCTGCAAACTAGCAGATAATGAGATTCATGTCTGATCTCCTGTGACGGAGGTGCGCTAGCTGAGAAAGCTCTTAATCGATACTGCTTCTCGGAAATGCCAGTCCGATAAAAAGCACCTCAAGCCAGAGAGACTCCTCTGCAGTACCGGACCAGTGGTTAATAGCTGACTGGCAGGCTAGGGGGGCTTCAGCTGGCCCTCTGTGGATTTATAATGTAAGAGGGAGCTTGTGAAATTTCCCCTTCCAGTAGAACGATGCAGTGTGTAGTTTAGGAGTCTTTGTTGGACTCTCTTCCATTATGTTTATACTTGGTTTAGTCAGATACCTGCTGTTGGAAAAGGGATCGTTTTATTTCTTAGGATAAGGCAGTTCTGTTCCTCTTTAAATAGCAAAGATTTGGCAGCAGTCAACTATTCGTTAATCACAACTCAGACTGATACTTGTACTTGGCTGTGTCATGGATTATGTGAAAGGAGCGTCGTAAGATCACAGCTCCTGTGAGATACAACAGACAAGATATTAAAAGGGGCATTATCTCCCTCCGATTCCCAAGGGCAACCGCCACTGGGTGCTGGTCAGTTGGAGAATAAAGTTTAAGGTCCTCAGAACTGTGTAGGAGGAAATGGATGAGATGGGGCCTGAATATTTGAAAGATTTATTGCGTCCCTCTGTTCCAGGAAGGATCTTCAACTGCTCTTGCAGATTTCACCATCAGCGAAACCTCCTCTTAACTCATAAAACATAATATTCATTAACCCAGAAAAGGGATAAGAAGAGAAAAAAACAGCAAGGAAAAATGTCATAATTGCAGGGACTATATCAGCTTTTGCCCATATCCCAGAGGAGGTAAAGGAAGGGCAGATGTCGTCTGATGAGAAAGATTTCAGCTGAGCTGCGACAATGAACAAGCCTGACCCTGATCTTTCACTGAATATTTAAAAGGTATTTCAAAAGTTATTTCAAGCTACTGTAGAAATCACCTGAGGGCGTAGCCAAAGAAATTGTTGTCTTCTCGTCGGTGTGATGGGAGATAAATTAGAGAATATTCTAATCTTGTGCCAATTAAATAATACATCCCATTTCTTAAAATACAATGTCAACATTAATTCTCCAACATGATTGATCCAAAGACATCAGTTGGACCATGGACAAAGGTGTCAGGTACTTCTGAAATGATTTTAATCCCCCATCCTCAGGCAAACCAACCAAAGAAACCCCCCCTTGTGTCCCCTCAGTACTCCCAAAGGGGCTCACAAAGGGAGGTGTACCTTTTACTTGCGCCCACGGCAGGAGCCAGCGGAAGCATCCTGTAGCATGCTGGGTTTATATGCTAAGCCAAATGATGGTGGTGGAGGGATTGGCCCAAGGCTGCCGCTAGATAACCGATGGTTCTTCCCACACAAAGCACCAGATAGGGGGTCCCTGAACCTCGGGATTGATGCAGGTCATCTCCTCTCCCTTATTTGGATTTTTCAGGTCGTAATGAGATTAATGTTTGGTGCTTTTGTAAAATAAGCAAACGCGGGTACATTTTTGTTGCTAAACTGTAGGCCACACCCAATCTTACTTAGGTCATTTTTCATGTTTACAACTACATCAGTAGGTTCATCCCTACCATCACCTGCAGATAAAAAAGCAAATAGCTTTTGGAATGTTTTGCTCACATTTTCAAACAATTGTCGAGCCTGCTTGCTGTATGCAAGGCAGTAAATTCCTGCTCCAAAGAATTTGCAATTTAAATGGGTACCTGAGACAGCTGGAGGTAATGAGTCGTCCAAGCATTGAAAAGAGCCAGCTCCAGGATGACCCCCTCGGGCGCTCCACTGATAACTCCATTTGCAAATCTGATCTTTGTGTGAGTACTTGAATACCTGGGTCAGAGCTATGTGTATCTGACCTGGACTGCTTGACCCATTTGAATTGGACCTTGTTACATGTCTGTATAAGAATTGGATAAGCACTGGAGCCTTGAGACTGAATAACCCTGGGTTCCCTATTCTGAGACAGCTTCTGTTCATGCTTTGGGAACACATGGAGCCGATTCTGATTGGTGCACGTCCTGACGTCCAAAAAAATGGACAGTCGAAAAGTGTTCCCGATTCTACACCTGTGGAAGCTAGACGTTGACGTGGGTGCAGAATCGTGCACTTAGACGGGCTGGATGGGCCCTGATTCTGCAGCGTGGGACGTCTAAGCACCTGCCCAGCTAGCCCTCCCTAGGCTCTTGCTGGTATGCCGGCACTGTGACATCTCATTGCCATGGCACTGGGAGCGCACAGTGCCTGACAGCGTGAAAATGCATTTCTCCCGCCGCCCGACCCTCAGCAGGGGAAGCCAGTGCTGGGATTGGGCGGCGAGTGCCTTCCTGCCTCTGCGCCATTTGTTGGGGGGTGGTCCTGACCCGATCACCGCCATTCGTCAGACTTATTCCACCTCCGAGGAATAAGTCCATCATCTATCTTTGCCCTGCCAAACGTACAGGACTGTGACCTGAATAGGCCCTGTACGTCTGGGTTGTGCGGCCCACCCCTGCTTTGCTCTGTCCTGTCGCCGCCCCCTCCCACCCCCGTCCAGAGCTCTCTGCACAAAGGCCCTGTGTGTGTGTAGGAAGCTATTGAGGCAGAATAGGCTCACAGTGAATAGTGGGGGTTGTATGTCAGAATGACCCCCTTAATGTTTGCTACCTGTTAATTCTCTGATTGAATGAATATGGAGGAGACTAGATGGGCCTCATGGTCTTTATCTATTATCAAATTATGTTTCTATGAGTTAATCCAAGACAGAAGACACATTTAACATTTAAATAAACTATTTTTCATTGTACTGAAATGTCGATTCAATTCAGGCCTCCTTTCAAACAAGCAGTGACGCACTAGCTGAACATTTTCCCCTTCTCACACCCTGGAAGGGTCTTATCTCAGAAACCTTCTGCTAGGCTACTCTGAAAATCAACTGCTGATCTCCAGATCCTCCCCCCCCCCCCCCCCGAACATCTAGCAGCTTAACTCTTTACTGACTAATCCCACTCTGTAGGAAAGGGAGGGTGATGTCCATCAGTGAGGCCCGGGGTGCCCAGTGCTACATGCAATTCGTCTTTCATCTGGGACCCATCAGAGTGCATTCTGCCTGTCCTGCTGTTGCCACTATAGTGCTCTGCTCAGTGCAGGCTAGAGAGTTGTACCACCGGCCCAACGCCACTGCCTAGGGGAACGCACTAGATGCCATCTGCCACAGGCCACCAATTCATCTGCCTCTGCATCTATAAGCCTGCAAATAGCGCACACACTAGTCAATCGACAGCTGAAAGGGCCTTCTTGCTAGTATCAAATGTATTTTATTGGCACCAAAACAGGGGTGAGCAAACGTTTTATGACTTCAGGACCACATTGGGAACCACGACTGGGAGTCCAGTGAGAAGCAGGGGAGAGGGGTGGGTCCTTTCCTCTCCTGACCCTAGCTGGATCCCTGCAACCCTCTTTTTATCTGTCCAGCAAAGAGCAGCTGGTTTTCTGTTCTTCCCCTCTGTGGGGCCACACCAGGCTTCTGCAGCATCCCCGTTGTGACATCTGACTTTTCCTTTGGCTCTCGGGGGCGGCTTCTTCTTATGTTGGCTGTTCTAGTATGTCAAAGGCCTCTAATCTTTCAGCATATCAAATGTGGACATTTCAGGCCCTTACTAATGAGATGACCAGACAGGACCGTGCTGGGCATGTGATCCACGGTGGACGAAAAGAAAGATAGGGACTGGCTGCATGGGCCAGAGAAAAGGTGCCTAAGGGTTGTACTCTGGACATCCCTCTACTAAAACAGCCGTTTTCTACAGGTGGTACAGCCCACAGAACAGTAACTAAAGCGAGTAAGGAGGCAGAGAGAGACCAGAGGTCTCCTGAGAAACACAACAAAATATATCCACCCAGTCGTGCAAACAGAAAAGAGCCTTTTCTGCCGTTCTTGCTCTCTTACTGTCTGCTTAATCTAACATGGATTCAAGGTAGATTACAATAAAGAAATACATACAAAAATCTTTATTCCACAACTGTAAATTACATACAAATTCAAATCAGATTAAAACAACAATAAAACGCAGCCATACAGGAACTTACAGGCTGCATTGGGGGGTATGTGTACTAGCGGACGTGTTGAGTGTTAGCATGGGGCGGTGAATGGGCAGATGAAGGGCGAAGTGTGGGTGTCGACGGCACGTTACGCTTAGTGTGGGCATTATTGACATGCACTAACTGCGATTGCTGCCGTGAGCGGGGCGCCCTTACCACATCCTCAGTGCATGGCTGTAAGTGCGCCTGTCAGTACAGTGAGGTGTGTCTTCCTGTGGTAACTGCAAGGAGACACGCCGGGCATTTCCCCAGCAGCTCGTGTAGTTCTCACGCTAGCTTTCAAGCACGTCCCCATCGTGAGGTACAGTTTCTGCGTGATTTCTTAGGGTTGACATTTGTGTCTGCACAATGGCTGCTGGAAGTGTTAGGCTGGGGGGATGGGAGGGCATTAGCTTGTTAGGCTAACGAGTCTGGACATGCCATTGCTGAGCGTGGCTCGACTGTTTCTATTTCCGACTTGGCGGAGGCTTCGGCCCTCTCTGGAATGGAGGTGAAGTGACACTTTCCACTTCAGAGTCAAACCTCCTAGCATTCTGCTTCTGTGTGCTTTGGAAGGTGTTTTTGTTCTGTGTTAGCAGTGATCATTATATCAGTGGAGTCAAGTGGCAAAATGCTCCCCCCCCAACTCCTTTAGGGTACAAAGGTTTTCAATTTCTGCCAAGAGACCTAGAAGCCCCCATCCTCAGTCAATGACTCAGACCCCACACTTGCATCCAGGGACATGTGGTTTCCTGGACAAGTCTCAGTTGGAAAATATTCTGCAAAATCTTTCTCATTTGCATAAAATTAGCATATTTCTTCAAAACTTAGGCTGTGCAAATATTCTGTTTCCATGACTAGATTGAAATAACATACCCAGTCTCTCTCTCTGTGCGTGTATATTTAATATATACCGAGGTGCATGTCTCTCTTCAGGGGACGTCCAGGGAGGACTAGGGATGCACAGAGCCTCTTGGAAGGATGTGCAGGCATGCGTATGAATATGCCGGCATGTGCAGTGGCAGCAATGATGTTAAGAAGAAATGCTGGAATAAAAGAGCGTCTGTCTACGCTTTAATGAAATACTAGTTCGAGATGTGGAAATTGCGCCTTAAACGCAGGTGCAGACATTAGCCCTTACTTGAGAGCAGGTGTCAACAAACAAATGCAATATTCTCAAGTCATGCATAGATTAGGGTACTTGCGAACTCTGCTCGTGGTCCCCGGATTGCGCCCAGGGCAAAGGACACACCCATAGGCCAACGCGCACACTTCTATGGCGCTTGGTATTTCTAAGAGGCTGAACTTCCCTCTTTCCTTTTCTAGTCTGTGGTATTCCTTTCTCTTTTCAGTTTAACATTGAAATCCAAAAAAGCAGTTTATCAGGCACAATAAGCCGCATGCGGCTGCATACACATTATAAAATGGCCCCCATAGAGGGTCCATTTATAAGCAATATTTTTGTTTAAAATGCTGATTTGCAAGTGTGAATGGGCTCTTATAAGATTAGGTCATGCCTAACAATAGGTGTGGTGCAATCCGGATGGACTAATACAGTGGACGTGCTCAGGGGTGAAGTTTAGGTGGAGGCGTGATTTATGCACATATTTTATAAAATAAGTACATACAATATGAGGTAAAACCATTAAGCCTGCTCTCCGGCAGACTTGGGGCCTCTTTTTAATGCGTGGCTACAGGCAGTCAGGAACACTAACGCACAATAGTGTCTGCCTTCACACACTAAACACATATTAATCGGGAATCACAGGGTGGGGTGGGGAGTGGGTGTAGAGAGCACATTGCCGCTAGCAGGGCCGCGGCAATCCCAAGCTTTCCATCCCCCTCTGTCAAAATCTATTGTTTAGCTTTGAATGCCCTGCTGTTTCTGCCTTCTGGAAGTTGCTGCCCTAGGCGATTGCCTAGTGGTTGGGCCGGCCCGGGCCGCTAGTGCCAGTTCAGTTGCCGCATGCTTTGCGGCGATGCGTCTGTTAACGTGGGTTCACCTAATGACTCCTCTGTAGAAGTTGTTAAGTGAAACTGAGGTAGTGGAACACACGTTAGGAAAATCCTTTGTGCGTTAGCTTCTGGGGACATACTGATCACGCCCCCAACAGCTAATGTGTGGCCTTTGCTATTAATGTCCATGAGATTGCCGCATTAATGGCAAATCCTTAGAAGGCTTTGGTAAAAGGGGCCCTTCAGTGTAGGTGTGATTGCTGCAGGACCAGTGCTCATCTTTTATGCGGACGTATAGGCCCTAGTAACCTAGGTGCCCTGTTAGTAAATTCCCCACAAGACACAAGGTTTCTGCTTGTTCAGTTTATGTAAGTGTTGCCCTTTCCCCATGTTGGTGGCAGGTTTTGTGGGATCACATGTCCAAGATCTGCTAATTAGGCAGCACTGCTCCAAAACTCTTAACTTCCTCTTTCTCAGTTACCCCTCCAAGCCCACAGGTCCAGACAGGAAGTTTGATGAGGGTTATATGCGACTCAGAGGTGTAAATGCCATGGGGACATTTTCCGAGGTCTACTTGGCACACACTGAATCCTGAGCAACTGAACAGCGCACCTTATTTACTGCAGGTCCAGTTTTATGCACTGAGACTCTTCACTGAGAATGCGCATGGATGCAGCTGCGAGCTGTAGTAAATCCAGCCCTTAATAGATGATTTTTATACGTCTGCCTGCAACATATAAATATAGTGGAGAATAACTTGTACTTGTCTGATATTACTAAAAATTAAGGGGAAAAATAGCTCCAAAAACTCACACTCTTTTCAGTCCTTCCATAGTCATGCACAAGGCCGGCTCTAATCATTCATTTGTCTGCTTAAGGAGTTTCACTTTTTTCCGCTGAGATCATTCTGACATCTCCAGTTTTACTATTTGCAGAACCTCTGCCTTTCATTTACGTGCACTTTCCATCTCATTGGGGGTTAGTCTGTGCATGCATTAGACAGGAGTGCACCAGACGGTCCGGAGGAAAGAAACCTGTCGGGTGATTGATACTGATTGCTGCAGAGAAGAGCCAGACATCTGCTCCCAGCTCTTCGCCGAGCTGGAATGTAGCGAATGTCAGGTACCCGCCGCGCACAGTGCCAGCAACTCTTCCTTCCAGTTCTTCAGGTTTAGCAGCTCCTCCGCATACCTGGGCAGAACAGCAGCCCACACGGCAACCCAGCTGTTGCGATCTGCTTCTTGTTCTGTGCCGCCCTTTCTGTCTGCAAGAAGAGAACAACCCTGAAGCCTAAAAAAGACTGAAATACTGGCAAAGGGTGAATAGGAAGTGTTCAATAACTTATAAAAAAGAAACACACAGACAACTTGTAGAAGGAAGCGAGCCATTTCCGCAGGTAAAACACGTTTGTCAGAAAATAGCCCGCAAAGTGCATCCTTTAACTGCGCTATGGTGGAAGCGTCCCCGGGGCAGAATTAGGTCAAAAGAGAAGCAGCACCTGTAGAAAACACAGCTGCAAATCTCTGCAGGGAGTTTGTGCAGGTTTGAAAACTGATGCAAGGGTTCACAGACCCTGCAGCGGTGTGGGCGGTTTGAAAGTTACCCCCGGGGGAATAATTTAGAAGTGCTTTACACATGGAAAATTCTATTTTACAGAAGGAAACATGGCAGGGATAAAACAGGAGTTCAAAGAGCAGCTTCAAATAAAACGCATTCACTGAGACCAGACACAGCCGAGTTTTGGCACTGACGTGCCTGCATCAGGGATCAAAGATCACATTGTTGTTAAGTGCCGTCGAGTCGGAGTCGACTCATGGCGACCCTCTGGATAGCTATCCTAAATTGTGTTCGGTCTTCAGTCAGGCAGCTCATTGTTGACAGACTGGTACCCATAGCTGCTGTTATTGTATCGATCCATCTCATTGCTGGCTTTCCTCTTTTGCGTTGACCTTCTATCTTGCCAAGCATGATATCTTTCTCTAATGATCTCTCTCTTCGCATGATGTGTCCAAAGTATGAAAGTCGAAGTTTTGTCATCTGAGCTTCTAAAGAAAGCTTAGGTTTGATCTCATCTAGTACCAACTGGTTTGTTCTTCGGGTAGTCCATGGTATACACAGTATTCGCCGCCAGCACCATAATTCAAAGGCATCCATTTTCTTCCTGTCTGTCTTTTTCACTGTCCAGTTTTCAGATCCATATGATGTTGTTGAAAATACCATGGCTTGAACAAGTCGAATCTTTGTATGGAGAGAGACATCTCTGCTCTTGAGAATCTTATCTAGGTCTTTCATAGCCATTCTGCCAAGAGCAATGCGTTGTTTGATTTCTTGACTGCTTGTTGCTTCTTTATTGATAGTTGATCCAAGTAGGTTAAAGTTGTTCACAATTTCAATTTCTTCTCCTTCAACGATGAACCTGTTGATTATGCCAGTTGTCATGATCTTTGTCTTCTTTACAATAAGGTGCAGGCCCATTTTGAGACTATGTTCTTTGATTGTGAGAAGCAAATGTTTCAGATCATCTTCACTTTCAGCCAGTAATGTGGTATCATCAGCATAGCGAAGGTTGTTGATGAGTCTTCCACCAATCTTCACACCTCTGTTGTCTTCATACAATCCTGCTTCTCTGATGATTTGTTCTGCATATAAATTAAACAGGTAGGGGGAAAGTATGCAGCCTTGTCTTACACCTTTGCTTATTTTAAACCATTCTGTTTCTCCTTGTTCCATTCGAACTTGCTTCTTGATCAATGTACAGATTGCGCAAGAGAACGATCAGGTGTTCTAGTATACCCATGCTTCTTAATATGGCCCAGAGTTTCTCATGGTTTACACAGTCAAAAGCCTTGCTATAGTCGATAAAGCACAAATAGATATCCTTTTGGTATTCTTTAGTCTTTTCAAGGATCCATCTCACATCCGCAATGATGTCTCTCGTTCCTTGCCCTTTCCTGAACCCTGCTTGCACTTCAGGTAGTTCTTGTTCCAGGTATGGTTGTAGTCTATTTTGAATAATCTTCAGTAGAATCTTGCTGGCATGTGGGATCAGAGCGATTGTTCGATAATTTCCACAGTCAGTTGGATCACCTTTCTTTAGTATTGGTATAAACACAGATCTTTTCCAGTCAGTTGGCCATGATGTTGTCTTCCTTATTTCTTGGCAGAGCCTTGTAAATATGGTAACAGCTGCATCAGATTGCTGCAATACTTCTATAGGAATGCCATCAATGCCTGGTGCCTTGTTCTTTGATAAGGCTTTCAAAGCTGCTTCAACTTCTTCTTTCATCACCAATAGTTCCCGATCATAAGGTACAGGTTGAAACAGCTGTTGGTCCACTTGATCTTTATCATATAAAAACTCTGTATATTCCTTCCACCTTTTCTTGATCTTCTCAGCATCATTCAACATAGAACCTTGAGCATCTTGTAACATTCCAATTCGAGGCTGGAACTTTTTCTTTAACTCTCGTAGCTTTAGGAAAGCCGATCTTGTTCTTCCTCTAATAGTTTCTGCTTCTATTTCCTTGCATGCGTCGTCGTAGTACTTTTCCTTGTCCTGCCTTGCTGCACGTTGGAAATCTCTGTTGAGTTCTGCGATTGTCTTTCTTTCTCCTCTGGCTTTAGCTTCTCTGTGTTTCTGGGCAATTTTCAGAGTTTCTTCCGTTATCCATTTTGGCCGTTTTTTCTTTTTCACCTTTTGTAGAGACTTCTCGCCTTCTTCCAACACAACCTTCTTGATGTCATTCCATTACTCTTCCGGAGCTCTGTCATTTGTATCTAAAGCAGCAAATCGATTTTGCAGGCAGTCTTTAAATTCCAGTGGTATATTCTCAAGGTCATATTTTGCTGCATTCATGAGTGGTTTGCTCTTTTTCAACTTTAGCTTGAGTTTGCATACTAGTAGTTGATGATCTGTACCACAGTCAGCTCCAGGTTTTGTCTTTGTTGATGTTACAGAGCTTTTCCATCGTTGACTTCCACAGATGTAGTCAATTTGATTTTTATACAATCCATTGGGTGAAGTCCATGTGTACAGTCGCCGCTTGTGTTGCTGGAAGAAGGTGTTTGAGTTGAATAGATCATTGGTCTTGCAGAATTCTAGCAGTCTTTCTCCAGCTTCATTTCTGTTGCCAAGTCCATATTTTCCAACTACTTTGCCTTCTTCTTTGTTGACAACTTTTGCATTCCAGTCACCCATGACTATCAGGATATCCTGTTTGCATGTTCTGTCAATTTCAGCTTGTACTTGTTCACAGAACTCTTCAATTTCATTCTCTTCTGCAGCTGTTGTTGGGGCATATACTTGAATTATAGTTGTGTTGATAGGCAATCCTCGTAGACGATTAGAGATTAAGCGTTCGCTGACTGCATTGTATTTCATTACAGTTCTTGCAAGTTTCTTCTTTATTATAAATGCAACACCATTTCTTCTTTGTCTTTCATTTCCAGCATAGTAGACCATGTGATCATCTGATGCAAAGTGCCCAATGCCAGTCCATTTCAGTTCGCTGACACCCAACAGATCAAGTTGTACACGTTCCATTTCATTCTTGACCACCTCCAACTTCCCTTGGTTCATGCTTCGTACGTTCCATGTTCCACTGTGTAAGACATCTTTACAGCTTCTGACTCTCATTTCATGCGCAGCTACATCAGCAGTCAGACTTCCCAAGGGCTTTGATCCAACCACATCGTAAATGCTGGCTTTACTCTGAAAAGTGTTCAGCTCTTCCCCAGTAGCTAGTTGAGTGCTTTCCGACCTGGGGGTCTCATTTTCCAGCACCATAGCACAATTTGTTCTGTTGTAACTATCCATTGGGTTTTCATGGCAAGATACAGAAGTAGATTGCCGGGCCTTTCTTCCGCGCAGTTTAAGTTTGGTGTTGTTGAAATGTGATCCTCCGCCGTCAACACTATCCCATTCTGCTGCTGCCCAGATGGGTGGTTTGTCTTGGTCTGGCACCTCAGCTGAGACCTGTCCATCTTGGGAGACCCTGTCAGTAGTTAAACTACCGATAGTTTAGCTCTCAGCATCACTGATGCACGCAAGCCCTCACAGCACGACAAGCTGCAAACCAAGTGCCCTCACAGCATGACAAGCTGCAAACCAAAAATCACATAGATTCCCTAAATGCTTTCTATGGATTCTGTGGTGTTCTATGATCCCTGATGCAGGCGTGTTAATGCTGAAACTCGGCCGTGTGGGTCGCAGTGAATACATTTTATTTGAAGCTGCTCTTCGGACTCCTATTTTATCCCTGCTGTGTTTCTTCCACTTGGTGGTCGTCTCTAGGGATCTCGTTCTCTTTCTTTGTGTTTTTCAGACATAGCTTACAAACAGAATTTGGCTCTTATAAAATTGCACAGGAATATGCATGCATCAACAATAGGCAGACAAAAGGATAGCGCCTGCCTATACATGATCTTTGCACGGTTGTTCCTGGGGCATAGTTTGGACACATACTTTCTAAAATACGTGTGCACATGCACCATTTATACCTTTAGAGCAGTTGGGAATTTGTGCAAGAGCTTTTGTGCACCACTGGGGGTGACTGTACAAGCTTATATTGTATAAAGACACTTTTTGTGAAATATTTTTAGGTGCCCTGCTAGGAAATCACTCCCTCATGTGAACAACACCTAAAAAGTGAACAATTTACTGGAAGACTGGGTACAGTTGGCGCACAAGGCCCTTCTCTCAGTATATTGAGTGCTAAGGTTGGGTCATGATTACCTATAAAGTAAAAGGACAATAACTTTCAAAATTATCGCTGATATAAAAATTAAACAGATGCCCGGAGTTCAGTGGTTGGTACCTGCTGCCAGTGCACAGCTGATAGGACGCCAGCAGTGTTGGCAGCTTTGCTCTTTATTTCCTAGTCTAGCAAAGCTCCTGTTTCCCCTGTGAATCACTGTTTAGTGTCTTTGGGTTTATTTTGCAAGGGTTGCTGGGCAAAAGTGGGGGATTTGTGCATGTGTGTGGAGGGGCCCCTGAAGGCGAAGGGGAGCAGAGTCAATGGGAAGCGGCAGCTGGTGCCAGGGACTGAAACCCAAGCGTGAAAGGCAGCTGGCCAAGGAACGGTTTGCAAACGATGCAACGCGCCAGAAGGGGGGACTGGAAAACTGGAAGCAGAGTCCAGGGCTGGGAAATGAATTTAAGTGTTAAAAGTGGATATAGAAATCTGTTACGCTTGAACCGATTATAAGACCTTCCACCCTGGGCGAAATATAAGGTCTTTCTGAGTGTCCATGTCCTGAAAGTTTGGTGTGGATGGGACACTGGGGAGGTGCACATGACACGAAAAAACCCCCAACCAACAAAGCAAAAAAGAAAAGGTCTGAACCCCCCTCCCCCCGCCACCTTCACTACCATTGCTGCTGCCACCACCAAAGTTTAAAAATGTCCCCCCTTGATCCCCTCCAGATCCTTATCCCATTGCCATCTTGTAGGAACAGAAGCAGGAATGACCCCCCATCATTGCCCCTGCACCTCCACTGTGGTTTATCAAACAGTAGCAGGCGAGCAGAGGCGAGTGTCTGTCGTACAGGAAAAAGACGCTGACCTTGGGGCAATGGAGCAGGAGCGACAGAGGGATACTCGTGCCCTTGGAAGGTGTTGATGGGGGAGTCGGAGGGAGGCTGCGAGAAGCTGGAAAGTGGAAGGGAATGGGCGAAGGTGGGCAGGGGGCTCACCAAATAAAAAAAAAGAAGCAACTTTTTTGTTAAATGCAGTTCAGGTTTGGAAAAAAATGGGTATGTCAGCAACATTTTGTTTTTGTTTCAAATAACCTGATTATGTAAGAAGAAGCAGTTCTACTAAAATATATGAAGGATCTAGTGCCCTTCAGCTGCTCCTCAAGGACAGTCAGATTCGGAGGCCGGACCTGTGAAGGATGTGCAGAGGATGGAGCCCTTGCAGAGAGAAGTTACTGAAATGATACAAAACAAATGTGCAAAGAGGTTTAAGAAGTTTAAAATCAATGAGTCATTTATATTTCTTTTGTGTTTCTGCTGACCACCCTGAAGGCACATTACAGCCCAGTACACAGTGTATGCGTTGGAGGAGAGGGGGGGGGCATGATACATTTCTAAATATTTGAATAAGGTGCAGAAACATGAACGTTTCCATAGAAAAGGAAAGTGGAATGCCAGAGGTCCGAGGTTTTTGAAGAAGGAAAGTTCAGAGCAGAGCACAAGGATACGGGGGAGGAGGTGCCTGGAATGGCCGCCGGCAGAGGGAGGGGTAACTAGAAATCTGTGATAGAATTTAAGTATGGTTAGGGCAGATGCAGAGCACATTGGGGGAGGAGGTCAGGGAGAGAGAGGGGGATGATGTGTTTGCTTAGTTAGGTGAACCATTAGCGGGCTAAACAGGAGAATGCAAGCCAGTAGACAGAGTGGCCATCTACAGGGTTTGAAGAAGACCCGGGCAACCTTCACTGAGCGGTTTTGGATGGAACTCAAACATCAGTCAGATGTTAGGAACGAACCCTAACTAGATGTGGAGCCCGACTGTGTAGAGGGCATCTTGGTCCAAAAATAAATAATTAGGCTTCCCATCCCTTCTCTGCTGTCAAAGAGAGAGTTTAGTAGCACATCCCTTTAATGCACATCCAGCACCCTCCTCCCCACCTGCTCTCTCTCCTCATATCGCCCACACTTGCCATCTCCCCCCTCTGTCGTCACCCAGTCTTGCCTTCTTTCATCCCCCACTCTTGCCATCTCCCCCCTCTGTCATCACCCAGTCTTGCCTTCTTTCATCCCACACTCTTGCCATCTCCCCCTCTGTCATCACCCAGTCTTGCCTTCTTTCATCCCACACTCTTGCCATCTCCCCCTCTGTCATCACCCAGTCTTGCCTTCTTTCATCCCACACTCTTGCCATCTCCCCCTCTGTCATCACCCAGTCTTGCCTTCTTTCATCCCACACTCTTGCCATCTCCCCCTCTGTCGTCACCCAGTCTTGCCTTCTTTCATCCCCCACTCTTGCCATCTCCCCCCTCTGTCGTCACCCAGTCTTGCCTTCTTTCATCCCACACTCTTGCCATCTCCCCCTCTGTCATCACCCAGTCTTGCCTTCTTTCATCCCACACTCTTGCCATCTCCCCCTCTGTCATCACCCAGTCTTGCCTTCTTTCATCCCACACTCTTGCCATCTCCCCCTCTGTCGTCACCCAGTCTTGCCTTCTTTCATCCCACACTCTTGCCATCTCCCCCTCTGTCGTCACCCAGTCTTGCCTTCTTTCATCCCACACTCTTGCCATCTCCCCCCTCTGTCATCACCCATTCTTGCCTTCTTTCATCCCCAACTCTTGCCATCTCCCCCTCTGTCATCACCCAGTCTTGCCTTCTTTCATCCCCCACTCTTGCAATCTCCCCCTGTCGTCATCCAGTCGTGCCTTCTTTCATCCCACACTCTTGCCATCTCCCCCTCTGTCATCACCCAGTCTTGCCTTCTTTCATCCCACACTCTTGCCATCTCCCCCTCTGTCATCACCCAGTCTTGCCTTCTTTCATCCCATACTCTTGCCATCTCCCCCTCTGTCATCACCCAGTCTTGCCTTCTTTCATCCCACACTCTTGCCATCTCCCCCCTCTGTCATCACCCAGTCTTGCCTTCTTTCATCCCCAACTCTTGCCATCTCCCCCTCTGTCATCACCCAGTCTTGCCTTCTTTCATACCCCACTCTTGCCATCTCCCCCCTCTGTCATCACCCAATCTTGCCTTCTTTCATCCCCAACTCTTGCCATCTCCCCCTCTGTCATTACCCAGTCTTGCCTTCTTTCATCCCCCACTCTTGCAATCTCCCCCTGTCGTCATCCAGTTGTGCCTTCTTTCATCCCACACTCTTGCCATCTCCCCCTCTGTCATCACCCAGTCTTGCCTTCTTTCATCCCACACTCTTGCCATCTCCCCCTCTGTCATCACCCAGTCTTGCCTTCTTTCATCCCACACTCTTGCCATCTCCCCCCTCTGTCATCACCCAGTCTTGCCTTCTTTCATCCCACACTCTTGCCATCTCCCCCCTCTGTCATCACCCAGTCTTGCCTTCTTTCATCCCCAACTCTTGCCATCTCCCCCCTCTGTCATCACCCAGTCTTGCCTTCTTTCATCCCCAACTCTTGCCATCTCCCCCTCTGTCATCACCCAGTCTTGCCTTCTTTCATCCCCAACTCTTGCCATCTCCCCCTCTGTCATCACCCAGTCTTGCCTTCTTTCATCCCCCACTCTTGCAATCTCCCCCCTCTGTCTTCACCCAGTCGTGCCTTCTTTCATCCCCCACTCTTGCCATCTCCCCCTTCTGTTGTCACCCAGTCTTGCCTTCTTTCATCCCCCACTCTTGCCATCTCCCCCTCTGTCGTCATCCAGTCGTGCCTTCTTTCATCCCCCACTCTTACCATCTCCCCCTCTGTCGTCATCCAGTTTTGCCTTCTTCCATCCCCCACTCTATTGTCACCCAACCTTTCTCTTTTAGAGCATTTCTTATCACCTGTCTCTCTCTCTCCATTCTTAAGTCGGCCACCCCCAGCTCCTACTACCCACCCCAGCCAGCCTCGCCACCCAGCAAGCCAGTCAGCCTCCCTTCCCCCTCAGCCAGCCCTTGGAGTGAGCTTCTCAGTTTGCTATTCATGGTTGCCGGAGTAGGAACTTCCTCCCTGCACCATGGGGCTCTGTGTGAGTCTGAACTGCATGGTGCAGGAACTCTTGCTCTGGTCTCCGCTTCCCAAGTCTTCTGAGACCAGCATGAGAGTTCCTGCAATGTGCAGATCAAACTCATGGTGCAGGGAGGAGGAAGTTCCTGTTGTAGTGGAAGCCCCCAAAAAAGTAAATTTTAAAAAGGGGCATAAAAATCCCAGGCATCTGAGAAGAATTTCTAGTCTCAATGGTGACCTGGCAGCTGGGATTTATCGAGCCCTGGATATAGTGTTGGCGAATAACATGCATCAGAAAAAGCCACCTGACACAGGAAAACTTTAGAAACAGAGCAGCATCACTTGGGGCCTTGTACCTGTAAGTAGTCCCATGTGCAGGCTTTAGCGGTGAGTTTGGTAAGTGGCAAATTCCCTAAAACGACATCTCTGAGATGAGACAGTTAAGGAGCTGTGTTCTGAAGATCTAAATGTTTGCATTTTGCAGTGGTTTTGAGCATCGGAAACTAAGCACAATTAACAACCCCCCGTCACCCCTGCAAACCCCAGATCCGGTGAGAAGTTAGCCAGGGGTTATGTGCAGCTTGGAGCAGGTGGATATGCTGATGTGAATTACAGAATAAGAGAGCAAAGGAGATTGTCATGTATGTACCAATGTCAAGTCAGGGAAGCTGTAGAGGTAGGGACATGAAATGAAGTAAATGTAAGAGCAACATCTTCACGGAAAGGGTGGTGGATGCCTGGGACGCCCTCCCGAAGGAGGTGGTGGGAGCAGAAACGGTGATGGATTTCAGAATGGCGTGGGAGAGTTGTCTTTTGCTGCCCCGTCATGCTGTTTCTCTCCCCCAGTTGGTGAAAGTTTGAGACATTAATTTTGCATACCCCAGGGTACAGAGCTTCCTACGCTCTCGCCACAAACAGCCGGTCCTGTTTTATTTTATTTATTTATAAAGCTTATATACCACCTTATCGGCAAGAGTCGTCCAAAGCCGCTTACATAAAAACTAAGAAAATACAAACATCATAAATACGATACATACAAAGCAATGAGGATCTGAACAGCTTCTCCCTCAGCTCCGTCTTGCTTTCTGGAGGGCAGGCGAGTGCCCTGCTGTATATCACTCCTACACCAGCACAGTATGGGGGAGGGGGATTTCTTAGCACAGAGGTTTACAAACCTTCTGGTTGTGTGGACTCCTTGGTCTCCAAAAACCCTTAGATCAACCCCACCACTCTTCCCAGAGCACGCCCCTCGGCAACAAGCCTGACCCCGCTAGCTCTCTTTATCTCCCGTGCACTTCCTTTCTCCACAAGTCTCTCTCTGTCTGTCCTCACCAGCAGATCCCCACCAGTTTCT
Organism: Ichthyophis bannanicus; assembly: GCA_033557465.1. Classification (NCBI taxonomy): domain Eukaryota; kingdom Metazoa; phylum Chordata; class Amphibia; order Gymnophiona; family Ichthyophiidae; genus Ichthyophis; species Ichthyophis bannanicus. The sequence continues at coordinate 795,084,144 of CM066036.1, forward strand.
TCCCTGCCAACCTCACCAGTCTCTCTCTCCCCCCAACTAGTCTCTTTCTCATCCCCACCAGTCTGTCTGTCCCCTTCACTGCCTAGCCAGTCCCTGTTTCTGACCTCCAATCATCCCTACTCCCCACCCATACCCTGCCACCACTGCTGGCCCCAACCTCAGAAATGCTTCTACTTCCTGTGTGTTGGGTCACCTCTGATCCCACCCCAACAGCTGCTGCTTGTTCCGTCCCCTGTGGCCATTTCTCTAGCCACTGCTGATCCTGCCTCTACAGCGCCCTCTGTATTCTGCTCACATGGATTACAGCACCATGAAATTGGCCTGTGGACCCCCTATAATGGTCTCACGGGCCCCAAGGAGTCCATGAACCACAGACTGGGAACCAAGTGATGATGCAGCTGTATGTGGCAGGGGTACAGCTGTCATTCCTCAGCTCCAAGGGGTATGTTCTGTAAGCTTTCCTGGCTCCTGATATGTGCACGGCTGGGGCCTGTCTGCGGATGTCCTAGGAAGTAGGGCTGGAGAGGGGCACAGGACTTTGGTCAGGACTCTGCGTGGTGTGGACTGCATTGCATTGCCACTTCTCATAAAGGGCTCTACCAGTTCCTCTTGTGCTTCCATCTCTTTAACGTCTCTTCCTCTCCCCAGGTATAACCTGTACACCCGCACCAGGCTGGGCTACCTGTTCTACAAGCGCCAGGTGAAGAAGGCTCGAGAACGCTACCCTGAGGGCCATTCCTCTGCCCAGCCCATGGTCTTCGGCGGTGAGGACTTTATCTTATGTCTCTTGTTTCTAGCGTCTTTCTTCCTGACGTACAATATTTTCTGTTGAGTTTGGTGCAATGTCGCAGTGTAGCAGCTGCCATCTCACAAGTGTCAGAAGCACAGCAATTGCTGAAACACGGCCATGTAGGGTGACACGACAGGAAGGGCAATAAAATGATGCTTTCTATATAATTCACAGTGGGGAGTCGTGACTTTCTTCACAGTGTAGCAGCTGTTATGGGATGGGTGAGGGAGGAGGATTGGGGGAGTACTATTTATTTCTTGACTTTATGAAGATCGTCTTCAAAAGGGTCTGACCAAGTAATTAGGGGGTTACCTGGATCGAACCACTGTTGCTGAGCAGCTAAACATAGCTTCTCTAGGAGGTGACGTTTCGAAGACTTCAGCTATAAAACTTCAGGAGTTAGCTGACTAACCCTCAGATATAAGAACCTCCCAGCAAAATTTCCTCTCGCTGAATGGGTAAATTTAATCTTCTACAGTCACTGGGAGCCAAATTTAACCACTCTAAATGGGCTACTCCTGAGCAGGGCTGGCCTATCCACTAGGTGGGCAAGGCAGCTGCATAGGGCGGCAGACCTCTATAGGTGGCATGGTGTCTGTGGCAGGCCATGTGCTTTGGTACACATGGCCTGCCGCTCCTGACTCCTCTCTGACAGGAAGTTGTGTGGAGGAAGGTCAGAATCGGCAGGTCTTGCGTGCTGAAGCACATGACCTGCCGCAGGCCAGTGCTAGTGCCGCGCCCCCTCGACCTTGCCGACAGAAGCAGCGGCAGCATAGCAGGGGTGTGGGGGGTGTGTGGTCAGGGCTTCTGCCTTGGGCTGGCTCTGCTCCTGAGGCATTCCTGATGCTGGCTCATGACTGAATTTCAGCGCTAATCAGCTGAGTTAAAGCAGTGACCCCTAGCTGCATCAATGGAAGCTTGCCGGATTCAGGGTCCCCTAATGCATCTCTAGCTCAGCCCCAAGCGCTGTCAGGGCTGTGGGTGCAAGCGGCGCCCCAGGATGTCTCATTCATTCTTTTCTTCTGATTGTCATTCCTCCTCTGCCACGGCCAGTATCTCCGTACAACGGAGGGAGGGGACGCGCCGCTTGTAGCTTAGCTCTCTCTAGGCTCTTGGATGAAGCCGCAGCACAGACCAATGGCAAACTGACTAGGACAGACGTTTCTGCTCCTCCCTTTGTCCTTACCTCCGTGGCCTCCGCAGATAATGGAAACGGAATACTTCCTGTGCAAAGTGCATCATTTTAATGCTTCTATTTCGAAAGACATACAAACTGATCTTTTAAGTGATTCCATGGTCTGGCATGTCTCCTGCCCCCCCCCCCCCCCACTGGTGACTCAGCAGGATGGAAGTCTGGCATTAACGAGTCAGCAGATTGGAAGGTTTGGGACTCTTGCCTGTTTAGTGATTTCACAGTTTGGGGGATTCCTAGAAGAGTTGTGCCCTCTGTCCCCCACTGATCTACACCTTCAGCTTGACATGGTCTCATATTAACCTTTTTCTCCCTCTGTGCTCTTTTGAAGGGGTTAAAATCGTGCCCATCCCTGTGCTCTCAGATAACTACAGTTACCTGGTCATCGACACGACGTCCAGCGTGGCTGCCGCAGTGGATCCCTCAGACCCCCGGGCTGTGCAGGTGAGAGTTCTGGCTGTCTTTTATGGGGGCCCTGGGCAGTGATGTGATACTTTAGGGGTGGGGGCTGCAGCCATGTTAATGTGACCTTCTCTACCGTGCGTAGAAGGAATGATCTTTTCATTTCATTGATGATGTGCTCAGATGTTCTACAGAATTTTGGGGCGACTGTTTTACAAAAAATGAAAAATGCAGGATTTCTGTACAGCATTGTGTAGACAGCAGTGTACATTAGCTTCTGTTTATTTATTTTTTTTATAGACCATGTCCTGTAACACTATCCTAACACCCACTCGGGGTTAACCCGGGTACACTTCCTACACTTGCTCAGCTATCTCTCCTTGGGCAACCTCCCGCTTGCCAACTGGCTTCTCACTTGCCTTTTACTAAGTGCCCTGTCCTGTAGGCTGTTCCCTGGTGCTTTCTAGGGGCATTGCAACTCCATTAAACTAGGGATCACATAGTTCCCAGAAATGTACCTACAGCTTTAAGTCACAGGGGATCAGGGGGCAGAGTATTGGGAGATGGGAAGGACTGGGTCTTAGAACTTTAGGACAGATGTAGCTGAGGATTCCCTTTGATCTTTCCAGCCCCTTCAGGAGCAGTATGGACTAGACTCTAAGGATTTCTATGCATATCTTCAGGTTAGACATTATTAACATGCTTGGGGTGTGGGAAGATTTCGAAAGGGACAAGACTTTTTTTGTAATTTATATTTTATTGCCAACAACAAGCAACTATAAATCCATCAAACTTCATCCCAGTAAGAACACTAGGAAAGAATCCACTATATCATGCAACCATAAAGGTTTACCCCTCTCCCCCCCACACACACACAAATAAGTGAAAGAATGCACCCCTCTCCCCCCAGCCTGGTCTACCAACCTAAACCAGACATTAAATCATACTCTTGAGCTCTACCCAACCAGCAGCTCCTTCCCCCACCTTTTCAAGGGGCGTGGGGTTCCCGGGGCATGATATTTATTTATTTATTTAGACAGATTTGTATAACACCTTATCCTACAATCAAAGTGGTTACATGACATCACAATTGGGGTTACATTTAACATGAGGGTGTTTAACAACATTTAGACAGCACAATTGGAGGGTTACATTTAGCATGAGGATACCTTTGTGAGTCTAGCTGGGCTGATTGAGCATTGAGTTGGCAGGGGTAGTTGTAATACTGCTCAGGTGGGGACTGTTGTCTATCTGCTCATAGGTTTCTGTGAAGAGCAGAGTTTTCAGGTTCTTGCGGAAGTCTGTGATGTCTTCTAATGCCCTTAGGCTCGTTGGGAGGGAGTTCCATAGTGTGGATGCCAGTAGTGATGGTGCTCTTCTTGAAGTATTTTGTTTAGTCTTGTGGTATCCTGCAGGTGTGCCGATCATGTTGTCATTATTGTTCCTTCTTGGTCTATTACTGATATCTCTCGTTATGATCTCTTGTAGTGCATCTGCCGATAGATGGTGGATGATTTTGAAGATAATCAGGATGGTTTTAAATTTTGCTCTGGCCACCACTGGGAGCCAATGTAGTTGTTGTAAGACTGGGGTGATGTGCTCAGATCTTGGAGTGTCAGTAATGATGCGTACTGTAGTGTTTTGCACCATTTGGAGTGGATGTAGGGTATGCTGGGGGAGGCCTTGATATAACGAGTTTCCATAATCAAGCAGAGGTGTGATGAGTGCTTGGCATACCGTGCGGAAGTGGTCTTGGCAGAGCAATGGTTTGATCTTTCTTATGGTCCTCAAACGTCGATATGCCTTGTTTGCAGTTTTGGTGATATGGGATTTCAGGTTCAGGGTTCTGTCCATTGTAATGTCCAGGTACTTAACTTCATGTTTGACTGCTATGTGTTTGTTTAGAATGCTGATAGTCTGTGGTGGAATGAAAGAAGGATTTTGGGTGACGAACATTGCCTCAGTTTTATCGTAGCTGACCGTCAGGTTATTTGCTGTGAGCCAGGCATTCATGTCTTCAAGGCAATCTTCAAGGCAATTGGTTATTTATTTATTTTAATTCTCTTATATACTGCGCTATTCTGCATCAGTGCGGTTTACATTGAACAAACTGAAATTACATTGAACAGGGCATTATAACTTGGAGATAACTATTTTACAGGGAACATGGGCTATGGAGGGTTAAGTGGCTTGCCCAAGACCACAAGGAGCACCTGTGGGACTAGAAACCCCAGTCCTTCCGGCCCAAGGTTGCTGTCCTCTAGTGGGATTTGAACCCCCAACCTTACGGCTTGAAGTACCTTGCCCCAACCACTAGGCCACTCCTCCACTCCACTTAGTATTGTGGTGTTAGGTGCTAGTAGGTTGATTGGAGCATACACCATAATGTCGTCAGCATAGATGTGATAGTAGAGTTTGTTGTTTGATGATGTTGCACATGGGTTGGATGTAAATATTGAAGAGCATTGATGACAGGGCTGATCCATGAAGTATTCCCTGCGTGACGGGGAACTGCAACAATTTCTTTTGGGTGCATTTGACTTGTTGCGTTTGATCTTCCAGGTATGAGGTGAACCATTTCAGAGTATTCTTGCGTAGTCCTATATGTTGCAGGCGCTGCAATAATCTGGCATGGGACACTGTGTTAAAGGCTGCTGAGATGTCCATGAACACTAGCAGGAATCCATTTTTTATACTATCTATACCTCTTATGAGGTTGTCAAAGAGGGAAATTAGTATCATTTTCACGCCATGCTGGGGTTTAAAGCCATGCTGATGGATGTCCAGAGGAGCATTCAAGTCAATATGGTCTTGAAGTTGTCTTTGCACTGGTTTTTCAATGATTTTTGCATGGTAAGCTGGAGGTAGGACGGTATGATTTTGGTTCAGATGGACTTAGATTGTTGCCCTTAAGTATTGGTCATATCATGGCGTGCTTGAGGGATTGCGGATATCAAGGATATACAGTGCGGGATTGAGTTCTGGGACATGTTGTACAGTGGGAGCAGGTCCTAGGAGTTATGTTGCAGGATAATATTGCTAAGTGGTCAGTCTGCTCCAAACTGCTGGAGTTGGGTTTAAACTTTTGTTTTGGTACCATTTGCACTGAATATTTCCTTCTGTGTCTCCTAAATGTTGGGGGAATGGTGGGGAGGAGAGAAACTATTGTAATGTTGGTGGATGTGCCCGAAGGTGCAGGGCCCTCAGTTGCTTTTGCGGTTATATCAGTCTCTGGGACTGCTGCTATGCGGCATGAGATTGTGAATAAATGGAGGGTATGGGGGGGGGCTAGACAAAGCTGGGCAGCTACTATCTATTCAGTCAGTTGACTGCTCTAAAAAGGGGGAGGGGAGAAATTTCAGGACGTATAGGAAAATACAAAGAATGGATCCAAGAGTGTGCCTGAGAAAGGGGATGTTGGGGGGGGGGGGGGTGAGGGTTGCTGTTTTGGGAGTGGAAGAGTGTGGGGGAGGGACTGTTTTGAGCTGGCAGCCCTGGGGGGGTGGAACTTGTGTTAGCTTTGATCTGTGCACACAATGTTTGTGCCCCTCGCTGGTGTTGTTGTGGGGAGGACGTTTAGTGATTGTATGGCTGTTGTATTGATGCTAATAAAATATAAATTACAAAAACAAATCTACCTACAGACCAAACACACACAAAAATGTGGATTACTAGGGGCTTCTTTTCACAAGGATGTGTAGAGCTGGGGCAGGGTCTTGGCTTCCTTTGCTCTGTCAAGACTGGAGAGTTCTTTCACATTCTGAACATAAGAACATATAAAAACATAACATATGCCATACTGGGTCAGACCAAGGTCCATCAAGCCCAGTATCCTGTTTCCAACAGTGGCCAATCTAGGTCATACGTACCTAGCAGTTTCCCCAAAAGACACAGGTTCCGCAATGCTTCTACTGGGTCAAACATTGATATCCTGGGTCCCTTCTTAATAATGGTTTATGGACCTTTCCTCCAGGAACTTGTCCAAACCTTTTTTAAACCCAGCTACACTAACAGCCTTTACTACATCCTCCGGTAACAAATTCCAGAGTTTGATTACACGTTGAGTGAAGAAATATTTTCTTTTATTAGTTTTAAATAGTTTACCCTGTAGCTTCATTGCATGTCCCCTAGTCTTTCTACATTCTGATAAGGTAAACAATCGATCTACGTTTACCCGTTCCACTCCGTTCATTAATTTATAGACTTCTATCATGTCTCCCCTCAGCCGTCTCTTTTCAGGTTAAAGAGCCCTAACTTTTTTAGCCTTTCTTCATAGGAGTCTCCTTCCATCCCCTTTACCATTTTGGTGGCTCTTCTCTGAACCTTTTCTAATAATGCTATATCCTTTTTAAGATACGGCGACCAGAATTGCACACAATATTCAAGGTGCAGTCTCACCATGGAACGATATAGAGGCATTATAATATCTTTTGTTTTATTTTCCATTCCTTTCCTTATGATACCTAGCATTCTATTTGCTCTCTTGGCTGCCGCTGCACACTGGGCCGAGGGTTTTAACATGCTATCCACAATGATGCCTAAATCTTTTTCCTGGGTGGTGGTTCCTAATGTGGAACCTTGCATCGTGTAACCATAATTTGGGTTGTTCTTCCCTAGGTGCATAACCTTGCACTTGTCCACATTAAATTTCATCTGCCATTTGGATGCTCAGTCTTCCAATTTATCAAGATCCTCTTGCAATTTTCCACAATCCTCTTGGGTTTTAACAACTTTTAATAGTTTTGTGTCATCTGCAAATTTGATAACCCCACTCGTTATTCCACTTTCCAGGTCATTTATGAATATGTCAAAAAGCAACGGACCCAGCACAGATCCCTGGGGTACACCACTATTCACCTTTCTCCATTGGGAAAATTGGCCATTTAGCCCTACCCTCTGCTTTCTATCTTTTAACCCGTTCCTGATCCACAGTAATACACTGCCTCCTATCCTATGACTCTTTAGTTTTGCCAAAAGTCTCTGATGAGGGACCTTGTCAAAGGCTTTCTGAAAGTCCAGATACACAATATCAACCGACTCACCTTTGTCCACCTGTTTATTCACACTTTCAAAAAAACATAATAGATTAGTAAGACAAGATCTTCCTTGTCTAAAACCATGTTGGCTGTCTCCCATTAGGCCATGACTATCTACATGCTGAGTAATTTTATTCTTTATGATGGTTTCTACCATTTTTCCCGGTACTGACGTGAGGCTCACCGGTCTGTAGTTTCCCGGATCACCCCTGGAACCCTTTTTAAAAATTGTCGTTACATTGGCGATCCTCCAATCTTCAGGTATTGCAGATGATTTTAATGAAAATTCATTGATTACTAATAGCAGGTCTGCAGTCTCATATTTCAGTTCTTTCAACACCCTTGGATGTATACCATCCGGCCCACGTGATTTGCTACTCTTCAGTTTATCTAATAGTTGTAATACATCTTCCCGATGTATCGATATTTCCTTCAATTCTTCCGCACCTTTAAATACCACTTCAGTCATGGATAACATCCCTACATCTTCCTCAGTAAAGACCGAAGCAAAGAATTCATTCAGTCTCTCCGCTATCGCCTTGTCGCCTCTTAGTGCCCCTTTAACTCCTCTATCATCTAATGGACCAACTGACTCTCTCACAGGATTTTTGCTACGAATGTACTTGAAAAAAATCTTTATTTCGCGTTTTTGCTTCCTCAGCAAGCTTCTTCTCAAATTCTCCCTTTGCCTGCCTTATCAATGCCTTGCATTTGACCTGCCAGTGCTTGTGCTGTTTCCAGGTTTCGTCGTTTGGCTCTTTTTTCCATTTCCTGAAAGATGCTTTTTTGGCAACAACAGCCTCTCTAACCTCACCTTTAAACCATGCTGGCAGTTTTTTGGACTTCCTTCCACTTTTCTTAAAGCGTGGAATATTCTGGGCTGGTTCTGTGTGGCCTGGAGTGGAGAAGTAGCCTAATGGTTAGAGCACTGGCTTAGTAACCAAGAGACCAGGGTTTGATTCCATGTAGCCTTGGGCAAGTTACTCAACCTTCCGTTGCCTTGGAAGAAAGGCCTGGCAACCTCCTTCTGGTCACATTGCCAAAAAAAACCAGGAGCTACTGAGTTACCAGCAGTCAGCATTGACTCAAAGGCACACACTGCACTGCTCTGTGTGACTGTGTCTGAAGAACCAATCAGAACCCAAAGAAGTGGCTTTATGACCAATGACACTGCAAAATGTCACAAGGATTCTGGGACACAAAGCATCATGGCTTTCATGCCAGCCTGGGCTCCCCTTCTGCTCTCTCTTCTAGAGTGTATGTGTGTCACCATTGACTGAGGTCTGCTTCAGGCACGATAGGGACACCACCCCTCTGTGTTATCACTATCTAAAGCCATGCAAGGTTTTGCAGGACGTAGGGGTGGAATGAAAGAACCAAGTTGTTCAGAAACACATTAGTGAAAGAAGTAAATCTAGATAACTGTTATCAGGCAGCGCAGGAAAACATTACTCTTCCCTCACAAACACTCTAGAGTTAGTGGAATCACCACGACAAGGCCAACTACAACTTTCTCTTTCCTGGTGTCCCCTCTACGTCAAACCCTTCCCAGCTTTTCTGAAGAACGAGGAAACTCAGATTGCCTTCTGTTCCTTGAAAGAGCAGTGCTCTCCAGAGCTCTCCCGAAAGGTGATTTTTGCTGAATTTGCTGCCAAATTGTGAGTTCTATTGGTCTGTCTGTTTGTCTCCCCATATTTAGGTATCTCTTTGTCCTTATTGGTGGGTTCCCTTACCCACTTCATTGCTGTAGAGTTTAAACTTTTTTCCTCTTAGTCTACCTGAGTGACTACCCCTCCCCCCTGCTGAGGTATTGTGTAGACCTCCATTTCCTGCAAGTGTGCTTGCTCAGATTGCCTTCTGTTCCTTGAGCTATTCAGAAGAGAGAGAGAAAATGGAAGAGGAGGAGGAGCAGCCTTGTATGTCAAAAGCAATATTTTATTTATTTATTTATTTATTTATCTATGTTTTTCTATACCGCCCCTTCCAGCGATCAAGGGCGGTTTACAAGGAACATTTTAACAATTGTACACAGATGTATACATTTACATTGAACAATCAGATTCAACTATTTACAATGAACGGTTAAGTTTAACTATTTACATTGAACAAAGCTTCAACTTCAAGATGTATTAGTAATACAAACAACCATTAAATTATTTACATTGGATATTTACAGTGGTTGTGTGTTGTGTCTATTTTGGAATTTATTTCCTTTTATGACGTAAATCGGGGATGTGTATGGGGTTTCAGACAGGGGGGGGTGAGTTATTTAGTTTTGAGTAATGGGGTTCGTGTGTATAATACCATGGTTATGGAGGTGTTTTGGGGGGATATGGGATTTCAAAGTGTTCAGTGAAGAGGTAAGTTTTTAGCTCTTTCCTGAACTGATAGAGGTCATTTATGACGCGAAGGTCTATTGGGAGGTCATTCCAGAGCGCAGGGGCAGTGAATGTGAATGCTCTGGAGCTAGTGGTTTTCTTTGTCTTCCTAAAGGCTTTTGGTGTGATAAGGGAGTGGGCTTTGTTTTGTCTGTGTGATCTAGTTTTGTTTGGTGATTGCAGTAGTGTGGATAGGTGTGAGGGGGCTATGTCTTTTATGAGTTTAAAGGTTGTTAGGATAGTTTTGTATCTGATTCGGCTATTGATTGGGAGCCAGTGTAGTTCTAGCAGTATTGGGGTTATGTGGTCTGTTAGACGTGCTTTAGCTATTACTTTTGCACAGATGTTCTGAGCTCTTTGAAGAAGGTATGTGCTTTTTTGAGGGAGGCCTATTAATAGACTATTGCAGTAGTCAAAGTGGGGGGTGATTAGTGTATTTACTACAGATCTAAAATCTTGAGTTTCTAGGAGTGGCCTTAGGTGCTGTATAGTTTTTAGTTTGTAGTAGATGGTTTTTACGGTTTGTTTTATGTGTGGTAGCATGGTGAGTGTGTGATCTATTATCACACCTAAATATTTTACTTCTTTTCTAACAGGTATGGATGTTCTGTTAATTGTGATTGTTTCTGGGAAGGTGTTCTCTGTGGTTGATGACCTTGTTACGAACATTGCTTCCGTTTTTTTGAGGTTGATGCTGAGGTAGTTAGATTCTAACCAGGAGGAGGTCTCTGTCATACATTCTGATAGTGTGTTATATGAGGGGTTTTTAGCGGTTATAGGGATAGCGAGCATGATGTCATCAGCGTATATAAAGTGGTTAATCCTGTGTTTTTTAAATATATTTGTTATTAAATATTAAAGCTACTGAAATGCAGGGGACATGGGGAAATAAAGAAGCGCTCTGGATTGTGTTGGAAAGAGGAGATGGCACTGTTATCCATACTGCTGTAATCTACAGACCTCCAACTCAAATTGAAGAGATAGATAACGAACTGATTATAGATATTGCCAAGATAGCAACAAAGGGGAAGTGATCATATTGGGTGACTTTAATCTACCTGATGTGGATTAGATTACTCCTTCTGCAAATCTGGAAGAAGCAAAAAATTGTGGATGCTCTCCAAGATACATTACTTAGACAAATGGTGATGGAACCAACTAGGGAAAGCTCAACGCTGGATTTGGTGCTCACCAACGGTGATAGCATGTCAAATGTCTGGGTGAGTGCCCTGTGAGTAGTAGATGCTTGGAATGCCCTCCCGATGGAAGTGGTGGGGGCAAACACGATGACGGAATTCAAAACAGCATGGGCAAAACACAGTGGATCCCATTGCAGCAACAGAATAAAAACAAAATAAACTGAAACATATAACTTCTGAACCATCTAACGTCTCAACAAATAGGGGTGTCCTACATGGAGTGGTGGGTTCACCCCTAAACAAAGAAATGGGGAGGGGTGGCCTGCACCTACTCTTGCCATCTTGCTGGGCAGACTAGATGGACCATGCTGGTCTTTATCTGCCGTCATCTACTATGTTACTATGTTAGTTGTTACCCTCCTAATGTACACTCACTAATGGAAGTGACATGTATCTCAGGCCCTGAGCAGTGCAGCCACAAGTGCGCCCTTTGTCTATTAACTAAACTCAATTAGGGGCTGGTGTTCTGACCAATCTTGTGTAGTGCAGGTTTAAGTCTCACCGCTGGGAGCCTTCAAGGGTGGTCTGCAGTGCACAGTGGATAATTTCATCCTATAAATGACCTGGGGGTCCTATGGTGAAGTGTGGTGTCTCCCATGCTGTGGACCAAAACACCCTCTTGTACCACACTGCATATAACTAACTACAAAGTTAACAAAAAAACACTCTTTAGGACTTCACACAAAAAAGTAGGCTCGCTGTGCTAAGCTGGAAGATAAACAAAACTTACGCTTTCTAGCTAACTAAAGTCTACTGCTAGTACTGCTTATTGGTATAGTGCAGATCGGCATACACAACATAAGAGAGCTTACAGTCTCTTCAAGACAGAAACAGAATAAACAGGGGACTCGCTAATTCTTTAGGGAAATGATTAAAGCATTCATGGATGTTAAACTGGAGAATAAGAGGAACCAGGATACAAAAGCCTGGCTTAGCCTGGATTTGAATGGGACCAGTGATGGAGCCTGATGTACTGCCTCAGGTCGTCTATTCCAGGCATATTATGGTGCAGCAAGATGGAACAAACAGAGTTTGGAGTTGTCGGTAGAAGATAAGGGTAAAAGTAATTTGCCTGATGAGCAGACTTCCCAGGGAGGGGCATGGGAAGAACTACTAGGAGAGAGGTAGTTGACTTGTAGGTCAGTAGGAGACGTTAGAACTATGTGTGAAACTGCATAGGGAGCCAGTGAAGTGCGTTGAAGAGAGGGGTTACATGAGCGAATGACTCTGGCAGACAGTAGCTGAGTTTCAAATAGATCGAAGGGGAGAGCCATGATTCTGGGGATGACCAGCAAGGAGCAGGTGGCTGTAGTCTCAATGAGAGGTAACTAGAGAGTGAATTAGGGTCTTTGTTTGCCTTCAGAAAGGAAGGGATAAATTTTGCAGATGCTATAGAGAAAGAAACAGGTTTTAGCTATCTGCTGGAAGTGTGCAGAGCAAGAGAAGAGTCAAAGATGACCCCAAGGTTGTGAGCCAAGGAAATAGGGAGGATGACAGTGTTGTTCACAGAAAAAGAGAAAGGAGGAAGATGGGAGGTGAGTTTAGGGAGACAGTGGAGGAGTAGCCTAATGGTTAGAGCATTGGCTTGGGAATCAAGAGACCAGGATTTGATTCCCACTAGCACTCCTTGTGGCCTTGGGCAAGTCACTTAATCCTCCATTGCTCAGAAGAAAGCAAATTCTCAATGTCCCTGTTTAATGTACATTACCAAGTTTAAGTTACAATGTAAACTGCTTTGTCTGAAATGATAAAGTGGTATAAAAAAACAGTTAGATAAATAAGGAGCTCCATCTTGGCAGTTCAGTTTCAAAAGGCAGTGAGACATCCAGGCACCAATGTTTGATGAGCAGGCTGAGATTCAGGCTTGAATTACAGCACAGAGCAGTAAATCTGAGAGTCATCAGTGTGAATATGGTACTGAAAACCATGGGAGGGGGGATCAGGGCAGCAAGGGAATGAGAAAAGAGAAGCCTAGAGACCCTTGGGGTACACACTGACTGAAAATGGCATAGCAATGGATGATCCAATAGAGCATTCACGGAAAGTGTGATGCAAGAGATTGAAGAAAATCCGAACAGAGTCCCTCAAGCCAAGTGAGAACAGGGTGTTGAAGAGAAGGTGGTGATCAAAGAGTTAGAAACAGCAGAAAGGTCAAGAAGGATGAGGATCGAGTAAAGGCCCTTGGATTTGACCAGGAACAAGTCACTGGCAAGAGCTGTTTCTGTGGAATGTAGAGGACAAAAGCCAGATTGCAGTGGATCCAGAAGGGCTTGAGAGGAAATAGTCCAGATGGCTGTGGTTAACTTCTTGTTCAAGAAGTTTGGATGCAAGAGTCAGGAAGGAGATAGGTCAATACTTCATAGGGCACATAGATTCTAGTGAAGGGGGGGGAGGGAAATAAAAGTTAGCAGGAAGATATTAAGGTTAGTGCTAGACAGTACCAAGGATTAATTTTCTTTCTCAGTGAATAAAAGGAGAGATCTAGGCAGAAAGATTATCAGAGACTCAACACAAAACCTGGATATTGTGGATCAGGAACTGGTTAAAAGATAAGCAGAGTGTAGGCTATATGGCCACTTTCTGACTGGACAATAGTGGAGTACCCCAGGGATCTGTGCTGAGCCCACTGCTTTTTAACATATTCATAAATAACCTGGAAATGGGAATAAGGAGTGAGATGATCAAATTTGCAGACGACACACCCTTATTCAAAGTTATGAAAACACAAGAGGATTGTCAAAATTGCAAAAGGACCTTGATAAATTGGAAGACTGGACATCCAAATAGCAGATGAAATTCAATGTGGACAAGTGCAAAGTTATGTGCCTAGGGAACAACAACTGCTGCTACTACTACTATGGATCATTTATATAGCACTAGAAGGCATACGCAGCACCGCACAGATACGTGTAAAGACAGTCCCTGCTAGTCAAGACAGACAGTACAACAGCTGAGGACAAAGAAACAACTAGGGAAGGTAAGGAGACATAGGAGACTGAGCGGACCAGGATCCAAAAGCAGCCTAAGAGAGGAGAGCATTTAACATGGATTTGAAAAGGGTCAGAGAAGGCGCCTGATGTACAGACTCAGATCGTTTGTTCCAGGCATAAGGAAGAGCAAGGTGAAAGGAGCAAAGTCTGGAGTTGGCAGTGGAAGAAAAGGACATAGAGAGAAGTAAGCCAGAGGAAGAGCGGAGTTCCTGAGAGGGGCGTAGGGAGAGATAAGATTTTGACCCTCCCACATCAATAACACTATGTAACAACACTTACCAAACAAAAAAAGAAATAAAGTATCTAGGAGTCACATTTGACTGTGACCTAAAGATGGAAAAACACCTCCGAAAGACCAACAGAGCAGTTTTCCACAAGCTTAGAGTGCTCCAACCCATTCGGAATATTATTGATCCCCAAGACTTCAGAACAGTGGCCCAAGCACTCATCATGCCACATTTTGACTACTGCAACGCCATCCTACAAGGTTTACCTAAAAAAACCCTAAACATATTACAAATGGCACAAAATGTAGCTGCCAGGGTCATAATGAAGAAAAATCTAAGTGACCACATCACACCAGTACTAATTCAATTACACTGGCTACCCATAACAGCTCGCACAAAATACAAAATACTAACAACCACCTTCAAACTCATCCACAACTTAGCACCTTCCTTCCTCAACAACCTAGTAAGATTGCAACCTCCTACCCGAAACAGAAGAACCCACAATTCCAACATCCTTCACACTCCAACAGATATAAGATCTGCCAAAGCTAACACCAGCCACAGGGCTTTCTCATATGCGGCGCCAACACTGTGGAACCAACTCCCACCAGAACTACGAGCTAGCAATGACCTTCTAGACTTCAGAAAGAAACTCAAAACACACATTTTCCAATCACATTTCAACCTGAACTAAACCCACAGATGGAGCAGCCCCTGACCACTGTGTCCAAGAAGATTATCCTGTATATGTATTTATGTATATATGTAAATGAACTCCCCCATAGCTAAGAAGTGTTAACTCTGTATGATGTGCTTTTCTGACAATCTGTATGTAAACAAAATTTGTACCTGCCTTGATTCGGCAGTTTCACAATAGTAATCCTACCCGCTTCTGATCGCTGGAAGGAGCGGGCTACAAATGCTTGCTAAATAAAATAAATAAAAAAATAAGAGAGGAACGGTAGTGAGGAGCTGCAGAGTGAATGCACTTATGGGTCAGTAGGAGAAGTTTGAACTGGATTCGGAAATGAATGGGGAGCCAGTGAAGCAACTTGAGAAGAGGGGCTATATGGGAATATTGGGGCTGGTGGAAGATCAGCCACACAGCTGAGTTTTGAACAGATTGAAGGGAAAAAAGATGATGCAGAGGAAGACAAGCAAGGTGGAGGTTGCAATAGTTAAGACTGGAGGTGACTAAAGAGTGGATAAGTGTCTTAGTAGTGTGTTCAGAAAGCAAGGGGTGAATTTTGCAGATGTTATAGAGAAAGCTAAAACCTGTCATTTCTATTAGGTGGATATCTGTGGAGAAGGAGAGGAAAGAGTCAAAGACGACCCCAAGGTTGTGGGCTGAGAAAACAGGGAATAGAAGAGCATTATCCTCAGAGACTGAGAAAGGAGGAAGGGGGAAGATGGGTTTAGGGGGAAAAATAAGAAGCTCAGTTTTGGCCATGTTTGGTTTCAAATGATGGTGAGACATCCAGGTAGCGATGTCAGATAGGCAGGCAGAGATCTGGGCCTGATTTGCCAGACAGATATCAGGTGTAGAGAGAGAGATCTGAGCATCATCAGCATAAAAGTGGTACTGAAAGCCATGGGAGGAGATGAATGCACCATGGGACTGGGTTTAGAGAGGGAAAAGGAGTGGGCCCAAGACAGACCCTTGGGGTACACCAACTGAGTGGGATAACAGTAGAGGAGGATCCACCAGAGCAAACACTGAAAGTGTGATGGGAGAGATAAGAAGAGAAACAGGATAGCACAGAGTCCCTAAAACCAAGTGAGGGCAAGGTGTTGAGGAGAAGGTGGTGGTCAACCATGTGAAAAGTGGCAGAAGGGTCAAGAAGAATGAGGATTGAGTAAAAGCCTTGGGAGTTTGCCAAGAAAAGGTCACTGGAGACTGGCAAGGGCTGTTTCAGTACAATGTAAAGGGCGAAAGTCAGATTGTATTGGATCCAGAAGTGCTTGAGAGGAGAAACAGCAAGGCAATGGCGGTGAACCACACGTTCAAGTAGTTTAGAAATGAGGATGAGGGAGATGGGTCAATAATTAGAAGGACAGGTAGGGTCTAGTGAAGGTTTCTTAGGAGAGGTGTGACCACAGCATGCTTGATGGCTGCTGGGACAGTTGCAGAGGAGAGCGATAGGTTGAGAATATGAGAGATGGAAGGAGATGGGTGGGGATAGGATCAGAGGAGCAGGTAGTGAGTTTAGAAGAGGAGAGAAGACAAGAGGTTTCCTTATCAGAGATATTAGAGAAAGAAGAGAAGGTAGCAGAGGTTGAGGGGAAGAGTTGGGAGTGAAGAGGGGAAGAGGGGGTGGAGATGATCTCGTGGGGAATTGGAGTGTAATCTTGTGGGCATAAAGGGAAGGAGGAATCGGAGGCAGAGGCGCCTTGAGGAGAGAGTTGAGACTTGTAAAGAGACAGCGAGGGTCAGAGACAAGAGAGTTAGTCAGATGGACATAGTAGTTTTTCTTGGCGAGTGCAAAGGCTGACTGGAATGAGGCAAGCATGAATTTGAAGTGAAGAAAGTCAGCAAAGGTGCGGGATTTGAGCCAAATGTGCTCAGCTGAGCAGGCACAGGAATGACGATAATGGGTAGTCGAAGACAGTCAGGGCGCATCACAAGACATGGCATGGGTGGAGCAAGCGTATCTAGAGCAGAGGAGAGTGCAGAGTTATAGGAGCCTACAGCCTCATCAACAGACTTAGATGAAATAGCGGAGGAAAGAGGAGATGAGACAATAGTAGAGAGAGCCAATGGGTCGATAGCATGAAGATTTCTAAAAACGTTGGAGGAAACTGGGCAAGACTGAGGTGGGGATGATGAAGAGTGAAGCTTAGCAGGTAATGGCCAGATAACTGAAGAACTGAGGTACAGAAATTAGAAGGTAAACAATTAGAGAAGAAAACAAGGTTAAGGCAATGACTTTGCTGGTGAGTGGGTATAGTAGAGCAAAGTTGGAGGTTGAATGAGGAAGTAAGAGAAAGATGTTCTAAAGCATAAGGTCAGAGGGGTTATCAACATGAATATTAAAATCATTGGGAATAAGGGAGGGGGAAGATAAATCCAGAGAGAAGGAAAGCCATGAGTCAAAATCAATGATAAAAGTAGAGGTGGACTTGTCGAGGGTCGATAAATAGCTGCTATCTGGAGATGTAGTGGAGTAAAAAGGTAGATGGAGTGGACTTTAAAGAAGGGAAAGGAGCGAAACTGAGGCAGATTGAGGGGTTTAAATTGGCAGGAATGAAAGAGTATAAACCCAACACCACCACCATGGCCAGTGGGACGAGGCATAAGAACATAAGATATGCCATACTGGGTCAGACCAAGGTCCATCAAGCCCAGTATCCTGTTTCCAACAGTGGCCAATCTAGGTCATACGTACCTAGCAGTTTCCCCAAAAGACACAGGTTCCGCAATGCTTGTACTGGGTCAAGCATTGATATCCTGGGTCTCTTCTTAATAATGGTTTATGGACCTTTCCTCCAGGAACTTGTCCAAACCTTTTTTAAACCCAGCTACACTAACAGCCTTTACTATATCCTCAGGTAACAAATTCCAGAGTTTGATTACACGTTGAGTGAAAAAATATTTTCTTTTATTAGTCTTAAATAGCTTACCCTGTAGCTTCATTGCATGTCCCCTAGTCTTTCTATAGTCTGATAACGTAAACAATCGATCTACGTTTACCCGTTCCACTCCGTTCATTAATTTATAGACTTCTATCATATCTCCCCTCAGCCGTCTCTTTTCCAGGTTAAAGAACCCTAACCTTTTTAGCCTTTCTTCATAGGAGTATCCTTCCATCCCCTTTACCATTTTGGTGGCTCTTCTCTGAACCTTTTCTAAAATCGCTATATCCTTTTTAAGATACGGCGACCAGAATTGCACATAATATTCAAGGTGTGGTCTCACCATGGTACGGTATAGAGGCATTATAATATCTTTTGTTTTATTTTCCATTCCTTGTGGGAGAACTGGTAGCCGCCATTGCAGAGGGTAGCAACTGAAGCCGAGTCATCAAGGCGAAGCCAGGTCTCATTTAGAACGAGAACATGGAGAACATTAGAGATAAAGAGATCATGAGTAAAAGCAAGTTTATTAGACATGGAGTGTGCGTTCCACAAGACACATGAGAAGGGAGGGGGGGGGGGGGAGGAGAGGGAAATGAATGAGATTGAAGCAGTTGCCCGAGGAACTGTCCTGGGATTGAGAAAAAAGTCTTGAGGGGCCAGAGTTGGGATTTATATCTCCATATGATAGACGGAGAAGGAGCGGAGAAGTGCGGGTTAGAGAGGAGACGGCACGGTGGAAACGAGGGTGAGGTTCCTTCAGAGAGACAGGAGGCGAATGATGAGAGGAAGGAAAAGGTGAGGCTCAAGAGCTGATGAAAGAGTGGATGACAAGATGGTGGTAAAGAGGGTGTGATAAGGAGGGAGGGGTTGAAGTTGAAGGTGTGAGGGGCGAAGATTAGTAGGAAGAAAAAGTGGCGTGGAGCCATAAGAAAGAGACGGAGAGGAGAGGAGAGCAGAGGACTGCAGAAAGAACTGAAGGAAGGAAGGTAGGAGTTCGATCGAGGGGATCAGGGAGCACCTGAGAGTAATGGTGATATAAAGAAGAGGCTGTGTAGGAGCAGGATGTCCTATCAGAGAGAGAGAGGAGAGGGGTGAAGGCAACATTCAGGTAATAGGTAAAAAAACAATTAAGCATCTAATCAATATTCAGTTGAAAATACATAGTATGTTAATTGTAAGTTTCTGTAAATTTCTGTTCTGCTCTTGATTCAGTTTAGTTGCCTGTTACTCTTAAAATGGCATTGCCGATTCTGTCTCCCCATTGCAGTGAAGTCCGGATTTTATTTACCGTCTCCCCATGTATGTCATCCTTAACTTTCTTTGTAACCCAAACTAGGGTTACACGATGCAGGGTTCAACATTAAGAACCATCACCCAGGAAAAGGATTTAGGTGTTATATTGGATAATACGTTGAAACCTTCTGCCCAGTGTGCAGCAGCAGCCAAGAAGGCAAATAAAGTGCTAGGAATCATAAGGAAAGGAATGGAAAATAAAACCAAGGATACAGTGGTGGTCAACATTATTGGCACCCTTTCATTTTAGGTATGCCGTGTACAGTATCTTGAGAAATAATTGGAAATATTCCAAATGTATGTCATCATAATATTTTACTGGTATGTTCAAAGGTATACAAAAAAAAAGATGTCTGTGCAACTTAGACATAGTAATTTCTGAGTAAAAAACAAAAACAAAATATGACCTGGACAGGATTAATGGCACAATACACTGACAGCACAAAAAATGACCCCCCCCCCCCCACTAATATTTGGTTGTACAATCCTTGGCAGTGATGACAGCCTCCAAACATTTCTTGTAGCTATCTATAAGTTTTGTACATCTGTCTGCTGGTAGTTTCTCCCAGCAGACAGATTTGTTCCAGCTTATGAGTGTTTCCAGGACTTCTTTTACCAATGGCAAATTTCAGCTCTTTCCAAAGGTTCATGATTGGATTGAGATCAGGACTCAATGCTGGCCAGTTTAGAACTATTCATTTTTTCCTTTTTAACCATTCTTTTGTACTTCGGGATATATGTTTTGGGTCATTGTCCTGCTGGAGGACCCATGACCTTCAACCCAAACCTAGCTTTCTGACACTAGATAGCACATTTCGCTCCAAAATACCTCCGTAGTCCTCTGACGTCATGATTCCTTTAATACATTCTAGGATTCCAGTTCCTGAGGCAGCAAAACATCCCCACAACATTATGAAACTTCCACCATATTTAACTGTAGGAAGGGTGCTTTTTTCCTTATAAGCTTTATTTCTTTGCCTGTAAATGCATTGCTGGTCTGCATTGCCAACGAGCTCAAGTTTTGTTTCATCTGTCCACAGAACATTTTCCCAGAAGGATTATGGTTGCTCAAGGTGGGTTTGGGCAAAGATCAAGCATGCCTTTTTATGTCTGTCTTTGAGCAGTGGGGTCATCCTTGGCCTTTGCCCATGAAGTCCTTTTTTGTTTCGTGCGCGGTGTATGGTGCGGGTTGAAACCACCATTCTAGATTGCCTTAGCCTTAAGCTCTTTGGATGTTGTACATTGTGTTTTTCCAACAGTTTGTACTAACCATTGAAGACTTCTTGGATTAATTTTCCTCTTCCCACCACGTCCTGGGAGGTTCTTGACAGTTCCATAAGCAGAAAACCTCTCAATAACATTGCTTACTGTAGACACAGAAATCCTGAGTCTTTGGAGATGGCCTTATACCTCTTTGAAGTTTGATGTTTGGTGATAATGGCTTTTTTGATGGTCTCAGGCAACTCTCTTGTCTTGATCATTGTAAAAATGGAACAGGAAGTGAATGTGGCCATTTTAAACATTAGCGCCATCATTCACTGGTTGATTCAAGTCATGTGAGTCCTGACAAGTGATCACAGGTGCGTCTAATTTTACTGCAATGGGAACGAGGTTCCTCTGTTCAAACTGATTTGAACTGTTTATAGGGCTGCCAATAATCATGTCCTGGCAATGTCCCAGTTTTTATATTATTTTCCACTATTTCCTTTTTTAATTGGCCTTGTTTTATTTGATTCTTTTATGTGTCAAATATCTGAGCATACATAATCCAAAGTCCTTTCACTGGCCGCTTTTTTTCCCAGAGATATTGAACATTAAAGGCCTGATTCTGGGACACGGGTTGCGGGGCTGCACATCCCGGTGGGACATACAGCCACACAAGCCACCTGGGCCCGATTCCCCTTCCAGCTCCTCATGTCCTGAGCAGCAGGACAGGGAAAGCCGGCAGGGTGCGGGAGAGGGCTGAATCGGGGCAGGAAACGGGGGCGAGTTAGCCTGGCAGGACATACAGGCCCAATTCAGGTAATGGTCCTGTACGTTCTGCCAGGTCAAAGGGAACGTGCTGCGTATTTCACTTCAAAGGTGGAATAAGCAGCACTGACCCAGCAATTGGGCACAGGAGCAGGGGGGTCCCCACCGCCCGACCCAGGCCCCGGCAGGCCAGCTGTGGGTCGGGCAGCAGGGAAGAGGGGGGCCGAAGCTGCGGGAGTCGGGGGCGGCTGTGGGGAGGATGTCCCCACAGGCAGCAGGGGCAATCTGGGACATCCACAGGCCCGATTCTGTTCACCGTGGCAACGTTTTGTTCCCACGGTCCAGAATCAGGTCCAAATGGGCCTGTCTTGGTTGGGGCTGATCCGATGGCCCAGACATGCCCCTATATGAATCAGACTCCACAGGGATGAACTACAAGGGTGCCAATAATATTGAGTACAGCAGTATTATAATACCTCTGTATCGTTCTATGGTGCAACTGCACCTTGAATATTGTGTGCAGTTCTGGTTGCCGCATTTTAAAAAGGATATAGCAGAATTAGAAAAGATACAGAGAAGAGCCCCTAAAATGGTAAAGGGGATGGAGGGATATAGGGCTGTACCTAGGGCTGTGCAAGCAGTTCGGTTACACAGGGTGCCAAGTACAGAAGGGGTTCTGATGTCATTGTTTGGCTTCTAGGAAGTCCAATAAGAGCGAGTTCCTGCGTGTGGCTGGAGGGGGGGGGGGGGGAACTAGGGTTGCGACTTGCACAGGGCTCATTTCTAGCTTGATATGGTCCTGGAAGGATACCCCTGTGTGGAGAGGCTTAAAAGGTTAGGGCTTTTCAACCTGGAAAATAGACGGCTGAGGGGAGATATGATAGAAGTCTATAAATTAATGACCGGAGTGGAACGGGTAAATGTAGATCGATTGTTTACCTTATCAGAATATAGAAAGACTAGGGGGCATGCAATGAAGCTACAGGGTAAACTATTTAAGACTAATAAGAGAAAATATTTTTTCACTCAACATGTAATCAAACTCTGGAATTTGTTACCGGAGGATGTAGTAAAAGCTGTTAGTGTAGCTGGGTTTATAAAAGGTTTGGAGGAAAAGTCCATATACCATTATTAAACATGACCAAGGAAATCCACTGCTTGCCCCAGGATAAGCATCGTGGAATCTGTCAAGCTTTTTGGGAACCTGCCAGGTACTTGTGATTTGGATTGGAAATGGGGATAGTGGGCTTGATGACCTTGGTTTGACCCCGTATGGCATTTCTTTTATGTTAACGAGATTGAAAGCAGAAATAGCAGGTAGGTACAGCAACCCTGAGTCCAAAAAATGCAGAACAAATTAAAAAGTAAATACAAACACAAACAGCAACAAAATAGCCAAATAAATACCAAATAAATGAAGTCTTTCCTCAGCCCATTTCAGTCTATAATTCCACCTCTCGCCTGTCTCCCTTCTAACATGTCTTGTCACTGCACTTTATCTCTTTAGCAATCTTCTCTGCTTGTGCTTTTGCCGTCCTGATTACTTTCGTTGTCTTAGTTTAACACACAGTCTTGTTTGTTAAGATACTTTGGTCATTTTAGAAGCTGTAATCCAAGATTTGCAGGTTTGGAATTGCCCATTTAGACATTGCAAACACTGGGAAGTCCCACAAGCTCCAAAGTTACACATCTCCGGAGTGACCACGTCTATGTTGTGTGGGGGCATGGCAAATGGGTGTCTGGAATGTTCCTTAAAAGATACCCATGTGCCCCTTATGTCACAAATAGCGCCCCCGCCTCAGCCCTCCAGCAGTGATGTCCGTTCTGTTGCTGCTCTAGGGCAGGAATAGGCATCAGCAAAGCGCTCATTCTGGCACACGAATACCTGTGGGGAGTACAGTAGAAGGCACTCTTGTGTCCCCAAAACCTTTGACAGTGGTAAAGAAAGAAGGTAAATGAAGACTGTTTGCAAATGGCAGGCTGGGACGTGTGTGTTACATGAGATGGACATGCCCAGTCTGGAATACCATCGTGGGCATGTCTGTGTGGCTCGTGCAGCTGATATCCATATCGGGCACGCCCATGTTTCTAAACCCAGCCTGAAACGTCCACGCCTCCCGCCCTGTTGCATAGCGTAGGACTGTCTTTTTATTTTAATTCCAGAAACATGTATCTTTCTGGAAGGAGACACAATGGGCCCGACAGTCAGCAGCGGCAGTGGTTAGTGCTGCCGCGGAACTGTAGATCCGGATATGTTTATGTTTATTTGCTTAATATACCGCTAAACAGTAACATCAAAGCGGTTTACAAAAATAAAGTTACAGAAAGCCAAAGGCGGAAAGTGGAAAGGAAGTTACAATAATGGATAGGAAAGCAAAACAGCGAAGTCATACAACGAGACAAAAGAGGAGAGGAAGTGGGGGGGGGGGCAGGAAGAGTAAGATCACACAGAGGGGGCGGGGAGGTCAAAAGCAACGGTAAAGAGGTGGGTTTTCAGACTGCTCTTAAAGGTGGCATGCTGTTGTTCAAGCCGAATAGAGGAGGGTAAGGAGTTCCAGAGGGCAGGACCAATGAAAAAGAAGGCAGAGGAGCGGGTGGACTGAAGGTGGGCTCGTGAAGGGGAGGGAAGATGTAAACAATTGAGATGCAATGATCGTAATGTGCGAGTAGGGGTATGGAAATGAATGAGGTCGACCAGATATTGAGGAGAGTGAGTGTAAAGACCTGGTGGACAAGTGAAAGGACTTTGTAATGAATTTGGAATTTAATGGGAAGCCAATGAAGCTGAATAAGAAGAGGTGTGACGTGATCGCGAGGAGAGGAGTGAGAAATAAGCCGAGCAGCGGTATTCTGAATCCATTGTAAGCAATAAAGTTGTGAAGAGGAAAGCCCAACCAGAACAGAGTTACAGAAATCAATGTGGGACATGACCAGGGATAAGAGAAGGGTAGTGAGCGCCTGTGAAGTGAGAAAGGGACGAATAGCGTGAATTAGACGGAGGAAGAAAAATGATGTTTTGGAAACATGAGAAATGTGATCCCGAAAGGACAGATCAGAGTCGAAGAAAACACCCAGGTAACAAAAGGAAGATATCAGGGGGATAGGTGAACCAGAGAGAGAAGGTGCAATCGGAGGAGGGGGGCTACCACGGGTGAACCAAATGGTGAGAGTTTTCGTTAGGTTGAGCTGTAGACAGTGGGTAGTGAGCCAGTCAGCGACTGCAGAGAGGCAGGCATCGAGAGGGGTGAGATCGGGATGGAGTGGAGAAGTGTGGTGCAGGAAAACCAGATCATCGGTGTAGTAGAAAGCGGAGATCCCATGTTGTTGAACCAGTAAAGCAAGAGGTGAAAGAAAAATGTTAAAGAGGAGGGGGGCCAGTTCTGAGCCCTGTGGAAACCACAGGGGAGGGGAAAGGCTCGGAGGAAGTTGCTGAGGTGGAAAGAGAGAGAACAGAGCAAGACCTTGAGCAGAGGAAGGAATGAAACCAATGAAGAACCGTGCTGCAGAGACCCGCCTCACGTAAGCGGGCCAGGAGAAGGGAGTGGTCAACGAGATCAAAGGCAGCAGAAAGATCCAAGGACACCGCCACCGAGTAGTCATCACGGTCATGTGCAACGTGGAGTTCATTAAGAAATCCCAGAAGAACCATCTCCTCACTGTGGCCAGGGTGGAAACCAGACTGGCGAGGGTGAAGAAAGTGAGTGGATTCAAGGTGAGAAGACACTGTGAGAATACAACCTTTTCTAGAATTTTAGAGAGAAAAGAAAGATTGGACACTGGACGATTGTGAGTGGGGATCGTAGAGTCAAGTGAAGACTTTTTAAGGATGGGACGGACCAAGGCATGTTTCCAGGAATGAGGAAAGACACCCGTGGAGAGACTGGAGTTAATCATGGTAAGAACAGGAGGAACGAGAGCTAAAGAGGGAGAGAGTAACAAAGTGGAAGGAATGCGGTCCAAGGAGCAGAAGGTTTTCTTTGAAGAGGAAATTATTGCGATGAGCTCGGAGGTGGTAATTGAATGGAATGAGTACCAGGAGTGGGATAATTGGGAATCAGGAGGAGGGGAACAGGGCTGTGGATCAGAGATAGGAGGGGGGCAGTGGGGCAGGGATTGTCTAAGATCATGTACCTTGGTGCTAAAGTGGGTTGCTGACTGAGAGGGGGGAAGGTGGATTGAAACCGGGCTGAAGGGATGTAAGAAACTGGAGGACAGTGTAGAGGTGACGGGTCTGATTAGGTGCTGAAGAGATAGCACTTGAAAAAGAGTCTCGTTTAGCTTTGTGCACCTGAGATCGATAATGGGCATGTTTGGTTCTGAAACGAGAAAGTGTGGAGGAAGAAGGAGCTTTGCGCCACAGGCGCTCAGTATGGCGTAGCTGTGTGCGGTAGAGACGGAGACCACTATGGTACCAAGGTTGTGAAGGGTGGTGGGAAGGTGGTCGGGAGCGAAGGGGGGCTACACGATCGAGGGCAGCAGAAAGAGAAGAAAACCAGAAGGAAGCTTGGGAGTTAGGTGAAAGTAAGGGAAATCCAGAGGGTAGGAGATCCCCTGCAGGAGGAAATTGCTGGAGGGTCCGAGAGGTTATGCGGCGAGTACAATGTGGGGTAGTGGAGGGAGGAAGGAAAGAAGATGGAGGAGAGGGAGGAGAGATGGGCAAAGAGAGGAGTCACTGAAAGGTGAGGCAGTAGTGATCAGTCCAAGGGAGAGGCAAGGCACGGAGAGACTGGAGACGGTAAGTGGCAGCAGATGGAGAGAGGAGAAGATCGAGAGTATGACCTGCGGTGTGGGTTGGAAAAGGGACATGCTGAATAAAAGAGAGAAGGACATTCAGTGCTGGGGCTATAGCCAGCCAGAGACATTGGATATCAGTGTCAGCCGGACAGCGATGAAGCTAACCGGTTAGCGGAAATGTTCAGGCAAAGTTGGCACAGCCTTTAAAGTGCAATAACCAGGCAGCGCCTCGGTATTGCTGGATGCCACCTCCGCTTCGCCTCGGAACGCTATGATGTCATCGGGGCATCCAGGGGCAGCACCCGCAGATATTCAGTGACACTAAGCGTATTAATACCTCTGAATATCACAGCCAAGGGCTACTAACTGCATTAATCCTTTATATATTGGGCCCAGCGATTTTAGAAGGCGCCTCATGTGCCACCTTCTTTACTGCTACTCTCCGAGGATTTGAAACATTTTGGCCTGGGCATCCCAGATTTCACCTAGACGGCCTTTTTGTATTTCACTGATGTTGCCTTTATTTTTTCAGCCGCTGTACCGCTTCCCCCCCCCCCTTGCTTTTATTGACTTTTCTTCATATAAAGATCTGTTGTCATTATTATTGCTCGTTTTACTTTAACCCAACATTCTTCCTTTTCACTTATCTGCTGCCCCCCGCCAGCAGCCCCTGAAGGTATTTTTCCAAGCTTGGAAGGCATCGTGCAGAGCTCAGAGCCCTGAATCGAGAGGGCATCCAAGAGGCAGTTTGATGAGTGTCAGGAGGGCTCCTGTGGCCTGCCATATAGGCCCCGAATTCTCGGGGAAGGGGCACACGAGAAACTCTTTCGCCCTTTCGCCCCCCCCCCCAGCATTAGTGTTTAGTAACACTCTCAAGCAGCAGTTCCAAACTAGAATCTCAACATTGCCCAGGTCAGAGAACTTGAGTTTAGCGGGTCAGTAAGCATTCAGCTCAGGAAGGGGGAAGGGCAGATGCTTGCACATTGCTCTCTGAGTTTCTGTGGTTTTAGGGCATATCTGAGATATTGAGCTTGCTAGTAGTAATTCGGGAAGCATGTTCTGGGTGACGGCACAGCTAGAAGAGGCAGTGCCAGGAAGCAGGATTCGGATAAGAGATGACTCCTGCCCCCTCCCCCTTCACTCCCTGTGAGACAGCTATAGATAAAGACTCATCCCCAGGGGTGCAGAGCGTCTGTCCACAAGCTGGGAGCTGTTTAAAGATTTTTAGAAGGCTTCTGCAGAGGGTGGAGGGACAGGCACACTCTCTGCAACCTCTGCAGCTCTCTCATTTGCCAACTGAAGAAATATGTTGAGGTGTAAGGGCCTGGTGGTGGTACAGCAGTCTCCAAACGTGCACATAATTGTGTCTGTGCTGCTTTGTTCTGCATGTGTTTCGTCTGCGCGTGTGTGTGTGTGCTTCTTTTGCGTCTGCTTGGTTCTGCATGCATGTGCGTGCACATGTGTCTGTGCTTGTTTGGCGTGAGCTTGGCTCTGCGTGTGTGTCTGTGCTTGTTTGGCGTGAGCTTGGCTCTGCATGCATATGTGTGTGTGTGTGTGTGTGTCTGTGCTTGTTTGGCGTGAGCTTGGCTCTGCGTGTGTGTGTGTGTGTGTGTGTGCTTGTTTGGTATGAGCTTGGCTCTGCGTGTGTGTGTGTGTGTGTGCTTGTTTGGTGTGAGCTTGGCTCTGCATGCATGTGTGTGTCTGTGCTTGTTTGCTGTGAGCTTGGCTCTGCGTGCGTGTGTGTGTGTGTCATGCTTGTTTGGCGTGAGCTTGGCTTTGTGCGTGTGTGTGTGTGCTTGTTTGGTGTGAGCTTGGCTCTGCATGTGTGTGTGTGTGTGTCTGTGCTTGTTTGGTGTGAGCTTGGCTCTGCATGCGTGTGTGTGTATGCTTGTTTGGTGTGAGCTTGGCTCTGCGTGTGTGTGTGTGTGTGTGTCTGTGCTTGTTTGGTGTGAGCTTGGCTCTGCATGCATGTGTGTGTGTGTCTGTGATTGTTTGGTGTGAGCTTGGCTCTGCATGCGTGCGTGTGTGTGTGTGTGTCTGTGCTTGTTTGGTGTGAGCTTGGCTCTGCATGTGTGTGTGTGTGTGTGTGTGTGCTTGTTTGGTGTGAGCTTGGCTGTGTGTGTGTGTGTGTGTGTCTATGCTTGTTTGGTGTGAGCTTGGCTCTGCGTGCGCGTGTGTGTGTGTGTGTGTCTGTGCTTGTTTGCTGTGAGCTTGGCTCTGCATGCATTTGTGTGTGTGTGCATGCTTGTTTGGTATGAGCTTGGCTCTGCGTGTGTGTGTGTGTGTCTGTGCTTGTTTGGTGTGAGATTGACTCTGCATGCGTGCGTGTGTGTGTGTCTGTGCTTGTTTGGCATGAGCTTGTCTCTGCGTGTGTGTGTGTGTGTGTGTGCTTGTTTGGTGTGAGCTTGGCTCTGCATGTTTGTGTGTGCGTGCTTGTTTGGTGTGAGCTTGGCTCTGTGTGTGTGTGCGTGTGTGTGTGTGTGTCTATGCTTGTTTGGTGTGAGCTTGGCTCTGCATGCATGTGTGTGTGTGTGTGTGCTTGTTTGGTGTGAGCTTGGCTCTGCGTGCGTGTGTGTGTGTGTGTGTGTCTGTGCTTGTTTGCTATGAGCTTGGCTCTGCATGCATGTGTGTGTGTGTCTGTGCTTGTTTGGTGTGAGATTGGCTCTGCATGCATGTGTGTGTGTGTGTCTGTGCTTGTTTGGCGTGAGCTTGTCTCTGCGTGTGTGTGTGTGTGCTTGTTTGGTGTGAGCTTGGCTCTGCATGTGTGTGTGTGTGTGTGTGCATGCTTGTTTGGTGTGAGCTTGGCTCTGTGTGTGTGTGTGTATGTGTGTGTCTATGCTTGTTTGGTGTGAGCTTGGCTCTGTGTGTGTATGTGTGTGTCTATGCTTGTTTAGTGTGAGCTTGGCTCTGTGTGTGTGTGTATGTGTGTGTCTGTGCTTGTTTGCTGTGAGCTTGGCTCTGCATGCATGTGTGTGTGTGCATGCTTGTTTGGTATGAGCTTGGCTCTGTGTGTGTGTGTGTGTGTGTGTCGGTGCTTGTTTGGTGTGAGCTTGGCTGTGTGTGTGTGTGTGTGTGTCGGTGCTTGTTTGGTGTGAGCTTGGCTCTGTGTGTGTGTGTGTGTGTGTCGGTGCGTGTTTGGTGTGAGCTTGGCTCTGTGTGTGTGTGTGTGTGTGTCCATGTGTGCTTGTTTGGTGTGAGCTTGGCTCTGCGTGTGTGTGTGTGTCGGTGCTTGTTTGGTGTGAGCTTGGCTCTGTGTGTGTGTGTGTGTGTGTGTGTGCTTGTTTGGTGTGAGCTTGGCTCTGCATGCAGGTGTGTGTGTGCTTGTTTGGTGTGAGCTTGGCTCTGTGTGTGTATGTGTGTGTGTCCGTGTGTGCTTGTTTGGTGTGAGCTTGGCTCTGCGTGTGTGTGTGTGTGTGTGTGTCGGTGCTTGTTTGGTGTGAGCTTGGCTCTGCGTGTGTGTGTGTGTGTGTGTGTGTCGGTGCTTGTTTGGTGTGAGCTTGGCTCTGTGTGTGTGTGTGTGTGTGTGTGTGTGCTTGTTTGGTGTGAGCTTGGCTCTGTGTGTGTGTGTGTGTCGGTGCGTGTTTGGTGTGAGCTTGGCTCTGTGTGTGTGTGTGTGTGTGTGTGCTTGTTTGCTGTGAGCTTGGCTCTGTGTCTCTGACTGCAATGGTATGGCTGGTGCTGGGAGGTAGCTTCCCCTATCTTCCTCTTTCCTGCCTCAGAAGGCAGTGCTGGGGGTTCTGGGCTGAGGTGGGGGGGGGGGGGGGCTATGCAGTGCTGTTGGTGTGAGTCACTCTTAGCTGTCACTTACAGCAGGGCCGGCACCCTGTACAAACCTTAAGCTCTACACCCCTTGCTGGCTGTCAAAATCTGTTTTTTAGCTTTTGAATCCCCTGCCCTTTGCTTCCCCCTCAGAAATTGTCCCCCTGATGTCTCTGGCAGCTCTGCGTGTTGGCCTTCAGCAGGCCAGCAACATCCTCTTTGGCGTCAGGGCCCCCGGCCCGGCGGGAACAGGCTTGAGAGCTGCTACCTGCTTGAAATGGATTTTGCTTGGGGGAGGTTTGGTTTGTCGGAATAATTGCACATAAGGAAGATAATGTCTCCGTTAGGGAAGGGGGAAGAGATTTTGGATGCAGCTCAGGTCTTTTTCAGTGGTAGCTCAAGGTGAGTTACATTCAGGTACTGTAGGGCATTTCCCTGTCCCCAGAGAGTTTACTGAGGCAACGGAGGGTTAAGTGACTTGCCCAAGGCCACAAGGAGTGCTAGTGGAATTTGAACTCTGGTTGCCCTGCTCTAACTATTTTGCTGCTCCTCCACTCCATACGAAGATTGTCAAAAAAGCCAAATCTGAAACCGTTCAGGGGGTACTGGTGACTTCTGTAGCTGTGGTTTTCGTAGTCCCAGGACAGCATTGTATTCACGAAGCATTCACCCTTAGGGTTAAAATGATGTGTGAGGGCTGGACCTAGATCACGAGGCACCAGAAAACATTTTTTTTTTACTGTGAAATGGGGTAATGTCCTGTTAAGAAATCACTGACAGGATCTGATCCGGTATCATGTACTGCCATGTGGGGGGCCTGGATTTAGTTCATGGCTCGGGCTGGGGATACTGTCGAGACCCCTGGGGCAGAGGGTAGAGACAGTCATGACACATGGTTACAGGATTGTGGAAAGGGGCTTAGTGCATAGGGCCTGCCCAGGGCTGTTACTGCAGTGACTGTAACTCAATGGAGTCCAGTTTCTGATGGAGTTTGGAGACCACAGGAGGAGGAGGGAACTGATAAAACATGGGGAAACCAAACCCTGTGTAATTGTGAATGGAGGATTCTAGGACATTGTAGCTCAATGGAGTCCAGTTTCAGGTGACAAGAGAAGGAGGGAACTGATGAGCCCAAAATAAATTTGCCTACTGAGTAGCCAAGGGTGCTGAATCCTTTCAGAAGAGTATTTCAGTGTGATCCCAGTGCCTTTGAATCATATTAGGGTTCACTCAGACAGGTCCCATTTATTGCCTGGAAATGTTCTGTGACATCCCAAATCTATCCAGGCACTCGGAATCCTATTTCCCAAAAGGTAGCAGTGTGTGAGCATATGGTGACAATGTGGGGGCCAGCAGCCTACCCTGATGTACCATCACGTACTGTGTAACTAGAGGACCAAAGAGGGGAACAAGCTGCATCAGCTTTCCAAGATGTGCCCTGAGACCATAGTTGAGGTTATGGCTGATGAACATTGGGGAGACTAGATTCCCTAACGTGGGTCACTGTTCGGAGAGGAAGGGTTGTAGAGCTTAGTAGTTGGTTTGAATGGGAAGATTGTTCAGGCCGCATGGCCTTTGTCTGCTGTCATTGTCAGTGTTTGTGTGTGGGAAGGGTCTGGGGGCTTGTAAGGGTCAGAGGAAAGCAGGAAGACATGAATATCCTACTGGTGGAGGTTATTAGGACAGATACAGGAGGCAATGGTCAGGAGAGGATTCAGAGTTTGTGTAAAGACGTAGTTGGCAGCCCAGTTGGCCTATCCAGACGGCAGATAGGTGGGCAACGTTACTATGTAGATTTCAGAATGATGTTCCCCTAAAGAACCTTCTTTTGTTTATGTTTCTCTGACTGTCAGTTTCTAGCTGCTCCTTTGGGTTTCCAGCCCAGTAGAAACCAGGGCTGGGATTTGGAGCTTCAGCCTTTATTTATAGTATCTTGGATCATGAGCCATCTGGCCACTGCATATCACCTTTAAGCAATAACCATGAATTCCTGTCTCCCCTCCCTCCCGAGGCATTGGACACTATGATATTCTTTCAGGCCCAACCGACTCGGACACTGAACCAGGGACCTTCGGCATGCACTGAACACTTGGGCCAGCCTAGAGGAGGTTGTCCCTGAGCCAGCTGCTTGAATCAACCAGATTGCACTAAGGGACTACCTGAAAGGATTTGACATTATGATTGGACGAGGATAAGCGTTATGGTCAGCAGATAGTGCTTGGAGAACGGTGGGCCAGACAGTTTCACTGAGGTCTTGTCAAGGATGGGGGCTGTCTCTCTTCACTCCTGAAGATAGTCTGCACTCAGAGAAGGTAGGTCATCTCTGCTAGGGGGCTGACTGGAGGCCACCTCAAGGGAGGATGGAGCAAGGGTCTGGCAGATCTGTTTAACATAGACTTTGGGTGGCAGTATTGAAGGAGTCACGTGATTGGAAGCTGTTGCTTTGGCTGCATTAGAATAGGAAATCGTTTTGTCTGGTTGCTGTCAACACTGGCAGTCCAAGCTGGGAAAACATAGTGGAGGAAGGCCCGCTCCCACTGCACTTTGATGAGCTGACCCTCCTCACCCCCAGCTTGGACATTTCTGGGGTTTTCTCTATTCTGCTGCCAACTGCAGAGAACACTGGTAGCTAGAGCTAGATCTGTGCTCCCTCCCTCCCCTGTTCCTTTCCTCCTTTATAATGCAGACATGTTCATAAGAACAGCAGAACTGCCATACTGGGTCAGCCCAAGGGTCTATCAAGCCCAGGATCATGTTTCCAGCAGTGATCAATACAGGTCACAAGTACCTGGCACGTTCCCAAAAAGGCAAACAGGTTCCATAGTGCTCGTCCTGGGGCAAGCAGTGCATTTCCCGGGTCCTCTTTAATAATGGTTTATGGACCTTTCCTCCAGGAACTTGTCCAAATCTTTTTTAAACCCAACTACACTAACAGCTTTTACTAAATTCCTCTGGTAACAAATTCCAGTGTTTGATTGCATGTTGAGTGACAAATATTTTCTCTTATTAGTCTTAAATAGTTTACCCTGTAGCTTCATTGCATGTCTCGTAGTCTTTCTATATTCTGATGGTGTAAACAACCGATCTACAGTACGTTTACCCAATCTACTCCATTATTTATGTATTTTAAACCATTTTTAGACCACAATATGATGGACCTCTATCATATCTCCCTTCAGCTGTCTCTTTTCCAAGTTGAAGAGCCCTAACCTTTCAAGCCTCTCCTCATAAGGGACTTATTCCTTCCCCTTTATCATTCTGGTGACCTTTCTCTGTGCCTTTCACGATTCTGCTATATCTTTTTTGAGATATGGAGACCAGAATTGTCCACAAGGTGCGGTCACATCATGGTGATAGAGAAGCATTATAATATCCTTTGTTTTATTCTCCATTCCTTTCCTTGTAATTTTTAGTATTCTGTTTTCTTTTTTGGCCACAGCACACTGGGCAGAGGGTGCCAACGTATTGTCCACGATGTGTGCGCCTACGTGCGTCTATATATATATATATCTGGCAGGTGTGAATGCGTGTGTGTGATTTTCCTGACACAATTATCAAGTGAAAGGGTGTGTCCGCTGTCACTGCTGAATATTGTATCTCCGTTGTCTGCTGATACTCTCTGAGCAAAACTACATGTGTTTAAAGTCTGTAAGTATGTTTGGTGTTGCAGTCTCTGCCTGGGGAACAGCTCTGATCATTGGGGTTATTATGTGCTTGCTGTCGAACGGAGCATGCACCTTTACCCTCAGTCTTTTACTCTATTAAAGTAGTTTGGAAAATTCTCTCCCTTAAACCGTGTTTGTACATGTAACATACTTGGGGATGCTCACAAATATACTCGTAGACACTTTGCTTATCTTGAATGTTCGCAATGCTTTACATTTGTGATTCGGTAGTTCTGCAGTCTCCATGCTAACGGACCCATCCTGTGACCCAGGATCCAGCCCAGTGCAGCTCTCTGTTCCTCATAGCAAGGACTGATCATGAACAAGCTTTCACCCTCAGACAGACTTGCTGTGCTGCTTTCCTGAGCAGGAAGGACTCGGGATGCTGAGTTCACATGATCTGTGCGTGTTTGCCTCAAAGCCTGCGACTGCCTCCTCTCTGTTCATGATCTCAGATTTCTGCACTTTCCTTTTCCGGGACTTGGAGTGGCAGGTAGAGTCCTGGGCCCTCAGCCAGAGCTGTGACTATCATTGCACCATAGCACCTCTTCCCCCCCCCCCCCAGTACTTGCAGGAAAAACCCCATGAAAATTCCCTTTACACAAGATGTAATGTGGAAATTTCGGTATTTTTCTCACTCTGAGGTTTGCAAGTCATCATCTAAGCAAACGTGAAACATTAGCCCTGCAAATATTAATGGATGTTAATTTTAAAAAGGTCACTTTCTTATCCTGCAGGACCATATCTTAAAAGAAGTTAAAGATAAAGATACTCCCCCCCGCCACCCCGTCCTTGTCCTAACATAAGACCTGCTATACTGAGCCAGATCAAAAGGTCCATCAAGCCTAATATCCTGTTTCAAACAATGGCCAGTCATAGTCCCCACAGATTCCCAAAAGGTAGATTGATTCCCAAGGATAAGCAGCGGATTTTCTCTAATCTACCTTCAGAACTGTTTATGGACTTTTCCTCCAGGAGCTTGTCCAAATCTTTTTTATACCCAGCTACACTAACAGCTTTTACCACACTGTCCTTCAACAAATTCCCAAGCTTAACGACGCATTGCGAGAGAAAATGTTTCGCCTCTTTGTTTTGAACGTGCTATTTAGTAACTTCATTGCGTGTGCCATAGTCCTTGTACTCTTTGAAAGAGTAAACCATTGCTTTGCACTGCGCTCATTATTTCATAGACACCCATCGTATGGGAGTCTCTTTTCCAGGCTGAAGACCCCTAAACCGTTTAGGCTTTCCTCATAGAAGAGTCCTTCGATCTCCTTTATCATTCTGGTCACTCTTCTCTCTGCCTTTTCAAATTCTTCTATATCTTTTCTGAGATGCAGCGACCAGAACTGCGCACAGTACTCAGTCCCACTATGGAGTGATACGGAGGCATTTACAGTAATATTCTCGGTTTTGATATTCATGCCTTTTCTTATAATTCCTGTTTCCTTTTTTTTTGGCAGCCGCAGAAATATTTGCAGGGTGTACCACAGTGGTCCTAAACTGGGGGTTTGGGACCCACATCATCAGTAGTTGGAGGTCACAGAAACAGGGTTGCTCCATGTCTCTCTGGACCTCCACTGCAGCCTGTGTCCAGTAGTGGCAGTCATCATGGGGCCTGTGAGTCACACTGCCAGGGACCCCAGCTAGGACATGGGCAGCCACTGAGGGGCCTCTTTGAGAAAGCAACAAAAGAGAGTGCAGTGTAAGTTGAACCCTCCAGCACTCTGGACTGGCCTCAGTAGACCCAATCAAGACAAGACAAATTAAAACACCCGCATTAAACAGGGACAGACCAAGACAAGAGATACCAGAGCACAAACCCAACCCACAAAGACCCCCAAGAGAATCCTACTAAAGGCTCAGAGGTAACTGCCCTGCTTTGCCCTAAACTGTGCCTCGCACACACGTCCTGCCCCCTTCCTCCTAGGTGGGCTTCCTGTTAGACTGGAAACCCATGCAGGACACAGGGAGGGGGACGGGGAGGTCTGTGAATGCAAAACTGACACACAAGGCCCTGCCCTTACTACTGCTTTGGATGAGCGAGGGGAGGACGAGGGGTCTGCAGCTTTATATCACCACCACCTGCGATCACGTGAATTTGTAAATGTTAAAACTGGGTCATGGAGGGGAAGGAGGTTACTATCTGTTGTGTGTACGCGCTAATATAGCCCAGGGCTCGTTTTTTGACGGTGTTCTTCCACTTATAGAGGAACATAAACGGGAGTGCTTGGTGGTAGGGGGGATTTTAATGTGGTAGTAGACCCCCGCCTGGATACCTCGGAGAGGGCTAGGAGGTGGGATAAAATGGGGAGAAAGAAGTTGGTTAAAATGATGGCTGCACTGGGGCTAGTGGACGTCTGGAGGTATAGTCATGTTGGGGAAAGAGCATATACCTTTTTCTCCCATCCGCATAAATCGTATAGTAGAATAGATATGTTGTGGATATATTCGAGATGGTTGGATAGGGTGGGTGCAGTTGATATTGGGGTTTGTGTCCTGGACCGACCATGCGCCGGTAATCCTGGTTCTTGCTCTCTATAAGGAAAGAACTGTACTTAGGTTCTGGAGGTTGAATGAATCGCTGTTGGCAGATCTGGAGGGAGTGGCCAGTTTAAGGGGTTGCATTAAGGAGTATTTCCAATTAAATGGGGGAGCGGAAGTTGCCCGGGAGATAGTGTGGGATGGTATGAAAGTGGTAGTTCGGGGGTGTTTAATAGCCCTGGCGGCAAAAAAGAGGAGGCAGGTGGGTGAGGTGGAAGAAGGGTTGAGAGTTCAACTACAGCAATTGACTAGAGAGCATCAAAGGAATGGGAACAAGGTGGTGTTGCAATGGTTGACTAGGGTACAGGAGGAGCTGGAGGCATTAAGACTGGGTGATGTGGCCTTTCAAATGAAGAGGCTGCAACAAGCCTATTATATGGGGGGAAATAAGCCGGGTCGGTACTTGGCATGGCATCTTAGAAGTAGGCAGGTGCAGCAGCAACTATATAAGCTGAAGAATGAACAGGGGGAATGGGAATATGGGACGGTGAAGGTTCAGGAGATTTTTTGTAAATATTATAGGGCCCTATATCGGGCGGAGAGGAGGGGATCGGAGGCAGAGATTCGACAATATTTGGGAACACTTTTTCTCCAGGACCAAGCAGGAAGTCAGTCCTCACTTATGGGTGACGTCGGCGCCGACGGAGCCCTCGCGGAGCAATTTTCCCCAGCTTTCAAAGAAAGCCTTTGGGAATTGCAGCGCGCATGCGCGGTCCTCTTCCCGCCCAAGGGTGCCATCTTAGCCAGTCTTCTTTTTTCCGCGGAGCCCTACAGACGTCCCCGTCTTGTCCCCGCGAAAAAGTCGATATTTCTTCGTTATTTTATTCTTTTTCCTTTGGTTCGACGCCGGTCTTTTTCCCGCCCGGACTCGCGACGCCAGTCACGAGTCCTCTTCCTTTTTTCGGTTTTTCTGACTTAGTCAGCTTTCATTTTCGATTTTTCCCTGGCAGCCCGGTCCTTTGACCTCGCAGGGGCCCTTTTTCCCCCGATGGCTGCCAGTGGTTTTAAGCGGTGTGGTCAGTGTGACCGAAATATGTCACTAACTGACACACACGACTTTTGCCTCCGCTGCCTGGGCCCGGATCATGAGGAATTGATCTGTGGGCCCTGCGGCAAAATGTCCTCCAAAGCGTTGAGAAGTCGGCGGCATCAGCGTGATAGGATCTTCGCTGACCCCAGCCGTACCCGGACCTCGTCGGAGGCCTCCGCGTCCAAAGGCTCCAGCTCGGACCGTCGCCGGAGTTCCTCCGACAGGGGTTCTCCCTCCGGGGACCATTGTCGGAAGGTGAAACCCGCGAGGGCGGCGTCGGTGGACGCTCCTGGTTCCGCGAGGGCCAGGTCGCATAGCCCCGACAGCCGCCCCGGGTCCTTGGAGAAGGAGCACCTCACGAAGCGACCTCGCCTGGAGTCGGAGATGCCTGCTCGGGTAAGTCCTGTGGTCCTTCTGGACTCGCCTCCGTGACAGCCGCCGTCGGGGCCCGAGTCGGGGGCTGCTGGGTCACCTGAGCTCGGACTCAGGTTGACGGCCTTGGAGAGCAGACTGTCTGCCTTCATGGACCAGCAGCGGGCACTGCTCGCTGGCCTCGCTGGCGCCGCTGCCCCGACCGCCGGGACGTCGACGTCCAAGTCGACCCCGGAGACCGAGCCGATCCTCGAGTCGATGCGAACTCGAGTCGATCCTCGGCCTCCTGTTCGGGACCGAGGTCGCCGACGCCGACTCCCTCGGCGTCGGGGCGGCAGGCGCCGCGCCCTGCCCGGGCCGACCCCACTGAGTCCTCGTCGGAGTCGGTCTGGGAGTCTGAAGAGGAAGAGTCGCCTGATTCTTTCCGGACTCGGTGTGTCCCCTCGGACTCACCGGAGTCCGAGCCTCGGAAGCAGTCCCCCCCGGACGATGCCCGGTTCTCGGACTTCGTAAGGGATATGGCCAAGGCTTTGGCCTTCCCTGCGGACCCCGAGGAGGAGCCTCGAGCCGAAGAGCTCGACGCCCTCCAGTATGACTCTCCCGCAAGGGAACACTTTACTGTACCGGTTCCTCCTATGCTGGAACGACTACTCTTCCGCATGTGGGAGAGTCCGGCCTCCTCGCCGGTCCTGAGCAAGCGGGTCGATTCTATCTATCGAGTCCGCAAGAGCCCTGGCTTTCAAAAGGCACAGCTACCACACCATTCCATGGTAGTGGAATCGGCCATGCATCGTCTTAAGAGCCAGAAGATGCACTCCTCGGTGCCTCCTGGCAGGGAGGCCCGTAACCTGGATGGCCTTGGTAAGAAGTGTTTCCAGGGCTCTATGCTCGCATGTCGTGTCCAGACCTACCAGCTATACATGGGCATGTATCTCCGAGATCTGGCTAAAGAACTAGCTGGATTCTCCGCTGGTTTGTCCGAGGAACCCTTGCGGAGGTTCCTGGCCTTGTCCACTGGCATTCGGGAATGCTCAAAGTTCATGTCCCGAGCAGCCTATGATGGCTTTGAAGCATCGGCTCGAGTGGCCGCAGCCGGCATCGGTGCCCGCCGACAGGCTTGGCTTCAGTCGTCAGACCTTGAGCCCTGGGTGCAGGACAAGTTGGTCGATGTCCCCTGCCGAGGCGAAAACCTCTTTGGCAAGCCCATGGCTGAGAAGGCTGCGCAAATTGAGACTGAGACTCTCACCAGGACCAGGCTTTCTAGGAAGACCTCTGCCCCTTCCCAGAAAAAGAAGGGCTCGGGAAAAAAGTCCTTTTACCCGAGGAAGGCGACTGCCTACAAACAATACCCCCATTATCAGGCCCCTGCAGCTCCCCAACAGGGCCAGCAGGCCAAGGGACGGGGTAACGGGTCCCGTAGGCAGCAAGCCCCCAAGCCTGCACCACCAGCCCCTGCTCCGCAGGGTGGGGGTTTTTGACTCACTAAGCATAGCCTCTCCCCCCCCGCTGGTTCCTCCCAGCGCCGGAGGCCGGCTGGTTCACTTCGCCCACAGGTGGTCCAGCATCACCGCAGATGCCTGGGTGCTTCAAGTCGTGCGAGAAGGCTATCTTCTCCACTTCCACCAGGTCCCTCCCTCCTCTTTTCCGGGAGAACCTCCACGACCCCCTCTACACAGGGAATTACTCCTTCAGGAGTTAGCAGGTCTTCTGCAGGAACAGGCGGTGGAACCGGTGCCACACCACCTGAGAGGTCAAGGCTTTTATTCCAGGTATTTTCTAATACCAAAGAGAACAGGAGGCCTCAGACCCATCCTGGACTTGCGCAACCTCAACAAGTTCCTTGTGCGGGAGAAGTTCAAGATGCTTACCCTTGGAATCCTTCTGCCCTACCTCCAGCAGGGAGATTGGCTATGCTCCTTGGATCTAAAGGATGCCTATACGCACATCCTCATCCACCCCAGCCACCGCCAATACCTAAGGTTTGTGGTGGCAGGAAATCATTACCAGTACAGAGTACTGCCCTTTGGCCTATCCTCCGCACCGCGAGTCTTCACAAAATGTCTCGCGGTGGTGGCGGCCCATCTCCGGCTTCACGGCCTGTATGTCTTTCCGTACCTCGACGACTGGCTCATCAGAGCGGCGTCCGCTCCGGAGGTCACCAGCGCCACACGCCGCACGGTGACTCTTCTGCAATACTTGGGCTTTGTTATAAATTTTGCAAAGTCCACTTTGCTCCCCTCACAGGATCTCGAGTTCATCGGCGCAAGGCTGCACACTCCTCAGGCACGAGCGTACCTACCGCTCGACAGGGCTCAACGGCTCATGGACCTAGCCGACCGTTTTCGCAGCCAGCCCCTGGTCTCCGCCAGGCGCTTCCTGAGACTACTCGGCCATATGGCTTCCACCGTCCATGTGACACCCA
This sequence comes from Ichthyophis bannanicus, assembly GCA_033557465.1. Classification (NCBI taxonomy): domain Eukaryota; kingdom Metazoa; phylum Chordata; class Amphibia; order Gymnophiona; family Ichthyophiidae; genus Ichthyophis; species Ichthyophis bannanicus. The sequence continues at coordinate 795,123,727 of CM066036.1, forward strand.
ATGCCCGCCTGAATATGCGGCCTGCTCAATGGTGTCTCCGCCAGCAGTGGCGACAAGCCACAGGCGGCCTAGCAGACCTAGTGCGCGTCTCCGAGCCGCTGATCTCGTCTCTCCGGTGGTGGCTTCAGCAGCCGAACCTGATATTCGGAATGCCTTTCCAGTCACCCCAGCCGACCCGGGTGCTGACCACGGATGCATCCCTCCTGGGCTGGGGAGCACATTGCCAAGGGGCACGTACTCAGGGCCTCTGGACCACGTGGGAGTCTGCTCAGCAGATCAACTTCCTGGAGCTCAGGGCGATCCGCCTGGCTCTCAAGGCCTTCTCCCACCTGACTTCCCACCAGTCCGTCCTTGTCCAGACGGACAATCAAGTTGCCATGTTCTACGTGAACAAGCAGGGGGGCACGGGCTCCTTCCTCCTCTGCCGGGAGGCACAGAAGCTCTGCTCTTGGGCCGTCAGTCACGGCATCCTCCTCAAGGCAGTTTATCTCCCGGGCCGAGAGAATTGCCTGGCGGACAAACTCAGCAGGATCCCTTGGTAGTTCAGAAGCTCTTCCTAAAGTGGGGCCTCCCCACGGTGGATCTCTTTGCCAGTCCTCACAACCGGCAGCTTCCTCGCTTCTGCTCTCGTCAGCCACACCCCCTTCGGGTTGCGGCGGACGCGTTTCTGATTTCATGGTCGGGGAGCCTTCTGTACGCTTTCCCTCCCATCCCGCTAGTCTCTCGGACTCTTTTCAAGGTTCTCCGAGACAAAGCCTTCATGATCCTGGTGGCCCCTCGTTGGCCCAGACAGCCGTGGTTTCCGCTCCTGCTGCAATTGGCGGTGGAGGATCCATTCCCTCTGGGGGTACAACCGGATCTCCTCACTCAGGATCAGGGGTCTCTACTACACCCCAACCTCAGGTCTCTCAACCTCATGGCCTGGCTGCTGAGAGGGTAGTCCTTGCTCCCCTTCTCCTGCCGGCAGAGGTGGAGGAGGTCGTCTTGGCTTCGCGACGGCCTTCTACCCGCAAATGCTACGCCCTTAAATGGCGTCGCTTCGCCGTCTGGTGTACCCAACAGTCTCAGGATCCCTTCTCCTGCCCGGTGTCGGTGATCTTGCAGTACTTGCTACACCTCTCTAATCTGGGACTTAAGTCCAACTCCGTCAAAGTTCACCTCAGTGCTCTTTCGGCCCATCATGTGCCGGTGGACGGTAGACCTCTCTCCAGCGACCCTCTCGTAGCGAGGTTCCTCCGAGGTCTCCTTCTACTTAAACCACCTCTGCGCCCGCCAGCGCCTGACTGGGACCTGAATGTGGTTTTGCAGCGGATCACCTGTCCGCCTTTTGAACCTATGGCTACCTGTTCTCTCCGTTTTCTGTCTTGGAAAACACTGTTCTTGATAGCCCTCACTTCCGCTAGACGCGTAAGTGAATTGCAGGCCCTCCTGTCTGATCCCCCTTACACTCGGTTCTACAAAAATAGGGTAGTCCTACGGACTCACCCAAAATTTCTTCCAAAAGTGGTCTCCCCTTTTCACATCAATCAGGAGGTGGTACTTCCAACCTTCTTTCCCAGGTCACACTCCAGCCGAGCTGAAACGGTCCTCCATACCCTGGACTGTAGAAGGGCATTGAACTTCTACCTTGACCGTACGCGGGAGCACCGTAAAGCTGCTCAGCTTTTTGTGTCTTTTGACCCCAATAAATTGGGGCTCCCGGTCTCCAAGCGTACTCTGTCCATCTGGGTTGCGGACTGTATCTCTTGGGCTTATGGGGCAGCCGGACTCTCCTTAGAAAGTCGAGTCACGGCTCATTGCGTTCGGGCAAAGGCTACGTCAGTGGCTTACCTCCGCTCTGTTCCGCTGGCAGACATCTGCCGGGCCGCTACTTGGTCTTCGAGCCAGACTTTTGCGGTCCATTACTGTCTCGAGAGGGAGTCCCGCAGGGACAGTGCTTTCGGACAGGCAGTCCTCCGTAATCTCTTTGAGGTCTGAGCAACTCCTACCCTCCATCCCGGATGTGGGCTACCGGTGGGTAATGCTTCAGCGAAGATTCTTTCCTTCTGTGCTGCTGAGCTAGAGGGAGCTCATTTTTGTGCTTAGGGTCTCCGGTAGCCTTGAGCTTGGGAGTCCCATAAGTGAGGACTGACTTCCTGCTTGGTCCTGGAGAAAGCGTAGTTACTCACCTGTAACAGGTGTTCTCCAGGAGCAGCAGGAATCAGTCCTCACTACCCTCCCTCCTCCCCTTGGAGTTGCAATCGTCTGCTTATGTTCTTTTTGCAAATTTTTTATGCTGTCTTTTTTAGCTATGTCATCTGACTGGCTAAGATGGCACCCTTGGGCGGGAAGAGGACCGCGCATGCGCGCTGCAATTCCCAAAGGCTTTCTTTGAAAGCTGGGGAAAATTGCTCCGCGAGGGCTCCGTCGGCGCCGACGTCACCCATAAGTGAGGACTGATTCCTGCTGCTCCTGGAGAACACCTGTTACAGGTGAGTAACTACGCTGTCTCCCGACTCTGGAGGAGAAGGAACAGGTATGGTTGGATAGGGCGATTGAGGAAGAGGAGGTGAGAGTGGCAATTAATGGTCTTAAGGAAGGCAAAGCCCCGGGGTTAGACTGTCTTACGGCCCAGTTCTATAAGATTTTTAGTCATGAAATCTGTGGCGAACTCACACGGGTCTTTAATGGGGTTCAGCAGGGGGGGTTTCTCCCGCATTCTATGGCAGTGGCGGGGATCGTCTTGACACCTAAGCTGGGGAAGGATAAGGGAGCGAGTGAGTCATACCGGCCAATATCTCTTATTAATCTGGATGCGAAGATTTTGGCTAAAGTTATGGCTACCTGCTTGCAGAATTTCCTGCCGAAGTTGATAAATAATGACCAAACGGGCTTTATCCCAGGAAGGCAGGCCAGTGATAATATGCGGAAATTATTAAATGTTATATGGGTGGCTCGGACAAAGGGCATAGATTCTCTGGTAGTGGCGGTGGATGCTGAGAAGGCGTTTGACAGTTGAATGGCCCTTTATGTTTGCTGTGTTGCAGAGAATGGGGATTGGGGCGGGGTTTCAACAGTGGATTGGTGCGCTATATGACCAGCCGAAAGCTAGGATTCGGGTGAATGGTACTTATTCTGCAGAATTTGAGCTGGGGCGGGGCCCTAGACAGGGGTGTCCTTTGTCACCTCTGCTATTCGCACTAGTCATTGAACCTCTAGCACAACGGATTAGAGAGCATGCTGGCATTAGGGGTATTTCGGTAGGTGGCGGAGAATATAAAATTTCACTATTTGCTGATGATATCATCTATACTGTGAGTAGACCGGTAGAGACGTTACCAGTTTTGGTGGAGGAAATAGGGGAATATAGTTTAGTATCGGGATATAAAATGAATATGGGTAAAACTGAGATTTTGAAGATTGGACTGGGACTTACTGCGGAGACCCAGTTGAAGGAGAAGTATCCCTTTAGGTGGGCTAAGCAGAAGTTAAAATATTTGGGGGTTTGGATATGTTGTGATTGGAAGCAACTGAGAAGATTGAATTATGATCCCTTAATTGCTGAGATGCTGAATGATCCGGAGAGGTGGGATAAGGATACTTTTTCATGGGTAGGGCATATTGCCATTATTAAAATAAACCTGTTGCCTAGGATACTATATTTGTTTGCGGCATTACCCATTAAGTTGTCAGTGGCGCAATTGAGGATGTTGCAGCAAAGAATTTTCTCCTTCATTTGGAGGCGGCGTCCTCCTAGGCTGAATAGAAGGGTGATGTGTATGCATAGAAGTGAGGGTGGAATGGGGGTCCCGGATTTGTTGCGCTATTATAGGGCGGCGCAGTTGCGGGCGCTTGTGTATTGGGTGCGAGCGGAGGAGGCCTTAAGTGGGAAGTGTGAGTTGTCAGACCGTTTGTGGGGTTCTGATCGGGGGGCGGGGGAACTAAGGATGGGGAGAAGCAGGAGATGAACCCATTTACGGAGCTCACTTTAGAGGTCTGGAAACAAGAGAAAACACACTTGGTGAGAAAGAGGGTGGCAATCCAACTCCAGAAAATTAGGAGATGTAGTGGTTTTTCTGAGGGGGGGAGAGCTGTGGTCTATAAAAAATGGGAAGACAAAGGTTTGGTGTGGATGGGGCAGTTGTTCATGGAGAATGGACAGCTGGGTACATTTGAGCAGCTACAGGTGAAATACGCCCTGGGGAAGGATGATTGGTTTGGCTACCGTCAAATAGTGCATTTTGTGCAGAATAGTCTGAAGGGGGTGGAAAGGGGCGGTGTGTGTACTCCTTTTGAAAGGGTGTTACTCTGGGGAGGGGCATTGCGGGGTTTGGTCTCACTGATCTACAAGGGCTTGGAAAAGGGAGGGGCATATGCGGCGTACCAGGTGGGGTGGATGCGTGACCTGGGAGGTGTATGGGACGAGGAAAGGTGGAGGTTGGTTCATGAGGCAGTTAAGATTGTGTCCAGCTCGCCTTCGGTGCAGGAACACTGTTACAAAATGTTGTACCGCATGTATCTCATGCCATAAAGATTAGCTGAAATGGATAAAACAAAGGAGCCATACTGTTGGAAAGGCTGTGGGGCTTTGGGTGCGTATTTGCATGTGTGGTGGGAGTGCCCTGTGATCCAGGGAATATGGGGTTGGATGCAGGACTTAGTAGAGAATATGCTGGGTTGGAAGGGGAAGTTGCGGCCCAGACAGGTGCTGTTGGGGGAATGGGGGGAGTTGGAGTATGATGTGGGGTATTTACTGAAGATGATTTCCATTGCAGTTCGGATGGAGATAGCTTGGGGGTGGAAAGGAACTTGTGGGCCGGAAGTGGATTGAGTGTTGAAGTGGGTTGTATTTATTTGTCATATGTCGGAATTACAGGTGCGATTGACTAATAAATTGAGTAGTTACTATCGTAAGTGGCAGCCTTTCTTGAGGTGGCGGAGGGGTGTTGAAGAGGGGGGGTTATGGCTGGGAAGGAGATGGTTTTAGATCGGGATGAGACAAGGATAAATAGAGGGGAGGAGTCGGTAGACGGATAAGGAGGGTTAGTTCCATGGGGGGGTGGTGGAGGAGGCAGAGGGTGGACGGGGGGGGATGATGAGGGTCTATTGTATGGTAATGTTAGTGGGAAGGTTGTAGAGGCAGACCTAGGTAGGTTATTGGTTAAATATATGCACTTCTGTTTCTGTTTCAGCTGATATTGGGCTCCGGGTTACTTGGGTGAGGTGGGGGGGGGGGGGTTAGTTTGTGAGTGGATTGATGTACTGTCTTTACTGTTTAAAGGGATATGACTGGGCTGTTATCTGGGGGTGGAGTCACTGTTGCTGTATTTTTCAGTCATGTACTGTTATGTTTATATTTATTTATTTATTTAACAATTATTTCTATACCGCTTTTTCCCAAGTATCATGTGCGGTTTACAATGAACAGTAAGTTATATGGTGTGTGAAATAGCATACCTAGTCATTTTACATAGAACAGGTGGAACTATTTACAAGTAACAATATAAGGTTTGAACAGTAAACTATTAGAACATATTTACATTGTAGGTATTTACAAATTATATCATAGATCAATTGTGATGCATAAATTATTTTAAATGTGACGGATCACAGTTATCTGTATGTATGAGCGGTGTGGTTAAGTATTGTGTGGCTATGTTATTATTTGTTATTTGTTAAGTGTTATGTAGTGTAGTAGTATGGTTGTTAACCTGTGTCTCTTTGTGTAATCTGATTAGATTCTGCTCTTTTGTTGTAGTGTAAAGAGAATAAATAGGTTTTCAGTTTTTTTCTAAATTCCTTTATGTCCGACAGTAGGCGAATGTTGTCAGGAAAGTTATTCCAGAGGATAGGTGCTGAATGGGAGAAGGCCCTCTTGTTGGTTTGTTTTCTAGCTTTTGTGTAATCTTTTGGTACTGATATAGTGTTTGTGTTTCTGCTCTTTTGTGACCGTTTATCTATATCTGTGTTGATGAGTGTATTGAGTACCGATGGTGCTAAGTTATTTATTAGTTTAAATGTGGTTAAAAGAATCTTGTATTTTATTCTGCTGTAAATAGGTAGCCAATGAAGTTCAGCCAGGATAGGTGTGATATGTTCTATTGAACTTATATTCATTATTATCCTTGCTGCTATGTTCTGAGTTAGTTGTATCTTTTTAATGTTTTGCTTTGTGATGCCATTAAGGATTATATTTGCAAAATCAAAGTGTGGGGTTATGATAGCCTGAATTATAGTTATGAAGTCTTGTAAGTGAATCAATGGTCTTAATTGTCTCAATGTCTTAAGTTTGTAGTGTATGTTTTTTGTTAGATATATTATGTGTGAATCCATATTAAGTTTATTGTCGAGTATCACACCTAGGTATTTTATTTCTTTTTTATGTTGATCTCATGGTTATCTAGGGTAATGGTGCTTGGGGGTGTGTATGTTTGATTTTTAGTAATATATAGTACATCAGTTTTTGAGAAATTAATGTGTAAGTTCTGATCCTTGAGCCATGTTAGTTCTTTAAAACATTCTGTTATTTGTTGAAGTGGAGGGTGCGGGATTTTAATGAGTGTGCATTAATAAAAACTTTAATACAAAAAACAAAACAAAACTGGGTCTTATTGGGAAGCGCTGCCCTAAACCGATGTAAGTCGAAAATGATTGTTTTATCCACAATCCAGTTTTGACATGAATAGGGCCGGTGCTTACTCACAACACATCAATGTGTGACAGCCCCAGGACTCTTCAACATGTCGCAGCAAGAGGTTGCAAATCTGTGGCAGAATTTTGAAAATTATATGGCTATTATATGGCTCGGTTTCATAATGTTTCATATGTTTGCATATTAAATCATGGAATTCATTTTTTTTTTACAAAAGTGTCCTTTTCTAGTATTTATTTGGTCCTTTTTAGGGGAAAGGCATCTTAGCGATTGGGACCAGGAAGGGGTCTGGGCTCTGGGGTCCAGGGAATGGGGAGAGACTGGCAGATGGATAGGGGATGTAAGGACAGATGGGACTATAAGCGAAAGGGATGATGGGGAAAATTATAGAACTGAGGAAGGAGAAGAAAAGAAGGGAACATGGAGGAAAATGAGGGGATCCCCCTCCAGCGCCTCTCTGATCCCCCTCCAGCGCCTCTCTGATCCCCCTCCAGCGCCTCTCTGATCCCCCTCCAGCGCCTCTCTGATCCCCCTCCAGCGCCTCTCTGATCCCCCTCCAGCGCCTCTCTGATCCCCCTCCAGCGCCTCTCTGATCCCCCTCCAGCACCTCTCTGATCCCCCTCCAGCGCCTCTCTGATCCCCCTCCAGCGCCTCTCTGATCCCCCTGCAGCGCTTCTCTGATCCCCCTCCAGCGCCTCTGATCCCCCTGCAGCGCGTCTCTGATCCCCCTGCAGCTCCTCTCTGATCCCCCTCCAGCGCCTCTCTGATCCCCTCCAGCGCCTCTCTGATCCCCCTCCAGCACCTCTCTGATTCCCCTCCAGCGCTTCTCTGATCCCCCTCCAGCGCCTCTCTGATCCCCCTGCAGCGCTTCTCTGATCCCCCTGCAGCGCCTCTCTGATCCCCCTGCAGCGCTTCTCTGATCCCCCTCCAGCGCCTCTCTGATCCCCCTCCAGCGCTTCTCTGAACCCCCTCCAGCGCCTCTCTGATCCCCCTCCAGCGCCTCTCTGATCCCCCTCCAGCGCCTCTCTGATCCCCCTCCATTGCCTCTCTGATCAAATCTACTTCTAATCATACCTTGCCAAGAAAACTCAGGGGCTGCTGGGTCACCTGGAGTCAGCATTGACTCAACGGCACACATTGCATTTTTTTGACAGCTGTCAAATATTTTTCACAGTTTCTGTCTTCTTCCCCCTTTCCTTCCTTTTCTTCCAGCAAGTAAATTTGTGCATATGGAGCTTCTTTGTGGAAGGTTTGTGTTCCAGTCCATGCCTCATTTTAGTAGCCCTTCTCTGAACACTCTTCAGCCTCTGAATGTGCTACCTAAGCTCTGGTCTCCAAAACAGAGCACAGTATTCAGTATAGGGTCTCGGTGACCCCTGTAAGGGTAATATTACCTCTGTGTCCTATTCTTGAATGGTCTAAGCATTCTCAGTTGACTAGATGTAACAGACGATATAATAGATCTGAGGTGGAACAGACTCTGAGTAAAGGACAGATCCCGTTAGGTATCCCCAAATAACTGTAGGCCACTTAGCAAGAGTGGATTCAACTGCTCTGACTTGATATATAAGACAGTCGATAAACCAGTTGCGTTCTTCAAGAAACAATAAGTTGTAACAGGTCTACGTTTTTGTGTTGTGGTGGGGATAAGGTCAGTTAGTACATTAGGGGCTGAGGTGGATATGATATTTTGGGATAAGAAGGGGAGGTTTTTGGTGGTTAACCTGAAAATTGGGGAGAATTATTGGAATGTAGTATGTGTTTATGCTCTTATGTTTACTAAACTGCGATAATGTCACCCGCGTTAGGTTCCGCGGTACTGGTCAGATGCCCATATAAAGGCATGGGCGGTGCAGAAATATCACTACACCAGGAAGATGTATTACAACTATTTAATAAACTGAATAGTAGCAAATCACCTGGACCAGATGGTATACAATCCAAGAGTGTTGAAAGAACTGAAATATGAGATTGCAGACCATCTGTGAATTTTCATTAAAATTATCTGTAATACCTGAAGATTGGAGGGTCGCCAATGTAACGCCAATTTTTAAAAAGGGTTCCAGGGGTGACCCGGGAAATTACAGACCGGTGAGCCTGACGTCAGTACCGGGGAAAGTGGTAGAAACCATCATAAAGAACAAAATTACAGAGCATGTAGATAGTCATGGCCTAATGGGAGACAGCAACAAGGCTTTAGACAAGGAAGATCTTGTTTTACTAATCTATGTTTTTTTGAAGGTGTGAATAAATAGGTAGACAAAGGTGAGTCGGTTGATATAGTGTATCTGGACTTTCAGAAAGCCTTTGACAAGGTCCCTCATCAGAGACTTTTGGCAAAACTGAAAAGTCATGGGATAGGAGGCAGTGTACTATTGTGGATCGGGAACTGGTTAAAAGATAGAAAGCAGAGGGTAGGGCTAAATGGCCAATATTCCCAATGGAAAAAGGTGAATAGTGGAGTACCCCAGGGATCTGTACTGGGTCCGCTACTTTTTGACATATTCATAAATGACCTAGAAAAGGGAATAACTAGTGAGGCTATCAAATTTGCAGACGATACAAAACTGTTTAAAGTTGTTAAAACCAAAGAGGACTGTGGAAAACTGCAGGAGGATCTGGATAAATTGGAAGACTGGGCATCCAAATGGCAGATGAAATTTAATGTGGACAAGTGCAAAGTTATGCACCTAGGAAAAAACAACCCACACTATGGTTACACGATGCAAGGTTCCACATTGGGAACCACCACCCAGGAAAAAGATTTAGGCGTCATTGTGGATACCATGTTAAAACCCTCCGCCCAGTGTGCAGCAACGGCCAAGAGAGCAAATAAAATGCTAGGTATGATAAGGAAAGGAATGGAAAATAAAACAAAAGATATTATAATGCCTCTGAATCATTCCATGGTGAGACCGCACCTTGAATATTGTGTGCAATTCTGGTCGCCGTATCTTAAAAAGGATATAGCGTTATTAGAAAAAATACAGAGAAGAGCCACCAAAATTGTATAAGTTGGATTAGCAGGGTATTAGCTCGGCAGTTGAAGGCAGAGACCAAGCAGCAAATGGTATTTAAAATTAGGACCAAAGAGGGAGGGCTTACAACTAAGTTTGCTCAGATATAGAAAGAGTTTAGACAATACCGTCAGCAGCTACATCCCTCTCCTTTCCCCTTCCACTCTCCCATTCTCATGTGCCTTCTGGAACGCACAATCGGTCTCCAATAAACTTGCTTTTACTCATGATCTCTTTACCTCTAACGCCCTACATCTTCTCGCCCTAACTGAGACCTGGCTCCTCCCAGATGATACCGCATCTATTGCTGCTCTCTGTCATGGGGGCTATCAGTTCTCCCATACACCTCGCTCCACTGGCCACGGTGGTGGTGTGGGGCTTCTACTGTCTCCCTCTTGCCACTTCCAACCCCTCCTGCTGCCTCAGTCCCACTCCTTTCTCTCTTTTGAAGTCCACTCCATTCGCCTCTTCTCACCACTTCCCCTCTGAGTAGCTGTTATCTATCGCCCACCCGACAAGTCTGCTTCCACCTTCCTTTCCGACTTCGACTCCTGGCTTTCCGTCTTTCTGGATCCCTCTTCCCCCAATCTCATTCTTGGCGATTTTAACATTCACGTTGATAACCCCTCTGATCCCTTGCATTAAAGCTCCTCGCCCTTACCTCCTCGTTTGACCTCCAACTCTGTTCCACTGCCTCCACCCACCAGCACGGCCACTGCCTTGACCTAGAAACATGATGACAGAAAAAGACCACATGGCCTATCTAGTCTGTCCTTCCATAACAACAACTACAACAGTCCACTTTTTACCTTTAGAGATCCTCTGTGTTGGTCCCATGCTTTTTTGAATTCAGTTACTGTCCTCATCTCTACCACCTCCACTGGGAGACTATTTCATGGATCCACTACTCTTTCTGTAAAGAAATATTTCCGCATATCACTCCTGAATCTATCTCCCTTCACCCTCATCCCATGTCCCCTCGTAGCAGAACTTGCTTTCAATTGAAAGAGGCTCTCTCTCTGAACATTTATGCCACAGAGGTATTTAAACATCTCAATCATATCACCTCTATCCCGCCTTTCCTCTAAGGTGTACATATTAAGATCCTGAAGTCTTTCCTCATATGCTTTATAATGAAGCCCATTAATCATTTTAGTTGCAACCCTCTGCACCGACTCCATCCTGTTCACATCCTTTTGAAGGTGCGGTCTCCAGAATTGCACACCATACTCCAAATGAGGTTGCACCAAAGACTTATACAGAGGCATTATCACCTCCTTTTTTCTGCTAGCCATTCCTCTCCGTATGCACCCAAGCATCCTTCTAGCTTTTGCCATCGCCTTTTCTACCTGTTTAGCTACTTTAAGATCATCAGACACAACCATGCCTAGGTCCCGCTGTTCTTTAGTGGACAAAAGTACTTCACCTCCTATACTGTATTGCTCCCTTGGATTGCTGCAGCCCAAATGCATGACCTTACATTTTTTAACATTAAATCCCAGCTGCCAAATTCTAGACCATTCTTCAAGCTTAGCTAGATCCCTCCTCATGTTATCTACACCTTCCTGGGTGTCTACTGTATTGCAGATTTTGGTATCATCTGCAAAGAGGCAAACCTTACCCGACAGCCCTTCCGCTATATCACTAACAAAGATGTTAAAAAGAATCGGACCAAGGACAGATCCCTGGGGCACACCACTGGTAACATCCTTCTCCTCAGAGTGAGGCCCATTTACTTGTACTCTTTGTCGCCTCCCACCCAACCAATTTCTAACCCAAGCAGTAACTTTAGGGTCCATCCCTAGGGTGCTCAGTTTGTTTATAAGTCGCCTGTGAGGAACAGTGTCAAAGGCTTTACTGAAATCTAAATACACCACATCTAGAGCTCTCTCTCGGTCCAACTCCCTGGTCACCCAGTCAAAGAAATCAATCAGATTTGTCTGACAAGACCTGCCTCTGGTGAATCCATGCTGCCTCGGATCCTGTAATCTGCTGGACTCCAGAAACCTCACTATTTTCTCTTTCAGCAGCTTTTCCAATAATTTACTCACCACCGAAGTTAAACTAACCGGCCTGTAGTTTTCAACCACATCCTTACTTCCGCTTTTGTGTAAAGGCACCACATGAGCCTCTCTCCAGTCCTTTGGCACCACTCCCGACTCCAACGAGGCATTGAAAAGGTCAGTCAGTGGAGCTGCTAGAACGTCCCCAAGTTCCCTCAGTATTCTAGGGTGTATCCCATCCGGTCCCATCGCTTTGTCTACTTTAAGTTGACCTAGTTTCTCTCGAACACAGTCTTCTGAAAATTGTTCAAGATGTCCCTCGCTTCTGTTCTTATTTGTGAGTGTTTTCTGAGGTCCTGCTCCTGGTTCTTCATCTGTGAACACAGAACAAAAATATTTGTTAAGCAATTCCGCTTTATCCTTATCAGCTTCTACATATTCCCCCCCTGCACCCTTGAGTCTGACAATACCACTTTTGCCCTTCCTCTTCTCACTAATATATCTGAAAAATGTCTTATCCCCCCATTTTATTGCATTGGCTATTTCCTCCTCCTTTTGAATCTTTGCCTTCTTGACTACTTTGCTAGCTTCTCTAAGTTTTTCGAAATACAGATGCCTGTCTTCCTCTCTCTGTGATCTCTTGTATTTCATGAAGGCCTCCCTCTTTTTCTTCACTTTTTCAGCTACTTCCTTTGAAAACCATAGCGGTCTCCTGTTCCTTTTGCCTTTATTTACCATTTTAACAAAAAGGTTGGTTGCCCTTAAAATACCCCCTTTCAGTTTTGCCCACTGTTTTTCTACATCCCCCAGCTGTTCCCATCCCACTAACGACTCTCTGAGGTATTGGCCCATCTTCGCAAAGTTAGTCTTCCTAAAGTCTAAGATCCTCACCTTGGAATGGATTCTAACAGCCCTAGTCCTAATACTGAACCACACCATCTGGTGATCACTGGATGCAAAATGATCTCCCACTACAACATCAGAAACACTTTCACCATTGGTAAGCACCAAGTACAGTATGGCCCCTTCACGTGTGGGGTCTGTTACCAATTGCCTGAATAGTTCTCCCTGTAGAGAATCCAGGACCTCCGTACTTCTAGATGATACTGCAGCAGGAATGTGCCAATCAACATCTGGCATATTGAAATCTTCTATCAGTAGCACCTCTCCTTTCCTAGCAATGCTGTGTATGTCTTCAATTAACTCTCTGTCCACCTCTTCCTCTTGTGAGGGAGGTCTGTATATCACACCAATGCAAATAGATTTCTCTTTCCCTCTTTCTAGTTTAACCCACAATGCCTCCTCTCTCCCTTTTAAGCTCTGTAATTCCAAAGCTTTAATAGTAGTTTTTACATATAGTGCCACTCCTCCTCCCCTTCTTCCTACCCTGTCCTTTCTGAATAAAGTATAGCCAGGTATAGTTACATCCCAGTCATGGTTTTCTGTGAACCATGTTTCTGTAACTGCCACTAAATCCAAGTCAGCCACTCCCACCAAAGCCTCAACTTCAGCGATCTTATTTCCCATGCTACGGGCATTAATACACACTGCTTTCCATATGTTACCCCTGTTACCCATTTCCATAAAGGTATTTAATGTATCACCTACCTGGGGGCTTTCACTTATCGGGGGGCTTTCTTCACCCATCCCCAACGAATCTAGTTTAAAGCCCTCTTCAGTAGATTAGCCAGTCTACTACCAAAGATGCGTTGACCTTTCTTGGACATATGGATGCCATCTCTGCTCTGCAACCCTTGGAACAGCATCCCATGGTCTAGGAAACCAAAACGCTCTCGATGACACCATCCACGCAGCCATGCATTCATCTCCAGGATGCGAGCCTCTCTGCCTTGGCCTTTACCCTCAACAGGGAGGATTGAAGAGAACACCACCTGTGCACCTAATTGCTTCACCCTCTGTCCCAGAGCCATGAAGTCACTTTTGATACGTTCCGAGGTATACCTGGCAGTATCATTTGTTCCAACATGGATTAGCAACATTGGGTAATAGTCAGTGGGCTTGATGAGTCTCGGCAAACTCTCTGTAACTTCTTGGATTTTGGCACCAGGCAGACAGCATACCTCTCTGGACATCAAGTCTGGTCGGCAGATGGACGCCTCAGTACCCCTCAGAAGAGAGTCTCCAACCACCACTACCCTTCGTTTCCTTCTAGTCACTGATTCTGCAACTTTGGGGTACTTGAACTCTGGTTCTTCCCTTTCCAGGGATGCTTTCACCTCCTCCACTTCCACGGCTGCATAATGGTTCTTCAATTCAAGGGCTGGAGAAGTTGGATTGGTGATTTTGCAGGCCCTGGTGACTTGTGTCCAACCATCGACATTCTGTTGGCACCCATCTTCTCCTGTGCTGGAGAGCTTGGTTGCTGCAAGAAGCATCTCATCAATGTACTTCTCACTGTCTTGAATGCTCCTCAGCCTCTCCACCTCCTCTCTGAGTTCCTCCACTTGTTTCCTCAGAGCTTCAGCATGCAGGCATCCTGCACATGGAACCGGTCCTTCAACTGGCATTAGGACCTCTGTCTGGACCGAGGCAGAAGCTGTAACGGGGGCAACAGCTTTAGCAATACGATTTTTCCCAGCCATTGTTCTGTTCGTGGAGCTTAGGTATCTGTTAAAGCAAAAGAGAGAGATCTACCAAGTACCAGCTGGTTTCGCAGCTGTCCTTTCAGAGAAAAAGCAGTTAAATTTCTTTAATTATATTCAAAATGTGCTGGTCCAATTCTCTGTGATTTGTTAAAGGGGGAGGTGCCCTATAAAGCAAGACTGCTCACTAGGGGTGGGTGGGAGTCGGGTTGGGTAGGGAGGGAACTAACACCTGATTAGGTGCTAGCAGTTTCTAAACCTGAGGAGGTTACTGGAGTTCAGCAACCTATTGAGCTCAAGGAAAGTTCCCCTAAAGCAGCAAAAAGAAAGTAACCTTGCTTTAAAAAATATACAAAAAAAACTTTTAAGAGCTCCCAGTCAGAGAGCTAGCAATGTAATATAATAAAACAAACAGACAAACCCTCAAATCCTTACTGTTTGTTTGATCTGTGGAGCCCTGGTTAGGAAAGCCTCAAAAGGGCAGGGCACTGGAGCCTTTTATGCAGGCTTCAACTGCACTCAGGAAACAGGCCCACTAACTCCTGATTAGGTGTTAGCAGTTTCTAAACCTGAGGAGGGTACTGGAGTTCAGCAACCTACTGTGCTCAAGGAAAGTTCCCCTAAAGCAGCAAAAAGAAAGTAACCTTGCTTTAAAAAATATACAAAAAACCCTTTTAAGAGCTCCCAGTCAGAGAGCTAGCAATGTAATATAATAAAACAAACAAACCCTCGAATCCTTACTGTTTGTTTGATCTGTGGAGCCCTGGTTAGGATTCCTCCCCCTCAGACTTCCGTAACTCAATCCTTCCCTTATCCGACCATCACCTTTTAAGCTTTAATCTTCAGAGGTTTAATCTCAACCTCGCCCTATCTCCTCCAACCTCTTTAGAAACCTTCATAATATTGATCCCTTGACTCTCTCCTCCTCCATTTCTCCATCCTTTCCTCCATTATGTCCTCCAAGTCTCTCGACGATGTAGTAACCTCCTATAATGCTGCACTCTCCTCAGCTCTGGATGCTCTTGCCCCACCCACCCCACGTCCTGTGTGACATTCAACACCCCAGCCCTGGCTTTCATCCAATACCCACTATTTATGTACCTGTGCCCGTTCCGCTGAACGTGCTTGGATCAAATCCCATTCCCCGGAAGACTTTCTGCACTTCAAATTCATGCTCAGCTCCTTCCAGTCAGCCATAGCACTCGCCAAACAAGAATACTACATTCATCTGCCTCGGATCCCCGCCGTCTCTTCAACACCCTCAGTTCTCTCCTCAAGGTGCCACCGCCCCTGGTCCCACCCTCCCTTTCTGCCCAAACCCTGGCCGACTACTTCTACGACAAAATCCAAAATATTACCCTCCAATTCCCCACTTTCTCTTCTACCTCCCCTCCCCCCTCCCTACAACCTCTGCTACCCTCTCCTCCTTCCCTGCGATCTCTGAAGAGGAAACCGCACTCCTCCTTTCTTTCTCCAAACCTACCACCTGTTCCTCTGACCCTATCTCCACCCATCTTCTAAGCCCCATCTCCCCCACCGTTGCCCCTTCCATCTCTCTTATTCTCAACCTCTCACTTTCCACTGCAACTGTCCCCGCTGACTTCAAACATGCTGTGGTCACACCTCTCCTCAAGAAACCCTCACTTGATCCCATCTGTCCTTCCAACTATCGACCCATTTCCCTCTTTCCCTTCATATTGTGATAAGGAAGCTTATCATAGCTCAGGAAGGAGCTATAGAAAAGGTGAAGTGTCTCTGAACAAGCAACCTGTCAGTTCTGGTAGAAATAAGAAAACAGAATTTTCCCATAAAAGACTACCAGTCCCAGAATGCACCAGGTTTCCAACAGCCATTAGAGGAGCTGAAGTGGGGAAACGTGTGTTCAATCAGGAGGGCTATGAGGTAATCCCTAAGCACTCATCTCAAAGGGCAGGGCCTGATTCAGCACAGCTGCGCTGTGTTAGGGAGGAGCACTCATCTAGGCAGAATAAAGGTAGAGTTTATTCTACAGAGAATCAGTATCTTGGACAGCTTGAGCTTGATCATCTTTATCATCAGGAGGATCATCAGAAGCAGAAGCCAAACCGGACGGACAGAGAGGGAAAGAAACCCTTTGGAAGAAAGAGGAGAAAAGCCTTTGAGGTCTAGAAGAGTCCAGAACAGTACGTATTGTCACAGGGTGGACCTAGGGCAGCCTGAGAAAGTGCAGAGCAGTGTGAATGATCACGGTAAAAGTGACAAGATAAACAGAGGAATGTTTGATGGTTGCCAGGGACAACCTAAGCACACGTGCACAGAGCCCAGAAAGACACACCCAGAGAGCAAAGCAAAGGAGTTTGTTTTACCCAATAGAGTGCAGCTGAGTGAAGGTGGAGTCAGGAGACACGCAGATAAAATAGACTCCCAAGGATTGAGAAACAGGGAACCTTTGAGAGAGAGGAAATCCTTGAGAGAGGAGCCGAGGAGAGAATCCCTGAGAGAGGAATTGGAGCAGCAGCAGATACGGTTGAAGCCATGCAAAGCCTGGAGCTGGCATGAGGAAGACGACGACAGTGAAAGTGAGTCAGTAAAGCAACAGGGGAGCCGGTGTGAAAGTTGGAGAGAATCCAGAGACCTCTGTGGTTCTGGGAGAAGGCAACACCCTGACAGCGTGAATGTGTTTGGAAGGCAAGAGAAATATAAGAAGACTGCAACAGCAGGTACAGGGGCAAAGAGTGAGTACAAGGGCTATTTGCTATCCGAAAGGGAAGAGCCCTGGAGGCATAGAAATACCCACATAAAGCCCAGATATTCAGAGGCTGATAATAGCTTTTCCCCTGATTATAAAAGCACTAAGAGAAGGGGGTTTCACTTACCAAGAAAAGCTGAAGAAATCCCTTATCACCGTGAGCTCCCAGCTTCTAGGGAAACACCGTTACACCGTTTGCAATCAGGCACAGCTGAGCTTGGAAAGCTAGGACAGACCCGGCCAGGAGCCTACCGTAATTACCCAGCTAGTAGGTCAAACAAGGACCTGAGGTATTCGTTAAGGCACAAGCAGGGGCAGGGCTCTGGAAGACACAACTCAGAGCTTTACGATATTTCCCAGAGGGGCAGTTCTGCACAAGGGAAGAGAAACTTCTTAAGTGACGAGGCAAGCCTGCCATACTTTTACCCCACGTTTGAAGTGAATAATGAAGATACTAATGAACAGGAGTTAATGGAGTATGAAAACTCAGAAGCATTAACAAGTCCAGAGATGATGGATTGTTCTCTCACTGTAATAGAGCCAGAATTCTCACTGAGGTAAATGTGAATGTGTGACCTTAACTCCAGTATATAAGAGGCAAGGCTGCAACTCTCTCTCTCTCTCTCTCTCTCTCTTGCCAAACAAACAATTAGGCTGTTTGTTATTTGCTTTTGTTTACAAGTTACAAGCTGAAGGAAGCTATTTTTGTTGTCTAGTTATATTTTGTTATAAGCCCAAAATAGGCTATTAATTTCTGTTGTATTTGAAAGAAGAAACCTCAAGGGACGGGGAATAAAACCCTAAAAAGAAAAGAACGTTTTCCTGTGTGATCTATATATATATATAAGCAAGGCACAACTACCACCCTCAGAAAGCCCAACAATACCAGTAGTCACCGCTGGGGCAGATGAGGTGTGACAGTATACTGGGAGGCATTCCAAGGGCCAGCATACACCATTGGACTGGGGAAAGCCAGAGGAATGGTGCTGCAGAGCTAGGAATCTCCAGACGGTACCTGTGAGAGAGACGACTACACGTGGAAGGGACCCTAAGACCCGTGCCAGAAGGTATGTGAAGAGAGATCCAGTGTCCAGGGATCTGGATTGGAAGGCTGGACATAAGAACTGGACTACATACTGGCCAGGCTATATAGAGAGGAACTCTAACAGCAATGGAAGCTCAGGCATGAACACTGATCTATGCCCTTGCTATAACCTTGAAAGACAGCAGGGAAACAAGTATTCTCCTGAAAGTGCTCCATTGAGAGATTCATCTATGCCAATCCATGATATTGAACCCATGCTTGCTGAAGAAGGGGGAATGATTGCAGATGAAGAATGTGTTTATATGGACTGCTCTCTGTCCAAACTCCTTTGGTGATTTTCTGTTATAAAGTACAGCAACCATCACAAAGAAATACAAACTTGTTCTTTAATCTACTCAGAAAAGCTCCTGAGTAAGGTTTCTAGCCACGCAGTAGAAAGCAAGCCAGCTAAGGGGTTTCAGCTGGATAACTGCTAGCAATTGAGCCTTACCTAATTGCTTGTGAGCTAGGAGAGAATCACTTCTGAATCTATGTGGGAAGATATAAGAAGTTAACCTGAAAAGAACAGTTTTTTTTTCTCTTTGTAGCTTTTGCTTTGATTGCCTGACAAGTTCAAATGTTGTTTTCCTGATTTTGTTTTTTCAAGTTTAACACTGAAAGCAAGTAACCTGATTTATGTGCTACCAAGCATATCTGTGTTGGGAGAAATAACCCCATAAATAAATATCTTATTGGCTTTAACACTTGAGCACAACTAAATTATTATCAGCAGCTGTGTCTGGTGTGAATGAACTACATTGCCCACAATCCCTTGCAAATCATATAGATATATGCACTTGCCAAGACTGTGAAGATTCTCACCCAGGCAACCATCTGACAATATCTAAACTACTTGAACGGGCAGTCCATCGCCGCTGCCTCGACTTCCTCTCCTCTCAGGCCCTCCTGGACCCCCTACAGTCCGGCTTCCGTCCCTTACACTCCACTGAAACAGCTCTTACCAAAGTCTCCAGTGACTTGTTCCTGGCTAAATCTAAGGGCTTCTATTCTGTCCTCATCCTTCTGGACCTCTCTGCTGCTTTTGATACTGTTGACCACAAACCTCTCCTCGATACCCTCTCCTCACTCAGTTTCAAGGGCTCTGTACTATCCTGGTTCTCCTCCTACCTCAGTTGGAGTACCCCAGGGATCCGTCCTGGGTCCGCTCCTTTTCTCTCTCTATACCCAATCCCTTGGTGCACTTATCTCCTCCCATGACTGTCAGTACCATCTCTATGCTGATGACTCCCAAATCTACCTCTCTACACCTAATATCTCTCCAGCAATCCAGACCAAAATCTCTGCCTGCCTCTCTGACATCGCTGCCTGGATGTCTCATCGCCGCTTGAAATTGAACATGTCCAAGACTGAACTCCTTGTCTTTCCCCCCAAATCCTCCCCTCCTCTCCCTCCTTTCTCTGTCTCCGTGGATGGCTCTACGATCCTTCCTGTTCCCTCGGCCTGCAAACTGGGGGTTATCTTTGACTCCTCTCTCCACACATATCCAGCTCGTAGCTAAGACCTGTCGTTTTTTTCTCTACAACATTAGCAAAATCCGCCCCTTCCTTTCTGAACACTCTACTAAAATGCTTGTCCACTCCTTGATCTCCTCATGCCTCAACTACTGCAACCTACTCCTTGCTGGTCTCCCTGTGAGTCATCTCCTTCCCCTTCAATCTATTCAAAATTCTGCTGCTTGACTAATCTTCCACCAGCCTCGCCATGCCCACATTACTCCTCTCCTCAGATCGCTTCACTGGCTTCCTATCCGTTTCCGCATCCAGTTCAAACTTCTCCTCCTGACCTATAAATGCATTCACTCCACGGCCCCTCATTACCTTTCATCTCTTATCTCTCCTTACAACCCCTCTCAGAAACTTCGCTCTTCTGACAAACTACTCCTATCTAGGCCCTTCACTCGCACCCCTAACTCCAGACTTTGCTCCTTTCACCTTGCTGCACCTTACGCCTGGAACAACCTACCTGTCTCTGTACGCCAGGCCCCCTCCCTGGCCCTCTTCAAATTCAGGTTGAAGACCCACCTCTTCACTGTAGCTTTCTGATCCTGACTCCTGTCCTTTGTCCTGCCCCAACTTCTGTCTTGACGAAATTACAAGTGCCTTAATTGTTTTGCCATGAATAGACCCTTGCCCCATGTGTGTTTGTCCCTTATTTGTGTTGCCATGAATAGACTTTGGCTCCATGTTTGTTTGCCCTGAATTGACTTTTGTTCCATGTTTTGTCTTGACTAGATTTTAGCTCAGAGGTTGAAGGAGAAATTCCCCTTTAAGTAGGCAAGTAGGGCTGTTAAATACCGGGGGTTCTTCTAGGGGAAGACTTGGAAGGCTTGTTCTCCTTGAATTATGAGCTGCTGAAGAGGAACATTTTGGGGATCAAGCTAAGTGGAGTAAGCTGCCATTGTTGTGGTTGGGTAGAATCTCGGAATGTCCTGCCACAATTGCTGAATTTATTTTTGGCTTTGCCAGTGTCTGTGCCTTCAGCCTTTATGAGGGGCTTGCAGGCGAGGGTTTTTGACTTTATTTGAAAGAGGCGACCACCCAGGGGCAGGAGGAGGAGGGTTATTGCAAAAGCAGAAGGAAGATGGGGGGGGGGGGGCTAGGGGTGCCAGATTTTGATTGTTATTACCAGGTGGCTCAAATGAAGCGAATTCTGAGTGGCAGGGCGTGCCCAGGATTAAACAGTGGGTGCAGATTGAGCAGGAGTTACGGGGGAGGTAGTCATCGAGGGGAGCTACATAGATGGTGATGGATGGGAGAAGAACCACGGGCAATCGATATCTAGATCTCACGTGGCAAGTGTGGGCAAATCAGTGGAGGACTCTGATGGGGGATTGGGGGTTTTCTGCCTTTTCCCCGATTCAGGGACATTCTACATTTATTCCAGGGTGTGAGGAAAGGAGGTTTGGGATTTGGGAAAGGAAGGGCCTGAATAGGCTAGGCCAGTTGGTTGCCCTGGGGGGGGGGGGGGGGCGGGGGGGGGGGGGGGGGGGGGTGGAGGGGGAGGGGGTAGTGAAGGAGTTTGCCCATGTGAAGGAGCAATGGGTGTTGATGGAAGAGGACAGGTATTCTTATGTTCAATTATAGAATTTCCTTCACAGTGCGCAGTTGTGGGAGGATTTGAGGAAAGAGTGGACCGCAATGGAGGAATTATATAAGGGGGCCAAGGGGACAAAGGGATTGCTATCTAAGATTTATATGATATTAACGGCTGGGTTTGACCGGGGGTTGAGTCCCTTTGCTAGGTGGGAGGAGGATCTTAGGGGGGGGGGGATCCGGGATGATAATAGAGGGGGGAATTTTTGTGGCTACAGTTAAGCTCTTGGTGGCGGTGAGTTTACTGGAGAACACCTATAAGGTACTGTATAGGACATATTTAATGCCCTCGAGACTTGGGAAAATGGGTAAGAGAGGAAGCATTTTATGTTGGTGGGGAAGCAGGTGCCTTTTTTCATATGTGGTGGACTTGCCCGGAGATTGTGAAGTTTAGGGATAGGATGGCGGGAGGGTTGGGAGAGATGACACACTTTGAATGGCATAGGGACCTGGTGTGCTGTTTGTTAAATGGGGAGTGTGAGGGGTGTGGCAAGAATTTGGTAAAGCTTGGCCATTTCTGGTTTGTGACTGCTAGAAAGGAAGTGGTGTTTTTGGAAATCTTTGAAAGCGCCTGATCTGGAAATAGTTAAGAATAGGATGATTTGCCGAATGTGTGAGATTACAGCGCATCAAACGCAAACTGCACAACATTTGTGGGTGTGGGAACCCTTCCTTAAGTGGGAACTGTGAGGGCTGGAATTTGGATGGCATGATGAGCTCCTTTATGACTGGAGTTGGCGGCTTTGCTGAGGGCTGCTGCTTATATCTGCTTTGAGTTCTAAGTTGCACGTCTACGGGTGTACGTATTGCTATGACCTGGAGATGCAGGGGCCACTAGGTTTAAATGGGGTGGGTAGATAAGGGGTGGGGGTGGGAAGGGTGGACGAGGTAGGATTGGGGGTTATAGTGCTGATTATAACTTTTGTTTGGTTTCAATAACATTTAAATATTAAGAAAAAAATTCATTCAGCGGTCCATCAGCGGATGGGGGGGGGGCGTTATCCAGATTTTTGCAGAGTGTCACATGATTACGTTACCTGTTGATGAGAGGTCACAGGCAACTTATAAACAAACTGAGCACCCTAGGGATGGACCCTAAAGTTACTGCTTGGGTTAGAAATGGGTTGAGTGGGAGGCGACAAAGCATACAGCTAAATGGAGCTCACTCTGAGGAGAAGGATGTTACCAGTGGTGTGCCCCGGGGATCGGTCCTTGGTCTGATTCTTGTTAACATCTTTGTTAGTGATATAGCGGAAGGGCTGTCGGTTAAGGTTTGCCTCTTTGTGGATGATACCAAAATCTGCAATAGAGTAGACACCCAGGAAGGTGTGGATAACACGAGGAGGGATCTAGCTAAGCTTGAAGAATGGTCTAGAATTTGGCAGCTGGGATTTAATGTTAAAAAAATGTAAGGTCATGCATTTGGGCTGCAGCAATCCAAGGGAGCAATAAACTATAGGGGGTGAAGTACTTTTGTCCACTAAAGAAGAGCGGGACCTAGGCATGGTTGTGTCTGATGATCTTAAAGTAGCTAAACAGGTAGAAAAGGTGACGGCAAAAGCTAGAAGGATGCTTGGGTGCATACGGAGAGGAATGGCTAGCAGAAAAAAGGAGGTGATAATGCCTCTGTATAAGTCTTTGGTGCGACCTCATTTGGAGTATAGTGTGCAATTCTGGAGACTGCACCTTCAAAAGGATGTGAACAGGATGGAGTCGGTGCAGAGGGTGGCTACTAAAATGATTAGTGGTCTTCATTATAAAGCATATGAGGACAGACTGAAGGATCTTGATATGTACACCTTAGAGGAAAGGCGGGATAGAGGTGATATGATTGAGATGTTTAAATACATACCTCCGTGGCATAAATGTTCAGGGAGAGAGCCTCTTTCAATTGAAAGCAAGTTCTGCTACGAGGGGACATGGGATGAGGGTGAAGGGAGATAGATTCAGGAGTGATATGCGGAAATATTTCTTTACGGAAAGAGTAGTGGATCCGTGGAATAGTCTCCCAGTGGAGGTGGTAGAGATGAGGACAGTAACTGAATTCAAAAAAGCATGGAACAAACACAGAGGATCTCTAAAGGTAAAAAGGGGACTGTTGTAGTTGCTGATATGGAAGGACAGACTAGATAGGCCATGTGGTCTTTTTCTGTCAGCATGTTTTTATGTTTCTATGTTTAATACCTGGTTCAGTCTAATCTCTGGACGCTAGAGTGGCAGAATTGGAGCACCTGAGACAGAGAGTACTACATAAAAAGACCACCAAGGACATAGTAGACTAGTCCCAACTCCAGCCCCTGGAGAAGCAGAGTAGCTGGTGGAATGGTTGATGGCACCTAAATAGGCTTTTAAAGAGTGCCTGGTACCAATGACATTGGAAGGCATAGGAGAGAGATTTTGGAAGACAAATTTAAGCTTTTAGGTAGGAAGCCGAAGTCTAGATCCTCTAGAGTTGCATTTTCAGAAAGGCTCCCCGCTCCATAAACCAGGCCTCTCCAGTCCTAGTGTGCAGGGAGGAGGGGTTTAGGTTTGTTAGGAACTGGGGAACATTCTGGGGAAAGGGGAATCTATTCCAATGGTGGAACTCGGCTGCTGGAACTAAAAGGAGGAAGAGAAACTTTTAACCTAATCCTATGAATACTGACGTCAGACGCCATTCTTTTTGGAAGGACGTTCTCTGAAAGTACAACGGCTATTTGT
The DNA here is from genome assembly GCA_033557465.1 of Ichthyophis bannanicus. NCBI lineage: Eukaryota > Metazoa > Chordata > Amphibia > Gymnophiona > Ichthyophiidae > Ichthyophis > Ichthyophis bannanicus. The sequence goes on from CM066036.1 coordinate 795,147,606, forward strand.
GAGACATCCCAAAACCTGAAGACGATTATTTTCATGCCATCTGAAGCAGGGTCGGAGGACCCGAAACACAGCGCTGGGTTATGGAATTTTGAAGAAAAGTCTTCTCGATGAGTTAACTTTGGAGGATGTTTTCCCATTGAAATATCTCGGGAGGTTTTCCCGCTGAGATAATTGGAAGATTACTGCAGTACCCCATTGCCAGCTAAGTTTGATTTTGACTTTTTGGTCATTAAGAATTTATAATCTTAGCATTGTGGCTCTTTGGGTCTGCTTTGTTTTCATTAAGACTGTTGTAAAAATATAATAATAAAAAAGATTAAAGGGAGAAGTCCGTTTATACGAAGGGGTTTCTTGTCCCCCGACTTGACGGATGTTCCTACATTTAATAATTATATGTTTGTGTTGTAAATGTTAGTTTATGTTTGTCCTAAATATATGATCTGATTTTTTAAATTTAACCTTAGCCTAGCATCAAGCTAAGAGTCACTCAGGAGGAAACGTCCATAAACTGTTTTCAGCTTCTGTTATGCCTTCCTAGTGCCTATTAGTACCTTGCATCTGGTTCACAGTAATAGCCTTTCAGTGGAGATTGGCCGTCACATTTCGGAGAATAAGGGAGACTGCAGATTTGTCTATTAATGTTGATAGGTGGCTCCTCTTGTGTGTCTAGATTGGAGACCTGTGATTTGTTTTCCTGTATAATTTATGTGGCAATAAACCTTTAGACATTCAGATCTGGACCCTCTCAGAGATACATCATTGAAGGTACAGTTTTATGTCTGTCCGATCACTGGTTCATATTACTGCCTCATTTCTCACCGCCTGGTCTGAAGCATTCTGGTATTATTTTAGAGAAGGGGGGACTACGAGCGTACATATTATTTTTTCTAATCTCCCTTTTTTTCCTAATGGTATCTGCTCTGTGCCCTTCTTTGTGGCTCCAGTAACTCCAGCTGCAGCTTTAGCCCTTTGGAGATTCCCAGTACTTATGTTTGCTAAATAATTTAGAAGATGGATTGCTTGTTCTGGAGCCTTCTGCACACTGAGGATCCCAATTTGCTATTTATTCATCTGCTCCCAATATATTTTGATTATTGGGCAGTCCCTCTACATATGGATAAAATTGCCTGCTTTATGCATATAGCATCCTTGACTGGGGTTAGGTGCAATCTAGAGACTGTCTTGCTCGTGGCTCTGTGTGGCGAGGAAAGGTAGCCTTTGTATGACTGGTGTATAGTCCTGTACTGGGAGCAGTCCAAGTGGCCAAAGGCGGTATATCAAAACCATGTGCATTCCCAACGCTTTCCATATTCTTACAGCTGGCAGGGTTTTGTCTGGTTCTTCTTCTTATGATAGGAATTTATGAATGGGTGTGTCTATCCCAAATACAGGATTTTACACTTTTTAGCACCAAAGCTCATTTTCCAAACATTAGACTATTCTTCCAGAGTTTTCAAGTCCCTTTCATTTCTATATCTTTTTGTGATATGTTACAGACTTTGTATCATCTGCAAATAGGTGTGTTTACCTCTTGTTCCTCAGCCATCTCACCAATAAAGATTGTGACTAGCACTGGTCCCAGTACCTGACCATGGGAGACTCCATTTACTGCCACTCAGCCCATCTTCCAACCAATTTCCTAGCTCATGGGATCCCTAAACTGTGCAGGCAAGTCACTTCCATACCGTGAAGGAAAGCACTCGACTCCAGACTCTCCAGATCTTCGCTGCTTTGATAGAGGGAGCAGTAAGCTGCCTGTGGACCAGTGGTTGCCCCCTTCCATGCCCCACTGTTTCCATAGGATCAGACTCTCCAGCTAAGAAGCAAATTTATCCCACATTTCCTGCTCACAGCAGCTGCAGAAGACTGCAGCCAGTCTCTTGGCACTCTTGACAGTCTGTCGTCTTTGAATGTACAATTTCACTATGCAGGGTCCCCGGGGGCAATCTCAGCACTGCACTGACAGGTCCACCAGGAAAATGCCACTATCTCAACGTTGAAGCAACTCAACAGCAGGTGTATAATCCTGGACACTCTTGGGCTTCGGATCACTCATCCTGCTCTGCTGCTGTCTTGATTCTCCGCTATTTTTTTTTATTTCATTTATATTTTTTAAAACTCCCCTTATTAACAATCAGGCAGTAGCAATGATTGTTTCCAGAATCAGGATGCATTCTGGCAATCTCATACAAGTTTTCCTATTACAGGACATCTTCCCCAGAGCAAACCTCAGGTACATGGTAATACTTTTATAAGTTTCTCTCTGAAGTGAATATGTCATTTTTTCAATTCTTAGCACATCAGATTTATTTAAAGTTTTCCTTGCCTGTCTTTTTTTTTATTTTCCACTTGTTCTCATTTCCTATTTCTGCTCTCTCAACTTTTCCTCCAGAGTTTTCTAGAGCTGCTGTGGAGACAGACAGGGGTGGTGGGGGGGGGGGGGGGTACAGGGAGCTCCCAGTCAATGCGTTTAGTGACAAGCTGTGGGGTGCATGTGTCTGTGGTTCCCGAGGGCGCCAAGGTGCTTCCAATTTGAGTCAGAGGAGCTAAAAAGCAGGAGAAAATAAAATAAAATTACAGATGAGAAAATAATAATGTTGTCATATTCCACGTCAGGTTTTGTTTCTGCTTGGAAATAACGATCAGCGCATATGCTGTGGTGCAGGTGAGCTCCTGCCAGGCGAAAGCAGCACTCTTGTGGTTAATGTTTTGGGAAGTGCTGATGGAGGCGACTGTCACGTGCTTTCACAAAGTTACTAGATTATTAAGTGTGAGAAAAGGTCACACCTGCAGCTGCCGGGGCATCCATGTGAAGCCCCAATGCAGCTGGAGCGAGATTCAGTGCCCCGTATTGTACAGAATCGTCCCAGGGCTGGTGGGGAGGTTCTTGGCTTTGTGAAAACCTGCAACTTGTATGTTTGACCCTTTTTGTTTTGAGAATGATTAAATACATTTTATATGAATAGCCGAACCAAAGTCCAAGATTCGGATTCCAGGAGCTTTCTTGGCCCGTGTTGGTAAAGAATTAGAAACTGCAGAAGAGAAATAATGGAGTATTCCTGGGTTCTGGTGCTGATCCGTATTGTCTGTGTCCTGGTGACAGGATACAGCAAATATTGCTGTTTCCTCGAGGATTAGACTAGCGTTTCCTGCTCATTCTTTACTCTATTTTCTCAGCTTTAAGCGTGAGTCAGTGGCTATTCAGCCTAGTGTTGGCTTCTTGCTGTTTTTAGTTCTCTATCTTTGTTCACCACTATACACCAAAACATTTTCTATACATCCAGAGCTTTGTCCCTTGGACCAACGATTGGCAATTTATTAGTTGAGGTGTCACTCTGCTTTATCTACTCCCCCCCGCCCTCCATGCCTCCCCATCCTCTCTCATAACCCCGCTCCTGTAGCTTGATTATTTGAGTATGAATTGAGAGGCCATGAAATCATCCCCCTGCTTCCACATAATCTGCGGGCTCACTCCATATTAATACTTTCTGAATGCATTGCAACCTTGCTGCCCCGGCCATTGCCCTGTTGAGGGCGGGTAGATTCAATCCACTTCCGAAGGAAGCATTTGCTCACCACTTATAACCCTGGATTTATGAGCAATCTTAAGACCTGCCATACCGGGGCGCACCTAAGGTCCATCAAGTCCAGCGTCCTGTTTCCAACAATGGCTAATCCAGATCACTATTACATGGCATATCCCAAACATAGCTCTGGGCAGAAACTGTGCGTTCTCTTGATCTACTTTAATAACGGTTTATGGACTTTTCTCTCCAGGACTTTTCCAAACCTTTTCTAAACCCATCTACACTACCAACCTTTACGACATCCTTCGGCAGTGGGCTCCAAACCTTTATTAAACATCAAAAGAAAATATATTTCCTCCTCTCTGCTTTCAGTATTCTACTTTGTAGCTTTATGGTGTGTCCTGTAGTCCTTGTATTTTCTGAAAGAGTAAACCACCCATCCCCATGTACCTGCTCCAGTCCACTCCGGATTTTATACATCTCTATCATATCTCCCCTCTTCAGCCTCTGCAAAAGGTGAAAAAGCAAAAACGGCCAAAACAGATGACTAAAGAAACTGATAATTTCTCAGAAATGCAGAGAAGCTAAAGCCAGAAGAGAAAGAGAGGTAGTCATGGAACTTAACAGAAATTTCCAACATGCAGCAAGACAAGACAAAGAGAAGTGCTACAGTGATGCCTGCAAGGAAAGAGAATCAGAAACTATTAGAGGAAGAACAAGATTGGCTTTCCTAAAGCTATGAAAGTTAAAGAGAAAGTCTAGTCTCAAATTAGAATGCTAAAAGATATCAAGGATCCAAGTTGAATGATGCTGAGAAAATAAACAAAAGGTGGAAAGAATACACTGAATCATACCAAAAAGATTAAGTGGATAAATAGCCATTTCTACCTGTACCCTATAATCAGAAACCATTGGTGTTGAAAGAGGTTGTTGATGCACCACTGTAAGTATTATTGAAGAACAAAGCACCGGGTATTGATGGCATTCCCATTCAAGTATTACAGCAAGCAGATGCAGCTGTTACCATACTTGCAAGGCTCTGCCAGGAAATCTGGAAGACAACATCATGGTTAACTGACTGGAAAAGATCTGTGTTCTTACTAATACTGAAGAAAGATGATCCAATTGACTGTAGAAAATATCACACAAATGCTCTGATCTCACATGCAAGCAAGATTCTACTCAAGATTATTCAGGGGAGACTAAAGCCATACCTGGAATGAGAACTACCTGAAATGAAAGCAGTATTCAGGAAAGGGCGAGGAACCAGAGACATCATCGTGGATGTGAGATGGGTCCTTGAACATCGAAAGAAAGAGTGGTTACTCAGCTGTAACAGGTGTTCTCCAGGAGCAGCAGGAATCAGTCCTCACATATGGGTAATGTCGGCGCCGACAGAGCCCCTGTGCGGAGCATTTCCCAAGCTTTCAAGGAAAGCCTTTGGGAATGCAGCGCGCATGTGCGGTCCCCTTCTCGCCCAAGGGTGCCATCTTGCTCAGTCTGATGACATAGCTAAAAGACAGCAAAAAAAAAAAATGAAGTATATGACTGCAACTCCAGGGGAGGAGGGAGGGTTGTGAGGACTGATTCCTGCTGCTCCTGGAGAACACCTGTTACAGGTGTGTAACCACTCTTTCTCCAGGACCAAGCAGGAAGTCAGTCCTCACATATGGGACTCCCCAGCTCTAGGCTACCGGGAACCCTAAGCTGAAAAATGGCTCCCTCTCAAGGGCCTCAGCATTTGTGAGAAGAATATCCTCTGAGAACGCCCCCGTACGGTAGCCCAACACAAGGGCCAGAGGGTAGGAGCTGCCTAAACCTCAAAGAGATTACGGAGTACCACCTGTCCGAAAGCATTGTCCCTTTGGGACTCTCTCTCGAGGCAGTAGTGGGCTGCAAAAGTCTGGCTTGAAGACCAAGTAGCAGCCCGGCAGATGTCTGCCAACGGAACAGAGCGGAGATGAGCTACTGACGCAGCTTTCGCCCTGACACGGTGGGCCGTGACTCGATCCTGCAAGGGAAGGTTGACTGCCTTGTACGCCCAGGTAATACAATCTGCTACCCAAGTGGACAACGTACGCTTGGAGACAGGTAACCCCAGTTTATTAGGGTCAAAGGAGACGAAGAACTGAGTGGCCCTTCGATGCCCCCTCATACGTTCTATGTAAAAAAGATAACGCCCTCTTACAGTCCAGTGTATGCAAGACTGTTTCAGCCCGGCTGGTATGCGGCCTGGGAAAGAAGGTCAGAAGAACCACCTCCTGGTTGAGGTGGAAAGAGGAGACCACCTTTGGAAGGAACTTCGAGTGGGTCCGTAGGACCACCCTGTTCCTATAGAACCGTGTGTACGGTCTATCAGAAACCAGAGCTTGTAGTTCACTCACACGTCTGGCTGAGGTAAGAGCTACCAGGAAGAGTGCTTTCCAAGAAAGGAAGCGCAAATGGCAAGTAGCCATCAGCTCAAACGGTAGGCGAGTAAGTTGCTGCAAGACCACGTTCAAATCCCACTCAGTCGCCGGTGGACGAACCGGAGGCTTGAGAAGAAGCAGACCTCTTAGGAAGCGGGACACCAAGGGATGAACCGACAGAGACTGTCCCTCTACCGGTGAGTGGTGTGCTGATAGAGCACTGAGGTGGACCTGAACAGAGTTAGACTTAAGGCCTAGGTCTGACAGGTGAAGTAGATACTGCAGTACTACTGGCACAAGGCAAGAGAAAGGATCTTCATTGTGCTGAGCACACCATATCGTGAACCTACACCACTTGAGGGCATAGGACTTTCTGGTGGACTGCCTCCTAGAGGCCAAAACCACCTCTTCAACCTCCTTAGGTAGAAGCAAGGGAGCTAGCACTATCCTTTTAGCAGCCAGGCCATCAGATTGAGGGATCTGAGATTGGGGTGCAGAAGGGAACCCTGATCTTGAGACAGGAGATCGTGTTGCAACCCCAGAGGGAAAGGAGTTTCTACCGCCAACTGCAGAAGTGGAAACCACGGCTGCCTCGGCCAACTGGGAGCTACCAGAATCACTGAGGCCTTGTCCCGAAGAATCTTGAACAGAGGTTCGGGCCACCAGGGGCGTGGGAGGAAACGCATACAGGAGGCCCGTAGACCAAGAGATCAGAAAAGCATCTGCTGCCACTCTCAGGGGATGCGGCTGTCTGGAGCAAAACCTGGGCAGCTGACGGTTCAGTGGACTTGCAAAGAGATTGATGGATGGGAGTCCCCATCGTAGGAAGATCTGCTGGATCACCAATGGATTCAATTGCCATTCGTGGGGCTGGAGAATCCTGCTTAGCTTGTCTGCTAAGAAGTTCTGCTGACCAGGTAGATAAACTGCTTTGAGAAACATGCCTTGTTTGACTCAAAGGAGCAAAGGGCCTGCGCCTCCTGACATAGGAGCCTGGACCCCGTGCCCCCTTGCTTGTTCACATAGAACATTGCTACCTGATTGTCCATCTGAACTAAGACAGACTGGTGAGAGAGGGCATGAGAAAAAGTCTGTAGAGCCAAGCAGATTGCTCACAGCTCCAAAAGATTGATCTGCTGCATGGCCTCCTGAGAAGACCAGAGGCCTTGAGTGCACCTGCCCTGGCAATGTGCACCCCAGCCCTTTAAGGAAGCATCGGTCGTCAGCACCCAGCAGGGAGACTGGCTGTGCTCCTTAGACCTAAAGGATGCTTATACTCACATCCTCATCCATCCAGACCACAGACAATATCTCAGATTTGTGGTGGGAGAAAACCATTTTCAGTACAGAGTACTTTCCTTTGGCCTAACCTCTGCCCCCAGGGTTTTTACCAAATGCCTGGTGGTGGTGGCGGCCTATCTCAGAAATCAGGGAATTTTCGTCTTCCCATACCTGGACGACTGGCTCATCAGGGGCCAGTCTCTCCAGGAGGCCAGACAAGCTACTCTTCGCACTGTCTCTCTTCTTCAGCATCTGGGCTTTGTCATAAACTACGCAAAGTCCACTTCGCTCCCCTCACAGAACCTAGAGTTTATAGGGGCAAGATTAGACACCCTGAAGGCAAGAGCTTACTTGCCCGAGGACAGGGCCCACAGACTGATGGACTTGGCCAATCAGTTCCAAAGCAATTCTCATGTTTCCGCCAGGCACTACCTGCGGCTCCTGGGCCACATGGCATCCACGGTACATGTGACTCCGAATGCCCGTCTGCACATGCGGGCTGATCAGTGGTGCCTCAGAGCTCAGTGGGCGCAGGCCGCAGGTGACCTCCAAGACAGAGTAAAGGTGTCCAAACCACTCTTGGACTCCTTGCAGTGGTGGCTACATCTCCCAAACCTTCTCGGCGGGGGGGGGGAGGGGGGGGGAGGGGGGGAAGTACCCTTTCAGGCCCCCAAGGGTAAGCATCTTGAACTTTTCCCTCTCCAGAAACTTGTTTAGGTTTCGCAAGTCTAGGATAGGCCGGAGGCCTCCTGTCCTTTTTGGTACCAGGAAGTACTTGGAGTAGAAGCCTTGCCCTTCCAGGTGGTGAGGCACTGGTTCCACCGCCTGTTCCTTTAGAAGACTTGTCAACTCCTGAAGGAGGAGGTTTCTGTGCAGAGGGAGTCTTGGAGGCTCCCCTGGAAAGTAGGAGGGGGGTAGCTGGTGGAAGTGGAGCATGTAGCCCTTTTGGTCTATGCTGAGTACCCAGGTATCCCCTGTGATGGCTGGCCACCTGTAGGCGTATAGGGTCAGCTGACCTCCTGTGCTGAGTGGAGCCAGCTGTGGAGAAGAGGCTATGCTGTAGGAGTCAAAACTCCGCTCCCTGCTGTGCAGGAGCCGGAGTTGGCGGCTTGGGTGTCTTCTGCCTACGGGGCCCATGCCCCTGCCCCTTGGCCTGCTGGCCCTGTTGGGGAGCTGGAGAGGTCTGATATTGAGGGTAGGATTTGTAGGCAGCACCCTTCCTCTGGAAAAGGGCTTCTTTCCCGAGCCCTTCTTTTTTTGAGAAGGGGCAGAAGTCTTCCTAGACAGCCTTGTCCTGGTGAGAGTCTCAGTCTCGATTTCTGCAGCCTTTTCAGTCATAGGCTTACCGAAAAGGTTTTCACCTCGACAGGGGACATCGACCAACTTGTCCTGTACCCATGACGCCAGGTCTGATGACTGTAGCCAGGCCTGACAGCGTGCACCGATGCCGGCCGCGGCTACCCAGGCCGAAGCCTCGAAGCCATCATAGGCTGCTTGAGAGATAAACTTCGAGCACTCTCAGATCCCTGTTGACAAAGCCTTCAACCTCTGCAAAGGTTCCTCAGGGAGGCCAGATGAGACCCGGCAATTTCCTTTGCCAGGTCTCTTAGGTACATGCCCATGTACAGCTGGTAGGTCTGGACACAGTAAGATAGCATAGAGCCCTGGAAGCACTTTCTACTGAGGGCATCCAGGTTCCAGGCCTCCCGGCCGGGGGGCACCAAGGAGTGCATCTTCTGACTCTTCAGGCGGTGCATGGCCGATTCCACAACCATGGAGTTGTGCGGTAGCTGCGCCTTTTGGAACCCAGGGCTCTTACAGACTCGATAAATGGAATTGACCTGTTTGCTAAGAACCGGCGCCAAGGCTGGTGCCTCCCACATACGGAAGAGCAGCCGTTCCAGCATCGGAGGAACCGGTACAGTAAAGGCTTCCTTAGGAGGAAAGTCATACTGTAGGGCATCGAGCTCCTCGGCTCCTCCTCGGTGTCCACAGGGAAGGTCAAGGCTTTGGCCATGTCCCTCACGAAATCCGAGAAACGGGTATCCTCTGGGGGGGGGGGGGACCTTCTCTGAGGCTTGGACTCCGGTGAGTCCGAAGGGACGCACCGGGTCTGGAAGGTGTCCAGGGACTCCTCGTCCTCTGTCTCCCACGCTGACTACTCTGAGGAGGAATTGAGCGGCTCCGGCCATGTGGGCCTCGGTGCCATCTGCCCCGACGCCGAGGTTATCGGCATTGACAACCTCGGCCCCGCACGGGAGATCGATGGGGACCTTGACCGAGGATCGACTCAAGACTTGTCATGCTGCCGCCCCAGAGGCCAAGGTTGGTATGGGCAGGTCAGATGGACATGAGAGTTTTTTTTATATTTTGCATTTGGTCCTTCTGTAAGAGGTCTTGGTAATGTTCCCAGGACCTACCGGGGACCAAAGTTCAAGAGAACATACTAGCCAGAATGTAGGGAAAATAAGGCTTTATTCCCCTTTAAGCACAATGGTTCAAATTATGGGAGACTACTTCAACCAACTGAAAGAAACCTTGCTTCAGGCAACAAAAAGAAAATATATTCACACTTGCTTTGTTTAACTGTTGCTTCACAGTGCTAGGCATAAACAAACTTTACAGGCATTCGCTATTGTTCACTATTTTATGTTTCATGCACAGACCTTAGGCTACCTGCCTGACAGTAGCTACAGTCCATCGGGGTTTCAGGTGGGTCTTCGTTGAATTCCACCTGCATGGGCTGAGTATCAGACAGCTGTGAATCAGTGTCAGTAAACTCTTGAGGAGCGTACTGAGGTTTCTCATATAACACATTTACTAGCTTCCAATGTTCAGCATTCAAGTCAGGGCCGCGCCCATGTGAGTGTTTGTTATGGCAGTTACTTCCCCTTGCAGGCTGCCTTATGTTATACAGTCTTTTTACCAAGGGCTTGTGCCCTGTTTCACAAACAGTTTGATAGGGAGGATATACTCCAGTATCTTGTGTTTCCTGTCTTCTTAACTTATTTTGCTTATCAGAATAAAAAGGTATTTTACCTTGTTCAGTTGAGTCCCACGGCCTGGTCCTGCTGTAGTTCAGCCTGTCTTGAACAGTAGGCTTTTCACCCTCCAGCTGGCCTTCATGCAGTCACCACTCTCTCACATTCACACCTTTTACCATTTGAATAAGGAATATTACCATTTGCAGCAAAGACTTCATCCTTGCTCAGATAATGCTCTCTGTGTCTTGCATTTACTGCTGCCGGTTCTTCACACCAAACTCTGGGGTTTATTTCTCCCCTTGTGCCTTTCTTTCCAGTACCTCTCAACCAAGGACTCATGGAACTCTGTGGCCTCGGATTCACTATGCCCTCCTGCCAGGAACTCCTTCCTCTCTGGTGCTCTGGACACTCCTTATGGTGCTCTCCTTCTTGGTTCCTTTCCAGAAGCTCTCTGTGGTGTGACTCTCCGTGGTCTGCTTTTCCTTGATAAGCCTCTTCTTGGTATGCCTCCTTTTGGTAGGCCTTCCTTGGTATGCCTCTCCTTGGTCTCTCTCCCTGGTCTCTCTCTAACTTGTCCTAGCTCTTCCTTTTCAAGTTCCCAGCCTTTCTTCAGGGGAACTCCCCCTTTTCTCCATTGGCTGTTAGGTTGCATTACCTCATCAGCTCTGAGGTGCAGTTCTCTGGGCCTTGGAAGGTCACTCCTGCTCCCTCTATTGGGCTCCTCATAATATTGCAGCTGATGATAAAATCTTTTTTCAGGATTTAAAACCCTTTTTTCTCCATGAATAGGCTCTGCGGTACCACAGACTTCATTGACTCGAGGATCGGCTCGGTCTCCGGGGTCGACTTGGACGTCAAGGTCCCGGTGGTCGGGGCAGATGCACCAGTCAGACCGGCGATCAGCACCCACTGCTGTTCCATGAAGGCATCCAAGTTGCTCTCCAAGGCCGTCAACCTACGTCCAAGCTCAGGAGACTCAGCAGCCTCTGACTCGGGCCCCAACGGCATCGGGCCCGACGTCGGCTCCCCCGGAGAAGAGTCCACGAGGACAACAGCACTTACATGGCTTGGGGACTCCGGCTCCACGCGAGGTAACTTGGACGGCCTGAGCCCGGGCGGTGGTGAGGGCTATGCGACCTGGCCCTCGAGGATCCAGGAGCCTCCACCGATGCTGCCCTCGCGAGCGTCTTCTTCCTTCTGTGCTCCCGGGTGGGAGACTCCCTCTCAGAGGAACCCCAACGGCGCTTGGGGTCAGACTCCCGAGATGTCAAAGCCTCTGATGAAGTCCGGGCCTGGCCGGACGCGGACTCTGAGAAAATTCTCTCACGTTGATTCTGACGACTCTGAAGTGCCTTCGACAACATTTTGCCGCACGGGCCACAGGCCAGCGGGTCATGGTCGGGCCCGAGGTAACGGAGGCAGCAGTCATGTGTGTCGGTAAGAGACATAAGTTTCTTGCACCGATCACACTTTTTGAACCCGCTGGCAGCCATGGGGGGAAAAAGAGCCCCTGCATGGTCAAAAGACCGGGCTGCCAGTGAAAACACAAAAAGAGCGCGAACGCTAGTCATGAAGGACAAAAAACGAAAATCAAAACTCCGGACTCGATACCGGTGTACCAAACCTAGGCGGGAAAGGGAACCGGCGTCAAACTGGAACAGAAAAAGCAAAAATAGCCAAAAAAAATCTACTTTTCCCGGGTGACACAAACTCACGTCCGTTGGGCTCCGCGGAAAATGAAAGACTGAGCAAGATGGCACCCTTGGGTGGGAAGGGGACTGCGCATGCGCACTGCATTCCCAAAGGCTTTCCTTGAAAGCTGGGGAAATGCTCCGCACAGGGACTCCATCGGCGCCGACGTCACCCATATGTGAGGACTGACTTCCTTCTTGGTCCTGGAGAATATCTATAAGCGTTTTATTGACCACAGCAAAGCCTTTGGTTGTGTAAATCATGACAAACTCTCAACCACATTAAGAAGTACAGTTTAGGTATACCAGAACACCTGATAGTTCTCTTGCACAACCTTTACATTGATCAAGAAGCAACAGTTTGAATGGAACTAAGAGAAACAGAATGATTTAAAATCAGCAAAAGTGTATGGCAAGACTGAATACTTTTCCCATGTTTGTTTAAGTGCTGTCAAGTCAATGCTGACTCCTCATGACCCAGCAGCCTCTGGGTTTTATTGGTAAGGTATGACTGGAAATAGATTGCCAGGCCTTTTCTTCTGAGGCAGTGGAGGGTAAAGTGACTTGTCCAAGGTCACAAGGAGTGCCAATGGGAATCAAACCCTGATCTCTGGGGTACTAGGCTGTTGCTCTAACAGCTAGTCTACTCCTCCACTCCCATACCTGTTTAATTTCTATGCGGAACAAATCATCAGAGAAGCAGGACTGTATGAAAACAAACGAGGTGTGAAGATTGCTGGAAGACTCGTCACCATCCTTCACTATGCTGCCTAAACTACGTTACTGGCTGGAAGTAAGGATGATCTGAAACATTTGGTTCTCAAGATCAAGGAGGTCTTAAAATGGGCCTGCACCTTAACGTAAAGAAGACAACGATCCTGACAACTGACAAAATCAATAAGTTCATTGTTGATGGAGAAGAAATTGAAATAGTAGACAACTTTAATCTGCTTGGATCAATAATCAATTAGCAGCCAAGAAATCGTATGATGCATTGCTCTTAGCAGAATGGTTATGAAGGACCTAGGCAAGATTCTCAAGAGTAGAGGTGTATTTCTCTACACAAGATTTGACTTGTCCAAGCCATGGTATTTTTAATAACATCATACAGATGCAAAAGTTGGACAGTTAAGAAGAAAGATGGGAAGAAAATCTATGCCTTCGAATTATGATGCTGGCGAAGAATATTGTGTATACACCAAGGGCTGCACAAAGAACAAACCAATCAGTACTAGAAAAGATCAAACCTAAGCTTTCTTTAGAAGCTCAAATGACAAGACTTCTGCTTTCATACTTTGGACACATCATGCAAAGAGAAAAATAATTAAGAGAGGCATCATGTTTGGCAAGGTTGAAGGTCAACACAAAAGAGGAAGGCCAGCAATGCGACAGATTAATATAATAACAGCAGCTATGGATTCCACTCTATCAATAATTAGCTGCTTGACTGATGACTGAATACAATTTAGGGCAACTATCCAGAAGGGTTGTCATGAGTTTTATTTATTTATTTATTTTATTTACAGTTCTTATATACCGCGCTTTTTGGTACCAGCGCGGTTAACAGTTAACAAATTTTTGCATTGGAACAATCCTTTGCTTACATTATAACAGGGTCAGTAACTTGGAGATAACAGGGGAAACTATATACAAATTATATACAAACAGAATTTTATCTGTGGCTAATTTACAGTTCAGTTGACATCGACTTGATGGCACTTAACAACATGTCTGTTAACCATTTGACGATATACTACCATCATTTCAAAATACTTATCCCGTATCATATTAGCTTTGGTTCATCTTCATTTTCTGTCTAATACGGAGCTGGTACGGAGCTCTCTTCTTTTTCCTTAATTCATCATTATACCATGGTGCAATGTGTGCCCTTTTTGGTCCCTTAACAGCCTGGGTGATTTGGGCTGCCTCACCTATTCTCCTATTCCAGTGAGTTACCAACATATTGATGCCATCACTGGGAACCAAATCAAGGGAGTGGGAAATATCCCTAGCAAAATCCTCCCGATTAAACTTCCTAAATCCTCTGGAGAATACTGAATTGGAAACCTGATTCAGGAATAGTAAGATCCAAAGATAGTAAGTAATGATGAGACCAAGGCTTAATAGGCACAGGGAGAACAGAGAGAGAGTCAGCACTGCCTGTAACTGCATCTTCGTGGATATAAAAACAAATGCAATACGTTACCTTTTTCATGAGTAGGCTGTGTTACTGTAGTCGTCACAAAAAAGCACACTCTTCATATACTTTCCTGGACATAACCGACATATTGAAGTCTCCTAGGACTACAGAATCTACTAGTCACAATCACATCGAGCAGCGAAGATACATCTGTAGCAGATGTTGGCAGATTATATACTGAGAGCGTGATTCCAAAATGTGCACGTCCGGCCCGCGGGTACATCTAAATTGAAAACGTGCAGGAATGCAACCTGATTCCGCACATGCAGGGATAGACTCAGCCACAGACACAGAACCACACACATAGACAGATGCAGCGTGGCCGACCACAGCGCCGCTTTGCACTGAGATGGGTATATACCAACAATGTTTTTGTACGTCCCATGCTCGCAGTATTCCAAAATGATGTTTGTCTGCGATCCTGCCCCCTCTCCATGACATACCGGCTAACGGCCACGCCTACCGTTTAAAACATGCAGCTTCTATGCTGCTGCGCCCACGGACAGTGCTGTTGTGAGGCAGAATGACAATGGAAGTTGCAGATACATATAGGTGGATTCAAGTGACCCAGAACGGTGGCCCTTGATCTTTCCGCTGCTTTCGACCTTGTAGATCACTCCCTTCTTCTCTCCCGGTTGCGTGATGCTGGCCTCTGTAGCACTGTTCTTCGGTGGTTCCACTCCTTCCTTTCCTCCCGTTCAGGTGCTGTTTTGTCCCCTTCCCCCTCTCACCCCTCCTCTGATTCCTTTCCCATCCCCTGTGGGGTTCCCCAGGGTTCTGTGCTGGCTCCCCTTCTCTTCAATCTCTTCCTGACTCCTCTCACGCTTCTTATCCAACAATCTGGAATCTCAGCCTTCTACTACGCTGACGACATCCTCCTTCTTTACCATACGTCCCCAGCCTGTCCTGATCTCGCTCCCCTCAACTCCTGCCTTGCTGTTATCTCTGACTGGATGACCCATAACTGCCTGCACCTTAACCCCTCAAAAACCACAGCTATCTGGTTCCCCCATGGTCATCAGCCTCCGTCAATTGCCCCATCGTTCCCCGCCACTCACATCTCTCTGGTCTCCACCTTTCGATATCTTGGGGTAATTTTCGACTCAGATCTTTCCTTCTCTGCCCATGTCTCTCACGTGTCTCAATCCTCCTTCTTTCATCTTAGACAGATCCGCGCTGTTCGCCCCTTCCTCTCTCCCTCCGCTCTTGTCACTCTGCTCTTAGCCCTTGTTATTTCTCGGATCGATTTTGCTAACTCCATTCTCTCTGGCCTATCTAAGCTCCACCTCTCTCGTCTACAACGCATCCAAAACACTGCCGCCCGTCTCGTTTCTTCCGCCTCCTACAGGGACCATGTCACACCCCTTCTCCTCCGTCTCCACTGGCTTCCCGTTCCCTTCCGGATCCAATTCAAGCTTCTCGCGCTCGTTCACAAAGTTCTTCACACCACCACGCCACAGTACCTTGCCGACCTCATCCATTTTCACACCCCCCGGCACACTCCTCGTTCCTTTCACCTCAACCGCCTCACTCTTCCCCCCCCTCACATGCTCATCTCCAATCCACCCGCTCCTCTGCCTTCTTCTTCATAGGTCCGGCCCTCTGGAACTCCCTCCCCTCTACTCTCCGTCTGGAGCCCCACCATCCTACCTTCAAGCACGCCCTGAAAACTCACCTCTTCTCCCTTGCCTTCAACCTCTCTCCCTCCTAGCCTCTCCTTCTCCTCTATTGACCCTCCTCTCCTGTACTTGCTTCTCTACTTTTACCGAGTTGTAACTTTCTTTTCCTTTTCCGGCCTTGTGCCTACTGTAATGTAGAAATAATTTTGTAAACCGCTCTGCTTACCAATGAAGGGCGGTCAATCAAGTCAATAAACCTAAACCTAAACCTAAACAGTACAAAGCAATTGGAATACACTATAATGCAGCAGAAAACCAGGTAGAGAGTGATCTTACTGCACTACATACATGGCAGCAGATGATCTCTCTAGGTATGCATGTGGTGCACATCTCAGGAACATGTCTGTACAGTGCTAGGTAAGGACATGAACACTGCCGAGCAGACCAACATTTCCCTATCCTAATAAAGGGCTTTCTGAATGACAGCAGTCAGCACACAGACATGCCCAGGGACATCAGCATCGCTCCCTACCACGGTGCGCATCTGTGGAGACCAATGATGGTGCACCTGGGCATGGCGCACTGCGTTGTGAACTGTTGCACGCCCACCTTCTGAGGACCCACTTTTAGAGACAGGGAAACGTTTGGACAGGTAAGTGATTGTGGACCTGTCCTGCTCACTCCAGCATGTTCTCACTAGAACCTGGTGATGCTGCAGTCAGCCCTATGGTCCGGGTACCTGCCAGGCATACCTGTCCCCCCCTGGATATGTGGATGAGCAATCCAGATCCCCCAATGCAGCCCCCAACCACACACACACACGCATTCTGACTTGCAATGCCACAGAAACAGATGTCTAATGGCTGCCCTGCACTGAATAACTTAGATAACTTAGGAGTACCCTAGTGGTTAGAGCTCTGGCTTGGGAACCAAGAGACCAGCGTTTGATTCCCACTAGCACTCCTCATGGCCTCAGGCAAGTCACTTAACCCTCCATTGCTCAGAAAAATCCAAGTTATCAATGTCCCTGTTTAATGTATGTCTACCAAGTTTAAGTTACAATGTGTAAAGCGCTTTGATTGAAATGATAAAGCAGTATAAAAAAACTGTTAAATAAATAAAATGATGGAAAGGAAACCACAGCAAGCAGTACTTCCAACCCAGCCTCATATCAGAGAACAACATTTCTAGCTGTAGACAAACATACACGGTAAGTACCAATGTGGACCTCAAGCACGTACAGAGCTGCAGTGGGCCCAAAGAGACGTTCCAGTACATCACCCTCCAGGGGCAGACCTCGTCTGCGCAGTGACATTTTAGGCCCAACCGCAGCAGTGCACATGATATCTGCCCTACAGCCACTAAGATATCCCCACTGTTGTGTTCCGATAGATATCACATTGCATGAAGCATATTGCAACGATCCACTGTGTGTGGAACACAACACTCCAGCTGTGTACCAGTGCTTTACCGCGTACATATGTGTGTGTGGGGGGGGTTATTTATGCTCCTTTGATGTACATCCTCCCTCTCCACTGTTTTCTGTTCTGTAACAGTGCATGCTGTTTTTTCCAGACAGCAGACCCAGCAGTGCACAGCATAGGTTTCACGTCCATTCACCATTATGGGCTGCATTGAGGTGCAGAGCAGAAATGTTTCTACCTTTATTCCACGTTTCTGCAGGTATAACATGGAAGTCTGCGGGAACGGCTGCGAACAACATGGACGTCTGCAGGAATGGCTGCGAACAACTTGGACGTCTGCAGGAATGGCTGCGGACATACATGGGTGTCTCGGGAATACGCTTTATGTGTCACTGTGGTTGGCCACGTCCCTATTCCATCCTGTCATGCCTATGTTCTGTCATCCCCGTTTAAGCGCCATGTATGTGCAGGGCCGCAACAGTTTTAAATATGGTTCTACACATTTTTGCGGGTAATACGTCTATCCCGCAAGTACATAGGGCATATTCTTACATAAGAACATAAGATCTGCCATACTGGGTCAGACCAAGGTCCATCAGACCCAGTATCCTGTTTCCAACAGTGGCCAATCCAGGTCACACGTACCTAGCAGTTTCCCCAAAAGACACAGGTTCCACAATGCTTGTACTGGGTCAAGCAGTGATATCCTGGGTCCCTTCTTAATAATGGTTTATAGACCTTTCCTCCAGGAACTTGTCCAAACCTTTTTTAAACGCAGCTACACTAATAGCCTTTACTACATCCTCCGGTAACAAATTCCAGAGTTTGATTACACGTTGAGTGAAAAAATATTTTCTTTTATTAGTCTTAAATTCGTGTTTCAGAATGACCCCCCTAAACAAATAGTCAAGATTTTTCTTCCTATAGTATGTACATCACACTTCTCGACGCTATCGGCACACACATTAGAGAATGCGTACTGTTTTTTTGTTTTTAATATTTAATCTTTATTAACAAATCTAACAATTTACAACAAAGTCCCCCCTACCCTCCCCCTACTCCTCTTCCATACATTATATTGGCTTATTATTAAGGTGTGACACATGTAGTAAACGGTCCCAAATCTTTTCAGACATGGTACCCGCTTAAATTGCAAAGCAGTCAAACATTCCATAAGCAATACTTTTTGCATTGTGAAGCTCCACGATAGCAAGGTGGGCTCACGAATAGACTTCCAATACAAAGCAATTTTGCATCGAGCCCCTTTAGCTGACATAATCAAAACCTGACCCTGTACCCCACTCCAACCCTCCCCGCTTCCCCAACAACCCCCCCCCCCCCTTCCTCCCACTCTATAGGTTCTGCCACCCTACGACTTTCCAGAATATCTGGATCCTGGGACAATGCCACCACACATGCAGAAAATCTCTCTGACTAGCACAACTCTTCCAACATAGCAGAGAAATCGCAGGAGCCAGCCTATGCCGCTGTACCGGTGTCTGATACCAGAGATACAAAAGCTTCTAACCATTTTCAACAATTAGGCTAGATACCGACGCCTTTCCCAATGCTTCTTCTCAAGACTCTTCCCCAGATCAGTCTCCCAGGCCTTCTGAAAAGTTGCTTTCCCATCCCCCTTTCCCACTAAATATTTATAGGTATAACCTTAACTCTATTCACCGGGTACCAGCGTACGTATTATCTCTTAAGTCACTAAGACCCTCCTCCCACACCCTTATCCACTCCTTGGAACATAGCATATGCTGATCCTGCAGATAGCCAAAAAATCCCTCTGAGTGATCCCATACTTCTCCCGCAGATCCACAAAGGCCACATATTCACCCTCGGAGCAGAATTGCATTACTCAAGCCCATACCCTCCCAGCGTCTAAATAAAGGATCACTAAGCCCTAGGATGAAAAGGGAATTATAATGCAAAGGCAACAATAGGGAATATTTACCCTGCAGCCTTTGAACATAGGACACCTTCCGCTATAAATTTAGAACATCCAAAACAAAAGGATTGTTAACCAACCTTCCCACACCCACTCATGGCAGATAATGCAAAGGTACATCTGGGGTGGAACAGTGTTTGATTTGAACCCACATATGCCCCTCATCCCCCACCAGTCCACAATATTTTTGAATTGGTTAGCAAAAAAATAGCAATAAAAATTGGGCATGTCCAAACCCCCATAATGCTTATGCATATAGAACACTGTCCTCACCACTCTAGGTGGCCACTTCTTCCAGATATATTGAAAGACCTTCTCTGTAGTGCCTCCAGCTCCCTCTTTGGCACTCTCAAAAGGAGAGTTTGTAAAGAGTAGAGAACCTGGAGCAGAACCATCATTTTCACACACGCTGTTCGCCCAACCAGGACTAGGAGAGAGTCAACCATTTTCCTAGTTCCGCTTCCGAGGCAAGTTAAGACCTTTAGCATTAATAGTCCCTATCCTCATATCCCCCACCATGTCTCCTCATGATCAGCCCCTCAAGTTGCCTCCTTTCTCATCCCCCAAATTCCCCCTCTTCCTCATAACCCACTATATTCATGCTGCCAACCCACCCTTTGGCAACTCTTCCTTTCAGACGTAGGGTTGTCACCTCCAGAAGCCCGCCTGTATCCCCCCCGAACCATAACCTATAAGAACACACCGTCCACTAACACTCTCCAAAAATGCCACATTCAGCCCCATAGTGCCACCACACTCACTTCTCACATCCCTCAGAGTCTCATTCTCACCCTATCTGCACCCTGCACTGTCACCACACCTTCATCTCTCCACAACCACAGATCCATCCGCAGTCTCTCAGCCAACACAATTATAAAGCAAAAGGACCTTCCCAAATATCAGGCCCAATAGCTGCTTTTCATGCCGTAATGTAAAAATCCCAGCATAATCCCCAAAATTCTTCATATCTATACACCACACAATCTATATCACTGCATGAACACACTTGAACCACTCTTATGATTGTTTGCTGTAGAAACTGTCTTGATTAAAGGAGAAGGCAGTATAGAAAAACCTTTAAATAAATAAATAAATATCTCCCCTTACCTCCACCACTCTTACATTTCACTCCATGTAGTCTCTCACTTTCCACTGAGCCCCCTGCCACACCACACTAAACACTCACATCACTCAACTATTCAAAGGCATAAACTCCTTCCCAACCAACACATTTGTTAGACAAAGAATCCATCCAAACATCAGACCCCAAGGGCCCCCAACGAAGATTGCATGCAAAGGTCCACTCAAGAAAAGTCCAAGAGGCTCAGTCATTGTCATCCTGCTGCACATGGTTTATCCGCTTATCCTTTGCCTCTGTCCACCCTTTGCCATCGCACAGAGGGCCTTTGCTGTGAGATTGGTTGCCATGGTAGCTCCTCTATTCCTTCAACTCCTAGTTCTTGCAGAGACTTCAAGGCTTCCTTCCTAGTCCAGATCCTAACAGTCTGACCATCTTTGATGACCACCAATGCGAAGGGAAACTGCCACTGGTATCAGTGTCCACCTTCTCTCAGCTTCCAAGTGATGTCCTGCAAGTTCCTTCTTTTCTGCAGCATTACTGGAGATAAATCTTCGAAACCCTTGATCCGATGAATCTCCATTTAATGTCCCACATCCGTGCTTATGCTGCAATGCTCTCCTTGGCTGCATAGCTGTGAAAGTAGACCACAATATCCCAGGGCATATTTGCTCTTGAAGGATCCAGTGTTCTCTGCGTCTATTCCAGTACGAACCTCACTGCCCTCCCCTTCATCCACCCACATTTCAATAATGATTTTTCCCACTACAGTTTTACAGTCAGTGTAAGTGGATTCATTGGGCACCCCCAGGAAGCGCAAATTGCATCTTCTAGACCAGTTCTCCAAATACTCAACGTTATCAGACAGGTCAAGGCTAGCCCGTACCAACTCCTCAACCTGCTTTTCAAGATCAGTAACAGCCTCTCCATGTTCCTCCATCTGTTTCTCAGTATCCTCTGCCATTTCTCCAAGGCGGTCCACCACCAGGCTAGCGATATCTGCTCATACCGAAAGCAACTCCGTTTTTAGATCACAGAACCACCCATGGGATTCATCGGGGTTAGCTGCTCACCTTCACCATCCTTGGGGCTACTGTCCCTTGCTCCATGCTCTACTCTGCCTTTATAATGGGCCTGCTCAGCTTGGCTGTCTCCCTCTTAGCCGCAGGGGTGCCCTGGTAGACAAAATAGTGCATGTCCACCACCCATTTCTTCGCAGCCATACAGCAATTAATCTTCAATAAACTGCAAACTACTCGATACACTGAAAAGGAGGCATCTGCTTGTGGACACAGTTTCACAGCATTCTCAGACCACCATTCACTCCAGTGAAATCATTTTCCTCTTCACACATACTGTTTAAATAAAATAAACCCCCCCCAGCACAGCACCCTTACCTTGCACATGCGACTGATAATATATGGCATAACAGCCTACACATGGCTGGTTTCTCAATACTACATCACCCTCCAGTAGCCTTGATTCTGCGACACACAGTAAATGAGGATCATTATCTCGGAGCAAGTCAGTTAGAAGAGAAATCGGATTATATACAGAGTGAGCATTAAGCAAGCTACAAGCAGCATATGCGCCTTTCAAATAACAGATGCTCCGGAAGCACATAGTGGAGCACTGAAGTAATCTTGCCAAGGGCACCTTTTGGGAACTGGGCAGGTACTTGTGACCTTGTTTGGCTGCTGTTGGAAACAGGACACTGGGCTTGATGGAGCCTTGGTCTGACCCTGTAGAGCAGATCCTGTGTTCTTATGTTCTAAATGTTTGTGAATAGGATTCCATAAACTATAGCTTGCAGGGATAAGCTCACCACAAAGCCAAAAGATTTCATTGCAGAAAAACAAAAAGTAGAAAACAAACAGCAAATCGCTCATCATTGCCAAACATCAGCTCTGAAGCAATAGTTATAGGCATACAAGAGACTTAGAACTTGCAGAAAATACTCAAGCGATTTTCTAAGACAGAACATGAAGTCTCACATGCATCAGGTGCCACAAATTAATCGATGACAAACCTCATGCCTACAGACTATGTCTTATACTGCTGCTGAATTGTCACCCAATGATGACACTCCTGGTTGGGGCGAAGTTGGGGGTTCAGACAAACGATTCCAAAAGCTCCGGGCAAACAGAAAGTCACCTCCACTTTTTAATTGCTGCGACCAAGAGTCCAAGAAGCCTATCCTCCAGCATCAGGCCTGAACTCCTTTTCCAGTTAAAGCTCCACTTTCCTCGCCTCCTCCCCACTCCATCATTAATGACGCTGGTGCATGGTCAGACATCCCAGTATCCCCCATACTGGTTAGAAAAAGGTCCCAAGTCAAGAGCAAATAATCTATATGGAAGTAGCTTTTGTGTGGGTGAGAACAGAAGGTGAACTCGTACTCTGATGGTTGCAGAACTCTCCAAATATCTAATGCTCCTAGCTGCTGTATCAAAAATTTGATTTTTCCAGGTTTTTCATGGTATCTGAGACCCAGCTCTGACCAGCTTTTGGTTCTGCAGGTTTTACTTATGAGCAAAGCCTGTTTCTCTCCTGTGTCTCAACCAGTGACAAACTGACAGTGTCCCTTGGTGCATCGTCTCAGACTCTCTTCCTGAGCCATAGCGGAGGCTGTGCATCACATGCACAACATTTCATTCTTTACTTTCATAGACTGCTTTTGCAAGACGCAGCTCCACTGTAGCCAGCCTGAGAGCAGGCCGAGACCAAGTCTGCCTTCGAGGAGGCTTGCAGGTGACCCGGCCTGAGAAAGCACAGGCATGGATGGCAGTCCTGGATCCAGCACCATGGGGAACTGCAATGGCTGGTAAATAAGCCTCTTGGAAGGACTTTGGTAGAGCAGCGTTGCCCTGGGCTTGGGCTAAGTTCTGCAGGTGGTTCAGCTGTTGCCGCTTCTCTGCTTTACAGACCTGCAATAGCAGAGTTGCCAAGTTACCCAGGTCCAGGAGTGAGATTTTAAGCCAGTCCTGGATGTCTGACAATCTCAAGCTTTGGGTAGTGGGTAGTACTGACTGCTTTGGAGAAACCGTCTGACATTTGTGCTTTCTCGGCCACAGAAGAAAGGCCTAATGGAGAACAGAGCAGAGGCAGATGCTGTCCGTCCATGCGGTTCTCCTACGGGATACATCCTCCATCTAGCGTAAATTGGAGAGTTTGGAGGACCAGTCTAGATGTTCCCTTAACTTTGCCACTAGGGAAGCGCTATCCTAGAAGATGAAAACCTAATTTGCACTGCTTAGATGTGACTGCTATCTTAGAGGATCTGGGGGCAGTTTCTCCTAATGGGGGAGCTTTGTGCATACCGTGACAGTCATGAACCTCGCTTCTAAGCCATAGAACTTCGGCGCAATGATGCTCTTTCCTTCTGCCCCTCCGTTGCCCGATGCAAGCATCAGAGAAGGTATCGAAGCAAACAGCCCCGCAGCACTGAGGTTTCAAGGTAAGTGCTGCGGGGCTGTTTACAGCCATTGCCACTGCTGCAGCTCCCACCCAAGCATTGGCAGTGGGTGCCGGGGGGAGGGGGGTGCAAGGGATGAGGTTCACCTAGGATGCCTCTTCTCCTTGCACCGGCCCTGCTGGCTAGTACGTGGATGGGTGACCACCTCAGAATACCAGGTGCCGTAGACTTACTGCGCAGAACGGCCTGACAATCTACTTCCGCTCGCAGCTTGCCAAGTAAACACAGGGGCTGGGTTGGCAGTGACTTGACGGCACACACTTTCATTTTGTGGGGTGCAAGTGTAGAATGTGTAATGAATGTTTAGCATGATATTTTTCTGGTTTGATGTGTTAAGCTCCTTTTTGATTCTGTCGTTACAGTAAATGTCAGAACTCTCCTTTTGAAAGGCAATTTTCCCAGTGGAGAACGGTGAATAGTGGTGTACCCCAGGGATCTGTGCTGGGTCCGCTGCTTTTTGACACATTCATAAATGACCTGGAAAGTGGAATAACGAGTGAAGTTATCAAATTTGCAGATGACACAAAACTATTTAAAGTTGTTAAAACCCAAGAGGATTGTGGAAAATTGCAAGAGGATCTAGATAGATTGGAAGACTGGGCATCAAAATGGCAGATGAAATTTAATGTGGACAAGTGCAAAGTTATGCACCTAGGGAAGAACAACCCAAACTATGGTTACACGATGCAAGGTTCCACATTAGGAACCACCACCCAGGAAAAAGATTTAGGCGTCATCGTGGATACCATGTTAAAACCCTCGGCCCAGTGTGCAGCGGCAGTCAAGAGAGCAAATAGAATGCTAGGTATCATAAGGAAAGGAATGGAAAATAAAACAAAAGATATTATAATGCCTCTATAGAGCAGAGCAGAGATGGCATCCATCTGTCCAAGAAAGGTCAACGCATCTTCGGTAGTAGACTGGCTAATCTACTGAAGAGGGCTTTAAACTAGATTCGTTGGGGATGGGTGAAGAAAGCCCCCAGGTAAGTGAAAGCCCCCAGGTAGGTGATACATTAAATATCTTTATGGAAATGGGTAACAGGGGTAACATATGGAAAGCAGTGTGTATTAATGCCCGTAGCATGGGAAATAAGATCCCTGAAGTTGAAGCTTTGGTGGGGGTGGCTGACTTGGATTTAGTGGCAGTTACAGAAACATGGTTCACAGAAAACCATGACTGGGATGTAACTATACCTGGCTATACTTTATTCAGAAAGGACAGGGTAGGAAGAAGGGGAGGAGGAGTGGCACTATATGTAAAAACTACTATTAAAGCTTTGGAATTACAGAGCTTAAAAGGGAGAGAGGATGCATTGTGGGTTAAACTAGAAAGAGGGAAAGAGAAATCTATTTGCATTGGTGTGATATACAGACCTCCCTCACAAGAGGAAGAGGTGGACAGAGAGTTAAGTGAAGACATACGCAGCATTGCTAGGAAAGGGGAAGTGCTACTGATAGGAGATTTCAATATGCCAGATGTTGATTGGCACATTCCTGCTGCAGTATCATCTAGAAGGAGATCCTGGATTCTCTACAGGAAGAACTATTCAGGCAATTGGTAACAGACCCCACACGTAAAGGGGCCATACTGGACTTGGTGCTTACCAATGGTGAAAGTGTTTCTGATGTTGTAGTGGGAGATCATTTTGCATCCAGTGATCACCAGATGGTGTGGTTCAGTATTAGGACTAGGGCTGTTAGAATCCATTCCAAGGTGAGGATTTTAGACTTTAGGAAGACTAACTTTGCGAAGATGGGCCAATACCTCAGGGAGTCGTTAGTGGGATGGGAACAGCTGGGGGATGTAGAAAAACAGTGGGCAAAACTGAAAGGGGGTATTTTAAGGGCAACCAACCTTTTTGTTAAAATGGTAAATAAAGGCAAAAGGAAAAGGAGTCCGCTATGGTTTTCGAAGGAAGTAGCTGAAAAAGTGAAGAAAAAGAGGGAGGCCTTCATGAAATACAAGAGATCACAGAGAGAGGAAGACAGACATCTGTATTTGGAAAAACTTAGAGAAGCTAGCAAAGTAGTCAAGAAGGCAAAGATTCAAAAGGAGGAGGAAATAGCCAATGCAATAAAATGGGGGGATAAGACATTTTTCAGATATATTAGTGAGAAGAGGAAGGGCAACAGTGGTATTGTCAGGCTCAAGGGTGCAGGGGGGGAATATGTAGAAGCTGATAAGGATAAAGCGGAATTGCTTAACAAATATTTTTGTTCTGTGTTCACAGATGAAGAACCAGGAGCAGGACCTCAGAAAACACCCACAAATAAGAACAGAAGCGAGGGACATCTTGAACAATTTTCAGAAGACTGTGTTCGTGAGAAACTAGCTCTACTTAAAGTAGACAAAGCGATGGGACCAGATGGGATACACTCTAGAATACTGAGGGAACTTGGGGACGTTCTAGCAACTCCACTGACTGACCTTTTCAATGCCTCGTTGGAGTCGGGAGTGGTGCCAAAGGACTGGAGAGAGGCTCATGTGCCTTTACACAAAAGCGGAAGTAAGGATGTGGTTGAAAACTACAGGCCGGTTAGTTTAACTTCGGTGGTGAGTAAATTATTGGAAACGCTGCTGAAAGAGAAAATAGTGAGGTTTCTGGAGTCCAGTGGATTACAGGATCTGAGGCAGCATGGATTCACCAGAGGCAGGTCTTGTCAGACAAATCTGATTGATTTCTTTGACTGGGTGACCAGGGAGTTGGACCGAGGGAGAGCTCTAGATGTGGTGTATTTAGATTTCAGTAAAGCCTTTGACACTATTCCTCACAGGCGACTTATAAACAAACTGAGCACCCTAGGGATGGACCCTAAAGTTACTGCTTGGGTTATAAATTGGTTGGGTGGGAGGCGACAAAGAGTACAAGTAAATGGAGCTCACTCTGAGGAGAAGGATGTTACCAGTGGTGTGCCCCAGGGATCTGTCCTTGGTCCGATTCTTTTTAACATCTTTGTTAGTGATATAGCGGAAGGGCTGTCGGGTAAGGTTTGCCTCTTTGCAGATGATACCAAAATCTGCAATAGAGTAGACACCCAGGAAGGTGTAGATAACATGAGGAGGGATCTAGCTAAGCTTGAAGAATGGTCTAGAATTTGGCAGCTGGGATTTAATGTTAAAAAATGTAAGGTCATGCATTTGGGCTGCAGCAATCCTAGGGAGCAATACAGTATAGGAGGTGAAGTACTTTTGTCCACTAAAGAAGAGCGGGATCTAGGCGTGGTTGTGTCTGATGATCTTAAAGTAGCTAAACAGGTAGAAAAGGCGACGGCAAAAGCTAGAAGGATGCTTGGGTGCATACGGAGAGGAATGGCTAGCAGAAAAAAGGAGGTGATAATGCCTCTGTATAAGTCTTTGGTGCGACCTCATTTGGAGTATGGTGTGCAATTCTGTAGACCGCACCTTCAAAAGGATGTGAACAGGATGGAGTCGGTGCAGAGGGTGGCTACTAAAATGATTAGTGGGCTTCATTATAAAGCATATGAGGACAGACTTAAGGATCTTAATATGTACACCTTAGAGGAAAGGCGGGATAGAGGTGATATGATTGAGATGTTTAAATACCTCCATGGCATAAATGTTCAGGGAGAGAGCTTCTTTCAATTGAAAGCAAGTTCTGCTACGAGGGGACATGGGTTGAGGGTGAAGGGAGATAGATTCAGGAGTGATATGCGGAAATATTTCTTTACAGAAAGAGTAGTGGATCCATGGAATAGTCTCCCAGTGGAGGTGGTAGAGATGAGGACAGTAACTGAATTCAAAAAAGCATGGGACCAACACAGAGGATCTCTAAAGGTAAAAAGTGGACTGTTGTAGTTGTTGTTATGGAAGGACAGACTAGATAGGCCATGTGGTCTTTTTCTGTCATCATGTTTCTATGTTTCTATATCGTTCCATGATGAGACTACACCTTGAATATTGTGTGCAATTCTGGTCACCGTATCTTAAAAAGGATATAGCGTTATTAGAAAAGGTTCAGAGAAGAGCCACCAAAATGGTAAAGGGGATGGAAGGATACCCCTATGAAGAGAGGCTAAAAAGGTTAGGGCTCTTTAACCTGGAAAAGAGACAGCTGAGGGGAGATATGATAGAAGTCTATACATTAATGAACGGAGTGGAACGGGTAAACGTAGATCGATTGTTTACGTTATCAGAATATAGAAAGACTAGGGGAAATGCAATGAAGCTAAAGGGTAAACTATTTAAGACTAATAAAAGAAAATATTTTTTCACTCAACGTGTAATCAAACTCTGGAATTTGTTACCGGAGGATGAAGTAAAGGCTGTTAGTGTAGCTGGGTTTAAAAAAGGTTTGGACAAGTTCCTGGAGAAAAGGTCCATAAACCATTATTAAGAAGGGACCCAGGATATCAATGCTTGAACCAATACAAGCATTGTGGAACCTGTGTCCCTTGGGGAAACTGCTAGGTACATATGACCTAGATTGCCCACTGTTGGAAAGAGGATACTGGGCTTGATGGACCTTGGTGTGACCCAGTATGGCATATTTATTTA
The DNA here is from genome assembly GCA_033557465.1 of Ichthyophis bannanicus. NCBI lineage: Eukaryota > Metazoa > Chordata > Amphibia > Gymnophiona > Ichthyophiidae > Ichthyophis > Ichthyophis bannanicus. The sequence continues at coordinate 795,175,765 of CM066036.1, forward strand.
TTTTATTTGTTGTTTTTCTATACCGTGCTATTTATCATCAGTGTGGTTTACAGGGAACATATTTGTTCGATGTAAAAGATCTACATTGGACTTACAATAAAACGGGGTGTTTAAACAGGTCTAAAAGGTAAACTATGTACAGGTAAGTAGACAAGATTCTACATGCATCTCAACAATATATACAGGTCACACAACAAAGAGACTATATACATTCCAGTTGTATATCACAGAGTAGAGGATGGCTCATCTTTATCTAGGTTAGTGTCAGTTGTCAAGGGAGGTGGTTTAAGAAGGTGGGTTCACTTAGATGATCGGGGAGGTGTGGTGGGTGGGCATTCTGGAGGTGTTGCTTGGACATGGGGTGTGGGTGGCTGTGGGATGTCGTTTGAGTTGGTGAAGTACTGAAGAAACAGATGATGTTTAAGTGCTTTCCTAAACTGGGGCATTCCAGCAGGAAGGTGCGTAGAGAGCAAAGGCGCGGTTTCTCGTAGCCTTGGAGCATTTGGTGATTGCTTTCGGGAGTAGTAGGGTGTTGGTGGCGGCTGATCTCCTTAGCCTGTTGGGGGGGGGGGGGTGACCTGGACAAGGTCAGAGAGGGAGATGGCTGTGCATTTGTTGATGGCCTTGAATGTCATTGTTAGGATCTTAAAGGAAATCCTGCAGTGGACGGGGAGCCAGTGCAGATGTTTTAAAACTGGGGTAATATGGTCCTTTCTAGATGCACCGTGGAGGATTCTGGCTGCAGCGTTCATCGCGAGCATATCTTATGTTCTTATATGTTCTTAATTAGAATGAAAAAAACCCCAGATCAATCAGATAAAAGCTAATAAACTTACAGCAAAACCTTGTAGCAGTTACTCAAGTCAATAAAGATTAAACAAAAAAAATCCTTAAAGTGCTGTATCCGCAGCAGTCCTGCGGTAACCCAGCTTTGCCCAGAGGCACTGTGGTTCTTACAATGACATAGATCTCGGCGGCGTTACAGCACTCCACATCTGCAATTGTGGGACTGCCCCCTTATAAATTCTGAGCAGTCTTGTTTGTGCAGCTAGGAGCCTGGGGCACATCCAGTTACCTTACTCACAACGGAGGTGACGTTTGAGAGGATAGAAGCAGAAAACCGATGGTGGCTGAGAAACTTGGAGACATGGGGCCTGATATTCAAAGGGAATCTACACGGTTTACAGCCCAATAAATCATGTAAATGCCCTAAATTGGGATATTCAGTGGCACTTATACGGTTAGGACTGTTGAATATCCCCATCTATGTCCCCTACGCGCCCTGATGATATCCGGTTAGCATTGGGGCGTGTTGGGGGGTTCAGAGGCGGAGCGGAGACAGAGACTGCCACTAACCGTATACCACTGATATTGCAGCACTACCCAGTTAGCGATCCAGGGCTAGAACTAGGTCAGCTTTTGGCTTGTCTAGTTTTAGCTGTAGATGCTAAGTGGGTAGTGGTGCAGTATCGCCGCTACCTGGTTAGTCTTGGTGGCTCTGGGGCATTGCCGGATATTCAGTTCTGTCGCTGCAGCATTAACTATCCAGTGTGAAGGGTCGGTGGGCAGGGCTTTGCACCCTCTTAGCACGTAGATGGATAGAGTAGTGCGGTTGCTGCCTGAGTCCACTAAGAGAAAAGAAAATCAGGTCCTACCCTGTTATTAGACTAATTTAATACATTTTTGGACTAGCTTTTGAATAGTAAAACCTTCTTCCTCATGTCAGGACAGTATGAGCAAAAGATGACAATACCAGAATGTATAAGTCAATCACTAAAGCAGACCAGTGTTAGTCTCAGGAGAATGGGGGGGTGGGGGGTGCTTTGTAATGTTGTAGGAAATCCAGGTCTTTCATGAGAAGCAGAGGAGTAGCCTAATTTGCTGAAAAACAGGGAAGCCAGGATTCAAATCCCACCCTCCGCTCCTTGTGACCTTGGCAAGTCACTTAACCCTCCACTGCCTAATGTACAAAACATAGATCATGAGCCCTCTGGGGACGGGAAAATACTTCCCGTATCTGACTGAATTCATCTTGAGCTACGCCTGCTCCTGAAAAAGGCGTGAACTAAATCCCGACCTTCCTCCCTTTTCCTTCTTGCAGTCTGGGAGCGTCTTATCATTTTAACTTCAAAAGTCTTGTGCTCCTGGATGGTTCTCAAATCTCCTCTTAGGATTCTGATTGTGCGGCAGTTTCCGGTCCAGAGATGTCACCTTGATCTTTGTGCACGAACTTTGGCTTTCCTCGCCCACGCTGCACCCTTTCCGGGTGGACGTTACATTACAGCAGGAGGGTGGGTGGGGTCCTCTCATGGGTAGCTCTGGGCTCCTGCGCTATGTGCACTTTGCTCTACGGCAAGGATTTTTGCCAATTCTCTTCTCCTTGGACTTCCGCCTGTTTCTCACAAATGTTTGCTTCGCATCCGGTGGTTGCCAGAAGGTCAGTATTAGTAGAGCAGCGAATATTTTTTATGCAGTGGATCCTGTGACATGGGGTCCGAGTAGGCGGCATGAGAATACCAGTGTCAAGTTCCTGTGAAATGAGTATTTACGAGGCGACCTGTCATTCATTATTAGGTACCAGCCTTATGGGACATGGCGCCTCTCGACTTCTGGCAGGAGCCAAACCACTAGATTTGTAGGAAGGCTGTGAAGGTCTGTTTTTTTTCTCAGGATTTTAGCTGACTTTATCTGGTGTTGTGCTTGGTTGTTTTGCTGGGACTCTGTGCGCCGCTGTAATGTTTTTGACAGCTCTGCCTCCCATCCTCCCGTCTTCTGATTCTCATCTGGAACTCATCGAGACAGGCCGTAGGCATGCAGGAAGGGGTCTGTCAGGGGCTGAGCTGGGGTGAGGACCTGAGTCTCTGGAAACCACCAGGCTTTCTCTGCAGCTGGTCTGTGTGCTGGGTACAGCGCGCTGTGACAGCATTTGAAATACAGAATCTAACGTCAGGTAAAAACTTCATTTACTTGCTGGTGCAGGTACCAGAGACGCTGCTGCATCTCAAGCTTGAGAAGCACAGTTGCTCTGCGCCTGCGACTGCTCTCTTTATTCCCCCTCCCCCATCACACCCGATTTGTTCGTTGCGCTGGCAGTCTTGAGCCAGCATCCATGCAGCAGGGCGCTTTAAGAACAGAAAAACTGCTGTACTGGGTCAGACTGAAGGTTCAACAAGCCCAGCAGTAGCTAATCCACATCACAAGTACATGCCCTAGCCCAGAAGTACTCAGTTCCGTGCTACTGATCCCCAGGAATAAGCAGTGGTTTTCTCTGAACTACTTTAATAACAGTTTATGGGCTTTTCCTCCAGGAATTTTGTCCAAACATTTTTTAAACCCAACTACACTACCTGCTCTTAACACTTACTTCGGAAATGAGTTCCAAAGACTAATTATACATTAAATATACTACTTTGAGCTTCATGGTATGTCCTCTAGTCCTTGTATATTTGAGAGAGTAAACAACCGATTCACGTCTACCTGGTCTACTCCATTCAGGATTTTATAGACCTCTATTATATCTCCTCTTGGGCGTCTTCTCCAGGCTAAGAGCTCTGGCCTCTTTAGCCTTTCCTCATAGGAGAGTCGTTTCACCCCTGTTATCAGAATTGCACACAGTACTCGAGGTGCAGTCACACCACGCAGTGATACAGAGGCATTATGATATCCTGTGTTTTATTTTCTAGTCCTTTCCCATGACTCCTAGCATTCTGTTTGCTGTTTTGGCCACCGCCGTGCATCAATGGATGGTCTATGATGACACCCAGATCCTTTCCTTGGGTGGTGATTCCTAATGTGGAGCCTGGCACTGTGCACCTATAGTTTGGGTTATTCTTCCCTACATGCATCACTTTGCACCTCTCCACATTAAATTGCATCTACCATTTGGATGCCCAGTCCCTCAATCCCACAAGGTCCTCCTGCAGTTTATCACAATCCACGTGTGATTTAGCAACTCTGAATAATTTGCTGCAAATTGAATCACATCGCTGCTTGTTCCCCATTTCGGATCATTTATAAATATGTTAAAAAGCACCGATTGCAGTACAGATCCCTGGGATACTCCACTAGTCACCATCCTGCATTGTGAAAATTAACCGTTTATCCCTGTCTCTCAACCAGTTTCCAGTCCACAATAGAACATTGTCTAATGTATCCGCTGGTTCACTTTTTTTTTTAAACATTATTTATAGAAGGCAAGGATATCAGTACAAACATGAAACATATATATCATACTCACATCAGCACTCTGTATTATAGAACAGGAGATCAGCGTTTTTGTATATTTATTGAAACAGTTATAACTCTCTTGTTGCTAAAAAAAAAAAAAAAATCAACAGTTTATGTTACCGTGGTTCTCCGTTTAGCACTGGTTTTGGCTCCAGACAGAGGCAGGGAGAGTGGGGGGTGGGGGGGGTGGGGGGGGGTGGGGGGGGGACCCATCCGGTATAAGAGGTAGGGCAGCTCCCAACTCTCCCCTCCTTCGCCCCCGCAACCAGTGTTCGGTAGCATGCAGGCAGAGGTCTTTTATTTAATCTCTGTTTTTACATATTCATAAATGACCTGGAAAGTGGAATAATTCATAAATGACCTGGAAAGTGGAATAACGAGTGAGGTTATCAAATTTGCAGATGACACAAAACTATTTAAAGTTGTTAAAACCCAAGAGGATTGTAGAAAATTGCAAGAGGATCTTGATAAATTGGAAGACTGGGCATCAAAATGGCAGATGAAATTTAATGTGGACAAGTGCAAGGTTATGCACCTAGGGAAGAACAACCCAAACTATGGTTACACGATGCAAGGTTCCACATTAGGAACCACCACCCAGGAAAAAGATTTAGGCGTCATTGTGGATAACATGTTAAAACCCTCAGCCCAGTGTGCAGCGGCGGCCAAGAGAGCAAATAGAATGCTAGGTATGATAAGGAAAGGAATGGAAAATAAAACAAAAGATATTATAATGCCTCTATATCATTCCATGGTACGACCGCACCTTGAATATTGTGTGCAATTCTGGTCGCCATATCTTAAAAAGGATATAGCGATTTTAGAAAAGGTTCAGAGAAGAGCCACCAAAATGGTAAAGGGGATGGAACGATACTCCTATGAAGAAAGGCTAAAAAGGTTAGGGCTCTTTAACCTGGAAAAGAGACGGCTGAGGGGTGATATGATAGAAGTCTATAAATTAATGAATGGAGTGGAACGGGTAAACGTAGATCGATTGTTTACCTTATCAGAATATAGAAAGACTAGGGGACATGCAATGAAGCTACAGGGTAAACTATTTAAGACTAATAAAAGAAAATATTTTTTCACTCAACGTGTAATCAAACTCTGGAATTTGTTACCGGAGGATGTAGTAAAGGCTGTTAGTGTAGCTGGGTTTAAAAAAGGTTTGGACAAGTTCCTGGAGGAAAGGTCCATAAACCATTATTAAGAAGGGGCCCAGGATATCAATGCTTGAACCAATACAAGCATTGTGGAACCTGTGTCTTTTGGAGAAACTGCTAGGTACGTATGACCTAGATTGGCCACTGTTGGAAACAGAATACTGGGCTTGATGGACCTTGGTCTGACCCAGTATGGCATTTCTTATGTTCTAACCTTATCCGCAAGGGAAAGAGGGGAACATAGATAACTACAATCACACTCAGTAAGGTATCTTATGGTGGCAACAAAAGACCAAGGTATATCTATATGCTGCCACATGTTGCTCTCCCAATGGCCGAAATGCCCCACTATTACTCACTACTAGAAGTATATCCCCCAAGATCCCTTACTCAGATTACATTAACGCTTGCTCATTGGGTACAGAGGGAGTCCAGTCAACCTATGTGATTACTTGTTTTAGCGATATCGCTGTGGGAGGTGTGCCATATCTGGTAGGGTTTCCACAGTGTGTTATAGGAATCTAACTAAGGAGGCCAGCTGATCCATACTCACGAGGTCTTCTATTCGGGAAGCCCAATCTCTAATGGTCAGGCCCATTAGGGTTTTCCAGTGGTGCGCCACTACCATCCATTCTCCTAGAAGAAGCAGCACAGTTAAGCGTTGTGAGTGCCGCTGGACACCTGATCTTTCATTAAGTAATCCTAGCAGGCAGCTGACCAGGTTGGTTGAAAGATTCCCTTCTGTAATTTCATTACTAGACGAAACCACCTCATTCCAAAAGCTATGGATTTGTGGGCATTCCCACCACATGTGTAGGAAGGTACCCTCCCATCCACAACCCTTCCATCAGCCGCTCTCCTCCCGCAACCCACAGTGCATCAGTTTAACAGGCATCATATAGGCCCTATGTAAAAGCCGAAACTGTGTTTGGCAGCACCTGGTGTTCCCCTATATTCTCTTCTGTGGATGTTTTGCTACTTCACCGGGGTAAGAGTTCTAACCAAAAATCGGTGCCATGAGTCTCTATGTGTGGGTAACCCAGGGTTATAGAGGTCCATCAATGTCCAATATATACGTGAGAGCAGTCCCTTCCAGTGGATGATGCTATGAAACGGTGCCCTTTCTAAGTTAGTGGATTGTTGTTTAATCTGGGTGATATGTTCTTTACGCAATTGAAAGTACTGGTAGAATGGGATTCGGGTCCCTACTTAGTTATCTAATTGTGCCATGCTCATACGGGATCCTCTAACTAACAATTTTATTTATTTATTTATTTATTTATTTTAGCTGCATTTATATCCCGCTTTTCACCGGGTCAAAGCGGTTGGGGGATACATAACAAGTCAGAAAAGCAGCAGATACCTGCCAGGCCAATCGTAGTGTCGCAAATGAGGGGCCACTAAAGGGGAGAAAATCCGCCAGCCACGCTTTCGGAAAGATTGGGCCATGATTCCCCTCTCTCCTACAAATCTGCGCCCACAGCTGGAGCAAGGGATTAAAAAACACATGCCCAGCTATTCCTTTCTGATGCTCCACCCGGTCCTCAAAGACTGAGTAGGGCGCCAGCCAAGCCCACTCAAGTGCCACCCAATGGGCATTCGGGGGTTGTACATGGTCGTAGCGTAGTCCTCTCAGGACTGCCACTTTGTAATATAGAGAGAGGTGCAGGTAGCCTATTCCCCCGTCATCCACACAAGGCGTCAGTTTTTTCCAGGCGATCTTCACATTACATTTCTGCCATATGAACTTACTAAATTGCTCCTCCAACCTGTAGAAATATTCAGCAGGTACTTTGATTGGCAACTGTGAAAAGAGATATAGTAACTTAGGTACAATGGTCATTTTTAGCCTTGCCACCCTACTGATCCACCCCAAAGTGAACCCTTCCCATCTAGTCAACTCTTCTGCAACTTGGGATGCTAAATTCGCATAGTTTAACCTAAATAGGTCTGCCACCTTTGCAGATACTCACAGGCCCAAATACTTAATAGAGGATATCGCAAACTTGAAAGGGCAGTCTGACGGCAGTTCGCTACCCGCTCCTCTCAGTGGCAACACCTCAGTTTTTCCATTCAGCTGGTTCACTTTTATCCACATGTTTATTCACTTCATCAAAGAAATAAACCAGATTGGTGAGGCAAGACTTCCCTTGGCAAAATACATGTTGACTTTATCCCTTTAAACCATGTCTGTCCATGTGCCAAGTAATTGTGTTCTTAATAATGGTTTCCACCATTTTTCCTGGCACTGAAGTTAGGTTTACCGGTCCATAGTTTCTTGGATCACCCCTGGAGCTCTTTTTAAAAATAGGTGTTAAGTTGGCCACCCTCCAATCTTCTGATACCATAGACGATTTTAATGATAGATTTAAAATCACTAATAGCTCTGCAACTTCATCTTTGAGTCCTTTCAGCAGTCTTAAGTGTATACCATCCAGTCCAGGTGATATGCTGCTCTTTAGTTTATGAATTTGTTCTACTGCATCTTCCAGATTCACTGTGATTTGATTCAGCTCTTTGGATGCATCTCCATTATTTATTTATTTATTTATAACCCACTTTCATATATCTCTATTATCCTTCCTCAGTAAAAAACAAACAAAAGAATTCATTTTGTCTCTCAGCTACGGCCTTGTTCTTCCTGAGTGCCCCTTTTACCCCTTGTTCATCCCAGATCAACCTGGAGTCCTTTTTAAGAATTAAAATAGGAATCCTGTAATCACTAGATGTCACCTTTATGAAATCACAGGACTGCCACTCCCCATGGCTCCTCTGCATCCCCAGGTGAGCCCTGGAGCATAAAGCCTGACACAGGGATTAAACCCAGGACCTGCATGGCAGTGGTAGAACTTCCCTCTTCAGCTACTGGAGCTGTTGCCAGGATTTCCTGTTCTAATGCCCCGTTCTCCCCTAGGAGGACGTTCCATTGAGCCCTGCCCTTTCTCTTGCTTAAAGTTGTTAAAGTGGAAGAGAATTGTGAAGAATTGCAAGAGCACCTTGATAAATTGGAAGACTGGATGTCCAAATGGCAGATGAAATTTAATATGGACAAGTGCAAAGTTATGCACCTAAGAAAGAACAATCCAAACTATGGTTACACAATGCAAGGTACCACCTTAGAAACCACTACCTAGGAAAAAAATGTAGGCACCATTGTAGATTATGTTGAAATCCTCTGCCCAGTGTGCAGCAGCAGCCAAGTGAGCAAATAGAATGCTAGGAATCATAAGGAAAGGAATGGAGAATAGAACAAAGGATGACATCATAATGCCTCTGTATCGTTCCATGGTGCGACCGCACCTTGAATATTGTGTGGAATTCTGGTCGCCGTATCTTAAAAAGGATATAGCGTTATTAGAAAAGGTACAGAGAAGAGCCACCAAAATAGTAAAGGGGATGGAAGGATACCCCTATGAGGAGAGGCTTAAAGGGTTAGGGTTCTTTAACCTGGAAAAGAGACGGCTGAGGGGAAATATGATAGAGGTCTATAAATTAATGAATGGAATGGAACGGGTAAATGTAGATCGGTTGTTTACGCCATTGAAAAGTAGAAAGACTAGGGGACATGCAATGAAAGTACAATGTAATCCATTTAAGACTAATAAGAGAAAATATTTTTTCACTCAATGCGTAATCATACTCTGGAATTTGTTACTGGAGGATGTAGCAAAAGCTGTTAGTGTAGCTGGGTTTAAAAAAGGTTTGGACAAGTCCCTGGAGGAAAGGTCCATAAATCATTATTACAGACGACCCGGGAAAGCCACTGCTTATCCTGGGACAAGCATTGTGGAACCTGTGTGCCTTTTTGGGAATCTGACAGGTACTTGTGACCTGGATTAGCCACTGTTGGAAACAGGATACTGGGCTTGATGGACCTTGGTCTGACGAAGTCTGGCATTTCTTATGTTCTGTGAAGTTAGCAGAGGCTAATCCCTTTTAGCCTTTTCTCGTGACCTCTTGCTCTTAAACTTCCTTTTCTCTTAAAAAGAAAAACATGGTCTCCTCTTGTGCATTACTTGTTCTTTTGAAATATCTAAATGCAGCCTGATAATTATAACATGGTAAAAGCTGTTAGTGTAGCTGGTTTTAACAAAGGGTTGGACACATTTCTGGAGAAAAAGCCACACACCATTTTTAAAGTGGACTAGGGACATGCACTGCTCACCCCTGGGATAAGTAGCCTGGAACCTGCCAGGTACTTGTGACCTGGATTGGCCACTGTGGAAACAGGCTACTGGGCACCGGCGCTTCCTCTTCTGGTGGGGTTCGGTGACATGTTGGAAGCGCACAGGCTCCGCTGATCAGGAGGAGGAAACGCAGTAAGAAGTTGCCTCCACTTCCTGTTCTGCTTGCGCGGTGCTCTGGAGCTTTGATGCACTGCAGCATTTCTATACCCTTGTGCAGGGCTCCCAGCAGATCTGGACAGGAGTCAAAGTCGCACAAACAGTGTTTACAGGTGACCTGCTGACCTCGGCCCACAGCTTCCATCAACTGACTGCTGATCCTGCATGAGGCCAAGTGGGTCTTCTGGACCTGAGGTTGTGGCGTTGTTCAGATAAAAATGCAGTGGGAAAACAGATTTTTATTTTATTTTTTTCAACTGAAGCGGGGATGCTGCGGAGAGGTAACTGTGAGTTTTCAGTAGCTAACAGGTTATTCTTCACTATTGTTATCAATAAGAAAATATTGGGGCTTACTGCCGCTTTGTGGTACGCACATTGAGGTCCTCGCGTTCCATCTCTTGTGCCTTTGTAGCGCGTTGTTGAGCATGTTGGTGGCCACTGCCCTCTCTATATCCGTCGATAGGTCAAGGCTCCAGTACTGGACAGAGGCGTTAGCACCTTTAATGTTGCGCCCTCCTGACCCCAGACCCGCTTTGTGTCATTGCTTCAGTATCTTCACCCCAAAGTGTCTCTCCTGTTTCTTCCCCATCGTGTACCCCAGGTGCATAACTCTGCAATGAATCTTAAGGGGTCTGTTTAGTAAGCTGAGCTAGTTTGTAACTACGTCCTGTATTATTCAATGGGACCTAGTTACCAATAATGCGTGCTAACCGTTAGTCCAGCTTAGTACACCTGCCCCTAACTGTCCAGACCTTGACCATTACTCAGTCTGTCACAGTACCATTCCAACACCTGCAGACACCTGGAGCAGGTCCCCCCTCACGGCACGCAGCGACCACCGTTGCCAGGCCCACATGGTGGAGCCAACACGGCAAACCTACCTTAATGCAGTGGGGGGCTTGCCATGCTGCCTCCGCTCCAGGCCTAGTGGCTCTTCCCTCCTGTGCTGAGAAGGCTTTGCATCAGAGGGGCAGGACCAGACTCTAAGATATTTCTGTTGTCAGTTTGTGGTAATTTGTTCTGTCCTTGGTAAGGGTCTATCTGTGTTTTGTATGTGTGACTGAGGCTGTGTATTCTATTAGCGGTAAGTGTCTGTGTAGGGATCTGTAGTAACATAGAAACATAGAAACATGATGACAGAAAAAGACCACAAGGCCCATCTAGTCTGTCCTTCCATAACAACAACTACAACAGTCCACTTTCTACCTTTAGAGATCCTCTGTGTTGGTCCCATGCTTTTTTGAATTCAGTTACTGTCCTCATCTCTACCACCTCCACTGGGAGACTATTCCACGGATCCACTACTCTTTCCGTAAAGAAATATTTCCGCATATCACTCCTGAATCTATCTCCCTTCACCCTCATCCCATGTCCCCTCGTAGCAGAACTTGCTTTCAATTGAAAGAGGCTCTCTCCCTGAACATTTATGCCACGGAGGTATTTAAACATCTCAATCATATCACCTCTATCCCGCCTTTCCTCTAAGGTGTACATATTAAGATCCTTAAGTCTGTCCTCATATGCTTTATAATGAAGCCCATTAATCATTTTAGTAGCAACCCTCTGCACCGACTCCATCCTGTTCACATCCTTTTGAAGGTGCGGTCTCCAGAATTGCACACCATACTCCAAATGAGGTCGCACCAAAGACTTATACAGAGGTATTATCACCTCCTTTTTTCTGCTAGCCATTCCTCTCCGTATGCACCCAAGCATCCTTCTAGCTTTTGCCGTCGCCTTTTCTACCTGTTTAGCTACTTTAAGATCATCAGACACAACCACGCCTAGGTCCCGCTCTTCTTTAGTGGACAAAAGTACTTCACCTCCTATACTGTATTGCTCCCTTGGATTGCTGCAGCCCAAAAGCATGACCTTACATTTTTTAACATTAAATCCCAGCTGCCAAATTCTAGACCATTCTTCAAGCTTAGCTAGATCCCTCCTCATGTTATCTACACCTTCCTGGGTGTCTACTCTATTACAGATTTTGGTATCATCCGCAAAGAGGCAAACCTTACCCGACAGCCCTTCCGCTATATCACTAACAAAGATGTTAAAAAGTAATATGGTTTTTTTTATTTATTTATTTACTTATTTATTTAACATGCTTTTATATACCACCCCTTCCAGTGATCAGAGGCGGTTTACATAGAACAAGGAAGAAAGCTTTACATTACTCCTGAGTATATGAAATTGATTTTATCAGACTCACTGCAATATTCACAATGTTGCCTTTTCCTAGGTAGGTCCACCCTGGCGCCATTAGGGAATAGTAGATTTGTTCTGCCTCGAGTGACTTTTGTAGGGTTTTGAATTACTTCACAATATGCCTGGTCCTGGAGAGGGTTAATGCTGTTACTGAGATGAAACCAGAATCAAATATTATTTTTTTTTTGGTATAGTGAGTTCTACAGGGAAATATCCTAATTCTGCTGGAATAATCAAACCAAAGAAAGATAAAGCACAGTTACTTACCTGTAACAGGTGATCTCTGGGAACAGCAGGAATAAGTCTTCACATATGGGTACGTCGGTACCGACGGAGCCTGCGCGGGAACGCTCCCCAGCGTCCATTCAGAAAGCTTTTGGGAGCATCCCTCAGCGCCTGTGTGCTGCCTTCCCGCCTTTCCAACTGTCTCTCCTCAGTTGAGTTTTATAGCTGAGACAAAGAGAGAGAAAGAGGAAAGGAAAGATAGATAGAGAGATACAACTCCTAGGGGAGGTGGGTGGGTTGTGAAGACTTATTCCTGCTGTTCCCAGAGATCACCTGTTACAGGTAAGTAACTGTGCTATCTCCAGGAACAAACAGGAATGAGTCTTCACATATGGGGACTCCCAAGCTAAGATACCTGGAGCCCTAGCATGTTGGGAATTGAAACATGCTACACCTCATATGGCCAGGCATCCTGAGGATGGAGGGTAGGAGTTGAAAAGAGAGAGGAGCTGTAGAAAAAACAGCTAACCTAAAATAGGACTACAGGTAAGGAGTCCTTGTATGTATGATAATCATCATGAAATATATTGAAATGAACAATCACAATATGAACCTCACCTACTGGATTGCAGGCAGTAGAGAGGCAGATGGAGTCTACTGGGGATCCAGTAGAGGAATCTTCAAGGTGACCTCACTGAAGTGAAGGTGAAGGTCAAAAACTGGAAGTGACAGGTGACCCCAGGATTCAACTGGGGTAGTACAAAAACGGTAGGTCTTTAATGGGAAGCTTTTGGCTACAGAGTTAATCATAGTTAGGAGCAAAAGAGGAAGACTGACCGATTTGGACAGCTGGCCTAGTTCTTGGGGGAAGAAGGGGTATGGGAGAAACCCCGTATGCCCAAGAAAGGACAGATGTCTGAGGAGTTAAAAACCTCAGATCTACTGAAGATCCACCATGTCTTTCCTAAGTGATGAGAGGTAGGAAGATATTGGGGTATGGAGCTTCAGGGATACCTGAACCTAGGGTTATGGTAAGAGCTGTCAGCACCACAGCAGTGGTTGTGTGCATAATAGTCTAACATACTGTGGAATATGTGCAAGCCCACTGTCTGGAACATACAGGAAGGAAAAAACCTTAATGAGCACAGACAGCTAGAAAGATAAATATGTAAATACATAATTACCTATAAGGAAGTATCTCGACAGATACCCACATATATTTATGTATATATATATATATGTGTAGATATATATATATAAGGGTATATATATATACATATGTTTATGGCGAGATGCAGGGGCATAACATATGCACAGATGGATGACAGACATATGTATCTAAAGAATGTATATAGACATATGTACATATATGAATATATAGGTCTAAAGATAAATGTCTGCAATTAAGCAGACAGAGATATGTCTATAGGAAGCTTCACATGGAGGATGTGAAGAGGAACGATTCATCTAACAACAAGAAGGTGGAACCTACTTGAGAAGATATAGAGAATCTGTTCCCTCTGGTTAAGATGGAGCAGGAATGCTATCCAGTGAAATAACCAGGATGGTTGCGTGGAAAAACAGAGGATAATATCAGTCTGTAAACAGCAAGTCCTGAGTTCGGTAGAACTCTAACATGGTGAATGGACAGAAAACGCAGAGGATGAGATACCAGGTTGACCCACTTGAGGGACAAGGGGGGGGGTATCATGCGTTGTTTAGTTAAATATGTGCTGTCCATGAAGGATTAGGATACCATGAGGACAAGCTGTAAGGAAAAAGAGCATATTTCCTGTAGGAATTGGGTAACTCTTTAGACTGTCACGTAGAGAAGGCTTATGTCCTTTATTAAAAGGAAATAGAAGGGTGTAAAGAACCCTTGCAGTCATGAGGAATGACTGAGGAAGCCTTTTTCAACCATATAGGATAGTAATTAGAGAAAAAATCCCCATGCTCTCTAGCAAGGGCCCATAGTGGAACGCTTCTCCGTAGGATTGCAGAGAGCATTATGCAGGAGAAGTGGGAAATAAAACTGGCTGTTGGAGAAAACCAGCTGCCACTTCAACTATGCTGCCAACTCCAGGGATTTGGAGATGGCAGAAAAGAAGCGATAAGGATTACCCAAGATAGATGAGCACTATCTTGGAAGCACTACTAAGGCTAGAGAAAAAGTAGTGGAAGACAAGACTGGAACTTGTAGAAAAGTACCAGTAGTGCAATCACTGGAACTCCTGCATGGGCAGCTGCTGAATGGAACAGCAGAGAGAATCTTTCTGTTTTTAACAGAGAGAACAGACAGAACAATAGGAGAAAATCCTGATCATGTCTGATAAGCTGCCCAAATGAAAGAAGGGAGGTTACTCCAGAGAAAAAACTCTACACTGGAAAGGAAAGGAAGACTAGAAAGGCTAAGAAAGCCTTCCAGTGGTATGGTATGTAGAAGGAAAAAAAATTCATGGTGGTACAGAAAAACTATCATGAGATAGTTGGCAAACCTCTCTTCATGGTAGGAAGAGGAGGAAAACCCTGTGATCCTTAGACATGAATATCCTGACAGCTCAGCATACCTAAGAGCAATTGGATGTCCTGGAAACAGGAATCCGTGTGTAGAGTTTTAAATGAAAAAACAGTGAAAAAACTTCTACTGAGAAGAAGTGAACTGTAGGCTATAAAGAGATTAATTAGAACCCTATTGAGGGTTAATTTTCCTGGCTTGGGTTTGGACTCTTCAGACCAGGGCGAGGTTTCTCTTGTTTGGGAACATCTGTATGATGGGCAGGAGAAGAATAAAACTTTCTTCTTTTAGGGAAAGAAGGTTTGGTAGGGCATTTCCTACCTACTGGGGAAGGAGAAGGCTTAGGATAGCCCTCAGAAACAGGAAGTCAGTGGAGCAATATGCAACCTGACGTAAAGACTCCTTATTGAAGAGATTATCTCCAGTACAAGGAGTATTACCCAGTCTTTGTTGTGCCCATCTGTTCAAGTCTGAAGCTTGGAGCCAGGCTCTACGTCATGCTCCTATGGCTATAGCAGAGGTTCTGCTAACAGACTCAAAAGAGTCTAGGGAAGCACGAGAAAGAAACCAAGAGATATTTTGGCTATGACTAAGAAGTAAGGAATAGTCTGCAGCCTTGGGCTCTGATAGAAAAGGAGTCAAAATAGATAATTTGTTTGTGACCTCCTGAAGGGTTAGACTCATATAAAAAATATATGAGAGAATCCTTGTTGCCAGCATAGATGTTTGGAAGGTTTGATGTCCAAAGGCATCCAGTGTTCTAGATTTACGACCTGGCGGGTAAGAAGAATGCTTCTTCTTGCTTTTTACCTTCCTCATTGCTGATTCCACTACAATGGAATGATGGGGAAGTTGAGTCTTTTGAAACCCTGGAGAGGGGGGCACCTGATACAGAAGATCAGTTGCTGTAGAAGGTGAGGAAACCCTTAAAGGTGTTTCCCATATTTTCAGAAGAAGATCCTGCAAAGAATGATGTAAAGGAAGCATTATATTTTCATTTTCTCCAGAAGAGCCTTGTGTAGGATCATAGCCAGGGATAGGAATAGCAAGGAATGTTGCCATGTCAAGGAGAAATTTCTGAAAAGAAGGATCTCCAATGGGAACCATCCCTGGACAGGCTAAACTTGAAGAGCGAGCCTGGGCACCGGAGGATGTATTTGTCCGGTGCAGAAAAGGATCCCTAATGGATGGATACTGGTACTGGCGGTTATAACCTGAGACAGTCAGTACTGCATCGTCCATGCCAGGTATCGACTCCAAACTAGGTATAGAAAGGAGCAATCCTGGTGAAGAAAGCATGGAAGGAGCTGGTCCCGATGATACTGCAGGTACCGGCATCGATACCGATACCGGTAGCTGTGCCGGAATCGAAGGCGATACCGGTAGCTGTGCCGGAATCGAAGGCGATACCGGTAGCTGTGCCGGAATTGAAGGCGATATCGACATCAAAGCAGTCATCGGAGGCTGCTCAAGCGGTACCGAGGTAACCAAAAACCCTTGGTGATTATCCTCGGTACCGCACATCCAGAATCGGTAAGCGTCGGTTCTGAGACGTGTCGGTACCCAATCTTCCAGACTAGATATCGATTCTAGACTCGGCATCGAAGGAAGCGAGTCTATCGATGCATGTCTAGAGGGTACCGACGTCGGTGGTCGTATCGGCGGTGCTGCCGATACTGGAAAGTCAATCTGGAACGTATCGATCGGTCCCGAAGGTGCCGAGAACGCCAGATGATGATCCCTGGTGAGGAGTGATTCGCTCAACACCAGTGCCGATGCCGGGGTATCGGTACCGCTCGAAGCGGATGCCACCACCGAGCATGGCTCAGGTATCTTCTGTGAGGGGTGAGCCCCAGGAACAACCTGAAACCCCTGAAAGGCTTTGGAGACCGAAGACTCCTGCCGGGGTTTTGAAGCCAATAGGGTCTTGAGGGCAAGGCCGGAGCCGTCATCATGCTTGGCATGAGACCTACCACTCAAGGATTGGCTAGTCTTAAAAGACTGTTTGTGGGTTAAATGATCCTGTAGAGAAGAAATGGTCGGTGCCCTGACACTGGAAGGGAACTCAGTATCGAGGGAAACTCGAAATGGAAAATCTCTTCTCATAATATTGTAGCCTAATGGCTCCGGAGGAGAAGGGTCAGGACCCAAACAGGTTAGACACCAGTTATTGGAGTCTAAAAAGAAAACTGTATTTCCACAGTTAAGGCACTTCTTAGGAGAAGAAGGCTCCATGATGGAGAGGCCTTACAGGCCCAAAAGTTTAAGACAGAAACTGAGGGAAAAAAACTCCCTGAGTTTGAGAAAAAGAAAAGAAAAAACCACTGGCGGTACCGGTGGAGTCGGGGGAACAGCCGCGACCACAAGAAAACAAAGAATTAAAGAAAATATTTTCTGCGGTGACAGGAAGACGTCCTGCCGGCTCCGCGGAAAAACGAAAACTGAGGAGAGACATTTGGAAAGGCGGGAAGGCAGCACGCAGGCGCTGAGGGATGCTCCCAAAAGCTTTCTGATTGGACGCTGGGGAGCGTTCCCGTGCAGGCTCCGTCGGTACCAACGTACCCATATGTGAAGACTCATTCCTGCTTGTTCCTGGAGATATATCATTTTTTGGTACTCCTTTCATTGACAAAGCAACCAACATGCTGATCTTTCCTTATACCGTGAGTGCATCATGAGAAAAACCTCACTCATTAGCCTTCGCTCTCACTCTTCGGGATGGGCCGCCCTTGACATCTCTGTAGTCTTGGAGTTCGGGCGCCATGGGCTCAATACTCATGAGCTGAGAGCTACCCGTGCTGGAGGTAAGCCAGAGGAGCTGAGAGAAAGAAGGAGATGGGAGAGGCAGAGTGGTTGAAGAAGGTGGGGTTGGGGGAGATTGTGGTGGGTGGGGGGGGGGGCGAGTGCATGGGAGAGTTGGAGGGTTGGGGGAAAAGATAGAGACGAATCAGCTTCATTGGAATCATGCCAGTAGCTCTGAATGCATCTGAGCAGCCAGGCTGGCAAAGGGTCACCCACCTCCCTTGCCCAGAGGCTTTGCACTTTGATGGTCCTGCCTCTTGCATGGAAATATTTTTGGTCAAAATGTCCCCTGCTTGAAAAATAATGGTTTTAATCAGTTAGCAGATCACAGCAGGACGTTTACCTCCTATCACATCAATTTTTAATTTCCTCAGGAATCTCTCATGAGGGACATTTGTCAAATGTGTTCTGAAACCCCAGATATGTTATATTACACTGGCTCCCTTTTATCCACATGGGGCCCTTTTTAAAAATGAGTGTTATGTTGGCCACCCTCCAGTCCTCAGGTCTAGTATTTATTTATTTGTTTTTCTATACCGCGCTATTACAAATCAGTGCGGTTTACATAAAACATATGAACTAGGTTTACATATAACTATTTAACATAGTTTACATCTCACATGTGAACAGGAAACTATTTTACATCAAACAGGTTACTATAGCTACCACCCCTACACCCTAAATACCACACTTCAATCAGCCCAGAGCTGTAAATAAGCCCCGCTGCTTAGAATTCCTAAGAGCATACAAGTATGTGCATAGTTTAAATTTGTATCAGCTTCTATGTATATAGTTCTAATATCGTTCTCTGTAACAGAATTTACACTTGTTTCTGTATAATTAATAATGTAGTTATTTGTAAACCGCGCTTGATCATTTGGAAAACGCGGTATAAAAATGTTAATAAGTTAAAAATAAAATAAATAAATAATAGTAATCGTGAGGGTTGGTGATTCCCATTAGGTGAACTAGGCACTGACCTAGAGTGGCAGCCTTTTGAAGGTGGTCCAATGCCACTGCTGACTCCCCTCTCTGGGACCTGCAACAGTGCAACAATGACATTAAACCCAGCACTAAGCCAGCCCCCCCCCCCCCCCCCCCAATGCTGGACTTTTCACCAACCACCTCTGCCTCCATGCAGACAGGAAGACTGTGTCAGAGGGCATGGAAGTGGCTGGTCAATAGTGCAGTGCTGGAGGGTTTGCGGCTGCGGCTGCTGCCGCAGGCCCCACATAGGGATGGCAGCAGAAGTAGTGGGTTTGGGGGGATGGGAGCAGGGGAGGTGGCAAGAATTAGGGTACTTCGTAACCTTGCAACGGCTCTGGTAACCAGTAATAGCCCCACAGTTTCATATCTGAGATTTTAGAAGTCTGGGGTGACTACAGTTGCGTACGTATACTCTACCTGTACCCTTATCTGCATGAACGCACCCCCTCCTCTTTCTAACCATGTGGCTTTTCTTGTTTTTCTCATACAGACATCTCTCGAAGAGGAGGGGGTGACCTTGGAGGCTATTCTGTGCACCCACAAACACTGGTAAGCCTGGGCAGCTCGTGTCCTGGGGTCTCTGTGGAGCTGTTTGTTATCAGGGCAGGTCACGGAATCTTGTTACCTACGGGACACCCCACTGTTAATCAGAGGATACTAGCAGCAGATGTACTGCTTAGTCCGGCCCTTGCGGCTTCGCTGCCTCACCAGGACCAGTATGTGTGGTGCGTCCAGTGTGCAAGAGCCGGGGCAGGGAGGTGGGAGGAGGATCTCGTGAGGCAGGAAATCCTCTTCTGCACTGCGCAGTCAGGCAGCAAATGGTGACACCTGGCACAGTGCTGATATCATAGACATGCCTGCCCCCTCCCTGTGGGCTCCCGACACGTGCGGTGGGTCTTCCTGACCGTGGAGGCATTTCATCTGTCTGTAGCACATGGGTGCATGCCCTTGAAGAGAGAGGCTGTTTCCGCAGAGCTCAGGGCTTGCTTCCAGGTGCCTGACACGCAGCTGACCCCTGACCCCTGAGAAAGTGGTTGGGAGGAGGCTCTAAAGGGGCTGGGAGCATCGCTGGAGAGTGGGCAGCTGGTCCTTGGGTGTGTACAATGCCTGTCTGTTTATGTGCAAGATTATACTATAGTACTCTCCGTTCTCAAAGATCATGCTGACCTTGCGCCTCTTCAGAGCAGGAACCATGTGACGGGGCAGTGGATAGGAATCATAGCAGCCTGATAGCTCAGTGGCAGAAGTGCCGGACCAACCACTAGGTAAACTAGGCAGTCGCCTAGGGCAGCAATCTCTGGAGGGCAGCAAAAGCAGGCTATTCAAAGCTAAATAACAGATTTAGCCAGAGGGGGTATAAAATTTGAGGTTCCCCTAGGGCTCCAACACTCTGGACCAACTCTAGAGCCAGCCCTGTTCTTTCCCGAGACAGGTCTTTCACTTCGTGGGTCAGCCAGGGACGCAGAGGCATGTTCAAAGACCTCAGCGGTACAGAATCCCAGTCATTACACCGTAGTGACAGCTAATGGCCAGTTGTAGAGTTGCTGAAGGAGTCCTGCTATGTGGCCCTTGGTGAGGACTCCTACTGCACTTGTAATAGGGGAAACGGTCCTGGCTGCTAGCTTGTGAAGGCCAGACCCAACTGAGCTGCAAGTCTGGATTTTGGCTGTTGCTCCTGGAGGGGTTTTGTACAGTGGGTGTGTAACTTATCTGTTTCTATGAAAAAGGCTCCCAGGCTGGCAGGACGTGGAGCTGTGGGTGAGAAGCAGCTGTTACTGTCGTCTTAGTGCACAGTGGTTCTGGCAGAGTGTAAAATGTGCGGTGTCTAAGTCCTGTGTCATTCTTACAAGACCCTACTGGGAGAGGTGGGAGGGCCTGCAGCGGCAGACAGACGAGCTGGGGAGGATACGAGGAGGTGTGTGGGAGGGGGAGATGAGCTGGGGGGGGGGACAAACTGGAGAGATGGGTGATGTGGGGGAGGCAGAAAAGAGGTGAGGGGACAGAGGTCAAGGGGATGTGTTTGGTGGGGGGGGGGGGGGGGATAAGCTAAGGAGAATGTGGAGGGGAGGAGGAGAGAGTGTTGAAGGGGGGATGACCCGGGGGGGGGGGGAGGGGGAGACAGTATGTGTAAGGAGAGAGTGATCTACTGCCTTATGATCAAAGCTTTAGATTTCAGAAGCAGCAACTATTAGCATCTGTTTTTCAACTGCTGACATTATTAGCAGCGGCTTGCTGCTGCCACTGAGGGTTTATATAGCGCTACAAGGCGTAGGCAGCGCTGCACAGACATGTAAGAGACAGTCCCTGCTCATCAGTGCTTCAGACAGCACAACGACTGGGGACTAGGATATATCTAGGCCGGGCAATGGTAAGAAAACACAGAGGAGGTGAACAGGAGGCTAAGGGGATCAGGATCCAAACGCAGTCTCAAAGAAGTGAGTTTTCAGCCTGGATCTGAACAGGGCCACAGATGCAGCCTGACGTACCAACTCAGGCAGTTTGTTCCAGGCATAAGGAGCAACAAGGTAGAAATATTGAAGTCTGGGGTTAGCAGTAGAAGAGAAGGGCACAGATAGAAGGGATCTGCCAGAAGAGCGGAGCTCCCGAGGAGGGGTAAAGGGAGATTTGCTGCAGCTCAGAGCTTCCCTTGGGCTCAGTGGACTGCTAAAAAAAAAAAAAAAATCGCTGAACTCCAAAAGCCCCACCTACAGGGCATTTATTACTGCACCAAACATTTTAAAATTTAGCATCTTTGATTAAGAATGCCTTTCTCTTCTGAAGTTTAGATTAATTACGACTCAGAGAACCTGGCTATATTATTTTGATAAATATAGTAAGCAGAATTTAAAATATAGTGCATTGCATTTTTAATTTGCACAGAATCCCGCCAGGAATAAGCTGTGTGGGGGAGACAGGCTAGGGATCTGTTCGAGGATATTCTGCTGGCTGTGATTCTTTCTGTTGGATCAGCAGAATTGTCCAGAAGTTACGAGGTCATGTGTTTAGTCTATGGATGAGATCAGTGTGACAAAAGCTTGTGGACGGTATCTTTAATCCCACAAAAGGTGTCTGTTCACCCTGCCGAGAATCCTCTACCCTGCAGGACCACGGCAGCTCCCGGAACCCAGTTCCCTCTTCCCTGCCCCCATCTCACTGACACCACACAACACTGGCACATGCTACATACACACCTAAGGCCATCCTTAGGGCCTGACTATCCTGGGTTAATGGTACTGCACTAGTCCCGGAATCGATGACTGACATCGCTCAGACACTGCTGTCCTGTGGTAGCTCACAGTGGAGATACGCTGCCCTGGGCTTCCCAGCTTCCTAGTCCCTACAAACAAGCCAGTCTCTACTGTGTCCCCCTATGACAGCTTCTGGTAAACAGTGTGAATACAGCACGGACAGCTGAAGAGTGGATCTTCAACAAAGCCCTATGCAGGTGTCTCGCTGATAAACAACTGAATAGAGGAGTTTAAAAAGGAATTTCTTTTAACTGGGGATAAAAGCGAAAGGAATCTTGGAGCAGCACCAAAGGGGAAGTAATTTGGCTGATTGAGAAACCGGGAACTCAGCATTTTGCAGCAACGGCTATTTCTCTGCCAGCACTGAGGAGTGAAGCCTGGTTCCTGATCTGTGCCAGCTTCCTCTTATCTCCTCCTGCCAGCAGAGGGTTGGGAGGACGAGGTGCTTGGGCTTTCTGTTTTGCTATTGAGTTTTGCAGCTGGTGGTTTTTAGTAGGATGCTGGCGGTCCCGATCATGTGAGAGCTGAAAGGGAACAAGGACCGCTTTTATCTAGAGCTGTGACTCAGCATCATCTACCAATTCCACTCTAGTCTCATGAACCGGTACAGCCAACTGCTCCCCCTGCTGGCAGCCAAGCATCTGCGACTCAAAGCTAGGGGAAAGGTCTCAGTGAAGAGATGATTATTTCACCATGTGTAATGGCCGATAAGGAGCATATCGGGCGCATCGTGTCTCTGCCCACGCTCTTCCCTGTTACAATATAACACAGGCCATTCCTGATCTCTGTAACAGGGTAGACCGGGACCCCCTGAAAGGTGTAGATAACATGAGGAGGGATCTAGTGAAGCTTGAAGAACATGGCAGCTAAGATGTAATGCTATAAATCGCAGAGTCATGCATTCGAGCTGCAGAAATCCAAGGGAGCACTACAGTGTAGGGGGCGAAGTACTTATGTCCACAAAAGAAGAACGGGACCTGGGCATCAGGGCCATCACTTGGGCTAGGTGGCTGCCTAGGGCGCAAGACCTGTCAGACGGCTGCCTAGGGTGAGAACTTACACAATCTTGACGATGCATATATTCATATGATTCTTGCAAGGTATTGTGGGTATTGTAGTTCATTCACTCCCAAACACAGCTGATGACAATAATTTGAGTTGTGAAACCAAGTGGTAAGATCAATAAAATACTTCTTTTATTGATGGGGTTTAATTCACCCAGCACATGTATGCTTGATAGCACTATAAATGAGGTTACTTGCTTGCAGTGTTTAAAATGGATAACAAAAAGTCACAAAGTAAACCAGAAAACAACCTTCAGCTTGTCAGGCAATTAGCTAATGTTTTCTTAGCAAATAATTACCAAATACAAAGGCACAAAGTAAAGAATAAACTTTGCTGGTTAGGTTAACTTCTGCTTATTTTCCACGCCGATCTCAGCAGGGATTCTCCCTTGCTCACACCCACAATCAGGTGCAGCCCTAATTACTATCAATGGACCAGCTGAAAGCCTTTAGCTGGCTGGCTGCTACTGTGTGAGCCCAAATCCTGCTTTAAGAGCTGTTTGCAGTGGAAATAAAGAACAAAGTTAGGTTTCTTTGTGATGGCTGATGTGTTTGCTCAGAGAAAACTAGTAATAGCATTTAGATAGAGAACAGTCCATATAAACTGTATTTTCATCTGCTGTATCAATCAGCATATGGTCACTATCATACATTGGCACAGACGAGTCTTTCATTAAGGCACTATCATGAGAATGCTCATTCCCTTGCTGCCACTCTCTATTATAGATAGGGTCTGGATCAGTGTTCATACCTGAGCCTCTCCTGCTATCATTATTCCTCTCTGTATAGCCTGGCCAATATGTAATCCAATTCTGATGTCCAGCCTTCCAATCTTGATCCCTGGACACTGGATCTTCTCTCACATACCTTCTGGCCTTGGTCTGAAAGTCCCTTCCACATGCAGTCTTCTCTCTTCCAGGTAGCCACTGGTGATTCCTATCTCTGCCACTCCATTCCTCTGGCTGAATCCAGTCCAATGGACTCTGCTGGCTTTTGGAATACCTCCCAGTATGAGTACTGCCTTGGAATCTCCCAGACCTTCCAATGGCCTTTCTTCTCTTCCTTCCAGAGAGTTTCCTTCTCTCTCTATCCGCTTGGCTTGGCTTCTGTTTCTCCAGGTGATACTGGTGCTTGAGCTTGTAGCCGTTGCTGTCTCTGTATCTCTTCCTCCCTCTGTAGCTTTTGCTGAAGCTCTCCCTGAAGCTGTTATCTGAAGAATAAGCTCTATTCTTATCCTGTTCTAATGTGTGCTGCTCCCTAACACAGCGCAGCTGTGTTGAATCAGGCCCTGCCCTTTGAGATGAGTGCTTAGGGATTACCTCATAGCTCTCTTGATTGCACACACATTCTCTCACTTCAGCCCCTCTCATGGCTGCTGGAAACCTGGTGCATTCTGGGACTGGTAGTCTTTTATGTGAAAACTCTGTTTTCTTGCTTCTACCAGAACTGACAGGTTGCTTGTTCAGAGTCACATCATCTTTTCTATAGCTCCTACCTGAGCTATGATAAGCTTCCTTATCACATACCCCCCTGCTTAAGTTATTACGGACTGGTTTTACTGGTGAAACTTCTTCTCTACAGTCCGTAATACGGGAAAGTGCATCCGCATTCTTGTGTAACTTCCCGGCACGATGTTCAACCTGAAAATCAAACGCCTGTAAGGCCATGTACCAGCGTGTCAGCCTGGCATTGTGGTTCTTCATTTGCTGCAACCACTTAAGTGGGGCATGGTCCGTGACCAACTGGAACTTTCTCCCTGTAAGGTAAAACCTTGACGCCTCCACTGACCACTTGATAGCCAAACACTCTTTTTCTATCGTGGAATACTTTTGTTCAGCCAGTGACAACTTCCTGCTCAGGTACATCACAGGATGCTCCTCCCCATCATGGCACTGGGATAGGACTGCTCCTAGCCCTACATCCGATGCATCAGTTTGAACCAGAAAGGGTTTCTTGAAGTCTACTCCTTTCAGTACCGGTCCTGTACACAATTTTTCTTTTAATACTGAAAACGCTTTTTCAGCTTCTGGTGTCCACTTTATCTGGTTTGGACAATTCTTTCGCAGCATATCCGTGAAAATGGCACTTTTTTCTCTGCGAATTGCGGTATAAACCGGCGGTAGTATCCAATAAGTCCTAAGAAACTTCTTAGTTGTTTCTTGGTTGTTGGAGGAGGAAAATTCCTGATGCTATCTATTTTGCTTAATAGAGGTTTAATTTTTCCTCTTCCCACTAGGTGGCCTAGGTATTTTACCTCCCTATTTGCAAAGGCACACTTCTTCGGTTTTAAAGTGATTCCCGCTTGCTTCATAGAGCACAAGACTGCCCTGATCCTCTTCAAATGCTCCGCCCAGGTGTTACTATGGATTATGACATCATCCATGTATGCAAAAGCATAACTTTGGTGGGGTCGAAGTACCTGATCCACTAACCTTTGGCAGGTAGCCGCTGCTCCATGCAGTCCGAAAGGCATCCTCTTGAACTGGAAAAGGCCAACGGGGGTGCTGAATGCAGTTTTCGGCTTCGACTCCCTGGTGAGCGGGATTTGCCAATATCCTTTTGTCATATCAAGGGTGGTTAAGTATTGAGCCTGTCCCAGCTGGTCTAGCAGCTCCTCAATTCTTGGCATTGGATATGCATCAAAAACTGATATGGCGTTTACCTGCCGGAAGTCAATACAAAATCTTAAGGATCCATCAGGCTTCGGCACCAGGACTATGGGGCTATTCCAGGGACTCTTTGACTCCTCTATTACCCCCATGTCCAACATCTCCTGGACTTGTGCCACTACCTCCTGTCTTTTGGCTTCAGGCAAGCGGTATGGCCTTTGACGAACCAATTTCCCAGGTGGAGTTATTATTTCATGGGCCACCAAATGGGTCTCCCCAGGTATGGGTGTCAACACATCTGGGAATTCCTTAAGCAACTTCCTAATTTCTTCCTGTTGTACCATTGTCAGGTCCTCACCTATTTGGGGCTCTGATTTTTCTTTACAATCAGATACCTGGGGTCCCAAATCTTCCTCTTCACTCACCTCCCTCTCTCGGGCACAGGTGGCAGCTAAGCTTTTAACCCCTTTGACATCAGTAGAACCAAAGCCTTTGGCTCCACGTTCAGAATTCTCTAGGGATGTGACCTCCTCCACAGGTGGAAAACCCAGCCTCTCACAAATCAATTGGGCAATTTTGTCTCCTGTCTTCACATGATACTCATTCTGTCCAAAGTTAAACAACAGAACTTTAATATTGCCCCTGTAATCGGGATCAATTACTCCCGCACCCACATCGATGAAATATTTAAGGGCTAATCCGGACCTTGGGGCTACTCTCCCATAACATCCAATTGGTATTTCCACTTGGAGACCGGTGTCAACCAGGGCTCTCCCTTGGCTAGGTACAATCACATTTTCTATGCTGCACAGGTCAAACCCAGCAGACTGAGGGGTTGCCCGCCTAGGAGCTTGGGCCTTCTCAGAGACCTTATGGTACTTTAGGACGAATATCTGCTTTGGGGTAGCTTGGTCTTCTGGACGCTTAACCATCTTTTTAGCTGGGGTCTGAGGACTTCCAAATAAAGGCCCGGGAGCTACTACCATTAAACCTTCTCCTACTTTTTTACTAGTCCTTCCACTAGACCCTGCTTAAATCTTGGCCAGTCTCTTCCTAGAACCAAATCAAAGGGTAGCCTAGGCACCACTGCTAATAGGACTTCCTCTTGTTTCCCTAGGTACTTAACCTTTAGCCTATAGGTGGGATATGATGATGCAGCACCATGAATGCATCTGATGTGAACTTGGCTTTCAGGGGTTCTAGGCACAAATCTTTCTTGGGCCTCTATCCTTTTCCAAAGCCTTTTTGACATCATACTCTGGTCTGCCCCAGAGTCTAATAATGCATTTGTGGTAATTCCTTGCACATCAACCATAAAAAGAAATCCTTCCTTGGGCTGTTTTAAATCCAGACCCATTAAACTAGTGTGTGTCTGGCATCTCTTCTCTAAATGTCCCAATTTCCCACACTTGAAACATTTCTTTCTATTCCACTGTGTCATCTGGTTTGATACAGTACATTCATTTTCAGAAACATTCTTAATTATTCCTTTTTCTGATACAGCACATCTAGCCTCAGCATCCATCTTTAGAGGGCCACCCATTCTATGGCAATCCTGCGTGGCTTCCAAGAATCTCTCTGCTAGCATGGTTGCCTCTCCAAGATTTTGGCAATTTTGCTGTATAAGAAAAACATTCAAATCTTTAGGTACCCCAAGCATAAATTGTTCCAGCATTATAATATCTAATAACATTTCTACTGTCTTTTGCTCAGGCTCCAACCATTTTACAGCTAAACTTCTGATTGACTCAGAGCCCTGGGTGTCTCACCCACTTTCAATGTAACAGCTCTAAACATTCGCCTATACTCTGAAATAGACAACCCTAGGCGATCTCTAATAGCTGCCTTTACATCCTTATAAATCAAAGCCTGGGCTGCTGGCATTGCTCTGTAAGCTGCTAGTGCCTCACCAGTTAATGAGGCTGCCAGCCTTACTGCCCACTGGGTCTCTGGCCATGCTAAAGCCTGTGCCACTCTTTCAAAAGACTCTAGAAAATCATCAACATTATCTTCTGGAGTTAATTTCCCAAAATTAAATGCCCCAATCCCTTGATTGAGTCCCACAGTGTTCACATGTGGTGTACCAGTACTAACTGCTGGTCTTGCATCTGTTCCACTTTGGCTCTGCAGCTGAACTAGAGCTTGCACCAGATCAAGCACTGGTTTCTGCTGTTGGATTAAGGCCTTCATAGCAGTGTCCTGGGCCTGCTGTGATAGCTCCTGCTGCTTGCAAAATTGGGCTGCCATCCACTGAGCCATCTCCCTCGGATCCATCTTGACCCCTGCAAGAAAAGAGAGAAAAAAAAAAAACCAAAGAGCAGCACCTTCCAACCAGGTGTGGGTTTTTTTTTTTTTTTCCAACTTTTTTTTTTTTTCAATTACCCCCTGTGCTTACACACATCCACCACTAGACATGCCCAGATACATATTACCTTGTCTCAGTGATGAATCCAGCTTTGCACAGGGTCTTTTCATCCGGGACAGCTTCCTGGAACAACCACTTTTCTTCCAAAGTGCAGATGAGGGAAAGAAATCTTACAGCTTTAAACTTGACTTTTATTTGTAATCCACAACAAGTAAATCCTCTTGGTGCAAGAGCAATCCGAAAAACTACGCCATTTGTCAGACGGCTGCCTAGGGTGAGAACTTACACAATCTTGACGATGCATATATTCATATGATTCTTGCAAGGTATTGTGGGTATTGTAGTTCATTCACTCCCAAACACAGCTGATGACAATAATTTGAGTTGTGAAACCAAGTGGTAAGATCAATAAAATACTTCTTTTATTGATGGGGTTTAATTCACCCAGCACATGTATGCTTGATAGCACTATAAATGAGGTTACTTGCTTGCAGTGTTTAAAATGGATAACAAAAAGTCACAAAGTAAACCAGAAAACAACCTTCAGCTTGTCAGGCAATTAGCTAATGTTTTCTTAGAAAATAATTACCAAATACAAAGGCACAAAGTAAAGAATAAACTTTGCTGGTTAGGTTAACTTCTGCTTATTTTCCACGCCGATCTCAGCAGGGATTCTCCCTTGCTCACACCCACAATCAGGTGCAGCCCTAATTACTATCAATGGACCAGCTGAAAGCCTTTAGCTGGCTGGCTGCTACTGTGTGAGCCCAAATCCTGCTTTAAGAGCTGTTTGCAGTGGAAATAAAGAACAAAGTTAGGTTTCTTTGTGATGGCTGATGTGTTTGCTCAGAGAAAACTAGTAATAGCATTTAGATAGAGAACAGTCCATATAAACTGTATTTTCATCTGCTGTATCAATCAGCATATGGTCACTATCATACATTGGCACAGACGAGTCTTTCATTAAGGCACTATCATGAGAATGCTCATTCCCTTGCTGCCACTCTCTATTATAGATAGGGTCTGGATCAGTGTTCATACCTGAGCCTCTCCTGCTATCATTATTCCTCTCTGTATAGCCTGGCCAATATGTAATCCAATTCTGATGTCCAGCCTTCCAATCTTGATCCCTGGACACTGGATCTTCTCTCACATACCTTCTGGCCTTGGTCTGAAAGTCCCTTCCACATGCAGTCTTCTCTCTTCCAGGTAGCCACTGGTGATTCCTATCTCTGCCACTCCATTCCTCTGGCTGAATCCAGTCCAATGGACTCTGCTGGCTTTTGGAATACCTCCCAGTATGAGTACTGCCTTGGAATCTCCCAGACCTTCCAATGGCCTTTCTTCTCTTCCTTCCAGAGAGTTTCCTTCTCTCTCTATCCGCTTGGCTTGGCTTCTGTTTCTCCAGGTGATACTGGTGCTTGAGCTTGTAGCCGTTGCTGTCTCTGTATCTCTTCCTCCCTCTGTAGCTTTTGCTGAAGCTCTCCCTGAAGCTGTTATCTGAAGAATAAGCTCTATTCTTATCCTGTTCTAATGTGTGCTGCTCCCTAACACAGCGCAGCTGTGTTGAATCAGGCCCTGCCCTTTGAGATGAGTGCTTAGGGATTACCTCATAGCTCTCTTGATTGCACACATTCTCTCACTTCAGCCCCTCTCATGGCTGCTGGAAACCTGGTGCATTCTGGGACTGGTAGTCTTTTATGTGAAAACTCTGTTTTCTTGCTTCTACCAGAACTGACAGGTTGCTTGTTCAGAGTCACATCATCTTTTCTATAGCTCCTACCTGAGCTATGATAAGCTTCCTTATCACAGACCTCAGTGGGTGGTGTGGCCGACCATGTGCTTCACCGCACAAGGCCTGCAGCCTCCTCCCCCACAGTGTGCTGAGCCACACTGCCACCTCCCCGCTGCTGCTGATTCTGGGGGAGGCTAGGCTCGGTGGCAGGCATAGCCTGCTGCTTCTGACCCCCAAAATTGTGTCCGAGGGTGGTCAGAAGCGGCCTGCCACTGCCGCCAAGCCCACCGCCGTAATCAGCAGCAGGGGGGAAGGGGGCAGCGGTACGGCTGGGCATGATTGTTTCTGATGATCTTAAGGTGGTTAAACAGGTAGAAAAGGCAACGGTAAAAGCTGGAGGAATGGCCAGCAGAAGAAAGGACACGATAGTGCCTCTGTACAAGTCTTTGGTGAGACCTCATTTGGAGTATTGTGTGCAATTCTGAAGACCGCACCTTCAAAAGGATATTAGGAGGATAGAGTCAGTGCAGAGGGTGGCTACCAAAATGGTCAGTGGACTTTGTTATAAGGCGTGTGGGGACAGACTTAAAGATCTTAATATGTACACCTTAGAGGAAAGGCGGGATAAAGGAGATATGATTGAGATGTTTAAATACCTCCGTGGCGTAAATGCATAAGAGGGGGGTCTCTTTCAATTGAAGGCAAGCTCTGCTATGAGGGGACATAGGATGAGAGTGAAAGGGAATAGACTCAGGAGTAATATGTAGAAAGGATGGTGGATGCGTGGAACAGCTTTTGCCATCACCTTTTCTACCTGTTTGGCCACCTTATCACCATCAGATATCAACCCCAGCACTGGCCCCTCTAGACTTTTGTCACGCTCTGAGAAGAGATCTGCGCGCAACACCTCTAATCTTATTCATATCCCTCTCTTCCCCCTTCCTCATGTGCCTTGTGCAATGCACACTCCATCTCTAATAAACTTGCTTTTGCTCATGATCTCTAATGCTCTCCATCTTCTTGCTCTGAGACCTGGCTCCTCTCATCATTCGCTGCTCTCTGTCATGGGGGCTATCGGTTCTCCCACACGCCTCGTCCCACTGGCAGTGGTGGTGGTGTTGGGCTTCTACTTTCTCCTTTCTGCCAATTCCAACCCCTTCTGCTGCCTCAGTCTCTCTCCTTTCCCTCCTTTCAAGTCCTCTCCATCCGCCTTTTCATTCCACTACTCCTCTGGTTAGCTGTTATTTATCGACCTCCTGACAAGTCCACCACTACCTTTCTCACTGACTTTGACTCTTGGCTTTCCTTTTTTCTGGATTCCTCTTCCCCCACTCTTATTCTAAGGGGATTTTAACATTCATGTTGATAACCCCTCTGTTCCTTATGCTTTAAAGCTCCTCTCCCTTACCTCCTCATTCAACCTCCAGCTTGGCTCTACTTGGTTATGGTTTAGGCACTTAATATACCGCCTTTTACTTGTGCATCAGAGCAGTTTACATGTACAATATGTATATACTATCAGGTACTTTTTATTCTCTTGTCCCCAAAGGGCTTATAGTCTAAGGGGTATGTTTACTAAACTGCGGTAATGTCATTCGCGTTAGGTTCTGCGGTAAAGGTACAGATGCCCATATAAAGACTTGGGTGGTGCATCGCTACAGCAAGCCGTATCAGCTAACGCATGTTACAAACTAACGCGCGCTACAAGGCACCTCATAAGGCACCTTACAAGGCGCCTTGTAGGGCGCCTTGTTATGTGCCGTATAAGTAAGGTGCCTTGTAAGGTGTCGTATAAGTAAGGTGCCTTGTTAGGTGCCTCATAAGGCGCTTTGTAAGGTGCCCTATACAGTAGGGCTCCTTAGGCTATGCACTGTATTAGGCACCCCTGGACAGGGCACCTTAGAGGGCACCCTGGGTTACGGAACCATAGGTTACGGTGGCCTAACAAGGTTACGGTGCCCTAGGTTAGTGTGGCCTAAGGGCTGCAAGGTGCTGCAGGATGACATGCATGACCTGTGAGGAACAGAGACAGATGTAGCCCTAACACTAGATAGAGCACTGAGGAAAGGCAATGAACAGGTGAGTGAAGGAGGGAGAGCTGGGAGCCGCTGGACCTGCCATATCTGCAGGCATCCCATATGGCTGCCAGTACTGATGACAAACATGGTGGGGGCAACTGTACCACAGCACAGGGTGTTGGCAATGTAAAGTACTGGAAAGACAGTTGGTGGCAGACGATGGGAATACCTGTCCCCCAGTGGAGGCGGAGGTGGCAGGATAGTTACAATGATGGGTGGACAGAGGAGTGGTGATGCCATGCAGATCAGGCACAGGCGAGGCAAGCATGAAGAGGCGCAATGCAGGAAAGGGTAGCAGTGCAGGACATGGGGTGGCAGCCTGCACAGGCAGACAGGACTCTACACAGCTGACAGACGCAGATAGACGGACCGAGGGAATGTTGGCAATTGTTGCGAGAGTATTACGGGCTGACAGCACAATATGACTGTTACAGGCATGCACACTATTTGAGTAGGACAGGCATGAGAGGAGGGAACAATGAAAAATTGAACCCATTAACACTGCCAAGAATGGCATTGTATTAACCAGTAGGCTATACCTCCGTGGTGTATGTCACAGCAATGGCTGGGTACAGAAGGACTGAGGTCACTGCACAAACTGTCTGCGCTGAGTGCCAGGATAGGGTAACCCACCAGTACCCATGATGCAGTGCACATGCTGAATAGCTGTCTACAGCTGATCACCAATTGGGGTCTGCACCTCTCCAGTACCTCAGCTTGGAAAGATGAACTGACAGTGTGTGATACTGGCACAGAGTAGCTACAGACCATGCCATTGTGCAGGTTCTGTGTTCTCCCTGAGGGATAGGATGGGTGCCCAGCACTAGGTCTGCAGTACATGTGGTGCTAGATATAGGTCCTGCTGTACATCCCCATCACTGCCAGTGTGTGACAGGTGTTCCTTGCAATGCAGCTGAAGGTAATTTGGTGTCCATCTGTATCCTGCAGTCACATGTGGCCCTCTGGGACCAGACACCACCCAGATTAGTGTGTACCCCATGTTAGGGTCTGGCTGACATGGGCACCTGTTATCAGGGCAGAGGGGTTTCCAAACTTGCATGAAGTTTGTGTAGTAGTGCCTTGATAGTTCAAAGTGGCATACACTACATACCCCAAAGGGCTCACATCACCCTTTTTGTAGGTAAGGAACAGGTGCCCCAGACCCTCTGAAGCAACCTCCATCCTACTGGTATAAGAGAGCCCTGCAGAGTTGTTGGGCTAGAGCCATACCCGTGGCTGGGGCAGGGGCAGACCAGCAGCAATGATGGGGTTAGCTCTGGAAAACTCCAACTGCCTCACACCACTGTCTGCCAGTCACCAGCAGACAGCACAGTCAGACTGCACCATATAAGTGTTCCGACCATGCACAGTCTAACTGCAGACAGTCCACTAGCCAGTCCATAGTGCATGCTCACAAAGGAACTATGTGCACCAAGCAGGCATCTCAGTGACTGGGGCCCCAGCACTGAGAACACAACAGGATCACTGGAGGCAGATAATACAGAGTGCTATGTGGGAACCTAGAGATGCCATGGTCACTGCTCGGTCAGAGTGAGTGCCCTCCCAGCATGCCATGCTGTGGCCACCCTGTCCATGAAGGTGGTGGTCGGGCACTACAGTGTCCCAGTCATTGCCCCACACCCTGTGAAGATGCATCCTGGCCAATCTGCCCTGTCTGGGCCATACCCACTACACTTTGCTCCTCATTATGCACATATTCAGGCTAACGCTAGTAACAGTGGGACATTGTGGGCCCAGTGAGGTGTGGGCAGCCACAAAACAATGGATAGAAATACACACACACATTCCTATTGCAGCATTGTGTACAGACAGGGGTGGTTGGCAACCCTGCCCGCCACACTGGTCCTGATCACAGTGCCGACATTGCTAAGCTGTGCAGGAGGTAGTAGTAGTGCCCTGGTGATAACTGCAGCTCAATGCTGGGGCCAACAGCCCGACTCTCCATGCATCTTTGGATTGTGGAGCCTGTGTGAGTGGGTGTTTGTACCCCTGTTCACCACTCAGGGGCGGCCCAAGGGGGGTGCGGGGCCATGTGCGGAGACTCGGTGCGGGGCCTCATTTGCATAAGTGGCCTTATTTGCATAATGCTAACATTCATTAAGAGACATGTTTACTAAACGTTAGTGTGTGTATGGATAAAGACAGACTAAAAGATTTCTACATTACTATAATCCAGTGCCAACCACCAGGCACATTAGGAACTACTACAAATACTGCCCATTTAGAACCCATAGCAAACCCGCCGTATCCTAACAGCACTACCAGGACTCACAAAGCACCATACCCTACCTATCAAAAGGCAACACTGCAAATATTAAACCAATACATTTCAGAGAACAACAATACATGACCTACTGGGGAAAGAGAACAAGTGGCACTGTCAAATAGGAATTATATAAACAGAATACCTCAGCTCAATTACACATGCAGAACATAGACCATCACCAAACAAGGAATCACAATTTAGAAACAGGAAGACAATAATTAAACTGGGAACCCCAAAAGCCAAACTTGGAATGTACAACAACACTGTAGAAATAAAACTATAAATTAATTTCCTCTTGTACCAAACAAAGCGCAGATGTTAATGATGCACATTTCCCAGAGCTGACATATTCCAGTTAATAAATTCAAAATAAAGAGATATCTTTCTACCTTTTCTGCATTTTTTTTCAGTTGCAATTGCTCCAGCCACTTTCTTCTGGTTTCTTCATGTTTTCTGCTAACTCTCCATCATCTGCTGTCCATTTGTCCTTTCTTCTCTTCTAGTTTTTTTTCCATTCTCTCTCTCTACATCTGCTTTAACATACTAATCTTTCTCCTTTTGCTCTTTCCTCATTCCTATTTCATCCACTCAAATTTTACCCCTCCATCCTCAATCCCCACTTACTCTCCCAATACCCGGCTAAGTGTAGATGTTTTATCCCTCCCACACAAAATATTTTTCCCCTCTCCAGCCCCATCCCATTCTAATCCTCCCCCAACATCAGCTCCCTTCTAGTTCCAGCCTCACCCAGCATCCATTCCCTTCTAGTCCCTGCATCAGCCCATTTCCAGTCCTAGCAACCCCCCAACCCAATACCAGTCCTAGCCCCCCCCATCAACCCACTTCCAGTCCTAACCCCCCATCAGCCCACTTCCAGTCCTAACCCCCCATCAGCCCATTTCCAGTCAGCCCCCCATAGCCCATTGCCAGTCCTAACCGCCCCCCCATCAGCCCACAGCCCATTACCAGTCCTAACCCCATCAGCCCACCTCCAGTGTTAACCCCATCAGCCCATTTTCAGTCCTAGCCCCCCCATAGCTCATTACCAGTCCTAACCCCCCCAACAGCCCACAGCCCATTACCAGTCCTAACCCCATCAGCCCACCTCCAGTCTTAATCCCCCCAGCCCATTTCCAGTCCTAGCAACCCCCCAACCCATTACCAGTCCTAGCCCCCCATAGCCCACTCCCAGTCCTAATCCCACCAGCCCATTTCCAGTCCTAATCCCCATCACCCAATTTTCAGTTTAAGCCCCCCATACCCCATTACCAGTCCTAACCTCCCCATCAGCCCACTCCCAGTCCTAATCCCACCAGCCCATATACAGACTTAGCTCCCCCCGAGCCCATCACCACTCCTACCCCCCCCAGCCCATCACCACTCCTAACCCCCCCCAGCCCCCCCATAGCCCATCACCACTCCTACCCCCTCCAGCCCATCACCACTCCTAATCCCCCCCAGCCCATCACCACTCCTAACACCCCCCCCAGCCCATCACCACTCCTAACACCCCCCCCAGCCCAGCCCAGCCCTGCCCAGCCCAGCCCAGCCTAGCCCAGGGAAAATTTTTTAAAAAAAGAAGCTCTTCTCCGGCTGCCGGGGCCGCCGTGGCAGAATCGAGTGTGCCGCGGGGCCCCCCCTGCCCAGCAAAGCCTGCCCTCCCCTTTATCACCTCTGTCTTCGCAGCTTCAGTCAAACGCACCGGCTTTCAGAGCGCGAAAGGACCAGTTTCCCTTTCGCGGCTCTGTTAAGCCCGCGGGGGCTGATGGGAGCTTCCCATCAGCCCCCGCGGGCTTAACAGAGCAGCGAGGGAGAAACTCTCCTCTCGCGCTCTGAAAGCCGGTGCGTTTGACTGCAGGCAGCTGAAAGAGAGGTGATACAGGGGAGGGCAGGCTTTGCTGGGCAGGGGGGGCCCCGCGGCACACTCGATTCTGCCGCGGCGGCCCTGGCAGCCGGAGAAGACAACTTTTTTTTTCTTTTTAAAATTTTACTTTAGGATCAGAATGTTTTTTGCGCGGGGCCCCCTGAAACGCGGGGCCCTGTGCAAAAAACATTCTCGCTCAATGGACGGGCCGGCCCTGTCACCACTGCTTTGGGCTTTTTTTGTGGAGTGGAGGAGTGCCCTAGTGGTTGGGGCAAGGTACTTCAGGCCAGAAGGTCGGAGGTTCAAATCCCACTAGAGGACAGCAACCTTGGGCCGGAAGGACTGGGGTTTCTAGTCCCACAGGTGCTCCTTGTGGTCTTGGGCAAGCCACTTAACCCTCCATAGCCCATGTTCCCTGTAAAGCACAGTTACTTACCTGTAACAGGTGATCTCTGGGAACAGCAGGAATTAGTCTTCACATATGGGTACGTCGGTACCGACGGAGCCTGCACGGGAATGCTCCCCAGCATCCAATCAGAAAGCTTTTGGGAGCATCCCTCGCGCCTGCGCGGTGACGTCTCGCCTTTCCCACTGCCTCTCCTCAGTTGAGTTTCATAGCTGAGACAGAAGGAGAGAAAGAGGAAAGGAGATAGATAGATACAACTCCTAGGGGAGGAGGGAGGGTTGTGAAGACTAATTCCTGCTGTTCCCAGAGATCACCTATTACAGGTAAGTAACTGTGCTATCTCCAGGAACAAGCAGGAATGAGTCTTCACATATGGGGACTCCCTAGCTGTGGATGCCAGGGGAGATCCCATAAAATGCGTATTCCTGGAACAGGACGGCATTTCCCAAACTTGGATCCCCAGCATCCCCTGAGGGATGGGGGGTAAGAGTTGAATAGAGAAGAGCTACAAGGAACAGCAAATCTAAAGACTACAGGAGAGAGGAGTCTTTAGAAAGTATGTCGAGTATCATTAAATATTTAATGAACTAGTACAATATAGAGCTTACCTACTGGATTGTAGGAAGTAGAACTGTGATGGAGTGTACTGTAGATGCAGTAGCGGAATCTGCAAGGTAACTTCACAGCAGTGAGGATGAAGTTCCAAACCTGGAATGGGCAGGTGACCCAGGTGTCAACTGGGGTAGGAGCAGAACGGCAGGTCTTCAATGGAAAGCTTTATGGGAAAAAGCTGAAAACTCTTTTAAGTACAGAGTTATTAACATTGAGGACTAAAAGAAGAAGACTGATCGATCTGGAGAATTAGCCCAGTCCGGAAGGGAAGAGGGGGCATGGAAAAAAAGCCCCTATTCCCAAGGAGAACAGAAGTGTACTCAGAAATACTGAAGATGTACACTGTCTTTCCTAGCTGGTAAGAGATAGGAAGACAATGAAGTTTGATACTTCATGGATAGGGAGATCTATAACAAAAATAGAAGCTGTTGACGTCACAGCAGTAATTGTGTGTATAACCGCTCCCACTTACTGAGCCGTATGAGAATAGGCAAGTTGACTGTCTGGACCCCTTAAGAAGGTAAAAACTTTATAGCACAGACAGTTAGGGAGATAGGAGGTAATACCTAGTGTCCCATGGACATCTCCCAAAGGGCATATATATATATATATGGAGATACATACATGTCTATATATATATGTGCATATATGTCCAGATATGTGATATATATATATATATATATATATATATATATATAGAGGTATATATAGATAGATATAGATGGGCATGGCTTATGCCCATACAGATTACAAAAATATGTATGTATAGGACATATACATACAGGAATATGACTCTGAGGATACATGCCTGCAACTGAACCACAGAAAAACATTCACATGGGGAATGTGATGGGAAAAGATTCATCTAATAATAAGGGGGTGAAAACCACCTGAAGATATATAGAGAATCTATTTCTGTGGTGCAGGAATGTAGTCCAGTGGAATAACCAGTATGGTTGCGTGAAAAACAGAGGATAATAGCAGTCTGGTAAGAGCACGTCAGGAGTACTGGAGGACTCTGACATGTCCAAAGGACAAGAAAACGCATATACTAAGACACCAGG
Source organism: Ichthyophis bannanicus (assembly GCA_033557465.1). NCBI lineage: Eukaryota > Metazoa > Chordata > Amphibia > Gymnophiona > Ichthyophiidae > Ichthyophis > Ichthyophis bannanicus. Next base: position 795,213,567 of record CM066036.1, read on the forward strand.
AGGACCCAGACAAGGGACTCAGAGGTATCATGTACAGTAAAAGAGTATGCGTTGTCCAAGTGGAGTAGAAAAGATAATGCCAAGCTGTAAGGAAAAAAAGGGGGTAGATTCCTGCCAGATTGGGAACTCCTTGGACATTCACGCAGAAAAAGCTTGTCTTCTGTATCACAATAGGAGACAAGAGGGTATAAAGAACCTATATAGCCATGGTTGACTATATAAGCTTTTCCTATTATATGGAAAACCCTCAGAGACAAAGTTCAATGCTCTACAGCAAGGGCCCATAGTGGAAAGCTTCTCTGAAAATTGCAGAGAGCATTGTGCAGGAGAATTATGAGATAAACTGACAGTAGTCAGATGTGGTGCCACATCCTAGGTAAGGATATGGCAAGAAGAAGATAACCTGCAGTGAGTAGTATCATGCAAGATAGTTGAAAGTAACTTGCAAGAAACAGTAAAGTAAGCACTGTACAGCAACTGAACAAAAGAGCAGAGGGGATCCCCCTGTATAAAAACAGGGAGAAAAACAGACAGAGGGAGCGGAGATATTCCCGTCCCTGTCTGATGAGTTGTTCAGAGCATGCATGGAAGGATAGCAAAAAGTCTACACTGGAAAGAAAGAGAAGTGTTTCAGTATGGTACCAACTCGAGCAGGGGAAACCCTGGAAGAGAGGGGCTTGGAAGGTGACGTACCATATGGTAAGTCAGCTGAAGGAAAAAATGTCCCCGTGGGGACAGAAACTATCATGGGATAATTGTAATCTCCCTTTATAATAAAAAGAAAGGGAGAATTCTGTAACCCATGGACAAAAATATCCGAATAGCTTAGCATACTGAAAAGAAAAACCAGTGTAGGGTTTGGAGAAGAACGTCTGGTAAAAAGAAGTTAACTGTAGATTGCAACATACAGGAACCTATGGTTGCTGGCGATGATTAGCCTGGTTAGAGTCTGGAGACTTCAGACGAGGATGAGATGTCCCTTGCTTGGGTACATCTGGAGGATGGGCAGAGGAAGGATGAAACTTTCTTTTGCTAGGGAAAGAAGGTTTGGTAGGACATTTCCTACGCCCTGGGGAAAAAGAAGGCTTAGTACGGTTTCCAGAACTAGGAAAGTCAGTGGAGCAATGAGCAACCTGACGTAAAGCCTCTTTATTGAAGAGATTTTCTCCAGTACAAGGAGAATTACCCAGTGTATGTTGTGCCCATCTGCTCAAGTCTGAAGCCTGCAGCCAGGCTGTACGACGTGCTCCAATGGCAATAGCAGAGGATCTGCTAACAGACTCAAAAGAGTCTAGAGAAGCACAAGAAAGGAACCAAGAGATATTCCTGCTATGATTGAGAAGCAAGGAATAGTCAGAGGCCTTAGGTTCTGACAAAAAAGGAGACAAAAGAGATAATTTCTCTGTGACCTCCTGAAGTGTCAGACTCATATAAAAAATATATGAAATAATTCTTGAAGCCAGCATAGAAGTTTGGAAGGTTTGACGTCCAAAGGCATCAAGTGCTTTAGATGCACGACCTGGCGGATAAGAAGAATGCTTCTTCTTGCTTCTTACCTTCCTCATTGCTGATTCCACTACAATGGAATGATGTGGAAGTTGGTTTTTCTGGAACTCTGGAGAGGGAGGTACCTGATACCGAACGTCAATGGCTGTAGAAGGCAAGGGAACCCTTAAGGGTGATTCCCATATCCTCAGAAGAAGATCCTGTAAAGAATGATGTAAAGGAAGCATTATATTTTCCTTTTCTGCAGGATCTTGATCAAGAGAAAAACCAGGAATAGGAATGGCAAGGAAGGCTGCCATGTCAAGGAGAAACTTCTGAAAAGAAGGATTTCCAATAGGAACTAATCCTGGGCAAGCTGAGGTTGAAGGAGCAGCTTGAGCACCAGAAGATATACTGGACTGGTGCAGAAAAAGAATCCTGCTCGATGGACTGTGATACTGACAGTTCTGATTTGAGGCAGTTAGTACTGCATCGTCAGTGCCTGGTATCGATTCCAAACTAGGCATAGAAAGGATCGATGGCACCGATGGAACTGCAGGAATCGATCCCGACACCGGTACCGGTATCGGAGATAATGTCATCGAAGCAGTAATCGAGGGCTGCTGAAACGGTACCGAGGTAACCAGAGAGCCTTGGTGAATATCCTCGGTACTGCGTAGCCGGAAACGATATGGATCGGTTCCGAAACGCGTCGGTACCAAGTCATCTAGACTGGATATCGATTCTAGACTCGGCATCGAAGCGAGCGAGTCTATCGATGCATGTCTAGAAGGTACCGACGTTGGTGGTGGTATCAGCGATGTCGATACATGAAAGTCAATTGGAATCTCATCGAACGGCACCAAAGGTACCGAGGACGTTCGAAGACGATGCCCGACGACGAGAGGAACACTCGACACCGGCACTGATGTCGGGGTATCGGTACCGCTCGAAGTCGGTACCAACCCCGAGCACGGTGAAGATATAGGAAAGTCAATCTGGGTCGAATCGAGCGGCCCCGAAGGTACCGAGGATTCCTGATGACGATCCCAGGTAAAGAGTGGAACACTCGATACCGATGCTGATACCGGGGTATCGGTACCGCTCGAAGCCGGTACCATCCCCGAGCATGGCTGGGAAACAGGAAAGCCAATCTGGGTCATATCGATCGGCCCCGAAGGTATCGAGGACACCAGATGACGATCCCTGGTGAAGAGTGCAGCACTCGACACCGATGCCGGTGTCGGGTTATCGGTACCGCTCGAAGCGGATGCCACCCCCTGGCATGGCTTAGGTATGTTCAGTGAGGGGTGAGCCCCAGGAACAACCTGAAACCCCGTGAACGCTTTGGAGCCCGAAGACTCCCGCCGGGGTTTTATTGCCAATGGGATCTTGAGGGCAAGGCCGGAGCCGTCATCATGCTGTGCATGAGACTTACCCTTCAAGAATTGGCTAGTCTTAACAGACTGTTTGTGGGTTACCTGATCCTGGAGAGAAGAATAAACCGGTGTCCTCACCTCAGGAGGAAAAACGGCATCGAGGGAAACTCAAAAAAGGGAAGGTCTTCTCCCAATAATACAGCCTGATGGATCAGGGAAAAAAGGGTCAGGAGTCAGGACCCAAACAGGTTAGACACCAAGCATTGGAGTCTAAAAAGAAAACCATGTTTCCACAGTGAAGGCACTTCTTAGGGGAAGAAGGCTCCATGCTGGAGAGGCCTGGTAGGCCCAAAAGTTAAAACAAAAACTGAGGAGAAATATTTCTCTAAGTTTAGAAAAGGAAAAGAATAAAGCACCGGCGGTACCGGTATCGGCGGGAAATACAGCCGCGACCACAAGAAAACAAGAAAATAAGGATTTTAAAGTAAAAAAATTTCTGCGGTGACAGGAGGACGTCCTGTTGGCTCCGCGGAAAAACGAAAACTGAGGAGAGGCAGTGGGAAAGGCGGGAAGTCACCGCGCAGGCGCAAGGGATGCTCCCAAAAGCTTTCTGATTGGATGCTGGGGAGCATTCCCGTGCAGGCTCCGTCGGTACCGACGTACCCATATGTGAAGACTCATTCCTGCTTGTTCCTGGAGATAATAGTTATCTCCAAGTTATAATGCCCTGTTCAATGTAATTTCAGTTTGTTCAATGTAAACCGCACTGATGCAGAATAGCACGGTATATAAGAGAATGTAAATAAATAAAAACATGTTGCTGTTGTATCTGCATTGTAGGGTGAAACATAGGGACATGCTCTGTAGGAACCACAGCTGGGGCCTGAACCTGTGACCCTCTGCTTCTGGACACACTCACTGGGTATACTGCACCACACTGTTGCCACAGATGCATGGTGGTCCCTGGGGCTACCTGTACCTTTCCTTAGCCAGACCTTTTATGTTGCACTGCACACCACGTACTGGTACAGGACATGGCCTAGGTCCACTGCAGGCAGGTGCCACTGCCCACTTCAGCACGGGCACCCCCCCCCCCTGCCATGCTGACATGGCCATATGCTGTCAGTGCTGGTAGTGCGCAGTCCCAGGCCATCCACTGTGTGGGTAGGTGGTCACCTAGGGAGCGGGGTCTGGGGCATGCGGCATACATGAGCATCCTCACATTCCTCCCCCCCCCCCATCGCCGCCTACCAATAGTCTGTTCCTTCCGCTTGGGGGAGGGTTGGCTGGGGGAATGTCAGGTCAGTGCCCTGGCAACTGTTAGCTCGGGTGGACCAGGTAGATGTAGGTGGATTGTGTTTGGACTTTGTCAGCTGCTGTCATGATGATTTCCGGTTTCTGTGTTTCTATGTGCCACCTAGGCGCCCGCCTAGTCCACCCTGTTCCCCTGCTGCCCCCGCTACATGTCCCGCCTGCAGCCTCCTATGCCCCACTTGCACCATCACCATAGTAGCCTTTCATACTTGGGCACTATGCTGGTGCTGGACATGGAGCACTACTATCACGTTTCTTGGGCTCCCTGTCTATGCTATACATTGCTGACACTTAAATGGTTTCTCTCTCCTGCAAATGTGCATCTAACGGCGGGTTTTCATTCACGGTAGGATTCAGCCCTTCAGTTCAGCGCGTTAGTGTGCAGGGAGCCTCTCCCCGCCCACTCCCCACCCATTGACCCCCTTCCCCCGCCCTCTCTCCACCCTCTGCGGTGTTTACTGCGGCTGGGGACGTTAACGATCGTTAAGTAACGTTAATGTTACATAACGCACGGTCTATAACATTACCGCAGTTTAGTAAACATACCCCTAAATGTACCTGAGGCAACGGAGGGTTAAGTGGCTTGCCCAGGGCCAAAAGGAGTGGCCATGGGACTAGAGACCCCAGTCCCTCCGGCCTGAGGTTACTTGTCCCCATGCAGGAATTGAACCTCCGGCCTGAGGTAACCTGTCCCAACCACTGAGCCACTCCTTCCACTGCCCCCATTCACCAGCATGGCCACTGCCTTGACCTTGTATTTTTCTCCATTTACTTACCCTCAAACTTCTATACCTTAGTTCTTCCCTTATCTGACCATCACCTGCTAAGCTTCACTCTTCATCACCCCTCACCCATTCTCCAATCTCTTTAGAAATCTTCATGCTATTGATCCTTTGGTTCTCTCCTCCACTATGTCATCTGAGAATGAGGCAATAGCTTCCTATAACGCTGCACTCTCTTCTGCTCTGGATACTCTCGCTCTGCCATTGCCATGTCCTGTGAGGCGCACTATACCCCTGCCCTGGCTTTCATCCACTACCTGCTATCTAAATTCCTGTGCCCATTCTGCTGAGCGTGCTTGGCTCAAATCTTGCTCCCTTGTAGACTTTCTACACTTGAACTTCATGCTTGTCTCTTTCCAATCAGCCATAGCACTTGTCAAACAAGACTATTATGTCCATCTGACTAACTCTCTTGCCTCTGACCCTCGCCGTCTCTTTACTACTCTCAAATCTCTCCTCAAAGTGCCTCTGCCTCCAACCCCTCCCTCCCTTTCTGCCCAAAGTGTGGCTATTTCCATGACAAAATCCACAAGATCACCCTCCAATTACCCACAAAGTCAGTTACTTCCCCTCCTTCCCCTCTTCATGCTGAACTTTCGCCCTCAACCTCTGCTACCCTCTCTTCCTTTTCTGTGATCTCTGAAGAGGAAACTGCACACCTTCTTTCTTCCTCCAAACTCACCACCTGCTCCTCTGATCCTATCCCCACTCGTCTCCTAAGCCCATCTCCTCCACTATTGTACCTTTCATCTCTCATATTCTCACCCTATCGCTCTCCATTGCAACTGTCCTTGCAGCCTTCAAGCATGCTGTAGTTACACATCTCAAGAAACCCTCACTTGATCCCACCTGTCCTTCTAATTATCGACCCATCTCCCTCCTCCCCTTCGTTTCTAAACCACTTGAACGTGCAGCTCACCACCGCTGCCTTGACTTTCTCTCCTCTCATGCCCTCCTGGATCCTTTACAGTCTGGCTTTCGTCCTTTACATTCTACTGAAATGGCTCTTGCCAAAGTCTCCAGTGACTTGTTTCTGGCAAAATCCAAGGGTCTTTACTCAGTCCTCATCCTTCTTGACCTCTCTGCTGCTTTTGACACTGTTGACCACAACCTTCTCCTTGATACCCTGTCCTCACTTGGTTTTAAGGGCTCTGTACTATCCTGGTTCTCCTCCTATCTCTCCCATTGCTCTTTTAGTGTGTATTCTGATGGATCCTCCTCTGCTGCTATCCCGCTCTCAGTTGGTATCCCCCAGGGATCCGTCCTAGGTCCACTCCTTTTCTCTCTCTACCCAGTCACTTGGTACAATCATCTCTTCCCATGGTTTTCAGTACCATCTTTACAATGATGACTCCCAGATCTACCTCTCTACACTTGAAATCTCTCTGGCAATCCAGCCCTGGATCTCTGCCTGCCTTTCTGACATTGCTGTTTGAATGTCTCACTGCTACTTGAAATTAAACCTCCCTATCTCCTCAGCTCGCAAACTCAGGATTGTCTTTGACTCCCCTCTCTCCTTCTCCACACACATTCACCTGATAGCTAAGACCTGCCCTTTCTTTTTCTATAACATCAACAAAATCCACCCATTCCTTTCTGAACATACTGTACTATTAAGACACTTGTCCACTCCTTAATCACCTCCTGTCTTGACCACTGTAACCTACTCCTTGCTGGTCTCCCTCTGAATCATCTCTCTCCCCTTCAATCTGTTCAACACTCTGCTGCATGGCTAATCTTCTGCCAACCTTGTCATGCTCATATTACCCCTCTTCTCAAGTCACTTCATTGGCTTCCTATCCGTTTCGGCATCCAGTTCAAGCTTCTCCTGCTGACCTATAAATGCATTCACTCTGCGGCTCCTCACTACCTTTCCTCTCTTTTACCTCCCTACACCCCTCCTCGGGAACTCCGCTCTTCTGGCAAATCGCTTCTATCTGTGCCCTTCTCTTCTATTGCTAACTCCAGACTTCGCTCCTTACGCCTGGAACAAACTACCTGAGTCTATATGTCAGGCACCTTCTCTGACCCTTTTCAAATCCAGGCTGAAAACTCACCTCTTCGCTGCTGCTTTTGGATCTTGACTCACCCGATCTCCTTGCTTCTTTACCTTCCCCCCTTGTTTTATCCCTGTCTGCACCTTCTGTGCTGTCTGTCTTGACTAGATTGTAAGCTCTGATGAGCAGGGACTGTCTCTTACATGTCTGTGCAGCACTGTGTATGACTGGTAGCGCTATATAAATGCTCAGTAGTAGTAGTAGATACAGTCACTCCCAAAGCCCATCCTAATTACTACTACTACTATTACTACTACTATTTATCGTTTATCTAGTGTTACCCCAGCAGTCTTCATTGCAAGGCCCACAAACCAGTTGTAGCCCCCTTGAACCCCTCCCTCTTGGCCCCCATCATTCTGCCAGGTTTTAGTTTTTTGAGCAGATGAGAAGAGGAAAAGCATCTCCATAGGACAGAGAGCTGGGGGAGGATTTGGGGTCATGACAGTTCCCCCCCCCCCCCCCACCTCCAGAGCCCGCTCAGGATGCCATTGTGATGTAGCGGTGGAGGGGAGGCAGAGCTCAGATGCTTTTTACTCTTCCTAGCACTCCCTGGGAACAGAAAGAGGCGATGAAGCAATAGGGATGGATAGGAAACAGACATGGGATGGTCGTGGGCTACCATCTATTTGTTGTTGCTGGTACTGGTACGAGAAGAGAGGGACACTTGACCTTGAAGGACCAATTGCTGTAGCAGGGACTAGGAGAGAGTTGTAACTGCAGCAGAAGAGGGGGGGAGGGGTAGAGAAGCAGCGACAATGGGAGTCTGAGGGAGAGGGCACAGAGAGAGGGATGTTAAGGTGGTATTGGGGGGGGGGGGTAGAGAGAGTAATACTGGTGCAGATGGCACAAGATGAGGTTTGAGAGACTAAGAGTGTAGCCTAAATTTGTGGATTTGGGACAGAGACAGAGGCAGCAAAAGCTTGGGAGGTGGGTTGAGAGCAGAGATAGGGAGGAAGGACTGAAAGCGAGAGACACTGATGAGGGACATGATCTCATTAGCAGAAAGCCAACAATGTCTGGCCCTGCAGGGGAAGATACTTCAGCTCTCCTTCGTGCTCTTTGGATCTAAAGTGGCCCCCACTTAAAATTTAGTGAAGATAGTGCCTTGTACTGTTCCACTCCTTTGGGTTTTTGCAGCCCAAAAGCACGGCCCTGCATTTTTTAGCATTAAGTCATGGCTACCAAATTCTAGACCATTCTTTAAGCTTTGCTAGATCCCTCATCATGTTATCCACACCTTCTGGGGTATCTATCCTATTGCAGATTTTGGAAAATACACAAAGAGGCAAACCGTTCCCAACATCCCTTCCACAATATCACTTATGAAAATGTTGAAAAGAACCATGCAGCCCACCACTGTTAACGTCCTTATGCTCTTGCTCAGAGGGAACTCCATTTAACAGTATCCTTTGTCTTCTCCAACTCAACTAGTTAGGGACTTTTCATCTCCCTTCCTGTTGCTGTCCAGGGAGGCTTGCAGCTTTGCCAGTGGTCTCTAGGGGTGCTTTGTTGTTACTCCTAGGTTATAAGGGCATGCTCCACTGCATCATCTGACTTGCAACTCAGTCCCTGGCTTCTAGGGGTCTGTCACTACCTCTACGTTACCGGGACGTGTTCCATGCATTATCTGACTTGCAGCTCTGCCCCTGGCCAATAGGGGTGCTGTCTCACTATCTCTAGGTTGCGGGGCGTGCTGTAATGCATTGTCTGTCCTGCAGCTCTGTCCCTGGCCTCTAGGGGTGCTGTCTCACATACCTCTAGTTAAGGTGGTGTGCTCCAGTGCATTGTCTGACCTGCAGCTCTGTCCCTGGCCTCTAGGGGTGCTGTCTCACATACCTCTAGATAAGTCCAGAAGCAAAAGCACACTAACTCGCAGAAACAAACAAGTTCCAGTACAAGTGAGGTGTAAAAAGCAGAAACCTTTATTTGTCGTACCTGACACAGGCCATGTTTTGACTTTGGCCTTCAACAGGTGCATGACCTCAGGGAAAATGACATAAAGTAAAATAACACAGGTACACTACCAAAAAACTGCCTCCAGTTTTGCAACTGATTCCTATAGATTTTGGGGTGCTGAATCCAGGAAAAATAGCCAAAATGTTCCATCACGTCACGTTTTCTTGCAAAATTAGATTTCTTACCCATATAAGGAATGTTCACATAATTTCTTTTTAGCCGACTGCAGTTTATTTTCTTGGCCCAAAATAGAGGTTGTAATGGTTAACTAACTAGAAACACCCCCTCATGATATTTTAGAGTGTTTTGTATTCATTTTATACATTAACAGGACAATTGGGAGGCGGGGGGCTAAATCCAGTACTCGCGCTGGCGCATTTTCTTTCCTGTTCGCCTCGCCTCGTTCGCTCGCTCAAACACGGTGGTTGCGACATGAACGTTCCTGTCAAATTTCAGTTTCTTGCAAGTTCATTATTACCTTTTGTTTGCTCAGTCGTAATCCAGTTTTATTCCGAAGTGGTTCACTACAGTTGTAGTTTGCAGTGCTGTGTATTTGTGATGGCTCACAGAGCCAGAGGTTGCGTCAACTCTCCGGACAGTTTTTGTTTTATTTGTGGGGAATATACCGTGAAAAAGCGGCAGAGGAACATTTCTGCATTTATTAAAAAAGTATATTTCGCCTATTTCGGTTTGAAGTTAGGCGATCAAGACAAACCGTGGGCTCCTCACAAAGTGTGCAAGACATGTGAGGAAGATCTACGCTTATGGATGAAAGGTAAAAAACAAGCATTTCGTTTCAGAATACCTATGATGTGGCGTGAACAAAGAGACCACAGCAGTGACTGCTATTTTTGCTCTTGCATTGTGAAGGGATACAACTTAAAAAATAAGAACGTAATAAGTTACCCCAACCTTCCCTCAGCAATTAGGCCTATGCCTCATAGCAACGAAGTACCTGTGCCTGAACCACCAAAATCTTTGGATCATATTTGTGTGGACGGTTCTGATCATGATGAGACTCATCAGATGGCTTTTCCCGATGAGTCCAGTACTTCCGAGTTTGAAACTGAACCAGATCCGAAACCTGAACTTTTCTCTCAAGCTGAATTGAATGATTTAGTCCGGGATTTAGGACTCCCAAAAGATGCTGCCCAACTGCTAGGTTCTCGGCTTAAACAGAAAAATCTATTGTCACCAGGAACAACTTTTTATTGGTACCGCAACCGCGAGACACAATTTTTGAAGTATTTCAGCAAAGAGGAAGAGTTGGTATTTTGCAACGATATATACGGAGTGATGGAAAAGTTTAAACTCAAGTATGATCCTGCTGAATGGCGGCTGTTCATTGATTCGTCAAAAGACAACATAAAAGGTGTTCTTCTTCATAATAGCAACACATTCGCTTCAGTTCCTATTGCTCACTCTGTTATTCTCCAAGAAAAATACGAGAATTTGGCCCTGATTCTTCAGAAGATTCGTTATGATGAGCATAAGTGGATGATTTGTGGAGACTTTAAAATTCTATCCATGCTATTAGGGCAGCAATCCGGTTTCACCAAATATCCCTGCTTCCTTTGCTTGTGGGATAGCCGGGCCTGCGACCTACACTGGGGGAAAAAAGACTGGTCAATTCAGAAGTATTTGAGACTCGGTGAGAAAAATGTTCTTCATGAGAGCTTGGTACCTCGTGATAAAATTCTATTACCACCTCTCCACATTAAGTTGGGTCTCATTAAGCAATTCATCAAGTCCCTTCCAAAAGATGGTGAGTGCTTTCGGTACCTTTGCTCAAAGTTCCCCCGACTTTCTGAAGCAAAGCTAAAGGAAGGAGTGTTTGTTGGCCCTGATATAAGGAAACTCATTTCAGATGGAGCATTCGCTGAAACGATGTCTGAGAAGGAAAAAGAAGCCTGGGATTCCTTCAAGGATGTTGTTCTCAAATTCTTGGGGAACAGGCGGGATGAGAACTATAAGGATATTGTTGCCAGGATGCTCAATGCCTTCAAAGAACAAGGCTGTAACATGAGCCTGAAAGTCCATTTCTTGCACTCCCATGTGAACTACTTTCCCAAAAACTTGGGGGCGTACAGTGAAGAACAAGGTGAAAGGTTTCACCAGGACATCAAGGACGCAGAGAGAAGGTACCAAGGAAGATGGAACACCACTATGATGGCTGATTTCTGCTGGTTGCTGCTGCGGGAAACCCCAGATGAAAAATACGCCAAGCAGCGCACCACGAGAAGCATTCGAGGGAAAAAGAAACGGGCCCACCAGGAGATTGATTGACCCAAGAATGACTTTAAAATCTAAACTGTGTTGACAAATATCGTGTTTTTACTAAACTTTGAAATAAAAATTTGCTAGTTATTACCACAGTGTCGGATCTCATTTATTAGAATTTTATTTTCACACCATCGGGTGTTTGTCTTCATGTATTGCAATGGTGCGGTTTGCGTTTTCTATTCTTACATACATACCTGTACAACATTTTTTGCACATTTCTTTGCTTTGCTTTGTGTCTAACCTCGCTCTTATATGCTCAATGTTTGTGCACATGTATGTGGCTGTTTTAAGTGCAGACAATTTTGCTACCATCACAGTGTGTTTTGTTGACATTACTCTATTCTTATGTGCTGCCTTGTTACAATTTTCTTTATTCTTATTTGAATAACTACTAAACAATTAGTATAAAGAATTCATCCAAGAAACTTTTATCTCGATCGCACTCAATCTGAAACGTTCACCTCAAACTGCTAACCCAATGTAGCAAAAAATCTGTACGTGATGGAGCAAATTGGTTACCAGATTTGGATTCAGCGCACCAAAAAACGTAAAAATCAATCGAAACATTAGAGGCAGTTTAAAAAAAAATTTTTTTAGTGTACCTGTGTAATTAATGAAAATACTATAAAATGCCATACAACACACACAAATAAACAGATAAAAACCAATATAAAAACATATAAAATTGATAGAGTATAAATCGTTACAAAATGAGATCATGTGATCATAAATGAGTAAAACTAAATGCATGATAAAAGGAGATAAAATACAAATCATAGTAAAACATAATGTGACAATCGAGGACAAAAAATATATTTAAAAAACTGTAAACATATCACAGGCTACATTGAGCATGAGTATAAGAGTGACCATATGTACAAAATACACCTAAAGGCTAAATGACAAGTGAAAAATGGAAACCACATGGACAGTAAAACGATGATATGACTGTATGTTGGATGAGGGGGGGGAGAGGGAGGGGAAATGGAAGGGAGGAAGGAGGGGAAGGAAAGGGGAGGATGAGGGGGGAGAGAGAGTGTAATTGTGTCAGATGTATCCATCTTTGATTTGAGGTGATGTTTTCCACAGCTAAGTATGAGCCTGGCAATGAACCCCCCTCCCCCCGTATCATAGCAGCTGAAGCGCAGGGATCAGGGCATCAAGGAGCTGAGCTGGCTCTGCCACCAGTCAAACTAGAACCCCATTAGCCGTAGGGGTTATTCGTGATTTACATGTGTATAATCCATCCTACGCACTGGTAAATGGCCATTTTAGAAAGGATGCAGTCTACACATCGATGTCCCTAGTACCTGGAAGTTCTGTGGGGGTGCGTTGAGGTGTGGTCTGGGCAGGACAAAAAGTCTACATGTGTATTCCTTATTTCATATAGGCAATGCACCTGTAAGGCCCACAATCTCCACGGTGGAATTTGCACCTGCTCCTGGCATGTGTGTTGAAGGGGGTTAGTCTTCTCAATCCCCCAGTGAGGTTTTTCCCTTCAGCTAAGTACAGCACCTACACGTTTAAGTTTGCAGAATGGCTCCCATGCACATATAGGCGCTGACATTTACAAAGGCAAGTTGTGAAATGCCAGATTTCTTTTGTCAAATTCTCCCACGTGTAAAAATGTAAAATGGCTCCTTCCACTGCAAGTGAGTATACATCCAGACATCTTCCTGCGCTTCCTGCTCTGTATTTTAGGAACAGCTCCACGTTTAGCAGAGCCGTTTCTAAAATACCATCGGGACTGAGTATGTCCCAACCTCCAGTCGCCACGTACTATCTAAAGCGTGCCTTTTAAAGTATGCAGAACAGGTTGGCTGGCAGACGGTATATCAAATGTCTAATAAAGATAAAATAAAGATATAAAGAAAAGCTATGTCTGTAAAATAATTTCATGTCTTATAAACGTTATGCATGATGGCTCTGTGTATGTGGTGCCGTGGGCTGATGCTCTGTGTCTGGTGCCGTGGGCTCATGCTGTCTGTGATGTAATGTGTCTGTGGTGCCGTGGGCTGATGCTCTGTGTCTGGTGCCATGGGCTGATGCTGTCTGTGATGTAATGTGTCTGTGGTGCCGTGGGCTGATGCTCTGTGTCTGGTGCCGTGGGCTCATGCTGTCTGTGATGTAATGTGTCTGTGGTGCTGTGGGCTCATGCTCTGTGTCTGGTGCCGTGGGCTGATTCTGTCTGTGATGTAATGTGTCTGTGGTGCCGTGGGCTGATGCTCTGTGTCTGGTGCCGTGGGCTGATGCTGTCTGTGATGTAATGTGTCTGTGGTGCCGTGGGCTGATGCTCTGTGTCTGGTGCCGTGGGCTCATGCTGTCTGTGATGTGTCTGTGGTGCTGTGGGCTCATGTTCTGTGTCTGGTGCTGTGGGCTGATGCTGTCTGTGATGTAATGTGTCTGTGGTGCCATGGGCTGATGCTCTGTGTCTGGTGCCATGGGCTCATGCTGTCTGTGATGTAATGTGTCTGTGGTGCTGTGGGCTGATGCTGTCTGTGATGTAATGTGTCTGTGGTGCCGTGGGCTCATGCTGTCTGTGATGTAATGTGTCTGTGGTTCCGTGGGCTGATGCTCTGTGTCTGGTGCTGTGGGCTCATGCTGTCTGTGATGTAATGTGTCTGTGGTGCCATGAGCTCATACCATGTCTGTGAGGTTGCAGGACTTGGCAGTCAGGGATCACAACTTGGTAAGTCTAGCTGTGCACAAAATGGTGTCAGTAAAAACTGTTTCCATAAAAGAAAATGAGGTTGACTACACAAATCTGGAATAGTTTTAGAAAAAGAACAATTTGAAGAGTTGGCATCCAGGGCATAGGTTTAATGCAGTGCATTTTTGCTGCTTTCAGGGATCACAGTGGAGGGAACAAAGCACTAAAGCGGTTGCACAAGTCCTGTCGGGTGTATGGAAGCTCCTGCGATGGTATTCCGGAGCTCACAGAGTAAGTATGTCCACAGTAGGGGTTGAACATGCCCCCACGTGTCTTTGGTCCTCTATGTATCCATGTAGTTGTGTTTCTGGCCATAGGATATCCAGGTCCTGGTCTCACCTGGAGGTTGGTCGCACGGTCTGTTGAGAAACTCCTTCAGCCTGTGGTGTCACCAAAGAGCTGCCGCCCTTCAAGGGCATTTTCATTCCCCTGAAATCGGTTTCCAGTTTGTTGTGAAGTGCTTGGCTTAAGATACACTATGAGCTTGTGAGTACTTACTTGAGGATGTTCGGTAATTTGCTGGGGTGGGGGGGAATGTTCTTCCCATTCTGCAGCATCTTAGCTACTGATGGGTGTGTGTGCGCGAGAGCTATAATGTGTACATCCCTACTGTACCTGCCACACGTGTGCATATGAGAGCTATGGTGTGCACATTCTTGCATGCTGCTTATATGCACGCATCCCTTCTGGAGGTTAGTTTCATGCATAGTGAGTCTCACCCCTAAGCCAGAGTACATGGAATATGCCTCAGTCCCTCAAATTACTGCAGTACTCACGTCGTGCCCAAGAGCGCCCCCTTCTGCTGTTCGTAGGATGTCTGGCTAAGCATGATCTACCTACCTACCTGCTCCACGGGCTGCTTAGGCCTCACTCCTTGGAGCTGATTCCACTCTTTTATTTCTGAATTTCCCCCCTCACCCCATACATATTATCTGTCTTTATTAGCTTATAAACTTCAAGCAGCAGTGACTATGGTGCGTAATATTGTCTGTATTGTGGAAGTGTGCATTGAATTAGATGTAAAAATACAATATTTTTTTATATTACAAACTGCTTAAGCTCCGCTTCTAAGAGGAGGATAACGGGGCTGCACATCCCACTGGGAAGTGCAGCCCCAATATTCGCCCATGCCGTATGCAGCCTCGTGTCCCCCCTGCACGCACGGAGCCACTGTGGGGAATGGAGGCGGCACAGGGGCAGAAAGTGGGCGGGACTGACCCCCGGACATACAGGGCCAATTCCAGTGATGGTCCTGTATGTCTGAAGATCGCCGGAGGAGGGGGGGACATCCTGCTTATTCCATATAAGTGCGGGGCGCCCCACTGATCCTGCCCGGCAGTACAAGGTGGGTCCCTGCTGCCCAATCGGAGCCCCGGCTGCCCCTGCCGGGGGTCGGGTGGCAGGATTACAAAGGTCATTGCACTGGCAGGCAGGTCATCCCCACAGTACAGCAGGGGCATGCTAAGCCTGATCCTACATCCATAGGAGCGTCTTGCTCCCACGGTGCAGAATCTGGTCCAAACGAACCTGTTCTGCCAGGGGCTGCCCAGACGGCCCCCTGATAGAATCAGGCTGCACATGTTTTCTCGATAAGAACATAAGATATGCCATACTGGGTCAGACCAAGGTCCATCAAGCCCAGTATTCTGTTTCCAATAGTGGCCAATCTAGGTCATATGTACCTAGCAGTTTCCCCAAGGGACACAGGTTCCACAATGCTTGTATTGGTTCAAGCATTGATATCCTGGGTCCCTTCTTAATAATGGTTTATGGACCTTTCCTCCAGGAACTTGTCCAAACCTTTTTTAAACCCAGCTACACTAACAGCCTTTACTACATCCTCCGGTAACAAATTCCAGAGTTTGATTACACGTTGAGTGAAAAAATATTTTCTTTTATTAGTCTTAAATAGTTTACCCTGTAGCTTCATTGCATGTCCCCTAGTCTTTCTATATTCTGATAAGGTAAACAATCGATCTACGTTTACCCGTTCCACTCCGTTCATTAATTTATAGACTTCTATCATATCTCCCTCAGCCGTCTCTTTTCCAGGTTAAAGAGCCCCAACCTTTTTAGCCTTTCTTCATAGGAGTATCCTTCCATCCCCTTTACCATTTTGGTGGCTCTTCTCTGAACCTTTTCTAAAATCGCTATATCCTTTTTAAGATACGGCGACCAGAATTGCACACAATATTCAAGGTGCGGTCTCACCATGGAACGATATAGAGGCATTATAATATCTTTTGTTTTATTTTCCATTCCTTTCCTTATCATACCTAGCATTCTATTTGCTCTCTTGGCCGCTGCTGCTGCACACTGGGCCGAGGGTTTTAACATGGTATCCACAATGACGCCTAAATCTTTTTCCTGGGTGGTGGTTCCTAATGTGGAACCTTGCATCGTGTAACCATAGTTTGGGTTGTTCTTCCCTAGGTGCATAACCTTGCACGTGTCCACATTAAATTTCATCTGCCATTTTGATGCCCAGTCTTCCAATTTATCAAGATCCTTTTGCAATTTTCCACAATCCTCTTGGGTTTTAACAACTTTAAATAGTTTTGTGTCATCTGCAAATTTGATAACCTCACTCGTTATTCCACTTTCCAGGTCATTTATGAATATGTCAAAAAGCAGCGGACCCAGCACAGATCCCTGGGGTACACCACTATTCACCTTTCTCCATTGGGAAAATTGGCCATTTAGCCCTACCCTCTGCTTTCTATCTTTTAACCAGTTCCTGATCCACAATAGTACACTGCCTCCTATCCCATGACTCTTTAGTTTTGCCAAAGGTCTCTGATGAGGGACCTTGTCAAAGGCTTTCTGAAAGTCCAGATACACAATATCAACCGACTCACCTTTGTCCACCTGATTATTCACTCCTTCAAAAAAACATAACAGATTAGTAAGACAAGATCTTCCTTGTCTAAAGCCATGTTGGCTTCTCCCATTAGGTCATGACTATCTACATGCTGAGTAATTTTATTCTTTATGATGGTTTCTACCATTTTTCACGGTACTGATGTCAGGCTCACCGGTCTGTAGTTTCCCGGATCACCCCTGGAACCCTTTTTAAAAATTGGTGTTACATTGGCGATCCTCCAATCTTCAGGTATTAGAGATGATTTTAATGATAGTTCACAGATTACTAATAGCAGGTCTGCAATCTCGTATTTCAGTTCTTTCAACACCCTTGGATGTATACCATCCGGCCCAGGTGATTTGCTACTCTTCAGTTTATCTAATAGTTGTACTACATCTTCCCGATGTATCGATATTTCCTTCAATTCTTCCGCACCTTTAAATACCACTTCAGTCATGGGTAATATACTCCAGGAGTAGTATATCAGATGAAGAAATTACACTGCACACCACAGAAATATGTGCGAGTGCTATAGAGTCAGCATTCCTGCGTGTGCAAAAATAATCTTACTCCATGAGCGAAAACACCTCACTTTAATTTAAATCAAACCAGCGTGGGGCAAAGATTCAGTTAGCTTAGCCACCTTTTACCCTTATTTTCATCACTTGCCTCTGTCAGCATTTGTTTTCTTATGTTTTTATATTTTTTTCTGCTGTAGACACAGTCTTAGTATAGTTTTACGTATCTGTCCCAATCGCGTCCTAATCACATGGGGTGAGGTTTGGATGGAGCAACAAGATACAGGTGCACCTCTGATTTTGTATAAAATTTGCACATGGGCAACGGAAATTCCATATCATTCTGCTAGACAAGTCCAGACAGCCTGCTTCTCGGGCTTGTGAGGCGTATGTAGGACAGATAAAAGCATTTCAGCTCCCTATATGCTTTCCAACATTAGTGCAAGCACCTCTCTGTTCTTTCTGCACAAGCAAGCGCTACTGTGCCCGTATCCCTCCATGCTGCATATATACATGCAAAATATAAGATTGCAAACCTACTTTTAGTAATCTGCAAGCTATCAATAAAATCATCTGTAGTACCTGAGGTTTGAAGAATGGCAATGTAACGCTAATTTTTCAAAGGGTTCCTGGGGTGATCTGTGAAACTACAGACTGGTGAGCTTGATGTCTGTAACAGGCAAAATGGTAGAAACCATTATAAAGAACAAAATTACATGGTTTAATAGCAGAAAGTCAACATGGATTTAGCCAAGGAAAGTCTTGTCTCACCAGTCTCTTACATTTTTTCGAAGGTGTGAATAAACAGGTAGCTAAAGATGAGCCGGTGGATATAGTATATCTGGATTTTCAGAAAGCCTTTGACAAGGTCCTTTATGAGAGACCTTTGGTGAAATTAAAGAGTCATGGGATAGAAGGCAGTGTACTATTGTGGATTGGGAATTGGTTAAAAGATAGAAAGCAGAGAGCAGGTTTAAATGGACAATTTTCTCCATGGAGAAAGGTGAATAGTGGAGTATCCCAGGGATCTGTGCTGGGCCCGCTGCTTTTTAACATATTCATAAATGAACTGGAAATAATGAGTGAGTCATCAAATTTGCAGTGACACAAAATTATTCAAAGTTGTTAAAACCCAAGAGGATTGTGGAAAACTGCAGGAGGATCTGGATAAATTGGAAGACTGGGCATCAAAATGGCAGATGAAATTTAATGTGGACAAGTGCAAAGTTATGCACCTAGGGAAGAACAACCCAAACTATGGTTACACAATGCAAGGTTCCAGATTAGGAACCACCACCCAGGAAAAAGATTTAGGAGTCATTGTGGATAACATGTTAAAACCCTCCTCCCAGTGTGCAGCGGCGGCCAAGAGAGCAAATAGAATGCTAGGTATCATAAGGAAAGGAATGGAGAATAAAACAAAAGATATTATAATGCCTCTATATCGTTCCATGGTGCGACCTCACCTTGAATATTGTGTTCAGTTGTGGTCGCTATATCTTAAAAGGATATAGCAGAATTAGAAAATGTACAGAGAAGAGCCACCAAAATGGTAAAGGGGTGGAAGGATACCCCTACGAAGAGAGGCTTAAAAGGTTAGGGCTCTTCAACTTGGAAAAGAGACGGCTGAGGGGAGATATGATAGAGGTCTATAAAATAATGAATGGAATAGAACGGTAGATTGGTTGTTTACTCCATCAAAAAGTAGAAAGACCTGGGGACACACAATGAAGTCACAATGTAACCCATTTAAGACTAATAAGATCAAATATTTTTTCACTTAATGCGTAATCAAACTCTGGAATTTGTTACCGGAGGATGTAATAAAAGCTGTTAGTGTAGCTAGATTTAAAAAAGGTTTGGACACGTTCCTGGAGAAAAAGTCCATAAATCATTCTTAAAGAGGACCCGGGAATAGCATTGTGGAACCTGTGTGCCTTTGAGGTACTTGTGTATTGGATTGATCAGTGTTGGAAACAGGATACTGGGCTTAATGGATCTTGGTCTGACCCATTATGGCACTTCTTATGTTCTTATGCTACAGGACCCCCATCCCTCCATGATGTGAGCACTAGAGATCGGGCATCTTTCTGTGTAATATAGCATATGATGGCTTGGATTTCATCCTCTTCCTATAAAGGGATATGTCTGTCCCATGTCATTTTTAACTCCGTCACCCTATTTGCCCCCCACCACTTCCATCGGGAGGGCCTTCCAAGCATCCACCACCCTTTAAGTGAAAAAGTATTTCCTGATGTTGCTTTTAAGTTTACTGCTTTGCAGTTTCATGTTATGCCCTCTAGTTTTACAGCTTCCCCTTCTTTGTAAAAGGTTTGTTTGTTCATTAATACTCTTTTAAGTATTTAAAGGTCTGAATCATATCTCCCTTGACCCTCCTCTCCTCCAGAATGCACATATTTAGGTCTTCAAGTCTCTTCTCATACATCTTCTGGTGCAGTCTCTGAATCATTTTGGTTGCCTTCCTCTGAACCATATGGTCTCCAAAACTGAACACAATACTCCAAGTGAGGCCTGAACAGCGACTTGACAGGGGCATCAGTACCTCTTCCTTTCTGCTGGTTATTCCTCTCTCTATGCAGCCCAGCATCCTTCTGGCTTTGGCTACCGCCTTTTTGCATTGTTTAACCACCTTGAGATCATCAGACACTAGCACTCTGAGGTCCCTCTCCTGGTCCGTGCACACCAACCTCTCGCCTCCTATCGCATACAATTCCTTTGGATTTCTGCATCCCAAGTGCATGACACTGCACTTCTTCACATTAAATCGTAACTGGCAAGCATTAGACCATTCTTCTAGTGTTTTTAGATCTTTCCTGATGTTGTCCAGTCCCTCAGAAGTGTCCACTCTGTTGCAAATTTTCGTGCATCTGCAAAAAGGCAGACTTTTCCATTCAGACCTTCTGCAATGTCACTCACAAATACATTAAACAGTATTGGTCCCAGGACTGATCCCTGAGGCACGCCACTAATCACCTTCCTTTCATCTGAGTGAGTTCTATTTACCATCACCTTCCGTCATCTGTCAGTCAATCAATTTCTGATCCAGTTGACCACCTTGGAACCCATCCCCAGGATGTTGAGTTTATTGATAAGCCTCCTATGAGGAACAGTAGCAAAGGTTTTGCTGAAATCTAGGTATATCACATCCATTGCATGCCCTGGATGTAGTTCTCTGGTCGCCCAGTTAAAGAAGTTAATCAAATTTGTTCGACATGACCTTCCCCTTCTGTGTGTATATCTAACCCACTGTATAGAGGCCTCAGATCTCTTTCAGTTGCACAAGTTATTATATTGTGGTTAATCTTGTAATCATCCCACACGATTCCCTCTGTTGCCATCTTCCTGTTCTGTGGTCTTAAAGTGCTGCGCGGTTTAGCAGTCAGTTAACAATGTGACAGGTCAGATATGGATCTCTGGATGGCTCGAGCCCTGGGTCTCTCTGCAGCCCCCCTCCCCCCCTCCGACACTGAGAACGGAAAACGTTTATTCCTTCTTAAGGGGTCTGTAGCTCCCTTCCAGACCCCGTTTTGCTCTGGTGAATGGCTGTGGCATCTTCTTGCTTGTGTGTCTCTTTTCTTGTGAAGAGAGGGACACTCTCAGGTTTCTGCAGTTAACAGTGTGAGAGCTGTGCCTTACTGCTTTGCAGATAGCAAGCTCAAAGAATAATTAATACGTGTCTCACTTTTACACCTGTGAAATGCTGATGCAAATTATGTGAAAACCCACAAGAAATGTGTGAAGATCAGTCAAGAGGCACTGCTCCCATATTATGGGGTGGGATATTGATGGTATAAGAGAGAATAATAGTATTTGCTGGAGGTTGTGATAAATGTCATGACTCAGGAACTTGGAATCGGGCCCCTTCTTCTGACGTCTTTGCTGCAGTTACTGAGCAGACAGGTTTTAACCCCAAATACACACATTTTGCAAGCAATAATCTTCATGTGTTACTGATAACAGGGCATGTAAAGTGGGAGGCTGATTATACACAGAAGACGCTCACGATGGGGTGGGTGAGGGAGGAGGGTGGGAATGGGAGACTCGGCACACCAATGTGTTTGTGTCGGTGCAGTGGTGAGAGAGGTAACAGAGAGTGGATGAAATGATAGAGGGAGTGGGACGTGTTTAGTAAGCTTAGCTGGCTAACGAAACCGCAGCAGCACACCTGCACACCCAGACACTGCTGTCAAACTGATGCGCAGCTCCTTGTCCATGCCCAGAGTTAGAAGGGCTGATCCCTGGGCTGACCCTGCTGCTCAAATCCGTAGGTCAACATTCTCCATCGCTGCAGTATCAGAAAGCTTCTGCGTTTATTAACCAGAGGAAAGCCTTCTCCTACCCCTGATTATATAGCCCTGCAGCCAGAACAGTCTCCCAACACTAACTGTATAGTACTGAACATATGCTAAAGGTAAAGAGACACCCAGAGCAGTCTCCTACCCCTGAATATACTGTATAGCCCCGCACATGTGCTAGAGGTAGAAAGACATCCAGAGAATTCTCCTAACCCTAATTATTTAGCTCTAGACATAGGTTTGTGAGGATAATCTGCTCCTGTAAAACATTTTGGTTGCACGGGTAAAGGACCCCTTGTCCACTGTCGGGTGACCAGTGGTCTCTATGCAGCTTTCAGCTGGAGAGGGTCGGTGGGTTGGACATGCAGTGGAGGGCGAACACCCAGTTATAGTCAGGTGTGCTAAAGGCTTTTGTCTATCTGTCTGTACTTATGTGTTGTTACAGTCCAGTCAGCAGTGATCTCTGGGTTGTGGTTACCCTTGTGCTGGACAGTTTGGGGAAGCTCCCTGTCTGCCTTTCATTTCAGCAACCATCTAGCTGTCTGTATTTGTGTGCAGCCGAGTTTTGCATCAGAAGGGAGGAGTCTGGCCTGCCTCCTGGATCCGTGTCCTCACCTACCTCCTTTTGTCTTTCTGCCTCCCTACAGCCCGGTCTCTGATAAGGACGACATAGTGGTGGGACAGCTGCACTTCCAAGCACTCTTCACGCCAGGTCATACGGTGGGACACACAACCTACGTTTTGGATGGGAATTCTGGAAACGGCCCTTCCTGCCTCTTCTCTGGAGATCTTCTCTTCCTCTCTGGCTGTGGTGCGTAGACCCTGCATGTTTTGCTGTTTTGGACAAGAAGGGGTCCCCTTTGTGCTGCACTTTGGAAGCAGCCGGTCTCCGATGGGGTAAACGGATACTGACATCGCTCATGTCCCCTGCCCGGGATCCGCGCGGGACGTGGGAGGAAGCCTAAAGGTGACATTTCTAGTTGGATGATAGGTCCACGGGCTCATTACTGACTGTGAGGAGTTACTGGTGGGTTCTCTATCCCTCTGCAGGGAGGATGTTTGAAGGCACTGCTGAGACTATGCTGGCCTCGCTGGATGGTGTTGTAGCGCTTGGGGACGACACCCTTCTCTGGCCAGGTGTGTACAGCTGTGTATGTGGATCTATTCTATACTAAACTCGTTCTGCACGTGTCTGTGCACATGTGGGTCTGTATGTAACA
Source organism: Ichthyophis bannanicus (assembly GCA_033557465.1). Lineage (NCBI taxonomy): Eukaryota > Metazoa > Chordata > Amphibia > Gymnophiona > Ichthyophiidae > Ichthyophis > Ichthyophis bannanicus. The sequence goes on from CM066036.1 coordinate 795,236,450, forward strand.
AATCACAGCCTCTATCAAAGGAGAAAAGGAGGGGATGGCGAAAGTTTCCCAAAAGAGAATAGGGCAGCACTTAGTGTGTTAATATCTCAGGGCCTCATATTCAGCTGCGGCAGTGTTTTACATTGGTTATGTTTCAGCGGCGCTATTAGTGTTATTTGAGAAGCCCTGTTCGTGATTTGCATGTGTGAATTTGGACATTCACAAGTGGAAATCATATCCCTGGCCAAACACCCATTTTAGAAAGTTCCAGTTTTATGCATCTGTCCCGATCACGACCTAATCACATGGAGCGAGGTTTGGATGGAGCAACAAGATACAGGTGCATCTCTGATTTCATATATAATTTGCACGTGGGCACCAGAAATTCCATCTCATCCTGCTAGACGAGTCCAGATAACTGGGTTGTGTTTCCCTACCAGCAGAATGGTAGAGACAAAGAACCAATGAAAAGCCCAGGTTTCAGTGACATCACTCCTATGCCTCTATCCACCTCAGCTATCAGAGGTCTCTTCAGTATTTCTTTGTCTCCAGCAGATGGTGGATAGATTTTCTCCTCTCTGAAGAAAATTCTGAAGATTTGAAGAGGAAAAGATAGATTAAAATGTTTGTGAATGACAGCCTGCAGGTTGATCTCTCACCAGAGCGCAATGTGGGAGGCTCCAGTAGACTGCGGGGGTTTTCCAGTAGCCATAGGAGGAGGGAAAATTGGTTCAGCTCCATGCCCTTACCATGATAGAGCCTGTTGAGTGGCCAAAAATTTGAAGGATTTGGAAGGATGTAGAAGAATACAGCTGCCTCACACGTCTTCAGTGCCCCTCCCTCCTCCTTTGTTCCTTCCCTGCTCTTTCCTGAAGATTGCGGAAGGCTCTCAGAGGGATCTGCCTGCTAGCCGTCTTAAACGCAGTGCTGCAAAGCCAAGGAAACAGTTCCTGAGGACTAAAGATGAGCCTGGCACAGGATTTTGGTCTTCAGCTCTCAGGGGGCGAGTACCAAGGCTTGACCTCGTCATTGTCCTTGTTGGGGGCTCCTGATTCCGTCTTCCTGGGATGCAGTTTGAGGTGGACCGCTGGCGATCTTTGGCACGGTATGGGGGTTTCCCGCTGTTTTCTGCATGCATTAGCATTTTTACCTACTGTGCACTTGGCAGTAGCATGGTCCTAATGCATGTTCCGCCCATGCGGCTCCAATGTGCGTTCCTTCCCTAGTGCCGGTAATGCGCATTGCTCTAAAAGTGCAGTCAACATGCACTGCAGTAAAAGCGCAGTTACCGCATGCCTTTGGGCCACCGCAGCCTTAGCCTTAACTCTCTATGTCTTCTTCCAGAAAATGATGTTTGACCTGTGGTAAGTGAGGAGTCTCATCTCCAGATTCTGGGCTCTGCTCTTCCTGTATGGTAGCCTCTGAGTTGTTCCTGGAGGGCTTGCTCCCCTTCTCTCAGCTGGGGGATACAGTTAGTCCGACCTTGCCTGCCTCAGGGCAGGAGGTGACGGATGGTGCTGTGGGTAAGAATATCCAGCTGACTGGAGGGTCCGGCCCCTGGGCCATGACCCACTCCTCATCCTTTAGGAGATCTGCCTTGGCAATGCCCTCTGGTTTGGGAAATCTTTCTGAGAGGTGAGCTTTTGGACTCTGGATTGTCCTCTCTGAAATTCTTTTCCTTTTTACTGCAGGCCTGGTCCTTCTAGTGTGGAAATTCAGACCCTACGGCCTCTGGGTGCTCCTGGATGTAGTTTTGTCAAAGGCAGGCTGAAAGTGCAAGTCCTGTTCGACTGCCTTTGGCTAAGCGTCCCAGGTGAGGGGTGTCCCTGGCATTGGGGTAGTTGGAGTAGCAGCCTAGTGGTTAGAGCACTGGCTTGGGAACCAAGAGACCAAGGTTCAAATCTCCTAGCACTCCTTGTGGCCTTGGGCAAGTCACTTAACCCTCCATTGCCTCAGAAGAATCCAAGTTATCACTGTCCCTGTTTAATGTACATTACCAAGTTTAAATTACAATGTAAACTGCTTTGACTAAATGATAAAGTGGTATAAAAAACTGTTAAATAAATAAAATAAATCTCAGACAGGTTCAAGACTTGGATTCAGATGCCTTAGTGCTAAGCTCTGATGTGGATGAGGAACTGCTCTTGCCTTCAGAGGACTGTGATGAGACCAGGGTGATATGCATATTCTGGAAGGAGAAGCTGGTGACATTGATTGCCAGGGTTTCATCTGCCTTAAACTTGGCAGGTGCTCCAAGGACAGAAGGTGTACCCACTCCTGCAAGGGGTGCAGAAATCCACTACTGTCTTCCCATTGCCAGAGGTGATCAAGGATATGATCCGGTTAGAGTGAGACTCTCCAAGCTTCCCTACCTTGGGGGCTAAGACTGTGTAAGAAGATGTTCACTCTCCTAGAGGAGGAGCGCATGGTGTGGTTTGATATTTCCAAGATGGATACACAGGTCACTGCAATTATTAAGCAGACCACCATCCTTGTGGAAGGCAGCTTGGCCTTAAAGGATCCTCTGGACCATAAGGTGGATTTCTTGTTGAATCTGAAGGATAGCAGTCCTTCAGATGTCAGTATGTCCAAGCCTTTTGATTATTATATCTAACACTCCGCAATATAACTAGAAAGTATAATTTGTATCCTTCTATAGACTTGAAACAATATATGTTTTAATCTTCTAGTCAGTAGCTATAAGGTCTCAGAAACTTCGCCAACTGTTGCAAAACGCCGCGCATGCGAGTTGGTTATATAGAGACTTCATTAGCCAGCACCTGTGCGACGATGTCAACTCAGAAGCAGGCTTCCCATTCTATCCGTGCATAGATATGGTAAGACAAAAGAACAGGCTTTGCTTTATAGTGAACAACGTTGGATACACAGGTTACAAACAGTGACCCTTGAAGGGTTGAATGCACGGATAGAATGGGAAGCCTGCTTCTGAGTTGACATCGTCGCACAGGTGCTGGCTATTGAAGTCTCTATATAACCAACCCGCATGCGCGGCGTTTTGCAACAGTTGGCGAATGCTACGTGAGAGAGCTTTTGAGAAGAAGTACCAGTCAGACCACAGGTATAAGATTTTTGAATGTCCTCGGAATAATAAAAAAATTGTTGAAAGTTTGTACCTAATGAACTTGTCTAAATTGCAGTGCTTAAAACAATTCCCCTGATGAAACCACAAGGGTGAAACGCAGAAAATAGCACGCCTGACAGCATCGGCATATGCACTGGAAGCTGGGATCTCCTTCAGAAGCTAAGCACTGAATTATTTCTAATTAAAATGGTATAAAAAGTAGCTATTTAGAATAAGGTTGTTGATGTATTGGAGGCATTTAGTCCATTTGACGGTGCATTATAAGTCAATGGCAGCCCGAGTTTCTGAGACCTTATAGCTACTGAATAGAAGATTAAAACATATATTGTTTCAAGTCTATAGAAGGATACAAATTATACTTTCTAGTTATATTGCGGAGTGTAGATATAATAATCAAATAATCAAATTATAACTCTGATAGAAGAGACCACAAATAGATTTGTAAAGTATGTGCAAGCCTGACTTCTGGAGCCCTCCTTCAGTGGATTCATTCTGTTCCGCCGGATGATACTGCTGTTTTGGAGTTGGCTGCAGCCTTCCTTTCTGATGTCATGTATTACCTGGTATGTTTGGCGTCCAGGGATAGTGCCCAGTTTACTGTGTCATGGAAGTGGATCTGGCTCCAGCACTGGGAGGCAGACTCCTTCTGTTTGGAACTGATTTGGAGAAGCTGGTGAAGGATCTGGGCAATTCAAGTTCTTACTTCCTTCCAAAATATGGGTCCAAGGGGCTTGTGAAGCGGGCAGGAACCCCTTTCTCATCTGCCTCCACCTGTCCACCGCGGGCAAGCTGGCAGGACTCCCAGGGGATCTTGGGATTTTTGTCATTACTGACCCAGAAAGCCTTTCTTCTCATCTGCTTCTGGATTTCAAGCTCACTCTCAGTCCTTTCATGGGGCCTCTGGGCCCAGGGAATCGGTCCACTTCAGAGGTGGACCTTCCCGGACTGCACAATAAAGGTTTGGGGGCCCATTCCTCGGTTCCTCTGGTTGGAGGCAGGCTTTGCCCTTTTATTTTCAGGAATGGGCCTAGGTCACCAAGGATCGCTGGATGCAAGATGCCATTCAGCTTGGCTATGTCCTGGAATACAAAGAGCCGATTCTGGATGCCTTTGTCATCTCCACTTGTAGGTCTGTGATAAACAAAAAAAAAAGTGCCACTGTGCGAACCACTTTGAACAAGTTGTTATGCCCAAAGGCAGTGGTGCCTGTCCCACCGGATGAGTGGGGCAGGGGCATATATTCCATCTATTTTGTGCTGCTAAAAAAGGACAATTCCTTCCAGCCCATTCTGGTCCTCAAGGGGGTCAATGAGCACTTACGCGTCCTGCGCTTTCGGATGGAAACCTTGCACTTCATGATTCAAGGAGCGGAGCGGAGTTCTTGACTTCTCTGGATCTGGCTGAGGCATACTTTCACATCCCAATCAGGGCGGATCAGCAGAGGTATCTGCGTTTTGCCATGCTTGGCTCTCACTATCAGGTCACCGCCCTCCCATTTGGGCTATCCATAGCCCTGAGGACCTTCTCCAAGGTCATGGTGGTGGCAGCTATGGTATTGCAGCACCAAGGGAAATGTGTCTATCCATATCTGGACAATTGGCTCATCTGGGCCCATTCCCTTTCAGAAGTATCTCAGGTGGCATCCCGAATGGTGTCCTTTTTGGAAAGTCTTGGCCAGGTGATCAGTCAGAGAAAGAGCCAGCGGCTGCCTTCCCAGTTCCTGGAGTTTCTGGGAGCATGTTTCAACACTTGAGTGGGCAGAGTTTTCCTGCTAGAGGAGAAAGTCAAAAGACTGTTGGATTGCCTGGCACTGTTCTGTACTCAGCAAGCTTCTAGAGTCTGGGATTTTCTTCAGCTGCTCGGATGATGGTGGTGACCATAGAGATCCATAGTGGTCCTTGCTGGCTCGGTGGTCCCTGAGTTTTCAGGATTCGAGCACAGGCTCCCACTCCCGTTGATGATGAAATACAGTCTGTGATGGTGACAGCAGCCCTAATCTTCAGAGGAAGGGCATGCCGCTGGATGATTTCTCCTGGATCCTCCTGACGACGAGTGCCAGTCTTTTGGGCTGGGGAGCCCATTGCCAAGACTGAATGGACCAGGGCCATTGGAACTGCAGGGAAGCGATATGGTACATCAACCACCTTGAGGTGAGGGCCATCAGGTTGGCTCTTCTGCATTTTCAGCCCCTGGTCGAGGGCCAGGTGGTTCGACTGTTTTCAGACAAGGCCATGGTGGTGGCTTACGTCAATCGGCAAGGTGGCACGAGGAGTGCTGGGGTAGCTCTGGAGATGGCTCTCCTGTTTGCCTGGGTGGAGAAGAATCTCCTAGCCTTGTCGTCTCAGCATATTACTGGGGTGGATAATGTGGAAGCGGACTTCCTCAGCCAGCACTCTCTGGATCCTGGAAAGTGGGAGTTGAGTCAGGGGGGTTTTCAGTTGATTCTGTGCCACTGGGTTTGCCCTGAAATGGATCTGATGGCGATCTGTTCCAGTGCCACAGCTTGCCGCTTCTTAGGTCGCCACACAGAAACAGGGTCCAAAGGCATCAACGCCCTGACCCAGACTGTTGTATGTGTTTCCACCGTGGCCCCTGGTGGGGTGTGTGATTTGGTGTATAGAGCACCACCCAGGCAGGATTGTTCTGGTGGTTCCAGATTGGCTGAGGAGAGCGTGATTTGGAGATCTGATGCGGCTCCTGCAGACACCACCTCTTTGATTGCCTCTGTCTCAGGGCCTATTGTGGCAGGGACTGATAGTCCTGGAGGTCTCGGTTCCCTTCTCGCTTATGGCTTGGCTCTTGAAAGAGATAGCTAGTGTGTAAAGGTTACTCTCTGGCAGTGGTTTCTGCTCTGCTTGGAGCCCAGAAGTCTATCAAGCTAGCATTTGTGTGGATCCGGTGCCTTTTTGAGCAATAATACAGCACTCAGCAATTGGTTCCTGAGGTGGCCAAGGTGCCATCTCTGTTGGCCTTCCTACAGGATGGCCTGGAAAAGGGCCTCTCCCTTAGCTTTCTGCAAGTTCAAGTAGAAGCTCTGGCCTGTTTCCGAGGTCCAGTGGCTGGTATGTCTCTATCCTTGCACCTGGATGTCTCACACTTTCTGCAGGGGGTTCGGCTCTGTGTCCTCCCTCTGGACTGTGTTCCCTTGCTGGGATCTGGGTCTGGTGCTCAGGTCCCTGATGGCGGTGCCTTTGAGCTGTTGAAGCGTATTACTCTAAAGGATTTGATGTTCAAGATGGTCTTCTTGGTTGCAATTTTCTCCACAAGGTGGATTTCCAACCTGTAGGCTCTGTCTTGTCGAGATCCTTATTGTCTTTTTCAAAGGAGGCCATTTCTATGTGGCCTGTGCCTTCCTTCTTGCCTAAGCGGTTTTCTCCCTTTCACGTGAACCTGGTGGTTTGCCTGCCCTCCTCCTTTAAGGAGCAGTACCAGGGGAAGAAAAAGGATTTTTGCCTTGTGAATGTCCTGAGGGTGCTTTTTTGGTACTTGGAGGTTATGAATTCCTTTCGTAAGTCATACCAACTTTTGTGCTGTTTGCTGGCTCATGAATGAGGCGGTGGCTAAGTTGACTTTGTGGCACTGGATTAAGGCGGCCATTACCTCGGTCTATCTGTTGCAGAACCTTAGCTGCCCTTCCATATCAACTGTTGTGGTTGATATGGATGGGCAGACTAGATAGGCAATGTGGTCTTTTTCTTCCATCATGCTTCTATACACAGAGGATCTCTAAGGGAAAAAAGGGGACTGCTGTAGTGGTGGATATGGAAGGTCTTTTTCTGCCGTCATGTTTCTATGTTTCAGAATCTGCCGGTTCCAGAGAGTTTGCATGCCTATTCTAACCGAGCACAAGTGTCTTCATGGGTGGAACAGAGTTACATAACATAAGAACATAAGATATGCCATACTGGGTCAGACCAAGGTCCATCAAGCCCAGTATTCTGTTTCCAACAGTGGCCAATCTAGGTCATACGTACCTAGCAGTTTCCCCAAGGGACACAGGTTCCACAATGCTTGTATTGGTTCAAGCATTGATATCCTGGGTCCCTTCTTAATAATGGTTTATGGACCTTTCCTCCAGGAACTTGTCCAAACCTTTTTTAAACCCAGCTACACTAACAGCCTTTACTACATCCTCCGGTAACAAATTCCAGAGTTTGATTACACGTTGAGTGAAAAAATATTTTCTTTTATTAGTCTTAAATAGTTTACCCTGTAGCTTCATTGCATGTCCCCTAGTCTTTCTATATTCTGATAAGGTAAACAATCGATCTACGTTTACCCGTTCCACTCCGTTCATTAATTTATAGACTTCTATCATATCTCCCCTCAGCCGTCTCTTTTCCAGGTTAAAGAGCCCCAACCTTTTTAGCCTTTCTTCATAGGAGTAGCCTTCCATCCCCTTTACCATTTTGGTGGCTCTTCTCTGAACCTTTTCTAAAATTGCTATATCCTTTTTAAGATATGGCGACCAGAATTGCACACAATATTCAAGGTGCGGTCTCACCATGGAACGATATAGAGGCATTATAATATCTTTTGTTTTATTTTCCATTCCTTTCCTTATCATACCTAGCATTCTATTTGCTCTCTTGGCCGCCGCTGCACACTGGGCCGAGGGTTTTAACATGGTATCCACAAGGACGCCTAAATCTTTTTCTTGGGTGGTGGTTCCTAATGTGGAACCTTGCATCGTGTAACCATAGTTTGGGTTGTTCTTCCCTAGGTGCATAACCTTGCACTTCTCCACATTAAATTTCATCTGCCATTTTGATGCCCAGTCTTCCAATTTATCAAGATCCTCTTGCAATTTTCCACAATCCTCCTGGGTTTTAACAACTTTAAATAGTTTTGTGTCATCAGCAAATTTGATAACCTCACTCGTTATTCCACTTTCCAGGTCATTTATGAATATGTCAAAAAGCAGCGGACCCAGCACAGATCCCTGGGGTACACCACTATTCACCTTTCTCCATTGGGAAAATTGGCCATTTAGCCCTACCCTCTGCTATCTATCTCCTATCCCATGACTCTTTAGTTTTGCCAAAAGTCTCTCATGAGGGACCTTGTCAAAGGCTTTCTGAAAGTCCAGATACACAATATCAACCGACTCACCTTTGTCCACCTGTTTATTCACTCCTTCAAAAAAACATAACAGATTAGTAAGACAAGATCTTCCTTGTCTAAAGCCATGTTGGCTGTCTCCCATTAGGTCATGACTATCTATATGCTGAGTAATTCTATTCTTTATGATGGTTTCTACCATTTTTTCCCGGTACTGATGTCAGGCTCACCGGTCTGTAGTTTCCCGGATCACCCCTCGAACCCTTTTTAAAAATTGGTGTTACATTGGCGATCCTCCAATCCTCAGGTATTAGAGATGATTTTAATGATAGTTCACAGATTACTGATAGCAGGTCTGCAATCTCAAATTTCAGTTCTTTCAACACCCTTGGATGTATACCATCCGGCCCAGGTGATTTGCTACTCTTCAGTTTATCTAATAGTTGTAAGACATCTTCCCGATGTATCGAGATTTCCTTCAATTCTTCCACACCTTTAAATACCACTTCAGTCGTGGGTAACATCCCTACATCTTCCTCAGTAAAGACCGAAGCAAAGAATTCATTCAGTCTCTCCGCTATCGCCTTGTCGCCTCTTAGTGCTCCTTTAACCCCTTTATCATCTAATGGACCAACTGACTCTCTCACGGGTTTTTTTGCTACGAATGTACTTGAAAAGGTCTTTATTTCGCGTTTTTGCTTCCGCAGCAAGCTTCTTCTCAAATTCTCTCTTTGCCTGCCTTATCAATGCCTTGCATTTGACTTGCCAGTGCTTGTGCTGTTTCCAGGTTTCATCATTTGGCTCTTTTTTCCATTTCTTGAAAGATGCTTTTTTGGCAACAACAGCCTCTCTGACCTCAGCTTTAAACCATGCTGGCAATTTTTTGGACTTCCTTCCACTTTTCTTAAAGCGTGGAATACAGCTGGTCTGGGCTTCCAAGATAGTATTTTTCAACAACACCCAAGCTTGATGTACGTCTTTAACCTTTGCAACTGCTCCTTTTAGTTTTTTCTTTTAGTTTGGTAGCCCCTGCAGATATTTGTTGGGCAGTGACGTGGGCATTACTGTCCGCTCCTGTCAAGTACTACCACTTGGATGTCTACTTGTGGGTGGACACAGCGTTTGACTCAAGGAGTTTTGTGAGCTGCTGTGTCTTTTTGCCCAGTGGACTTGTAGCTTTGGTACATCCCACTTGACTGGACTGGTCTAACAGAACGATATGGAAGGTGACATTTTATTTACCAGTTAATGTATTTTCCTTGAGTCCTGCTAGACCAGTCCAGGACTCGCCCCTGGAACTGTATTGCTGTTTTTCTGCTGCAATACCCTTGGGTCTGCTATGATTTTTATACTTGGTTCTGCAGGTTTATCGTCTACTGACATCTTGCTGTTTCTGCTTTCCTGTACATAGTTCTCTACTGTTGATCACTCATTGTAGCCGACCTTTAAGGTTGTGTGAGGCTTGCCATGGTTCTCCCATATGCTTTGGGATGAATACTGAAGGGACCTCTGGAGGCTGAGGCGAATAGAGACATGGGAGTGATGTCATTGAAACCTGGGCTTTTCATTGGTTCTTTTTCTCCACCAATCTGCTGGTAGGGGAACACAACCCACTTGTCTGGACTGCTCTAGCAGGACTCAAAGAAAGAACATTAACTAGTAAGTAAAATGTCACCTTATCCACAGGCCCAATATTCCAAGTGATTAATGCAGTTAGCAGAGCTGCTAAGCACATCAGTCGTGGTGAATGGGATACTCAGTGGCACGAACACCGTCAGCGAGGCATGCCACAATTTACCTCTTTCTATGGAAAGACCGGCCCTCCAGTCCTGTTCATTGTATTTTTCTTTATTGTTTAACGAGTTACCAGTCAAACGGCAGATGAATTTAATGTGGACAAGAATAAATGATGCACTTAGATAAAAATGAAGCTAGCTATAGGCTGGATTACATATTAGGAGCTGCCAGCCAGAAAAAGGATCTTGGAGTCCTTGCAGACAATACACAGAAATCCTCAGCTCCTTTCTGGTCTCCCCTGAATCATCTCTCTCCTCTTCAATCCGTTCTGAATTCAGCTGCTTGGCTAATCTTCTGCCAGCGTCACTATACCCACATAACCCTCTTTTCAAGTCACTTCACTAGCTCCCTGTCCACTTCTGGGTCCAGTTCAGACTTCCCCTACTGACCTGCAAGTGCATTCACTCTGCAGCTCCCCATTACCTTTCTTATCTCTCCTTTGGAACTTCACTCATAGGCAAATCCTTTTATCCGAGACCTTCTCTTCTACTGCCAACTCCAGACTTTGCTCATTCTACCTTGCTACCTGCACCTTATTCCTGGAACAGAGTGCCCGAATCGGTACGTCAGGCTCCATCCCTGCTCTATTCAAATCCAGGCTAAAAACACACTTCTTTGAGGCTGCTTTTGGATCCTAACCTCTTATTCTTCTGGTGACCACCCTTGTGTGTCATAAGCATTTTCCCCTTTGTTCTGCCCTTTTTTTTTTAGCACCATCAAGTCAGTGTTGACTCATAGTGACCCAGCTACCTCTGGGTTTTCTTGGCAGAGTATCACTGGAAGTAGATTGCCAGCCTTTTCTTCCAAGGCAATGGAGAGTAAAGTGACTGGCCCAAAGTCACAAGGAGCGCCAGTGGGAATCAAACCCTTGATCTTCTAGGTACTAGGCAGTTGCTCTAACCACTCCTTTGTTCTGCTGTAGTCCCTGTTTATTGTATGCATCTGTCCTGATAGATTATGAGCTCCTGTGAGCAGTGACTGTCATGTTGTGGTCAGCGCAATGTATATCTTGTAGCACTATACAGATGTTAAGTATTAGTACTACTATCCCATATTTCCTAAGCATACTTCCATCAAATGCCTGACTCACCTTTATGCCCAGAAACATAGAAAGTGATGACAGGTAAAGACCGTACGGCCTATCCAGTCTGCCCATCTATACCAACTAAGCTCCTTTCCCTTAGAGAGCTTCTGAACTTATTCCATAGTTTCTGCAATATAGATACAGGTCCCATCTCCACTATGACACTGTTCCATGCATCCATAAAGAAATATTTGCTCAGATTACTCCTGAGTCTGTCCCCTTTCACCTTCATCCTTTGACCCTCATTCCAGAGCTTCCTTTCAGCTGGAAGAGACTCTCCTCCTGTGCATTTCTGTCATGGGGATATTTAAATATCTCTATCATATCTCCCCTCTCCCATCGTTCTTCCAAAGTATACATATTAAAATCTTTAAGCCTTATGACGAAGACCACTGATCATTTTAGTAGCCCCCCTCTGCACCAACTCTATCTTGTTTATATCCTTTTGAAGGTGCACTCAGAATTGCACACAATACTCCAAATGAGGTCACCCCAGAGACTATACAGAGGTATTATCACCTCCTTCTTCCTGCTGGCCATTGCTGTCTCTGTGCACCCAAGCATCCTTCTGGCTTTTGTAATCACCTTTTCTACCCGTTAAACCACATAAGATCACCAGAAACAACCACCTCTAAGCCCCACTCTTCTTTCATGCACAGAAGTATTTTACTCCCTCTACTGTACCACTCCCTTGGGGTATGTTCAGCGTAAATATGTTTTTTAGCATTAAATCTTAGTTGTTTATTCACATCTTCAAAGAATTCTAATAGACTATTTAGGCACAATTTTCCTTTTCCCAACTAAGTCATGTTGATATGACCAACAATTTTCTTACGGATAGCTTCCCCCATATTACCTGCACTGATGTCTCTAGTTTCTTGCATCACCCCTGGCGTCCTTTTTTGAAAATTGGCGTTACACTGGCTGCCTTCCAGTCCTCAAGTATAGAGGCACATTTCAGTGCTAGCTTACAGATGAACAGTATAGGAGGTCTGCAGTTCATGTTTGAGTTTCTTCAGAACTCAGGGGTGAATACCAATGATTTGTTATTTAGTTTGTCATTTTACTCTAGTATCTCTCCCATATTCCCACTAATTTGTTTCACTTCCTCTGAATCGTGGTTCCAGTGTGAGTATCTCCAAAACATCCTCCATAGTCAAGACAGAAGCAAATAATTTTCTGCTGTGACCTTAACCTCCTTGAGCACTTTTGTCCCTTATTTGTCTAGTGCTTCGGCTGACTCCATGTTCATAATGTACTTGCAATGCTATGGAGACTATGTTGATCCTATAACCTGCACTGTCCCCACATCCTTCCCCAAATGGTTAAGAACACTGGCTTGGGAACCCAGAGACCAGGGTTGGATTCCCACTAGCACTCCTGTGGCCTTGGGCGAGTCACTTAACCCTCCATTGCCTCAGAAAAATCCAAGTTATCAATGTCCCTGTTTAATGTATATTACCAAGTTTAAGTTACAATGTAAACCACTTTGATTGAAATGATAAAGCAGTATATAAAAATTATTAAATAATAATAATGAATGTGCATATGCATAGATTGCCAATTTCATAAGTATAAAATCACTTTCTTTTCCTGTGTTTCTGTCATGCCAGCTTTTCTTAGGGTAAATTAGTTTGTTTGCAAAAGGCCATACAGCAACAACATATAATAAACCACTCAAAGGATCTCTAGGCACATAAAAGTATAGAAAAAAGCCCAGATGTACAACTTTTTGCCTTACATTCCACCCCTCCCCCATCCCCATCAGTGTACAAAAGGGGAAAGAACTTAAACATAACTATACAAAGTTGCTTGAAAGTGTAAAGCCAGAGTGACCCCCCCCCCCTCAAAAGACCAAAATGGTGAAGTTCCAGACTCTTCATACAGATACATTTCAATCTCAATTCTAAGGGTGGCCATTAATTTGGAGGAGGGGGGAGTGGGCCGCTAGCCCTCCCTGCTTAGTTATCCTACTGCAGTCTGGAGAAGCCTAATTATGGTTCAACTCCAACCATAGACACACCCCTAACATCTCCTCGCCCCTTCCCAAGGAGCAGGTACCGCATCTTCTCTCTTTGCTGACCCTAAGAGGTTACAGGCTCATGGGGACAAGTTCTGAAGATTAGTCTTCTCAAATGGTTGTGAAGGTTGCTTTCCACTTGGGCACCCCTTTTGCGCCTGCACCTCCATGGTCGTCAGGTCATGCAGGGCATTTCTCCAGTGCCAATAAGCAGACAGCTTGTTTTGCGTCCAGTGTTGCAGAATAACTTTTCCACACTAAAAGTGCCTTTGGAACCCAAAGGTGGGCATAGCGACCCTTGCTTTTGAGATCCCGAGGCCTGGCGTTTTTTGACATGGCTCAGTGAAGGCTGCTCTTGCTGTCCTATGACTTTACCCAGATAGTTGAAGAGTGTTCTGCAGTAGTGTTTTATTAAAAGGCATTCCCAGAAAAAACATGCTCTAGTGTCCCCACAGTGCGCTTACATTTCTGATTGCTAGATGTATTCACTGCTCCTGTGGTCATGCTAGCTTTTATATTGTAAGGACATTGGCCCACTGGAGATGGGCACTCAAGAATAGAAATCCTTTTTTTTTTAAGTATTTATATTTGCCTTCCTTTGAACAGTTATTTATTTTAGAAGACAAGTCTAATTTGTTGATATATAATACAGAAAACTTTAGACTAAGCTGAGAAATGTCATGCATTTTAGTCTTGTTGTTTTTAAGTGCCGTTGAGTTGATATCAACTCATAGTGATCCATTGGATAGTTGTCCTAAACTGTGTTTGGTCTTCAATTAGGCGGCTCATTATTGATAGCATGGTAACCATAGCTGCTGTTACTCTATTGATTCATCTCATTGCTGGCCTTCCTCTTTTGCGTTGACCTTGTCATCTCAGCTTCTAAAGAAAGCTTAGATTTTATCTCCTCTAGTACTGACTGGTTTGTTCTTCGGACAATCCATGGTATACACAGAATTCATTCCCAGCACCATAATTCAAAGATATCAATTTTCTTCCTATCTATCTTTTTCACTGCCCAGCTTTCGCATCCATATGACGTTATTGAAAATGCCATGGCTTGAATAAGTAGAATCTTTGTATGGAGAGAGATATTTCTGCTCTTGAGAATCTTGTCTAGGTTCTTCATAGCCATTCTGCCAAGAGCAATGCATCATTGGATTTCTTGACTGTTTTGTCATTTCTTTATTTATAGTTGATCCAAGTAGGTTAAAGTTGTCGACTATTTAAATTTCTTCTCCGTCAGCGATGAAATGATTAATTTTGCCAGTTGTCAGGATTTTGTCTTCTTTACATTATGGTGCAGGTCCATTTTAAGACTATGTTCCTTGATCTTGAGAAGCAAATGTTTCATACTGTCTTCACTTTCAACCAGTAATGTGGTATCAGCAGCTTAACAAAGGTTGTTGATGAGTCTTCCACCTTCACACCTCGGTTGTCTTCATATAGTCCTGCTTCTCTGATGATTTGTTCTGCATATAAATTGAACAGGTTGGGGAAAGTATGCAACCTTTTCATACAGCTTTGCTGATTTTAAACCATTCTGTTTCTCCTTGTTCTGTTCTAACTGTTGTTCTTGATCAATGTAAAGGTTGTACAAGAGAACTACCAGGTGTTCTGGTATATCCATGCTTCTTAATGTGGCCCAGAGTTTCTCATGATTTACACAGCCAGAAGCCTTGCTGTAGTTGATAAAACACATATAGATATCCTTTTGGTATTCTTTAGTCTTTTCAAGGATCCATCTCACATCCGTGATGTCTCTTGTACCTCGCTGTTTCCTGAACCCTGCTTGCACGTCAAGCAGTTCTCGTTCCATGTATGGTTGTAGTCTCTGCTGAATAATCTTGAGTAGAATCTTGCTGGCATATGGGATCAGAGCGATGGTGCGATAATTTCCACAGTCAGTTGGATCACCTTTCTTTAGTATTGATATAAAAACACAGATCTTTTCCAGTCAGTTGGCCATGATGTTGTCTTTCAAATTTCCTGGCAAAGCCTTGTAAGTATGGTGAGAACTGCATCCGATTGCAGTAATATTTCAGTGGGAATACCATCAGTGTCTGGTGCTTTGCTCTTTGATAAGGCTTTCAATGCTGCTTTGACTTCTTTCATCATCAATGGTTCCTGATCATAAGGTACAGGTTGAAATAGCTGTTTGTCCACTTGATCTTTATGGTATAATGATGCCACCTTTTATTGATCTTCTCAGCAGCATTCAACAAGGATCCTTGAGCATCTTGTAGCATTCCAGTTTGAGGATGGAATTTTTTCTTTAACTCTCATAGCTTTAGGAAAGCTGATCTTGTTCTTCCTCTAATAGTTCCTGATTCTATTTCCTTGCATGCATCATTGTAGTACTTCTCCTTGTCTTGTCTTGCTACACATTGTAAATCTCTGTTGAGTTCTGCGATTGCTTCTCTTACTCCTCTGGCTTTAGCTTCTCTGTGTTTCTGGGTAAGTTTTCAGAGTTTCTTCGGTCATCCATTTTTGCTTTTTCACCTTTTGTAGAGACTTCTCACTTTCTTCCAACACAACCTTCTTGATGTCATCCCATAACTCTTCTGGAACTCTATCATTTGTATCTAAAGCAGCAAATTGATTTTGCAGGCAGTTTTTAAATTTTGGTGGTATATTCTCAAGGTCATATTTTGCTACATTCATGAGTGGCTTGCTCTTTTTCAACTTTAGCTTGAGTTTGCATACTAGTAATCGGTGATCTGTACCACAGTCAGCTCCAGGTTTTGTCTTTGTTGATGTTATAGAGCTTTTCCATCGTTGACTTCCACAGATGTAGTCAATTTGTTTTTTGTACAATCCATTGGTTTTAGTCTTACTAGTACTCTAAGTCCAGAGAGAAACTCTAGCCAATGGGGCTGCTCTGCCTAGGAAGGGATACAGCGGACCAAAATATCTACCTTGATTCAAGTTATGTAAGTGCAGGTAATGAAGCTTTTGCCAGCAGTGCAAAGAAGATTTTTTTTTTTTTTTTTGGGGGGGGGGGGTGTTTAGGGGGGGTTGGGGTGGGAGGGAGAAAAAGACCTTGGAAGTAGTGTTTCACTCGAACCAGAATTCTGAAGGCACTTTAGCCATTAGTCAAAAGCCCCCTAGCATTTAATTTTAGAATCAATTTTTAACCAAAAAAGCTGCTATTTTTCTAAAAGGAGAAAATTTATCAGAAGATAAGATTTTTAGTTTATCCCTGCCTAGCAGGGGGCGAGTATCTGTATCAGATTTATCCCTGGTCAGTGCTGCAGGGAGGAGGACAAATGTGGAAAGCTCTGGGCAGGCTAGATGGATCATGGATCATGCTGGTCCTTATCTATCGTTACTTGAAAAAAATGTTTAGTATTAGTCATTGCATCTCTGGCAAGCTTCTCAAATTATCTTGCTGTGCTTTATCGTGTTCTACGTTTTTTGTAGGTTCGAAGATCAGGATTTAGACGGAAAGAGAAACTGGATTTAGCTCCTGCCTTTTCTGAGAAGTTGAAGTGGAGTTATATTCAGATACACTCCGTATTTTCATGTCTGCAGAAGGCTTACAATCTAACTTTGTGCCTGAGGCAATGGAGAAAGATAGCAAGGAGCAGCAGAGGGATTTGAACCAGGCTGCTCTAACCACCAGGCTTTAGAGACTTCGAACTCCAAGTTCCATGCTTCAAACAGATTTTAATCCTTGTAGCTGATCCTTTTTGAGTTTATCTAACTGGTTCTGATTTTGCCATAGCCTTTCCTTTTAAAGTTATAGCAGTAGTTTTATTTATTGTTGCCCCTCCAGTGATTATCTCAAATTTGATGACATATGGCTCCACCAGTTATCCCCTACACCAGATGTTTCATTCCAGTGACAAACAGATCTGAATTAGCTTCTAATCTCGGTGATTCTGTGAAAACGTCATTTATGGTACTGGGGTAATTGAAATATCCCATTATTATTGTGTTTCTGCATTTAGTAGCCTATCTACTCTCTGCTGACATCTCAGTCTATTTCTTCCTGGTAGAGGGGAAGATAGTAAACCCCTCACTGCTCTGCTCCAGCCTATTACACATGGAATTTCCATCTATAGAAATTCAAGAATGTACTTTGTTTTCTGTAGAATCTGTATCCTACGCAACCCTCTGGAATCTTTAATCTATAGTGCTGTGCCACCACCACTTTTATCTGTCATTTTGATAAATTGTGTACGTGGGATTGGCGATGCACTGATTATCCTGCTCCTACTCTGTCTCTGAGATAGCATAGTTACTCACCTTGAACAGGTGTTCTCCAGGGACAGCAGGAATCAGTCCTCACATACGGGTGACATCGGCACCAACGGAGCCCGCGCAGAAGCATCTCCCCAGCTTTCAAAGAAAGCCTTTGAGAGATGCACCACGCATGCCTGGTCCACTTCTCACCCAAGGGTGCCATCTTGCCTCAGTCTAATGACATAGCTAAGATGGCAAAAATAAAAGATGGTAAAGAAGCAACTCCAAGGTGAGGAGGGAGGGTTGTGCGGATGACTCCTGCTGTCCCCAGAGAACACCTGTTACAGGTGAGTGACTACGCTTTCTCCAGGAACAAGCAGGAAGTCAGTTCTCACATATGGGATTCCCCAGCTACAGGCTAGAAAAACCTGTAGAAAATGCCACAGTGACCTGCAAATGTGAACTGTCATCAGTAGCAGTTGAGTCCCAAGAGAGACTCTCGCAAGAGCCAACTGTCCAGTGAGAACCAGCTCTCCGGTAGCCTACACCCCTTAAAGATTACGGAGTATGGCCTGGCTGAAGGCGCTGTCCCATTGAGATTCCCTCTCCTTGCAGTAGTGAGCTTCGAAGGTATGGACTGAAGACCAGGTGATGGCCTGGCAAATTTCCGTCATGGGGTGGAACGCAGATTGGCCATGGAAGTAGCCATGGCCCTGACACAGTGCACCATGACTCTCTGGTCCAGTGGAATTCCCGCTTGCTCTGGACAGAGTTCACTTAGTCACTGGGATCCCCAGATGGCTAGGGTTATAGGATATGAAAGGTTGTTGAGTTTTGTGGTGGCCCTGTGTCCGTTGCAGGTAGAAGGACAGGACTCTCTTGCAATCCAGAGTATGGAGAACAGTTTCCACCTTAGCAGTGTGAGGCCTGGGATAGAAGGTGGGGAGCAAAAACTTGGGGTGTGTGCGGAGCACCACCCTGTTCTTGTAGAACCTCATGTAACAAGGCTCTGCCATCAGGGCCTGGAGCTTTCTGACTCTGTGTGCTGATGTGAGCGCTACCAGAGAGGCAACCTTCCAAGAGAGCTACCACAGGTGGCAGGTGGCCAGAGGCTCAAACGGAGGCTTGGTGAGCTGTGAGTGCACAACATTAAGGTCCCATTCCACTGCTGGAGGGAAGATGGGGGTTTTGGACAACATGAGGCCCCACAGGAAAAAGACACAAGGGGCTGAGCCGAGAGGGATTTCCCCTCGACAGAGTGGTGATGCGCTGCGATGGCACTCAGTGTACTCTGACTGAGTTGGACTTCAATCTTGCCTGTGATAGGTGGAGCAGGTATTGGAGTACCACATGTACTAAGCAGGAGAACGGGTTTGTCGGCTTTTCTGTGCATTACAATGAGAAACAGCGCCACTTGAAGGCATATACCCTTCTCGTGGAGGCCTTACAAGAGGCCAGAAGAATCTTTTCCATGTCTCATGGGAGATTGAAGGGGGCTAATGCTATCCTTTCAGCAGCCAGGCCGTGAGCGAGAAGGACCCCAGGTTGGGATGTAGGAGAGAGCCCTGCTCCTGCGAGAGTAGTCCGGGGCTCAGCCCAGGGGAATTGGCGGGCTAGAAAGCAGTGGCAAAAAGCCACTGCTTTTGGAAATACTGCCACTGCCTGCCTCCCCCTCCCGAGACGGAATCGGCGGCAGCTGGGAAGATGGCAGCAAGACCAGGGTTTCTGCCTAGGGCCTGCTTACCATCATCTAAAATCGAACGTGGCCAAAACTGAGCACCTTACCTTTCCTCCTAAACCCACCTCCCTTTTCTGTTTCTATGGATGACACCACATTCCTCCCCGTTTCCTCAGCTTGCAACCTTGGGATCGTCTTTGACTCTACTCTCTCTGTTTCTGCACACACCAACAGCTAGCTAAAACCTGCCACCTCTTTCTCTATAACATCAGCAAAACTGGTCCTTTCCTTTCTGCTCACACTACTAAAACCCATATCCACTCACTAGTCACCTCTCGCCTTCACTCCTTGCTGGTCTCTCTCTGAATCATCTCTCTGCCATTCAATATGCTCAAAACTCAGCTGCGCGGCTTATCTTCCACCAGTGTTGCTATGCTCATGTAACCCCTCTTCTCCAGTCACTTCACTGGCCCACTATCCGTTTCCGCATCCAGTTCAATCTTCTCCTACTGACCCATAAGTGCATTCACTCTGCAGCTCCTCACTACCTTTCCTTTCTTCTCTCTCCCTACATCCCTCCTTGGGAACTCCGCTCCTCTGGCAGATCCCCTCTATCTGTGCCCTTCTCTGCCACTGCCAACTCCAGACTTCGTTCATTCCACCCTGCTGCTCCATAAGCCTGGAACAAACTACCTGAGACAATGCATCGGGCTCCTTCTCTGGCCCTATTCAAGTCCATTCTGAAGACCCATCCCTTTGAAGTCGCTTTTGGATCCTGATGCTCCTCGTTCTCTTGTCCACTACTTACGTGTATCTTGCCATACTCTAGTTCCCAGTTTTGCGATGTTTTTTCATCTAGATGAGATTGTAAGTTCTGATGAGCAGGGACTGAGTCTTACATCTATATGAACAGCGCTGCATACACCTTGTAGCACTATACAAATGATTATTAGTAGTAGTCCTATGCCTTTGCACCAAACAGGCAGGTTATCAAGTGATCCTCAACTACCAACATTGTATTTCTAATGGATGAATTACCAAAGTATTATTCCTACTTTCCTGGATATTTTATTTATTTAACAGCTTTTTTATACTGCTTTATCATTTCAGTCAAAGCAGTTTACATTGTAACTCAAACTTGGTAAATGCACATTAAACAGGGACATTGATAACTTGGATTTTTCTGAGCAATGGAGGGTTAAGTGACTTGCCCAAGGCCATGAGGAGTGCTAGTGGGAATCAAACCCTGGTCTCTTGGTTCCCAAGCCAGAGCTCTACCACTAGGCTACTCCTCCACATATGCAGACTTGTTAGTGCATCCTCAATACCAGAAAATAATACTTCACCCTGAGAGCAGATTCTAGCTGTTATTGAGAGATAATGATCTCCTTCCTTGTGACCTTGCTCCTCCAGAGCAGTACAGAAGCTACCATAATGGACATCTGATCACTCTGCTATGACGCTGAAGGCCTTCTCTATACATCTCTGCCTGCCTCGGCTCTTCCAAATCAGCCATTCGGAGACCATACTTGTAGGCAGAGTGCCAGAAACTCAATGCATCAGATGCACACACGTAACTTCTCCCTGGCAAGAGGACATGCGGCACTTTGTGCAAAGGACTGGAAGGTTCCCTGTCCTTGTGCTGGACTCCTGTCTGCATTTTTCTTTCATTCTAGTTCAAGAAAGGATTGAAAATTTCCAAGCCATTAGAACTCCGTTTAGAGCCATCCTTCGAGGTTCAAAGCAGTACTGAAAATCACCTCTTCCAGCTGGCCTTCGATCGCCCCCCTTCCCAATATTAATCCCACAGCTCTTTCTTCCCCTCTACCTCTGATAATTTCCCCCTCCCTCCCTCTTTTTGTTTCTCAGACTGTCTGTTTTCTGTCCTATCAAAAATGGTGTTCCTTTCACCCCACAGCTCATTTCTCTGGTAAACTGCCTAGATGTTTCTGTGAGGGCGGTATATCAAATGAAATAAAGAATAAAGAACTCCAGTACAATTTTGAGTAATCTAAAACTCAGCAAAGAGTTCTAATAACTTTTGAAATATCAACGAATAGTGCTCCAACAGTTTTGTAAAATGAAGGGAATGCATATAAGAAAAAAAGGATGCAGGGTGGGAGGGAATTTTTAAGAAAATGTGCTCAAATTATAATGGCAGATACTATCTAGTCGCATCAGAATAACGTGCACAAAAAAAGGAGACGTTAAATGCATTCATGCAAACTGGCAAGATTCTCTAAAGCCAGCAAGTGAAATTCAGAAGCTATAAATCTGCCCCGACATGCCTCCACCATGGGGATCCTCATGCTGGGGACGTCTCCAGAGCCGGCTTCTAAGATGCCTCTGGAGAACTCTGTTTGATTTAGATGTCTGCGTATCTGTTCTCATGGATAGTGCTTTTAAAATAATCCCCTGGGACTGCAGAACCTCCTCTGGTTCCTCTCCAGAAGATGCTTCTTTGATCTTCTGTCTGAACTTCCTTCTAGTGAGCCGTCACCTGCAGCCTCCTATTGTAGGACTTGGCTGCTCTTCCTAGGTGTTATTTTCCAGCCAGTTAGGTGATTTTTGAGAGTACACAAAACTCAGCGTTTATCGATGTCTTTGCACCTCAGCTGCAGCCATTGGGTACCTTTTCTGGTGGAATGAAACATGTATGCTTGTGTCACTAACACAGGGGCCATTAACACCGAAAAATCACAAAAGCTGATTGGAAGCGACAAAACGAGTTTGGGGGGGAGGGGGAGAGATGGTTCTTAATATGTACACCTTAGAGGAAAGGCGGGATAGAGGTGATATGATTGAGATGTTTAAATACCTCCGTGGCATAAATGTTCAGGGAGAGAGCCTCTTTCAATTGAAAGCAAGTTCTGCTACGAGGGGACATGGGATGAGGGTGAAGGGAGATAGATTCAAGAGTGATATGCGGAAATATTTCTTTATGGAAAGAGTAGTGGATCCGTAGAATAGTCTCCCAGTGGAGGTGGTAGAGATGAGGACAGTAACTGAATTCAAAAAAGCATGGGACCAACACAGAGGATCTCTAAAGGTAAAAAGTGGACTGTTGTAGTTGTTGATATGGAAGGACAGACTAGATAGGAAGGCCATGTGGTCTTTTTCTGTTGTCATATTTCTATGTTTCTATGTTTTTCCCAGTGTTTATTCAATAATCACCGGCTGTACTTTTTTGCCTCAGAGTGTTTTATCAGTTAAAACTTGAATGCCCTATTTATAGCCCCTTTGCTAGCACTGTAACCCTACCAGTATTGGTAATTAGTATGTCTAGACCACTTTGCCTGTTTTCGGGTCTCTTTCATATATGCTGCTATTGTCACTATTTGCCTATTTATTAGTATTTAGCTCAGGCCTTTCCAGTGGTACTTTCAGGTACTGGAGGTGTTTCCCTGTTCCCAGGGGCCTTACGATCTGAAGCAGTGGAGGGTTCAGTGACTTGCCCAAGGCCATTAGTGGGATTTGGGCCCATGTTGCTCTGATCACCAACCTACTGCTCTAACCACTAGGCTACTCCTCCATTCCACTGTCCTCAGGAAGGTGGGTTTTGGCCTTTGAAAGCTAAACAAATTTATTGTTAGTCCACTAAAAAGTATCACCTTCTTTTCTTTATTCATTTGCAATAAGTGAATAACTGAGGTGAAAGGAACTACAATGACTTGCCCGAGTGTGCAGGGAATATGCGTGGAAGGGGGGGGGGGGCTCTGAACCTGGGCTTTGCTGGTTTTTAGCCCATTGCTTTGGACACTAGACTACTACTCCACTCCTAGTCCCTCAGCCACACATCACAGTTTCCTTCAGAACCCAGCTGTGACTCCTTAATCTGACCATGAGATTTTGCATGACTGGGACTCCCTTCTCCAAGAGCTGTGAATGCTACTCTACAGTGTACCTTGATTTGTCCTGCCCAGAATGCGGAAGCCTGGCTCAGTAATTTAAGTCAGTCTTCTGTCTGGCCGTGCACAGTACTATCACTGAGGCACTAGGCCAACTCCTGTGCATACACCCTCAAATGGGTGCATATGAGAGCATAGGCAGCAGAATGGGGTGGGCTACTGGGTCCATGGCTCCACTAGTATTTTGCCCAAGACAGCATCAATGAGCAGAGAGCTTGGGGCAGAGCTGGAACTCGGTTTATTTGGCCCCTCCAACCAAAAAGACGTTCCACTGCCCCTGTATGAGAGAGTGTTCTAGAACTACAATAGTCTTCCCTGTTCCAGTGGGAAAGCTTTCAGCTCCATATGATTAGCACTAAAGCTAGAACTTTCTGAGCCCTGACTTTCCAGCTGTTTGTCCACATTGTACCTTGTCTTCCCTGTAGGACACGAGTATGCAGAGGATAATTTAAATTTTGCTGCTGTGGTTGAGCCAGAAAACAGCTCACGGGAAAAGAAGTTCCAGTGGGTCTTTCAGCAGCGACTGGAGAAAAAGTGCACGGTAAGAGGAGGTTATGTCAGGGGCAGTAGAGGCACTGGACCAGGGCCCCCATGCACAGCGATGTGTGGCATGTGGACAGGATGCGTTTATTGGGCACCATGCAGGGGAAATCTTAACAGATCATTTGCAAGATACTGGAACTTCACTGCAGAGGGCAGGAGGGGGTTCAGGAGTATTCGAGATGTGTGAAGTCGTCTGCCGTTGAATGTAAAAACAGCACCTAGAAATATCTGGAGCTATGTCAAAGCTGGCTAAAGGCACCTGTTTGAAACCTATTTTCTAAAAGGCAACGTGGGCACCACTGTGCCTCTTATAAAATGCTTTATTAAACTATGCCATGCGTTCAGGCATGATCTATGACAAGAGGTACACCCTTGTCTGCATCCTGGGTGTAGGCATCTTAGGGGGGAGGAGTTTGGGCAGAGCATGGGTGAGGTCACAGAGTATGCTTGCAGGTCATAAAATACACACCTACAGGCTCCCTTCAGCCACATACACAGTAATGCTTAGCGCTGCATTTTTAGCCACAATTTTGGTTGCTTTGGTCTGGTGTTTTATAAAGACACATAGGTGCCTACGTGAAACTAGGTGCCTATGTGGCCTCCTGACCCAGGTGACCTACTGTAGCATTACCCTCCGTATGTCAAACTGCTCTGAGTGAAAATACAAAGTGACCAAACCCATGGGCCTAGGATAAAATGGACTTGTGTTCATCACCATCGTTTGTCATCAGAAAGATGCTATCAGGAGATTTTTACTATTGTTACTAGAGGGCAGTTGCTGAGTACAACTTGAAGTCTTCAATGTCGGGATGCTCTTTTGATAAAAGCACCTTTAATGCACATGAGAAGAAAATGTAGAAAAAACAGAAAAGAGACTGTTTTGGGCAGCGGAGACAAGTGATGAATATTGTATATGGCAGTTGATGACCTGGTTAATACTTTGTCCACATAATGCCCTTTGATGTCCCCACTTTACTCTTTGCAATATTTCTTTGATTTTATATCCATTTAGCGATTTTGAATTATAACTGCTCTGAGTAAAGTCTATAGGTAGGGAGCTGATAGAGCTTGTGAACCCCAAGCATAATAATGAAAATTACCATGATAACCCCTATTTAATTAAAACCAATCTTTTCTATGAAATAAAAGGGTCTAAGTTAAACAAAGTAGGAACATTGGTGAGGGAGGAGAGGGAGGGGGCATTTCCAAAGCCAGATATTCATTGGTGCAAAGCTGGTCTGTCTCACTGAAGATGCCCTCTCAGTGCTGCTGTATGCCCCAACATGAATTGCTTGGCATTGGAGATTAACCGGACAGCGTAGTTACTCACCTGTAATAGGTGTTCTCCAGGGACAGCAGGAATCAGTCCTCACATATGGGTGCCACCGGAGCCCTTGCGGAAGCATGCCCCCAGCTTTCAAAGAAAGCCTTTGAGAGATGCCACCACATATGTATGGTCCCCTTCCCGCCTAAGAGTGCCATCTTGCTCAGTCAGATGATAATCGCTAAAAGACGGCAAAAATAAAATAAAAGATGGTAAAGGAGCAACTCCAAGGGGAGGAGGGAGGGTTGTGAGGACTGATTCCTGCTGTCCCTGGAGAACACCTGTTACAGGTGAGTAACTACGCTTTCTCTGGGAACAAGCAGGAAGTCAGTCCTCACAAATGGGACTCCCCAGCTACAGGCTACTGAAAGCCCATAGCGAAAAACATGGTCGCCTTCAAGGGGAGTCGTGAGCAGCATCAACTGAGTCCATAGCTACAGACTATAGTAGGACCCCTGTGTCCGAGGGAAACCAGCACTGCGGTAGCCTGAACACAGAAGGGTCGGAGGGTAGGAGTTGCCTAAACCCCAAAAAGATTAGGGAGCACAGCCTGGCCGAAGGCACTATCCCATCTGGACTACCTTTCCAGGCAGTAATGGGCTGCGAAGGTATGGACTGAAGACCAGTGGGATGGAGCGCAGGTTTGCCACCGAGGCTGTCATGGCTCTGACACGGTGCGCCGTAACTCGGCTTTCCAATAGCAGCCCCGTCTGCTCGTAGGCGAGAGCGATACAGTCCGCCAACCATATAGACAGTGTACGTTTGGTCACCGCCTTCCCCAGTCTACTAGGGTCATACAAGATGAAAGGCTGAGCGGCTTTGCGGTGGCACCAAGTGCGTTGGATGTAGAAGGACAAGGCCCTCTTACAGTGTGTGAAGAACCATCTTCGCCTTACTGATGTGAGATCTTGGGAAGAAGGTGGGGAGTACCACCTCCTAATTGAGGTGGAAGGACGATACCACCTTCAGAAGGAATTTAGGGTGCGCGTGGAGCACCACCCTGTTCTTGTAGAACCTGGTATACAGCGCCTCCGCCACTAAAGCTAACCCTGCGAGCGGAGGTGAGCACGACCAGGAATGCCACCTTCCACGAGAGGTATTGCAGGTGGCAGGTAGCAAGAGGATCAAAAGGTGGGTGAGTGAGCTGTTCCAATGCCACACTGAGGTCCCACTCAGTCACTGGAGGGCAAACCGTGGGTTTCGATAAGAGCAGACCCCTTAGGAAGCAGGTCACCAGCGCCTGGACTGAGAGGGGTTTGCAATCCACCGGGCAGTGGTGCTAAGCCAGGACACTGAGGTGCACCCTGACGGAGTTTGATTTAAGCCTGGATTGTGAGAGGTGGAAAAAGTACTGTAGCATCAGCCCCACCAGGCAGGAGAATGGGTCAGTCCCGTGCTCTGTACACCAAGTTGAAAACCTGCACCATTTGAGGGCATACGCTTTCCTAGTGGAAGCCTTATGAGAGGCTAGCAGGATCTCCTCTACCTCACCCGAGAGGTTGAAAAGGGCTAGGGTCACCCATGTTGGGGTGCAGAAGAGAGCACCCCTCCTGGGACAGGAGCCCTGGAGAGTTCCCCAACGGGATGGGAGTCTCCACCGATAGCTGGAGGAGTAGCGGGAACCATGGCTGCCTAGGCCATCGAGGGGCTATCAGGATGAGCAAGGCCTTGTCGCAGAGGGTCCTGAATAATGTCTTGGCAATTTGTGGTGTGGGTGGTAAGGCATACATGAGGCCTTCAGACCACGAGATGAGGAACGTGTCTGCCGCCACCCTGATGTGGTGGACCTGTCGGAAGCAGAAGCGGGGCAACTGGTAGTTGCCCGGGCTGGTGAATAGGTCTATCTTGGGTTCCCCCCAGAGCTGAAAGAGCTGGTCAGCCACACTGGGGTCCAGTTGCTACTCGTGCGGCTGGAGGACCCTGCTCAATCTGTCGCCAGTAAGTATACCCTGCCGGACTGCGTAGGAGCAGAAGACCATTGCCTCTCAGCAGAGAGCACGAGACCCCGTGCCCCCCTGTTTGTTCACATACAATATCGCCACTTGTTTGTCTGTCTGGACCAACACCGGCTGGTGATGTATTTATTTTATTTTATTTATTTATTTTATTTACATTCTCTTATATGCCGCGCTATTCTGCATCAGTGTGGTTTATATTGAACAAACTGAAATTACATTAAACAGGGCATTATAACTTGGAGATAACCATCCATAGCCCATGTTCCCTGTAAAATAGTTAAGTGGCTTGCCCAAGACCACAAGGAGCACCTGTGGGACTAGAAACCCCAGTCCTTCCAGCCCAAGGTTGCTGTCCTCTAGTGGGATTTGAACCCCTGACCTTCCGGCCTGAAGTACCTTGCCCCAACCACTAGGCCACTCCTCCACTCTCGGAGGGCTAAATATATCGCCCGTAGCACCAGGAGGTTGATCTGCTGGTTGCTTTTGTCCTGCGACTAGCTGCTCTGGGTGCGGAGTTCCTTGCAGTGGGTTTCCCAGCCGAGCAGGGAGGCATCTGTGGTGAGAACACTTATGGGGCTTTGGACTTGAAAGGGCATCCCCGCCTCGTGGTATTGGGGAGTCTGCCACCAGGTCAGGGAATCCACCACTGGTGGGGCACTGAGACTGTTCCGGAGATGTCCCGTGGCCTGTGTCCACTCGTCCCGAAGGTACCACTGCCTGGCCCTCATGTGGAGGCAGGCGTCTGGGGTGATGTGGACCGTGGAGGCCATGTGCCCAAATAGGCACAGGAGAAGCCTAGCAGGTACCGAGGGACGGTGCTGTATGTCCAGGCCAGGGCCCTGAGATGGTTGGCCCGGTCTCCGGGCAGGAAGGCCTTTGCCTGGAGGGTGTCCAGTCTTGCCCCTATGAACTCCAGACACTATGTCGGGAGGAGATGGGACTTGGGATAGTTTATCACAAACCTCAAGTGTTGCAGGACCTGCTGCACCTCTGACGCTGTGCCTCCTTTTATGAGACAGTCGTCCAGGTAGGGAAAGACAGAGACCCCCTGGAGGCAGAGGAAGGCGGCTTCGACTGCCAGGCATTTTGTGAAGACCCTTGGGGCAGAGGCCAAGCTGAAAGGCACCACCCTGTATTGGTAGTGGCCCTCCCCAACCATGAACCGAAGGTACTGTCTGTTGTTGGGGTGAATGAGGATGTGGGTATAAGCATCCTTCAGATCCAAGGAGCATAGCCAATTTCCCTGCTGGAGGTAAGGCAGCAATGTTCCAAGGGAGAGCATCTTGAACTTCTCCCTCACCAGGAACTTGTTCAGGTTGCGCAGTTTGAGGATGGGCCTTAGGTCTCCTGTCCTTTTTGGCACGAGGAAGTACCTGGAGTAGAACCCCTTGACCATGAGATGGTGGGGTACTGGTTCTACCGCTTTGTCTTCAAGAAGACCTGCAAGCTCCTTCAGTAGAAGGCCCTGGTGAAGGGGAGACCTGAGGGGCTCTCCTGGAAAGTAAGGGGGAGATGTCTGAGTCAGATGGAGGAGGTAGCCCTCCTTGACCACCCGAAGTGCCCAGGAATTGGTGGTGCTAGCTAGCCACCTTTGGGCATAGTGGATCAGCCGTCCCCCTGTAGGCTGCTGACCTCCTTGGGGTGGAGAGGCCATGCTCCAGGAATCAAAAGCTCCCGCCTGGCTGGGCCGGGGCTGATGCCTGTGGTTTGGGAGCCTTCTGCTTATGAGGGCCATGCCCATGTCCCTTGGCCTGCTGACCCTGCTGGGGAGCCGGGAAGGCCTGAAAAGGTGGGTAATTTCTGTAGAAGGGCTTTTTACCCAAGCCCTGCCATCAGGGTGGGGCAGTGGTCTTTTTAAAGAGACTGGTCCTCGTCATGACCTCAATCTCCAGCTCAGCAGCCTTGTCGGTCATGGGCTTGCCAAAGAGGTTCTCTCCTTGGCATGGGACATCGACCAATTTGTCCTGAACCCATTGCCCGAGATCGGATGACTACAGCCAAGCCTGGCTTCGGGCGCCAATGCCTGTTGCCACTACTCAAACTGCTGACTTAAAGCCATCATCGGCTGCCTGAGACATAAACTTGGAGCACTCACGGACAGCCTTGGCAAGGTTCTTGAACTGCTGCAGGGGTTCCTCGGACAAACCAGCCAAGAACCTGGTAATTTCCTTCGCCAGGTCTCTCAGATACATGCCCATGTACAGGTGGTAGGCCTGGATGCAGCCGATGAGCATTGAGTCCTGGTAAAACTTTCTGCCGAGTGCATCCAAGGTGCGTGCCTCCCTGCCGGGTGACACTGAGGAGTGCGTCTTCTGACTCTTCAGTCAACGCATGGCTGACTCCACCATCATGGAGTTGTGCGGCAGCTGTGATTTCTGGATGCACGGGCTGCGTCGGACTCGATAATTCGAGATGAGTTGCTTGCTCACCACCGGCACCAATGCCGGTGTCTCTCACATTCGGAGCATTAGCCGTTCCAGGATGGGAGGAAAGGGCACCGCAAGAGATTCCCTCGGCGGGGCCTCGTACTGGAGGATTTCTAACTCCTCCGCCCAAGGGTCCTCCTCCGATTCCGTCGGAAATGCTAGGGCCTTAGACATGTCCCGACAAAGCCAAGGAATGCCATGTCCTTCGACGGGGACTGCTGCCGGGGCTCTGAAGTGGGCGAGTCAGAGGGGACATCTCGATGGTGACGGGTGTCAAGCGACTAATCGTCCTCCATCTCCCATTTGGAGTAGTCCATCGAGGACTCGATGGAAGGATAGTTCACGGGCCCTGGGGCTGAACCCGGCCCTTGGACTTCAGAGGCCCCATGGCTGGCGCCAAGCGCATTGACTGGGAATAATCACAGCCCCGTTGAGCGAGAATCAGATCGAGACCTCGGCCAAGGATAGACGTGAGGCCAAAGGGTCTTGAGGATTGGTCTCCGGGGACGTCTTCGAGGACCCGGTTGTTGAGGCTGAGGAACCGGTCTTAGCGAACAATAGCGCCTGCTGCTGGTCCATGAAGGCAGACATACTGTGCTCCAGGGCTGCCATTCTGGACTCCAGGCCAGAAGGCTCCATAGCCATCGGCGCAGGCACTGAAGGAATCTGGCCTGACGACGGTTCCCCTGAAGGGGAATCCTCAACAAGGATGGTGTTTGGCGACTGAGGCCAGTCCGAGGTCGAGTCCTTTTGGGGGACCTTTGCAGGCTGCTCCCTCTCCAATCCCTCGGGCGAGTGTCTAGGACTGCGGGACCTGGTACGGGATGTACCCAGCCTGTGGGATCCATCCAGGGATGCTGCCTTTGAGGGACATTCCCTTGAGGGAGACCCCCTCTCCGAAGAACCATGACATCGCTTGGGTTCTGTAGAGCCATCCCAAAATGATGTGGCTTCAGATGAGGCCCTGGCCTTTGGAGGTGGCTGGGGACTCGGGGGAAAAACTTATCGTGCTGCTGCTGGCGGCTCTTTAGGGCCTTGTTAGACATTTTTTTGCAGAGGCCGCATGCTGTGGGCTCATGGTCTGGCCCAAAACAGAGAAGGCAGCAGTCGTCTGTGTCGATCAAAGGCATAATTTTGGCACACAGATCATGCTTTTTAAAATTAAATGGTAGCCATGAGGGAAAAAGTAGCCCAGCGAGGTCAAAGACCCACTGAGTTGCCAGTTATAAAAAAGGAGCGAAGACGCCAAAGAGGAAAAAACTACAAAAAGGACCCGAACTCGATGCCGAGACAGCAAGGTCGAGTGGCAGGAAGAATACTGGTGCAGAATGGAAGGCGAATATGAAACTCAGGCTGAAAAATCAACATTTTTCGGGGACAAGCCAGATAGACGTCTGAAGGGCTCCGTGGAAAAAAGGAGACTGAGCAAGAAGGCACCCTTGGGACCACGCATGCATGATGGCTTCTCCCAAAGGCTTTCTTCGAAAAGCTGGGGGGATGCTTCCGCGAGGGCTCCATCGGCGCCGTCACCCATATGTGAGGACTGACTTCCTGCTTGTTCCTGGAGAAAGTGGCAATATTCAGCCGCTGGCCAGTTAACCTAAAGCAGTTAAAGTTAGGCCAAAAAAAAGATGCCTAACTTTAGCCAGCTCATCTATCTGGCCAGCGACGGAATATTGTTGCTGAGCAGATAGCTAATTCCCTATCCAGCCAACCTGGCTATTCAGTGCTGGTGCCCGCATATGACTCCAGCATTGAATTTCTGGGTCTAATTTAAAGCAGCGACGGCCAACTGCTTGATTTGAGCTGGCTGCCACCGTTGCTGGAAATGTCCCTCAATAAGACTAATCCAGGGTCAGCGTGTGATACGGTAAGTGAACCCCCAGCTTCCTTAGCACAAGTAATTGGATAAATTAGAATCAGGGGCTTAAATAACTGAGTAACAAGTAAACTACCATTCCAAGTCAATCTGCACTACCTGAGTTTGGGCTTCCTGTCCTACACAAAGGCCCACAAGGGGTTGAGTTTGATCTTCACCATAAAAGTCGGTGGGAGCTCATCATGCCCCATTCAAAAGAAATTTGTGACTGGAAATAATCAAAGTTCTCACAGTTGGAGGAGAAGCCACTGGTTACTGAGTGAAGGGCTCACACACTTTTCCGTTGAAGGATACTCACTAATAGTAATCTGAATATAGGGGCTTGTTTACAAAGCTGCGGTAGCGGTTCGCGATCGTTATCGGAGCCGCGACCCCATTGATTTCAATGGGGCCGCGGCTCCGATAACGACCGCGAACCGCTACCGCGGCTTTGTAAACAAGCCCCATAGTCTTCTTGCCTGAGTTATTTATTCATTGAGGTTATTTCAGGGTTTAGATTGGGATCTAATCATGTTTTGCATGTAACTTGTGCCAAAACAAAACCCCCTCCCTCAGGGGATTCACAAATTTTTTCTCAGACTGTCTCTCTTCTTGTCTCAGTGTCCGTCCACCCTTGGGGAAGAGAAGGAATACAACCCCTTTCTCCGCACCCACTGCCTGGACCTTCATGAGGCCCTGGGCCTCCATCAGGGCAGTGAGGAGGACTGGAACCATTTCCGGGCCCGTGTGCTGGAGGAAGTGCGACGGAGGAAAGATCACTTCAAGGGAAGATAGTGATGACGGCCCTGTGTGCCTCCGTGGGGTCCTGGCTGAAGGAGAGGACACAGGAGAACAGACACAGAAAGAGGGAAGTGACACCGTGGGACGTCTGACCTGTGCCAACCTAAAAAAAAAAGATCTCCCCTCTCCTCCCAGAAAAGAGCAGACACAAGCTCTACATATATTTATAGAAAAGAAAGCACTTGGTTATGAAACCCTAGACGGAGGCTGTGTATGCTCCTAATCGGAGCTGAGGGAAGTGACATGACATGCTTGAGGTCAGAAGCACTACGTCATCCTGTGTGAGCGCTTAGCTGGTTCCTGAATGCCTGTAGGAATGTATCAGATTAGCACGGCAATCTTTTTACATTTTGCCATGTGGCGGGAGTGTCTTTGCCATCAGCAGAAGGCTTGAAAGGCTGTGAGACATTTTAAAGGCCCTGCTCTTGGTGCACTTCACAGGCCCCAGGGATGTCAGGTCATAAAAGCCCATAGCCTATGCCAGCTTTTTCCATTGAACTACAAGGCTTCCAATTCCTCTGTATGAGCTGTAACAAAAAGGACACAGCCTTTTATAGCTGCTGGTATGCACTGGAGAAATTTCCCAGGTGCTTTACGAGCTGCAGGCTGATGTCTCGGAGCATTCTCAAGTCCTACATTTTTGCTTTAGAATGTGGACTACAACCCCCAGAATGCTTCAGACAAGAAGCTATGCCACCCTGACAATGGCAAAGTTCTCTTACGGGCCTTATTTACTAAACCGTGTTAGTGCATGGTAATTTCTGCATTAAACAGCTAACAGCACAGTCCCCTGTTAACTCAGTGCTAATGACCACGTTAAGCAGCTAAAGAGGAAAATGCTATTCTGGGGCATGTAATAGGCACAGTTAATGCAATGGTCATTATCAGACATTCCTTGCTAAAGCAACAGATAACGTGATGTGACTAGATGCACCTGAATTGCATTCCACGTTATCTGCCATGCACTTAATAGATGGTAACTAACTTTGTGTTAACCTCAGGGCAGCGCCCCCCCCACCCCCTCCCCGAGAATGCTCCCAGCATTATAGAAGAAATTTGCAGTTCATGCATGTTAGCTGTAAAACCTTAGCACAGATTAGTAAATAAGGAGCTAGTGTCCTTTCTGGTCCTATTTGGCTGCTTGAGCAATCAGAGAAACTGCCCCAGGCCATCATGGGGCACTTGGCATCTTTTAACTGTTCTGCTGCGGCTGAGACAACCACTGGAGAGCCTTCACCACAGACAGGAACTGCAACTGTGCACCAAGAATCTGACCCCAGCGCTTTTTGTTTGACCCCTGAACTGGACCTTACAGCCTGCAGCTGCAACAGAAGATGAGCCTCTTCAAGGGGCCAGGCCTACATGATGGATTGTAGCCAGGCCGTGTTGTGGCTCTTCCGGGTTCTCAGCTGGAAGCCTGTAGGACAGCTCTGTTCGTCTGAATGTATTTTGCTGCTTCTTAATAACTAGGAAGACGGAATGAGTTGGGACAAGTTAAGCAGCCTTGATTTTAGGCCCAATACAGCCCTGAACTTGTAGCTGCCCTGTCTCTGGGACAGGCAGGAGATGCAATGGACTAAAACCAGGACTGGCGTAGCTTGAACCCGATGACCTGGACTTACCTAGTTCCCTGGACTGTACTTGTGCTATGTGGTTCAGCTTTATCTCTGTGGTAACTGCAAGTGCTGGTAGGTGAACACAGGAGCTTTTGCCCACTCTCTCCCTCCCTCCAATATGACTTAGTTTGAAACACTAAAGCAGAGTTAAACAATGGGAAGAAGCAAACCTTCTGCATCTTGTGTTCTATGATTCAGCTTCCTCTGACTTGAAGGACTGGGGGTGACTCTGTGGCACCACTGTGCACCATCATATGGACGTGGTTGACTGTAGCTCCTTGTACCAGCCCACTAGCTTGTGCCAAGGCAGGAAGCTCCATCAACGTAGCACTGGGAGACACCTGCTGGCCATTTTTTCAGATGCTTTGGCTCATTGTACTGTCTTGGCCTGTTGCCTCACTTACTGGCTGTTACTGAAAGAGATGTGTGTGGTGAGCCATGTGAGAAGAGTACGAGGGCTTCAGCATGAAACCTCAAGAAATAGCAAATGATGGTGCACAAAGAGGAGCCATATCCACGCTCAGTTACCCGGTTCCAGGAGGGAGATTTTACACCAGTTCTGAATTGCCAGCAGACACATCCTGAGACCTGCTGCACAGATTTCAGTGGGCAGAATCAAGGACTACAAGTGCCACACTATAATTTCAAAATCAGGACTGTCCAAAAAGTCTCCCTCCTGGAATGGGAACTTGGGAGCTCTGTCCATGGTCTCAAGTTAGATAAAATGACTGAAGTTGGTGGATGGAAAGAGTCTGTGTATAAGACTAATCAATGTTTGAAGTTAGAAACCCTTGGGACAACTAGAGTCCCTTTCTCAGTGGACAATCTGACCTTTCCGCCAGCAAGGGTTACCCAAATTATATGCACTGGTCTGACCAAAACCGCCAGCACTGTGAAAAGCCTGGGGGCAACCTTCTTGGACAGGATCTGAGAAAGGCATTAAAATGGCTTCCAGTGGTCTTCTCCTAGCATGCACTGCACACTGCCCATGCTAAGGAGAGAGCACATGACATCACCACTGCCCCTCAGCTGTCCTTACCCGTGGGGCCGGCCCAACCACTAGGCAAACTAGGCAGTCGCCTAGGGCAGCAGCTTCTGGAGGGCAACAAAAGCAGTCCATTCAAAGCTAAATAATATATTTTGACAGCTGGGGGGGAGGGGAAGTGGGAAACTTGAGGTTCACCTAGAGCGCCAATATCTTGGACCAACTCTAGGGACAGCCCTGTCACTTGCAAACTACCACACTACAGTATAAAATTGCACACTTTCCACTTACAAGCATGCTGGAGTCGCAAGAGCTGGCAGTTTTGTTTTGTTTGTTATTTTTCAACGTTGATAGGTCGCTGCTGCTTATATGTGCAGTGAGCTATCAGCTTGGGGGGGACGACTGGAAAGTAAAAGCACCGATTCTTGCAACTCCAGCATGCTTGTAAGACCCTGATGGGTCCTGCCCCCTCTGATGATGAGGGGTGGAACAGCAGGGGCTTACCAGAATGCGGGAGTCTTGAAAACCGCACTAATAGAGGTAAGACAGGCCAGGACTGCAGATGCTGGACAACGGTGGGGGGAGCAGGAAGACAAATGCTGTACCAGGGCCAGCGCTACCCAGTAAACTGGGAAAGCATGGCAGGGTGGTTCCGATGTCAGAAGAGTGCCGCTGTTAGCCACCCGCCTCCCCTCACTCCCCATTCGAGATGGCCTGCGGACACACTGCTTCCATGGGCAGAAAGCTGCGGTCACTACTCATAGCCTTCTGCCTGCGGGCAGGTTCTCCATTAGGCCACCAGGGCTCCGCAGATCATCCTGAATGGGGAGTGGGGTGGGTGTCCGGCAACAGCGCCCTCCTGACATAGGCTCCCGCAGGCAGAAGAGTGTGGGAGGCAATGATCGTGGCCCAGAGAAAAGAGCCTGCCCGTGGGAGCAGTGTATCCTGTGGGCAGGGGCTGCGCAAGGCCAAGTGTGCCCTGCCTATCTAGGCTGGGATCGCGGCTTGCACAGGCCCTGCTTGTGGGACACGCTGCTCCGTGGGCAGGCTCTGCCCCTTTTACATGCAAGGGTGGAAATGGGGAGACATTGGGAGGTGGATGTGGATGGGCACAGGAAGTCGAAAGGGAGATGCTGGGTGCAGGGGGAGAGGGAATAAGGAGGCAGCAGGGAGAAGATTGAGGTGGGGGGCTAGGGAGATACTGGACATGGAAAGGGGCATAGGGAGAAGCAAGGAGGGGAGATGGAGAGGTGATGTTGGCCAGGGACTATGGGAAAATGTTGGACTTGGGGAGGGGAGACAGAGGGGAGATACTGGAAACGGGGTAATAAGGAGAGAAGGAAATGCAGGACATGGGGTAATAGGGAGAGAGAGGGAAGAAGATGGACATGGGGTAAATAGGTTGAGAAAGAGACAGAGAGAGGCTGGACATGGGAGTAATGGGGGGGGGGGGGCTGTAGATGCCGATTGCAGGGGGATAGGAAAGGAGATGGCAGACGTGGAAGGATAGAGAGAGCAGAGGTACTGGATGGAGAGAAAGAGAGAGCCAGAGAGAGAGAAAGAGACACTGGATGGGGGATGAGAGATGTTAGACATGGAGGGGAAGAGAGTGAGCAAAAGACTGGAGAATAACGGACCAGGGAAGAAGAGCTGGGGACTGGGGTGAAAAGCGGTAGGTAGATGGCATAAAAAAGAGGGAGATTGAGAACTAGATGGTAAGGAGTAGTGAAATCTGCGTGGACAGAGAGAAAAAAATAAATGGAAGAAAGTTAAAGGAAAAAACATCCAATATTCAAGATGGAAGGAAACCAAAAAGAGAGACAAGAAATGGCAAATGGACTAGAGACTAGTAAGGGAAGACAGAGGAAAG
The DNA here is from genome assembly GCA_033557465.1 of Ichthyophis bannanicus. Taxonomy (NCBI): domain Eukaryota; kingdom Metazoa; phylum Chordata; class Amphibia; order Gymnophiona; family Ichthyophiidae; genus Ichthyophis; species Ichthyophis bannanicus. The sequence continues at coordinate 795,272,649 of CM066036.1, forward strand.
CAGAAGCCTCAGATCAGGACCAGCAAGATCAGAGAATAAAATGGACATACAACAAAGGTAGAAAGAATAATTTAGCGATTGGACTTCCACGTCTGCCATCTCCTTTCCTGCGGAGTCTGGCTTCTTAGGGTTTCGGTATCCTGCTTCCAGCAGTGGCCAATCCAGGTCACAAGTACCAGACAGGTTCTTAAAAATGCACAGTTTCCACAATACTTGTCCCAGGGCCAGCGGTGGATTTCCCAGGTCCTCTTTAATAATAGTTTTATGCACCTTTCCTCCAGGAACTTGTCCAAACCTTTTTTAAACCCAGCTACACTAACAGCTTTTACTACATCCTCTGGGGTAACTAATTCCAGAGTTTGATTACGCAGGGCTGTAGGCTGTCTGCAGGGAGGCAATTACATCCCCCTGCAGTTACTGCATTTCAGTGTGGCAAAACAGCTGCCGGTGCAACTAAGGCCACCCGCTGAGGTGGTATTAGTTGCACCCACGCTACTTGTGCTGAGCCATTATGTCCATTTCTGCTGAAAATGCAGATGCCTGTGTGTGTGAGGTCTCTCTCTCGCCTCACTCTGGAGGAAAGAATAATTTTGGGAAAGAAATGCTGTAGTGTAAACCTAAGAATAATGGAGTAAAAACAATTATGTCTGTTTTAAGTTTGTACTAATGTAACCGTTTTCCTGGTGTTTTGCCCTTATAATGGTCACAGATAAGCCAATGTTAATTAGCTTATTTCCAAGGAAAAGGCCGGAGCAGAAACACGCTATGTTCCCTTGTGAGTGCTCCCTTTTAAAAGGAGAACACAAAGGAAAAACATAATTTTTAACTAAATTTGGAATCAGGCTTTGGACCAGTTAGATGTTACAAATTGGAAAATATATTCAGAGCAGATATTATTTATACATATAAAGGTAAATATGTAAGCAGGTTGTAATTTCTTACAAATAGTGTTTTTCAAGTCCCAAAAGTACACCTACATCAAATCAATAAATGTTCACTTTTTTCATTAAATGTGTGTGTGTTTACTCTAAAAAAGCTTAAAATGGAAGCAACTTGCGAAGTATCCCATTTAAACACTCCGAGTCATTTATAAAGTTTCTTTCCCTTTAAATGACCATAAATCAAACTCCCCTATGAGGAAAGTGTGTTATGTATTTGAACTAAGAGCCACTTATCAGTCGGAGATTCAAGTAAGTCTGTTGCGGCCCAGTCTTCAATCTTTCCTCTGGAACTGAAACTTCAATGTCAGCCGTCATCAGGACACTTGAGGGTTGTTGCTTTTTTGCTTTTCTCCTATCTCCCCATAACTCTCACACTCCCCTATTAGGGGGTACCTAGGGCAAGCTTGCTGTGGCAGTACAACAAACTACTTTTCTCTTTCTCACTTCTGTCACAAGAGATCTGCCCATATAGTACCCACCATGCAACTACGAGAAGCCTTCACTCATTCCACCTTCAGGCACAGATTTATCCCTCACACAGTAGCTCTCGTCCTCTCACTCTCTCGCTCTCTTACTTATTTATTTCTGGGGTTTATCCATGAAATCAGCGGTTTACAAGGAACTCAATGGACTAATATAGTGAACATGGGGCACAATCAACTAAGAATCGAGCATTCACGTCCTTCGCCCCAGATGCTGGAACAGCCTCCCACCCAGCATCAGATCGATTAGAGACCTCATGCAATTCAGAAAGGCCCTCAAGCATCACCTGTTCCTTATGCACTACTCACAACTCAACAATGCCTCCCCCCCTCCTCCCCTTAACCCAACCCCTCATCATGATCTGCACAATAGGTAACCAACAGAGCATGTAATACTGACCATTGAGCAACTGTTCTACCTCTTGATGTATATTATTGTGAATAGAATACCCACATTGTAAATAGCATACCAACCCTGTATAAATTGTACATAGTTTTCCCCAGTTACTATCCCTGTTATATGTAATCTCAGGACAGACCCTACTGTCCGAGAGTCATTTTTGTTAATTGTAAACCGCACTCATAATAAAGAGTGCGGTATAGAAGAACTGTTAAATAAATAAAACAAACATCATCAATATCAAGGTTTCAGACATTGCATGCAGGCCTTTAGGATACAAAGAGATTAGGCCATACTTTTTACTTCTCACCCTTCCTATCTCTTAGTTATCCCCTTTACCCCTTCCAAACTGACTCCTCCTTAGGGAGCTCTCTAAAGGGGGAAAACCCCCCACTTTAATAATAGCAGGCTTTGCAGGAAAACCTCTCTATAGGTATTTCCCTTTATTGATTTACTTCCCTGTACTTGAAGCCAACTGTTCCGCCAAGACAACCCAAAACAACAGGTTAAAAAGATTTTAAAAACCCAAATATTCTCCTCCCTCTTTAATACCTGCCTCTTAAAACTGTTTCTCCACCAGTACTCTTACTTTAAACAATTCTCTAAGGGTTTCTATCTGACCCTGACCAAAACTGAACTTAAACCTAAAACAAAAATCCCCAAAACCCTAAACATTCTCAGCCATCATTGTCTCATTCAGGCTCACTCTCTCCCTTTCAATCAAAAACCTCAATCCAAGAGGCCTCTTTATTCACACCCTGGGGCGGCCCAAGGATAGCACTGGGCCATGTGTGCATACTCATTGCAGGGCTTCATTTGCAGATCTACTGGACCTAATTTGCATATATTTATATTTATTTTATTTTAAAATGTAATATGTTACCAACTAAAATTTTAGGCGGCTTTCAAAGGAGCCCTTCACAAGCCTCTCTTTTGTCCTGACAATGACTTAGGGGCATGTTTAGTAAATATTAATGTGTGTTAAGTGCCACTACGCCAATAGAAATAAATGGGTGTTCCTGCACTTAACGCACATTAACATTTGTGAATGCGCATTAACTTCTAGTAAACACGCCTCTTAATGAGTGTCTGAATACCATTTGCATGGGCAGTGAGGATAAAGAAAGATTACTAGATTTCTATATTACTATACTCCAGGGTCAACTGCCAGGCACATTAGGAAGAACAAACATAGAAACATGACAGCAGAAAAAGACCACATGGCCTATCTAGTCTGCCCTTCCATATCAACCACTACAACAGTCCCCTTTTTTCCTTAAAAGAGCCTCTGTGTTTGTCACATCCTTTTTTTAATTCAGATACTGTCCTCATCTCTACCACCTCCACTGGGAGACTATTCCATGGATCTACCACCCTTTCCGTAAAGAAATATTTCCGCATATTACTCCCAAGTCTATCCCCTTTCACCATCATCCTATGGCCCCTCGTAGCGGAGCTTGCTTTCAATCGAAAGAGGTTCTCCTACAGAGCATTTATGCCACAGAGATATTTAAACTTCTCAATCACATCACCTCTATCCTTAAGTCAGTCCTCATATGCTTTATAACGAAGACCACTAACCATTTTAGTAGCCACCTTCTGTACTGACTCCAACCTGTTTATAACCTTTTGAAGGTGCGGTCTCCAGAATTGCACACAATACTCCAAATGAGGTCGCACAAAAGACTTATACAAAGGCACTATCACCTCCTCCTTCCTGATAGCTATTCCTCTCCCTATGCACCCAAGCATCCTTCTAGCTTTCGCTGTTGCCTTTTCTACCTGTTTAGCTACTTTAAGATCATCAGACACAATCATGCCTAGATCCCGCTCATCTTTTGTGGACAGAAGTACTTCACCCCTATACTGCTCCTTTGGATTGCTGCGGCCCAAAAGCATGACTTTGCATTTTTTAACATTAAATCTCAGCTGCCAAATTCTAGAACATTCTTCAAGCTTAGCGAGATCCTTCATGTTATCTACACCTTCCTGGGTGTCTACTCTATTGCAGATTTTGTTATCATCCACAAAGAGGCAACCCTTACCCGTCAGCCCTTCTGTAATTTCACTAACAAAGATATTAAAAACAAATCAGACCAAGGACAGATCCCTGGGGCACACCACTGGTAACTTCCTTCTCCTCAAAGTGAGCTCCATTTACCTGTACCCTTTGTCACCTCCCACTCAACTCATTTCTAACCCAAGCAGTAACTTTAGGGTCCATCCCTAGGGTGCTCAGTTTGTTTATAAATCGCCTGTGCGGAACTTAAATATACCACATCTAGGACTCTCCCTCAGTCCAACTCCCTGGTCACCCAGTCAAAGAAATCAATCAGATTTGTCTGACAAGACCTGCCTCTGGTGAATCCATGATGCCTCGGATCCGGTAATCCATTGGACTCCAGAAACCTCACTATTTTTTCTTTCAGCAGCAATTCCAATAATTTACTCATCACCGAGGTTAAACTAACCGGCCTGTAGTTTTCAACCACATCCTTACTCAGGGGCAGCTCAAGGCAATCTACTGCCTGAGGCGAAGAATGAGATGGCGCCCACCTCCCACCTTAGAGGGGGTGGGGCTTTTTCAGAAATCCAATCAGAGACTGAACCAAACCAAAAAGCCAATTAGATTATATGGAGAAAATGCAAGATGTTTGCACACAGGGCCGTAACGAGCTGCAATCGCGCCCTGTGCGATTTGCAGCTCGGGCGTACGCCCCCCCTCCCCCCATACCTCCGTCCAGCGCTGCCTGCTCTTTCCCTGCTGATGCTACCCTCTGTTTTTTTCAAGGCGGCGCCGGAAGCAGGGAAAGAGCAGGCCGTGCTGAACGGAGGTATGGGGAGGAGGAGAGGGGCATGTGCCCGATCTGAAAGGCGCCGGCACTTTAAGCAGATCTGTCCCTCCCTGCTTTGACATCGCGTCAGAGGAGGGAGGGACCAGACCTACTTAAAGTGCTGCAAAAAGGCTTGGGGCGCATTTCGGCTGCCTGCTATTGACCTGCCAGCGGCAGCGGCAGGGCAACAGCAGACAGCTGAAATGCGCCCCCCAAGCCTTTGCGCCCTGTGCGGCTGCACCACTTGCACAGGGCTAGGAACGGTCCTGTTTGCACACCAAGGAACTAAAAGACAGCAAGAACCAACAGCACAGTTTATAAAACTTAATTATAACTCATTTTTATTTTGTTATAAACTGCTTTTTATTTCAACATATATTTTTCATCCACAGTAGGTGCAGAGCAGAACCAGGACATTCACCCACGGAACTCAATATTTAAAAAAAAAAAAAAATCTGATTCTGATCATCTCGCTAACAACAACCACTATTCTCCAGTACCAGGCATATTGTGAACTAATACAAAACCCTACAACAAAGAGCAAACCTACCATACCATATCAGCACAAACTTCCAAAAGTCACATAAGGAGCCCATCCAAAAAAAGCATCACTGTAAATACTACAGTGGGCCCTGGAACATCCATACACCTATTTGAAAAGCTGAAGAAGTCAAATTACTACAGTACAGTATAGATCTTTATGTACAAACTCCATGTTAACAGAACACCTGACCTCAGTCACACACTCACAACATCGATCCTCACTAAGTACAGAATAAGTAACCACAATCTAAAGTAAAAATAAAAATATGTAGACAAAATTTAAACTGAAGCACCAAGAAGCCAGAGTCCACATGCAGTGCAACATCAGATAAATAAGAGATGCAGTTCCCCAATGCTGTGTAAAATATAAAAATAGCACGAAGTCCAATCATTAAAATTAAATAAAATTATTTTTTCTACCTTTGTTATCCGACCATTTTATTCTCTGATCATGCTGGTCCCGATCTGAGGCTTCTACTTTCCTGTCTTCTCTTAGCTCTCTTTCTGTGGTCTATGGTCCATCTGCCATTTCTTATCTCTTCTTTTGTTTTCTTCACTTCCTTCCATCAGCCCATTTCCAGTTCCAGTAACCCTCCCCAGTATAGAGTAGTTACTCACCTGTAACAGGTGTTCTCCAGGAGCAGCAGGAATCAGTCCTCACATATGGGTGACATCGACATCGATGAAGCCCCTGCGGAGCATTTCCCCAGCTTTCTATGAAAGTCTTTGGGAATACTGCACGCATGCGCGGTCCCCTTCCCGCCTAAAGGTGCCATCTTGCTCAGTCAAATGACATAGCTAAAAAATAGCACACAAAAATGTAAAATAAACTATGTACACGATGGGCCGTGACCCGACCCTGCAAGCCCAGGTGATACAGTCAGCGACCCATATGGACAAGGTACGCTTGGACACAGCTAACCCCAGATTATTAGGGTCAAAAGAGATGAAGAGCTGAGTAGCCCTTCTATGTCCTTGCGTACGGTCAAGGTAGAAGGATAAGGCCCTCCTACAGTCCAGGGTATGCAGGACCGCTTCAGCCTGGCTTGCATGAGGCCTAGGGAAGAATGTTGGAAGAACCACCTCCTGGTTGAGGTGGAAAGAGGAGACAACTTTAGGGGGGAACTTTGGATGAGTCCTAAGGACTACTCTGTTCCTATAGAAGCGGGTGAATAAGAACATAAGAAATGCCATAATGGGTCAGACCAAGGTCCATCAAGCCCAGTATTCTGTTTCCAACAGTGGCCAATCTAGGTCATACGTACCTAGCAGTTTCCCCAAGGGACACAGGTTCCACAATGCTTGTATTGGTTCAAGCATTGATATCCTGGGTCCCTTCTTAATAATGGTTCATGGACCTTTCCTCCAGGAACTTGTCCAAACCTTTTTTAAACCCAGCTACACTAACAGCCTTTACTATATCCTCCGGTAACAAATTCCAGAGTTTGATTACACGTTGAGTGAAAAAATATTTTCTTTTATTAGTCTTAAATAGTTTACCCTGTAGCTTCATTGCATGTCCCTTAGTCTTTCTATATTCTGATAAGGTAAACAATCGATCTACATTTACCCGTTCCACTCCGTTCATTAATTTATAGACTTCTATCATCTCTCCCCTCAGCCGTCTCTTTTCCAGGTTAAAGAAACCTAACCTTTTTAGCCTTTCTTCATAGGAGTATCCTTCCATCCCCTTTACCATTTTGGTGGCTCTTCTCTGAACCTTTTCTAAAATCGCTATATCCTTTTTAAGATACGGCGACCAGAATTGCACACAATATTCAAGGTGTGGTCTCACCATGGAACAATATAGAGGCATTATAATATCTTTTGTTTTATTTTCCATTCCTTTCCTTATCATACCTAGCATTCTATTTGCTCTCTTGGCCGCCGCTGCACACTGGGCCGAGGGTTTTAACATGGTATCCACAATGACACCTAAATCTTTTTCCTGGGTGGTGGTTCCTAATGTGGAACCTCTCTCTCATTTCTGGGCCTCATTTGATCTGATCACTGCCCCCGAACTTCTTCATCTTCTATCTACCTCTAAGAAAACTACCTGTCCTCTGGATCCTATTCCTTCCTCCTGGCTGTTGACCCCTTCCCTAGGCTTTCTTCCCTTTATTCTTTCTTTATTTAATTCTAGTCTTTCTACTGGGATCTTCCCAACATCTTGGAAGCATGCACTAATTCGCCCTATTCTTAAAAATGCTTCACTTGATCCTCTCATCCCTGCTCACTATCGTCCTGTTTCCAATCTTCCTTTCCTATCTAAACTCCTGGATAAATTTGTCTTTGCTCAGCTATCTCATCACCTCGACTCTATTAATTTCCTTCACCCCCGTCAGTCTGGGTTTCGTTCTGGTCACAGTGTTGAAACTGTTCTTCTGGCTTTCACTAATGCTCTGTATGTTGCACACGATCGTGGTGATATCTCGGTGGCGGTTGCTTTGGACCTTTCAGCTGCATTTGATTTAGTTGATCACTCTCTTCTTCTTCACCGGCTACGGGAAGCTGGTCTTTGTAGCACCGTATTCCACTGGTTCCACTCTTTTTTATCTTCTAGGTCCTGCGCAGTTCTTTCGCCTTCTTCTTCTTCTCCCTCCTCTGATCCCTACAATCTTCCCTGTGGTGTTCCTCAGGGTTCTGTCCTTGCCCCTCTCCTTTTCAACCTCTTCCTGGCTCCCCTAGCATCCTTGATCCAGCAGTTTGGTATATCCACTTTCCTTTATGCGGATGATATTCTACTTCTCCACCACACTTCCCCTTCTTGTCCTGATCTTTCTGCTCTCAACTCCTGTCTCGCTGCAGTTGCCGATTGGCTATCAGTCAACTGTCTTCATTTGAACCTTACTAAAACTATCGCTATTTGGTTTTCTCACGGTGGTCCCTCCCCCACTTTGGCTCCTTCTTTTTCCGGTTCTCCTGTACCTCTGGTTTCCACCTTTCGGTACCTTGGTGTACTCTTCGACTCTGATCTCTCCTTTCACTCTCACATTTCGCATGTTACCACCACATCTTTCTTCTTTCTTCGTCAGATTCACTCTATTCGCCCTTTTCTGTCCCCCTCAGCCCTGGTTACTCTGGTTCTGTCCTTAGTCATGTCTCGGGTGGACTTTGCCAATTCCCTCTTTCTCGGTCTCTCCAAATGTCAACTTACTCATCTCCGTCGGATTCAGAACACTGCTGCGCGTCTGGTCACCTGCTCCTCTCCCCGGGATCACATCACTCCTCTGCTCTTTCACCTTCACTGGTTGCCCATCCCTTTTCGGTCCACCTACAAGCTCCTGGTATTGACTCACAAAGCTTTCCATGCTAGCACTCCCCAATATTTAACAGATCTCCTTTTCTTCCACTCTCCCAGACACCCCCCCCCCCCGCTCCTTCCACCTCAACCGTCTTACCCTTCCCCCGCCCTCCCGTGCTCACTTGCAATCTACCCGCTCCTCTGCCTTCTTTTTTGCTGCCCCCGCCCTCTGGAATGCCCTCCCCCCCGCCCTCCGTCTTGATCCACAGTTCCCCAGTTTCAAGCAACAGTTAAAGACCCATTTGTTCTCCTTAGCGTTCAATGTTCCCTCCCCTTTTGTATGATTACCCTCTGCCCCCTTCTTCCTCTTTCCCACCTACTCCCTGTTATGTCTTGTCCTGTCTTTCCTGATTTCTTGATTTCAGCTGTCCTGTCAACCATTGTATATTTCCTTTCCTTTCGTTGGCTTCGGCCTTCTTTTATTGAATTTTAATTGTACACCGCTTTGTTTTTAATGAAAGGCGGTTTTTATCAAATCAAATAAACATAAACATAAACATAAAACCTTGCATCATGTAACCATAGTTTGGGTTGTTCTTCCCTAGGTGCATAACCTTGCACTTGTCCACATTAAATTTCATCTGCCATTTTGATGCCCAGTCTTCCAATTTATCAAGATCCTCTTGCAATTTTCCACAATCCTCTTGGGTTTTAACAACTTTAAATAGTTTTGTGTTATCTGCAAATTTGATAACCTCACTCGTTATTCCACTTTCCAGGTCATTTATGAATATGTCAAAAAGCAGCGGACCCAGCACAGATCCCTGGGGTACACCACTATTCACCTTTCTCCATTGGGAAAATTGGCCATTTAGCCCTACCCTCTGCTTTCTATCTTTTAACCAGTTCCTGATCCACAATAGTACACTGCCTCCTATCCCATGACTCTTTAGTTTTGCCAAAAGTCTCTGATGAGGGACCTTGTCAAAGGCTTTCTGAAAGTCCAGATACACAATATCAACCGACTCACCTTTGTCCACCTGATTATTCACTCCTTCAAAGAAACATAACAGATTAGTAAGACAAGATCTTCCTTGTCTAAAGCCATGTTGGCTGTCTCCCATTAGGTCATGACTATCTACATGCTGAGTAATTTTATTCTTTATGATGGTTTCTACCATTTTTCCCGGTACTAACATCAGGCTCACCGGTCTGTAGTTTCCCGGATCACCCCTGGAACCCTTTTTAAAAATTGGTGTTACATTGGCGATCCTCCAATCTTCAGGTATTAGAGATGATTTTAATGATAGTTCACAGATTACTAATAGCAGGTCTGCAATCTCGTATTTCAGTTCTTTCAACACCCTTGGATGTATACCATCCGGCCCAGGTGATTTGCTACTCTTCAGTTTATCTAATAGTTGTAATACATCTTCCCGATGTATCGATATTTCCTTCAATTCTTCCGCACCTTTATATACCACTTCAGTCATGGGTAACATCCCTACATCTTCCTCAGTAAAGACTGAAGCAAAGAATTCATTCAATCTCTCCGCTATCGCCTTGTCACCTCTTAGTGCTCCTTTAACCCCTTTATCATCTAATGGACCAACTGACTCTCTCACAGGTTTTTTGCTACGAATGTACTTGAAAAGGTCTTTACTTCGCGTTTTTGCTTCTTCAGCAAGCTTCTTCTCAAATTCTCCCTTTGCCTGCCTTATCAATGCCTTGCATTTGACTTGCCAGTGCTTGTGCTGTTTCCAGGTTTCGTCGTTTGGCTCTTTTTTCCATTTCCTGAAAGATGCTTTTTTGGCAACAACAGCCTCTCTGACCTCACCTTTAAACCATGCTGGCAGTGTTTTGGACTTCCTTCCACTTTTCTTAAAGCGTGGAATACAGCTGGTCTGGGCTTCCAGGATAGTATTTTTCAACAACAGCCAAGCCTGATGTACGTCTTTAACCTTTGCAACTGCTCCTTTTAGTTTTTTCTTAACTGTTTTCCTCATTTTATCATAGTCTCCCTTTCGAAAGTTAAAAGGTAGTACTGTGGATTTCCTTACTATCCCTCCTCCACTAATTAAATCAAAGGCGATCATGCTATGATCACTATTGCCAAGTGGCCCCAACACCCTTATCTCTTGCACTAGATCTGGCGTTCCACTAAGGACTAGGTCTAATATGGCTTCCCCTCTGGTCGGTTCATGAACCAGCTGCTTCAAGAAGCAGTCATTTATTTCATCTAGGAACTTTATCTCCCTAGCATGTCCTGACGTGACACTGACCCAGTCGATACCGGGGTAATTGAAATCACCCATTATTATTACTGCGCTGTTACTTTTGTTAGCTTCCTTGATTTCTTTGAGCATTTCATCATCCATTTGGTCATTCTGGCCAGGTGCTCGATAGTACACCCCCACTGCCATTGCCTTCCCCCTTTTATATGGAATTTCAATCCATATAGATTCTACAGCAGATTTTGTTTCCTGCAAAACATTAATCCTTTCTGAGTCAATGCCCTCTCTAACATAGAGCGCAACCCCTCCACCAATTTGATCAGCTCTATCATTACGATATAGTTTGTACCCAGGTATCACAGTGTCCCACTGGTTGTCCTCCTTCCACCATGTCTCTGATATTCCAGTCATATCTAACATTTCATTTAGTGCTATATATTCTAACTCTCCCATCTTATTCTTTAGACTTCTAGCATTTGCATACAAGCATTTTAGAGAATGTATTTTATTCATGTTAATTTGGCTATTGTTAGACATGGGTAAATTGGGATCTTTAAGCTCTGTCTGCTCCATACTTGAGGGCATTTGGGCTACTTTACTCTTTTGTGGAACCTCTCTGCTTTTGGTAGTATCCTTCAAGGATACATTCTTCCGAACCATCCGCTCTTGGGCGATTGTCGGCTTTCCCCTAATATCTAGTTTAAAAGCTGCTCTATCTCCTTTTTAAAGGTTAATGCCAGCAGCCTGGTTCCATCCCGGTTAAGGTGAAGCCCATCCCTTCGGAAGAGCCCCTCCTTTCCCCAGAATGTTCCCCAGTTCCTAACAAATTCAAAACCCTCATCTCTGCACCATTGTCTCATCCACGCATTGAGACTCCGGAGCTCTGCCTGCCTTTTGGGTCCTGCGCGTGGAACAGGAAGCATTTCGGAGAATGCTACCATGGAAGTTCTGGATTTCAACTTCCTACCTAAAAGCCTAAATTTTGCCTCCAGAACCTCCCTACTACATTTTCCTATGTCATTGGTACCGACATGTACCAAGACAGCAGACTCCTCCCCAGCACCATCTAAGACCTTATCTAGGTGGCGCGTGAGGTCCGCTACCTTCGCACCAGGCAGGCATGTTACCAGGCGATCCTCACGTCCACCAGCCACCCAGCTATCTACATGCCTAATGATGTGTAAGGCCTGTCACAGACTAGGGCCTGAAGCTCACTCACCCGTCTGGCCGAGGTTAAGGCTACTAGGAAGAGTGTCTTCCAGGATAGGAAGCGGAGAGGACAAGTAGCCATTGGCTCAAAAGGTGGGCGAGTCAGTTGCTGCAAGACCACATTCAATTCCCACTCAGGAGCTGGAGGACGGATAGGAGGCTTGAGCAAGAGCAAACCTCTGAGAAACCGGGACACCAAGGGGTGAACCGATAGAGAGTGTCTTTCCACCAGTGTGTGGTGAGCTGCTAGAGCTGAGAGGTGGACCCGAACAGAATTGGACTTAAGGCCCTGATTGGATAAGTGCAGCAGGTACTGAAGCACCACTGGTACAGCACAGGAGAAAGGATCTTCTGTACGCAGTTGACACCACACAGCAAACCTCTTCCACTTCAGGGCATAGGTTTTCCTAGTGGACTGCTTCCTAGAGGCCAGGACGACCTCTTCAACTTCAGGAGGTAGGCCCCAAGGAGCCAAAACTACCCTTGCAGCTTCCAGGCCATCAAATTGAGGGATTTGAGATTGGGGTGCAGAAGAGACCCCTGGTCTTGAGAAAGAAGGTCGGGCTGCAACCCTAGAGGTAGTGGAGTGTCCACTGCTAGCTGAAGCAGAAGTGGGAACCAAGGCTGTCTCAGCCACCTGGGGGCTACCAGAAGGACCGAAGCCTGGTCCTTCAGAATCTTGAACAGGGTTCAGGCCACCAGAGGCGTGGGAGGAAACGCATATAGGAGGCCCTGGGACCAGGAAATCAGAAAAGCATCTGCTGCTAGTCTCAGAGGATGCGGTTGCCTGGAGCAGAACCTGGGCAGCTGTCTGTTCAGGGGACTGGCAAAGAGATCTATGGATGGAAGTCCCCATCTCAGGAAGATCTTCTGAACTACCAAGGGATGGAGCTGCCACTCGTGGGGCTACAGAATCCTGCTCAACCTGTCTGCTAGGTAATTTTCCTGGCCAGGGAGATAAACCGCATTGAGCAACATGTTGTGCCTGAGCGCAAACAAGTAAAGGTCCTGCGCCTCCTGACAAAGGAGCCTGGACCCAGTGCCTCCCTGTTTGTTCACATAAAACATGGCCACCTGATTGTCTGTTTGCACTAAAACAGACTGGTGAGCCAGGGTTTGAGAGAAAGTCTTGAGGGCTAAGCGAATAGCCCGAGTTCCAGTAGATTGATCTGCTGCTGGACCTCCCAGGGAGACCACAGGCCCTGGGTACACTTGCCCAGACAGTGTGCACCCCAGCCCTGTAGGGAGGCATCGGTGGTCAATACCACTGTGGACCCAGGTGGCATCCCTTTCAGTAAGTTGGGGGGATGCAGCCACCAACGTAGGGAGTGCAGGAATGGTCTGGACACCCTTACTCTGTCGCTGAGGCTCCCTGTGGCCTGCGACCACTGACTCCTGAGACACCATTGCGCAGGCCTCATATGAAGCCTGGCATTGGGAGTCACATGTACTGTCGAAGCCATGTGGCCGAGAAGCCTCAGGCAGAACCTGGCGGAGACCAGTGACCTGCTGAGAAACTGGTTTGCCAAGGTCATCAGTCTTTGGGCTCTGTCCTCTGGCAAGAAAGCCTTTGCCTGCAGAGAGTCTAGCCTTGCCCCTATGAACTCTAAGTTTTGGGAGGGGAGCAAAGTGGACTTTGCGAAGTTTATGACAAACCCCAGATGCTGGAGAAGAGAAATTGTTCGGAGGGTGGCCTGCCTGGCCTCCTGGCACGTCTGACCCCTGATGAGCCAGTCGTCCAGATAGGGGAAGACAAAGATACCCTGATTCCTCAAGGAGGCTGCCACCACTGCCAGGCATTTGGTAAAGACCCTGGGGGCGGAGGTGAGGCCAAATGGCAGCACTCTGTACTGATAATGGTTTCCTCCCACAATGAACCTGAGGTACTTTCTGTGGTCTGGATGAATGAGGATGTGAGTGTACGTATCCTTTAGATCTAAAAAGCATAGCCAATCTCCCTGCTGGAGGTAGGGCAGAAGTGTTCCAAGAGTAAGCATCTTGAACTTTTCCTTCTGTAAGAACTTGTTGAGATTTCTGAGGTCGAGAATAGGCCTGAGATCCCCTGTTCTCTTTGGTACTAGGAAGTACCTGGAGTAGAAACCGTGACCTTGCAGGTGGGGAGGCACAGGCTCCACCGCCTGGTCTCGTAACAGACCCTGGAGCTCCTGTAGGAGGAGGGCTGTATGGAGAGGAGGCCTTGGAGGCTCCCCTGGAAAATAGGGAGGAGGCAACTGATGAAAATGAAGCAAGTAGCCCTTGTGGACTATGCTTAAGACCCAGTTGTCCCCTGTAATGAGTGGCCACCGGTGGGCAAACAGGGCTAGGCGACCTCCTGTGCAGGGATGGGACAGCAGAGACGGAGAGGCTATGCCTTGGGAGTCAAAAACCCCCACCCTGCTGAGTGGGAGCAGGAGCCGGAGGCTTGGGGGCCTTCTGCCTACGGGGGCCATGTCCCTGCCCCTTGGCCTGCTGACCCTGTGGGGGAGCGGGGGAGGCCTGGTAAGTTGGGAACTGTTTGTAGGCAGTCGCCTTCCTCGGGTATTTATTTATTTATAGTCTCTTATATACCGCACTATTCAGCATCAGCGCGGTTTACATGGAACAAAAATGCTCAGTACAATTAACACGTATGAGTTTACAGATAACAGGGCAAATAACTTGGATAACAGGGGTAAACTATTTACAAATCTTGCTACATAGAGTCATATGAACATGAATTTCATAGAAACATATGCACCACTAAGGGATAGAGTATCTTTCTTGGCATGTAGTTGGGATACCATATAATTGCTTAGTGGATTTTTTACCCGAGCCCTTCTTCTTGTGTGAAGGAGCAGAAGTCTTTCGAGACAGCCTTGTTCTCGTGAGGTGCTCGGTCTCGAGCTCAGCAGCCTTCTCGGCCATGGGCTTGCCAAAAAGGATCTCACCTCGGCAAGGGACATTGACCAACTTGTCCTGAACCCATGGCTCGAGGTCCGATGACTGCAGCCATGCCTGGCGTCGAGCCACGATGCCGGCAGCCTCAACACGGGCCGAGGCCTCAAAGCCATCGTAGGCCGCTTGAGACATGAACTTAGAGCATTCCCGGATCCCCGAAGACAAGGACTTGAACCTCTGCAAAGGCTCCCCGGAGAGACCAGCAGAGAACCCGGCAAGCTCCTTTGCCAGGTCCCGCAAGTACATGCCCATGTACAGCTGGTAAGACTGGACACGGCAAGCAAGCATCGAGCCCTTGAAGCACTTTCTGCCGAACGCATCCAGGTTCCGGGCCTCCCTGCCAGGGGGCACCGCCGAGTGCATCTTCTGACTTTTCAGACGATGCATGGCCGATTTCACCACCATGGAATGGTGCGGTAGCTGTGCCTTTTGAAACCCAGGGCTCTTACTTAGTTGATAAATGGAATCGACCTGCTTGCTCAGAACCGGCGCTGAGGCCAGTGCCTCCCACATCCGGAAGAGGAGCCGTTCCAGCATCGGAGGAACCGGCACAGTAAAGGCCTCCTTTGGAGGAGAGTCCTACTGGAGGGCCTCGAGCTCTTCAGCTCGAGGCTCCTCCTCGGGATCCGCCGGGATCGCCAAAGCAGTGGCCATATCCCGCACGAACTCCGAGAACCGGGTGTCCTCCGGAGGCGACCTACTCTGGGGCTCAGACTGCAGTGAGTCCGACGGGACGCATCGAGTCTTGAAGGTATCGGGGGACTCCTCATCCTCCATCTCCCAGGCGGACTCGTCCGAAGAGGAGTCGGGCTCCGACCACGTGGGGCCCGGCAGCACCCGCCCCGATGCCGAAAGCACCGGTGTCGACGCCCTCGGTCCCGACCGGGAGGTCGAGGGTGACCGTGACCGAGGACGACCTCGAGCCTTCATGGTCTCGAGTATCTGCTCGGTCTCCGGGGTCGACTTCGATGTCGATGTCCCGGTGGTTGGGGCAGATGCGCCAGCAAGGCTGGCCATCAGCACCCGCTGCTGATCCATGAAGGCAGACAGTCTGCACTCCAAGGCTGTCAGCCTGAGACCCAGCTCAGGAGACTCAGCAGCTACCGACTTGGGTCCCGGCGGTGCCAGGCCCGACATCGGCTCCCTGGGAGGAGAGTCCTCAAAGACAACAGGACTTACGTGTCCAGCAGACTCCGGCTCCAGCCGAGGTACTTTTGACGGCTTCTCCTGTTCCACGGGCCCGGGACGGCGGTCGGGGGTCCGAGACCTAGCCCTCGAGGAGCCAGGGACCTCCTCCGATGCCACCCTCGCGAGCCTCTTCTTCCTCTTTCGCTCCCGCTCGGGGGACCCCTCTCCGAGGAACCCCGACGATGCTCGGGGTCAGACTCCCGAGACGTCGAGGCCTCAGACGAGGTCCGGGCCCGGCCAGAGGCCAAATCGGAGAAAAGCCTTTCCTTCTGGTGCTGACGACTTCGCAGTGCCTTAGTGGACATTTTTCCACATGGTCCACAGATCTTAGGATCATGATCAGGACCGAGGCACCGAAGGCAGCAGTCGTGTGTGTCGGTGAGAGACATTAGTTTCTTACACCGATCACACTTCTTAAAACCACTGGAAGCCATCGGGGAAAAAAGAGTCCCCGCGAGGTCAAAGGACCGGCCTTCCAAGGAAAAGGAAAAAAGGGTGCGAACGCCAGCCACAAAGGGCAAACACCGAAAAAATAAGATCGGGCTCGATACCGGTGTACTGAACCCGGCGAGAAGGGGAACTGGCATCGAACCGGAGAAAAAAACGCAAAGAAATCGCAAGGAATTGACTAAAAAATCTAACTATTTTCTGGGTGAACTAGGACACACGTCTGACGGGCTCCACGGAAAAAGAGAGACTGAGCAAGATGGCACCTTTAGGCGGGAAGGGGACCGCGCATGCGTGCAGTATTCCCAAAGGCTTTCATAGAAAGCTGGGGAAATGCTCCGCAGGGGCTCCATCGACGTCGATGTCACCCATATGTGAGGACTGACTTCCTGCTTGGTCCTGGAGAATAGCCCCCTTTCCAGTCCTCCCTTCCCAGTACCTTCCAATGTCAACCGCCTTGCATTCCCACGACTGCCACTGGTGTCCATTCCCTTACAGTCCCCCTCCTTCCCCACTGTCCAGCCCCTTCTAGTCCAAATTCCATCCCAGGTATCAGCTCACGTCTACTCTCAGTGCCACCCTCCCAGTCAGCTCCCTTCCAGTGCCATTTGCATGTCAGCTCCCTTCCAGCCTCCTCTTCCCCATTACCCAGTCACCTACTACTCCCATCCCCAAGTGTCAGCTCCCTTCCAGTCCCCCTTCAGTACATCCCAGGTGTCAGCTCCTTTCCAGCCCCCTCCTTCTCCCGTGTCAGCTCTCTTCTTGCCGCCTCCTTCCCCTGGCAGACCCTCTCAGTATCCGCTCCCTTCCAGTCCTATTCTACCATCCCCCCCGCATCAGCCCATTTGTAGTCCTAGCCCCTAGCTTTCTTCCAGGGCCAGCAGCACCCTCCTCCCCTCCCCCATTAGCCCATTTCCAGTCCCAGCTCATTTCCAGTCCTATCCCCCTTATCAGCCCACTCCAGTCCTAGCCCCCAATCAGCCCATTACCAGTCCTAGCTCATTTCCAGTGCTAGCCCCCCATCAGTCCATTACAAGTCCTAACCCCCCCACCAATAAATCCATTTCCAGCCCTAGCACCCAAATCAGCCCATTTCCAGGCCTAACCCCACCAATCAGCCCATTAGCAGTTCCAGCCCCCCTCCCGATCATTCCATTTCCAGGTCTAACCCCCCATCAGCCCATTTACAGTTCTAACCCCCCTCAGCCCATTTTCAGTCCTAGACCCCCCCGTTCGCCCATTAGCAGTCCTAGCCCCCCTCCCGATCAGCCCATTTCCAGTTCTAACCCCTCATCAGCCCATTTACAGTCCTAGCCCCCCTCCCGATCAGCCCATTTCTAGACCTAGCCCCCCCATAGCCCATTAGCAGTACTAGTCCCCCCTCCCGATCAGCCCATTTCCAGTTCTAAACACCCCATCAGCCAATTTCCAGTCCTAGCCCTCCCCCCCATCTGGCCATTGGTTTTTCCTGTGCTAACCCCCCCCCCCCCCCCCCACATCAGCCGAGCTCCAGACCTTCTTTACGTAACTGGAACACACCCCCCCCCCCCCCAAAAAAAAGCGGCTGCAAACGCTGCTGCCGCTGAAGTGCCACGTGGCAGCCGCCTCCCCGGAAGAGCCCTCACAACCCCCCCCACCCCCGTGCCAGCTAAGCTTTGCAGAGCCGCACGAAGGGAGAGTGTTTCCCTTTCGCGCAGCTCTGTTAACAGGAAATGCTGTTTCCCATCAGCGTCGTGGGCTCAGCTTTAACAGAGCCACGTGAAAGGGAAACACTCTCCCTGCGCGCGACTTTGCAAAGCTGAGCCGGCACGCGGGGAGGGGGGGAGGTTTGTGAGGGCTCTTCCGGGGAAGCGACTGCCGTGGGGCACTTCATGTGGCAGCAGCGTTTGCAGCCATTTTTTTTAAAATTATTATTTTGAAGGCCGAGTGAGGCGGTCTTTTTGGGGGCAATTTTTGCCACCGCCTGAGGCTACCACCTCACTCGGCCTCATTATAGAGCCATCCCTGTCCTTACTTCCGCTTTTGTGTAAAGGGACCACATGTGCCTCTCTCCAGTTCTCTGGCACCACTCCTGACTCCGAGGCATTGAAAAGGTCAGTCAGTGGAGCTGCTAGAACATCCCCAAGATCCCTCAGTATTCTCGGTTGTATCCCATCTGGTCCAATTGCTTTGTCCATTTTAAGTTTAGCTAGTTTCTCACGAGCACAGTACTATAAACCCTGCTCATTAAGAATCCATAGAAAACCCACTGTATCATAACAGCACTACCAGGATTCACAAAGAACCAAACCCTACCTATCAAACACTGCAAATATTAAACTAATAAATCTCAGAGAATACCAATACATCTCCTACTGGGGAAAGAAATTGAGTGGGACTATCACATAGAAACTACATGAACAGAATACCTCAGCTCGGTTACACATGTAGAACATACACCATCAGTAAACACAGAACGAGGAATCACAATTTAGAAATATGAAGACAATACTGGGAACACCAAAAGCCAAATTTTAAATGTACAATACTGGAGAAATAAAACTGTAAATTAATTTCCTCTTGTAACTAAACAAAACGCAAAGATGTTAGTGATGCACATTTCCCAGTGTTGACATATTCCAGTTAAGAAATTCAAAATAAAAAGGTATTTTTCTACCTTTTGTTGTTTGTGCATTTTATTTTTTAGTCGCAATTGCTCCAGTCGCTTTCTTCTGGTTTCTTCTGCTAACTCTCCATTGTCTCCTGTCCATTTGTCCTTTCTTCTTTTCTAGTTTTTTCCATTCTCTCTCTACATCTGCTTTAACATACTGATCTTTCTCCTTTTGGTCTTTCCTCCATTTTGATTGAAAGCAAGCTCTGCAACAAGGGGGACATAGGATGAGGGTGAAAGGGGATAGACTCGGGAGTAATATGCGGAAATATTTCTTTACAGAAATATTCTCCCAGTGGAGGTGGTAACGATGAGGACAGTATCTGAATTAAAAAAAGCATGGGACAAACACAGAGGATCTCTAAAGGAAAAAGGGGGACTGTTGTAGTGGTTGATATGGAAGGACAGACTAGATAGGCCATGGGGTCTTTTTCTGCCGTCGTGTTTCTATATTTCTATATTTCTTCCTTTATTCCTTTTTCATCCACTCAAATTTCACCCCTTCATCCTCAATCCCCATGTATGTTTATGTTTATGTTTATTTAAAACTTGTTATACCGCCCAACACCAAAGGCACCTGAGCGGTTTACAATAAAAACTTAAAACAAATTTAAAATGGGGCTGCAGGAAAAACTCTCCCATTACCCAGCCAATCGTAGATTTTTCTTCCCTCCCACACAAAATATCTTTTCCCCTCTCCATCCTCACTCCCCCGGCTTCTTTTTTTCACTCACCAGCCCCATACCCTTCTAGTCCTCCCCCAACATCAGCTCCCTTCTAGTTCCAGCCCCTCTCAGCATCTGCTCCCTTCCAGTCCCATTCTCCCATTTCTCCTCATCAGCCCATTTCCATTCCTAAGCCCCATCAGCCCATTTCCAGTGCTAGCCCCCTTAATCAGTCCATTTTCAGTCCTAGTCCCCCCCATCAGCCCATTCCAGTCTAGCCTATTTCCAGTCCTATCCCCCCCATCAGCCCATTTCCAGTCCTAGCCCCCCTAGCAGCTCATTTCCAATCCTGTCCCCATCAGTCCATTTTCAGTCCTAGCCCCCCATCAGCCGATTCCAGTCTAGCCCATTTCCAGTCCTAGCCCCCCATCAGCCCATTTCCAGTCCTAGCGCTCCCTAATCAGCCAATTACCAATATTAACCCACCCCAATCAGCCCATTTCCGGTCCCAGCACGCCCACCCCCAGACGAGCCCCGCGCCTGCCTGACCATCTTCAGAGGGAGCCGGGGAGGCCCGAAGCCAGCACCCTGGCTCACCTCTGCAGAGCCACAAGAAAGAATGTTTTTTCCTTCTTTCCCGTGGCTCTTTTAAAATTGACCTGCCAGCGCCTGTCAGCGTGTGGAATGCTGAGAGGTTATACGAGGGCATTTCCTGTCTCGCGTGCTTGCATCTAACTTGCCAATGCTTATGTTGTTTCCAATTTTCGACATTGGGGCACCTTTTTCCATTTCCTGAAAGATTTTTTTTTGGCAGCAACAGCCTCTCTAACCACGTCTTTAAACATGCTAGCAGTTTTTTGACCTTCCTTCCACTTTCCTTAAAATGTGGAATACATCTATTCTGGACTTCCAAGATAGTACTTTTAAACAATGCCCATGCTTTATGTAAATCTTTAACCTCTGCAACTGCTCCTTTTAGTCTTTTCTTAACTATTTTTCTCACTTTATCATACTCTCCCTTTTGAAAATTAAATGGTAGGTACTGTGGATTTCCTTGCCACCCTTCTTGCATTTATTAAATCAAATGCGATCATGCTATGATCACTATTGCCAAGTGACCCCAACACCTTTATCTCTTGAACCAGATCCTGAGTGCCACTAAGGACTAGATCTAAAATAGCGTCCCCTCTTTTCGGTTCATGAACCAGCTGGTCCAAGAAGCAGTCATTTATTTCATCTAGAAACTTTATCTCTCTAGCATGTCCTGCTCTGACACTGACTCAGTTGATAACCAGGTAACTGAAATCACTCATTATTACTATATTATAACTTTTGTTAGCTTCCCTGATTTCTTTCAGCATTTCATCATCCACCTGTTCATTTTGGCCAGGTGGTCGGTAGTACACCCCCACTGCCATTGCCTTCCCCTTTTTACATGGAATTTCTATCCATAGAGATTCTACAGTATATTTTGTTTCCTACAAAACTTTAATCCTATGTATCTCAATGCCCTTTCTAACATAGAGCGCAACCCCTCCACTGATTTGACCTACTCTATCATTATGATATAGTTTGTACCCAGGTAACACAGTGTACCATTGGTTGTCCTCCTTCCACCAAGTCTCAGATATCAATCCTATCTAATCTCTCATTTAGAGCTATATATTTTAACTCTCCCATCTTATTTTTTACACTTCCAGCATTTGCATACAGGCATTTTAGAGGTTGTACTTCATTCATATTGATCTGGTTATCAGATGATAGGGGTAATTTGGAATCTTTCAGCTCTGTACTTAAGGGCCTTTGGGTCACTTTTATCTTTATTGGAACTTCTCTGTTAGGATGTCCTAACTTCCCTCTTTTGCTAGCATCCTTCAAGGATACATTCTTCTGAACCATGCACTCTTGGGCAACTGTCCGCGTTCACCTATTATCTAGTTTAAAAGTTGCTCTCTCTCAGCAAACCCAATTCCAAAGCCCCCTGCCAGAATCACAGGGCTTATCGGCCCTGTGCACCTTCCTCCCTAGGGCTCAGAATGTCTCCCCCCTCCTCACAACTGGGTTCTCTGGTAAAGGAAAGCCTCTGGGCCCTCAAACTTTACATTAACGTGGCTCTCCACAGCCCAATTTCCAAGGCCTCCTGTCACAATCAGGACATATGCAAGCCCGGGGTCTGCCCAGTGCCTCCTCCTGACCCCAGGCCTTGCCTAAGAGCCTCAGAGTCCTTGCAGCTCAATCAGGGCCCCCTCTCACACATCGGGGAGAACCACGATAACCACAGCCTTCCCCGATACTTGGGGACCTCCACTAGCTTTGATCGGGGGGGGGGGGGGGGGGAACAGCCACGGTTATTCGCGGCTCCCCGATCAAAGCTCTCACCTCCTCTGGCACTTCCCAATGACTGCAGGCTAGGCCCCGACATCAGCTGCCACACTCAAGGCTGCACAGAGGTCTGCCCTGCAGCCCTCTGTGGCTTCCCGATCAATTTTTGTTTTTAAACAACATGGCTGCTTGTTGTTTTTAAACAACATGGCTGCTTGTTGTTTTTAAACAACATGGCTGCTTGTTGTTTTTAAACAACATGGCTGCTTGTTGTTTTTAAACAACATGGAACCCAAGCCCATATATATATTTTTTTTAATTAAAAAAAAAAAATGCTGCAGTCCTCCTCTCCTCCCTGCAAATGTGGGAAGGGAAAGAAAGGAAAAAAATCTGTCTGCCATCTCCAGCCCAGACTACCTCCAGGTTAAAAAACAAAACAAAACCAAAATATTTTGTTCTCTTGTTATATTAATATATTCCCTACTTGATGAAGATCTATCTCTGTACTGCATGTGTGACTGAGGCAATGTGTTCTGTTAACATGGTGTTTCTATGTAGGGATCTGTAGTAATCCAGCTTGTTCAGCTTTCTGAATAGGAATATGGACGTTCTAGGACCCAATATTTATGGTGCTGCCCTTTTCTGAGTACACTCCATGTTGTGTGAGTTTCTGGAATTAGTGCTTTATGGAATAGTAGATTTGTTCTATGGATCCTGAACTCTGGATTCTTGGTTTAGTCAACTGTAGGGTGCTGGTTTGGGGGTACTGGAATATGGATTGTCCTTGAGATTTGCAGTTTTGTGTTTTTTATGCTACCAGGCTGAAATTTAAAATATTTTGTCAGTTCAGATTCAAGGAAATTTCAAATTTTAAGTTAACGTCTCAGTTTAATTTTGTTTAGTAATCTGATAGCTTCACCGCTGCTGAGTTCCGGACTTTTCCAGTTCTAGCACAATCCAATCCAGCCTTTGAATTCATGGCTACCAGGATTAGTTTGTTTCATTTTAGATCTTCTCTCCTCATCAATAATCTGGTCATAGCAAAATAAATCTGATGTGCAGAGACTTATAGTGGTCTGATTTCATGAAAACAAACATAATAATAAAATATTAAATTTGATTATTGTAACATCTGTTTTACTAGATTGCATGTTTGGAGGCCACCTAGGATTTTAGATGGGTGGCATACATATTTTAAAATAAAGTATACTAATTTTATGCAAATGATGCAGGGCCATGTGTGGAGATTCATTACAGCATCACCCTCATGCCGCCCCTGGAGGGGAAGTAGGTGGGGGGGGGGGCACTGGGAGGTGGAGGAAATCAGAAACCTCAGATTGGGACCAGCATGATCACAGAATAAATTGGTCAGACAACAAAAGGTAGAAGAGAATTTTATTTTCAATTTAATGATCGGACTTGGTGCTATCTTTATATTTTATACAGTACAGGGAAATGCATCTCTTTCTATTTCTCTGCTGTTGCACTGTATGCAGAATCTGACTTTTTGAGGTTGCAGTTTAATTTTTACCTACATAGAGGGAGCATGAAGCGGCAGGTACAACCTTAAACCAAGGCATGCTCAGAGCGGTGGGTACAACCACTCTAGACCTTACTGGGCAGGCTAAATGGACCATACTGGTCTTTATCTGCCATCATATATTATGTTACTATATGTTTATTTTTAGGCTATGGTCACTTATTCTTTACTTGGTGAGGGTCTGTGTTTTGAGTGTGTGACGAAGGCCAGATGTTCTGTTAACATGGAGTTGGTACGTAGGGATCTGTACTGTAGTAACCTGAATTGTTCAGCTGTCCAAATATGTATTTGGATGTTCCAGGGCCCGCTGCAGTATTTACAATGATGCTTTTTTTGGATGGGCTCCTTATGTGAGTTTTGGAAGTTGGTGCTGATATGGTATGGTATGATAGATTTGTTCTATAGATCCTCAGTGACTTTGTTGTAGGGTTTTGTATTGGTTCACAATATGCCTGGTACTGGAGAATGTTGTTTGTTGTTAGTGAGATGACCAGAGGCAGATTTTCTTTTAAGATATTGAGTTCTGTGGGTGAATGTCCTAGTTCTGTTCTGCACCCATTGTTGAGGGAGGGGGTTCTGTGAATGGAAAATATATGTTCAAAAAGAAAAAGCAAGTTTTATAACAAAATAAAAATGAGTTATAATTTGGTTTTATAAACTGCTGTGGTTCTTGTTCTTTCTTTTAGTTCCTTGGTGTGTGAACATCTATAATCTTGCATTTCCTCCACATTATCTAATTGGGTTTTTGGTTTGGTTCAGTCCCTGACTGGGGTTTTGAGAAAGCTCCCCCACCCTGCTTTGGGGGAGGGGGGCGCCATCTCATCCCTTGCCTCAAGCAGCAGATAGCCTTGAGAGCTCCTGATAGGAGCATTAATAGCTCCTCCTTTTTGCTAGTAATTCCTCTCTGTATGCAGCCAACCACCCTTCTGGCTTTGGCTACCGCCTTGTCGCATTGTTTCACCACCTTGAGATCCTCGGACACTATCACTCCGAGGTCCCTCTCCTGGTCTGTGCACATCAACCTCTCGCTCTTATCGCATACAATTCCTTTGGATTTCTGTATCCCAAGTGCATGACTCTGCACTTCTTTGCATTAAATCTTAACTGCCAAACATTAGAGCATTCATCCATTTTTTGTAGATCTTTCCTCATGTTATCTGCTCCCTCAGGGGAGTCCACTCTGTTGCAAATTTCTGTTTCATCTGCAAAAAGGCAGACTTTCCCCTTCAATCCTTCAACAATGTCACTCACAAATACATTGAACAGTACCAGTCCCAGGACTGATCCCTGAGGCATGCCACTAATCACCTTCCTTTCTTCTGAGTGAGTTCCATTTACCAGCAGTTTCTGTTGTCTGTCAGCAACCAATTTCTGATCCAGTTTACCACTTTGGGACCCATCCCCAGGCTGTTCCAAGTTTATTGTGAAGCCTCCTATAAGGAGCAGTATCAAAGGCTTTGCTGAAATCTAGGTATATCATATCCTTTGCATGCCCTTGATCTAGAACTCAATCAAATTTGTTTGGCATGATTGTCCTTTGGTAAAACCATGTTGCCTCAGATTCTGCTCTACCTTGGGGCAGGCAAATTGCCTCAACCAGGACCACAACCAAATCTGCTTTGGTGCTATTTTATTTCTTTTCTACAAGCAGTAATAATGCACCCAGCCAGGATTAAATTAGCTTATAAAAGGCTCTTAGAACATTTCCTTTTTATTTGCTGTCCCAAATGAAAGTCAGTACACAGTAATGAGAAGAGGAAAAGCCACCCCCACAATTGGTCTCTACAGCCCTGAAGAAAGTAGTTGCAGTCTTCATATGATCTCTGACTTTGCTGCCAATACATGTCACTGTAGACTTAACAAGGATGTAGAAGCTCAGGCTGCTCTTTGCTTCAGTGATCCCCCCACACTGACCATCCTGAGGTCTGATGGGAGGATCAGCACCTAAGTAATCCCACCAGTCTTTGTCCAGCACGCTATTGAAATCAGTCATGGGAGGGGAGGAGAGGAGTAGTGGGATTGTGCATGTCTGTGGGACTGTTACAAGGGTCTTCTATGAGGGGAAGGGCTGTCTACAGATAATCCATCTACTAAAGTACAGAATATCTTCCACCCGTTTACTACCTGGGTCAGATCCATGGACCAGTTGCCACAGCATCAAAATTGTATTATGGAAAATCTGGTTCTTAAGGTCATGCCAGTCAAAGGAATCAGCCTCCAGCATTGTGGGGCACCCTAAGGCTAGGTAGAGGGGGTGAGGGTGTCTGAGCATCATCTCGTCAATCTCTCAGCTTGTGGGTCTCAGAAATTGAAGAGGGAACATGGAAGGCAGCACCCAGGCGTCTGCAGCTTAGTAAGATCCCAGAAGGATGGGAAGGGTATGTCCATGAACGGCCCTGTGGACACTGGCTATTAAAGCCTGAACTGGAGTCTTGGGGGCACATAGTTAGGGCTTCTATTTTATGGACACTTAAGAATAGGGGCCACAGGTATACTGAAGCCCATGGAGACTTCACTGTGGGGAACCAGACAGAGTGTGAGGCTGAAGGAGAATGGAGAGACATAGCTAGGCAAAGGATAAGAATATAGAAAAAAAAGGGCAAGATATTAGAGAATACAAATACAAAAAGAACAGGAGGAGGAAAAGTGATGGAAAGAAGCAGAAGATGGATGAAGAACAAGGAGGGGTTTAGTGAAGTAAAAAGTCAGACTGGTCTGAAAGTGCATCTTTCTGAAATCGGTGATTGTCTGCTTGAAAATGACAGCTTTCATAGGTTTGGTGGATGCAATCAGTGGGAAGACTTTCCCCGTCCCAGCCCTCAGTGTGCTGAAATCTGCAAGAAGGAACTGTGCAATGTTGTAAGGCAGCCCCCTCGGGTGGGCTGGGGGAGGTGTGTGCACTGGGGAATGGGGTTGATTTCAACTCTGAAAGCAGATCATGGAAAGAGGACAGCATCCTCTCCTTGTAACGTTTATCACCTTAATGCTCATGCAGCAATCACCAGGCATTTGTCATGCATAACCTGTCTCTTTCTCCTTCCCTTCCAGTTTCAGCAGGGAGCCACTATGAATGGCGTCTTTCTGTATTTTCCATCACAATCCTCATGCTCAGCCTCTGTCCTTATTCCTGTCCATTCATTTCTCATCAGGGAGCCATCATGCAGAGTTTCATTTATTTATTGGAAATTTTGATACTCCATTTTCCAAGACATCAAATATGGTTTACAGATAACAAAACTTTGAATTGTACAGGAACGGTACATATTCATTTACATTGAACTGATAACTATATACATTAGAATAACAACAGTTAACTATTTAACTATAGATGTTAGACCAGTCCACCTTATGATATTTCACTGTATATACCTGCTCTGTTAAATGTTATTTATGACATGTCTCTATACCCACTCAAGATCTCTAGTCTTATGTAATTTCTTTTATTTAATTATTTATATGCTATTCCCCAGTTAATCCTTGTTTTATTCCCCTGTTACCTGTAACTTGGACAAGTTCTCTAAATCTGAGTGTATTTTGTTTAATGTAAACCGTACTGATGTCAAATAGCGCGGTATATAAGAGCTGTTAAATAAATAAATAAATATATATGTGTCGAATCTGGAGAGATTAGATTCTGTTTAGGTCAAATAGAGAGGCTCTGAACAGCATTTATTAGGGGAGAGGTGGCTGTAGTTGACTGCTTCTGTTCTATGTGGCAGTACTCCTGTGTGTTCCACGGGGCAGCTTTCACAAACAAACCACAACCCAAGTGTCTACAAGCTCTGTGTACAAACAACATGAGCAAAGGCCAGCAGTGAACATTTCTTATCTTCTTAATGTGATCAAACAAGTAGAAAAGACGACAGCAAAAGCCAGAAGGGTGCTTGGGTGCATGAGGAGAGGAATGGCCAGCAGAAGAAAGGAGGTGATAATGCCTCTGTATAAGTCTTTGGTGAGACCTCATTTGGAGTATAGTGTGCAATTCTGGAGATTGCGTCTTCAAAAGGATGTGAACAGGATGGAGTCGGTGCAGAGGGTGGCTACTAAAACAGTCATTGAGCTTTGTCATAAAATAAGGCATATGGGGACAGACTTAAAGATCTCAGTATGTATACTTTGGAAGAAAGGCGAGAGATATGATGGAGACATTTAAATACCTCCCCCCCCTCCCACTGTGGTATAAACAGATAGGAGGAGAGCCTTTTTCAATTGAAATGATGCTCTGGAAGGAGGAGGACAGGATGAAAGTGAAAGGGGATAGACTCGGGAGTAATCTAAACTAACATTTCTTTACACAGAGGGTGGTGGACAAAGTAAAGACTAGGAGAAAGCACGGGACAAACACAGAGGATCTCTAAGACAGAGGGAGCTTAGAAGACATGGTGGGTAGGCAGTCTGAAAGGGCCGTATGGTCTTTTATGGCGTCATGTCATCCATTTCACACTCTCCTGTATTGGGAGAGACAGCTGTATATTTTGTAGTCTCAGAGTAACAATTTGCGCAGTTTGGATTCTTCCAATTTGGGTAGATAAAAGCGTACAAATTGCTATCCATAAACCAACAATAGTTTACTCCCCCCCCCCTCAATATCTTACACCGGACCTCTCAACTCCCCCCCCCCAGCACTGCCCTTCACATCTGCCCCAAACAGGCTAAAACCTGCCACAGCGCCAGCCTCTGCCACTTCCACGCATAATCCATTTCACTGGTTCATCTTCCTCTTTAAATCTTACAAGTGCAGCATCCAGGCTCCCTTCCCTGGCTTAGTGCCAAGTTTTATACTAATCCCCACAGGCACTGCAATTAGTGAGGCTTTTGTCCAAAACATCCGATCTCCCCAAGCTCAGCTGTGTTCAGGACTAAAGATTTGCCATTTGGGGTCAGAGCAAAGGTCCATCAAGCCCACTATCCAGCTTCCAGCAGTGGCCAATCCAGGTCACAAGTACCTGGCATATCCCAAAAGCAACCAGTTCCATGCTGCCTACTCTCCAGGATAACAAGTGGCTTTCCCAGACCTACCTTAATTACACACTAATGAGTTTTCCTCCAGGAGCTTGTCCAAACCTTTTTTCAAACTCAACTGCACACTAACAGCTTTTACTACCTCCTCCAGCAACAAATTCCACAGCCTAATTAAGTGCTTAGTGAAAAAATATGTTCTCTTATTTGTTTTAAAAGTATTACTTGGTAACTTCAGTGCATCACCCCTAGTCTTTGAACTTTTTGGAAGAATAAACAATCTATTAACATTTACCCGTTTACTCATTTTATAGAGCTCTATCATATTTTGCCCCCCAACCCAACCCAACCATCTCTTCTCCAAGCTGAAGAGCCCTAACCTCTTTAGCCTTTCCTCATAAGAGTCATTCTATCCCCTTTATCATTTTGGTTGCCTTTCTCCGTACCTTTTCTAATTCCACTGGGCCTAATATTGAGTTAGGATGGCCAGGTGCAAATGCAGCACCGGTATCGACTGGGTCAGTGTCACGGCAGGACATGCTAGGGAGATAAAGTTCCTAGATGACATAAATGACTGCTTCTTGGAGCAGCTGGTTCATGAACCGACCAGAGAGGAAGCCATATTAGACCTAGTCCTTAGTGGAATACCAGATCTAGTGCAAGAGATAAGGGTGTTGGGGCCACTTGGCAATAGTGATCATAGCATGATCGCCTTTGATTTAATTAGTGGAGGAGGGATAGTATCGAAATCCACAGTACTACCTTTTAACTTTTGAAAGGGAGACTATGATAAAATGAGGAAAATAGTTAAGAAAAAACTAAAAGGAGAAGTTGCAAAGGTTAAAGACTTACATCAAGCTTGGGTGTTGTTGAAAAATACTATCTTGGCAGCCCAGACCAGCTGTATTCCACGCTTTAAGAAAATTCTCTGTTAGTCCCTAAATCAATAACACAGTGCACCAAAACTACTACAGACAGGGCCTTCTTATTCTGTGCACCAAGGTGTTGGAACAGCCTTCCTCAAAACATCCGAGCAATACCAGACCTTTTGCAGTTTCGAAAAGCTTTGAAACACTACCTCTTCCTCTTGTCTTATCCAGTAATCAATGCAGATATCTCAACCAACCCACAGACCTTACAAACATACACATACAATACAGACACCCCATAGACCACCCATACACAAAACTGAAGCCAGGATGAGATCATGACTATGTTATAATTAATTAATTACCCTGTTATCCGAGTTGTATTTCCTGTTTTACTGTAAACACAAAGTACCGTTGAATTGTGTAACTCTTTGTTTATTGTGAACCGCGCTGATGCTGAATAGCACGGTATATAAGAGACTATAAATAAATAAATAAATAAGTCCAAAAGACTGCCAGCATGGTTTAAAGGTGAGGTCAGAGAGGCTGTTGTTGCCAAAACAGCATCTTTCAGGAAATGGAAAAAAGAGCCAAACGACGAAACCTGGAAACAGCACAAGCGCTGACAAGTCAAATGCAAGGCATTGATAAAGCAGGCAAAGGAAGAATTTGAGAAGAAGCTTGCTGTGGAAGCAAAAACGCGAAATAAAGATTTTTTCAAGTACATTCATAGAAAAAACCTGTGAGAGAGTCAGTTGGTCCATTAGATGATAGAGGAGTTAAAGGGGCACTAAGAGGGGACAAGGCGATAGCGGAGAAACTGAATGAATTCTTTGTTTCGGTCTTTACTGAGGAAGATGTAGGGATGTTACCCATGACTGAAGTGGTATTTAAAGGTGCGGAAGAATTGAAGGAAATATCGATACATCGGGAAGATGTATTACAACTATTAGATAAACTGAAGAGTAGCAAATCACCTGGGCCGGATGGTATACATCCAAGGGTGTTCAAAGAACTGAAATATGAGATTGCAGACCTGTTATTAGTAATCTGTGAACTATCATTAAAATCATCTCTAATACCTGAAGATTGGAGGATCGCCAATGTAACACCAATTTTTAAAAAGGGTTCCAGGTGTGATCCGGGAAACTACAGACCGGTGAGCCTCACGTCAGTACCGGGAAAAATGGTAGAAACCATCATAAAGAATAAGGAGAAATTAGGTCTTACCTGCTAATTGTCTTTCCTTGAGTTCTCTCCGGGCCAGTCCAGGGAACGGTAGGGTTGTCAATCCCATTCAGCAGCTGAGGACTGAAAACTGTAAGTTTTTCCATGACAGGCTTAGCCACACCCCCTGCTGTTCCTGTTCCAGTCTCCTCTTGGCCAAGCAGCGTAACACCTAAGACTAGAAACAGACAGGAACAAACCAAAAAAGGAACTTTGCATACTTCTCTAGCAGAAAGCTCACCCGCTAATAAGCAAAGTGGCTTCCGTATAGTACTCACCCGAGCCAAAACCAAGGTTTTTGTGTTGTTATTTGTTATTTTTATTTTTTTGTAATTGAAAAGTTAACAGCGGAAAGTTGATTCCAAAAAAAACGGAGAATCAAAGAGAGCAGAGAAATATAGCCCCTCCCCCAAAAAGGAGGGAGCCCCAAGAATCTCTCTCCGCAAGCATACTGAAAGCTTACTGCAAATGTTTGTATTCTCTGGTAGACGCACACCCTTGCTTATAAGGAGATCAGAATCTGAAGCAAAAATTTTGAACTGGGTGGGCCCTGGACTGGCCCGGAGAGAACTCAAGGAAAGACAATTAGCAGGTAAGACCTAATTTCTCCTTCCTTATCATTTCTCCGGGCCAGTCCAGGGAACGGTAGGGCAGTACCAAAGCAGTACCTAAAAACGGGAGGGACCCGCGAGCCCTGCTACTATGGCCGAAGTCCCCACATTCGCATCTCCTCTGGCCAGCACGTCCAATCTATAGTGCTTAGTAAAAGTATGCAGGGAGGACCACGTTGCAGCCCGACAAATATCCACCGGAGGAACCAACGCATGCTCCGCCCAGGACGTCGCCAGACTATGGGTGGAATGAGCCTTAAGCCCCTGCGGAGGTGTTTTCCCCGCGGATTCGTAAGCCGCTACAATGGCATTTTTCACCCATCTGGCAATTGAAGCCTTCGACGCCGCTTTTCCTTTGCGTGGTCCCCCAAAAAGCACGAACAACCTATCGGACTTGCGGAAAGACTGAGTGGCCTTAAGATATCTCCGCAACACTCTCCCAAGATCCAACCGTTTAAGCGAACGATCCATAGGTGACTCCGACAAATTGGAGAAAATGGGCAACGACACTGATTGATTCACATGAAACGACGAAACCACCTTAGGCAGAAAAGAAGGAACCGGACGCAGCACCACTTTCTCCGGCAAAAACTGGAGATACGGCTCTTGACAGGAGAGAGCTTGGAGATCTGAAATTCTCCGAGCGGAACACAAGGCAACCAAGAAAGCTGTTTTCCAAGAGAGTTCCCTCAACCGGTTAGCCGAAGTGAACGAAGACCAAGATAACACTTCGAGAACGACGTTCAAATCCCACGGAGGGATTACTCGTCTCAGCGGCGCCCTGATAAGCTTGGCTGCACGAAAGAACCGTTGCACATCCGCATGAGCCGTCAAACGACGTCCCTGAACCGAACCTCTATAGCAGGACAATGCCGCCAAATCTACAACGGGAGAGTCAAAACTCTTCCATCAAAAACAAGGCGTTCCTCAAGGATCCTCTCTTTCATCTCTCATGTTTAACATATATATGCAGCCTATCTGCAATATCATCAGATCATTCAATGTGAAATGTATGATATACGCAGATGATATCCTACTCTACATGCCATTTTCCACAGTGCATATGGATTTATTGCCTATAATAAATTGCTTCGACGCAGTATCAGAATGGCTCCTATCACAAAACCTCCGCATTCAGCATAAGAAAACGGAGGTTCTTTTCATCACCAAAGACCCCAACTTCATTCCACCACCACATATAAGTGTTAAGGGAGCAGATCTATGCACTAAGGAAACAATAAGATACCTCGGAGTCACACTGGACCATCATCTCAACATGAAATCACACATAAATAATATTGTAAAAGCTGTGTACTTCAAGATACGCACGCTCAGGCACCTACGCTCCCTACTAGACCAAGAGGACTTCAGAACCATCTATCAGGCACTGATCCTACCACACTTCGACTTCGCCAATTCCATCCTGCAAGGGCTCCCACAATCCACCCTGAGCTCACTTCAGCTTGCTATGAATACTGCTGCAAGGGTTCTACAAGGAGCGTCCAAGAGTGAACATGTTACACCTATCCTCAAACAGCTACATTGGCTCCCTATACACGGAAGGATTATGTTCAAGACCTTGATTCTCACCTTCAAGGCCATCAATGGTCTCTCAGCCAACTCAATCACAGAGCTCATACGAACTGTACCACCAAACAGAAATAGGAGACAGGTAGCATTGAACTCCCTAATAATGCCAAAGGCCATAACAACATGCAGCCTATCAACAGCAAACAGAGCTTTCATATTTTGCGCACCAAAATGCTGGAACTCTCTACCACCTGATATCCGTGCCATAACCGACTTAGCCCAGTTTAGAAAGGCCCTCAAATTCAACCTATTCATCAAATACTACCCAACATAAAATAAAACTTACAGTCCCACCGCAAACGTAAT
Source organism: Ichthyophis bannanicus (assembly GCA_033557465.1). Taxonomy (NCBI): domain Eukaryota; kingdom Metazoa; phylum Chordata; class Amphibia; order Gymnophiona; family Ichthyophiidae; genus Ichthyophis; species Ichthyophis bannanicus. The sequence goes on from CM066036.1 coordinate 795,305,847, forward strand.
CACAGATTTCTCATTGTTACTAACATTCTGGCTAAATTGTGTAAATAGTTGAGTATGTTGTCTAGTTAACCGATCATATACTCCATGTAGATAGTTCTCCCATTTTAAATTTGTTTTTTCCAAGTTTATGCTCCTGTTATATGTAACACCGAACAGCTTGTTGTTCTGGTTTTTGTTTTGTTCTCTGTAAACCGCGCTGATGCCGAATAGTGCGGTATATAAAAAATGTAAATAAATAAATAAATAAATAAATGAACTTTTAGAGTATTGAGAGCTAAACCTTTCTCCAGACCATTCTGCAGAAAGGATAAGAGAGTCGGAAGAGATGTCGAGAAAAGGCTAAAGCCCCGCTCCGCACACCAAGATTCAAAAACTCTCCAGACCCTAACATATGCAAGAGAAGTGGACGGTCTTTTGGACTGAAGCATCGTGGCGACCACCGACTCAGAGAAACCGCGACGCGTTAGCCGTCGCCCTTTAAGAGCCAAGCCATAAGCAAGAAGCGATCCACCTGCGGCATTATTACCGGTCCCTGAGCCAACAGGTTGAGACGAACCGGCAGACGCCAGGGAGGCTCTATTAGGGGCCGTACGAGATCTGCGTAACAAGGTCGGCGAGGCCAATCCGGAGCAATGAGAATCACCGTCCCTCTGTGCTGCGCTATCCGCTGGAGAACTCTGCCGATCATCGGCCAAGGAGGGAAAACATAAAGCAGGCTGTTCAACGGCCAGGGTTGCACCAGCCCATCCAGGCCTTCCGACATGCGCTCCCTGCGTCTGCTGTAAAACCGGGATGCCTTGGCATTGAGGAAGGTAGCCATGAGATCCATCACCGGCATCCCCCAGCGGTTGGTAATGTCGTGAAACACCGCAGCGTTCAACTCCCATTCTCCGGGATCGAGAGTATGGCGACTGAGAAAATCGGCTTGCACTTTGTCCTTTCCTGCAACATGAGCCGCTGACAGGGCTAGGATATGAGCTTCCGCCCAAAGGAACAACTCCTGGCTCTCTTCCAGCAGAGGCACACTGCCGGTACCCCCTTGACGATTGATATACGAGACCGTCACGAGATTGTCCGAGAAAACACGTACCGCTTTCCCTTGAATCAAGTCTTCGAACCGAGGTAAGGCAAGACGAACTGCCCGGAGTTCCAAGCGATTGATCGACCATGTCGTTTCTTCCGCTGACCATAGACCCTGCGTCACGCGCCCCAGACAATGAGCTCCCCAGCCGGAAAGACTCGCATCCGTGGTGACGAGCACCCATTCGGGATCCTGCAGAGGAACCCCTGCACGAAGATGAGTCGCATTCAGCCACCAGTCCAGACTGACGCGTACCTCCGACGGGCAAACCAATCTCTGTGTGAGTGGGTGAAGCTGCGGAGACCAGCGGGACAATAACGCCTGCTGCAGAGGACGCATATGGGCCCTGGCCCACGGAACTAAATCCAACGCCGCTGCCATTGACCCCAAGAGCTGCAAGTACTTCCACGCCGAAGGAGCCGACAGATGCAAGAACGCCTGCACCTGACTGATGATCTTCAACACCCTGTTCTTGGGCAGGAAAACCGACCCCACTGCTGTGTCGAAGAAGGCCCCGAGATAGGTAAGCTGATGCACCAGTTGTAAGTGACTCTTTGTCCTGTTGAGAACCCAGCTGAGCTCTTCCAGGACCTGCACGACCCGCGAGGTCGCTGCGACCGCTTCCGGAACAGATCCGGCTCTGACCAGCCAGTCGTCCAGATAAGGATGCACCCGTACGCCTTCCTTCCGCAGCGCTGCTGCTATGACCACCATAACCTTCGTGAAAGTTCGAGGCGCTGTGGCTAGACCGAAGGGCAAGGCCTGAAACTGAAAATGCCCCATCGGAACTGCAAACCTCAAGAACCGCTGATGATCTGCTCTGATGGGGATGTGCAGATAAGCCTCCGTGAGATCGATGGACGAGAGAAGTTCTCCAGGACGAACTGCTCGAATAACGGATCGCAGGGTCTCTATACGAAAATGGGGCACCCGCAACGAAAGATTCACGCCCTTGAGATCGAGAATGGGGCGAAAGGATCCCTCTTTCTTCAGAACGACAAAATAGATCGAGTATCGACCTAACCCGTATTGGTCGGGAGGCACTGAAACAACCACCCGAAGGCGCAGCAAGCGCTAAAGCGTGTCGGTAACCGCTTGCCTCTTGGGTCCTTGACCACAGGGAGAAACCAAAAAAGCCTCCCTTAACGGCTGCGCAAATTCCAGGGCATAACCATCTCGAATAATCTCTAGCACCCACTTGTCTGTGGTTATCGCGGTCCAGGCGGAGAGAAAGCTTTGTAGGCGGCCCCCCACAGGTACTTCCGCCTGGACCAGCGGACCTTCATTGTGGCTTCTTGGCGGAACTCTGCTGGGAGCTGAAAGTTCCTGCCAAAGCCGCGCGCTCCGCGAAAGGACTGGTTTCGGAGACCGAACCGACCTCTGGAATAGGGGGCAAAGCGCGCGCCGCGGAATCTTCTGGAATCTCGATTTTGTCCCCGCTGAAGTGTACCTCCTCTGGGAGCTTTCGGCCGATCCTCTGGCAAGCGACCCCCTTTGGAGTCTCCCAGATCCTTTACAATTTTTTCCAAGGCCTCAAAGAGCAACCTGCCCTTATAGGGAAGCTTACTCAACCTGGATTTGGAAGAGGCATCCGCCGCCCAATTTCGAAGCCAAAGGAACCGCCTGGCAGCAATGAGCGAGGCCATAGATTTTGCCGAAATCCTAACCAAATCATAACAAGCATCCGCTAAATACGCCGCCGCCGATTCCAACTTAGCGCCCTCTATGGAAGAGCCGTCTCCCCCATCCGTAGGAACCTCCCCTTGGAGCCAGCGGATGGAGGCCCGAGACACATACGCCCCGCAAATGGACGCCTGCAGAGCCAAAGCACTGGAATCAAAGGCCTGCTTCAAGAGCACCTCCAGTTTGCGGTCCTGCAAATCTTTAAGCGCCGCACCCCCTTCCACAGGGATAGTGGTTTTCTTAGTCACCGCGGAGACTAGTGCATCCACCTTTGGCATTTTCAAAAGATCCTTCTCTTCCTGCGGAACAGGGTAGAGACGGCTCAAAGCTCAACCACCACGCAGGGTAGCCTCTGGGAATTCCCATTCCACCTCAATCATCTGTTTGATCACGCGGTGCACTGGAAAACAGCGGCTCTCTGTTCAGAAACCTTGCAACAAGGGATCTTCCAGCGGCTCCTGAGCTATGGAGGGAAGAGGAATATTCAGAGCCGCTAAGGAGTGGGAGATGAGCGCCCCTAGTTCTTCTTTGCGAAAAACCCTAAAGACATTAGGGTCCTCGCCTGGCGCAATCTCCCCTTCCTCCAATTCAGCTAGACCAAAGTCTAAGCCCGTCTCAGATAGGAGTTCCCCCTCCTCCATCCCCTGAGGATTGGGCAGCCGAGGTTCAAGGTCTCCTAAGCCGGAGCCCACCTTAATGTGTTTCGGAGAAGGACCCTCTCCAGGATCTTCCCCAGACAATTTAGGAGCCGCGCCATCTGGAAGGGAGGGAGAAGGGATAGAACTGTCCCCCTGAGACGTTTTCAATAAATAGGCTTTATGCAGCGCCAAAATGAAATCCGGAGAGAACAAGGAGGAAAACCCCTGCTGAGACTCTGGCAATGGTTTAGAGGGCTTACTCTCAGAAGACGCAACCTTGTGCGACTTTGCCTTCCTTTTTCCCTGTTTGTGAGGATCCGCGGGAGAAACGGCAGGCTCCATCAAAATGGCCGCCGTTCCCGCTTTTTCTGAGGCACTCAGAGGCTTGTCCAAATCACCCGGAGCCTTGCTGTCCATGCCCGAAGTTTCCAACGAAAAATAAGAAAAAAGAGAACTACACCGCGCCGCCAAAAAGGCCCCCGCCTAAAAAAGAAATGAGCAGCCGCACACAGCAGACAGCCCGAACGCCACGCTCTTCACTCTGAGCAGGATGCGACGCCGCACGGTCACCCTGGGGAAAAATAAGGCCTCTGACTCACCTCCAGACGCTCAAGTAAGCCTCGTCGCGCGTTCCGGCAACCCCGCTGCTAGTGGAGAATGGAACCGCGGCTGTAGAGAAGAGGGAGAGGTTCATGGGGCTCCCAGAACTGATCACCTTACCCGTAGGACCCTTGATAAGGCAGGCTCTGCCTTTTAAGGCCGCAGGCACTCACAGCCAGGGATCCGAGGGTGTACCTTTGAAACGTAAAATTAGTGCCAGGAAGAATGCAGATAACAGCCCCGCTAGGACCAACTGCACAAATAATCAAAGAAATGAAATAAAAGAATGCCTAGCAGACTTAGAGCCGGGAGATGTGACCATCGACGTCCTATTCAGCTGCTGAGGACTGAAAGACTGGAGCAGGAACAGCAGGGGGTGTGGCTAAGCCTGTCATGGAACAACTTACAGTTTTCAGTCCTCAGCTGCCGAATGGGATTGACAACCCTACCGTTCCCTGGACTGGCCCGGAGAAACGATAAGGAAAATTACTCAGCATGTAGATAGTCATGGCCTAATGGGAGACAGCCAACATGGCTTTAGACAAGGAAGATCTTGTCTTACTAATCTGTTATGTTTTTTTGAAAGTGTGAATAAACAGGTGGACAAATGTGAGTCAGTTGATATAGTGTATCTAGACTTTCAGAAAGCCTTTGATAAGGTCCCTCATCAGAGACTTTTGGCAAAACTAAAGAGTCATGGGATAGGAGGCAGTGTACTACTGTGGATCAAGAACTGGTTAAAAGATAGAAAGCAGAGGGTTGGGCTAAATGGCCAATTTTCCCAATGGAGTAAGGTGAATAGTGGTGTACCCCAGGGATCTGTGCTGGGTCCGCTGCTTTTTGACATATTCATAAATGACCTGGAAAGTGGAACAACGAGTGAGGTTATCAAATTTGCAGATGACACAAAACTATTTAAAGTTGTTAAAACCCAAGAGGATTGTGGAAAATTGCAAGAGGATCTTGATAAATTAGAAGACTGGGCATCAAAATGGCAGATGAAATTTAATGTGGACAAGTGCAAAGTTATGCACCTAGGGAAGAACAACCCAAACTATGGTTACACAATGCAAGGTTTCACATTAGGAACCACCACCCAGCAAAAAGATTTAGGTGTCATTGTGGATAACATGTTAAAACCCTCTGCCCAGTGTGCAGTGGTGGCCAAGAGAGCAAATAGAATGCTAGGTATCATAAGGAAAGGAATGGAAAATAAAACAAAAGATATTATAATGCCTCTATATCGTTCCATGGTGAGACCGCACCTTGAATATTGTGTGCAATTCTGGTCGCCGTTTCTTAAAAAGGATATAGCGTTATTAGAAAAGGTTCAGAGAAGAGCCACCAAAATGGTAAAGGGGATGGAAGGATACTCCTATGAAGAAAGGCTAAAAAGGTTAGGGCTCTTTAACCTGAAAAAGAGACGGCTGAGGGGAGATATGATAGAAGTCTATAAATTAATGAACGGAGTGGAACGGGTAAACGTAGTGTAGCAGCAAAGCGCAGACAAACCAATGATACCAGGAGTCTGTTCAGAAGGTCCAAATCATTTATTTGTGCACAAGTCTCAAGCAAAGTCAATTTCAAAATGGCTGAGCAAAGTTTTCTAGCAATACAACAACTTTTATAGACTTCTGTTCCATTCTAGGTATAGAAAAACACTTCATTGGTCCCGGTACTCTCCCGTACCTCCCGTACCCCTTCCATTGGTCCCGGTACTGATAAGATTATCCAATTATGTTCCTTCAGTGGGCTCAGCACCTGCTTACCCCCCTTTCAGTCCCAATTACAATGGTCAGTTCATCAACTTGTTACTTTCATACTCTCAAGGCCATAGAGCCAATTTGTGCATGCAGGGGAGCAGGGCTCTGCAACTCATCTGTCAGCAATCCCAATTAAATCCCTTGCAGATGTACTTTTCTTATCAGTAACTTTTAAACATATTTTTCTGTATTTTTCCATCTTCCAGTTCTGCTTATCTAAGTTAGTTTAGTACTTTTACTGAGTTCTATCCTACAATAGCAGCATGTTGGGGAATGTGTAATTCCTATGAGCCTCTTCACAGGCTTCATTTACAGGTCAAGCTAAGCTAGTTAGGCCTGCCTGCTCATGTCAGACACTGTGGATCACAGGCCTACACCTGCCACATTCCCCCCTTTGATTAATCTCACCCTATTACTTAATAAGGTGTGAGAATTAAATCACCTTTAGAAAAATCACATCATGATTACATCATGATCGAAGGATTTCGACTAGGACTGGCTTTATATAAAGCCATTATTTTAGTTGCGGTCTTCCGCTCTACTGTACTATCAATAGCATTATGAAGAGAACGCATACAACATGGGATTAAACATGGTAATAAGAAAATAACAGCAACAAGGATTAGTACTAAGACAATGAAAGTCTTAAATCCTCCCAGCCATGAGAAAAGGTTAGCAAACCAGTTAGGGAATTTCAGTGAGTGCCAAGTCTGTACTGGCACATAGGCGTGTCTTTGCATATCTTTAGCAATTTCTTCAACTACTTGACCCTTATCATCTATTTTCAAGCAACAATTAGTTAAATTCAGTTTACCACATACTCCTCCTTCAGCTGCTAACAAATAATCAAGTGCTAAGCGATTCTGATATATGGCAGTGCGCATCTGGGTACTTTGTCTAGCTAAAAGTGTAAGAGCGTGACTAGTTTCATTGGTTATTATCTCAACTACTGCTTGCAAGCGGATAATACGATTAATCATATAGACTGGGGTTCGGTAGCCCCACATACCATCATCATTCCAAGTGGCAGGTCCATAATACTCAATGATTCTTTCTGGTGGCCAATCATCCCCCTGCCATTTCTCCCACTTGCCTACCTGGAGGGGTGATCTCTTCTGTCTCAATGCTCTTTTGTGTCGGTGGGTAGTGTATACTGGGTATCCTAATTGTTCTCCATGTTCAGTGTTTAAAAGAAAGAAAGAAGGTCTGATGGTTCCTAAGACACATGCTCCTCCCCATAGTGGCGGAAGTTGTGCATATGCTCGGTTTCCACAGATCCAATACAGGCCAGGCGGGGCTTGCCAGGTATGGACTTTGGCAAGATTAGTCCATAAATCAGCAAGTTCAGGAAATCTGGCTAATGGGTTAGGGGGTTCAGGGTGTTTAAGTCCTGACCACCATGACGTCTTTTTGGTAGTGGCATTATAGAATTTCTGGCTAAGACAGACCAGCTGTCCTACCTGTTGGGTGAACTGGGGTCCAGTTCTGGCATAGCAAAGACGTCCAACGATTGAGTGCGCTAACACCCATTCGCTAGTAGTCTTGTGCAATTCAGTTTGATTGTAAATCAGAGAATAATTCAATTCTTGGGCTTCCCATGGCCACTGGCCTCCCATCTGGGTTCCGCCACAGAAATAACAATCTGAGATTTTAAGACTAGATACTACTGCTCCGGCTAATTCTAGAAATAAATTCTGAGAAGGATGAGGGATCTCAAACTTATTTACATGCATGGCCTCATAGAAGGTATTATGGATATGATATTTAGATGACTTATGGGCTTGGGTATTCAATCTGATGTATACAATGGTTCCTGGATCTATTGCCCCTCCAGCAATACGTAAACCAAACTTGTACCCTTGTTTCCATGCATAGGGATTGTGTACGCGTAAGTGTAAGGGGTTACAAGCATCTTTCTGACATTTATCATTTGTTGTTGACTTGGTTAAAGTGGCCATTCGTTTATCTATCTTTTCGTCAACTATACCATTATTCCATGTAGCATAAAACACACATTCCCAATCCGGGCAATAGTAATCTGCTGCTGGCGCAGTACTATAGCCTGGTTCCTTTTTACCTGTACACTTCCTCCATCCTGTGGCACCTTCTGGACACATATACTTATGGTCATTTCGGTAAGCTTTTTCCCAAGTACCACAGGTGGAATAACTATCTCTGTTTATGACATTACATGCATCGAAATTCAAAACAGCAGGTTTAGTAATGTCCTTAAGTGGTGGCGTAGCAGCTATTATAGGTCCATCTGCATCCTTCCATCGTATTTCCAGCGTGTAATAGGATGGATTTTGATGCGGATTATAGCATACTCTAGATTTACCATTTGTGCAAACATTTAGTTCAGTGGTGTTATAAATACACCGAGTCACTTTTCCCTTGCAGGTATAGTAAGAATGGTAAATCAAAGTCTGAGTTACTTTCAGTCCAGTTCGAGTAGAAGTAATGCAAGCAGTGCATGGAGGTAAAGCATAAGTCAGTTCAAAACCTCCAAAGAAGGCAACCAGGGCAAAGCAAAGACAAAGATACATGTTGATTGGAGTTCTTCTGAATCCTCAGCTTGCAGATCTTGACCACGACGTTCCTTTTCTTCGTCCCGTGCGCTAATGAAGCAATACAACGGGAGCTGAGTGTTGATTGAAGATCCTCAAGTTGTCCACCACACCTCGACCAACTTAGCAAGTTCAGTTGGTTTTTCTGAAGTATGGGTCAATATACTGTAGTGTGCCAAATCGCACGCAAATTGGGTTCGTTGAAACAAAGCTGTTGCTGCATGGAAAAACAGCAATCCTCTTCGAAAGACTTGGCTACTGCAAGGCACTGTGATGAAGTGTCTAAGCTGCTGGTTGCCGTCTTAAAGTAACTCGCAAGGGTGCATCAAGATGCTGTTCTGCTCTCCACTGCTCAGGCTCAGGATCGGCGGCAGGCTTGACTCTGCTGTGGTGGATCCAGGCGTCAATCTTGGCTACCTTTACTGCAGTTGGGGTAGACAGGATGACGGTGTACGGTCCCTTCCAATGGGGTTCCAACGGTGTCTTCTTCCAATCCTTGATCCACACCGAGGTACCAGACTGATAGGGATGCAGAGGTTCCGTCAAGTTGATAGGCAACTGGTCTCGGATCCACGCATGGAGAGTCTGCAGAACAAAGTTAAGAGCTAGGAGTTCTTGTCTGGTTACTTCTGAACCAATTTGGGCTAAACTTCCTTTGATTCCCTGCACTATTGGTGGGGGTTTACCATACAGGACTTCAAAAGGGGAAAATCCTGTTGATTTTACAGGAGCTGAGCGTATTCTGAGTAAAGCTATTGGGAGCACTTGGGGCCACTTCAAGTGTGTCTCCTGGCAAAGCTTAGACATTTGGGCTTTTAGGGTACGATTCATTCGCTCAACTTTCCCTGAACTCTGGGGTCTGTATGCAGTGTGGAGTTTCCATTGTATCTGCAAAGCTTTTGCTAACTGTTGAGTAACCTGGGAGACAAATGAGGGTCCATTGTCTGACCCTATTACTGCTGGAATTCCAAACCTAGGGACAATCTCTCTCATTAAAACTTTGGTAACTTCTCGGGCTTTCTCTGTTCTAGTTGGGAAGGCTTCTACCCACCCAGAGAAAGTACAGACTAATACTAATAGGTAATGGTATCCGAAAGACTAGGGGACATGCAATGAAGCTACAGGGTAAACTATTTAAGACTAATAAAAGAAAATATTTTTTCACTCAACGTGTAATCAAACTCTGGAATTTGTTACCGGAGGATTTAGTAAAGGCTGTTAGTGTAGCTGGGCTTAAAAAACGTTTGGACAAATTCCTGGAGGAAAGGTCCATAAACCATTATTAAGAAGGGACCCAGGATATCAATGCTTGACCCAGTATAAGCATTGCGGAACCTGTGTCTTTTGGGGAAACTGCTAGGTACGTATGACCTAGATTGGCCACTGTTGGAAACAGGATACTGGGCTTGATGGACCTTGGTCTGACCCAGTATGGCATATCTTATGTTCTTAAGCTATCGCCGCCATCCTCTAATCCCAGATATTCAATGCCGGGGTCATATGCAGTCCCATCCTTGAATATCCAGGGTTGCCGCACATGCCCGGAAGCCTCAGAGGCTAACCAGGTAGCGACGATATTGCACAACTGCCTGGTTAGTTTCTACAGGCTAAGATAGGAGCTGTAAAAGCTGGCCTATCTTAGCCCATAGAAGCTAACAGGCAACAGTGCAATATCACCGCTAGTCGTTTAGCCTTTGTCACCGCCACAACATGCCCCAATGCACTAACCGCTGAGCAGCATTTACACAGTTTATAAGGCTGTAAACTATGTAAATGCCTTTCAAACGTCGGGCCCACTATATCTTAAGAACATAAGAAATGCCATACTGGATCAGACCAAGATCCAGCAAGCCCAGTATCCTGTTTCCTACAATGGCCAATCCAGGTCACCAGTACCTAGTAGGTTCCCAAAAAGGTACACAGGTTCCACAATGCTCGTCTCAGGGTAAGCAGTGGATTTCCCAGATCCTTTTTAATAATGGTTTATGGATCTTTTCTCCAAAAACTTGTCCAAACCTTTTTTAAACCCAACTACACTAACGGCTTTTACTACATCCTCCAGTAACGGAGTCCAGAGTTTGATGACACACTGAGTGAAAAAATATATTTTCTCTTACCAGTCTTAAATGGGTTACAATGTAGCTTCATTACATGTCCTCTAGTTTTTCTACTTTTTGATGGTGTAAACAACTGATCTACATTAATCCATTCCATTCATTAATTTATAGACTTCAATCATATCTCCCCTCAGCCTTCTCTTTTCCAAGTTGAAGAGTCCTAACCTTTTAAGCTTTTCCTCATAGGGGTATCCTTCCATCCCCTTTACCATTTTGGTGGCTCTTCTCTGTACCTTTTCTAATTACGCTATAACCTTTATAAGATACGGTGACCAGAATTGCACACAATATTCAAGGTGTGGTCACACCATGGAACGATGTTGTTGTTGTTAAGTGCCGTCGAGTTGGAGTCGACTTATGGCGAGCCTCTGGATAGCTATCCTAAATTGTGTTCGGTCTTCAGTCAGGCGGCTCATTGTTGACAGACTGGTACCCGTAGCTGCTGTTATTGTATCGATCCATCTCATTGCTGGCCTTCCTCTTTTGCGTTGACCTTCTATCTTGCCAAGCATGATGTCTTTCTCTAATGATCTCTCTCTCCGCATGATGTGTCCAAAGTATGAAAGTCGAAGTCTTGTCATCTGAGCTTCTAAAGAAAGCTTAGGTTTGATCTCCTCTAGTACAGACTGGTTTGTTCTTCGGGCAGTCCATGGTATACACAGTATTCGCAGCCAGCACCATAATTCAAAGGCATCAATTTTCTTCCTATCTTTTTCACTGTCCAGCTTTCACATCCATATGATGTTATTGAAAATACCATGGCTTGAACAAGTCGAATCTTTGTATGGAGAGAGACATCTCTGCTCTTGAGAATCTTATCTAGGTCTTTCATAGCCATTCTGCCAAGAGCAATTCGTCGTCTGATTTCTTGACTGCTTGTTGCTTCTTTATTGATAGTTGATCCAAGTAGGTTAAAGTTATTCACGATTTCAATTTCTTTTCCTTCGACGATGAACCTGTTGATTATGCCAGTTGTCATGATCTTTGTTTTCTTTACATTAAGGTGCAGGCCCATTTTGAGACTATGTTCTTTGATTGTGAGAAGCAAATGTTTCAGATCATCTTCACTTTCCGCCAGTAATGTGGTATCATCAGCATAGCGAATGTTAGGGAAATCAGAATCCTATATATATGTCCTTTGTAATAATAATGCTTAGTTTAAGTGCATATACAAGAGGCCTGCACAAGAGAAATTAGAATCTTATAGAAATCATAGAAATAAGAATCCTATGTGTGTGCCCTTTGTACATTCTGGTGGGTTGGAAAAAGGAATGTGCTGTGTAAGCTATTTGTTCTACTCAAGGATGACTTGTTTTTGCATTAGTTACTGATAAACTATAGTGGGCCTCCAGAAGATGGGTGGATGACGTATGACTATGTCTCTAAGAATGTATAAAAGTACTGACAATCCCTCCACCCTTTGGAATAAACTTGCATACTGTCCTTCTGTCTGGTATGTGTGTTTATTCCCCTGGATTCCAGCCAGCCGGACCAGCACACCGCAGATGAGGGTTTGGGATTTCCTGGCCTGGAGTGACCAACAATAAGCAGACCCATTACAGCGAAGGTTGTTGATGAGTCTTCCACCAATCTTCACACCTCTGTTGTCTTCATACAATCCTGCTTCTCTGATGATTTGTTCTGCATATAAATTAAACAGGTAGGGGGAAAGTATGCAGCCTTGTCTTACACCTTTGCTTATTTTAAACCATTCTATTTCTCCTTGTTCCATTCGAACTGTTGCTTCTTGATCAATGTACAGATTGTGCAAGAGAACGATCAGGTGTTCTGGTATACCCATGCTTCTTAATTTGGCCCAGAGTTTCTCATGGTTTACACAGTCAAAAGCTTTGCTATAGTCGATAAAGCACAAACAGATATCCTTTTGGTATTCTTTAGTCTTTTCAAGGATCCATCTCACATCAGCAATGATGTCTTTCGTTCCTCGCCCTTTTCTGAACCCTGCTTGTACTTCAGGTAGTTCTTGTTCCAGGTATGATTGTAGTCTCTTTTGAATAATCTTCAGTAGAATCTTGCTGGCATGTGGGATCAGAGCGATTGTGCGATAATTTCCACAGTCAGTTGGATCACCTTTCTTTAGTATTGGTATAAACACAGATCTTTTCCAGTCAGTTGGCCATGATGCTGTCTTCCATATTTCTTAGCAGAGCCTTGTAAGTACGGTAACAGCTGCATCAGATTGCTGTAATACTTCTATGGGAATGCAATCAATGCCTGCTGCTTTGTTCTTTGATAAGGCTTTCAATGCTGCTTCAACTTCTTCTTTCATCACCAATGGTTCCAGATCATAAGGTACAGATTGAAACGGCTGTTGGTCCACTTGATCTTTATTATATAAAAACTCTGTATATTCCTTCCATCTTTTCTTGATCTTCTCAGCATCATTCAACATAGAACCTTGAGCATATTGTAACATTCCAATTCGAGGTTGGAACTTTTTCTTTAACTCTCATAGCTTTAGGAAAGCTGATCTTGTTCTTCCTCTAATAGTTTCTGCTTCTATTTCCTTGCATGCGTCATTGTAGTACTTTTCCTTGTCCTGTCTTGCTGCACGTTGGAAATCTCTGTTGAGTTCTGTGATTGTCTTTCTTTCTCCTCTGGCTTTAGCTTCTCTGTGTTTCTGGGCAATTTTCAGAGTTTCTTCCTTCATCCATTTTTGCCGTTTTTTCTTTTTTACCTTTTGTAGAGACTTCTCGCTTTCTTCCAACACAACCTTCTTGATGTCATTCCATAACTCTTCTGGAACTCTATCATTTGTATCTAAAGCAGCAAATCGATTTTCCAGGCAGTCTTTAAATTCCAGTGGTATATTCTCAAGGTCATATTTTGCTGCATTCATGAGTGGTTTGCTCTTTTTCAGTTTTAGCTTGAGTTTGCATACTAGTAGTTGATGATCTGTACCACAGTCAGCTCCAGGTTTTGTCTTTGTTGATGTTATAGAGCTTTTCCATCGTTGACTTCTACAGATGTGGTCAATTTGATTTTTATACAATCCATTGGGTGAAGTCCATGTGTACAGTCGCCACTTGTGTTGCTGGAAGAAGGTGTTCGAGATGAATAGATCGTTGGTCTTGCAGAATTCTATCAGTCTTTCTCCAGTTTCATTTCTGTTGCCAAGTCCATATTTTCCAACTACTTTGTCTTCTTCTTTGTTGCCAACCTTTGCGTTCCAATCACCCATGACTATCAGGATATCCTGTTTGCATGTTCTGTCAATTTCAGCTTGTACTTGTTCATAGAACTCTTCAATTTCATTCTCTTCTGCAGCTGTTGTTGGGGCATATACTTGAATTATAGTTGTGTTGATAGGCATTCCTCGTAGACGAATAGAGATTAAGCGTTCACTGACTGCATTGTATTTCATTACAGTTCTTGCAAGTTTCTTCTTTATTATAAATGCAACACCATTTCTTCTTTGTCTTTCATTTCCAGCATAGTAGACCATGTGATCATCTGATGCAAAGTGCCCGATGCCAGTCCATTTCAGTTCGCTGACACCCAACAGATCAAGTTGTACACGTTCCATTTCATTCTTGACCACCTCCAACTTCCCTTGGTTCATGCTTCGTACGTTCCATGTTCCAATGTGTAAGACATCTTTACAGCTTCTGACTCTCATTTCATGTGCAGCTACATCAGCAGTCAGACATCCCGAGGGCTTTGATCCAACCACATCATAAATGCTGGCTTTACTCTGAAAAGTCTTCAGCTCTTCACCAGTAGCTAGTTGAGTGCCTTCCAATCTGGGGGTCTCATCTTCCAGCACTACAGCACAATTTGTTTTGTTGTAACTATCCATTGGGTTTTCATGGCAAGATACAGAAGTAGATTGCCGGGCCTTTCTTCCGCACAGTTTAAGTTTGGTGTTGTTGCCGTTGTCACAGAAATGTGATCCTCCGCCAACACTATCCCAGTCTGCTGCTGCCCAGATGGGTGGTTTGTCTTGGTCTGGCATCTCAGCTGAGACCTGTCCATCTTGGGAGACCCTGCCAGTAGATAAACTACCGATAACCTTTATAAGATACGGTAACCAGAATTGCACACAATATTCAAGGTGTGGTCACACCATGGAACGATACAGAGGCATTATAATATCCTTTGTTTTATTCTCCATTTCCTTTCCTTATGATACCTAGCATTCTTTTAGCTTTCTTGGCCGCCGCTGCACACTGGGCAGATGTTTCAACATATCCATAATGCTGCCTATATCTTTTTCCTGGGTGGTGATTCCTAATGTGGAACCTTGCATCATGTAACCATAGTTTGGGTTGTTCTTTCCTAGGTGTATAACTTTGCACTTGTCCACATTAAATTTCATCTGCCATTTTGATGTTCACTTTTCCAGTTTATCAAGGTCCTCTTGCAATTTTTCACAATCCTCTTGGGTTTTAACAACTTTGATATGGAGCAGTGGCAAAGTTCAAATGAGGGGCCCTCATAAGGGCGGTGGCCACAAAAAAGAAGGGGGGGGGAGTGAGAACAGCTTTCTTCTCCCATTCCCTTCTCTCCCTCCCCATAAAAAGGAAACTTAGCAAAAAACAAGCAGCAGTTGGCAAACATCATTCTTCCTTTTAAAGAAATTTGCCCTGCCGCTGCGCACCATCCCTCTTTCTGTAAAGTGCTGCCCTGTGAGAAGGTATTTCCCATTGAGGGGCTGCAATCTCTGCTATCAGGAACCTATGGCCCATCAATGGAAAATGGTTTTCTGGGCCTCCGGCTACCGCAGGGTAGCACATTATGGAAAGGAAGGCGGTGCAGAGCGGTGCAGCAATTTTCTTTTAAATTATTGTAAGTCTGAAGAAATTTGCTGCTGCTGCTGTTGCTGTGTTGGGATCGCTGGGCCCTCTTCTGACCTGAGCCCTCTGCATTATGGGGGCTGCTTGGGCAGTATTTATGCCACTGATGCAGAGACCAGGAATTTCACATAATATTCAAGGTGCAGTCATACCATGGAAAAATAAAGAGACATGATGATATTCTTTGTTTTAGTCTCTATTGCTTTCCTAGTAATTGCTAATATTCTGTTTGCTTTTTAGCCACTGCTTCACACTGAGCAAAGAATTATTTTGTCCACGATGATGTCCACATCCTTTCTCTGCATGGTGATTCCTACTGTAGAACCCAGCATTGTGAAGCTATAATTTGGGTTATTCCTCCCTGTGTGCATCACTTTGCACTTGTTTAACATACATTTAATTTGCTACTTGGGTGCCTGGTCCCACAAGATCTTTCTGCAATTTTTTTACAATTTCCGTGCAAATTTAACAACCTTGAATAATTTGGCAACACCTGCAAATTTGATGACTGTCCTGGAGGGCGTGAGAACTTTGAGGAAGAGATATACATTAATGCAAGTCTGTAAAGGGGTAATAGGGGATGTTGATATTATTTACACAGACAAGATGGACAATGTAACAAGCTGCACTATCCTTTACTCAAAAATTTCCCATGCTGATACTGCGACGTGATGAATTCTTTGCTTCGGTCTTTACTGAGGAAGATGTAGGGATGCTACCCATGACTGAAGTAATATTTCAAGGTGATGCTGCGGAAGAATTGAAAGAAGTATCGATACACCGGGAAGATGTCTTACAACTATTTGATAAACTGAAGAGTAGCGAATCACCTGGACCGGATGGTATACATTCAAGGGTGTTGAAAGAACATAAGAAATGCCATACTGGGTCAGACCAAGGTCCATCAAGCACAGTATCCTGTTTCCAACACTGGCCAATCTAAGTCATAAGTACTGTCGCACCGCCGCCCTAGTGGCCAAAGGTTGCTAAGGTAGGTCGGGTGGACATGAGTTATATTTAGGTTTGGGTTTGGTTCTTCTATGCGGGGTCTAGGTATCTTGGTCCCAGTAGCCTTCCGTATACCAAATCTCCCAAAAAGGAACACAAAGTCCGAGTGAGGGGAAAAAAAGGCATTTATTTCCCTCAATGCAAAAAGGTTCAATGTTTAGAATCTACATCAACTCAAAATGACCTTGATTCAGGTTAAGAGAAAAATAAACAATTATTGCATTACAGTCAGTTATGTTCACAGGGATTATATATATCAAACCCTCAGCCTGGTTCAGAAGTTATAGCTTTCAGCGTTGGTCAGGGACTCTAGGCTTCCAACCTTGCAATAACTACAATCCATTTCTGTGTCTGATGGGTCCGTAATAAATTCCACCTGCATTGGTTCAGAGTATGAGAGCTCTGAAGCCGTGTCAGCAAAGTCAGGTAGATTATCCTTAGGCTTTTCGTATAAGTTTTGTACCAGCTTCCAATGTTCTGGGCTCAAGGTTAAACCTTGGTCCTGTGCCCTCTCAATGTGAGAACAGCCTCTTCTATCCAAAGGCTTCTTATTAAAAAGTCTTTTGCTTGATAAAAGTTTACATCCTGTCTTACAAACGGTTCGGTAGGGACAGCTCTCCCCTGTCTCCTGTGCTTTCTGTATCTCAAGGTTATAGCAATTATTATCAGAGAAATATGGATTACCTTTTTCTTTTGGTTGATCCAATCGAGCTGAGGCTTGAGGCCTAGTCCTGCTGGAATCTGGCCTGGCTCGTATTGCAGGCCTTCTATTCTCCAGTCGACCCTCGGGTGGTGTTAACCCACAGTCACACCCGTACCTTCTCTTCTCTGAGCCAGGAGTGTTATTTCTTATGGAGACCCCTTTTTCTTCCTCTGGGGAATTCTTTATACCTTGCCTCCCAGGTTGCTGGCTTCTGCCCAACTCTGGTCCAGGAACGGTTGCCCTAGTCCTTCTCTCTCCAGGACTGGCTTCCTCTTGGTACCTTCTCTCTTTGGAAAGTGTACCTGCTTTACTCCCGGTCTCCTTGCAAAGAACCTCCTCTCCGAGTTCTGCTGAGTCTGCTGGCTCTGGTCCTTCAGCTAAGACTCTTGCTTCTTTTTCTCTCCCTCTCCAATCCTCCCAGCCTTTCTTAAAAGGAACTCCTCCTTTCCTGGATTGGATGCTGGTAGGCATTACGTCATAAGCTCTGGGGCGTGGCTCCCTAGGCCTTAGAAAGTCTCTCTTGCTCCCCCTATCTGGCTCCTCGTAATGTTGCATCCTGTGTTGGAGTCTTTTTTCTGTATTTAAAACACTTTTCTCTGACTGCAATGGGTCTGCAGTACCACAGTACCTAGCAGTTTCCCCAAAAGACACTGGTTCCACAATGCTTTGATTGGGTCAAACAGTGATATCCCGGGTCCCTTTTAATAGTGGTTTACGGAACTTTCCTCCAGGAACTTGTCCAAACCTTTTTTATACCCAGCTAAACTAACAGCTTTTATTGCTATTACTAATCTGTGAACTATTATTAAAATCATCCGTAATACCTGAAGATTGGAGGTTGGCCAATGTAATGCCAACTTTTAAAAAAGGGTTGCAGGGGGTCATCTGGGAAACTACAGACTGGTGAGCCTGACGTCAGTACTGGGACAAATGGTGGAAACCATCATAAAGAACAAAATTACTGAACATGTAGATAGTCATGGCTTAATGGGAAACAGCCAACATGGCTTTAGACAAGGAAGATCTTGTTTTACTAATCTTTCTGTTTTTTTGAAGGTGTGAATAAACAGGTAGACAAAGGTGAGTTGGTTGATATAGTCTATCTGGACTTTCAGAAAGCATTTGACAAGGTCCCTCATCAGAGACTTTTGGCAAAACTAAAAAGTAATGGGATATGCTAACATAGTAACATAGTAAATGACGGCAGATAAAGACCAGCATGGTCCATCCAGTCTGTCCAGCAATACGGCAAGAGTAGGTGCACCTGTCGCTCTGTGCAGGCCACCCCTCCCCATGTCTTTGTTTAGGGGTGGACCCACCACTCCATGTAGGACACCCCTATTTGTTGAGAAGTTAGATGGTTCAATTTATTTTGTTTTTATCCTGTTGCTTTAAAGGGATCCCATGCTGTTTTGAATTCTGTCACCGTGTTTGCCCTCACCACTTCCATCGGGAGAGCATTCCAAGCATCCACCACCCTTTCAGTGAAAAAATATTTCCTGACATTGCCTTTCAATTTACCCCCTTGCAGCTTCATGTTATGCCCTCTAGTTTTGCAGCTTCCCCATCTTTGGAAGAGGTTTGTTTGTTCATCGTTCCTCTTTAAGTATTTAAAGGTCTGAATCATATCTCTCCTATCCCTCCTCTCCTCCAAAGTGTACATATTTAGGTCTTCAAGTCTCTTCTCATAAGGTTTCTTACGCAGGCTCCAAATCATTTTGGTCACCTTCCTCTGAACAGTTTCCAGTCTTTTTACATCTTTTGCAAGTTATGGTCTCCAAAACTGAACACAGTATTCCAAGTGAGGCCTCACCAGCGACCTGTACAGTGGCATAAGTACCTCTTCCTTTCTGCTGGTAATCCCTCTTTGTATGCAGCCCAACATCCTCCTAGCTTTTGCCACCGCCTTGTCGCACTGTTTTGCCACCTTGAGATGAGATCACAGAGATAATCATACCAAGGGCTTTTTTCCTGAACCATGTACACTAACCTCTCGCCCCCTATTGCATACATTTCCCTTGGATTTCTGCTAACTAAATGCATGACACTGCACTTTTTCGCATTAAATCGTAATTGCCAAGCATTAGACCATTCTTCCAGCTTTTGTAGATCTTTCCTCATGTTATCCACTCCCTCGGGGGAGTCCACTCTGTTGCAAATTTTTGTGTCATCTGCAAAAAGACAGACTTTTCCATTCAGTCCTTCAGCAATACCACTCACAAATACATTGAACAGTGCCGAGCCCAGGACCGAACCCTGGGGCACCCTGTTAATCACCTTCCTTTCATCCGAGTGAGCTCCATTTATCATCACCTTCTGTCGTCTGTCAGTCAACCAAATTCTGATCCAGTTTACCACCTTGGGACCCATACCCAAGCTACTGAGTTTACTGACAAACCTCCTATGAGGAACAGTATCAAAGGCTTTACTGAAATCCAGGTAGATGACATCCATCACATGCCCCTGATCTAGTTCCTTGGTCACCTAGTCAAAGAACTCAATCAGATTTGTTTGGCAAGACCATCCTTCAGTAAAACCATGTTGCCTCGGATCTTGCAACCTGTTGGTTTTGAGAAAGTTCACTATTCGCTCTTTCAGGAGCGCCTCCATTACTTTTCCCGCTACCGAGGTAAGGCTCACGGGTCTGTAGTTTGACACTTCTTCCCTGTCACCACTTTTGTGTAGAGGTACGACATCAGCCATTCTCCAGTCCTGAGGAACCTCTCCTGTTTCCAAGGATCTGTTAAATACATTCTTTAACGGCACTGCAAGAACCTCTCTGAGCTCTCAGTATCCTGGGATGTATCCCATCCAGTCCCATGGCTTTGTCCACTTTCAGTTTAGCAAGTTGTTCCAACACCTCATCTTCTGTGAATGGTGTGGTATCTACTTCGTTCCCATTTTTATATTTGGAAGTCACAGCTGGTCCATCTCTAGGATTTTCTTTAGTAAAAACTGAGCAGAAGTATTTGTTTAGCAATTTCGCTTTTTCTATGTCACTTTCCACGAGTCCTTTCCCAGCACTTCTGAGTCCTGCAATTCCACCTCTGATCTTCCTTTCCCGAATATACCTGAAGAAAGTTTTGTCGCCAACCTTAACATCTTTAGCCATCTTTTCCTCTGCCTTTGATTTTGCTATCCTTATTTCTCTTTTTGACTCTTTGAGTGTGATCCTGTATTCATTTCTGTGTTCTTCTGTTTGCAAGCTTTTAAATTTTGCGAAAGCTGTGGTTTTTGCCTTTATTTGAGCAGCCAATTCTTTGGAAAACCAAATAGGTTTCCTTCTCCTCTTGTTTTTATTTACTTTTTTTACATACTTATCTGTTGCCCCTTTTATTGCCACCTTTAGTTTAGCCCTTTGCAATTCCACTTCCCTTATCTCCTTCCACCCTGTCATCTCCTCCTTTAGGTACTCGGCCATTTTATTGAAGTCAGTGTTTTTGAAGTTTAGGACTTTGAGCTTGTTATGTTTGGCCTGTACCTTGGCTTTTATCTCAAACCACACCGTGTGATGGTCGCTGTTGCTCACAGGGGCACTCACGCAGACATTCGACACACTATCACCTTTGGTGAGCACTAAATCCAACATTGAGCTTTCCCTGGTTGGTTCCATGACCATTTGTCTAAGTGATGCATCTTGGAGAGCATCTACAATTTTTTTGCTTCTTTCCAGATGTGCAGAAGGAGTAATCCAATCCACTTCAGGTAGATTAAAGTCACCCAAAATGATCGCTTCCCCCTTTGTTGCTATCTTGGCAATATCTATAATCAATTTGTTATCTATCTCTTCAATTTGAGTCAGAGGTCTGTAGACTACAGCAGTATGGATGACAGTGCCATCTCCTCTTTCCAACGCAATCCAGAGCGCTTCTTCTTTTCGCCATGTCCCCTGCATTTCAATAGCTTTAATATTGCTTTTGACATACAAGGCTACTCCTCCTCCTTTTCCATTTTCTCTGTCTCTTCTGAATAGATTTATAGCCAGCTATGGCTATATCCCAATCATGTGATTCATTAAACCATGTTTCTGTAATGGCCACAATGTCCAAATCCATTTCCACCATTAGGGCTTCCAGGTCTGGAACTTTGTTGGCTAAACTTCGAGCATTTGTGCTCATTGCTTTCCAGCATTTACCTGGCTTGTGTGTATTTTGCATTGATTTTGTTCTGCCCACATCTTCCCACTTGTTTTTGATGTGTGGTTTAAAAGTGTGGCTGTTTCTGATGTTATTCTTCTTTTGCAGGGGGTGGCGTGCAGGTCTTGACCTTCCACATCCGTCACCCCCTTTTCCTAGTTTAAATGCATATCCACATACTGCCTGAAGTTTTCACTTAGGATTCTTTTCCCTGCAACAGAGAGATGTAGTCCATCAGCACAGTATAGTCTCTTGTTGGTCCATCTGTTTCCCCAGTCGCCAATAAATCTGAATCCTTCTTGTTTGCACCAGGTCTGGAGCCATGTATTAAAGTTGTTAATGCGATGCAGCCTTTTTGTCCCCTTACCAAGAACAGGCAGAACCTCTGAGAATGCAACAGTATTAACAATGGGCTTGAGTTTCTCTCCTAGAGATTGGAAGTCCTTTTGGACTGTAGAGGCACTGTTTCTAGCCAGGTCATTTGTGCCCAAGTGGATAACATCAAGTTTGGAGTATTGTACTATTGTGGATCAGGAACTGGTTAAAAGATAGAAAGTAGAGGGTAGGGCTAAATGGCCAATTTTTCCAATGGAGAAAGGTGAATAGTGGAGTACCCCAGGGATCTGTGCTGGGTCCACTGCTTTTTAACATATTCATAAATGATCTGGAAATGGGAATAACGAGTGAGGTTATCAGATGTGCAGATGACACAAAACTATTTAAAGTTGTTAAAACCCAGGAGGATTGTGGAAAATTGCAAGAGGATATTGATAAATTGGAAGACTGGGCATCCAAATGGCAGATGAAATTTAATGTGGACAAGTGCAAAGTTATGCACCTAGGAAAGAAAAACCCAAACTATGGTTACATGGTACAAGGTTTGTGATAAGGAAGCTTATCATAGCTCAGGTAGGAGCTATAGAAAAGATGATGTGACTCTGAACAAGCAACCTGTCAGTTCTGGTAGAAGTAAGAAAACAGAGTTTTCACCTAAAAGACTACCAGTCCCAGAATGCACCAGGTTTCCAGCAACCATGAGAGGGGCTGAAGTGAGAAAACGTGTGTGCAATCAAGAGAGCTATGAGGTAATCCCTAAGTACTCATCTCAAAGGGCAGGGCCTGATTCAACACAGCTGCGCTGTGTTAGGGAGGAGCACACATTAGGACAGAATAAGAATAGAGCTTATTCTTCAGATAACAGTTACTACAAGCTCCAGCCAAGCTTCAGACACAGATACAGCAACGGCTACAAGCTCAAGCACCAGTATCACCTGGAGAAACAGAAGCCAAGCCAAGCGGATAGAGAAAGAAGGAAACTCTCTGGAAGGAAGAGAAGAAAGCCCATTGGATGGTCTGGGAGAGTCCAAGGCAGTACCCATACTGGGAGGTATTCCAAGTGCCAGCAGCGTCCATTGGACTGGAGTCAGCTAGAGGAATGGAATGGCAGAGATAGGAATCACCAGTGGCTACCTGGAAGAGAGAAGACTGCACATGGAAAGGACTTTCAGACCAAGGCCAGAAGGTATGTGAGAGGAGATCCAGTGTCCAGGGATCAAGATTGGAAGGCTGGACATCAGAATTGGATTACATACTGGCCAGGCTATACAGAGAGGAATTATGATGGCAGGAGAGGCTCAGGTATGAACACTGATCCAGACCCTATCTATAATAGAGAATGGCAACAAGGGAATAAGCATTCTCATGATAGTGCCTTAATGAAAGACTCGTCTGTGCCAATGTATGATAGTGACCCTATGCTGATTGATGAAGGGGGAGATACAGCAGATGAAAATATTACTTACATGGACTGTTCTCTATCTAATTGCTATTGCTAGCTTTCTGTGAGCAAACACATCAGCCATCACAAAGAAACCTAACTTTGTTCTTTATTTCCACTGCAAACAGCTCTTAAAGCAGGATTTGGGTTCACACAGTAGCAGCCAGCCAGCTAAAGGCTTACAGCTGGTCAATTGATAGTAATTAAAGCTGCACCTGATGGTGTGTGTGAGCAAGGGAGAATCACTGCTGAGATCTGCGTGGAAAATAAGCAGAAGTTAACCTAACCAGCAAAGTTTATTCTTTTCTTTGTGCCTTTGTATTTGGTAATTATTTGCTAAGAAAACATTAGCTAATTGCCTGCCAAGCTGAAGGTTGTTTTCTGCTTTGCTTTGTGACTTTTTGTTATCCATTTAAACACTGCAAGCAAGTAACCTCATTTATATTGCTATCAAGCATACTTGTGCTGGGTGAATTAAACCCCATCAATAAGGACTTCCGGTGGCATGGTGAGCTGAGTGGACGTGTCTATCTCGGCTCCGGAGCCCGCGCCCTCCCCCATACCGAATACTTGCGCTAATATTCTTAATTTTAAGCCAGCGTGGGGGAGCAACTTTGCAGGGACGCGGAGGAAGTGTTAACTCTTCCCACACACAGAAATCTGGTGTATGGCCACGAGAATCCCCCGCAGAACCAGAGCACGCGACAGGGAAGATAAGATGGCGGAGAGCAGGCACGAGCTCCCGGGACCCCCAGAAAATACGGCGCTGGTGGCGGAGGTGTCGAGGGCAGTGGTGGGGGCCCTGGAAGGACGACTGGGAGGCCTGTCCACTCAGATGAAGGAGGTGGTTCAGGCAGTGGCGGATTTCACAAAGCGGGTTGAGCATGCTGAAAACCGGATCGGCTCCCTAGAAGACCAGCATGAGCAAGACATCGCCCGGATTCGGAGCCTGGAAGAGACCATAGTCCAACACCAGGAAAAATTAGAAGATTTGGAGAACCGCAGTCGCCGCAACAATTTGCGGTTCATTGGAATCGAAGAAGCTATTGCAGAACGAGATTTGCGGCAATATTTGGAGCGCTGGATCGCCACCTCTCTGAATCTACCTGAGGACGTCGGGCGGGTAGTGCTGGAGCGCGCCCACCGCCTGGGGCCCTCTAGGGCGGGAGACCGTCGCCCGCGGGCGGTGATTGCCCGATTTCTCAACTCCGCGCAGAAAGACGAGGTACTGAGGGCCTCCCGACAGTTGCGGCGGAGGGGAACCTCCAACAACCCGGTTCTGATCTTCCAGGACTATTCTACAGGTGTCTCCCTCAAACGCAAGGCTTACAAAGACTCCTGTAGCAAGCTCATAGAACGCGGGATTCGCTTCACTCTTGCTTATCCAGCGATTCTGCGAATCCATGGTGAAAGAGGGAACCGCGTGTTCAACTCTCCCGAAGAGGCCCGGGACTTCTGTAACAGTTTGGGCTAACCGGAATGTGAGAGTATCACGCTACCGCCAAATTACACAGGAAATATTTTCCTGCCTGAAGAGGAGCACGGGCTGTACTTTTACAACAGTTATTAAGCTGAGAGGGTGAGGGCATACTAACGTCGCGAACTTCCCCCATATCCCACGATGTTACTAGGAGTATCACATGGCCTCTCACAAACTAGTAGACTGCGGAGTGGGGTTGTTGCCTTGCTGACCTGGCTGGAGGGAAGCGAGCATTGGACTGCGGCTGAGCAGCCGCCCTGACCCTATGGGGCATTCACCAACTCCACTTCCGTCTATACTATCAAAACAGCCATCACTTCTTGAGGCCCGAGGAGAACGAGTGATACTAGACTGGCCCCACAGGAATACCCAACTCAATCTGTTATTCTGTATTTAGTTTTTGTTACAGTAGTAGCAGTATGTACCCTGGTTGGCTACAGTTGTATCTGTTCAAAGTTTTACTTTGTTGCCTGTCTTAATTTACGAGTAACGATTGCAATCTGTCTCTTTGGGGAGCCGGAACTCTGGGGCCCCAGGGAAGTTAGGTACAGTTGAATGTTTGGTGGAAGGAAGGGATCTGCTACCGAACTCCCAATGGCGGGGTGGTGCCTACCCGGGGGAGGGGCTCCTGGGAGGCGGGGCTGGGGAGGGGCGGCTCCATCGTGCATCAGCATCAGTGAAAATGCCGGTGGGCCGCTGCTCCTCTGCAAGGGATACCACCATTCCACCGTTCTCCCCACCCACGGTCTGCTCCCTGTTCCCTGCTCCAATAATGATACGGAAGGCACAGCACGAAAGAGATTTGTTAGACGCTCTGTGGTTCTGTGCTGTGCTCATGTTAAGGGGTACACAGAGCCCTACTGCCGGGTTATAGCCTGTGGAGGCATGCAGCTCGGGGAGCAGACCAGATCACTCTACTATTCCCACCCCGATGGGAGGCTCTGGATACCGTGAGGGCTGCTGTCGGCCCTCCCGGTCTCCAATGGGGTTTACCTCCAGCAATAACCGAAGTGTGGTACTGGGGCTGGAGAAGGGCGGGGGGGATGGACGCGCATGCCAACTGCGTCGTGAGCACTTCAGGCAGACGCCCTCTGCACGGAATTGTTTATGTATTGAACCGTGCCATATATTTCAGAGTGGTGCAGGGGTCTGGGAGGCTGTCAGGTAATTGACCGCTCTGCTGGTTTTGGTTGTACGCTGCTGAACCATGGTCACTCCTGCCCTCTTGAGATAGTTGGGCTCTGGGGGGTGCAGCGGGGTTTAATAGAAATAGAACTGGGGATGTCATCGAGCAGTTGGGGAGGGGCGGGGGGCCTACATGCCACAGAGGTTCAGGAGGGACTAGCTTAGGCTAGTGTGAAAGTGATGGAGATGAATGTGAGGGGAGAGAGGGGGGATGGGGGGACGCTAAGGGAAGGGGGGGCGGGGGGGTGCGGGGAAGGGGGGAGAAGTGTTGACATGGATCTCGGAAGTGAGTGTGGAGATAGGGGAAAAACTGGACTGATGGATGGGGGAGAGAGTAAGGGTGGGAATTATAGTTGGGTGTGCTGGAGGAGGTGGTGCGGACTGACACAGAGGGGGGCCCTTGGCTGGGGGGGCTCTCCTTCGCTAAATTACTGGGTGAGTATCTATCGGTCTTCTGTCTCCTTTAACTGTTATGGCTGATTTTACTCGGGTTATCTCCTGGAATGTTTGTGGGCTGGGCTCTCCGGTGAAACGCTCCAAAGTTCTACAACATTTAAAGCGCCACCGTGCGGACATTATTCTATTGCAGGAGACCCATCAAACTGGGGGGGAGCACCAGAAACTGGGATCTGGTTTTAAAGCCCATGTCTACGGGGCCCCGGCTGTGGGGAAAAAGCGGGGGGTGGTGGTTCTAGTGGCCAAATCCATTCCCTGGGAAGAAGAAAAGGTGGTTGTAGACCCGCACGGCCGCTATGTTGGTGTGTGGGGAAGCGTGGCTGGGAGGAAGGTGTTTCTCTGTTCGGTATATGGTCCTAATGTCTATGAGGCTACCTTCTTTCAGGATCTATCTCAATTGCTGGCAGACTCTAGTGGCTATGAGGCCATCATAGGTGGCGACTTCAATGTCACCATGGATAGCAGACTCGACAGGTCGAACCCCTCGGAGAGTGGAAATCCTCGGGCGCGCCGTAGGCTCCGGGGTCTATGTGACGCGTATGGCCTTATGGACATTTGGAGGGTGTTGCACCCCGGAGACAGGGACTACACACACCTATCTCGGGCACATGGTACGTGGTCACGTATCGACTTTTTCTTGGTAGCGGACTCCCTTTTCAGCCGGGTCTCCAAGGCCAATATTGGCCCCCTTGTTATCTCCGACCATGCTATGGTGATACTGGATTTGCGGAGGAGCCACCCTAGTGCAGGTAGAATATGGAGATACCCATTGGAGCTCTGTGGCGATGTCCATTTTGAATCCTTTCTGAAGGAGCGCTGGAAAGAATATGAACTTTTCAATGCCTCCCCGGATATCTCCCCCGCTCTCTTTTGGGAGGCTGGTAAGGCGGTACTCCGGGGGGATATTATCAGTTACCAGAGTCGCCGATGACGGCAACTTAACCAACGGATCATTGGGCTGGAAAAGGAATTGGGCCGAGTGCGCCGGGAGGCCGCGAGTTCACACAGGGGAGTCCATATACGCAGACTCCGGGAAGTACAAACAGAATTAGAGGCGTTGCTTCACCAACGAGCGTACAAATCGCTGTTGTATTACCGCTATAAACTTTACCGGTTTGGGAACAAGGCCGGTAAGCTGATGTCTTCACTATTGAAACCCCCTGGTGGCTCTCGGCAAATAGGGGCCATACGACAACCTGATGGCAAGGTTACCCGTGACTCTGCTAAAATTGAAAAGGTCTTCACTGAATTTTATCAGCAATTATACGTTCAGGAGGAGACTGGGACTTCGGTGGGGCGCTCCTTCCTTGAGGGCTGTGGATTACCTAAGCTGACGGCGGAGCAATTGACTGCCCTCAATTTGCCCCTGTCCGGCCAGGAGGTTCAAGCAGCCATTCGACACCTCAAGAACGGCCGAGCCCCGGGGGTGGATGGGTTCCGAAGTGAATTTTATAAGGCTCTGAGCGATATGGTGGTTGTCCCCCTTATTGGATACTTTGAGGATCTAGTGAGCCGCGGGAAATTTCCGTTTGAGCCCAATAAGGCGTTGATTACCATCCTGCCTAAACCAGGACGAGACCCGCTTCTGCCCGGATCTTACCGCCCCATCTCCCTATTAAATGTAGATACCAAACTTTTGGCCAAGATTATGGCAGATCGGCTGTCGCACATTCTGCCCTCCCTGGTACACCGAGACCAGGCCGGGTTTGTTCGGGGGCGACAGGTCGCATACAATCTACAGCGGATTCTGCTTTCCATTAGCGCAGGGCGACTGGCTGGGGAGACATCGTTGCTTGTTAGTTTCGATGCAGAGAAGGCGTTTGACCGGGTTAGTTGGGTCTTTATGCACCAGACCCTAGAAATGATGGGGTTTGAGGGCCTATTTGTTGACGTGGTTAAACTGTTATACGCTGACCCTCTAGGGGCCCTAATGGTCAACGGAGTCATGTCCCCTGCATTCACCATTCAAAAAGGGACTCGGCAGGGTTGCCCGCTGTCGCCTTTGCTCTTTGTACTGTCGCTGGAGCCCCTGCTACGTCGTATACGAGATGACCCCCAATTTCGGGGCATTCGGGTGGGGAACGATGAATTTCGGGTGGCTGCCTTCGCCGACGATTTGCTGGTGCATTTGGGGGACCCGCAGGAGGGCCTGCCACATTTGTTGCGGCTTATCCAGGAATACGGTGTCCCCTCCGGTCTCCGCCTTAATCTAGACAAATCCGAGGCCCTATACTTAAACCCTGCGGGGCGACTAGGATGGCAGGGACCGTTTCCTCTGCGATGGGCGTCAGGCCATTTTAAATATCTCGGGGTATACCTGCCGGCGCGAGGGGAGGACCTTTACCAGTTAAATGTCACTAAGATCCTGGAGGAGATCTCCAAGTGTGTTGATCGTTGGAGGGATCTCCCCTTATCGTTGGGAGGAAGGGTGGCTCTATGTAAAATGATCCTGCTTCCTAAGATTCTCTACCCCCTCCAGACCCTCCCGCTACTCCTACGGCGGGCGGACCTTCACCAGTTAGAACGTCACTTCAATAGATTCTTGTGGCGGGGCCGTAAACCCCGGGTTCGCCTGGCCGTTTTACAACAACCAAGATCCTTGGGAGGGATGGGTTTTCCCGACGTCCGACGGTACAATATGGCCTGCCTATTACGCCACGTTCGGGACTGGCTGTGGGATCTGTCTGACTGGACTCCGACGGAACAGTTCGTGGCCCTGTTGGCGCCCCTACATCCTCGCTATGTCTTACACGCTCGGACCTTGCGTGGGGTGGCACCGATTATCAGGGATCTCTTTTTGGTTCCGTTTCGAAGGGCGTGGCAATTTTTCTGTGCAGGTCGTCGGATTTCTGCTTACTATACCCCATACCTTCCCATACGGGGTAATGCGGATTTTGCAGCAGGCATGGGATGGAGCCATTTCCGAGTCTGGGAAGACCTAGGCCTGGTGAACCTCGAGCAGGTATTATCTCCAGAGGGTACGTTGGTGGCCTTTGCGGAGCTGCGACGTCGGTGCCCATTGGGGGTCTGGGATGTGTTCCAGTATACACAGCTCTGGAGCTACATTCGTACGATCCCGGCGGAAGCATTGCGAGGCCCAATATGCTCGGACCTTGAGCTAACCCTTATGGGGGGTACCCAGCATACTCGCGTGTCGTTACTCTATCAGATGTTGTGGGATGGGCTGCCCCCGAGTGCTATTGATGCTCTGGCGGCGACCTGGTCGGCGGATTTGGGCGAACACATTGGGGAGGAATCCTTGTTGAGTGGGCTGGCGGCCATTTCCACGGTGAGCACTCAGGTCCTGCATCGGGACACCCAATATCGCCTGGTCCGTCGCCTTTATTTTGCTCCCGTTCGGGCATGGAGGGCGGGCCTTGTGGCAAGTCCTGACTGCCCCAGGTGTGGGGCTGCTAAAGCGACGTTGGGACATATGTACTGGCACTGCCACAGGGCCCAGCTGTTTTGGGGGCGGGTGGTATCACACATCTGTAGATGTGTGCCACAAATGGAACCGCTTACCGCACGCCACTTGGTCTTGGATATATGGGAAGCTAACTGGGGGAGTCTGCTGGGAAGTTGGGTGCTGCGTTGGTTGCGATTGGTGCTGATGTCCGCCCGAATGACTATCATGCAGCGTTGGCTAGATGTCCGGGGACCGGTATATGGGATATGGCGGGTCAGACTCCACAAGCTCCTCCTCATGGAGCGATTAGCAGCGGCTGGTAACGAGCAGCGCTGGGCTCGCTTCCTCCGGAGCTGGGGACCCCACCTACAACTGTTACCAGCGGGGGCCCGCCACCGCGTCTTGGGGGGGCATTGAACTGAACCAAGCTATCATCTCTCTATGGGAAGTCCTGCCACCACAAACCCCGCAGTGAAAGCGGTCTTGGAGTGTTACGGGCCCGGGAGCGTTTCTGCCGGGGGGTCTACCTCTGTGTTGTTCTCTATCTTTCCCATTGTTCCTGTCCGTACTTTCTGTCTGTTTGCTTCCTTTGCCTTTTCCCCACTTCTCAAAGTTAGCTAAACTACCAGGCTGATTGCTAGTTGGAGGTTCTGGGAAATTAAGAACACTAAGCCCCTTCTGCTCTCTAGTTCTCTCTATCATCTTCAATTACCCACCCACTTCCACACGTTAGACGAAGACTGTATAGGGTTGGGGGGGGGTTGGGGGGTTAGGGGGGGAGTCATAGCTAGGTTACTCCGCAAGGATATAGATCTGGGAGAAGAGTAAACCCTGGATCTGTACCCCAAAGTCAGCGGCAGCCATGAGGGGGGTGGGGGGGGATGAGGCCCGTAAGGTTTAAGATTGGCGATCATATTATTTCCTATTCCTCTTGCACCCATGGCACCCCCCTATGGTTTAATACTTATCCCCGCAGTGTGGACTTGAGATGCCCCCCCTCCCTGGTAGGGAGGGGAGGTTCTATTGTTCTATTGTTCTGTCGTTTTCATTATCCATGATTGCTCGAAGTGGACGCTGCCTGTTTTATTTGTCTTACTGTTTCAGTTGTCACATTGGTTTATCATTGCTTTGCCTGTTGTAATGTTTTTCATGCTGTAAATAATAAAACATATTTGAACATAAACCCCATCAATAAAAGAAGTATTTTATTGACCTTACCACTTGGTTTCACAACTCAATTATTGTCATCAGCTGTGTTTGGGAGTGAATGAACTACAATACCCACAATACCTTGCAAGAATCATATGAATATATGCATCGTCAAGATTGTGTAAGTTCTCACCCTAGGCAGCCGTCTGACAAATGGCGTAGTTTTTCGGATTGCTTTTGCACCAAGAGGATTTATTTGCTGTGGATTACAAATAAAATTCAAGTTTGAAGCTGAAAGAAGATTTTTTTTTTCCCTCATCTACACTTTGGAGGAGAAGTGGTTGTTCCAGGAAGCTGTCCCAGATGAAAAGACCCTGTGCAAAGCTGGATTCATCACTGAGACAAGGTAATATGTACCTGGGCATGTCTAGTGGTGGATATGTGTAAGCACAGGGGGTAATTGAAAAAAAAAAAAGTTGAAAAAAACCACACCTGGTTGGAAGGTGCTGCACTTTGGGGTTTTTTTTCTCTTTATTTCTTGCAGGGGTCAAGATGGATCCGAGGGAGATGGCTCAGTGGATGGCAGCCCAATTTAGCAAGCAGCAGGAGCTATCACAGCAGGCCCAGGACACTGCTATGAAGGCCTTAATGGAACAGCAGAAGCCAGTGCTTGATCTGGTGCAAGCTCTAGTTCAGCTGCAGAGCCAAAGTGGAACAAGTAGTTAGTACTGGTACACCACATGTGGACAATGTGGGACTCAATCAAGGGATTGGGGCATTTAATTTTGGGAAATTAACTCCAGATGATAATGTTGATGATTTTCTAGAGTCTTTTGAAAGAGTGGCACAGGCTTTAGCATGGCCAGAGACCCAGTGGGCAGTAAGGCTGGCAGCCTCATTAACTGGTGAGGCACTAGCAGCTTACAGAGCAATGCCAGCAGCCCAGGCTTTGATTTATAAGGATGTAAAGGCAGCTATTAGAGATCGCCTAGGGTTGTCTATTTCAGAGTATAGGCGAATGTTTAGAGCTGTTACATTGAAAGTGGGTGAGACACCCAGGGCTCTGAGTCAGAGAATCAGAAGTTTAGCTGTAAAATGGTTGGAGCCTGAGCAAAAGACAGTAGAAATGTTATTAGATATTATAATGCTGGAACAATTTATGCTTGGGGTACCTAAAGATTTGAATGTTTTTCTTATACAGCAAAATTGCCAAAATCTTGGAGAGGCAACCATGCTAGCAGAGAGATTCTTGGAAGCCACGCAGGCTAGATGTGCTGTATCAGAAAAGGGAATAATTAAGAATGTTTCTGAAAATGAATGTACTGTATCAAACCAGATGACACAGTGGAATAGAAAGAAATGTTTCAAGTGTGGAAAAGTGGGACACTTAGAGAAGAGATGCCAGACACACACTAGTTTAATGGGTCTGGATTTAAAACAGCCCAAGGAAGGATTTCTTTTGATGGTTAATGTGCAGGGAATTACCACAAATGCATTATTAGACTCTGGGGCAGACCAGAGTATGATGTCAAAAAGGCTTTGGAAGAGGATAGAGGCCCAAGAAAGATTTGTGCCTAGAACCCCTGAAAGCCAAGTTCACATCAGATGCATTCATGGTGCTGCAACATCATATCCCACCTATAGGCTAAAGGTTAAGTGCCTGGGGGAACAAGAGGAAGTCCTATTAGCAGTGGTGCCTAGGCTACCCTTTGATTTGGTTCTAGGAAGAGACTGGCCAAGATTTAAGCAGGGTCTAGTGGAAGGACTAGGAAAGAAGGAGGGAGAAGGTTTAATGGTAGTAGCTCCCGGGCCTTTATTTGGAAGTCCTCAGACCCCAGCTAAAAAGATGGTTAAGCGTCCAGAAGACCAAGCTACCCCAAAGCAGATATTCGTCCTAAAGTACCATAAGGTCTCCGAGAAGGCCCAAGCTCCTAAGCAGGCAACCCCTCAATCTGCTGGGTTTGACCTGTGCAGCATAGAAAATGTGATTGTACCTAGCCAAGGGAGAGCCCTGGTTGACACAGGTCTCCAAGTGGAAATACCAATTGGATGTTATGGGAGAGTAGCCCCAAGGTCCGGATTAGCCCTTAAATATTTCATCGATGTGGGTGCGGGAGTAATTGATCCCGATTACAGGGGCAATATTAAAGTTCTGTTGTTTAACTTTGGACAGAATGAGTATCACGTGAAGACAGGAGACAAAATTGCCCAATTGATTTGTGAGAGGCTGGGTTTTCCACCTGTGGAGGAGGTCACATCCCTAGAGAATTCTGAACGTGGAGCCAAAGGCTTTGGTTTTACTGATGTCAAAGGGGTTAAAAGCTTAGCTGCCACCTGTGCCCGAGAGAGGGAGGTGTGTGAAGAGGAAGATTTGGGACCCCAGGTATCTGATTGTAAAGAAAAATCAGAGCCCCAAATAGGTGAGGACCTGACAATGGTACAACAGGAAGAAATTAGGAAGTTGCTTAAGGAATTCCCAGATGTGTTGACACCCATACCTGGGGAGACCCATTTGGTGGCCCATGAAATAATAACTCCACCGGGGAAATTGGTTCGTCAAAGGCCATACCGCTTGCCTGAAGCCAAAAGACAGGAGGTAGTGGCACAAGTCCAGGAGATGTTGGACATGGGGGTAATAGAAGAGTCAAAGAGTCCCTGGAATAGCCCCATAGTCCTGGTGCCGAAGCCTGATGGATCCTTAAGATTTTGTATTGACTTCCGGCAGGTAAACGCCATATCAGTTTTTGATGCATATCCAATGCCAAGAATTGAGGAGCTGTTGGACCAGCTGGGACAGGCTCAATACTTAACCACCCTTGATATGACAAAAGGATATTGGCAAATCCCTCTCACCAGGGAGTCGAAGCCGAAGACTGCGTTCAGCACCCCCGTTGGCCTTTTCCAGTTCAAGAGGATGCCTTTCGGACTGCATGGAGCAGCGGCTACCTGCCAAAGGTTAGTGGATCAGGTACTTCGACCCCACCAAAGTTATGCTTTTGCATACATGGATGATGTCATAATCCATAGTAACACCTGGGCGGAGCATTTGAAGAGGATCAGGGCAGTCTTGTGCTCTATGAAGCAAGCGGGAATCACTTTAAACCCGAAGAAGTGTGCCTTTGCGAATAGGGAGGTAAAATACCTAGGCCACCTAGTGGGAAGAGGAAAAATTAAACCTCTATTAAGCAAAATAGATAGCATCAGGAATTTTCCTCCTCCAACAACAAAGAAACAACTAAGAAGTTTCTTAGGACTTATTGGATACTACCGCCGGTTTATACCGCAATTCGCAGAGAAAAGTGCCATTTTCACGGATATGCTGCGAAAGAATTGTCCAAACCAGATAAAGTGGACACCAGAAGCTGAAAAAGCGTTTTCAGTATTAAAAGAAAAATTGTGTACAGGACCGGTACTGAAAGGAGTAGACTTCAAGAAACCCTTTCTGGTTCAAACCGATGCATCGGATGTAGGGCTAGGAGCGGTCCTATCCCAGTGCCATGATGGGGAGGAGCATCCTGTGATGTACCTGAGCAGGAAGTTGTCACCGGCTGAACAAAAGTATTCCACGATAGAAAAAGAGTGTTTGGCTATCAAGTGGTCAGTGGAGGCGTTAAGGTTTTACCTTACAGGGAGAAAGTTCCAGTTGGTCACGGACCATGCCCCACTTAAGTGGTTGCAGCAAATGAAGAACCACAATGCCAGGTTGACACGCTGGTACATGGCCTTACAGGCGTTTGATTTCCAAGTTGAACATCGTGCCGGGAAGTTACACAAGAATGCGGATGCACTTTCCCGTATTACGGACTGTAGAGAAGAAGTTTCACCAGTAAAACCAGTCCGTAATAACTTAAGCAAGGGGGTATGTGATAAGGAAGCTTATCATAGCTCAGGTAGGAGCTATAGAAAAGATGATGTGACTCTGAACAAGCAACCTGTCAGTTCTGGTAGAAGTAAGAAAACAGAGTTTTCACCTAAAAGACTACCAGTCCCAGAATGCACCAGGTTTCCAGCAACCATGAGAGGGGCTGAAGTGAGAAAACGTGTGTGCAATCAAGAGAGCTATGAGGTAATCCCTAAGCACTCATCTCAAAGGGCAGGGCCTGATTCAACACAGCTGCGCTGTGTTAGGGAGGAGCACACATTAGGACAGAATAAGAATAGAGCTTATTCTTCAGATAACAGTTACTACAAGCTCCAGCCAAGCTTCAGACACAGATACAGCAACGGCTACAAGCTCAAGCACCAGTATCACCTGGAGAAACAGAAGCCAAGCCAAGCGGATAGAGAAAGAAGGAAACTCTCTGGAAGGAAGAGAAGAAAGCCCATTGGATGGTCTGGGAGAGTCCAAGGCAGTACCCATACTGGGAGGTATTCCAAGTGCCAGCAGCGTCCATTGGACTGGAGTCAGCCAGAGGAATGGAATGGCAGAGATAGGAATCACCAGTGGCTACCTGGAAGAGAGAAGACTGCACGTGGAAAGGACTTTCAGACCAAGGCCAGAAGGTATGTGAGAGGAGATCCAGTGTCCAGGGATCAAGATTGGAAGGCTGGACATCAGAATTGGATTACATACTGGCCAGGCTATACAGAGAGGAATTATGATGGCAGGAGAGGCTCAGGTATGAACACTGATCCAGACCCTATCTATAATAGAGAATGGCAACAAGGGAATAAGCATTCTCATGATAGTGCCTTAATGAAAGACTCGTCTGTGCCAATGTATGATAGTGACCCTATGCCAGGGGTCTCAAACACGCGGCCCGCGGGCCGCATGCGGCCCGCGAGACAACTTTGTGCGGCCCGCGACGGCGGAAAACCAAAAATCCCCCAAAACCCTGGCGTCTGCTGCTGCCGTTGCCGCCGTGGCAGCAGCAGAATCAATTGTCAAATTAAAAAAAAAAACTGACTTCTGCTGCTCAAGCAGCTGTCCTGCGGCCCCTTTCCCTCTGCCCGGAGATCCGACTCTGCTCTCAGCGGCGTGCTTTTCAAGCCGCGAAGAGAGTATTCCCCTCTCGCGCGGCTTGAAAAACCGCGCGAGAGGGGAATACTCTCGTCGCGGCTTGAAAAGCACGCCGCTGATAGAGCAGAGTCGGATCTCCGGGCAGAGGGAAAGGGGCCGCAGGACAGCTGCTTGAGCAGCAGAAGTCAGTTTTTTTTTTTAAATTTGACAATTGATTCTGCTGCTGCCACGGCGGCAACGGCAGCAGCAGAAGCCAGGGTTTTGGGGGTTTTTTTTGTTGGCCGGTAATGAGCTATGGAGGGGCTGACTGAACTGGAAGTGGGCTATTGGCAGAGGGGGGAGGGGGGGGGGTTATGACTGGTAATGGGCTGGGGGGGGGTTATAACTGGTAATTGGCAATGTTGGGGGCTAGGAATGGAAATGGGCAGATGGGGGTTAGGACTGGAAGTGGGCTATTGGCAGGGGGGGTTATGACTGGTAATGGGCTGGGGGGGGGGTTATAACTAGTAATGGGCTATGGTGGGGGCTAGGACTGGAAATGGGCAGATGGGGGTTAGGACTGGAAGTGGGCTATTGGCAGGGGGGGGTTATGACTGGTAATGGGCTATGGTGGGGGCTAGGACTGGAAATGGGCAGATGGGGGTTAGGACTGGAAGTGGGCTATTGGCAGGGGGAGGGTTATGACTGGTAATGGGCTATGGTGGGGGCTAGGACTGGAAATGGGCAGATGGTGGTTAGGACTGGAAGTGGGCTATCGGCAGGGGGGGGTTATGACTGGTAATGGGCTATGGTGGGGGCTAGGACTGAAAATGGGGTGATGGGGGTTAGGACTGGAGGTGGGCTGATTGGGGGGTTAGGACTGGTAATGGCCTATGAGGGGAGGTAAGACTGAAAATGGGGTGATGGGGGATACGACTGCAAGTGGGCTATGGGGGGGACTAGGACTGGTAATGGGCTATGGGGGGGGTAAGACTGAAAATGGGGTGATGGGGGGGTAAGAC
Source organism: Ichthyophis bannanicus (assembly GCA_033557465.1). Taxonomy (NCBI): domain Eukaryota; kingdom Metazoa; phylum Chordata; class Amphibia; order Gymnophiona; family Ichthyophiidae; genus Ichthyophis; species Ichthyophis bannanicus. The sequence continues at coordinate 795,342,374 of CM066036.1, forward strand.
TGGAAGTGCGCTATGGGGAGGTTAGGACTGGTTATGGGCTATGGGGGGTCTAGGACTGGTAATGGGCTGGGGGGGTTGCTAGGACTGGAAATGGGCAGATGGGGGTTAGGACTGGAAGTGGGCTATTGGCAGGGGGGGGTTATGACTGGTAATGGGCTATGGTGGGGGCTAGGACTGGAAATGGGCAGATGGTGGTTAGGACTGGAAGTGGGCTATCGGCAGGGGGGGGTTATGACTGGTAATGGGCTATGGTGGGGGCTAGGACTGAAAATGGGGTGATGGGGGTTAGGACTGGAGGTGGGCTGATTGGGGGGTTAGGACTGGTAATGGCCTATGAGGGGAGGTAAGACTGAAAATGGGGTGATGGGGGATACGACTGCAAGTGGGCTATGGGGGGGACTAGGACTGGTAATGGGCTATGGGGGGGGTAAGACTGAAAATGGGGTGATGGGGGGGTAAGACTGGAAGTGCGCTATGGGGAAGTTAGGACTGGTTATGGGCTATGGGGGGTCTAGGACTGGTAATGGGCTGGGGGGGTTGCTAGGACTGGAAATGGGCTGAGTGGAAGGGGGGCTTGAACTGCAAATGGCTGATGGGGAGGGGGGCTTGGAATGGAAATGGGCTGTGAGGGGAGGGAGCTAGGATTGGAAATGGGCTGATGGGGGGCTAGGATTGGAAATGGGCTGATGGTGAGGCTAGGATAGGACTGGAAATGGACTGATGCAGGGACTAGAAAGGAGCAGATGCTGGGTGGGGCTGGAACTAGAAGGGAGCTGATGTTGGGGGAGGATTAGAATGGGATGGAGCTGAGAAAGTGAAATGGAGAGGGGAAAAATATTTTGTCTGGAAGAGAAGACAAATCTACAATTGGCCAGGTATTGGGAGAGTAAGTGGGGATTGAGGATGGAGGGGTAAAATTTGAGTGGATGAAATAGGAATGAGGAAAGAGCAAAAGGAGAAAGATTAGTATGTTAAAGCAGATGTAGAGAGAGAGAATGGAAAAAAACTAGAAGAGAGAAGAAAGGACAAATGGACAGCAGACGATGGAGATAGCAGAAGACACGAAGAAACCAGAAGTGGCTGGAGCAATTGCAACTGAAAAAAAATGCACAAAAGGTAGAAAAATATCTCTTTATTTTGAATTTATTAACTGGAATATGTCAGCTCTGGGAAATGTGCATCATTAATGTCTGTGCTTTGGTACAAGAAATTATTTATAGTTTTATTTCTACAGTGCTGAGGTATTCTGTGTAATTCCTATTTGACATTGCTACTTGTTCTCTTTTCCCAGTAGGTCATGTATTGTTCTCTGAAATGTATTGATTTAATATTTGCAGTGTTGCCTTTTGATAGGTAGGGTCTGGTGCTTTGTGAGTCCTGGTAGTGCTGTTATGATACGGGGGGTTTGCTATGGGTTCCAAATGGGCAGTGTTAGTAGTAGTTCCTAATGTGCCTGGCGGTTGGCACTGGATTATAGTAATATAGAAATTTTCTAGTCTTTCTTTATCCATGCACTCATTATGCAACATTATGCAAATATTTATGCAAATGAGGCCCCTTATGCAAATGAGGCCCGTGTCTTATGCGGCCCCCGGGTTACTTTACAAGTCCTCATTCGGCCCTCAAAGCAATTTGAGTTTGAGACCCCTGCCCTATGCTGATTGATGAAGGGGGAGATACAGCAGATGAAAATATTACTTACATGGACTGTTCTCTATCTAATTGCTATTGCTAGCTTTCTGTGAGCAAACACATCAGCCATCACAAAGAAACCTAACTTTGTTCTTTATTTCCACTGCAAACAGCTCTTAAAGCAGGATTTGGGTTCACACAGTAGCAGCCAGCCAGCTAAAGGCTTACAGCTGGTCAATTGATAGTAATTAAAGCTGCACCTGATGGTGTGTGTGAGCAAGGGAGAATCACTGCTGAGATCTGCGTGGAAAATAAGCAGAAGTTAACCTAACCAGCAAAGTTTATTCTTTTCTTTGTGCCTTTGTATTTGGTAATTATTTGCTAAGAAAACATTAGCTAATTGCCTGCCAAGCTGAAGGTTGTTTTCTGCTTTGCTTTGTGACTTTTTGTTATCCATTTAAACACTGCAAGCAAGTAACCTCATTTATATTGCTATCAAGCATACTTGTGCTGGGTGAATTAAACCCCATCAATAAAAGAAGTATTTTATTGACCTTACCACTTGGTTTCACAACTCAATTATTGTCATCAGCTGTATTTGGGAGTGAATGAACTACAATACCCACAATACCTTGCAAGAATCATATGAATATATGCATCGTCAAGATTGTGTAAGTTCTCACCCTAGGCAGCCGTCTGACAGGTTCCACATTAGGAACCACCACCCAGGAAAAAGATTTAGGCATCATAGTGAATAATATGTTAAAACCCTCTGCCCAGTGTGCAGCGGCAGCCAAGAGAGCAAATAGAATGCTAGGAATCATAAGGAAAGGAATGGAAAATAAAACAAAGGATATTAAAATGCCTCTGTATCATTCCATGGTGCAACCACACCTTGAATATTGTGTGCAATTCTGGTCGCCGTATCTTAAAAAGGATATAGCATAATTAGAAAAGGTACAGAGAAGAGCCACTAAAATGGTAAAGGGGGTGGAAAGATATCCCTATGAAGAGAGGCTAAAAAGGTTAGGCTCTTCAACCTGGAAAAGAGACGGCTGAGGGGAGATATGATAGAGGTCTATAAATTAATGAACGGAGTGGAATGGGTAAACGTAGATTGATTGTTTACGTCATCAGAATATAGAAAGACTAGGGGACATGCAATGAAGCTACAGGATAACCTATTCAAGACTAATAAGAGAAAATATTTTTTCACTCAACGTGTAATCAAATTCTGGAATTTGTTACTGGAAGATGTAGTAAAAGCTGTTAGTGTATCTGGGTTTAAAAAAGGTTTGGACAAGTTCCTGGAGGAAAGGTCCATAAACCATTATTAAAAGGGACCCAGGATATCACTGCTTGACCCAATGCTAGCATTGTGGAACCTGTGTCTTTTGGGGAAACTCCTAGGTACGTATGACCTAGATTGGCCACTATTGGAAACAGAATATTGGGTTTGATGGACCTTTGGTCTGACCCAGTATGGCATATCTTATGTTCTTATGTTTTTAAGGTTTATAGTGTGGTAAAACCACCAGTAAAACTATTGCATTAACTGGTAGGTAGCCTTAAAATAAGACAATAAAACAAGTCCACTTTCTCATCATACTAAAAACCAGGGCTTTTTTTTGAGTGGGTACACAGTGGTAAGGAGTGCCGGCACCTTTTGCATTGCCTCCTAAAATTGACCCATGGGCTTCATGTATTAATGAAGGAGCCCTGCGAATGAGTACCAGCACCTTTTTTCTAGGAAAACTTCACTGCTAAAAATTATGCCCCCTCAACTATCTGCTTCCCATGGAAAACACAACACTAAATTTTGGCATGATGTTTTACTTTCACCTTAGAACAGAATTTTTACTACAGCCCTGAGCTGTAGTAAAGATTCTGGCATGGGAGCTAAAAGATCATCTGAGGTGACATGCTGAACTTCACGTCAGATGACTCTGGTAAACTATTATCCCTGGTGGCCCAAATGAGCTCCAGGGGATGTCCCACATCCTCTCACACTGATGGTCCGTGTGCCTCAAAACCTTCTCCTGCTCCCCTGAAAAATCCTGGTGGTCCAACTGGAGATAGTGCTGTGATGCCATGATATATATCCAAACATACTACTAGGGGTCATGCACAACCAGTTTCTATGATGGCAGCTGAAGAGAATGCCATGGGATGTCCCATCATGATGGCTAAGGTGAGATTTTACTTAGCAGTTAATGTCCTTTCCTTGAGTCCTGCTAGACCAGTCCAGACAAGTGGGTTGTGTTCTCCTACCAGCAGATTGGTAAAGACAAAGAATCAATGAAAAGCCCAGGTTTCAATGACATGACTCCTATGCCTCTATTCCCCTCAGCCACAGAGGTCTCTTCAGTATTCATCCCAAAGCATAAGGGAGAAACATGGCGAGCCTCACACAACCTCAATCGTGGGCAACAAGAAGTAATTAATAGTAGAGAATTATGTACAGGAAAGCATAAACAGAAGGCTGTTAGAGAAGAGGAATCTGCAGAACAGAGTATAAAAATCATAGCAGACCCAAGGGTACCGCAGCAGCAGAACAGAGCAAAGACATTCAGAAACATAGAAACATGACGACAGAAAAAGACCACATGGCCTATCTAGTCTGTCCTTCCATAACAACAACTACAACAGTCCACTTTTTACCTTTAGAGATCCTCTGTGTTGGTCCCATGCTTTTTTGAATTCAGTTACTGTCCTCATCTCTACCACCTCCACTGGGAGACTATTCCACGGATCCACTACTCTTTCCGTAAAGAAATATTTTCGCATATCACTCCTGAATCTATCTCCCTTCACCCTCATCCCATGTCCCCTTGTAGCAGAACTTGCTTTCAATTGAAAGAGGCTCTCTCCCTGAACATTTATGCCACGGAGGTATTTAAACATCTCAATCATATCACCTCTATCCCGCCTTTCCTCTAAGGTGTACATATTAAGATCCTTAAGTCTGTCCTCATATGCTTTATAATGAAGCCCATTAATCATTTTAGTAGCAACCCTCTGCACCGACTCCATCCTGTTCACATCCTTTTGAAGGTGCGGTCTCCAGAATTGCACACCATACTCCAAATGAGGTCGCACCAAAGACTTATACAGAGGCATTATCGCCTCCTTTTTTCTGCTAGCCATTCCTCTCCGTATGCAGGAAGGAGCTATAGAAAAGGTGAAGTGACTCTGAACAAACAACCTGTCAGTTCTGGTAGAAATAAGAAAACAGAATTTTCCCATAAAAGACTACCAGTCCCAGAATGCACCAGGTTTCCAACAGCCATTAGAGGAGCTGAAGTGGGGAAACGTGTGTTCAATCAGGAGGGCTATGAGGTAATCCCTAAGCACTCATCTCAAAGGGCAGGGCCTGATTCAGCACAGCTGCGCTGTGTTAGGGAGGAGCACTCATCAAGGCAGAATAAGAGTAGAGTTTATTCTACAGATGACCATCTTCATGATCACCTTGGATATACAGAGAAGGATCATCAGTTTCATCTGAAGGATCATCAGAAGCAGAAGCCAAACCGGACGGACAGAGAGGGAAAGAGACCCTTTGGAAGAAGGAAGAGAAAAGCCTTTGAGAGGTCTAGAAGAGTCCAAAGCAGTACGTATACTGGGAGGCATTTCAAGGGCCAGCATACACCATTGGACTGGGGAAAGCCAGAGGAATGGTGCTGCAGAGCTAGGAATCACCAGACGCTACCTGTGAGGGAGACGGCTGCACGTGGAAGGGACCCTAAGACCTGTGCCAGAAGGTATGTGAAGAGAGATCCAGTGTCCAGGGATCTGGATTGGAAGGCTGGACATAAGAACTGGACTACATACTGGCCAGGCTATATAGAGAGGAACTCTAACAGCAATGGAAGCTCAGGTATGAACACTGATCTATGCCCTAGCTATAACCTTGAAAGACAGCAGGGAAACAAGTATTCTCCTGAAAGTGCTCCATTGAGAGATTCATCTGTGCCAATCCATGATATTGAACCCATGCTTGTTGAACAAGGGGGAATAATAGCAGATGAAGATCCTGTTTATATGGACTGCTCTCTATCTAAACTCCGTTGGTAACTTTCTGTTATAAAGTACAGCAACCATCACAAAGAAATATAAATTTGTTCTTTAATCTACTCAGAAAAGCTCCTGAATCAGGATTTGACCCACACAGTAGAAAGCAAGCCAGCTAAGGGGTTTCAGCTGGATAACTGCTAGCAATTAAGCCTTACCTAATTGCTTGTGAGCTAGGAGAGAATCACTTCTGAATCTGTGTGGGAAGTAATCAGAAGTTAACCTGAAAAGAACAGTTTTTTTCTTTCTTTGTGGCTTTTCCTTTGTTAGATATATGCTAAGAAAACATTAGCTGATTGCCTGACAAGTTTAAAGGTTGTTTTCCTGATTTTGATTTTGACTTTGTTTTTCCAAGTTAACACTGAAAGCAAGTAACCTGATTTATGTGCTACCAAGCATATCTGTGTTCGGAGAAATAACCCCATAAATAAATATCTTATTGGCTTTACCCAAGAGCACAACTAAATTATTGTCAGCAGCTGTGTCTGGTGTGAATGAACTACATTGCCCACAATACCTTGCAAATCATATAGATATATGCACTTGTCAAGACTGTGAAGATTCTCACCCAGGCAGCCGTCTGACAGTACCTAGCAGTTTCCCCAAGAGACACAAGTTTCACAATGCTTGTACTGGGTCAAGATCCTGGATTGGTCTAGCAGGACTCAAGGAAAGGACATCAACTGCTAAATAAAATGTCACCTTCCATATTGTCTTGCTAGATCTGTCCAGACAAGTGGGATGCATGAACATTACAGCACCACTGGGCAGGAAGAAGACACAGTAGCTTGCAAAACCTTTGAGCCAAAGATCGTGTCCACCCGTGTGTGGGCATCCATGTGGAAATGCTTGCCAAGGGGAAAGTGATGCCCTTGTTGCTGCCTGACAATGTTTCCAGGGGCCATCGAGCTCTGCTCTGCACACAAGAACACTCATGTCTGGGTAGAATAGACATGCAAACCCTCCAGAACCAGTCAGGTCCGCAGCAGATATGCCAAGGCAATGGAATCCTGAATCCAGCGCCACAAAGTTGATGTGGCCGCTGCATCACCTTTGCGCGGGCCAGCAAACACAAAGAAGATGGTCGGCCTTATGAAAGGAATCCATAGCTTCCAAGTACCAGAGAAGCACCCTCTGGACATCCCCAAAGCAAAGATCCTTATCCTTCTCCTCAGAAAAGAAGGGCAAACAGACCACCTGACTCATGTGAAGGAAGAAAGCATGTTAGGCAAGAAGGAAGGCAAAGGCCAAATGGAAACGGCCTCCTTTGAAAAAAAGACAGATAAATATCCCAGCAAGACAGAGCCTGCAGCTCGGAAATCTGCCTTGCAGAATAAACCGTGACCAAGACAGTCTTGAGCATCAAATCCTTTATAGTAGTGCACTTCAATGGCTCAAGGGCACCGCCACCAGGGCCCTGAGCATCAGACACAGATCTCAAGAAGGAATCACAGACCAAAGGGGAGTATGCAGACGCTGAACCCCCTGGAGAAGTGTGAGATGTCTGGGTGCAAGGCCAGAGACTTACCAGCAACTGGACCTCAGAAACAGGCCAAAGCTGCCACCTGAACCTTCAGGGAGCTAAGGGAAAAGCCTCTCTCCAGACCATCCTGCAGAAAGACCAGCAGGAAGGGCACCTTGGCTGTCTCAAGATCCAATGGCTGAGCGCTGCACCATTGCTTAACGAGAAACCAAATCCACACATATGCTAGCTTGGGAGACGTCCTCCAGGCTCTGAGCAGAAACTGCTTCTTGAGAGTAACCCCTACATGCTAGCTGTCTCCTTTCAAGAGCCAAGCCATAAGTGAGAAGGGAGCCGGGTCCTCCAGGATGATCGATCCCTGCCACAATAGTCCCTGAGATGGAGGCAAACTAAGAAGAGGAACCTGCAGCAGATGCATCAAGTCTCCAGATCACATTCTTCTTGGCTAATCCAGCACCACTTCCTGCCTGGATGGTGTTCTATACACCTAATCACATGCTCCACCAGGGGCCACAGAGGAAACATGCACAGCAGGTGCCGACTGGGTGTGCCAGGGCATCAATGCCCTCTGACTCCATCTCCATGTGGTGACTGAAGAAATAGCAAATTTGGCACTGGAGTGGATTGCCATCAGATCCATTTTGGGTTGATTCCAGAGGTGCAGAATCAACTTAGATGCCTCCTGATTCAACTCCTACTCTCCAGGATCCAGATAGTGCCAGCTGAGGAAGTCCACTTCCACATTGTCCATCCTGGCAATGTGCAGAGCCAACAAGGTTAGGAGGTTCTTCTCTGCACAGGGAAACAGGAGAGCCATCTCCAGAGCTATCCCAGCACTCTGATTACATAAGCCACTGCTGTGGTGTCTGAAAACACTTGAACCACCCAGTGTTGACCAGAGGCCGGAAACACAGAAGAGCAAACCTGATGGCCTTTGCCTCAAAGCAGTTGATGGATTACACCCTTCTTGATACTTTTTGATCACACTGCGTATGCAGCCCTTACAACAAATTTTCCTGGCTCACCATGCTTTTCTTGTCCCCAAATAATAATTTTGTGGTGGTGACCCACCCATGCACTCCATCTAGCCTCTTTATTTCCCTCTCTTCTTGATGCAACTTGGGGTTTTCAGCCAGCAGGCTGTGAGAAGCCTGGCCTCAGTCTCTGTGGGCCTTCCCGTTACCGAGATCCTCCACCTCGTTTGCAGAGAGTAGCAAAAAAATTCAGGCAGAGGAGATGCTCTTTGTGATGCAGACAGGGCTGGTGGTAGTCGCCTACGGGCTAATGCAGAAATATGTGTGCAAAGGGCACGTTAGCCTAACGCAACTTATACACACAAGTTCCGCCATACCAAATACAGAAAAGAGATTGATGCATGCATAAACAGCAAAGGAAAGGTTTGCTCACACAGCAACACTAACTGTATTAAATTATATGCAAATGAGTTGCATGTATTAAAATAGCATGCTAATAAGGTCTGTACCCGATGCAGAGAAAAGCATAGGGGATTACATAATCAGCAGGAGTGCCAATATTTCTATGCCTGGTCTGAGGTGGCTTAAACATCTTGCACGTGTAGGGAAAGACTATTTCAGGGTAAGTCCCAATGAACAGTTACCTTCAACGTGAAAATGTTCTGTGTAGAAGCGAAAGTTCAGCGTTCAAGAAAGAGAAATTAGACTTACCTGCTAATTGTTGCTCCTTGAACTCCAGTTCAGTCCCTCACCTCTGGGTTGTGCACCTCTTCCCGCAGCATGGAGACTGGCCATGTCAGAACTGTGACACCACTGTAGATATCCTGCTGGCACCTCCCACCAGCTCCCAGTGATCCAATGACAAAGCAGACTCAAAGGAGCAACAAATAAGTAGCTATAATATTAAATACAATTTAACTCTAACTAAATCCCCATAAATGAGAGGATAACTCTCCTTCTCCCGTTTGCAGAAACAGTACGGAAAGGAAAGAGAAGAAAGAATACAAGGTATACTTTACCTGAATAGAGAGCACATTTGCTGAACTTCTCCTTCTGGATTGTAGTCGCCGTGCATCATACAGCATGCTTTGTGGAAACTGACCAAAAGACCCCCGGGCGGGAATCGGGACTGAACTGGAGTTCCTCAAGGAACAACAATTAGCAGGTAAGTCTAATTTCTCTTTCCTTATCGAACCTCCAGTTCAGTCCCTCACCTCTGGGATGTAACAGAGCAATAAACTATTGGGAGGGACCTGTCCACCCGGACTGCAAAACTGCTGACCAGAAACAGGCATCCCCAGCCGCTTGAACATCCAGGTGGTAATGTTTACTAAAAGTATGCAAGGAAGATCAAGTGGCTGCTCTGCAAATCTCAACTGGCAGAACTAAGCTATGCTCCACCCACGAAGCCGCTTGCGCTCTAGTAGAATGAGCCCGCAGCCCCAAGGGCACCTGGCGACATTGCAAGATATAAGCTGATATAAGCAATTGCTTCACAAACCCATCTGGAAATTGAAGCTTTGGCCGCCGCTTCACCTTTACGCGGCTCACCAAAGAGAACGAACAAGCGGTCAGACTTGCAGAAGGACTCCGAGACCTTCAAGTATCGCCGAAGTACCCTCTTAATGTCTAACAAACGCAAACTACGGTCTGACACGGTCTCCCCCGAAACACCCAAAACGGGCAAAGAGACCGACTGATTCACATGAAATGGCGAAACTACTTTTGGTAGGAAAGACAGTATGGGACGCAACACCACTTTTTCCCTAGAGAAAGTCAGAATCGGTTCCCGACAGGACAAAGCCTGCAACTCAGTGATTCGACGTGCAGAGCAAATGGCTACCAAAAATTCTGTCTTCAAAGTCAAATCCTTTAGGGAAGCCTGATGCAAAGGCTCAAAAGGCTCCTAAAACCAGATTGAGATCCCACAGAGGAGAAAACACCCTGCACAAAGGACGTAGACGGGATACCGCTCTCAAGAAACAGACAACATCGGCATGGACCCTCAAAGGACCCCCTTGCACCTTTCCTTGGTAACAAGAAATAGCTGCCAACTGCACCCTTAACAAACTGGCAGCCAATCCCTTATCAAACCCGTCTTGTAAGAAACTCAACACTGTCAGTACAGATACTGAGGCCAGACGAAACTGACGTTGAGCACACCAGTCCTCAAAAACACGCACATATGCTAAGGAAGTGGACCTCTTTCTGGCCAGAAGCAAGGTGTCAATCACCGCCTTGGAATAACCCTTCTTCCTTAACCGAGCCCTTTCAATGGCTAAGCCGTAAGTGAGAACCGATGTACCTGAGGCATTCATAGAGGACCCTGAAGCAGCAGATCCCCCCTTAGCGGCATCTGCCATGGTTCCCCGTCGAGCAGCCGCACCAGATCTGCATACCATGGACGACGAGGCCAATCTGGAGCTACTAGAACCACTCTTCCATGATGAGCCTCGATGTGCTGTACCACTCGTCCCATGAGCGCCCAAGGGGGAAACATGTAGAAGAGACCGTGAGCGGGCCATTGTTGAAGTAAGGCATCTAGACCTTCCGACATTCGTTCTCGTCACCTGCTGTAAAAGCGACTGGCTTTGGACGACCAAAAGGTCACCATGAGATCCATAACCGGAGATCCCCACTTGAGGACAATCTGAGCAAACGCCTCTGGATGAAGCTCCCATTCTCCGGGATCCACTCGAACCCGGCTGAGAAAGTCTGCCATCACATTGTCCATTCCCACAATGTGCGCCGCCGATAGAGCCTGAAGCAGAGGCTCTACCCAATTGCAGGGACTTTCCGCCTCCATTTCCAGAGCACGCTTCCCGTGCCCCCTTGACGACTGAGGTATGCAACCGTTGTGGCATTGTCCAAGAGCACTCGAACCGCTTGACCCTGTAAGGTGGATTCGAAGGCCCGAAGTGCTAGTGCGACCGCTCGCAACTCCAGCTGATTGATGGACCATTTGGCTTCCTGTTTGGTCCAGCCGCCTTGCGCGAACAGCTCTCCGCAATGAGCTCCCCATCCTGCGAGACTGGCATCCGTTAACACTGGCATCCACTGCAGTTATTCGAGAGGCATGCCCACTGCGAGATTCTGCAGACGATGCCACCATTGAAGAGAATTCCTGACCCACAATGGACAGAGGAGGCATTTGGACAGAGTCGTTCTGGTGAGACCATCGACGGAACAGCGACCTCTGCAAGGGACGCATGTGAGCTCTGGTCCAAGGCACAACTTCCAGAGTCACCGCCATTGTCCCTAACACGCGGAAATAGTGTCAGGCTGATGGTGCAGGAGTCCTCAAAAAATCATGCACCAGAAGCTGCAGGCCCTGGACTCGGAGATCCAGCAGGAAAACTGATCCCACACGAGTGTGGAAGCAAACTCCCAAATACTCTAGAACTTGCATTGGAACCAATCGGCTCTTGGCCGTATTGACCACCCAACCAAGCCTCTGCAGAAGCTCGACTACTTTGTCTGTCACTCGCATACTCTCGGCCCTGGACTTTGCCCAAATCAACCAGTCGTCGAGATAGGGATGAACTAATACTCCCTCCTTCTGAGGAGCCGCCGCCACCACCACCACCATAACCTTGGTGAAGGTGTGCGGAGTTGTCGCCAGACTGAAGGGCAACGCCTGAAACTGAAAATGCCCCCACTGTAGCACAAATCTTTGAAACCTCTAATGCTCTGGCCTGATCGGAATGTGTAAATATGCTTTGGTGAGATCGAGAGATGTCAAGAACTCCCCTTGACGAACCGCCACTATAACCAAATGTAAGGTCTCCATACAAAAATGAGGTACCCACAAACAGCGGTTTACCCCCTTGAGATCCAGAATCGGGCGGAAGGCCCCGTCTTTCTTTGGGACCACGAAATAAATTGAGTATCGACAGATACCGTAGTGCTCTTGCTGAACCGGAACCACTGCTCCCAGCTGCAAAAGATGAGCCAGAGTCTCCCGTACTGCAATCGTCCTTTCTTACCCCCTGCATGGCGACATGACAAAAGAGTCGAGCACCAGATGCGCAAACGAGGGAATAACATTCGCGACAGACCTCCAACACCCACTGATCGGATGTTATCTGGACCCAGGCAGGAAGAAACTCCTGAGGTTGACCCCCTACTGGCTGAATTCCTGCCTGGGTCCATCTCGCTTCATTGTGCTTTCCGAAAAACCAAGGAAGGACTAGCAAATCCTCTGCCCGCTCCCCGGAATCCTCTAAAACTTTGCCCTCGAGAGGAAAACCGTCCTCTTTGAAAACCTCCCAAACATGAGGTACGAAAACGCCCGATATCCCGAGATTGCACATGGGAAGGTAACGGGGCTCAGCCCTGCTTTGGTTTATCCTCCGGCAAGCAACCTCCTTTAGAATCCCCCAAATCCTTGACCAGCTTATCAAGATCTTCTCCAAACAGCTTCCCCTTAAAAGGAAGCTTGCTAAGACGCGACTTGGAGGAACTGTCTGCCGCCCAGTTCCTGAGCCAAAGATAGCGGCATGCTGCTACCAAGGAAGCCATGCTATTCGCCAAACCTCTAAGATCATAGTGGACATCGGCCAAATATGCAGAACCTGACCCTAGTCTTGTCACATCAGCTAGCTGCTCCAGCGTTTACTGAACTGGCTGCTGCAAATGCTCTCGCAACCCAAGCTTCACAAATAGAGGCCTGCAGACCAGCGCATTAACCTCAAAAGCTTGCTTCAATAAAGTGTCCACCTTCCGATCTTGTATGTCCTTTAAATCCATACTGCCGTCAACTGGAATGGTAGTCTTCTTCATGACCACTGAAACTGCCGCATCTATATGAGGAGAATGAAACACTTCCCGTTCTTGATCCGCCAAAGGATAGAGACGATTCATGGACCTTACACCATGCAAGCCTGCCTTCGGCACATCCCATTCATCCTGAATCATCTGCTTAATCCACATGGTGAACAGGAAAAAACGCCTGGGACTTTCGTACTTCTTGAATGAGAGGATCCTCCAAACCTTCATCCTCCGTTGGTACCACCAACGAAAGGTTGAGAGCCTGAAGGGACTCCATAATGAGCGCTGACAGCTCCTCCCTTCGAAAGACCCGGATAATCCTTGCTTGATCTTCAGGTTCCTGAATCTCACCTTCCTCTAAATCCTCCATCCTGGCTTCCGGCTCCAGCTCAAGGTCCTCTGCATCCGGCCAGTCCAAACCAAGAGGCTAATCTTCCACTGACCAGGCCCTCTTAACCGGTCTACCATCACTACCACCAAACCTTACGGTGGCCACATGGCCTCTTGCCGCCCAAAGAAGCGAGGCATTCGCGACTACCCCCTGCTGCCACAAGCAGTAAGCCTGATGAAGCAGCAGCACAAAATCTGGGGAGAAATCCTCGAAAGCTGTCCCAGACACCATGGGAGTGGCGGAATTACCGGGCAAAGCCAAATTTGAAGTAGGAAGAGCAGACGGAGACTACCGCAGAGACTCCCCTTCCGCAGAAGTGGCAGCACCCTGCGCCACCAAAGCAGTGCCTTCTTTAGACCGATCCTGCGATTCTTACTCCATAGTAAACGCCTCAGATGCGCAGCCACGACATACCCCCGCATCCGAGACTGAGCCCCTACAGGCGCCACAAACTAGGCATTGTGGCCGCGTAGGCATTAGCGCTACGGGATCCAAGAGACTGGATAGTAAAGGATATTGCTCCCGCAGACCACAAAAAAAGGGCAACCAAACCAAAAACGTGCAGAATCTGCTCTTATTATTATTATTTTAATTTTATTTTTACTTTTCTGTATTGGCCCTTTAAGAGCTCCAAAACATCGAAAATTAAGAGTAATCAAAATTAATTCCAAGTAAGCAGAAAACTACAAGGATTAATTAAAGAAAGCTGTCAGCAAAGAAAAAGAGTACTGTGAAGAAAAAACGACGGGAAAAAGGCCCACCCAGATCCTGAGCTCTGCTAACCCACATAACCTGCTTCACACGCGGCAGCAGGCCTTAAAAACGCTCACAGGACACTAGCAGCAAAGATTTAAACACTCACCTCTTCCTCCGAGACCTTCGGATCCTCTCTGCCCCCCGATAAAAATAACAGGCTTCCTGTGAGCAGCACAGCTGAGAAAGACTGTCAGCTGTCAACAGCAGCAGAGAAACATGGCCCGACGACAGTTTCTGACTGGAAATCTGCAGCACAGAAAACTGTGCCGGTAAGGAGATAAAAAGCCTGCTAAAGAACCCCCCTCCGTGCCAACAAGGAGGGGAGAGTAGGCAAAGGGGACAGAAATAAAGGGGAGGGAGAAAAGAGAGTCCTCTAAATCCTTTTCGATCCCCTCTCAGCCCTTGATTTTTTTTAACGAGCTTTAATGAGCTTTAAAGCTACAGATCAAAAGAAAAAACGTTATAGGGAGAAAAGAAAAAACTAAAAACCCTAGCTAAGCTGCCTAAAGCTCCTTATCTGCTCCTCTAGTGAGCCCAGCACCTAGGCTCACTACCTCCAGCTGCATGGAGACTGGACACATTGGGAGCTGGTGGGAGGTGCCAGCAGGATATCTACAGTGGTGTCACAGTTCTGACATGCCCAGTCTCCATGCTGCGAGAAGAGGTGCACAACCCAGAGGTGAGGGACTGAAATGGAGGGACGATAAGGAAGAAATGTTTTTTGCTTCTTATCCTTGTGTGTTCTTGCACTCATTTATATTATTTATCTTTTATTTTAGGGCTCTCTTGTTGTGATTTCATTAAAAAAATGTTTTGGGGTAAAATTGTATTGATTCTTATAGGGTGAGCACCCAAAGAACCTGCACATCCTGTGCCTATAAATAGAAATTACACTTACCTGGTAATTGTCGTTCCTTGAGTGACGACAGTTTAGTCCTCCACCTCTGGGTAGTGTACCTCCTCCTGCAGTTTGGAGACTGGGCATGTCAAAGTCGTGACATCACTGGATATAGCCTGCTGGTATCTCCCATCGGCCCCCAGTGTACTATTGACAAAGCAATTCAAAGGAACAACAAATACGTAGTTATACCATAACTTTAAACAAACTATCTATTCCTCAAGCTGAGGGACCTTTTTAACTTTATTATTCTTATTTTTTTTTTTTTTACGTTCATGTCTCTTATTTTATCACTTTTCCTGTGCCACCCCCTCACTTAAATAAGAGAGAAGGAAGAAACAGATCAGAGAGGAATACTCACTGTGATCCAGAGTATGAAAGGATCTCTCCACTCCTTGAAATTGATGCTCCACTCCGTCTGAAAATAAACTCTGAAGAAATCACCCCCTGGGCGGGAATGAGGATTAAACTGTCGTCACTCAAGGAACGACAATTACCAGGTAAGTGTAATTTCTATTTCCTTATCATTCCTCCAGTTTAGTCCTCCACCTCTGGGATGTATCAGAGCAGTAATTATTGGGAGGGACCTTTCCACCCGGATCGCTACTCCGCCAAACGGAAACAGGCAGGCATCGCTCGACGCCAGAACATCCAGGTGGTGAAAGCTATTGCAAGTAAGAAAAGAAAGATGACCAGGTAACTGGTCCACAAAATGCTATTATCGTAACCAAACTATATTCTGCTCAGGATGTCGTTTGTGCTCCCCTAGAGTGAACTCGTAAGCCCACTGGCACTGGACAGCCTAGCAACATATAGGCTCACGCTCACGCCCTCGCCTCTTCCATTCCTCCAGCGATGGATGCCTTCGCCGCTGCTTCCCCTTTGCGGAAACCCCCAACTAGGAAAAAATAGATGGTCGTAACTGCGGAGATTCTTAAACTCTTAAAAAGTGCCGCAGCACGCTCTCTATGTGCAAGTGGCGAAAACTACGGTCCAAGACGCTCCCCTCCGCCGAACCTAGAGCTAGAAGAGCAACCGTTTGATTTAGGAGAAACGGAACACAAAAACCACCTTTGGTCAACATGAAAGAACTAATCGCAGTGCCACCCCTTTCACCAGAAGAACAGAAAGAGTTCTCCACCTGACAGGTACTGCAATTCCGAAATTTACCTCACCGCGCAGAAGTCTACCAAAAACACTGTCTTTAAAACGAAATCCTTAGCAGACGCCTGGAGTAATGGCTCAAAAGGTTTCCTAATCTAATGCCCCTAAAACCACATTGAGATCCCACGGCGGAACCAATATTCTACGCAACGGCCGCAGCCTGGATACTGCTTTAAGATACGCAACTCATCTGCGTGAGAACCCAGGGTCACCCCCTGAACTTTGCCTCTATAGCAAGACAGAGCTGTTACCTGAACATTTAAAGAACTGGCTGCCAGCCCCTTATCAAATCCGTCAAGCAGGAAACTCAACCCTAAAGGCCAGGAAACTGCATCCGCGCGTACTTGCCACCTTGGACCCAGTCCTCAAAATACGCCATAGGCGCACCAATGCAAGAGCCGTGTACTTATTCCTTGTTCGAAGTAAAGACGCAAATGACCTTGCCTGAATAACCTTACCTCCTTAAACTTGCCCCTGCCATGGCCAAATGTAAGCAAAAGCCGAGCCACCAGGGGCATTCGAAGTGGACACTGTCGGAACAGAGCCAGCGATATCGATAACCTCCCAGGCCTCCTATTGAGCAGACAAACTAGATTGGCGCGCTGACTCACTTAATCTATGAGCACCCACGGGGAGAAGACATAGAAAAAGACCTAACGTTGTCCACTGTTGCATCAGGACGTCGATCCCCTCTGCCCTCTACTGGAAGGTAGCCCTGAAAGCCATTAACGACGGTCCCCACTTGCGAACAATCTTTTTTTTTTTTTTAAACACCTACGGACGCCGCCTCCATTCCTCGACATCCACTCGGGCCCTGCTGAAGAAATCCGCCATCACATTGTCCTTTCCTGCAATGTGCGCTACCGAGATGGCATGTAGTCGAGGTTCTAACCAAGAGAACAGTGTCTCTGCTTCCTTTTCTATGACCACGCTGCCTGTTCCGCCTTGCCGATTGATGTATAACACTGTCGCGAAATTATCCAATAGTGCCCGCACCGCTCGGCCTGTCACTGTTGCACCAGACAACTGTAGCACAAGAAATACTGCTCGGAGATTTAGTTAGATGATTGACCATCTGCACTCACGTCCGGTCCAAGTGCATTGCGTGTAGAGATCTCCGCAATATAGTCCGCAGCCTGCGACTTGCAGCTGTGACCAAGTGAATTTTTTTTTTCCATTGCAGTTGTTCTTGGGGCATGCCCGCTTTTCGAGAATCCGGCTCCAGCCACCACCGAAGCGACTGTCGGAACCAGGAAAGGCAAGAAAGACTTCTGTTGAGCGAGTCGGAGTGGTGCGAACAAAGGCAAAGCAGCGCTCTCTGAAATGGCCTCGTGTGAAATTTGGTCCATGGCCCTACCTCCAGGGTCGCTGCCTTCTTCCCCCTTATCCGAAGGTAACTCCGTTCTGAGGGCGCCAGAGCAGACATGAACCGACGCAGCAGCCGTCGAAAGACTTGAAGTGGACGGCCCAGCAGACACACCGCTCCTCTTTGGGCATCGAAACGTCCCCCCAAATATTCAAAATCCTGGGACGTCTCCAGATGGCTCTTGGCCGTATTGACTACCCAACCGAAACTTTGCCGGACCTACACCACTTTGTCTGTAACCTGCAGACATCCGATGTGTGACTTCGTGCGACTCACTAAACGACAAGATAGGGATCAACTAGAATGCCTTCCCTTTGCTGTGCTGCCGATATCACTACCATCATCTTGGTAAACAAGCCCAGCGCCAACGTCAGACCGAAGGACAATGCTTGGAACTGATATTGTCCCCAGAAAACGCAAATCCCTGTAATTTTTGATGATCCGGTCAGCTTGGAACATGTACACACGCTTCCGTGAAATCGTGGGAAGTCAAGAGACGTTCTGGTAAACCTCCCGAATGACAGACTGCAAGGTTTCCCACCGTACGTGCATAACCGAAAGGCACGATTCATTCCTTTTAGGCCAAAATTGGACGGAGGGCTCCGTCTTCCTTTGGTCTCTCGAAACAAACGGCGAATGACCGACGCCATATGCTGATAGTGGCCCCGGTACTACGGCTACCAATTGTAGTAGGTAATCCAACGACCGACACATGCCCGCGTCTTCTGCTGACTGTTGCAACTGCCCAACCACGAATAGATATAGAATTGTCTGCAGCCGCCTGATTCGGAACCTGCCGCAGAGTGGGCAAATCCCGCGCTACCGTTTAGGTGCGATTTCTATTTATTCAGGTCCGCATGGGTTTAACCCTCTTCTGCTTCGGACGCCTAAGGGGGGTAACCACCGGAGAATAAAACCTGCCAGAGCAAACTCTGTCAATGTAAAGCATCCTCCTCTAAAGAGGGCTAGATGCCGATTCCTGTTTTTTTTTTTAAATGTAATACAGATACTTGCAGAAATGCCAGGTGTCTCTATCTAGAAGGAAGATTCCTTACCAGAAAACTCCCTCTACATGTCACCAAATCTCCCACCTGTGATAGATCAGGCATTAGCATGCATATGCCTAGTCCATGCAAGGAGAGCTAAAAATGTGCCTGTACCTGGAAATAAATTATTGTAAGTATTTATGTTTGATTTACCCTGTGTACTACAGGATTGCCCACCTATCCTAGACCATTGAAATAGCTTGAGCCAAGCAAATTAGCAACTTAGTTTGCTAAGCCCTCCTGGACTTCCGCTCTTAAAAGAAGCAGAGACAAATCTAGATGATAGGGTTTAGAATATGAAAATCAAAATGACTTCAGCTCACACTGGATGGCTGAAGTTAGTTAGTTTGCAGGTAGGAGCTTAGCTAAGCCAAATTGCTTGTAAGCTTATCTGTTGCCTATGTTTTTTGCACCCCTTGCTTCTCCATCAACTTTACACCCACAGCCAAATATCTGGGTGTGGGGGAGTAGGACATAGCTCTTCAACACCACACATGCACTTGAAAACCTAGTGCTTCACTGTATCCATGTGGCAACACATTTAATCCAATCCCAAGCAAGGGAACACACAGATACAAAATTCAAGGTGCTATTATCTGTGAACCAGAGGAAGGGAGACCTATTATATATTTAATCATAAAATTTCATTGCCGCAGATCTGCACCCAAATGATATGCAGACCGCAACAACAGCAAAAAAGGAGCAAATAAACATAAATAATAGTCCTCCGGATGATAAGGAATGTGACATTAACTCTAGCCCCAAAGGGTAATGTAGTAACCTGATAAATTGGTGCTCTAGACCTAAAAACCCAAAAAATGAGCAACATGCCATCCCCACACGCTGATTATACCATTTACCAAATTGAGGTCAGCATTACACATATAAATAGGTATCCGAAAGGGTGCAACCAAGAAAAAAAAATACTCTCCAAGTATAGTAGCTTGTTAAACTGACTCATTTAGGCATTAGCTTCTTGCAGTGAACAAACAAAGCTGACTTACTTCAGGAGGTTTCCAACACACTCTTACAAAGGAGTTAGTGTTGAAATACCCCATTTCTTTCTTTCTTTTTTTTTTTTTCCAAACGTACGTCCTAAAAGTAAAAGGCAATATCTTAAAGTAAATTAAATTAAACCTGTGGAAATACTTTGACTCGCTAGACCAGGCGGTTTCCCAAAAGAACTGAGAATGTAGCCGTGACAAGAAAAGAAAAAACAGAGTCAGCCGCGCACCTGAAAATTAAATCAATAAATTAAAAACAAAACTGCTGATTAAAACAATAAAACAGAACACCGTGCCGCTGGCTGTCCGCTCCCCACACGCGGCCCACTGTGCTCCCCACACGCGGTCCAAACATGCAGCAAAATGTCCGCCCCGTCAAGCAGCAAAATCTTTTTTGGCGCCAAACAGAACGATCGCAACGTCAAGTTGCTCCCCGCAGTCTGCCAGAGCCCGAAGGCCTTACCTGTAGGGCAGAAGCGCCCACACCGTCCGCTCTTGCAGCTGCGGCGAGGGCTGCCCCATTGGCACCACTGAAGAGAGGGAGAAGGCTGCTGACCCAAGAAGCCTCTGATGCACACGGTCCTTAGGTGGATGTGCGTGTGGCTTCCGATCCCCGGAGCTCTCTCCCATACTGTCAAGGGAGAGAGATCCATCGTTGAAACACCGCAGAAGAGGAAAGTGATCGATCGAGAAGGGGGGGCGGAGAATACTAAAAAAAAAAAACTTAAAGGGACAGCCTCAAATCTAAAATCACCTGCTCTAACTAAATTAAAAACAATTTGCTCCCCAGAACTAAATGGATTTTAACTCCTTGTGCCAATCAGAATAAAAAAGAAAGGAAGACTAAATAGAAATTTAAAGCTAAAAATTAACTCTAAAATGGCCTGACTAAATGCTCCTTATCTGTTCCTCCAAGTGAGCCCAGCGCAGGCCCACTATGTCCTCCTGCTGCATGGAGACTGGACACACCGGGGGCTGATGGGAGAGACCAGCAGGCTACATCCAGTGATGTCATGAGTTTGACATGCCCAGTCTCCAAGCTGCAGGAGGAGGTACACTACCCAGAGGTGGAGGACTAAACTGGAGGAACGATAAGGAACATGAGCATTTTCCGTGCAAGCGTTATACAGCTACTTGTAGCATGTCATCTGCGCATGCGATGGCTCCCCTCCATCTTTACGGCAATGTTTTGTGCACAGCTTGTTTGCATGCGCGTCCTTTGCTGCATACTGGTGCTGATGTCGTGCACTACTAGCTGTGTACACATTCATCAGCCTGCTGGGTACTTACCCTCTGAGCCTGCCCATTGCCACCACTGCCATCCTTTTCTGGGGCTGCCAGGGTCAGCAATAGACCCCAAATCACGATGCAGCATTTACTAACACACTCAGGCATTGCATCGCGGTTTCCTCCTCGTTATAATGTCCTGTTTCCACTCCCCCCTCTGGCGCTGCATAAAGCTAGAAGTGTCTGGAAACCGCGACACAGCGCTCGAGTGTGTTAGTAAGCGCTGTATTGCAGTTTGGTGGCTATTGTCGCCATTGCAGGCCCAGAGAGGGGGGGGTGGAGGGCCCACCTAGGGTGCCTCCAATCCTTGCGCCGGTCCTGGATGCAGAGCTGAGGATATGCCATATCATCCTAGCTCCAGGAATGCTGAACTGAGTATATATGAGCACTTTTGGGAGAGAATGCAAGGAGGAGGGGGGCAAGAGAGTGGAATGAGAGGAGTGAGAAGGTAAGAGAAGGTTTGGGTTAAAAAAAAAAAAAGAAGAGTGTGAGAGGAAAAGGGGGATAGTACATTGAGGGGAATGAGTGGAAGAGAGCATGCTGCACACACAGATGCTCCCTGCTATCTACCCACCTCGCACTTCCACAGGTTGGGGGGGGACGGTTATCTTCCAATCTGCTGGGAACGTTGCCCTCTGCCTTTGTCCTTCCCTAGCTCAGCAAACTCTCTTCAAAGGGAGATCCCACACCCGTCCAGCCCTCTTTCTGATTTGAAATGTCCTGGTTGACCTTTCATGGGGGACACCATGAGGGAAGTTGGGGAACACCTGCTTTATTAGAAAAAGCACATCAATATACATGGCTGATTTTTTAAAGCGTGTTCTTGCGCATACACCTTCATCTACACGTTTCTACTTACCTTTTGGGAAAGTAAATAACTGAATGTTTGTTACAGATGGATGATTCTGGCAATCTCATTTAATTTATTCCTTATATACCACAAACCCAACAACCAGGCTTCTCAGTGCAGTTTATAGCAGACACAAGAAAAACCATTCCAAATAAAACCCCTCCAATTTTTGGATGGTTGGGCTTTCTTTTATTTTTTTTAAATGTATTAAAATTTTGCAAAAATACATAAACAAGTACAAAACCAAGGAAACACATGACCTAAAGCATACCTGAATGGGAATCATAACTGATATCCTAACAAAGTGATATGTATAAGCCCCCATCCCGGGAACAATCAAGGCAAAAGAAAAGAAACAATAAGAGGTGAGGAAGAAACCCCTTACATATCCCTGGGTAAATACATATCTGGCTACCCATTCAAAGCCGCATTAACTACAAAATTCTTGTATCAACTTTCAAATTAATCAACGACATTGCCCCTTCGTATCTATCCACACTCATCTCAAAGGAAACCTTCAATCGTAATCAACGCAACCAGAATAAAAACAAACTTGTTATACCAATGGACTTCAGGAAATCCAGAAAGTTAACAAATAACAAAGCATTCTCACATGATGGCCCTAACCTCTGGAACGCTCTACCAGACTACCTTAGAGAATTAAATTACCTCCAAATGTTCTGCAAAAAAATGAAAACGCACCCATTTTGGCACACAAGTAGAATATAATGCACCTGATACAACACCCCCTTTTCCCAAAACCCACCAAGAGTAAACACCACTCTGCATCTTGGCAAGAGTTGTATATGGTTCTCATAAAGATTTTTTCACCTTTGAGTTATGTCAGCCATGCTTATGTATATACTGTAGTTTAATTTTTAATTTGTTACTGTATATAGTTCTACTGCATTCCATGTAACCGAGTATGTACTTGTTATTTGTACTATTCAAATTTGTTGTTAATTGTAAACCGCGCTTGATCTCTTGGAAAATGCGGTATAAATGTTTTTTTAATAAATAAATATCTAAAGACCCCCTAACTAACCACCCTCTTTCCAGTTGAATAGAGGTTGGGCTTAGCATAGTGAGTCAGACTCATAATCTAAAGGTCCTGAGTTCAATCCTCAAAGACAGGAGATTTATTTGATTTTGGGAAGGGAGCGAGCTGAATGCCTAGATGCTTTGGTAATAGGGGGAGGGAGCCTCTCCTGGGCGTGTCTAGCAGCCTGAGAGCCAGGAACACTAGCCTTGACATCCCAGACACTCGTTGGTGGCCTCAGGCAAATCACTTAACCATTCGTCGGGGACAGGGAACTGCCACATTCAGATAACTGGAACATTTTGGGAAATAGGTTAAAAAGGAACCCTGTGGATCTAGGGAATACCACCATAAATATGGATCCCCAGAGGATTCTGCTTTTACCCGCTTGGCAGGGATTTAAACATGTCTCAGTGCTAACGTGCATGCTTCTATGCCAGAAGTGAGACCAGCAGATCTAGAGCCAGATCTAACTTCATTTTTTCACTGCTGGAACAGAAACATGAGCGGCACTGTACAATAATTCCTGCCACCAAGCAAGTAAAAGCCGGATCCTCTGGAAATCCCTACACCTTAAATTTTGTCTGACCCAGCTATTGGGAGATGGGTGGGTGGCAGCTTTCAAAGATTTGTCCAGGTAACTGCGGCTAAGCCTATCACCGACTACAGACCATCAGGAGACTTAAACCAATCCTCAACCAAGACCACTTCCGCACAGTATGCCAAGCAATCGGAACACCAATTCTGGACCATGGAAACTCACTATATCAAGGACTTCCAAAACAGACTATCCACCCACTACAACTGGTCCAGAATACTGCAGCGTGCATCATCACGAACACTGCAAAGTCGGAACACATCACACCCATACTGCGACAACTACATTGGCTCCCAATAATTGCAAGGGCAAAATACAAGTCAATCCTGAACATATTCAAAGTCATCCACCACTGTTCAGCAGATGCGCTCCAGGATTTAATAATCAGGGAAGTAACTAGAAGACCTAGGAGGTCCAACAATGGTAACAGACTCGGCATGCCAGCAGGATATCATAAAACAAAACAAGCTACGTCTAAAAGGGTTCCCTCACTGTCAGCTCCTGCCCTATCGAACGCCCTCCCTGAGGAACTAAGGGCCCTAAATGACACCAAGGACTTCCGCAAATCTCTCAAGGCTCTCCTGTTCACGGAGTCCTACGGCCAAGAAACAAAATTTGCCAAGCAGTGGTCTCCACTGCAATTGACCCACCGACAACCACACTCAGATGAGAACTAAATGTAGATAGCCTGTATGTTTGTATGTCTGACCCCCTTTCCTGTTAAATGTATCCCTACAATCTGTGTTAACCACTTTGATTGAAGGATAAGGTGGTATACAAAACTGGCTAAAATAAAAAAATAAATTCTCCAGTACCAGGCATATTGTGAACTAATACAAAACCCTACAACAAAGTCACTGAGGACCTAAAGAGCAAATCTATCAAACTGTACCATATCAGCACCAACTTCCGAAACTCACATAAGGAGCCCATCCAAAAAAAGCATCACTGTAAATAGTGCAGCGGGCCCTGGAACATCCAAATACCTATTTGGATAGCTGAACAATTCAGATTACTACAGTACAGATCCCTACATACAAACTCCATGTTAACAGAACACCTGGTCTTGGTCAAACATTCAGAACACAGAACCTCACCAGTACAGAATAAGTGACCATAATCTAAAAATAAACATGTACGTAAAAATTAAAGCGCTCTGCTGCTACAAAACTGCAACCTCAAAAAGTCAGATTCTGCATACAATTCAATGTCAGAGAAACAGAAAGAGATGCATTTCCCTGTACTTTATAAAATATAAAGCTAGCACCAAGACTTTCATTAAATTAAAAATAAAATTCTCTTCTACCTTTGTTGTCTGACCATTTTATTCTCTGGTCCCAATCTGAGGTTTCTGCTTTCCTCCACCTCCCATAGAAACATGACAGCAGAAAAAGACCACATGGCCTATCCAGTCTGTCCTTCCATATCAACTACTACAATAGTCCCCTTTTTTCCTTTAGAGATCCTCTGTGTTGGTCCCATGCTTTTTTGAATTCAGTTACTGCCCTCATCTCTACCACCTCCACTGGGAGACTATTCCACGGATCCACCACTTTTTCTGTAAAGAAATATTTCCGCATATTACTAATGAGTTTATCCCCTTTCACCCTCATCTTATGTCCTCTCGTAGCAGAGCTTGCTTTCAATCGAAAGAGGCTCTCCTCCTGTGCATTTATGCCATGATGTATTTAAACGTCACTATCATATCTCCTTTATCCCATCTTTCCTCTATAGAATACATATTACGATCCTTAAGTCTGTCCACATATGCTTTATAATGAAGACCACTAACCATTATAGCAGCCATCCTCTGCACCAACTCCAACCTGTTTATATGCTTTTTTTTTTTTTTTGTAAATTTCTTTTTTATTGAATTTTTCAATGAACCAAACAGCAAATTCACACATAGCAAGGGATACATCAAAAATAACATCACCAGAGAGCACGCATGAAGCGCGCCCGGCAGACAAGCAAACAAACACTCTATAGGATAATGCGTACCCAATATCCGTCTACCCTCTAGGCCCCCGTTCCCCTGGAGGAACTCCTCGGGCAAAGCTCCACGGGCAAAAACTCCCCGGGTTCTGCCCCAGAATCCCCCCTATTCCCCCCCCTCAACCTCCCCCCTCCCTAACTCCCCCCTCTCAGTCCCCCCTCCCCCCAACCCCCCCCTCTCCAATACCCCCCTGATACCCCCCCCCGTCCCCCGTACTCTCAAAGACTCCCCATGGGCTCTCAACTCTCCAGATAAAGCATGAGCGGGCGCCACTGGTCTTGAAATTTCTCCTCCGCCCGTCGGCGAATTGCAGTCAAATGCTCCATCAATGCAATTCGTCGAAGCCGGGACTTCCATGCTCCCAAATCCGGCAGCTGAGGTTGCTTCCAGGCTCTAGCAATTACACTGCGAGCCGCCTGAATACAGGCCCGAGCCGGACGCTCCCGGCCACCGGAAACCTCCCCCACACAACTCCCCAACAGCCCGAACCCCAGGTCCGCCTCACCTTGTATACCCAAAGTAGCCCGAAGGACCTCCCACACCATATCCCAAAAGGCTCGGACTTTGGGGCACCCCCACCACATGTGCACAAAAGCGTAGTTACTCACCTGTAACAGGTGTTCTCCAGGAGCAGCAGGAATCAGTCCTCACTTATGGGTGACGTCGGCGCCGACGGAGCCCTCGCGGAGCAATTTTCCCCAGCTTTCAAAGAAAGCCTTTGGGATTGCAGCGCGCATGCGCGGGTCGTCTTCCCGCCCGCCCGAGGGTGCCATCTTAGCCAGTCAGATGACATAGCTAAAAAAGACAGCATAAAAATTTGCAAAAAGAACATAAGCAGACGATTGCAACTCCAAGGGGAGGAGGGAGGGTAGTGAGGACTGATTCCTGCTGCTCCTGGAGAACACCTGTTACAGGTGAGTAACTACGCTTTCTCCAGGACCAAGCAGGAAGTCAGTCCTCACTTATGGGACTCCCAAGCTCAAGGCTACCGGAGACCCTAAGCACAAAAATGAGCTCCCTCTAGCTCAGCAGCACAGAAGGATAGAATCTTCGCTGAATTATCACCCACCGGTAGCCCACATCCGGGATGGAGGGTAGGAGTTGCTCAGACCTCAAAGAGATTACGGAGGACTGCCTGTCCGAAAGCACTGTCCCTACGGGACTCCCTCTCGAGACAGTAATGGACCGCAAAAGTCTGGCTCGAAGACCAAGTAGCGGCCCGGCAGATGTCTGCCAGCGGAACAGAGCGGAGGTAAGCCACTGACGTGGCCTTTGCCCGAACGCAATGAGCCGTGACTCGACTATCTAAGGAGAGTCCGGCTGCCCCATAAGCCCAAGAGATACAGTCCGCAACCCAGATGGACAGAGTACGCTTGGAGACCGGGAGCCCCAATTTATTGGGGTCAAAAGACACAAAAAGCTGAGCAGCTTTACGGTGCTCCCGCGTACGGTCAAGGTAGAAGTTCAATGCCCTTCTACAGTCCAGGGTATGGAGGACCGTCTCAGCTCGGCTGGAGTGTGGTCTGGGAAAGAAGGTTGGAAGTACCACCTCCTGATTGATGTGAAAAGGGGAGACCACTTTAGGCAGAAATTTTGGGTGAGTCCGTAGGACTACCCTATTCTTGTAGAACCTAGTGTAAGGGGGATCAGACACGAGGGCCTGCAATTCACTCACGCGTCTAGCGGAAGTGAGGGCTATCAAGAACAGTGTTTTCCAAGACAGAAAACGGAGAGAACAGGTAGCCATAGGTTCAAAAGGCGGACAGGTGATCCGCTGCAAAACCACATTCAGGTCCCAGTCAGGCGCTGGCGGGCGCAGAGGTGGTTTAAGTAGAAGGAGACCTCGGAGAAACCTCGCTACGAGAGGGTCATTGGAGAGAGGTCTGCCGTCCACCGGCACATGATGTGCTGAAAGAGCACTGAGGTGAACTTTGACGGAGTTGGACTTAAGTCCCAGATTAGAGAGGTGGAGCAAGTACTGCAAGATCACCGACACCGGGCAGGAGAAGGGATCCTGAGACTGTTGGGTACACCAGACTGCAAAGCGACGCCATTTAAGGGCGTAGCATTTTCGGGTAGAAGGCCGTCGCGAAGCCAAGACGACCTCCTCCACCTCCGCCGGCAGGAGAAGGGGAGCAAGGACTACCCTCTCAGCAGCCAGGCCATGAGGTTGAGAGACCTGAGGTTGGGGTGCAGGAGGGACCCCTGATCCTGAGTGAGGAGATCCGGTTGTACCCCCAGAGGGATTGGATCCTCCACCGCCAGTTGCAGCAGGAGCGGAAACCACGGCTGCCTGGGCCAGCGAGGGGCCACCAGGATCATGAAGGCTTTGTCTCGGAGAACCTTGAAAAGAGTCCGAGAGACCAGCGGGATGGGAGGGAAAGCGTACAGAAGGCTCCCCGACCACGAGATCAGAAAGGCGTCCGCCGCCACCCGGAGGGGGTGTGGCCGACGAGAGCAGAAGCGAGGAAGCTGCCGGTTGTGAGGACTGGCAAAGAGATCCACCGTGGGGAGACCCCACTTGAGGAAGAGCTTCTGAACTACCAAGGGATCCAGACGCCACTCGTGCGGCTGGAGGACCCTGCTGAGTTTGTCTGCAAGGCAATTTTCTTGGCCCGGGAGATAAACTGCCTTGAGGAGAATGCCGTGACTGACGGCCCAAGAGCAGAGCTTCTGTGCCTCCCGGCAGAGGAGGAAGGAGCCCGTGCCCCCCTGCTTGTTCACGTAGAACATGGCAACTTGATTGTCCGTCTGGACAAGGACGGACTGTTGGGAAGTCAGGTGGGAGAAGGCCTTGAGAGCCAGGCGGATCGCCCTGAGCTCCAGGAAGTTGATCTGCTGAGCAGACTCCCACGTGGTCCAGAGGCCCTGAGTGCGTGCCTCTTGGCAATGTGCTCCCCAGCCCAGGAGGGATGCATCGGTGGTCAGCACCCGGGTCGGCTGAGGTGACTGGAAAGGCATTCCGAATATCAGGTTCGGCTGCCGGAGCCACCACCGGAGAGACGAGACCAGCGGCTCGGAAACGCGCACTAGGTCTGCTAGGCCGCCCGTGGCTTGTCGCCACTGCTGGCGGAGACACCATTGCGCAGACCGCATATTCAGGCGGGCATTGGGGGTCACATGGACGGTGGAAGCCATATGGCCGAGCAGTCTCAGGAAGCGCCTGGCGGAGACCAGGGGCTGGCTGCGAAAGCGGTCGGCTAGGTCCATGAGCCGTTGAGCCCTGTCGAGCGGTAGGAATGCTCGCGCCTGAGGAGTGTGCAGCCTTGCGCCGATGAACTCGAGATCCTGTGAGGGGAGCAAAGTGGACTTTGCGAAGTTTATGACAAAGCCCAAGTGCTGCAGCAGAGTCACCGTGCGGCACGTGGCGTTGGTGACCTCCTGAGCGGACGCTGCTCTGATGAGCCAGTCGTCGAGGTACGGAAAGACATAGAGGCCGTGAAGCCGGAGATGGGCCGCCACGACCGCGAGACATTTTGTGAAGACTCGCGGTGCGGAGGACAGGCCAAAGGGCAGTACTCTGTACTGGTAATGATTTCCTGCCACCACAAACCTTAGGTATTGGCGGTGGCTTGGGTGGATGAGGATGTGCGTGTAGGCATCCTTTAGATCCAAGGAGCATAGCCAATCTCCCTGCTGGAGGTAGGGCAGAAGGATTCCAAGGGTAAGCATTTTGAACTTCTCCCGCACAAGGAACTTGTTGAGGTTGCGCAAGTCCAGGATGGGTCTGAGGCCCCCTGTTCTCTTTGGTATCAGAAAATACCTTGAATAAAAGCCTTGACCTCTCAGGTGGTGTGGCACCGGTTCCACCGCCTGTTCCTGCAGAAGACCTGCTAACTCCTGAAGGAGCAACTCCCTGTGCAGAGGGGGGCGTGGAGGTTCTCCCGGAAAATAGGAGGGAGGGACCTGATGGAAGTGGAGAAGATAGCCTTCTCGCACGACCTGAAGCACCCAGGCATCTGCGGTGATGCTGGACCACCTGTGGGCGAAGTGAACCAGCCGGCCTCCGGTGCTGGAGGGAACCAGCGGGGGGGGAGAGGCTATGCTTAGCGAGTCAAAAGCCCCCACCCTGCTGAGCAGGGGCTGGTGGTGCAGGCTTGGGGCTTGCTGCCTACGGGACCCGTTACCCCGTCCCTTGGCCTGCTGGCCCTGTTGGGGAGCTGCAGGGGCCTGATAATGGGGGTATTGTTTGTAGGCAGCCGCCTTCCTCGGGTAAAAGGACTTTTTCCCCGAGCCCTTCTTTTTCTGGGAAGGGGCGGAGGTCTTCCTAGAAAGCCTGGTCCTGGTGAGAGTCTCAGTCTCAATTTGCGCAGCCTTTTCCGCCATGGGCTTGCCAAAGAGGTTTTCGCCTCGGCAGGGGACATCGACCAACTTGTCCTGCACCCAGGGCTCAAGGTCTGACGACTGAAGCCAAGCCTGTCGGCGGGCACCGATGCTGGCTGCGGCTACTCGAGCCGAGGCTTCAAAGCCATCATAGGCTGCTCGGGACATGAACTTTGAGCATTCCCGAATGCCAGTGGACAAGGCTAGGAACCTCCGCAAGGGCTCCTCGGAGAGACCAGCGGAGAATCCGGCTAGCTCTTTAGCCAGATCCCGGAGATACATGCCCATGTATAGCTGGTAAGTCTGGACACGACATGCGAGCATAGAGCCCTGGAAGCACTTCTTGCCAAGGCCATCCAGG
This sequence comes from Ichthyophis bannanicus, assembly GCA_033557465.1. NCBI lineage: Eukaryota > Metazoa > Chordata > Amphibia > Gymnophiona > Ichthyophiidae > Ichthyophis > Ichthyophis bannanicus. The sequence goes on from CM066036.1 coordinate 795,372,383, forward strand.
TTACGGGCCTCCCTGCCAGGAGGCACCGAGGAGTGCATCTTCTGGCTCTTAAGACGGTGCATGGCCGATTCCACTACCATGGAATGGTGTGGCAGCTGTGCCTTTTGAAAGCCAGGGCTCTTGCGGACTCGATAGATAGAATCGACCCGCTTGCTCAGGACCGGCGAGGAGGCCGGACTCTCCCACATGCGGAAGAGTAGTCGTTCCAGCATAGGAGGAACCGGCACAGTAAAGTGTTCCCTCGCGGGAGAGTCATACTGGAGGGCGTCGAGCTCTTCGGCTCGAGGCTCCTCCTCGGGATCCGCAGGGAAGGCCAAAGCCTTGGCCATATCCCTAACGAAGTCCGAGAACCGGGCATCCTCCGGGGGGACTGCTTCCGAGGCTCGGACTCCGGTGAGTCCGATGGGACACACCGAGTCCGGAAAGAATCAGGTGACTCTTCCTCCTCAGACTCCCAGACCGACTCCGACGAGGACTCGGTGGGGTCGGCCCGGGCAGGGTGCGGCGCCAGCCGCCCCGACGCCGAGGGAGTCGGCGTCGGCGACCTCGGTCCCGAACGGGAGGCCGAGGGCGACCTCGACCGAGGATCGACTCGAGTTCTCATCGACTCGAGGATCGGCTCGGTCTCCGGGGTCGACTTGGACGTCGACGTCCCGGCGGTCGGGGCAGCGACGCCAGCGAAGCCAGCGAGCAGTGCCCTCTGCTGGTCCATGAAGGCAGACAGTCTGCTCTCCAAGGCCGTCAACCTGAGTCCGAGCTCAGGTGACCCAGCAGCCCCCGACTCGGGCCCCGACGGCGTCGGGCCCGACGTCGGCTGTCGCGGAGGCGAGTCCAGAAGGACCACAGGACTTACCCGGGCAGGCATCTCCGACTCCAGGCGAGGTCGCTTCGGGACGTGTTCCTTCTCCAAGGACCCGGGGCGGCTGTCGGGGCTATGCGACCTGGCCCTCGCGGAACCAGGAGCGTCCACCGACGCCGCCCTCGCGGGTTTTTCCTTCCGACGATGGTCCCCGGAGGGAGAACCCCGGTCGGAGGAGCTCCGGCGACGGTCCGAGCTGGAGCCTTTCGACACGGAGGCCTCCGACGAGGTCCGGGTACGGCTGGGGTCAGCGAAGATTCTCTCACGCTGATGCCGCCGACTCCTCAATGCCTTTGAGGACAGTTTGCTGCAGGGCCCACAGATCAATTCCTCATGATCCGGGCCCAGGCAGCGGAGGCAAAAGTCGTGTGTGTCGGTTAGTGACATATTTCGGTCACACCGACCACACCGCTTAAACCCACTGGCAGCCATCGGGGGAAAAAGGGCCCCTGCGAGGTCAAAGGACCGGGCTGCCAGGGAAAACGAAAACGAAAGCTGACTAAGTCAGAAAAAACCGAAAAAAGTAAGAGGACTCGAGACCGGCGTCGCGAGTCCGGGCGGGAAAACGATCGGCGTCGAACCGAAAGAAAAAAGGATAAAACAAAGAAGAAAATCAACTTTTTCGCGGGGACAAGACGGGGACGTCTGTAGGGCTCCGCGGAAAAAAGAAGACTGGCTAAGATGGCACCCTCGGGCGGGAAGACGACCGCGCATGCGCGCTGCAATCCCAAAGGCTTTCTTTGAAAGCTGGGGAAAATTGCTCCGCGAGGGCTCCGTCGGCGCCGACGTCACCCATAAGTGAGGACTGACTTCCTGCTTGGTCCTGGAGAAAGTCCCCCTTTCCCCACAGCCCCGCCAGCACTGGTCCAAGGATCCTGGAAACATCTGATGAAGCCGCTCGGGAGTATAGTACCAGCGATAGAGAAGCTTATAAGACGTTTCCCGAATGGCCACCGAGAGCGCCTGACGCCCAATACCCAGGTGGATCCTCCGCCATTCCATGGGCCCCAACTCCCTCCCCAAGTCTCTCTCCCATTGCTCCTGGTGCGGGAACTTCCCCCTTTCATCACTCTTCCCCAACTCCCGATACAGACGGGAAATCAAACCCCTGGAGCCCTCCCAACTCTGCCACATCACCACCCCCGAGTCCGGGGCCTCTTCCCACACCTCCCGGAGCAAGCGTTGGGTCAAAAAATGTCTAACCTGAAGGTAGGGGAAGAAATCACCCCCCGGCAACTGATAGCGCACTCTAAGGTCGGAAAAGGGTATCAACCGGCCCTCAATGATAAACTTCCCAAAGGTGTCCAACCCCTTCCGTGCCCACCGACAAAATACCCCCTCCCGATCCGGTATGAAAGCACTAGTTGCCCGCACCGGGGTAAGGGCAGAAACCTCCCCCCCCCGGCACCCACCTCCTCCTCGCCTTCCTCCATTGCATCGCTAAATGCCACAGGAAAGGGTTAGCCCGCCATCTTCCTGACGGCCATTTACCATATATCCAAGGCAGGTCCTTCAATGGAAGATCATCCGCCCAGTACTGCTCAATCTCACGAAACCTCTTGACCGTTCCATCCCCCTCCCGCCATTCAAACACCTGTCGCATCTGGGCAGCTCTAAAATAACGGACCAACTCGGGAACCCCTAACCCCCCCACCGCCCTGTCGGCATATAAGACGCGCCTACTCACCCGCGGCCTACTCCCCCCCCACACAAAAGCAAATAGCTGGTTCTGGAGGGCCCGTAACTCCTGCGAGGGGATCCCGACGGGGAGTGTCTGGAACAAGTACAGCAGTCGGGGCAAAAGGTTCATCTTCAGAACCGCCACCCTACCCAACCAAGAGAGCTCCGACCCCTTCCAGCAAAAGAGATCCTTCCGCAACTGGCTAAATACCGCCGGATAGTTGGCGCGGTATAGTTCAAGTGGATGAGCCGTAACTTGGACTCCCAGATATTTTATGGACCCCACGGCCCACTTAAAAGGAAAGGAACTACGCAAGCTGTCCACCACTCGGGGTTCCAAAGTAAGGGACATAGCCTCAGTCTTATCCCAATTGACCTTAAAGCCCGACAGGCTCCCATACTTCTGGAGCTCAGCCATCAGAAGCGGTACAGATATCAAAGGCTGGGTCAATGCAAAGAGTACATCATCTGCGAAGAGTACCATCTTGTGCTGCGCAGGCCCCACCGCAATCCCCTGAATATCCACGCTCGCTCGAATTTTGGCAGCCAAGGGCTCCATAACCAATGCAAATAGCAAAGGGGAAAGGGAAAGCGGACAACCCTGGCGGGTTCCCCTACCCAAGGGAAAGAAGTCGGAAAAGCCCCCATTAACATTTACCGCCGCTACCGGTGCTGCATACAAAGCCCGAATCCAACCACGAAACCGGGGGCCCAACCCCACATAAGCGAGCACTTCGTGCAGAAAGGAGAAACTGACCCTGTCAAAAGCTTTTTCCACATCAATTGAGAGAAACATTGCTTTTTGCTTTTCTTGTCTTGCCAGCCAACCGAGCTGTAACACCCTGCGGATCCCATCAGCAGGCTGTCTTCCCACAATAAAGCCAGATTGATCCGAATGGACCAGGGTGGGCATAAGCGGACCCAAACGCAGGGCCAAAACTTTGGCCAAGATCTTAACATCGATATTCAACAAGGAAATGGGGCGGTAAGACCCACACACCGCTGGATCCCGACCGGATTTAGGAATCACCGTTATAGCCGCTTGACTCATCGAGGGTGGTAAAGCCTCCCCATTCAGGACCGCATTAAACACCCGCACCAACAAGGGAGCCACCGTTCCCTTCATCACCTTGTAAAACATTCCCGAAAAACCGTCTAACCCGGGAGCTTTCCCGGGGACCAGGGCTCGGATCGCCCCCTGTACCTCCTCAAGGGAGATATCCACCTCCAAGTCCTCCCCCTCCTGATCCCCCACAATTGAGCACTCCCCTGCCCCTCATTATATAAATAGTGCTGGATGTCCATCCCCTCCCCCGGGGGATCCGCTGTGTACAACTGCTGATAATAGGCCCGAAAACTATCCCGGATTTCCCCTGCCTTGTATAACAACTGATCCCTAGGGCCTTTAATTTTAGCAATATTGCGCTTCTGCTGCTGGGTCCGAAGCTTATTGGCCAGCAACCGACCAGATTTATTGTCAAATTCATAGTACCGTTGCCCCACCCTATCCATCTGCCCAGATATCCTCTCCAACTGGAGGGCATTCAGCTGTTTACGCACCTCTTCAACCTGGCTCTGCAGCTGCCGCCCCCCTTTCCTTATGTGCGCGCTCCAGCTCTGTCAACCGACTCAAGAGACTACATTCCTCCGCCTCCCGTCTACGTTTCCGTCGGGCTCCCATCTGAACTAAATGACCCCGCACCACCGCCTTGAGTCCGTCCCAAAGAATGCCGGTTGAGACTTCCCCAGTATCATTGAGGGCTATATACTCCTCAATCACCCTCTGAAGCTGTTGTTCCACTCCCCCCTCCCGCAAAAAATACTCATTCAAGCACCAGAAGGAGCGCTTTCCCCCATTCCCGGTTCCCCCAAGCGAAATCTGCACCGGGGCATGGTCAGACCAGGTCACGGGGCCAATAGTAGCCCGCTCCACCTGCTCCCACCAGAAACTATCACCCATCACATAATCTATTCGGCTATAGGAGCCATGAACCGCTGAAAAGAAAGTGAAGTCCCTGGCAGAAGGATTAGCAATCCGCCAAAGATCCTCTACTCCCAACCCTTTCATCCACTGTCTCAGAACCTTGAGATCTCCAACCCCCCCCCCCGCGTCTATCGTCCAGATCTATATTACAGTCCCCTGGATCCGCCCCTCCAACCACAATCCCAAACCCCTCCAAAACTCCCGCCGCCCCGAATTCGGGCCATAAACAGAAATCAAGGTTACCCTATCTCCCCCCAGTTCCCCCTCCACCACAACAGCTCTCCCATCTTCCTTCCGATGAACCTGGCCAACTATAAGGGGAACCCCTCGTCCCACCAAAATCGCAACTCCCCCCTTCTTCCTACCCCCCCCTCCGCTGCAAAATAACCCTGGTACACCCCCGAGCGCATAAGCCGCTCATCCGCCTGGCGCAGATGGGTTTCCTGCAAAAAGGCCACGCCCCATTTACGGGACCGAAGCTCCTTCCACAGCAACCTCCGCTTCTGTGGCGAATTCAGGCCCCGCACATTTAAACTCCCCACTATCAAGCCCGCTGCCATAGCCATTGTGCCGCCCACTCACCGCTCCCCCCACCGCCCATCCATGCCCAAGCCCCCAACCCCCCCTCCCGATCCCCCCAACCAATGTTCCCTCTAATTTTCTGTAGGCTGTGTGCGCATAAAATATCAGCTGTGCAGCTTTTGAAGGAAGGTTAAATTTTTTTGCGCCACATAACGACACTCGGAGTTATATACTTTAAAATTTGACTACACGTCAGAATACAGTATGTACACCACATTGATTGCGCTAGAAAATATTGTAGAACTTGTGAAAACCATAAATACACAACAACTTTTCAATTTTAAGAACGTCTGTGTTGTTTTCTATCAGAATCAGAACCGTAATTTTTGTGCGCTCTGTTGTAAAGTATGTGCGCTCACTCGGCGAGGTGTGTGCGCGCGCACAGGCGCACAGCTTAGAGGGAACAGTGCCCCCAACCCTCCCCCCCTCCCTCCCCCATACTACGGACCTCCAATCCGACCACCACGGAGGAAGTGGCGCTCCCCGGGACGCCTCCCCCGCACCCCCCCCAGCCTCCCCCAGCCCGGAGTTTCCCATCACCAACCAAATGCATTCCCCAACAAACCCCCAAACAAAAACATATCATTAAAATAAACAGACATGTACAGTCAGCTCTAACACACCCCCAAATCCAACCAAACCAGTCCCCCCCCACACCCCACTCCCCAACAACTACCCCTCCAGCCACCATTAAGGTAGAGCCCCGAAACGATGTCGGGCATCAGAGACAAGCAAACCAGTCTTATAGGGCACAACAGTTCATCACCCCGTGCCAATAGAAGCTCCACCAGAAGACTCCTCCGGGGGGTCCGATGCCTCTGTCCCATCAGTCCGCCGTCTCAGCCGTTGTCCTCTCACCGGTACTCTCTCCCAAATCGAGCGTCTCTCCTTCCCAGAGCCATGTGATGTTGAGGCAGTACCCAAGTCCGGGAGCCGAGGAGCCCCCTCTCTCTTCAAAATCGCCCAAGCCTCTTCCACGGTGCGCGCCCTGAAGCTCCTGCCGTTGACATCAATCAAGAGAGCAAAGGGGAACAGCCAGCGATAGCGCTTCTGCTCCGACTGTAAATAGCTGGTTACTGGCTTCAATTCCCGCCTCCTCTGCAAAGTCACAGAAAGGTCCTGGAACACCTCAACGGTCTGGCCCTCCCACTGGAAGCTCCTCCGGGCCGCCGCCACTTTCATCACCTGCTCTTTAACAGCATAAGAACCAAGGCAGGCCACTATATCTCGAGGCAGTCCCCTCCATGCAGGGCCCAGGGCCCTATGCGCTCTTTCCACCGCCACATCGCTCCCCTCCGCCTCCTCACCACGCTGCAAGAGGAAGCGGCACACTTTCTTGACCACCGCTGAGGCGTCAGCAAACTTCGCAGTCTCAGGCAGGCCCCGCACTCGAACATTGTTACGTCTAGAGCGATTCTCTAGGTCTTCAATTTTGTCTTTCATAAGACCATGCTCTAGTTGGTACTGCTGAAGGATGGCCTCCAATTCCGCCCCCTTCTCCGCCTGTTTATCCGCGTGCTCCTCGAGGGTTTCAACCCTAGTGCCCAACTCTTGAATGCCCGCTTTAATTGCGACCAATGTCGCTTTCAATTCACTGCGCAGGCCGCCAATGTCCCGTTTAAGGGAGCGCATCCAACCCCACATGTCGCCACGCGTGCAGGTATCCTCAGCGCGCTCCAATTCCTCCGCCATCTCATCATCAGAGGCCACGCGTTCAGGGCCCTCTCGGCCCGCCCGATCGTTTTTCGGGGCATAGGAGGACTGGAATTTAGCCAATTTCTTGCTGACTGCCATCCCGAACTCTTCCCAAACCCGTTGCACTGCTGTACTGGGCTGGGGGAAAAGGCTGGCTGCAAATTTCCACCTTATGAGCTACGTCCCTTCAGGAGCTCCCAAGTCAAGCCGCCATCTCCCAGGTGACGTCACTTCCTCCCTGTTTATATGCTTTTTAAGGTGCGGACTCTACAATTGCACACAATACTCCAAATGAGGTTGCATCAAAGACTTATACAGAGGCACTATCACCTCCTTTTTATCTACTGGCCATTCCTTTATCTGTGCACCCAAGCATCCTTTAAGCTTTTGCAGTTGCCTTTTCTACCTGTTTAACTATTTGGAGATCAGACACAATCACGGCTAGATCCTGCTCATCTTTTGTGGACAGAAGTACTTCACCCCCTACACTGTACTGCTCCCTTGAATTTTTGCAGCCCAAATGTATGACTGCATTTTTAGCATTAAATTTCAGCTGCCAAATTCTAGACCATTTTTCAAGCTTAGCTAGATCCCTCCTCATATTATCTACACCTTCCTGGGTGTCTATTGCAGATTTTGGTATCATCTGCAAAGAGGCAAACCTTACCTGAAAGCCCTTCCGCAATATCACTAACAAAGATATTAAAAAGTATCGGACCAAGGACAGATCCCCGAGGCACACCACAGGTAATATCCTTCTCCTCAGAGTGAGTTCCATTTACCTGTACCCTTTGTCTCCTCCCACTCAACCAATTTCTAACCCAATCAGTAACTTTAAGCTCCATTCCTAGGGTGCTCAGTTTGTTTATAAGTCACCTCTGTGGAACGGTGTCAAAGGCTTTACTTAAACCTAAGTACACCACATCTAGGGCTCTCCCTCGGTCCAACTCCCAGTCAAAGAAATCAATCAGATTTGTCTGACAATACTTGCCTCTGGTGAATCCATGCTGCCTCGGATCCTGTAATCCGCTGGACTCCAGAAACCTCACATTTTCTCTTTCACCAGCATTTTCAATAATTTACTCACCACAGAGTTAGACTAACCAGCCTGTAGTTTTCAACCACATCCTTACTGCCGCTTTTGTGTAAAGGGACCACATGAGCCTCTCTCCAGTGCTCTGGCACAACTCTAGACTCCAAAGAGGCATTGAAAAGGTCAGTCAGTGGAGCTGCAAGAACATCCCCAAGTTCCTTCAGTATTTTCAGATGTAACCCATCCGGTCCCATTGCTTTGTTTGCTTTTAGTTTAGCTAGTTCCTCATGAACACAGTCTTCTGAAAATTGTTCGAGATCCCTGTCACTTTGGTTCCCATTTATGGGTGTTTTCTGAGGTCCTGCTCCTGGCCCTTCATCTGTGAAGACAGAACAGAAATATTTGTTAAGCAATTCCACTTTTTCCTCATCAGTTTCTATATATTGCCTCCCCTTCACTCTTGGGCCAGACAATACCACTTTTACCCTTCCTTTTCTCACTAACATATCTGAAAAATGTCTTATCCCCCCCTCCGCCCCCCCCACCCCCCACCCCCCCCATTTTATTGCATTGGCTATATCTTCTTCTTTTTGCAGCTTTGCTTGACTACTTTGCTAGCTTCTCTACGTTTTTCCAAATATAGATGCCTGTCTTCCTCTCTGGCCTCCCTCTTTTTCTTCACCTTTTCAGCTACTTTTTTTGAAAGCCATAGTGGTCTCCTTTTCCTTTTAACTTTGTTTACCATTCTAACAAAAAGGTTGGTTGCCCTTAAAATATCCCCTTTCAGTTTTGCCCACTGTTTTTCTACATCCTCCAACTGTTTCCATCCCGCTAACGATTCCTTGAGGTATTGGACCATCTTGGCAAAGTTAATTTTCCTAAAGTCTAAGACCCTCGCTTTTGAATGGATTCTAACAGCCCTAGTCCTAATACTGAACCACACCATCTGGTGATCACTGGATGCGAGATGATCTCCAGCTATAACATCAGAAACACTTTCACCATTGGTAAGCACCAAGTCCAGTATGGCCCCTTCACGTGTGGGTTCTGTCACCAGTTGCCTGAATTGTTCTCCCTGTAGAAAATCCAGATCTCCTTACCTCTAGATGACACCTCAGCAGGGATGTGCCAATCAGCATCCGGCATATTGGAATCACCTATCAGTAGCACTTCCCTTTACTGGCAATGCTGTGTATGTCTTCTATTAAATCTCTGTCCACTTCCTCTCCCTCTGAGAAGGGTCTGTATATCATTCCAATGCAAATGAATTTCTCTTTCCTCTTTCTAGTTTAACCCACAGTGCCTCCTCTCTCCCGTTTAAGCCTGTAATTCTATAGCTTTAATATTATTTTTTTTACATATAGTGCCACTCCTCCTCCCGTTCCTCATAACCTGTCCTTTCTGAATAAACTATAGCCTGGTATAATTACATCCCAGTCATGTTTGTCCGTGAACCATGTCTCTGTTACCGCCACTAAATCCAAGTCAGCCTCAACATCTGGGATCTTATTTCCCAGGCTACAGGCATTTATACACAATGCTTTCCAGATTTTGCCCCTTTATCCATTTCTATAGAGGTATTTCATGCTTCACTTACCTGGGAGCTTTCTTCACCCATCCCCATCGAATCTCGCTTAAAGTCCTCTTCAGTAGGGTTAGCCAGTCTGCTACTGAAGACACGTCAACCCTTTTTGGACAGATGGATGCCATCTCTGCTCTGCAGCCCTTGGATCATCATCATCCCATGATCTAGGAAACCAAAACGCTCTCAATGACACCATCCATGCATTTATCTCTAGGATGTGAGCCTCTCTAACTTGGCCTTTACCCTCAACAGGGAGGATTGAAGAGAACAGCACTCGCACATTTATCTGCATCACCCTCCTCTGTCCCAGAGTCATGAAGTCACTTTTGATACGCTCAGAGGAATACCTGGCAGTATCATATGTGCTGACATGGATGAGCAACATCAGGTAATACTCAGTAGGCTTGATGAGTCTCGGCAAACTCTCCGTAACTTCTCAGATTTTAGCACCTGGCAGATAGCATACCTCTGGACATCAAGTCTGGTCGGCAGATAGATGTCTCAGTACCCCTCAGAAGAGTCACCAACCACCACTACCCTTTGCTTTGTAGTCACTGATTCTGGAACTTTGGGGTGCTCAAGCTCTCGTTCTTCCCTTTCCTGGGATGCTTTCACTTCCTCCACTTCCAGGGCTGCATAATTGTTCTTCAATTCAAGGGATGGAGGAGTTGGATTAGTGATTCTGTAGGCCCTGATGACTCATGTCCAACTTTTGCCATTCTATAGACTCCCATCTTCACCTCTGTTGGAGAGCTTGAATGTTTCAAGAAGCATCTCATCAATGTACTTCTCAATGTCTTGAATGCTCCTCAGCCTCACCACCTCTTCTCTGAGCTCCTCTGCTTGTTTCCTGAGAGCTTTAGCATGCAGGCATTCTGCACATGGAACCAGTCCTTCAACTGGCATTGGGATCTCTGTCTGGACAGAGGCAGAAGCCGTAATGGAGGCAACAGTTTTGGCAACATGATTTTTCCCAGCCATTGCTCAGTTGGTGGAGCTTTGGTACCTATTAAGTAAAAGAGAAAAAGCAGTTAGAACACACTTAAAAGAGTCCCTGTGGGTAGCTAATTGGGGAGTTGCCATATAAAGCAAGAATGCTCACATGCAGTGGGTAGGGGTTGGGGTGGGAACTAACTCCTGATGAGGTGTCAGTGGCTTCAAAGAGCTGGAAAAGAGAAACTAAAAGCAGAGTTTTAAACCTATGCCAGAAAAGAAAAACATTTCCTCCTTCTGAAATACGCCTAAAAAAGAATGCAACCTAAAAAAAATGTACACCAAAATCCTTTTAGGAGCTCTCAGGCAGACAGCTAGAAATTAAAAGTGACATAGTTTTACCTTGCTTGCAATGGAGACCCTGTTAGGAATGCACCCCCCCCCCTCTACTTCCCTCCACGAGGGTGATGCAGGGCCATGTGGGAGACTCATTGCAGCATCATTTGCATAAATTTAGTATACTTTATTTTAAAATGCATATGCCATCCATCTAGGGTTGCCAACCGGCCGGTATTCAGCCAGCCTGGCCGGTTTTTCCATGGCCAGGCCGGCTGCCAGCAGAGATGTAAAACCGGCCCTTGAAAAAACGGTTTTTTGCTCTGGCCGCAAGATCAGGAGCGGCCAGAGCAAAAAAACGGCTTTTCTCCCGACTCCTGAAGTCCGCGGGGGAGGGAGCCAGGGAAGCCCGCGTGAGATCTCAGCTCCCTCTGTACAACCGCCAGCATGAAGATCTTTTTCCTTCACGCTGGCAGCTGTTAATGTGAAGCCGCGATTGCTGGGAAAGGTTAAAGGCAAATTGGCTGATGGGGGAGCTTGGAGTGGAAATTGGCTGATGGGGGAGCTTGGAGTGGAAATTGGCTGATGGGGGAGCTTGGAGTGGAAATTGGCTGATGGGGGGCTGGAATGGAACTGGAAAAGAGCATATGTGGGGTTAGGACTGGAAATGGGCTGATGAGGAGCTGGAATAGGACTAGAAATGGGCTGATGGGGGGAGCTTGGACTGCAAATTTGTGATGGGCTAGAATAGGACTGGAAATGGGCTGATGTGGCAGCATGGGAGAATGGGACTAGAAGGGAGTGGATGCTGGGTGGGTCTAGAACTATAAGGGAGCTGATTTTGGGGGAGGACTAGAAGGGGATGGGGATGGGGAATGAGAATGGAGAAGGAAAAAGATATTTTGTGTGGAAGAAAAGTCTATTATGGGCCGGGTATTGGGAGAGAAAGAGGGGATTGAGAATGGAAGGGTGAAATTTGAGTGGATGATAAAGGAATAAGGAAAGAAATGGGGGAAAGAGCAAAAGGGAAACGATCAGTATGTTAAAGCAGATATAGAGAGAGAATGGAAAACATCCAAAAGAGAAGAAAGGACAAATGGATAGCTCGCAGAAGACACAAAGAAACCAGAAGAAAGTGACTGGAGCAATTGCAACTGAAAAATAAAATTCCCAAACAGAAGGTAGAAAAATACTTTTTATTTTGAATTTATTAACTGGAATATGTCTGGTCTGGGAAGTGTGTATTGCTAACATCTTTGCGTTTTTGTTTAGTGCAAGAGGAAATTACTTTATAGTTTTATTTCTCCAGTGTTGTACATTTCATGTTTGGCTTTTGGGGTTCCCAGTTTAATTATTATCTGACCAAGGGAGTTAGCCTACACTTATCCTCGGTAATTTTTGTGGGTGGGGCTGGGGTGCAGCATGGGTGGAACTGGGGGCAGGGCAAGGGTGGGACTAGGGGCGGATAATGGGTGGAGCATGGCGAGCCACAGGTGTCGGGTTTTTCTCGGTGAAAAAGTTGGCAACCCTACATCCATCTAAAATTCTAGGTGGCTTCCAAACATGCACATGCAATTTAGTAAAACAGATGTTACGATAAAATAAACTTAATAAACGTTAAATGGAAATTACACTAACCTGGTAATTGTAGTTCCTGGAGGGTCCAGTTTAGTCCTCCACAATCGGGTAGTGCCCCTCCTCCTGCAGCCTGGACCAATCAAGTCTTCTGTAGTATATATGCAGACGGAGCTCCCAGAAGCCCCCAGTGTACTAGTAACAAAGCATACTTAACGAAGCAACACATTAGATTAATATACAAAATGACACAATTAAAGAACAATTTGTTACCCCCAAGAAATATCCAACCCCCTCCCCAAACGAGGAAGTCAGAACACTGCATTGCGCCGGTACCGACGCCCCGGCAATCAAAACACAGCTCATCATCAGAAATCTCAGGAGTTGACTGAACACCTGAGAAAAGGAAGAGCCATAGCAAAAAACGCGGCTGTAAAGAAAAAAGGTTCGAACGGAAAAGAGAAACCGTCTTATGATCAACCGTTCGGAAAAGCGCGCGCCGCATTAGTATAGCAGATAGTCGGGAGGGAAGGAGGACTAAACTGGACCCTCCAGGAACTACAATTACCAGGTTAGTGTAATTTCCATTTCCTGTTCGGTAATCCAGTTTAGTCCTCCACAATCGGGATGTAACAGAGCAGTCAAGACCGGGCGGGACCTTGCTATCTGGCGCGCAGAACCGCCGAACCAAAACAGGAATCCCGAGCCGCTGACACATCTAAGCGATAGTGTTTACTGAAAACATGCAGAGACGACCAAGTGGCCGCCTTACAGATATCTGCTGGCGGAACTAGGCTATACTCCGCCCACGAGGTCGCCTGAGCCCTAGTGGAATGAGCCCGTAGCCCCTCCGGAATAGACAGCTGCTGGCGATTTTGCTCAGGGCACCCCTGGGATTCTGGGAAGTGTTTTATTTTCTGTAAAAAAAAAAAAAAACGTTTTAAATTTAAGTCTGTACTGATTTGCAGGGCTTCCCTGTTTCGGTTCCCTTCTTTCCCGCTGGGCGGTGGTTGCCTTAGCATGGCTGCCAAACCCCAATGCATGATTTGTGGGTCCCGCAGAGGTGCAGTGACTGACTCGGGCATCTGCAGGGGCTGTGCTTCAGTTTCTTCAGACCTGGAGCGTCCTATTGAAGTTAAGGAACAGCCTATCCCCGGGGACACTTCTCTGTCGGGGGACAGTGTCCCTTCAACGAGCGTCCCCCCTTCTGGATCGGTCCCACCGTCCAATGGGTCGATACCTGAGCTCCAACATGCGGCTATAGTAGCGCCGCCTATGGACTTTTCCCCTGATTTCGTTCTCCTCATGCATCAGGCTTTCCGCTTGAGCCGGTCCGGTCAGTTGCCGGAGGCTTGGCCCGCCTCTCTCCCCTCAGGACCCGCAGGGAAGGTTCAGCGGTCTTCTCAGCCCGCTGTCAAGCGGCTCAGGTTGATGGACCAGGATCAGGACACCCTTTGTCTTCCGGATTCCGAGGCGGACGGTGATCCTGAGACTGAGGAGTTAGAGGACGGGGAGATCCCTGAGCCGGAAGATCAGGCTCGGATCATTCGGGTGTTTCGAAATGACGAGCTGATCCCTTTGGTCACGGAGTCTCTTCAAGCGCTTAACCTATCTGCGGTGCGGCCCCTGGAGGAGGAGGGTCTTGAGGATCCTCTCATTCAGGCGGTCAGGGATGCCCAGGTAGTTTTCCCCGTGCACCGCGTGGTGGAGCAGATGATCCATGCGGAGTGGGAGCAACCGGAATCTGGTTTGAAAGGGATTCGGACCATGAATCGTCTTTACCCCCTTGCCGACAAGGACAGGGACTTATTTAAGTCTCCACGTGTGGATGCTGCAGTTTCGGCAGTGACCAAGAAAACCACCATCCCGGTTGAAGGGGCTGCGGCCCTGAAGGATGTTCAGGACAAGAAGGTTGATAATTTGTTGAAGCAAGCCTTCGATACCAACGCCTTGTCTTTGCAAGCCTCTATTTGTGGGGCGTGGGTGGCTCGGGCTTGTTTGCGGTGGTCACAGCATCTGCGCTCGGGTTCCGGTCTGGACCAACAGGGTCTGTTGGACGTTACCCGCATGGAGTCGGGATCGGCCTACTTGGCGGATCTGTTTTATGATTTAATCCGCTCCTTAGCGAATAGTATGGCCTCCGTGGTAGCGGCGCGCCGGTCCATCTGGTTGCGCAACTGGGCGGCCGACGGTTCTTCCAAGTCTCGCCTCAGTAAACTGCCCTTTAAGGGCAGATTGTTATTTGGTGAGGCTCTCGATAAGTTGGTGAAGAATCTCGGTGAGTCTAAGGGTGGATGGCTTCCGGAGGATAAGCCTAAGCTCAATAGATCGTCCACCTCGGCGCGCGGTCAGTTTCGGGATTTTCGCATGTTTCGTTCCTCCCGACTGTGGACATCGCAGCGCGGTCGTTTTGGAACCCGTCATCAAGGATTTCGTGGTTTCAGGGGAGCGGGAAGAGGCTTCTCCGGAGCTGCCTCTTCCTCGGCCTCTTCCTTTAATCGCAAGCCACAATGAAACGAGGCGGGCTCTAGAGGGAGGCCCGGTTATCGGGGGTCGTTTGCGCGACTTTCTTCCTTCTTGGGCCCAAATTACGTCAGATCGGTGGGTGCTGCAGATTATAGAAGAAGGTTATGCCCTGAAGTTTGCGTACCCACTTCCAGATTCCTTTGTTCTGTCACCCAGCAAGGGAGCTCAAAGAACGCGGGACATCCGCGTGACCCTGGATCGGCTACTTTCACTGGGGGCAGTGGTTCCGGTCCCTCCTTTGGAAAGAGGCGCAGGTCGCCACTCCATCTATTTTGTGGTTCCCAAAAAGGGCGGTTCTCTTCGTCCGATCTTGGATCTCAAAGGCGTGAATCGCGCTCTCAGAGTGCCGCACTTCGGTATGGAGACCCTGCGGTCAGTCATCGTAGCAGTGCGTCAGGGGGAGTTTTTGACGTCCCTCGATCTCACCGAGGCCTATTTACACATTCCCATCCAGCCCTCTCATCAACGGTTTCTCCGCTTCGCGCTTCCGTGGGGCCACTTCCAATTCCGGGCCATGCCGTTCGGACTCGCCACGGCTCCCCGCACCTTCACAAAGGTAATGGTTGTCGTCGCGGCGGCCTTGCGCAAGGAGGGCATCCTGGTCCATCCGTATCTCGACGACTGGTTGATTCGAGCAAAGTCCACTCGAGTGTGTGCAAGTCACGAGCAGGGTGGTGGCTCTGCTGCGGTCCCTCGGCTGGGTGGTGAACGAATGCAAGAGTTGTCTGTGTCCGACGCAGGATCTCGAGTACCTGGGGGTTCGCTTCGACACAGCACGGGGCTTGGTGTGCCTTCCGGAGCGCCGCTCTCTAGCGTTGCGGGCTCTTGTCCGACTCTTCCGAGGGATGCCCGCTCCGTCGGCGTGGTGGTACCTGCGGCTCCTCGGAACGATGGCAGCGACCTTGGAAGTGGTGCCTTGGGCGCGCTTCCACATGCGTCCGCTGCAGAGTGCTCTTCTGCGCCGTTGGTCCAACCAGTTCGACTCATTGAACAAGAGATTGCCTTGCCCAAGGGCGGTTCGCCGATCACTCCGGTGGTGGCTCTCCTCCGAGAACCTGACGCGGGGGATTCCCTTGGAGCCTCCACTTTGGGTTCCGTTCACAACGGATGCGAGCTTAACCGGCTGGGGGGCTCACTGCGAGACCCGCTTCGCTCAGGGGGAATGGTCTCCCCGGGAGGCTTCTTGGTCGATCAACCATCTCGAGTTACGGGCGGTACGGCTAGCCCTGTTGGCCCTGAAGACTCTAGTCCTCGGCCGTCCGGTGCGAGTCCTGTCGGACAATGCGACTACAGTAGCTTACATCAATCGCCAAGGGGGCACCGGCAGCGTAAAGCAGAAAACAGATTTTATTTATGGGGAGTTATTCCCTCGCACAGATATACTTGGTAACATCAACAGGATAATTTCTTCAGGAATTGTATTCAGGAAACAAAACAAATAAGGCAACTGAATTACTTATGCAACAACTTAGTAAAGACCTTGATGGAACAGAAAAGGTCTTTCTTCTAGCCCCTGCTAATAAACTTTCTTAGCAGTGCTGTAATGAAAAATAAACCCAAAAGGAAAATTCTCTTTATCAAAAAAAACAACTTTCTTCCTTTCACACAGTGAAGAGGTTTTCTTTCCAAAGTCCCACGTGCACTTGTGCCTTGCTCTAATCACAGGTGCCTAACCAGCTGCAAACCATTGCTGGTCCACTCTCCACGTGGCTCCAACTTTCCCCAAAGCCTTCTCTCAAAGAAACTTTTCTGGGAAGCTAAAAACAGTACAGTTCCTTTTGGTGTTTGATGCTTAACTAAGGATTACTTTAGAACAGCAGCTTAGACAGAGAGCAATCCATGCATTCCACTTTCTCATTTGATATTTCCCCTTGCTCTTGAAATATCATAGGATCACTTTCATACACTGGCTCAGAGGAATTCTCTAACTGATCCCTACCAGGATAGAAACTGTTTCCCTGCTGTCTTCCTTGTGCAAAGCTAGGGAACAGATCAGAGTTCATACCTGAGATCACGTTGTCATTAGGTTTCCTTTCTGAGTATTTTGGCCAGTAGGTAGCAAAGCTTCTGTGCCCAGCTCTCCAGTCAGAATCCCTGGACTTCAGGTCTCTTTTCCCATACCTCCTTAAATAGGTATTAGAGCTCCTTCTTTCTGTAGATGCAACCGTCTCCTTTACAAGTGCTGTCTGAGGGCTCCTGGCTGTATATCTCCAAGCCTCTGGTTTCTTCCAGTCCAATGAAGAATGCTTGCCCCAGGAATCTCTCCCAGCATACGTACTGCCTTGGGCTCCTTTCTTAGACCTCATGGACGTCTTGCTGTTCTTCCTTCTGTTCGGGCTCCGTCTCTCCTTCTCTTGCCGTCTTTGCCACCATCGCTCTCTGTGTTCTCTTTGCTCCTGCTGTCTGTCTGAAGAATTTCTTCTAGTTTTAAAGTGCCTAGATGGACACTCCACCCTAGCACAGTCCAGGTGTTCTGAATCAAGCCCTGCCCTAGGAGATGGGTGATTAAGGATTACATCATTGCTTCTCTGATTAGGCACACGTTTCCCTATTTCAGCTCTCCTAGAGGCTTTCTGTAAACCAGTGCATTCTGGGTCTGGTAGTCTTTTAGGTAAACACTCTGTTTTAGTGCTTTTACCAGCCAGCACAGGTTGCTTATTCTGAGCCAATTCACCTCTTGTATTATTTCTTCCTGAACTATGATAAGCTTCCTTATCACAAGCTCCCATTCTCCGGCATCCACCCGGACTCTGCTGTGAAAATCCGCTGTCACATTGTCTGTTCCTGCAATGTGCGCCGCCAACAGCGCTTGAAGCCGAGGCTCTACCCAAGTGAACAAAATTTCCACTTCCTCTTCCAGAGCCATGCTTCCTGTGCCCCCTTGCCAACTGAGGTAAGCTACTGTCGCAGCATTGTCCGATAGCACTCGCACCGGTCGACCCCGCACCGAGGCTTCGAACACCCGAAGCGCCAGAGCCACCGCCCGCAGCTCCAGATGGTTGATCGACCATTTGGCCTCCTGTTCGGTCCAAGTTCCTTGTGCGAACAGATCCCTGCAATGAGCTCCCCGACCTGCGAGACTGGCATCTGTTAACACTGGAAGCCACTGCGGTTGCTCGAGAGGCATGCCCACTGCCAGATTTCTCAGGCAAAGCCACCATTGAAGAGACTTCCTGACCCTCAATGGACAGGGAAGATGTTTGCACAGGGAATCATTCTGGTGCAACCAATGCCGGAGTAGAGACCTCTGTAACGGACGCGTGTGATCTCTGGCCCATGGCACTACCTCCAGCGTCGTTGCCATTGTCCCTAGAACGCGAAGGTAGTTCCAGGCCGACGGTGCTGGAGTCTTCACAAACTTGCGCACCAGGTGCCGAAGAGCCTGGGCTTGCAGATCCGGCAGAAACACTGCCTCCACTCGAGTGTCGAACCGCACACCTAAGTACTCCAGAACCTGAGATGGATCCAAACGGCTCTTGGCGGCATTGACTACCCAACCAAGACTCTGAAGAAACTGCACCACTCTGCCTGTAACTCGGACACTCTCAGCCTTGGATTTCGCCTGTATCAACCAGTTGTCAAGATAAGAATGAACTAATATTCCTTCCTTTCCCAGGGCCGCTGCTACCACCACCATAACCTTGGTGAAGGTGTGCGAAGCTGTCGCTAGACCGAACAGCAACGCTTGGAACTGAAAATGTCCCCACAGTAGTGCAAAACTTAGGAACTTTTGATGACCTGGTCTGATAGGAATGTGTAAATACGCTTCGGTAAGATTGAGTGACGTCAAAAATTCTCCTTGTCGAACCGCCACTATCACCAACCGCAAGGTTTCCATTTGAAAATGAGGTACTCGCAGACAGCAATTTATCCCCTTGAGGTCTAGAATAGGACGGAAGGCCCCGTCTTTCTTTGGAACCACGAAAAAAATAGAGTATCGACCGATGCCGCAGAGTTCTCGCGGAACCGGCACCACTGCTCCCAACTGTAAATGAGCCAACGTCTCCCGTACTGCAGTTGTTCTTTCCTGCCCTCTGCAAGGAGAGAGGACAAAAGAGTTTACCACCGGGCGAGCAAATTCGAGAGCATAACCTTCGTGAATGACCTCCAACACCCACTGATTGGAAGTTATCTGGACCCAGGCAGGAAGAAAATCCCGAAGCCGACCCCCTACCGGCTGAATTCCTGCCCGGGCCCGCCTCGCTTCATTGGGGCTTTCTAAGCGCCGCGGAGGAGGGATTAGCAAATCCTCTGAATGCCCCTCGAAAACCTTGACCTCGCGCGGTAAATCTTCCTCTTTCAAAGCCTCCCAACTGGGAGTACGAAAACGCTTGAAGTCTCGAAACTGACCTCGGGAAGCTAACTGAGCATGACCCTGCTTAGGCTTATTCTCCGGCAAGCGTCTGCCTTTTGATTCCCCCAAATCTTTGACCAGCTTGTCAAGATCCTCTCCAAACAACTTCCCCTTAAAAGGAAGTTTACTAAGATGCGATTTGGAGGAACCATCCGCCGCCCAATTTCTTAACCAAAGATAACAGCGTGTGGCTACTAAGGAAGCCATACTATTCGCCAAGGCCCTGATTAGATCACAATAGACATCTGCTAAATAAGCCGACCCTGACTCGAGTCGTGTCGCATCCGTTAAGTGCCCCTGCGTCTGCTGCAAGCACTGTGACCACCTAAGGCAAGCCCTCGCTACCCAAGCCCCGCAAATAGAGGCTTGCAGCGAAACAGCATTAACCTCAAAAGCTTGTTTCAATAAAGTATCCACCTTCCTATCCTGCGCATCTTTCAAAGTCGCACTGCCTTCCACTGGGATAGTCGTCTTCTTTGTGACCGCAGAAACCGCTGCATCTACACATGGAGAACGAAACATCTCTCTCTCTAGATCAGCCAAGGGGTAAAGCCGGTTCATAGACCTAACACCCCGCAACCCAGCCTCTGGAAAATCCTATTCATCCTGAATCATCTGTTTAACTACTCGGTGAAGGGAATGAGAGGATCCTCTAGACCCTCCTCCTCCGCTGGTTGAACCGAAGAAAGATTGAGCGCCTGAAGCAACTCCTTAGTAAGAGCCGTCAGCTCCTCTCTCTTATAATCCTCGCCTGATCCTCCGGCTCCTGAATCTCACCTTTCTCAAGCTCCTCCATTCCGAATTCTGGCTCCAAATCAAAGTCTTCCCCTTCCGGCCAGTCCGAATCCAGAGGCTGATCCTCCAGAGACCGAGCCCTCTTAAGAGGTCTCACTAAACGACTTCCAATCTTTTCTGTGACTGCTTGCGCCACTGCAGCCCCAAGCGGCGACGGATCTGTAACCGCCACCTGCTGCCGCAAGCAATAAGCTTGATGCATTACCAGCACAAAATCTGGGGAAGAATCTCCGAGGACCGCCCCAGATACCGCAGGAGCAACGGAACTTCCTGACCCCGCCGGGCTATCAACAAGGGGCACTGACGGAGACTCTAGAAGAGACTCTCCCTGTACCGCACTAGGTGGACCTTGAATCCCTTCACAAGCTCTATCCTGAATCTCCTGCTCCATATTGGTTGATTCAGCTGCGCAGCCTCAACAGATCCCAGCATCCGAGACTGCGTCCCTACACGACCCACACACCAGACACTGTGGGCGCGTCATTAGAGACCAGATAATGTAAAGTCACCTTAGTGAATAGGGACCAAAACCACCAAATATGAAAATAAAAGCTGCTCTCTGTCTTTTCCTTTTTTTATTATTATATAGTGGACCACTTAAGCTATGAAACCACAGCCAAAAGTCTATTTTTTTGTTTTCCTGGCCCCTTTAAGAGCTTAAACAATGCCTCTTGCCTAAATAACAAAGTTACCCTTATCAGTTAATGCCTAGGAATAACCTTAAGAAAATGTAGAGACTGTGAAAAAAAACAAATTGCTCTGCGCTCCAAAAAACACGGGAAGAAATGGCCCGTGATTCACCACAGCTCAGTTTGCCGCCTAAATGTGCTGCCCACGCGTCTCAGGCCCGACAGCTTCCCCGATCATAACAAAACCCCTCAGAGCACTCACCTCTGCCTCCGGGGGCTGTAAAATGCCGTTCTGCCCTTTCACTCGACCAAAAACGGCAGCCCTGCAATCAGCGCAGCTGCGATGAGAGAGCCATCGAGCAGCTGCCGCCGAAAGGGAACCTTAACAACGGCTCCGGCGAAAAATCACCGTTGTAGAAATCAGCCTGACAGCAGCTATTGACGGCAACTGCACAACTCCCCTCCATGCAAACTAGGAGGGGAGAGCAGGCCGGACAACAGGGGATAGCCAGAGGAGAGAGAGAGAGGGAATTTCCCCTTCCTGTCACCTATTTTTTTTTAACTTTACAGCTAGCTCCCAAAAACAAAATAAGTCCAAAAATAAGTCATGGACTTCACTGTAAATAAAATGTAGATATGTAGAAATGTAGATATGTTTCCCCAGTTAACTCCAAGTTCTACATCCGGTTCAATGTAAATACCATGCGGTCCTACTGCACGGTATAAGGTTTCTGTTTTATTGTACACTGCACTGATAATGAACAGTGCGATATATAAGAAATGTTAAATAAATAAATAAATAAGTCATAGGGAAAGAAAAATAACCCTTAAACGCTATCTATCCTAACAAAATGCTTGTTATCTGTTCCTCTAGTGAGCCTAGCACCTAGGCTCACTACGTCCTCCTGCTGCATGGAGACTGGCACACTGGGGGCTGGTAGGAGGACAGCAGGATACAGCCAGTGATGTCATGATTCTGACATGCCCAGTCTCCATGCTGCAGGAGGAGGTGCACTACCCAGAGGTGAGGGACTGAACTGGAGGGATGATAAGGAAAAATGCTTTTACCCATTACACTTGCATTTACAGGATTTCTTTCCCAAAAGGGTAAATTAGACTTACCTGCTAATTGTTGTTCCTTTCGGAACTCTAGTCCAGTCCCGGAACCATAGAGTTGTCAACCTCCTCCAGCAGCCTTGGAGACTGAAATACATCATCGCTTTGCTGGCACCAGTATAAGTAGGCAAGGACCGCCCCCTCTCACCAGTACCTATTGACAAAGCACACTAAGCAGAACAACAAATAAGGAGAATTAACCAGAATACATTCAACATAGCAATATATATATACGGAACAGAATATTTCATGTTCCACTTCAAGTAATTATTATTATTTTTATTTTTCATTATTATTATTATTATTATTTTATTTTTTTTAAATTTATTTGTTTCTTTAACAAATTAATTGCATTCATCGACTGTGTCTGAATAAGAACATCGGCTGACAACACAGAAGCGCCGTACCACACCACCTCCTAAGAGGATGGACAGGCAAGAGCGCTACGCAAGAGGGTCCTCCAATGGCTTCATCCCGCGCCACCCGGGAGCAAAGACAACGCAGAGCACCCGCGGGAGCCGAAACAATCAGGCTGGCAACTCTTCAAACCAAGGGAGGGATCCGGGACTGGACTAGAGTTCCGCAAGGAACAACAATTAGCAGGTAAGTCTAATTTACCCTTCCTTAGCGTCCCTCTAGTCCAGTCCCGAAACCATAGAGGATGTAACAGAGCAGTGAACATCAACGGGAGGGACAAGCAAGCCCAGCCTGAAGCACCGCTGAGCCGAAACGCCCATCCTCCGCGACAAAACATCCAAGCGGTATTGCTTGGCAAAGGAATGCAAGGATGACCAAGTCGCCGCCCTACAGATGTCGCCCACTGGGACCAGACTGAACTCTGCCCAAGACGCCGCCTGCGCCTGAGTGGAATGAGCCCGAAGACTCTGCAGAACCACCTTGCCTTTCAAGATGTAGGCCGATGCAATACCAGCGGGAAATAGACGACTTCGCCGCCGCTTCTCCCTTACGCGGTCCCCCGACACGCCACAAAAAGTCGATCCGACCGCCTAAAGGACGCCGTCCAGGAGAGATACTTCTTGAGAACCCTGCGGGCGTCCAACAGCCGCAACTGACCCCCAGATCCGGCCCCATCGCGGTCGGAGAACACCGGAAGAGAGACCACTTAGTTAACATGAAAAGCGGACACCACCTTGGGTAAGAACGCCGGAACGGTACGGGGAACCACCTTGTGGTCGGTAAAAGAGAGATAGGGCTCCCTACAAGACAAGGCCTGTAGCTCCGAGATCCTCCTAGCCGAACAAATCGCCACCAAGAAAACTGTCTTCAATGTGAGATCTTTTAGCGAAGCAGTGGACAATGGCTCAAACGGAGGAGCCAGCAAGGCTTCCAACACCAAATTCAAATCCCACGGAGGAACAGCACAGCGCCGAGGCGGCCGCATGAGCAACACCGCCCTCCAAAACCAGCGGACATCCGCTTGGGCCCCAAGAGGCTGACCCTGCACTTCCGCCAGCACTCGAATCACACCTTTGCCACATAAGGCAAATCAGACTCTAGTCACGTCAACTCCCTGAACCTTTCCTGTTCCAGGCGAGTAGACTGCCGTAAATACTGCGACAACGGAAGCATGCTCTCGTCACCCAGACACCCCCAATGGGAGCCTGCAAGGACAGAGCAGTGCCCCCAACGATCGATTCAGTGAACCACCTACGCTCCTATCGCGCACTTAAGAAGATCGCTAGGGCTCTCCTCCAGACAGTGAGTCCACACCTCCTGGAAGTGCAAGGTGTGCACCCACAAACATAGTACTGAGGCCTGCGCCTGCCTAGTCTCAAAATGTCAATCAAGAACAGGCCAATTCGGGACAGCTGAATACGTTGTGTTTTTTTTTTTTTTTTGTACAAAGACATCTCTTAACCAAAAATTCCTTTAGCCGATGTGGAGAAGCTATTTCCGCGCCAACACAATGCAGCAGAAAGAACTCCCTATGACAGGCATAGAAATCCACAGCTTTCCCGCTAGAGGAACGCCCCATTCCGTCTGCCTGCACCAAGCTGGACATTCCTTTTTTTTTTTTTTTTCCTTTTTAAGGTCAACTAGCCCCTGGTGTTAGAAAATATAGCTTTCCCATTCCACAGTGGCAATTGAGTCAGCAAAGAAGAAGCCGAGAACCCGCAGCGAAGTTCCCATTATACCACCTGGTAAAGACTACACTTCTAGACCCATGAAGCAAAAAGCATGCAAGAGTGCATTGTGTCCTGCCACTAGCTGATCGAACTTATCATGTGTGTCACTACGGTTTCTTTCGGGATTGAAGGAATGCTCCGGGAGAATTCTTTGGGCAGACATCGATTCACCCTCTGAAAATTCAGAATCGGGCGAAAACGAGCCTTCCTTCTTTGGAACCACAAAGTAGAGGGAGTATCAACCGTATTGGGCTGCCGGCACCGGCACCACCACTTTAAGTTGAAGCAGCCGCTGGAGCGTTCCTGCGACCGCCTGAAACTTTTGCGGAGCTCTGCAGAAGGATTGGACAAAGGAAGCTAATACGAGCCGATGGAGCTCCCAGGCTGATGCCAAGCAGCGTGCAAGCCATCCCGCAAACACAGCATATGATGTATGCCTTCCAGAATCTGAGCTGCTGCTAGTGCTGTGAGAGAACGAGCCGGGCTGCGCGCCTCTGGCCCCCAGTAAGACAGGCGCTGAACACTAGCAGATACTCTCCGTACTGGAGCCAAAATAGCCTCAAAGGCCAGAGTCCTATTCAGCGACCTCTCGCTGAGCCGCCTTTTACAGAAGGAAAAGGAACCCCATATAGCCAAAATGAAGACATTACAAATCTACCACCAAACCTTATAAATCGGACAAAGCCAAACTAAACGGGAATATTGTCCATCAAGAAACCACAGAACTATAAAATCCCTCTCAGAACATAATGCGTATGGCAGAGCATTCCACACCTGGAGCCTGGCCAAGGCACTCAGCCAAGCACCTTTTAGAACTGTCCAAGAGAGCTACCACCATAATTCCTTTTGACTTGAATATGTGTACAGCGGATCATAGCGCTATATCACAACAGCTAACCTCAAATATTACCCTGCCATAGCAACCGACTAATGCCTTATAGGACCTGCTATGGACAGCGGAAGGAAATTCTTGTAAACCAACATAGCTAGGCCCCTTTTTTTTTTTAACAACCTTTGAAGGCCTACTGAAAAAGTGTAATCCATACTCTGCAGCTGGGTTAATTTATTTATGTATTGTATTTTATTTTATTTTTGCACATTTCAGGAAATTGCACCCATCCTATGCACTCTGTTCTAATAGCGATTTTCCATCTGCCATGTTCACTTACTAACTACCATTGGAGAGGAATATGTAGTCAGAAGTTGGGATCCCGAGAGTTTTGGGCACAGACGGGAAAGGGTGTATAGGACTCCAAAAATCAAGCTCCGGCCACCTCCAATGAAATCAAAGCAGATCAGCTAAAATTACCCGAACTGCTGTTATAGCCTTGCAAAAGCTACCAGGTCCCACTGCACCTTGCTTTCCTTCCCCCCTTATCCTGAGGGATTCACCGTTGCCGGAGGCGTTGCTCCCCCCCTGCCAGCCTGCTATGTCTGCCAGGGAGCTGAAGAGCGAAATAGAGAGCAGAACTCCTGGAAGTAAACAAATAGCGTCCAGCTCGTGGGGTTCAGGGCACCAAAAGCCCCCGAATAAATCAACCGTGGTCGCTCAAAATGAACAAGGCTCTCTCTCACTAGAGAGTTTTCTTGTTCCTTTTGAAATCCTGCTCTAGAAATAGATGAGAACTGCCGGGGAAGGGCACGATAAGTGATCCCCCCTTAAGCTAGGAAACACCCAGGCACCTGGCAAAGAGGTGGCTGCCTGTGTGAACCTAAGGAGTAACACAATTTCTTATTTTACCACCCCCCTCCCCCAGGGATGGGGGCCCTGAATACCACATGTGAGTCATGAGCAGCTGTGGCTGTTAGGACAACAGAGACCAACAAACCATACAGAATTTAAGAGCTGCAATCTTGGTTATACAAACAGGAGCTGCAGCATTACAGAGAATAAGCAATCAACTGCTGCATACACAGACAGAGAAAGGCCCCATTGAGTGCATCCGCTGCCCTCTGGTGGCCATAGACCTTAGCCCAGGCACTCCTTGATTGACAGGTAACTGCTATATACTTCTGTATATCCTAAGGATTCCTAAACCTGTCCCTGTGAAAGACAGGCCTTTGGGCAACTGTCAGTATAGAATACACAAAGGCCCATTTCCAGCCGGACCCTTACAAATACCTGCTCTGGAACCTAAAACTGGCAATCTGCCTAACATCCTGGGACTTAACAGATGCTCCTCAGAGACATGATTAGAAGGGAAAGACCATGTGGAATCAATGCCACAACTGCTGTCTATAAACTAAGAACAAACTCA
Organism: Ichthyophis bannanicus; assembly: GCA_033557465.1. Taxonomy (NCBI): domain Eukaryota; kingdom Metazoa; phylum Chordata; class Amphibia; order Gymnophiona; family Ichthyophiidae; genus Ichthyophis; species Ichthyophis bannanicus. The sequence goes on from CM066036.1 coordinate 795,398,470, forward strand.
AAAATAAAGAGGTCTAAAACACTAGGCCCAAAAAACTAGCTATTCAGCTTGTCTTCCTCACACAGGCCTCTCACTGCAACTCCCACCATGTGGTCCAAACACCCAGAAAGAAAAGGGCCCCAAAAAAGGAGGCCTCAGCAGATCGACAGAGCCCGAAGGCCTTACCTGCAGGGCAGAAAGCCACCCTGCCAGCTCCTACCACCTTAAAGTGCTCCGAGAGGATCGCTCAGCCGGTTCCACTGTGCAAATTAAATCCCGCAGCAACGGAGAAGCTCCGTCTCACACAGCTGCAGTGTGGATGTACGGGTCCCGGAGCTTTCTCCCGTAATCAAGGGAGAGAGATCCGCACCAGCAAAGGCCTGCATCAAGCAAAAAATAATTGAGGAGGGAAGGTGAGAGCTGCTACAAACTTAAAGAGGCCGGCTCAAATTTAAAACCACTGTAAATAAGGATATTTGCTCCCAACCAAAGGAACTAATCCCCGGTTGCCAATTAATCAAAGGCAACTGAATCAAAAATAAAGTTAAAGTAAATTAAAGGCAAAAATCAAAATCAGACTAGAATTTGCACACTAAATGCTCCTTATCCGCTCCCCCCAAGGGAGCTCAGGAGCAAGGCTGTCTACCAAAACAAATAAATCCAGCCGGTGAAAACGCGGCCCTCAAAATGGCCACTGCCAGCATTCCCGCTCAAAAAAGCACACTCTCTCACCCCCCCCGCGGCAAGGCCCCGAGCACCCTGCAACCCCGGGAGCCGCCATGAAGCCTCCCCTCCCATTTTAAACCAGCTCCCCAAAGCAGATCTGCGTGGGTACTTACCACCGCCGCCGATCCCGGGGGGGAAGGGGAGGGGGAGGGGAGTGAGGGAAAGGAGCCAACAGGACACCGGAGCACAGCCTTTTTAATGGCTTCAGCTCCGATTGATCTGGGCACAACCTTCTCAGGCTTTTCAGCCCCTGTATCGCTGCTGCTGCTGCAACTGCCCGCCTTCCACCTGCTCCTCACCCCTTCAACGCGGGTTCGGGAGCAGGGAGGCCACGGATCAGCACTGTCTCCCCTGTGCTCGTTTAGACGCTGGGGCAATGCAGAGAGGGAGGGGGAAGAACTCCCTGATCCTTTAGAAACAAAAAATAAAGGTCCACAGACACAGGAACCCTTACAGCAGCAGCAGATCTGACATAAAAGAAAACAAAGTAACCAAATCAAACAGGGAAAATAAACCAAAAGGAGTAAATTTCAAAAACCCAAGCTCTGCTTATTTGTTCTCACTGAGCCCAGCCCTGGGCTCAGAATCTCCAAGCTGCTTGGAGACTGAAAGTACTGGTGAGAGGGGGCGGTCCTTGCCTACTTATACTGGTGCCAGCAAAGCGATGATGTATTTCAGTCTCCAAGGCTGCTGGAGGAGGTTGACAACTCTATGGTTCCGGGACTGGACTAGAGGGACGCTAAGGAATTATACTTTACTCCAGAGTGAGGCGCAAGAACAAAGCTCTCACATATATGCATCTGTATTGTTGGCAGAAACTAACATAATGGCTCAGTGCAAGTAGCATGAGTACAACTAATGCCAACTCAGTGGGTGACCTTAGTTGAACCAGCAGCTGTTTTGCCATGTTGAAATGCTGTAACTGCAGTGGGATGTAACTGCTTCCTTGCAGTTCGCCTGTAGCCCCACGTAATCAAACTGGAATTAGTTACTGGAGGATGTAATAAAAGCTGTTATAGAAGCTGGGTTTAAAAAAGATTTGGACAGGTTCTTGGAGGCTAAATTTAGGCTTTTAGGTAAGAAGTTGAAATCCAGAACTTCCAGGGTAGCGTTCTCCGAAATGTTTCCCGGTCCACGCGCAGGACCCAAAAGGCAGGCAGAGCTCCGGAGTCTCAATGCGTGGATGAGACAATAGTGTAGAGATGAGGGTTTTGGATTTGTTAGGAACTGGGGAACATTCTGGGGAAAGGAGGGGTTCTTCCGAAGGGATGGAACCAGGCTGCTGGCATTAACCTTTAAAAAGGAGATAGGGCAGCTTTTAAACTAGATAATAGGGGAAAGCCGACAGTCGCCCAAGAGCGCATGATTCAGAAGAATGTATCCTTGAAGGATACTACCAAAAGCAGAGAGGTTCCAAAAAAGAGTAAAGTAGACCAAATGCCCTCGAGTATGGAGCAGACACAGCTTAAAGATCCCAAATTACCCATGTCTACCAATAGCCAGATTAATATGAATAAAATACAGTCTCTAAAATGCTTGTATGCAAATGCTAGAAGTCTAAAAATAAGATGGGAGAGTTAGAATATATAGCACTAAATGAGAGGTTAGATATGATTGGAATATCAGAGACATGGTGGAAGGAGGACAACCAGTGGGACAATGTGATACCTGGGTACAAACTATATCGTAATGATAAAGCTGATCAAATTGGGGAGGGGTTGCGCTCTATGTTAGAGAGAGCATTGAGTCAGAAAGGATTAAAGTTTTGCAGGAAACAAAATTTGCTGTAGAATCTCTATGGATTGAAATTCCATGTAAAAAGGGGAAGGCGATGGCAGTTGGGGTGTACTACTGACCACCTGGCCAGAATGAACAAATGGATGATGAAATGCTCAAAGAAATCAGGGAAGCTAACAAAGATCACAACACAGTAATAATAATGGGTGATTTCAATTACCCCGGTATCAACTGGGTCAGTGTCACGGCACAACATGCTAGGGAGATAAAGTTTCTAGATGAAATAAATGACTGCTTCTTGGAGCAGCTGGTTCATAAACCGACCAGAGGGTAAGCCATATTGGACCTAGTCCTTAGTGGAACACCAGATCTGGTGCAAGAGATAAGGGTGTTGGGGCCACTTGGCAATAGTGATCATAGCATGATCGCGTTTGATTTATTTAGTGGAGGAGGGATAGTAAAGAAATCCACAGTACTACCTTTTAACTTTCGAAAGGGAGACTATAATAAAATGTGGAAAATAGTTAAGAAAAAACTAAAAGGAGCAGTTGCAAAGGTTAAAGACTTACATCAAGCTTGGGTGTTGTTGAAAACTACTATCTTGGAAGCCCAGACCAGCTGTATTCCACACTTTAAGAAAAGTGGAAGGAAGTCCAAAAAAATGCCAGCATGGTTTAAAGGTGAGGTCAGAGAGGCTGTTGTTGCCAAACAAGCATCTTTCAGGAAATGGAAAAAAGAGCCAAACAACGAAACCTGGAAACAGCACAAGCACTGGCAAATCAAATGCAAGACATTGATAAGGCAGGCAAAGGGAGAATTTGAGAAGAAGCTTGCTGCGGAAGCAAAAACGCGAAATGAAGACTTTTTCAAGTACATTTGTAGCAAAAAACCTGTGAGAGAGTCAGTTGGTCCATTATATGATAGAGGGGTTAAAGGGGCACTAAGAGGCGACAAGGCGATAGCGGAGAGACTGAATGAATTCTGTGCTTCGGTCTTTACTGAGGAAGATGTAGGGATGTTACTGAAGTGGTATTTAATGGTGTGGAAGAATTGAAAGAAATATTGATACACCGGGAAGATGTTGTGATAAGGAGAGTTGTGTGGACCGAATGGAATGGGAAGGAAATGAGGGATATACCTTTAAAAGTAAAGGCAAACAGGGTTCCCATGGAAACCACAAGCTTTCAGAGCATGTACTAGCTAGAGCTAAACCCTGCCCCAGCAGTGACGTAAGAGCTAGTTTGAGCCCTAACGAACTTCACATGTGCAGCAAGGAGGGAGTGGCTGGTGAGAAAAGCCATTTTAAGGCTGCCTCAGAGTTTAGTAAGGGGGGGGGAAGCCAGGAGAAAGGAAGCCAGGAGGAAGGAAGCCTGGAGGTGAACCAGGAAGCGAACTAGCAGGGAAATCACGGAACTCAGAACAAGCTAAGGAGGATTCTGGAGAGGCTGCTGAGCCCTATTCTCAAGGAGCACTGAAAGCAAACCTGAAGCTTCTGCCAAAGCAACCCAGAGAGAAGGTAGAAAGGCTTACCTTTACCCGAGGAAAGAGCTCTGACTGTAGAGAAGGCATTGCACGTTGGAAAGGTACGTGTGCTTCAGTCCCTAACAAGAGCAGTGCTGAGGATTTTGTTAAGAAGCTAAGGTTCAGCGCTGAGCAAAGTCAGGACAGGAATGCAGTAAAACCAACTCCAGCCAGGAGTAGAAGTATTCCAAGTAAGTGCCCTGAGACAGCTTCAGATTCTGTGTTCAAATTCTTACAAGAGAATGAAACTCCTTCCCTAAGCAGTATACGTGAAAACCAGAGAGAACAGTTTATAGGACAACTGCAAGAGATTCTAAATAAGCTTCAGTTTAAACCTGACTATAAAAGTTCCTTAGAAGAGAATGCTAATGGAGCGTGTGAAGATATGATAATAGATGTTGATGAAGCACCTGTTGATAGTGACGTATGTGAAATGGATTGCTCTTTATGTGAAGCAAACAGCTTGGACTGTGCTGGGTCCGCTGCTTTTTGACATTTATTTTTTATTTTATTTATTTAGCAAGCATTTGTAGCCCGCTCCTTCCAGCGATCAGAAGCGGGTAGGATTACTATTGTGAAACTGCCAAATCAAGGCAGGTACAAATTTTGTTTACATACAGATTGTCAGAAAAGCACATCATACAGAGTTAACACTTCTTAGCTATGGGGGAGTTCATTTACATATATACATAAATACATATATACAGGATAATCTTCTTGGACACAGTGGTCAGGGGCTGCTCCATCTGTGGGTTTAGTTCAGGTTGAAATGTGATTGGAAAATGTGCGTTTTGAGTTTCTTTCTGAAGTCTAGAAGGTCATTGCTAGCTCGTAGTTCTGGTGGGAGTTGGTTCCACAGTGTTGGCGCCGCATATGAGAAAGCCCTGTGGCTGGTGTTAGCTTTGGCAGATCTTATATCTGTTGGAGTGTGAAGGATGTTGGAATTGTGGGTTCTTCTGTTTCGGGTAGGAGGTTGCAATCTTACTAGGTTGTTGAGGAAGGAAGGTGCTAAGTTGTGGATGAGTTTGAAGGTGGTTGTTAGTATTTTGTATTTTGTGCGAGCTGTTATGGGTAGCCAGTGTAATTGAATTAGTACTGGTGTGATGTGGTCACTTAGATTTTTCTTCATTATGACCCTGGCAGCTACATTTTGTGCCATTTGTAATATGTTTAGGGACATATTCATAAATGACCTGGAAAAGGGAATAACGAGTGAGGTTATCAAATTTGCAGATGACACAAAACTATTTAAAGTTGTTAAAACCCAAGAGGATTGTGAAAAATTGCAAGAGGATCTTGATAAATTGGAAGACTGGGCATCAAAATGGCAGATGAAATTTAATGTGGACAAGTGCAAAGTTATGCACCTAGGGAAGAACAACCCAAACTATGGTTACACAATGCAAGGTTCCACATTAGAAACCACCACCCAGGAAAAAGATTTAGGCGTCATTGTGGATAGCCAAGAGAGCAAATAGAATGCTAGGTATCATAAGGAAAGGAATGGAAAATAAAACAAAAGATATTATAATGCCTCTATATCGTTCCATGGCGAGACCGAACCTTTAATATTGTGTGCAATTCTGGTCGCCATATCTTAAAAAGAATATAGCGTTATTAGAAAAAGGTTCAGAGAAGAGCCACCAAAATGGTAAAGGTGATGGAAGGATACTCCTATGAAGAAATGCTAAAATGCTTAGGGCTCTTTAACCTGGAAAAGAGACGGCTGACGGGAGATATGATAGAAGTCTATAAATTAATGAACAGAGTAGAACGGGTAAACGTAGATCGATTGTTTACGTTATCAGAATATAAAAAGACTAGGGGACATGCAATGAAGCTACAGGGTAAACTATTTAAGACTAATAAAAGAAATATTTTTTCACTCAACGTGTAATCAAACTCTGGAATTTGTTACCGGAGGATGTAGTAAAGGCTGTTAGCGTAGCTGGGTTTAAAAAAGGTTTGGACAAGTTCCTGGAGGAAAGGTCCATAAACCATTATTAAGAAGGGACCCAGGGTATCAATGCTTGACCCAGTACAATCATTGTGGAACCTGTGTCTTTTGGGGAAACTGCTAGGTACGTGTGACCTAGATTGGCCACTGTTGGAAACAGGATACTGGGCTTGATGGACCTTGGTCTGACCCAGTATGGCATATCTTATGTTCTTATGTAAAGGTCCATAAGCTATTATTAAAGAGGACCTGGGAAATCTACTGCTTGCCCCGGGATAAGCATTGTGGAACCTGTGTGCCTTTTTGGAAACCTGTCAGGTATTTGTGACATCAATTGACCACTGCTGGAAACAGGATACTGGGTTGGATGATCTAGATTTGACACAGTATGCATTTATGTTCATATATTACCAGTGCAGAGCTTAGGAAACATGCTGCTAAATATGCCATACAAGAGGGGCTCAACAGTACCCATGCAACAACTCCCACAAAACCAAGAGCGACTTGGCACCTCAGCACAGCATTTCCCACCCTCTGAAAATCAAAATCAACATAAACACCAAGAAGAGCTTGGCAACTCCAACATAAGTCCTGAAACTGCGCACTGGATCAGCATGGTGTTAATGTAAATATATATTTTGCAAAAAAACCAAAGGAACTGCAAAATGCTCGCACACCAAGGAACAAAGAAAAAGTGAGAATCACAGCGCAGTTTAAATTATAGCCTATTTCATTTTGTTATAAACTGCTTAATGGTTCTCGCTTTTTCTTTTTGAATATACGAGGGTTGCTCAGAAAGTAATACCCCACATGTTTTTTCTCAGTCCAGAATGAAGATAGAGGTGTGAAATTGAAAGGGCAGTAACTTGGAACTTCAAAAGAGAAATATGTGTAATTTTACAGTCGTCCAACAAATAGCGAGGCGGTTGTGATCCTTCAAATGGCATCTGTGAGTGACACACGGTACAAACAACGAGCTGTAATTGAATTCTTGGTGGAGGAGAAAGTGTGAGAAACATTCACAAACGGTTGTGTGCTGTGTATGGAAGTTCTGCGGTAGATAGGAGCACCGTTGGACGATGGGTGAAGACAGTAAAGGGTTCAGGAAGTGGTAAAACGGAACTGGAAGATCGGCCGTGGTCTGGGAGTCATGCCTCAGCCACCAGTCCAGACAAGTTGCAGCGCGCTGATGACATTATTCGTGCGGATCGGCGCATCACGAGTCGGGAATTGTCCGTACAGCTTTCCGTCAGTAGAGGAAGTGCAATGGCAATTATTGACTCTTTGGGATATTCAAAGGTGTGTGCAAGATGGGTTCCGCGAAGTCTCACAACCAAACACGCTAAAGGAAAGACATCTGCTCTGATTTGTTGGAGCGCAGCCGATCTTCCAGTTCCGTTTTACCACTTCCTGAAGCCTTTACTCTCTTCACCCATCGTTCAACGGTGCTCCTATCTACCGCAGAACTTCCATACACAGCACACAACCGTTTGTGAATGTTTCTCACGCTTTCTTTCTCCTCCACCAAGAATTCAATTACAGCTTGTTGTCTTTACCGTGTGTCACTCACAGACGCCATCCAGATTTCACTACTCCTTACAATCCAGTTCTAAATCTCTCTCTTTTTTACGCTATCTACCTACCGTTTTTCAACCTTCACCCCAGTCCTTCCATTCCCCAGCTCTTCTTCCCTGGTCCATTATTCCCCAGTGTTTTGCTCGCTCTCTCTTCCCCTCTATGTCTAACTTCTCTTCCCCCATCCAGGGTCTCTTTCTCTCTCTTTCCCTCCATCCAGTACCTCTGCTCTGCTTTCCTTCCATGTCTGCCCTTTCCCTTCGTAACTCTGTTGCAACCAGCATCTACCCCATCTCCATACCACACCATGCCATCCCCTCCCTATTACTCCCATGTCCAGTATCTCTCAATTTATTTACCTCATGCCCATCTTCATCCATCTCTATTACCTCCCTGCATTTCATTCTCCCCTTAATACATCATGTCCAACATTTTCCCCCCTCCTCAAGTTCAGCATTTTCCCATAGTCTCCCTATAACCCCCTGGCCAACATCACCATCTCCCCTCCTTGCTTCTCCGTATCTCCCTAGCCCCCCCCCCCCTCAATCTTATCCCCGCTGCCTCCCTATTCCCCCCTGCATCCAGCATCTCCCTTCTGACTTCCTGTGCTCATCCACCTCCCAATGCCCCCTCATGTCCACGCCCCCTTCAATACACCCCCCACCTTTGAATGTACAAGGGGCAGAGCCTGCCCATGGAGCAGCATGTCCAGAGGACAGGGGCTGTACAAGCCATGACTGCATCCCAAAGAAACACTCTCTCCCCACAAGAGCAGACGTCAGGAGGGCACCGTTGCTGGCCCCCCACCCACCCCCACTCAGCATAACCTGTGGAGTACCCATGGCCTAGTGGAGAGCCCGCCCGTGGGACATAAAACTGTGAGTAGTGATTATGGCCTCTCACAGTCTTCTGCCCGACGGAGCAGAGTGTCCTGACGGTAGGTTCTCCACTGGGTCAACGATGCTCCGCAGGCCATCCTGAATGGAGAGTGTGGTGCAGATGGCTAGTGACGGAAACCCTCCTGACGCTTAGCTAGCTTACCGGGTAGTGCTGGCACTGGTCCAGATGTCTTCATACTTTCCCCCTCCACCCCCGTTGTCCAGCATCTGTCTTCCTCCCCCCCCCCCCCATTTGGAAATCATTTGTCCTCCTGCCCCCCCCCCGTTGTCCACCATTTTTCCTCCTGCCCCCCTGTTGTCCACCATGTTCTCCTGTGCCACCTTTGTCCTCTCCCTTCCCCCCATTATCCAGCATTTATCTTCCTGCCCTTCCCCCTGTTGTCCAGCATTTGTCCTCCTGTCCCTCCCCCATTGTCCAGTATTTGTTCTTTTGCCCCCTTGTCCAGCTGTTCTCTTGTCCCTCCCCCCATTGTCCAGTATTTGTTCTTTTGCCCCCTTGTCCAGCTGTTCTCTTGTCCCTCCCCCCATTGTCCAGTATTTGTCCTCTTGACCCCCGTTTAGCATTTGTCCTCCTGCCCTTCTCCCATTCTCCAGCATTTGCCGTCCTGCCCCCCCCCCCTTGACAGCATTTGCCCTCCTGTCCCTCCCCCATTGCCCAGCATTTGCCCTCTTCCCCCCCCCTTGACAGCATTTGCCCTCTTCCCCCCCCCCCTTGACAGCATTTGCCCTCTTCCCCCCCCCCCCCTTGACAGCATTTGCCCTCTTCCCCCCCCCCCCCCCCCTTGACAGCATTTGCCCTCTTCCCCCCCCCCCCCTTGACAGCATTTGCCCCTCTTCCCCCCCCCCCCCTTGACAGCATTTGCCCTCTTCCCCCCCCCCCCCTTGACAGCATTTGCCCTCTTCCCCCCCCCCCCATTTACCGCATTTGCCCTCTTCCCCCCCCCCCCCCTTGACAGCATTTGCCATATTCCCCCCCCCCCCTTGACAGCATTTGCCCTCTTCCCCCCCCCCCTTGACAGCATTTGCCCTCTTTCCCCCCCCCCCCCTTGACAGCATTTGCCCTCTTCCCCCCCCCCCCTTGACAGCATTTGCCCTCTTTCCCCCCCCCCCCCCTTGACAGCATTTGCCCTCTTCCCCCCCCCCCCCCTTGACAGCATTTGCCCTCTCCCCCCCCCCCCCCTTGACAGCATTTGCCCTCTTCCCCCCCCCCCTTGACAGCATTTGCCCCTCTTCCCCCCCCCCCCCCTTGACAGCATTTGCCCTCTTCCCCCCCCCCCCCCCTCCCCCCCCCCCCCCCAGCATTTGCTTCCCCCCCCCCCCCCTTGACAGCATTTGCCCTCTTCCCCCCCCATTGCCCAGTATTTGTCCTCTTGCCCCCCCCCGGTTGTCCAGCATTAGCCATCCCACTTTGAATACAGAAGTAGCCAAAGACAGGAGACGCTCGCGGCTTTCAAGACTCTAGCGCTCTAAGTCCCTGCTGGCTCCGCCAATCCGCGCTCTCTAACGTGAAAAAGCGTCATCAGAGGGGGCGGGACCCATCGGAGCCTTAGAAGTCTGCCGGATTCGCGTGCCTTACCAATTTTGAAAAAGAAAAAAACCGACCTGCTTCCAAGGCTCCAATGGGTCCCGCCCCCTTTGATGATGCTTTTTAACGTCAGATGGGGACTTAGAAACGCCGGAGCCTTCAAAACCCCGCCTTATTTTTTTTTCACAGTTTATTCGCCATCGCTACGTTGCCCTCGGATCTGGAGCGGCGGGGTAGGTCGCATCTAGCGCTCCCGACTTGGGAGAAGCAGAGGTGGCGGCGGTTGGTCTTGATATTTTTTCAGCCTGTTTTGGGGGCAGTTTTTTTGCCGCCTCACTCTGCCTCATGATAGAGCTGCCCCGCACGTGCTGCTCGAGCGCACAGCCCTGAACGCAGCTCCACCCACCCCAGGCGTGATGACGTATACGGCGGCCGGCAGCTGTTGCTATGGAGACAGCAGGACGCTTTTCCGGGAGGACGCCGCAGCGCCGCAAGTAACAGAGAGAAAAACCCGGTGCGTATCATAGCGGAAGATCACGCATTACCCGGGGTGGTGCAGACTTGCCCCTCACTCACCCTCCTCGGACCCCCGAAACCTGGCCGAAGGGTATGTGACGCCCCTCCCTGGCCGTCTGACTCCGGCAGCTCGAGAGGAAGGGGGCGCGCTCCGAGGCTCGCGGCAGCTTTTAAGCACTGGCTGTTGCCCCCTGAATTCCGCCAGCTCCTCTTCCGGCCTCCTTGCGGCTGATGCGAGCGCCTGCCTCTGGCCTGCAAGAGCTGATGGACATGCTCCTGCCCTAAGCTTTCCACTTGGTGGCGGGACGGGAGAGGCAGCGGAGCGGAGGAGCAGCCCAGAGACCAGGGTTCGAGCTCCACTTGCACTCCATGTGGCGGCCTCGGGCTGTAGCAGCAAAGCGCAGACAAACCAATGATACCAGGAGTCTGTTCAGAAGGTCCAAATCATTTATTTGTGCACAAGTCTCAAGCAAGGCAATTTCAAAATGGCTGAGCAAAGTTTTCAAGCATTACAACAACTTTTATAGACTTCTGTTCCATTCTAGGTACTGTATAGAAAAACATTTCATTGGTCCCGGTACTCTCCCGTACCTCTTCCATTGGTCCCGGTACTGATAAGTTTCTCCAATTATGTCCCTTCTGTGGGCTTCTGTGGGCATGACACCTGCCTGCCCCCCTTCTAGTCCCAATTACAATGGTCAGTTCATCAACTTGTTACTTTCACACTCTCAAGGTTATGGGACCAATTTGTGCGTGCAGAAGAGCAAGGTTCTGTAACTCATCTGTCAGCACTCCTCATTATTTCTCTGCAAATGTACTTTTTCTTATCAGTAACTTTTAAACATGTCTTTTCTGTATTTTTCCATTTCTTAATTCTATAGTTCTGCTTACCTAAGCTAATTCAATATTTCTACTGAGTTCTTTCTTACAATAGCAGCATATTGGGGGATGTGCAATCCTATATGCCTCTCCACAGGCCTCATTTACAGGTCAAGCTAGCCATGCTGGCCTGCCTATGTCAGACACCGTGGGTCACAGGCCTGCACCTGCCACATTCCCCCCTTTGATTAATCTCACCCTATTACTTAATAAGGTGTGAGAATTAAATCACTTTTAGAAGAATCACATCCTGATCAAGGGATTCTTACTAGTTCCACTAGGGCTAGCTTTGTATAAAGCCATTATTTTAGTTGCGGTCTTCCGCTCTACTGTACTATCAATAGCACTATGAATGGAACGCATACAACATGGGATTAAACATGGTGAGCAGAGGATAACAGCAACAAGGATTAGTACTAAGATAATGAAAGTCTTAAATCCTCCCAGCCAAGAGAAAAGGTTAGCAAACCAGTTAGGAAATTTCAATGCGTGCCATGTCTGTACTGGCACATAAGCATGTCTTTGCATATCTTTAGCAATTTCTTCAACTACTTGACCTTTATCATCTATTTTCAAACAGCAATTAGTTAAATTCAGTTTACCACATACTCCTCCTTCAGCTGCTAGCAAATAATCAAGTGCTAAGCGATTCTGGTATATTGCAGTGCGCATCTGAGTACTTTGTCTAGCTAAGAGCGTGAGAGCATGACTAGTTTCATTGGTTATTATTTCAACTACTGCTTGTAAGCGAATAATACGATTGATCATATAGATTGGGGTACGATAACCATACATACCATCATCATTCCAAGTGGCAGGTCCATAATACTCAATAATTCTTTCTGGTGGCCAATCATCACCTCGCCACTTCTCCCACTTGCCTATCTGTAAGGCTTCTCTTTTCTGTCTTGATGCTCCTTTGTGTCTGTGGGTTGTGTATACAGGGTATCCTAATTGTTCTCCATGTTCAGTGTTTAACAGGAAGAAAGAAGGTCTGATGGTTCCTAAGACACATGCTCCTCCCCATTGTGGCGGGAGTTGCGCATATGCTCGGTTTCCACAGATCCAATATAGGCCAGGTGGGGCTTGCCAGGCTTGGACTTTGGCAAGGTTAGTCCATAGACCTGCAAGTTCAGGAAATCTAGCTAATGGGTTAGGAGGTTCAGGATGTCTGATTCCTGACCACCATGCTGTCTTTTTGGTCGTGGCATTATAGTATTTCTGGCTAAGACAGACCAGCTGTCCTACCTTTTGGGTGAACTGGGGTCCAGTTCTGGCAAAGCAAAGACGTCCAACGATTGAGTGCGCTAACACCCATTCACTGGTAGTCTTGTGTAATTCAGTTTGGTTGTAAATCATGGAATAATTCAATTCTTGGGCTTCTCAGGGCCATTGGTCTCCCATTTGGGTTCCGCCACAGAAATAACAATCTGTGATCTTAAGACTAGATACTACTGCTCCGGCTAATTCTAGAAATAAATTCTGTGAAGGGTGAGGGATCTCAAACTTATTTACATGCATAGCTTCATAAAAGGTATTATGAATATGATATTTAGATGACTTGTGGGCTTGGGTATTCAATCTAATATACACAATGGTCCCTGGATCTGTTGCTCCTCCAGCAATACGTAAACCAAACTTATATCCTTGTTTCCATGCATGGGGATTATGTACATGCAAATGTAAGGGGTTGCAAGCATCTTTCTGACATTTATCATTTGTGGTTGGCTTGGTTAGAGTAGCCATCCGCTTATCTATTTTCTCATCAGTTATACCAGTATTCCAGGTAGCATAAAAAACACATCCCCAATACGAGCAATAGTAATCTGCCGCTGTAGCAGTACTATACCCTGATCCTGTTTTACCTGTACACTTCCACCAATTTGTGGCACCTTCTGGACACATATACTTATGGTCATTTCGATACGCTTTTTCCCATGTACCACAGGTGGAATAACTATCTCTATTAATAGCATTACATGCATCAAAATTCAAAACAGCAGGTTTAGTAATGTCCTTAAGTGGTGGTGTAGCAGCTAATATAGGTCCATCTGCATCCTTCCATCTTATTTCCAACGTGTAATAGGATGGATTCTGATGCGGATTATAGCATGCTTTGATTTTGCCATGAGTGCAAACATTTAGTTCAGTGGTGTTATAGATACACCGAGTTATTGTTCCCTTGCAGGTATAATAAGAATGGTAAAGCAAAGTCTGAGTTACTTTCAGTCCAGTTCTAGTAGAAGTAATGCAAGCAGTGCATGGAGGCAGAGCATAAGTCTGTTCAAAACCTCCGAAGAAGGCAACCAAGGCAAAGCAGAAGCAAAGATACATGTTGATGTTGATTGGAGTTCTTCTGAATCCTCAGCTTGCTGATCTTGATCACGACGGTCTGTTATTCTTCGTCCCGTTTGCTAATGAAGCATTTTAACGGGTGCTGAGTGTTGATTGAAGATCCTCAAGATGTCCAGTACGCATTAACCAACTTAGCAATTCAGTTGGCTTGTGAAGTCTGGCTTAGTCAATGTAGTCTTCAAGTAGTGTGTCAAATCACACACAAATTGGGTTCGTTGAAACAAAACTGTTGCTGCATGGAAAACAGCAATCCTCTTCGAAAGACTTGGCTACTGCAAAGCACTTGTGATGAAGTGTCTATGCTGCTGGTTGCCGTCTCAGAGTAACTCGCAAGGGTACATCAGGGTGCTGCTCTGCTGTCCACCGCTCTGGTTCAGGATCGGCGGCGGGCTTGACTCTGCTGTGGTGGATCCAGGCGTCGATCTCGGCTACCTTTACTGCAGTTGGGGTAGACAGGATGACGGTGTACGGTCCCTTCCAATGGGGTTCCAACGGTATCTTCTTCCAATCTTTGATCCACACCGAAGTTCCAGGCTGGTAGGGATGCAAGGGTTCCGTCAAGTTGATAGGCAACTGGTCTTGGATCCACGTATGGAGAGTCTGCAGAACAAAACTAAGAGCTAGGAGTTCTTGTCTGGTTACTTCTGAACCAATCTGAGCTAAACTTCCTTTGACTCCCTGCACTATTGGTGGGGGTTTACCATACAAAACTTCAAAAGGGGAAAATCCTGTTGACTTTACAGGGGCTGAGCGTATTCTGAGTAAAGCTATGGGGAGCACTTGGGGCCATTTCAAGTGTGTCTCCTGACAAAGCTTGGACATTTGGGCTTTCAACGTACGATTCATTCGCTCAACTTTCCCTGAACTCTGGGGTCTGTATGCAGTGTGGAGCTTCCACTGTATCTGCAAAGCTTTTGCTAACTGCTGAGTAACTTGGGAGACAAATGAGGGTCCATTGTCTGACCCTATTACTGCTGGAATTCCAAATCTGGGGACAATCTCTCTCATTAGGGCTTTGGTAACTTCTCGGGCTTTCTCAGTTCTGGTTGGGAATGCTTCTACCCACCCAGAGAAAGTACAAACTAATACTAGTAGGTAATGGTATCCATTGGCTTTTGGCATTTCGGTGAAATCAACTTGGAGGTTGTGCATGGGGGTGACACCTCCTGACTGAACTCGAGGTGCTGTAATAAGGCCTTGCTTGGCATTATTTTTGGCACAAGTTACACATTGACGTGCTACTGAGGCTGATATGGTTGTCATCAGAGGGATGTAGAAATGTGGTCTGAGTGCTTTCTCCATAGCACTCTTCCCATAGTGGGTAGCTTCGTGGAAAGCTTTGACAAAGGATGGTCCTAACAGTTCTGGAATTACTATTCGTCCTGGAGGTTGACTGCCCTCCTCTGGTGGCAGCTCAATCCATCCGTCTTTCAATACTCCATTTTCTTTGTCACAATAGTAATCTAATTCTTTGGTGGTATATCGTGGGGTCCATAGATTCAAAGGTACTGGAAACAATGCTGCTTGCATTGGCATAGCTTGTGGGGCAATCTGTCCTGTCATAGCTGCTTGTCGTGCTGAGGCATCTGCAAATCTATTTCCTCGGGCAACTTCTCCTTTTCCTGCTTGATGTCCTCTACAATGCATGACAGCTACACGTGTTGGGGCCCAGACTGCATCAAGTAACATCAATATCTCGGGACCATATTTGACTGATTTTCCTCCGGATGTGATGAGTCCTCTTTCTTTATAGAGAGCTCCATGGGCATGCAAGGTAGTGAAGGCATATTTGGAATCTGTATATACATTCAGCACAAGTTTTTCTCCTAACAACAATGCTCTGGTGAGTGCTATCAATTCGGCTTTCTGGGCTGATGTTCCTGAGGCTAGAGCTGATGATTCAACTACTTCGTGTTGAGTGACGACTGCATATCCGGCACAGCGTCGTCCATCAAGGATGAGACTGCTCCCATCAACATAATAGATCTGGTCGGGATTGTCTATGGGCACATCTGTTAAGTCAGGTCGACTGGAGAACACAGTTTCCATGACTTCGATACAGTCATGTTCTGGGAGTTCTTCACTGATGGGTATCAAGGTAGCTGGGTTCAAAGCATGGCTCACTTCAAGTTGTATCTGTGGGTTTTCACATAACATGCTCTGGTACTTCAACATTCGGGAATTGGTGAGCCAATAATTTGCTTTTTGTTCCATAAGGGCAAGGACTGCATGTGGCACAGTGACTCGTATGTTCTGTCCTAGTGTGAGTTTGTCTGCTTCACTCACTAGTAGCGCTGTAGCTGCAACTGCTCTCAAGCAAGGTGGCCATCCTTTGGCCACAGGGTCCAATTGTTTCGATAGGTATGCTACAGGTCGCTCCCAATTTCCCAATTTCTGAGTCAACATGCCTAGGGCATTTCCCTGTGCTTCATGTACAAACAAGTGGAAAGGTTTGTGGACATCTGGTAGTCCAAGTGCTGGTGATGACATCAATTCTTCTTTTAACTTCTGGAAGGCTGTATCCTGCTCAAGTCCCCACTCCAGTGGTGACTTCTCTTCTCCTTTCGTGGCTTCATACAGTGGTTTGGCAATTTGGGCAAAGTTGGGTATCCAGATTCGGCAATATCCTGCTGCTCCCAGGAAGGCTCTGACTTGCTTTCTGGTTGTTGGAGTTGGAATTCTACATACGGCTTCTTTTCTTTCTCTGCCTAATCTTCTGCTTCCTTGGGTAATACGAAAACCCAAGTATTTCACTTCTTTTTGACATAGCTGTGCTTTGGCTCTGGAAACTTTGTATCCAGCTTCATCTAGTAACTGCAAGAGATCTTTGGTGGCTAATATACATTCTTTTTCTGATACGGCAGCTATCAACAGATCATCCACGTACTGGAGAAGCACTCTCTTCCCCGGGGCTACTGGATAGCTTGAAAGGTCTTGATTTAGTGCAGCACTAAAGATGGTAGGTGAATTCTTGAATCCTTGGGGTAATCTTGTCCAGGTGAGTTGGCCCCCTCTTCCAGAGATGGGGTCCTGCCATTCAAATGCAAACAATATTTGGCTTACAGGGGCTAATCTTATGCAAAAGAATGCATCTTTTAAATCCAGTACAGTGAAATGGGTAGCTTCAGCAGGTATCAGTCCTAGAAGAGTGTAAGGATTGGGCACAACTGGATGTATAGTTTCAACTGCATCATTTACTCTTCTCAAATCTTGCACTGGGCGATAATCATCCGTCCCAGGTTTCTTTACTGGCAAAAGTGGAGTGTTCCATGGGGATTGACATACTTTTAGTAGGCCATACTCGAGCAATCTCTGTAGGTGGCGATGAATGCCTTCAATTGCGGCTCTTGGGAGAGGGTACTGTTTGACGTGCACTGGTGTAGCACTAGGCTTGAGGGTTACAATCACTGGAGCTATATGCTTGGCTAGGCCTGGGGGACTGCCTTCTGCCCATACTCCAGGTGGTGCATGAATGTTCTTTAAAGTTTGTTCAAAATAGGTATCTTGAATCGAATCATCAATGTAATATCTCCATTCTTCTTCTCGGGGAACTGTCAGCAGCATTACTCCTGCTGGTTTGGCTTGGGAATTTACGGTCATTTGCATTTCTCCTTGTTCGGAGAAGGATATCTGTGCTTGAAGCTTGGCTAGCATATCTCGTCCCAGTAGTGGTACTGGACATTCGGGCATGTAAAGGAATTGATGAGTTACTTGCTGTCCTCCTAGACTGCATATTCGGTTTTGAAGAAAAGACTTTGTGGCTTTGGCACCAGTTGCTCCTATAATGGTGACTGCTTTTTTAGTGAATGGGGCTATCTTTTTGTCTATTACTGAATGCTGTGCTCCAGTATCAACCATAAAGTTCATAATTTGGTCTCCTATTTGTATTCCGACCATAGGCTCCTGGAGACCTAAAGCAAACTTGGAGCCCGGTCTGTCCTAATCCACATCATCCTCATCATGGGCTTGTGTGGCCAATGCTTGAATGGCTCCTCCTCCCCTCTCTCTCTGGAATTGTTCTCGATTGGCTCCTCCTCGGCCTCGGGGACGGCCTCGTCTTTCTTCTCGCCACTGATGATCGTTGTCGTCATCTTGCTGGGCGTCTTCAAGTTGCGGGCACGTATCTCTCCAATGTCCTTCCTCTCTGCAATAGGCGCATTGGTTCACGCCTAGTCTCTGGGTCCGGCCTCCGCCTTGACCCTGCCCTCTTCCTCTGCTCCTTCGACTAGGGACACCTCCCCTTTTCTTTTCAACTATGGCCGCAGCCAAAAAATCAGCTTTCTTCTTCATCTTTCTATCACATTCTCTCTGTCTTTCAGTATCACGATTCACATACACTTTATGAGCGACTTCCAATAACTGTGTTGCATTCATGCCCGCAAACCCTTCTAATTTCTGTAATTTACGTCTAATGTCTGGTTGAGACTGGTTTACAAAAGCAGAATTCACCATGCATAAACTTCCTGGTGCCTCGGGATCATAGGGAGTATACATTCTGTAGGCTTCAGTTAATCTTTCATAATAATCTGCTGGGCTCTCATCTATTCCTTGGATAACTCCTGCGACTTTGGAAAGGTTCATAGCTTTTTGGCCCCCCCTTCTCAGGCCTTGTAAAAAGCCTTGGCGAAAGCGGGCTAGGGCTGTGGATCCTTCATCTGTATTTGGATCCCATTGGGGGTCTTCATTTGGGAATTCTCTCTGAGCTGCTTCTCTACGATCTATTATATTCTGTCCCTGTGCCGGAGCTGCAGGGTTTTCTGCCATCCATTCAATAGCTGCTTTCCTAATTCTCGCTCGTTCTTCTGTAGTGAATAGGGTGGTCAGGAGCTGACGGCAATCTGGCCAAGTGGGTTGGTGAGTTTCCATAATACTAGTTACTAATTCTGTCAGCTCCTGGGGCTTACTAGTATAGGAGGCATAATGCGACCTCCAATTTAATAAATCAGTTGTAGAGAAAGGAATATACACATAAGTTAAGGGTCCCGCTACCACTTCATCATTATCATTCTTTACGGGCACTCCCGGGACTTGCCTTAAGGGAAACAATTTGGCTGTCCCAGGCATCGTTTGGGATCTAAGGGTTATTGTCGTTGCCTTTGCAGGAGTCGCTTTCTTTTTCTCAACTGGTTTTGCTTTGGGTTTCTCCTTCGCTGGCGTGCTAGTGCTAGCGCTGGCTTTCTCGATTATTTGTACACTGTCCTCTTCTTCTGGGGAATTCTCTCTTTCTCCTTCTTCTATCTCCGCTTCTGACTCACTTTTTACGTCCTCCACTTCTCTTTCCACTAATTCTTCCTCTTTCTCTTCTCCAGGGGGAGGGGGGCCAGGGGTTGGGTCTCGCCTCGGCTCTCGCCGTCTCTGGGGTTCTGGGGCAGGACGACGCCGGCCTACTCTTACTGGACCTGGGGTTCTGGGCTGCCTGAGGACTACTTCTGGGGAATCAGGATCTGCCAGGATGGGTTTCTTCGTGGCTTTCTTATCCTGCTCTTTCATTCTAGGCTGTTCCGTTTTCTGTCTAGAATCTGTTTTAGCTAACATTATTCTGCACTGTTCCTCATAACAGCGCTGCGCCCAGGAGGGCGGATCTTCACAAATACTTAACCAAGAATCTATATAGGGGTACTGATCGGGGTGCGCTACCCGCACTCTACGATGTATTGACTGAATAATCTCTACAGTGAACGTTCCCTCTCGGGGCCAGATGGGGTCTAGATCGGGCCACTCCCTAGTACACAAAATCTGCAAACGGGCTGCTGTCATTTTAATACCATAATCTCCTGAATATCCCTCTTTAAAATGTGCGATCATACATTCTAATGGAGTGTTTCTAGTAGACCCCGCCCCTCCCATTTCGATGTGTGCGCGCAACAACAGACAGAAGGGAAAAGGAGGGCGGACCGTGGGTAAGGGGTCCTCACGGCCCTGGAAACGTATAGGGAATACAAATAACAAGACAAGACGACAATCGCTTCCCCCTTTTCGCGACCTGAACGCGGTCGCCCGGTCAGGAAATGCGCTAATCAGGGGTCCGCCTTCACTTGGTCCGTGCTGCCAGACCTCTCATTCACACTTCGTTCACACAATCATGCTAGCAACGTATCCCAGAATGCATTCGTTTCTATCTGTTCTGACTAGTCTTTTCCCAATTACAAAAAGGATGAGGGTTTCACCTAGCGAATTCCCATGCCAGGCTACTCGGCTCTTCCTTGAGAGTTGATCATGCTCTCTTACCAATTCCCAATATCTCGAGATTACAAATTCCAAATTCCAATGGCAGTACTGCTCTTTCTATTTCTGTCTAGACCCAAAATCAAAACTATACTCACCGGATCCGGTCCTCAAACTTCCCAAGCAGGCGCATGAGTTGGACCTCGGACTCCCCTCACTCGGGTTCGAGGCGTTGGCTCCAACCGGGCCCGGCACCCGCCGAGGTCCGACCAGCTCCCTCCGATACAAGGGACCGGTGGCGCCAGGGAGTGGCCCTCGTCGGAAGGGCGCGATCCCGGCAGGACCAAGCCTATAGAGGCGGAAAGTCGTGGTATATTGCCCTATATACACTTTGATTCCACAACTTCCCGGCCAACGCACCAAGGAATATGTAGCAGCAAAGCGCAGACAAACCAATGATACCAGGAGTCTGTTCAGAAGGTCCAAATCATTTATTTGTGCACAAGTCTCAAGCAAGGCAATTTCAAAATGGCTGAGCAAAGTTTTCAAGCATTACAACAACTTTTATAGACTTCTGTTCCATTCTAGGTATAGAAAAACATTTCATTGGTCCCGGTACTCTCCCGTACCTCCCGTACCTCTTCCATTGGTCCCGGTACTGATAAGTTTCTCCAATTATGTCGCTTCTGTGGGCATGACACCTGCCTGCCCCCCTTCTAGTCCCAATTACAATGGTCAGTTCATCAACTTGTTACTTTCACACTCTCAAGGTTATGGGACCAATTTGTGCGTGCAGAAGAGCAAGGTTCTGTAACTCATCTGTCAGCACTCCTCATTATTTCTCTGCAAATGTACTTTTTCTTATCAGTAACTTTTAAACATGTCTTTTCTGTATTTTTCCATTTCTTAATTCTATAGTTCTGCTTACCTAAGCTAATTCAATATTTCTACTGAGTTCTTTCTTACAATAGCAGCATATTGGGGGATGTGCAATCCTATATGCCTCTCCACAGGCCTCATTTACAGGTCAAGCTAGCCATGCTGGCCTGCCTATGTCAGACACCGTGGGTCACAGGCCTGCACCTGCCACAGGGCAAGTCGCTTAACCCTCCACTGCCTCAGAAAATCCCAAGTTATCAATGTCCCTGTTTAATGTACAGTGTAAACCGCTTAGACTGAAATGATAAAGCGGAATATAAAACCTGTTAAATACATAAAATAAATTGTGTAAAACGGGGTCTAATTCCGGGTGCACCACCTGAAAAATCTCACTCTTTGGAATGCTTCAGGCTTGGCATCTCTGGCTGTGGTCTGATTTTAGCTTGGCATTCATGTTTGTTTGTCTGGGTCTCTTCTGACAAACAAACGTTGATTTTAAGGTAAATCACTCAGGGATTCTGCCCCTGCTCTGCCATTTAGAACATATTATCTTGGATCGATACAGGTTTGTTTCTTCTCATAACTCTTTCTTTGAGCCCTGTTTAATAAACATTTTCCCCTTAGACACAAAATGGGAAAATCCCTTAGTAAAAGGGGCCCTTCGTTTTGCTAAGATACAAAAACAAGGGCTCCTGTCCTCAAATATGGACTTGTTTCCTTGATTCATAATGGATTCTATTTCCCTTATTGTGTATACATTTAGATTTCCATATAGGATGATTTTTTCTTTTGTTTGGAGGGTAATAATTTTCAGATTCGATGGTTGTAAACTATTAATAGCGAAAAATCTGAAGGGGGCATATAGAGAGCAGAGAGATAGGTGCAGTATGGACTTGGAGTAAATCTTTTGATATTTTAATTCACAGATGTGTTTCACCTTTTTAAAATAAATATCAGCTTATTTTTTTATGCCAAGCTAGTGCTTTATTCCTCCCACGCCCCCAATTTCCTATTTTTTCTTAATTATAGTAGGAATTAGTAATTGAAGCTCTACAGGCCATTGTGCAGTTGAGTCTTTGCTTATTCACATTTCCTGTAATTTTTGCAGCTTCCCTGTCTTTGAAAAAGGTTTGTTTGTTCATTAATTACTCTTTAGGTATTTAAAGGTCTGTATCATATCTCCCTTGTCTCTCCTCTCCTTTAGAGTATACATATTTAGGTTTTCAAGTCTCTTCTACCCTGACCACCGTTAACGTTCTTGACCAAATTATAGACCAGGCTGTACCAAACGGTACCACACCGTATCTTCCCCAGAACTGACTAATGCTCTGCACTGTTCTAAATAGATTGTAAGCTCCGATGAGCAGGACTCTGATGGGCAGGGACTCTCTCTCTTGTTTGTTAGCCACCTCTGGTAGGTTAGCTGTGCAACGCTGCGTGTGTGGCGCTTTATAAGTGCTAAATAGTAGTAGTAGTAGTCTTCTCATATGTCATCTGGCGCAGGCTCCAAATAATTTTCGTCGCCTTCCTCTGAACGGTTTCCAGTCTTTTCATATCCTTTGCGCGATATGGTCACCAGAATTAACACAATATTCCAAGTGAGGCCTCACTAGTGACTTGTACAGTGACATTAGTACCTCTTCCTTTCTGCTGGTATTTCCTCTCTGCATCCTTCTGACTTTGGCCACTGGCTTGTCACACTGTTTTGCCACCTTGAGATCCTCAGAAAAAATCACTCTGAGGTCCTTCTCATGGTCCGTGCACACTAACCTCTCACCCCCTATCACATATAATTCCCTTGGATTTCTGCCTTCTAAATGCACGACACTGCACTTCTTCACATTAAATGGAGGATGTCAGACCTTCAGTGTTGGAGCTAATAACAGTAGCAGGTTTATTAAAGTGCGTTCCTTTGCGTCCCTCTAGTCCAGTCCCGGAACCTGAGAGTTCTGCACCTCCTCCAGCAGCTATGGAGACTGACGCACATCATCGTTTTGATGACCCAGGTATAAGTAGGCAAGGACCGCCTCTCCCCACCAGTTTCAGTCTCCATAGCAGCTGGAGAAGGTGCTGAGCCTAGGGACTGGGCTCAGACGGTAGCAAATAAGCAGAATTTAAAAAAATCTAAATTTAAGTTGTTTTGATTACTTGTGGGTAGCCAGGGGTTAGCAATAGGGTTGGTCTGCAAAGGCTGGTTAACTCCTCTGTTGCTGTCTCTCCTTGAGTCGTCCTGCTTTTTCCCCCTCCTCCCGCCCCCTCCCCTGCGGGTAAGAGCTGCACTGCGGTTGACAGTCCGGTGAGAAGGGCCTCCCGATCCCGCATGAACGGGTGAGGAGCAGGTGGCAGGCTCTGCCGGCAACATGCCTGAGACGGAAGCAGGAGGATTTCAGCACTGTCTCTCTCTACCCCGGAGCCGAAGCTGCCGATCCGGCTGAGCTCCAGTGGTAGATTGAGGCCCCCGGTAGATCGAGGCCCGTGGCGTGCAGGGGCAGTCAGTAAGCCGCTATTTTAGCATTTTTGGGGGTCGGACATGTGTGGGCAGGCTGGGGAGCTCAGATCGTCGCGGTAAGTGCAGATTGGGGTGAAGCACTGACTGCGTGGTGTTCACGCAGGAAGCGTGACGGCAGCCATTTTTTTTGTAATTTGTTGTAATTTTGGCGATACAGCGTGTCGGGGAGAGCAGCGGCTCCTTTTCTCCCGTTGACGGGTTCGTGGGTGCTGCACTCGGTGGAGTTAAGTTAGTTGTGGTGGCTGCCGTTTAAAAAAAAAAAAGAAAGAGAGAGAACGACTGGGTGATTATCTATATATAGAGATATATTTATAGTTATATCTCTGTTAACTGGTTAGGACCCTGGAAGCAAGGGGGTGAGCGACCAGAGGGTGACTTGGGGTTCCGGTTGGCTGCGTTTCCGTGGGCGCCATGCTCAGGGGGAGCATGTCTGGTTTGTGGCACGAGGCGGGGTTCGCTGCTAGAGTCGGGTGTTTGTAGAGGTTGCACCCAGGAAGCAGCGTTGATGGAGCAGGCGCTTGAAGGGGGGTCAAGGGAGCAGGAGATGGGGTCCCAGAGTCAGGGGGACGTCCTGTCTCCGGTTCTGCTCCCCTCGGAGCCTGTGGCAGGGCCGTCTACGTCAAGAGAGGCTCCTTTGCCACAGGGACAGGTGTCAACGGGGGGGGGCAGCCTTTGGTCCCTCCGGATTTCTTTTTGCTATTGCAGCAGGTGTTGTCTCTACTACAGCCCAGTATGGCCTTTCTTCCTGCCAGTGGGCGGGGGATGAAGCGCCTGGGGAGTCCAGGGGGGCAGGAGGCGGTAGGTACCCCCGCTAAAAGAGACATAAGGTAGCGGGGGTAGAGATGTCGGCGTCTGCCCTTGGAAAATCTCGAGACAGAAGGGAATCTGGAGGAAGATTCCGTGGAAGAGTTAGAAGAGGGCGAGCTGCTGGAGGCAGAGCAGCAGGCTAGGGTTGTCAGGGTGTTTCGACGGGAGGAGTTGCCGGCCCTGATTACCAAATCCCTTAAGGCGCTTAATATGCCGCTGGTGGAGGTTCTGGCAGCGGATGAGGCATTAGAGGTTCCGTTGTTGCAAGCAGTACATATGACGCATCGGGTATTTCCTATTCACACACTGTTCCCGGAATATGATTTGGCCCTCAAGGGATCTAGGGCAATAGCCCGACTCTATCTGCTGGCTGACCAGGATAAGGATCTTTTTCGTTCCCCAAAAGTCGACGCGGCAGTGTCGGCGGTCACTAAGAAAACGACAATCCCAGTAGAGGGGGCTGTGGTGCTTAAGGATGGTCAGGATAGGAAGTTAGATACTGTGATAAGGAAGCCCATAGTGAGCCTATGGAAATAGGAGGAGAAACTAAGGATTTTACCTTTAAGAAAAGTGACATCCCTGCAGTGCACAGGTTTCAGCGTTTCCCTAGAGAGAGCAAGCACAGGGAAGCTGAACTTAGGCTGCTACACCCAAGCTCTGCTGACGTAGTTGCAGGCTTGGATGATGATTGCATGCACCTGTCTAGAGAGAGGGAGACACAGCCCGAGAGGCAGAGATATAAACCACAGCTAGAGCTGAGGAGACAGGGAGGAAGGAGGACCACACCCACAGCCAGAACTGAGGAGACAGCCAGGGAGGAGAAGAGAAGGCAGTGGAGAGAGCCTGGGTGGAGAGACCAGGAGAGGAGTGCTCGGAGAGAGTGAGCAGGAAAAGCTTCAAACCCCAGTTCCTGTTGAAAGGATTCAGAGTCCAGAGGAGGAAGCCCAGGACTCAGCCCGAGAGTTCACAGAGCCCAGCCTGGAATAGGAGACCGTGGCAGAGCTCCAGAGAGGAACTCGGGCAAGTGAGACAGGGATTGTTTCCCAGAAGCTGGAGGGAGAATGGTGAACACAGCCAGGGGGAAGTGACCAGAGCCTCAGAGATAACTTATCCTTACCGGGGAGAGCTGTACTCCAGAGAAACGCAGGGTTCCTCAGAGAGGGTTTACCCTGGAACGTCCGTGGAAGCTTCAGAGCAGGGCACTGCATTGCCGGAGCTAGAGGAAATGCAGGTGGACCTCATTGAGCAAGATTCTTTGCAGCCAGAGGAACTCATGGACTGTACACTGTGTAAAGCTGATAGTGTTGAGTCTATTAGCTAAGGAATACCTGAGATGATAAGTCTCCAGAAAAGCTGAGTAAGGAAGCCTAGCCTTAAGCTGAAGGTAGGAGCCTGCTCTTGGTAAGAGGAGAATACTTATTCCTTCTATATTTGACTGTTGAATCAAGACAAAGGTAAAAGAAGTTATTTTACTTTGGCTGAATGAAGAAGCTCTGTTTTGCTTTATCTGTTATTTTGAAGCACGTGCATAGAAGTAAGGACTGTGGAAGCTCATATAGCCCAGTTTGTAAATGACCTGGAGCGAATACCTGAAAAGTATCCTATTACAACATGCTTGAACTTTGTTTGCTTTTTGGGGAAATAAACCTTGTCATTTTTGCCTACACTCTCGGTCCATAATTACACTTCCTATTAGAAGGCTAGAACTACAATTCCCAGCATCCTTCACTGGAGGAAAAAGTCTGTTCAACCTCTTACAAGGGAAGTAAATGGCATCCCTATCCCTCTAAGCCCTAGGCGGAGGGCTGTGGCATGACAAAACGTTATTAAAGCAGGTGTTTGACATAAGCGCTCTGTCCATGCAGGCCTCAATCGCGGGGGCTTGGGTGGCGAGAGCCTGTCCACGTTGGTCACAGCGACTGCAGGAGGATCAGGTAGGGGAGCAGGTGGATAAGGTGTCACGGCTGGAATCTGGGACCGCCTATTTGGCAGATATTCATTCTAACCTGATCTGTGGGCTTGCCAAAAGTATGGCTTCGGTGGTGGCAGCGCGGCGATATTTGTGGTTGCACAACTGGGCGGCAGACAGTTCTTCCAAGGCGCGGCTTAGTAAGCTCCCCTTTAGGGGGAAGCTGCTGTTCGGAGAAGATTTGGATAAGTTGGTTAAGGATTTGGGAGAGTGTAAAGGGGGCTGTTTGCCGGAGGATAGACCAAAGTAGGGCCACCCTAGCCCGGCTCCCAAAGGAGCGCAGAGGGAGTTTCGTAGATTTCGTTCGACCCGCTTTGGGCAATTTCAGCGAGGCAGGTTCCCTGGGCGAGGCCAGGGGTTTCGAGGTTTTCGGGGGGGGCAGGTAGAGGTTTTGCACCTGGCGCGGCCTCGAGCTTTAAAAAGCCACAATGAGATGAGAGGGACTCAGGTGGGGTATGAGACTGTCGTGGGACGGCTGCAGGACTTTTACCCTGCCTGGGTCCAAATAACGTCGGATCAGTGGGTGTTGGAGGTGATTCGAGAGGGCTGCGTTCTGGAGCTCTAATGGACGGTGACAGATGTGTTTATCCAGTCGCCTTGCAGAGCGCGGATCAAGTACCGAGCAGTGCTCGAGACTCTTCACAGATTGCTGCAACTTCAGGCGGTGGTGCCGGTTCCACCGGAGCAGTGCGGATACGGTTGATACTCCATTTATTTCGTAGTGCCAAAGAAGGACGGCGCGTTTCGGCCCATTTTAGACTTAGAGTGTGAATCACTTTCTCCGGGTGTCGCACTTCCATATGGAGATGCTGCGGTCCGTGATTGTGGCGGTCCGAGAAGGAGGGTTTCTTACATCATTGCATCTCACAGAGGCTTACTTGCATATTCCCATTCGGCAAGAGCATCAGCAATTTCTTCGGTTTGCAGTGCCCATGGGGCATTTCCAGTTCCGGGCATTGCCGTTTGACCTGGCAACGGCCCCGCGGACATTCACCAAGGTTATGGTGGTGGTGGTGGTGGTGGTAGCGGCTCTTCGCAAGGAGGGAGTGTTGGTGCATCCATATTTGGACGATTGGTTGATTTGAGCAAAGTCAGAGGAAGAGAGCAGGACAGCTACTTCCCGGGTAGTGCAGGTGTTGCAGACCCTGGGATGGGTAGTCAACTTCTCCAAGAGCAGGCTGGTTCCGTCGCAGTCCCTGGATTACCTGGGGACGTGGTTCGACACAGGGCAGGGGAAGGTTTTTCTTACAATGGAGCGGTTGCATGGCTTGAGGGAGCTGGTGAGGAGGTTTCTGTCACAGAGGGCTCCCACAGCTTGGCAGTATTTACAGTTGCTCGGAACAATGGCGGCCACGATAGAGGTGGTGCCTTGGGCCAGAGCGCACATGAGACCATTGCAGAGGGCTCTGCTGCAGCGTTGGTCACACCAGTCGGATGCGCTGTTGCAGCGCCTGGTTTGCCCGCCGGAGGTGAGACGGGAGCTTCTCTGGTGGACGCGGCAAGAGAACTTGGAGAAGGGTGTGTCCCTGTAGGCCCCGACCTGGAGGCTCTTGACAACGGATGCAAGTCTCACGGGCTGGGGAATGAGGGCAGTGTATTTGGCCCTATTGTGGTTCCAGTCGTGCCTGGGTCGGTCGGCGGTTTGGGTGCTCTCCGACAATGCGACTACGGTGGCCTACATCAATCAACAGGGCGGCACAGTGCATTGGAGGCAGAAGCAAGTCGGCTGTTGGCCTGGGCCGAAAGGAATCTGCTGGCCATCTCGGCTCAACATGTCGCAGGAATAAACAATGTTGAGGCAGATTTTTTGAGTTGGCGCAGGGTCGATCCAGGAGAATGGTCGCTTCACCCGGAAGTGTTTGCGCTAATCGCAGAGCGCTGGGGGCTGCCTATAATGGATCTGATGGCGACCTTTGAGTCCGCGAAAACAGCGCGGTTTTACAGCAGGCGTCGAAAGAATGTCGGAGGGTCTCGATGTGTTGGCACAGAAGTGGCCAGTCGAGGGTCTCGTCTATGTTTTTCCACCATGGGCGCTCATCGGATGCGTGGTGCAGCGCATAGAGCATCACCGGGGCTGAGAGGTTCTGGTGGTGCTGGATTGGCTGAGAAGACCGTGGTATGCGGATCTGGTTTGTTTCTTGGTAGACAGGCCGTGGCGGCTTCCTCTGAGGGAGGATCTGTTACTTTAGGGGCCGCTTCGCATGCCATAGGTGGTTTGATTCTCACAGCTTGGCTCTTGAAAGGGCAAGGATGACTACCAAAGGTTATTCGGCTGCCATCATTTCAACGTTGCTTAAGGCGAGGCGGAGGTCTACCTCCTTAGCTTATGTGCGGGTCTGGTGCATTTTTGAGGCCTGGTGTGTGGACAGACGGGTGCGGCCCTCGGCGGCATCTATTGCACAGATTCTTGCAGGACGGGTTCAAGAAGGGACTGGGGCCAGTTCTTTGAGAGTACAGTTGGCGGCGATCTTGTGTTATCGAGGTAAAGGTCAAGGAGAGGTGTTGGGAGGGCATGTGGATGTGAAACGATTTTTGCGAGCCGTATCACATTTGCGGCCTCCACGCCGGTGCTCGGTTCCACAGTGGGACCTGAATCTGGTGTTGGAAGCATTGGTCAGGGCTCCTTTTGAGCCGCTGGGGCAGGCGTCCTTGAAGGATTTGACGTTAGACTATTTTCCTAGTGGCCATTTGCTCAGCTCGCAGGATTTCTGAGTTGCAGGCTTTGTCTTGTAGGGAGCCGTTTTTTATCATTTTCAGATCAGAAGGTGGTGCTGCGACCAGTTCCCGCATTCTTGCCCAAGGTGGTTTTTGGTTTTTCATGTCAACCAGGTGATCTTGTTACCAGTGTTTTCGGGAAAGGAGAAGGAAGCCATGGGAGGTAGGTTAGGGCTTCTGGATGTTCGGCGGTCCATTAAACGGTATCTCCGCGGGACAGAATCTTTTCGCAAATCCGATCGTTTGTTTGTGTTCGGCGGGCCGCGGAAAGGGGAAGCGGCATCTAAGGCCTCCATTTCCAGATGGTAGAAGGAAGCCATTGCAGCGGCGTATATTTTGAAAGGTAAAGTGGTGCCAGAAGGTCTCAGAGCCCATTCGACTAGAGCGCAAGCGGCCTCCTGGGCAGAGTTTGCTTTGGTGCCGGCGGCAGAGATTTGCAGGGTGGCAACCTGGTCGTCCTTGCATTCGTTTGTCAAACATTACCGGTTAGATGTGCAGGTGGCAAGCGATGTACAGTTTGGGTTGGCGGTGTTTCAGGCTGCTCTGGCAGGGCCCTCCTGTTGATCTTTACTGCTCTGTTACATCCTCTCAGGTTCCGGGACTGGACTAGAGGGACGCAAAGGAAGGTGAAATTAGACTTGCCTGCTAATTGTTGTTCCTTAAGGAACTCTAGTCCAGTCCCGGAGCCCACCCGAGTCACTTGCAGTTTTTATTTTCGGATCAGCCTGAAGTCCTTGCAGCGCAGAGTGGTGCGAAGGGAGCGTTTGCGAAAGGACGTGATGCCGTGGTCCGCAGGAGGGTCATTCTCGCTTTTGAGATTTCTATTTTCTGGCGGAGAGGGCAAAATTTTCCTATGCAGTACTGACTGTTGGCGGAGGTTTCCCTTCTTGGGGAAGCTTCTCTTTAGGTATAGGAATGTGTTCCAACAAGAGTTGAAGTTAACAGTTCAGCTGCGTTTGCTTTGTCAATAGGTACTGGTGGGGAGAGGCGGTCCTTGCCTACTTATACCTGGGTCATCAAAGCAATGACATGTGTCAGTCTCCATAGCTGCTGGAGGAGGTGCAGAGCTCTCGGGTTCTGGGACTGGACTAGAGTTCCTTAAGGAACAACAATTAGCAGGTAAGTCTAATTTCACCTTAATGGTTGGCGCAGGGCTTAGTGTGCGATAAACAGCATGGGACCATGGTAACCGTTACTGTGTACTAAACATGCCAATGTGATAAAAATCCCATGCCAACTGCAGGAGGCGTGGCCAGCCCATGCTAACTTTGGGAGCGTTCCTGGCAAGTCCGCATGATTGGCTATCAGGACCGTACCCAGCAAGAAATGCACTCTGCGAATAATAAATTTGGTGCCCCCCCTCTGCTCCAGCCACATGCAATATCTCACTCTTTTTGAGATTATTGGAAGCCTAGCGATGATATCGGCGTCCTTTCTGTACATGCGCCCTGTGTGGTCGCACCACTCGCATAGCCCTGGTGCAGCCGTGTTTGGGTGAGGACTGGGTGGAGAGTGGGCGTTGTATGCACACTGCAGCCAGTGCACGCACTAATGGTCGATGTTGCACTTACTGCCACCTTAATCGCGCTAATTGCTGTTGTGGATGTAGTGCCGTGATGTGCTTGCACCGCGCAAACCTCATGGGTGCTTGCACTGCGCAGACCTCATAGGGACTTGCGGGGAGCTGGCCACATCTCCTGTGCCCATTTTTGGCACTAAACACGTGCAAAGTTGCCAATTCTTAGCAAAGTTTAGTAAACATGCCCCAGAGTGAGGTTTCTGTCCTCTTCATTTACTGCACCCTTTGTCTGTTTTTCTTCATTCGAGATGTGATATGCTTTCACAGGCTTTTTCTGCTGCATCAGGTCTGTGCCTGCCTCAGGTGATGAAAAGACACAGTCACTCCCTCCGAGCAGGCTTCCAAAAGGGCAAAGGGGTTATTACAGTTCCTGTTATTGGAGCCTTTCACTGACTGACTATGAAAGGCATGTGGCTATGGACAGGATAGTAACTGTGTGCCAGTGGGTTCCCAGCAATAAAATTTATTTTTGATTTAGGAGAGCAACACTAAAGAGTTCCCTGCAGTAAACAGCTCTGAATTCTTGTCACTCTTAACTTAAATTCAGCAATAGCAAACCAAAGCACAGAAAATCAACTGCCATTAACCTCAGGTTTCTCACGCTTATACAACTGCTACAAGGAATACACAGCACTGTACATATAGATGTAAGACAGTCCCTGCTCATCAGAGCTTACAGTTTCCAGATCTGCTAGACCAGTCCAGACAAATGGGTTAAGCATCTCTGCCAGCAGATGTTGAGACAGAAAAAGGAAAAGGCAAGCTTTGCTGTGTGATATTATCCCTGACATAAGGTCCTGGCTCAGCTAGGGATCCTCCCAGTACCTTCTCTCTCTTAGCAGATGGTGGGTCTCCTGTTCCTGGCTCCTTGTGTGGCATACAGCCTTCAACCTACAACTGGGCTACCTCAGATCTTGGTAGATCTTTTGGGACTAGCTCCTGGCTAAGAGAGCCGGTGCAGCTTGGTGAGGGTGTGGGATCGCATGAATCCCTCTGGGGGACCCTAGGACTTGCCCCCTTTTTGTTTCTCCTCTTCTATTTTTTTCTTAAAAAGAAAATCTACAATTTCAAAGAGACTCTGAACAGAACAATTCTACCTGCTTCATTGTGGGTTTTTTTTTTCCTTTTCAGCTGGCCTTCACATGTAGCTAATGGGTCCTCCTCTTCTACACCACCCCCCCTTAACCACTCTCCCTGCTCCCCAGATCTCGGCAGATTGTCTCTTCATCGGTTTCCAGTGGACCACTCTTCTTTGTGCTGGCAGTTGGAGCCACTGCTCCTCACAGTGAGTGGTTATTGCGGCCTCGTGTTTGTGCAACCTCTTTCCTTATCGCTTCTCCGGGCCAGTCCAGGGAACGTTAGGGCTTTTAATCGCGTTCAGCAGCTGAGGACTGACAAACTTGAAGTTTTTGTTGACAGCTTAAGCCACTCCCTCTGATGCCAGTGCTCCATTCTTTCAGTCCTCAGCAGCTGAACAGGACATCGATGCTGACAGTCTCCCTGACAGCGCAGATAGTTTTTGTTGTTTTTGTGCAGGTTGTGGATAGCGGATTGGCTCTAGCAGGGCTGATTACCGCTATATTCACCTTTATTCTATAAAGTCAATTGTTGAAAAATAAAAAAACCCCCAGATATTGGATGTAGACGGCCCGTAGCTGCACACTCTAAGCAGCAGCAGAGAGCAGAGCCTGCCTTCTCTCGGGCGAGATTCTACATTGGTGAAGAATTGGTCCTGGGAGCCCCAGTACCATTCTTCTTGCTAAACCGCCGCGTTTTCTCTGCCCCCGCTAGCAGCGGGAAAGCGGGAAAACAGTACTGCGCCGCTCCGCTCGTGGCAGGCAGAGGCCTTCCTTTAGTTGACCTGCGCGGTCTCGCAGCGGCGGGGATTTCCCTGGGAAAGCATAGCACCAGCGTTGAGTTTCTTTGGGGCAGACGTGTTTCAGTGCGTTTCCGGCTGTTTCCTTAGCCGCGGTTCTTTTAATTTTGCGTTTAAAGGAAAATGGACACTAAGCCTTCTGGAGAGGCAGACAGGCCTTTTATCGCCTCAGAAAAGGTGGGAACGGCGGCCATTTTAGTGGAGCCGTCCGTTTCTCCCACGGGCCATCACAAACCAGGGAAGTGAAAATCAAAGTCTAGTAAAGAACCTCCGGCGGTGCTTCCAACTCAGCAGAAGTCTCCTGAAGCTCAGGAGGGTCTATCTGCATTGTTTTCCCCCGAGTTTATTTTGGCCCTGCATAGGGCGTTTTTGTTTAAAGTCCTCTCAGGCAGGTGCTTTGGCCTCCGGTTCTCAGCCAGTGCATGCAGGTGGTACAGCCTGATGGGACTGCGGTAGACCCTGGGGAAGGCACTTCCCAAAGGGGGTTGAATAAGGAGTCCACTGTAGAGCCAGCGGGGTCGCTGGGCACGGAGCCTCAGTTAAGAGAGGATGGGGAACTCCTCTCAGAGGCAGGCTTGGATCCTTGCCAAGCGGAGCTTGAAGAGGGGAAGATTGCACCGGGCGAGGACCCTAATGTTTTTAGGGTATTTCGCAAGGAGGAGCTGGGGGCACTTATATCTCAGTCGTTATCTGCCTTGAATATTCTGCTGCCCTCAGTATCTCAGGAACCACTTGAGGATCCGTTGTTGCAAGGTTTTAAAATGTAGCAATGCTGTTCTCCTGTGCACCGCGTCATTAAGCAGATGATTGAGTCTGAGTGGGAGTGTCCTGAGGCTACGTTGAGGGGTAGTCGAGCCTTGGGTCGTCTATACCCGGTGCCTCAGGAGAGAGAATTGTTAAGGATGCCTAAAGTGGATGCCTTAGTTTCGGCTGTAACGAAGAAGACGACAATTCCAGTGGAAGGCGCAGCGGCGCTTAAGGATCTGTAGGATCGTAAGTTGGAGGTTCTCCTGAAGCAGGCGTTTGATTCTAGTGCTCTAGCACTGCAAGCTTCCATTTGTGGAGCGTATGTGTCCTCACTTGGTTTGCAGCTTGTCGTGCTGTGAGGGCTTGTGTGCATCAGTGATGCTGAGAGCTAAACTATCGGTAGTTTAACTACTGGCAGGGTCTCCCAAGATGGACAGGTCTCAGCTGAGATGCCAGACCAAGACAAACCACCCATCTGGGCAGCAGCAGAATGGGATAGTGTTGACGGCGGAGGATCACATTTCTGTGACAACGACAACAACACCAAACTTAAACTGCGCGGAAGAAAGGCCCGGCAATCTACTTCTGTATCTTGCCATGAAAACCCAATGGACAGTTACAACAAAACAAATTGTGCTGTAATGCTGGAAGATGAGACCCCCAGGTTGGAAGGCACTCAACTAACTACTGGGGAAGAGCTGAAGACTTTTCAGAGTAAAGCCAGCATTTATGATGTGGTTGGATCAAAGCCCTCGGGACGTCTGACTGCTGATGTAGCTGCGCATGAAATGAGTCAGAAGCTGTAAAGATGTCTTACACATTGGAACATGGAACGTACGAAGCATGAACCAAGGGAAGTTGGAGGTGGTCAAGAATGAAATGGAACGTGTA
Organism: Ichthyophis bannanicus; assembly: GCA_033557465.1. Taxonomy (NCBI): domain Eukaryota; kingdom Metazoa; phylum Chordata; class Amphibia; order Gymnophiona; family Ichthyophiidae; genus Ichthyophis; species Ichthyophis bannanicus. Next base: position 795,432,276 of record CM066036.1, read on the forward strand.
CAGCTTGATCTGTTGGGTGTCAGTGAACTGAAATGGACTGGCATCGGGCACTTTGCATCAGAAGATCACATGGTCTACTATGCTGGAAATGAAAGACAAAGAAGAAATGTGTTGCATTTATAATAAAGAAGAAACTTGCAAGAACTGTAATGAAATACAATGCAGTAAGCGAACGCTTAATCTCTATTCGTCTACAAGGAATGCATATCAACACAACTATAATTCAAGTATATGCCCCAACAACAGCTGCAGAAGAGAATTAAATTGAAGAGTTCTATGAACAAGTACAAGCTGAAATTGACAGAACATGCAAACAGGATATCCTGATAGTCATGGGTGATTGGAACGCAAAGGTTGGCAACAAAGAAGACAAAGTAGTTGGAAAATATGGACTTGGCAACAGAAATGAAGCTGGAGAAAGACTGATAGAATTCTGCAAGACCAACAATCTATTCATCTCCAACACCTTCTTCTAGCAACACAAGCGGCGACTGTACACATGGACTTCACCCATTGGATTGTATAAAAATCAAATTGATTACATCTGTGGAAGTCAACGATGGAAAAGCTCTATAACATCAACAAAGACAAAACCTGGAGCTGATTGTGGTACAGATCATCAACTACTAGTATGCAAACTCAAGCTAAAGCTGAAAAAGAGCAAACCACTCATGAATGCAGCAAAATATGACCTTGAGAATATACCACTGGAATTTAAAGACTGCCTGGAAAATCGATTTGCTGCTTTAGATACAAATGATATAGAGTTCCAGAAGAGTTATGGAATGACATCAAGAAGGTTGTGTTGGAAGAAAGCGAGAAGTCTCTACAAAAGGTAAAAAAGAAAAAATGGCCAAAATGGATGACGGAAGAAACTCTGAAAATTGTCCAGAAACGCAGAGAAGCTAAAGCCAGAGGAGAAAGACAATCGCAGAACTCAACAGAGATTTCCAACGTGCAGCAAGACAGGACAAGGAAAAGTACTACAATGACGCATGCAAGGAAATAGAAGCAGAAACTATTAGAGGAAGAACAAGATCAGCTTTCCTAAAGCTACGAGAGTTAAAGAAAAAGTTCCAGCCTCGAATTGGAATGTTACAAGATGCTCAAGGTTCTATGTTGAATGATGCTGAGAAGATCAAGAAAAGATGGAAGGAATATACAGAGTTTTTATATGATAAAGATCAAGTGGACCAATAGCCGTTTCAACCTGTACCTTATGATCTGGAACCATTGGTGATGAAAGAAGAAGTTGAAGCAGCATTGAAAGCCTTATCAAAGAACAAAGCACCAGGCATTGATTGCATTCCCATAGAAGTATTACAGCAATCTGATGCAGCTGTTGCCGTACTTACAAGGCTCTGCCAAAAAATATGGAAGACAGCATCATGGCCAACTGACTGGAAAAGATCTGTGTTTATACCAATTCTAAAGAAAGGTGATCCAACTGACTGTGGAAATTATCGCACAATCTCTCTGTTCCCACATGCCAGCAAGATTTTACTGAAGATTATTCAAAAGAGACTACAGTCATACCTGGAACAAGAACTACCTGAAGTGCAAGCAGGGTTCAGAAAAGGGCAAGGAACGAGAGACATCATTGCGGATGTGAGATGGATCCTTGAAAAGACTAAAGAATACCAAAAGGATATCTATTTGTGCTTTATCGACTATAGCAAAGCTTTTGACTGTCTAAACCAGGGATGGGCAAACTACGGCCCGCCGGACCTTTTAATCCGGCCCCCTCTGCCCGGCTGAACTCTCTTATCTCGGGGCCTTCTTCGACATGGAATGAGGTTCGGTTTTCCTGCCCGAGTGCAGAGTTCAAAAGATTCGGCAACAAGTGCAAGCATTTTTGCGGATTTTGGCTCCTTCGGCGTGGACCTACTTGCAACTATTGGGGTCCATGGCGGCAGCCCTGGACCTGGTTCTGTGGGCCAGAGCGCATATGCGGCCTCTTCAACAGGCATTGCTCTCCAGGTGGTCTCCACAGCTTCAGCCTCTCTCACAAAAGCTCCCCTGTCCAGAACCGGTATGCAAGAGTCTGCTGTGGTGGCTGGATCCCAGTCGTCTACGAGCAGGGGTGCCCTTGCAGGATCCAGCGTGGGTACTGCTAACTACGGACGCCAGTCTCTCGGGCTGGGGTGCTCACTGTCAGTCTCAGGTGGCCCAAGGATTCTGGTCCCAGGAGGAGAGCGCGTGGTCAATCAATCGGTTGGAGCTACGAGCGGTCCGCCTCGCACTTCTTCATTTTGGACACCTGCTCGAGAGGGCGGCGGTCCGGGTTTTTTCCGACAGTGCGGTGGCAGTGTCATATATCAATCGACAGGGAGGTACCCGGCGTTTACCTTTACTAGAAGAAAGCCAGGACTTGTTCGGTTGGGCGGAGAGTCATCTTTTAGCCCTATCGGCGGCGCATGTCGCAGGTGGGGACAATGTGCAGGCGTTTACCTCAGTCGCAATTTTCTCGATCCGGGGGAGTGGGAACTGAACGCGGCTGTGTTTCACGACATTATGACATATGACCTAGATTGGCCACTGTTGGAAACAATACTGGGCTTGATGGACCTTGGTCTGACCCAGTATGGCATATCTTATGTTCTTATGTTCTTATGGTTCGCTGGGGGCAGCCGGTGATGGACCTGATGGCTACTCTCGGCAATGCCAAAGCGTCTCGTTTTTTTAGCAGACAGAGAACACATGTTGGAAGGCCTGGATGCTCTGGTGCAGCCCTGGCCGCTGGACACTCTTCTGTATGTGTTTCCGCCGTGGCCGATGCTCGGCCGGCTCATTCAGCGCATATTAAGTCACAGAGGAACGATGATCCTCATTGCGCCGGATTGGCCTCAGCGGCTGTGGTATGCCGAACTGGTCCGGCTGTTGGTAGATTCGCCGTGGCGGCTGCCTCTCTGGCTCAATCTGCTGAGTCAGGGACCGGTGCTCATGCCGCACGTAGATCGCTTCTTACTTACGGCTTGGCTCTTGAAGGGGATCGGTTAAGGCGTAAGGGTTACTCTGACTCGGTGGTATCCACCTTATTGCGGTCTAAGAGGCCTTCGACTTCGCTAGCGTATGTGCGCGTCTGGCGAGTGTTTGAGGATTGGTGTACACATCGGGGCTTCCGGCCTATGTCTACTGCGTTGCCGCAGCTGCTGTTTCTTCAAGACGGTTTGGAAAAAGGATTGGCTCTCAGCACGCTAAAGGTGCATTTGGCGGCCCTGTCTTGTTTTAGAGGTTCGGTGCAGAGTCGGCGTCTCGGCGCATGCGGATGTGCAGCGTTTTTTTCAGGCCAAGATCATCAGGCCTCCCTTGCACAAGGTGGTGCCTCCTTGGGATTTAAATGTAGTCTTGGAGGCGTTAACGCAGCCACCGTTTGAGTCCGCTTCCGTGGTGAGTTTGAAATAATTTTCCTGGAAAACGGCCTTCTTGGTAGCATTATGTTCGGCACGGAGGATTTCGGATTTGCAAGCTTTATCTTGTCGAGAACCCTACCTTCAATTCTTGCCAGAGAAGGTGATATTGCGTCCGGTACCTTCGTTTCTGCCTAAAGTAGTATCCTCCTTTCATGTAAATCAGTCTGTTGCGTTACCGAGTTTTTTCCAATCTCTCAGGTTCCCCGATGGATCGCGCTCTAAGAAAATTGGATCTAGAACACCATTCACAGAAGACGAGGAGTTAGAACAACTTGCTAAATTGAAAGTGGACAAAGCCATGGGACCGGATGGGATACATCCCAGGATACTGAAAGAGCTCAGAGAGGTTCTTGCAGGACCGTTAAAGGATGTCTTCAACAGATCCTTGGAAACAGGAGAGGTTCCTCAGGGCTGGAGAATGGCTGTCGTACCTCTACACAAAAGTGGTGACAGGGAAGAAGTGTCAAACTACAGGCCTGTGAGCCTTACCTCGGTAGCGGGAAAAGTAATGGAGGCGCTCCTGAAAGAGCGAATAGTGAACTTTCTCAAAACCAACAGGATGCAAGATCCGAGGCAACATGGTTTTACCGAAGGACAGTCTTGCCAAACAAATCTGATTGAGTTCTTTGACTGGGTGACCAAGGAACTAGATCAGGGGCATGCGATGGATGTCATCTACCTGGATTTCAGCAAAGCCTTTGTTACTGCTCTTCATAGGAGGATTGTCAACAAACTCAGTAGCTTGGGGATGGGCTCCAAGATGGTAAACTGGATTAGAAATTGGTTGACTGACAGACGACAGAAGGTGATTGTACATGGAGCTCACTCGGATGAGAGGAAGGTGATTAGCGGGGTGCCCCAGAGTTCGGTCCTGGGCCCGGCACTGTTCAATGTATTTGTGAGTGATATTGCTGAAAGACTGAATGGAAAAGTCTGTCTTTTTGCAGACACACAAATTTGCAACAGAGTGGACTCCCCCGAGGGAGTGATTAACATGAGGAAAGATCTACAAAAGCTGGAAGACTGGTCTAATGCTTGGCAACTCTGATTTAATGCGAAAAAGTGCAGTGTCATGCACTTGGGTAGCAGAAATCCAAGGGAAATGTACGCGATAGGGGGCGAGGTTGGTATGCGTGGTTCAAGAGAGAGACCTTGGTGTGATTTATCTCTGATGATCTCAAGGTGGCAAAACAGTGCAACAAGGCGGTGGCAAAAGCCAGGAGAATGTTGGACTGCATACAAAGAGGGATTACCAGCAGAAAGGAAGACATACTTATGCCACTGTATAAATCACTGGCGAGGCCTCACTTGGAATACTGTGTTCCGTTTTGGAGACCGTATCTTGCAAAAGATGTAAAAAGACTGGAAACGGTTCAGAGGAAAGCGACCAAAATGATTTGGAGCCTGCGTCAGAAGCCTTATGAGAAGAGACTTGAAGACCTAAATATGTACATTTTAGAGGAGAGGAGAGACAGGGGAGATATGATTCAGACCTTTAAATACTTAGAGAAATGATGAACAAACAAACCTCTTCCAAAGACAGGGAAGCTGTAAAACTAGAGGGCATAACATGAAGCTTCAAGGTGGTAAACTGAAAGGCAATGTCGGGAAATATTTTTTCACTGAAAGGGTGGTGGATGCTTGGAATGCCCTCCCGATGGAAGTGGTGGGGGCAAACACGGTGACGGAATTCAAGAAGGCATGGGACAAACACAGTGTATCCCTTTACAGCAATAGGATAAGAACAAGATAAACGGTACCATCTAACTTCTGAACCCTATAACATCTCAACAAATAGGGGTGTCCTACATGGAGTGGTGGGTTTACCCCTAAACAAAGACATGGGGAGGGGTGGCCTGCACAGAGCGACAGGTGCACCTACTCTTGCTATCTTGCTGGGCAGACTAGATGGACCATGCTGGTCTTTATCTGCCGTCATTTACTATGTTACTATGTATTGCGGAAGTACCTTAAGATCACTAAGCCTTTTCGCAAGTCGGATAGGTTGTTTGTGGGCCGCCGTAGGGGTGAAGCGGCTATGAAAGCCTCGATTGCCCGATGGGTGAAGCGCGCTATAGTGGCGTCTTACGAAGCCAGGGGACAGGAGCCGCCAGAGGGTCTCAAGGCGCACTCATCTCATTCTCAAGCGGCGTCTTGGGTGGAATACGCGTTGGTCCCTCTGGTGGATATCTGTAGGGCAGCAACGTGGTCCTCTCTGCATACTTTCACTAGACATTACAGTTAGATGTTCACGCCAGAGGGGATGCAAAGGTGGGGGGCCTCGGCCATTGTAGCAGGTCTTGCGGGTCCTCCCGAGTTTAGGTACTGCTTTGGTACTGCCCTAACGTTCCCTGGACTGGCCCGGAGAAGCGATAAGGAAGGAGAAATTAGGTCTTACCTGCTAATTGTCTTTCCTTGAGCTCTCTCTGGGCCAGTCCAGGGCCCACTCGGTTTTTTTCGCTGCAAAGAGAGTTTCGTCCACAGTTTGTAAGTCTATCTGAGTGCAAGAGCGGTAGCAGAACAATAGGATTGCAGTAATCTATATTTAAAAAAAAGAGAACGAATCAGGAAATTGAGTGACTGACTCACTTTGTGTTAGCGGGTGCAGTCCGTTTCTGGGGAATATAGAGAGTTTTTCAGTTTGTGTTAGTTCCTTTCTTGGTTGGGTTCTTTAGTTTCTTTTTTCCAATGTTTGGGTTAAGCTGCTTTGTCAATAGAAGACTGGAGCACTGGCATCAGAGGGAGTGGCTTAAGCTGTCAGCAAAAACTTCAAGTTTGTCAGTCCTCAGCTGCTGAATGGGATTGACAACCCTAACGTTCCCTGGACTGGCCCGGAGAGAGCTCAAGGAAAGACAATTAGCAGGTAAGACCTAATTTCTCCTTCCTGCCTGCCGACAGTGCTTGCAGGTTTCCGCCGACTTGCAGAGTCTCAGTGCCATTTTGTTGTGTCATGCCTTTGTTTTTTTCCTGAAAGCTTTGTGCCATTTCACCATTGCTGCACTTCTGAAATGTTTGAGCTGCCGGAAGAAGAGGCACATGCTGGTAAATCAAATTTGTGCAATATTCACTGTTGACCCTGGGGGAAACGTCCTCAGTCTCATCGAGTCTTCCAGCAGAGCTTTTGCTTGCCGATGGAGATATTGGCTCAGGAGGACCTTCTTCCTTGTCCCCAGCATCTCCCCAGCCATCTCCTGTTCCAGCTCTATATCCCCCTTGCAGCTGTGTCTTCTGCTGCAGGGACTATGGGCCCCCCACTTCTTCTCCCTCAGCATTCAGCCCTGGATCCTGCGGCAGCTGAATTTCCTTTACTATTTCAGCACACCTGGATTCTCTGGAAAGGGGGCCAAGGTGTCCCTCCTCTTCAGTCCAGTCTCACTCCCGCCACAGGCAATGCTCACAAGCACCCTCTCTCCTCTGGCTTGGGTTGCAATAGGGCCATGTCTCACCTTCCCAAAGTAGCCTTCTGGGATGAGAGTGATTCTGGGAGGGTGAAGACCTTGACAGTGCCTCACCAGCGCCCTCTTCCCTGGCGAGCTTCAAGGACGAGGGGGGCGAGCTTTCCAAGGGAAAGATGATGGTGAGATCATGGTAGCGGGCGGGCTCTGTCATCGTAATGAAATTCCTGAACTAATCACTCAAATAGTGAAGGAACTCCGTATCTTGGATGGGGCCAGCTTTGTCCCTACAGCTACTATGGCCAATCCTGTTCTTGTGGGTATTAGGATTTAGATGGTTTCTTTTCCCACCGAGCTCCAGCACGTGGTTACAGTAGAGTGGGAGTCTCCCGAGGTGCCTCTCAAGCAAGCTTGTCACTTGGGCCGCCGTCTGGTTTCTGGAAGATCTGGACAAGTGGTTATGCTTTCTCAAGATTGACGTCGCATCACTGCTGTCACCAACTCAGTGGAGGACTGAGCAGCCCTCCGGGACTTGCAGGATTGTAAGGCAGAAGACCTCCTGAAAGCTGTTTTTTTGGCCTCCTCCCTTGGATTGCAAGTGCCCGCCTGTGGCGGTCTTGGCACCCGCATCCTCCTGCAGTGTGTGCAGTTACTTCCGGAGGATGATAATTCAGCCCGCCTTGAGTCCTTGGCAGCCTTTCTGATGGATGCCTTTTATAACCTTCTGAACCTTTCAGCCCGCACAATAGAGGCAGCCATGTTACGCCGCTGGCTTTGGCTCCGGAATTGGTCAGTCAATGCAGCCTCTAAGGGCTGTTTGACCAAGCTTCCCTTTAAGGGGGGTTTGGGGCAGATTTTGAGAAGCTTGTTAAGGACTTGGAGAGGTCAAGCTCCAATGCTTACAGGAAGATCGGCCCAAAAGTTCCTCAAAATGGTCTTCTTCCATTGCCAAGACATCTTCCTCTCGACAGAGGTTCCACGATTCCCAAAAATATCGGCCTAATAAGCATTCCTCGATTTCTTCCAGCTCAGAATCTCATTCGCACTCCTTTTGAGGGAGTCGTCGCCCCCATTCCCAGGGTTCGTCTGGAGCCCTCTCATTGATGGGGCGGGAGCCCATTCGGCCTTTCCCCAAGTGGGAAGCTGCCTGCGGCACTTCTGCGAATGGGCCCAACTAAAATCAGATCATTGGGTTCTCGATATTATATGACATAGGCACGTTCTTGAGTGCACTACACCCATCAAGGAGGCCTTAGTTGTCTCTAGATGTGGCTCTGTTGGCAAGCGGGTAGTGGTCCGTACCACCCTTCGGTGACTCCTGGCTCTGAGGGCCATCATTCATCTCTCCAAGACAAAGAGGACAAGGACACTATTCCATCTACTTTGTAGTTCCAAAAAAAGATGGCTCCTACTGCCCAATTCTCGACATCCAAGGAGTGAACTACAGCTTATGGGTCTCTTGGTTCTGCATGGAGACACTTCGATCAGTCATACAGTCCGTGCGCAAGTGCGACTATCTTACCTCGCTGGATCTGGCTAAAGCCTACTTCCATGTTTCTGTCCGGGAGGATCAACAGCGTTTCTTGCGGTTCACCGTCCTCTGCTCTCGCTTCCAATTTGCGGCCCAGCCCTTTGACCTAGTGACAGTGCCGCGCACCTTCTCCAAGGTCATGGTGGTAGTGGTGATGTCTCTTTACTGCGGGGGGATCTGCGTTTGTCCTTATTTGGACGACTGGATCATTCAGGGCAAATCTCTTCTCGAAGCTGAATGTGCCATGTGACGTGTAATCCAATTCTTGGAGCAACCCGGCTGGGTAATCAACCACAGCAAAAGCGGTATTGTTCCTTCTCAGTCCTTGGAGTTTCTCTGCACGCACTTCGACATGCATAATGGCAGAGTTTCACTTACTTAGAAGCACTGGACCAAGTTCCAGCGCCAGCTTCACAGCTTTCTGGCACTCACAATCCCTATGGCATTGGATTACCTGCAGCTTCTTGGGGCGATGGCAGCCACTATAGACCTTGTGCCCTGCACATGAGCTCGAATGTATCCCTTACAACTAGCCTTGCTGTCCCACTGCTCCCCATGCTCGCAGAACTACCGAATCCTCCTTCCGCTTCCCTGGGCAGTCCACAGCAATCTGTGGTGCTGGGCCTCTCCCAGACACATGTTGAAGGGAATGCCCCTCAAGGCTCCCCCTGGCTGATTCTCACCACCGATGCCAGCCTAACAGGCTGGGGAGCGCACTGCCAAGGGCACATGGCGCAAGGCCTTTGGACCATGACAGAGGCCAAGTGGCCTATCAATTGCCTAGAAGTGCAGGCGATCTGTTTAGCCTTACTCCAGTTTTGACACCTGCTCCAGGACCAAGTGCTGTGGTTCCTTTCCAATAATTCGATGGTGGTAGCCTACATCAGTCACCAGGGTGGAACAAAGTGCTGCAAGGTGGTGAGAGAAATGTCCCTGCTTTTTCCATGGGCGGAACTGCACCTGAACACCATCTCTGCCGAGCACATCGCGGGCATGGACAATCTGGAAGCGGATTTTCTCAGCCATCACCACCTTGATCCTGGGGAATGGGAACTTGCCTCTTGAGTGTTCGACCATATCACTCGCCAATAGGCCACTGCATGGATGGATCTCATGGCATCCAATGCCAATGCCGAGGTTTCCAGCTTGTTCAATCTGTGCTGGTTCAACCCTGGCCAAGGGATGTTCTCCTTTACGTGTTTCCTCCTTGGGTCATGATTCCCCGTCTCCTCCTCCGGATCAAGCAATGTCCACAACTACTCATTCTGGTGGCACCAGATTGGCCTCGACATCCCTGGTACATGGATCTCATGCGCCTCCTATTCGGGATACCTGTGTCTCTTGGGATACAGTGAAGCCTGCTGTACTAGGGGCTGGTCCTCATGGAGGATCCTGCTCCCTTCTCGCTTACAGCGTGCCCTTGAAAGGCGCCAATTGAGACATTTGGGTTATTCAGCAGTCGTCATAACCAAGTTGCTGAAGGCCTCTTGACTCTCTATCTCATTGCTTATGCCCAGGTATGGGCTCTCTTTGAGTCATGGTGTCAGCAGCACCATCTTTCTCCATGGCGAATGATGATTCTGCTGTTCTCGCTTTCCTGCAGGAGGGGCTTGATAAAGGTCTCGCTCAGAACTCCCTTAGAGTCCAGGTGGTGTCTTTCCTCCTTTGTGGTCCCGTCGCTGGTCACTCTCTGGCTGCAAACCGGGATGTTCTCCGTTTTTTTGCGAGGTGCCTGAGCCCTCCACCTCCCAGTATGGTCTATGGTTCCTCCATGGTATCTTATGCTTGTTTTGTGGGCCCCCTTTGATCTGCTTAGGTCTTTGACAGTACAGTGCTTATCTCTCAAGGTGGCATTTCTCGTGGCAATTACCTCTGCTAGATGCATTTCAGAACTGCAAGCACTGTCTTGCCACGATCCTTTGTCTTTTTCACCCAAAGGCGTTACTCTGTGGCCGGTTCTTTCCTTCTTGCCAAAAGTTCTTTCTGACTTCCATGTGAATCAGGTTCTCTCATTACTGGCCTTCTCTCCTGAACAGTGTTCTGACTCGAAGTTCATCGAGTCTTCCTGCATTACTTGAAGTTGATTAATCCCTTTCAGCTCTCTGATCACATCTTTGTCGTCTTTGCTGGACCGTGCCAGGGCCATGTGGCATCGAAAGCGACCCTGGCACGCTGAATTCGGGAGACAATTTCTTCAGCCTATTTTCTGTGCAGATGTCCTGTGCCCCAGGGGCTCAAGGCCCACTCGACCAGAGAGCAAGCGGTCTCTTGGGCTGAATCGAATGGCGCCTTGCCCTTTGACATCTGTCGTGCGGTGACTCGGTCATCCTTGTCTACGTTTTCTCAGCATTATCATTTCGATATTTATGCCTGGGCAGCTGCTAGGTTTGGATCAAGGGTGTTATCCCCTGCGCTTCTGTCCTGCCCGGCCAGGGAGTAGCTTTGGTACTTCCTATTTGTCTGGACTGGTCTAGCAGGGGGACCTGGAAGGTGAAATTTTCATTACTGTTAATTTCCTTTCCTGGAGTCCTGCTAGCCTAGTCCAGGACATGTCCCTTAGCCAAGTCTTGGGCTTACGCTGATCTTTTTTTCACGGTCTGTGGAGTCTGCAGTCTGTGTATATTGTTCTTGCATTGTCCCTACTCTCAGTATGACGTCTCATTGTGTCTCTTGTACATAATCTCCTTGTACATACTTATTCCTTGGGGTCTGTCCGGGAGGCTCCGTTGCCTTACATTGTTTGTTATGAGTAGTACTGAAGGGATCCCTAGCTGAGTCAGGACCTTATGTCAGGGATGATGCCACACAGTAAAGTTTTTTTACAATAAAATTACCAGAAAACCCCAGCCTAAAAAGCAATAATCTCAGAATAGTATAGCCAGGAGAACACAAAAGAGCACAGGAAGGAATACTAATAGAAGAGAAAAGGACCGCTTAGAATTTTTATCCGGAGAAACAAAAGCTCCTCATGTAGGGCTAGATGGCCAATTTTCCCAATGGAGAAAGGTGAATAGTGGTGTACCCCAGGGATCTGTGCTGGGTCCGCTGCTTTTTGACATATTCATAAATGACCTGGAAAGTGGAATAACGAGTGAGGTTATCAAATTTGCAGATGACACAAAACTATTTAAAGTTGTTAAAACCCATGAGGATTGTGGAAATTTGCAAGAGGATCTTGATAAATTGGGCATCAAAATGGCAGATGAAATTTAATGTGGACAAGTGCAAAGTTATGCACCTAGGGAAGAACAACCCAAACTATGGTTACACAATGCAAGGTTCCACATTAGGAACTTCCACAGAGGAAAAAGATTTAGGCGTCATTGTGGATAACATGTTAAAACCCTCTGCCCAGTGTGCAGTTGCGGCCAAGAGAGCAAATAGAATGCTAGGTATCATAAGGAAAGGAATGGAAAATAAAACAAAAGATATTATAATGCCTCTGTATCGTTCCATGGTGCGACCGCACCTTGACTATTGTGTGCAATTCTGGTCGCCGTATCTTAAAAAGGATATAGCGTTATTAGAAAAGGTTCAGAGAAGAGCCACCAAAATGGTAAAGGGGATGGAAGGATACCGCTATGAAGAAAGGCTAAAAAGGTTAGGGCTCTTTAACCTGGAAAAGAGACGGCTGAGGAGAGATATGATAGAAGTCTATAAATTAATGAACGGAGTGGAACAGGTAAACGTAGATCGATTGTTTATATTATCAGAATTTAGGAAGACTAGGGGACATGCAATGAAGCTACAAGGTAAACTATTTAAGACTAATAAGAGAAAATATTTTTTCACTCAACGTGTAATCAAATTCTGGAATTTGTTACCGGAGAATTTAGTAAAAGCAGTTAGTATTGCTGGGTTTAGAAAAGGTTTGGACAAGTTCCTGGAGGAAAGGTCCATAAAGCATTAGGATATCTCTGCTTGACCCAATATAAGCATTGAGGAACCTGTGTTTTGGGGAAACTGCTAGGTACGTATGACCTAGATTGGCCACTGTTGGAAACAGGATACTGGGCTCGATGGACCTTGATCTGACCCAGTATGGCATATCTTATGTTCTTATGTAACAAAGAATTCCTTTTTATTCTTCAATAAAAGCGTTTGTGGACACACAACCTGTGAAGTTACACCAAGCGAGCCACAAACAGATAAGATCTAAAACTCTGTACTTTAGCTGATAGAAACCCAACAGCCAATCCTTCAGAGGCTTCTGCAGTAATAACAGTAACAGTAGTGATAGTAATGTTGTTCGCGCAGGGCCGGCCCGTCCATTGTGTAAGAATGTTGTTTGCGCAGGGCCCCGTGCCAACAACATCCCGCATTGAGTACCAGCAGGCAGGGCAGCTTTAGAGGGAACTGGAGAGGCCTCGGCTCAGCTCTAACAGTTGCCAAAGTGAAGAATGTCTTTTTCTTCACTTCGGCAGCTGTACTGTAGTTTAGGACGCTGCCGCGCTGAGTGCCGGGAAACAGGAAATCCCCTTTGACCTCAGTGTGGTAGCATTCTAAACTACAATACAGCTGCCGAAGTGAAGAAAAAAGCTGTTCTTCACTTCAGCAGCTGTTAGAGGTAAACCGGGGCCTCTCCGGCTCCCTCTAAAGCTTTTTAGACAGCCGCTGGGCTCTTCAGGAGGTGGGGGGGGTCTTAGACTGGAAATTGGGAGGGGGAGCTAGGACTGAAATGGGCTGAGTGGGGGGGAGCTAGGAGTGGAAATTGGCTTATAGGGGGGCTTGGATTGGAAATTGAGTGGGAGGAGCTAGGACTGGAAATAGCTGATGCGGAGGGGGCATGGACTGGAAATGGGCTGAGTGGGGGTGCTTGTATTGGAAATTGGGGGGCAGCTAGGACTAGAAATGGGCAGATGGGGGGGGCTAGAATAGGACTGGAAATGGGCTGATGCGGGGACTAGAAGGGAGCGGTTGTTGGGTGGGGCTGGAAGTAGAAGGGAGCTGATGTTGGGGGACTAGAATGGGATGGGGCGTGGAGAGGGGGAAAAATAGTTTGTGTGGGAGGGAAGAAAAACCTACGATTGGCCGGGTATTGGGCGAGTAAGTGGGGATCGAAGATGAAAATTTGATTTTGGGGTTCCCAGTTTAATTGTCTTTCTATTTCTAATTTGTGATCCCTTGTTCTTTGTTTGGTGATGTTCTATGTTCTGCATGTGTAACCAAGCTGAGGTTTATGTAGTTTCTATTTGACAGTGCCACTTGTTCTCTTTCCCCAGTAGAGATGTATTGGTATTCTTTGAGATGTACTGGTTTGATATTTGCAATGTTGTCTTTTGCTAGGTAGGGTTTGGTGCTTTGTGATTCCTGGTAGTGCTGTTATGATATGGCAGGTTTGCTCTGGATTCTAAATGGGCAGTGTTTGTAGTACTTCCTAATGTGCCTGGTGGTTGGCACTGGGGTATAGTAATGTAGAAATCTGGTAGTCTTTCTTTACCGATACAGTCATGAAGAGGCATGTTTGCTAAAAGTTAGTGCATGTTAACGTTATGCAAATATTTATGCAAATGAGGCTCCACACCAAGTCTCCACACATGGCCCTGCACCTTTCTTGGGCCACCCCTGGGTAGGAGTGAAAGCACCATACAGTCCAAAGCACTTAGCTGATGAAAATCTGACAGCCAAACACTCAAGGGCTCCATTAATAGAAGTATAAGCACCATGCAGTCCGAAGTGACACAGACTGTGTTTCGAATCCCACTAGTCAATTCAAGAGCTGTGCATCAGGCTAAATCATGGTCTGGTATGGCGCTCAAAAACAATTCAAAAGTGAATGAAAAAGAGGTCCATGCGACGCTTTTAAATGGCATCAGAAACCATGACATCATGATCGACTGAAATGACACCTGCACATAATGTATATGAATAGATGAATGTAATATGCAGTCTACAATGAGAAAGTGAAATCCACATAACAATGCAGTATATTTAGATGACACTCCACTAGTCCATCTCCTGGTTTAAACCTGTCAAATGAGTAGGGTCCGCAGTAAAAATCCAACACTGTTCACAAATTTGCAAACGCGGTAACGTTTGGCAGTTCTTTTCTCTGTCTCACCATCTGCTGGCAGGGGTGCTTAAATCATTTGTCAGAACTTGTCTAGCAGGACTGCAGGAAAGGAAATTAACGGTAAAGAAAATTTCACCCTAATCAAGATGAAGAACATGACAAAAGTGAGTACTGGGGGATGTCATAGGGGAGATGACTGCTTGAGTGATTAGCTCCACGGCCAAAAAATAGCTAACCCCCAATAGAACGTACATAGCCCCTTCTGGGTATCCAGTGAGTGGAAGGAGAAGCGCTGCTGAGGAATTCGGCAGCAATGGCAACAAGAAAAACTACAGTGGATCATAAAACAAACAGCGATGAGTACAGGTCTGGGGAAGACCATGGATTTCAGTAAAGCCTTTGACATAGTTCTGCACAGGCAACTTATAAACAAACTGAGCACCCTAAGGTTGGACCCTAATTTACTGACTGGGTTAAAAATTGGTTGAGTGGGAGGTGACAAAGGGTACTCGTAAATGGAGCTCACTGAGGAGAAGGAGGTTACCAGGGATCTGTCCTCGGTCCGATTCTTTTTAACATCTTTGTTAGTGATATAGCAGAAGGGCTGTCGGGTAAGGTTTGCCTCTTTGTGGATGATACCAAAATCTGCAATAGAGTAGACACCCAGAAGGTGTAGATAACATGAGGAAGGATCTAGCTAAGCTTGAAGAATGGTCGAGAATATGGCAGCTCAGATTTAATGCTAAAAAAAAATGCAGGGTTGTGCATTTGGGCTGCAAAAATCCAAGGGAGCGGTATAGTGTAGGGGGTGAGGTACTTCTGTCCACAAAAGAAGAGCGGGACCTGGGCGTGATTGTGTCCGACAGTCTTAAAGTAGCTAAACAGGTAAAAAAGAGGCAATGGTGAAAGCTAGAAGGATGCTTGGGTGCATAGGGAGAGGAATGATCAGCAGAAAAAAAGGAGGCAATAGTGCCTCTGTATAAGTTTTTGGTGCGACCTCATTTGGCGTATTCTGTGCAATTCTGGAGACCACAAAAGGATATAAACAGGTTGGAATCTGTACAGAGGGTGGCTACTAAAATGGTTAGTGGTCTTCGTTTTATAAAGCATATGAGGATAGTCTTAAGGATCTTAATATATATGCTTTAGAGGGAAAGGGGATAGAGGAGATACGATAGAGATGTTTAAATACTTCCGTGGTGCAAATGCACAGCAGGAAAGCCTCTTACTATTGAAAGCAAGCTCTGCTATGAGGGGGCATAGGATGAGAGTGAAAGGGGATAGGAGTAATATGCGGAAATATTTTTTTACGGAAAGAGTGGTAGATGCATGGAATAGTCTCCCAGTGGAGGTGGTAGAGTTCAGGACAGTATCTGAATTCAAAAAAGCATGGGACAAACAGAGGATCTCTAAAGGGAAAAGGGGACTGTTGTAGTTATGGAAGGACAGACTAGATAGGCCATATTTGTCTTTTTCTGCTATCATGTTTCTTTGTTTCTAAAATGGTGTCGAATATCACAGGAGCAGATGAAGACCGGAGGAAGAGTGCTGAGGCAGATCCGGGGGCTCCCAGAGAGTTGAAACAGCGAAAGGAGGAGATGAAAGAGTGGTTTACTACTCTGAGGCGGGACATTACTGGTTTGAAGCAGGAGCTGCAAAGGTGGATCTCTGACATCAAGAGTGATCTCTCTGATGTGGGCCAGCGTGTGGAGGAGGCTGAAGGAGCCATTTCAAATCGCAGTGCTCAGCTCCAGATCTTACTACAAGAAAATCTGCTGGCTTTACAATGAGAATCTAGAAAATAGATCCCAACAGGTTAACCTGCTGCTCCATGGAATATCAGAAATAGAGTGAACAGTGCTTTTAAGTTAGAATGAGCACATGGGGCTCTTGGTCCCAGGTGAGAAGAGGGACATAGTTGCTTATATGTATGAATGTGTCACAAAGGAAGCTATCCTGGTAGCAGCCAGGAAATCGGGTAAAATTAAATGGGAAAACCATGAGGTGGAAATTTTATGGAGACTTATCTCTAATAACTATACAAAAGAGGCAAGAATATCAAGCAGTTACAAAAAGATTGTGGGAGGAGCGCATACAGTATTGCTGGTTGTTCCCAGTGAGATTACAATTTACCATCTCAGGCACCACTACCTATGCTAAATCTGTGGGCCCAGCAATCAAGGCAATGAGGCAGGTGGGTTGTTTGGACCTGCCAGATGCAACAGAGGCGGGGGAGATACCACAGAGAAAGGAGGGCGAAGGATCAGCTGGATGCACTCGGGTGATAGGTGGAGACAAGACTCCGGCAGCAAAAGACGACAGGCTGGGAGAATCATAGATGAAGAGTTGGGATGCCGATTACGTAGTTACTTTTGTGGAGAGACACAGTGGATCACTTTACAGCAACAAGATTAAATCAAAATAAACAACCATCTAATTTCTCAACAAATAGGGGTGTCCTACATGGAGCGATGGGCTCACCACTAAACAAACAAAGAAACAAAGATATGGGGAGGGGTGAAGACATGGGGATGGGTGCACCTACTCCTGGTGGGTGCACCACTAAGCAAAGAAATGGGTAGGGGTGCACCTACTCCTGCCATATTTCTGGGCAGACTAGATGGACCATACTGGTCCTTATCTGCTGTCATTTACTATGTTACTATGACTATAGAATGGGTCTGGGGACTCAAGAACTTGTATGAATGCATGTTGATGGTTTGGGTGTTGATAGTGTGGTTTGTTTTTGGGGGAGGTATTAATGGGACATATGGAGGTATAAGGGGGAGATTTATTTATTTATTTATTTATTTACATTCTCTTATATACCGCGCTATTTTGCATCAGTGCGGTTTACATTGAACAAACTGAAAACTTAAATGAGGAGGATGGGGGGCTAGTGGCTAATGAATAGTGTATAGTAAGAGTTGCTAATGAAAGTTTTGACAATTTCCTGGAGGAGAGGTCCAAAAAACATTATTAGAGAGGACCCGGGATATCCACTGCTTGCCCCAATACGAGCATTGTGGAATCTGTGTCCTTTGGGGAAACTGTTAGGTACTTGTGACCTGGATTGGCCACTGTTGGAAACAGAATACTGGGCTTGATGGACCATGGTCTGACCCAGTATAGGAGATGGTGACTGGACATGAAGTCATGCCTATATGGGCCCAGATATTTGGAGGAGCTGGGCTGCTTACAGGGTTGGGAGGAGGTAGAGAGGGGGGAGTGGGTTAGAATTGAAGAATGCACCTGGAATGTATTTCTAGTTTCTTGTATAGACTAATTACCTTTAATGTATGAAGCCTCAATACTCCAGTAAAGCACCATCGCTTATATAAGGAGCTTGACAGGCTCAAATGAGATTTGTTTTTGCAGGAGACACACTTGCTGGCCACTGATGAGTTACAAATAAGCTCAGGTCCTTTTTATAGAGTGTAGAAATTCAAAAAGCTATTTTCCACACACCCCAATGAAACACAAATTCAGCAATCCATATATATTCAGTTATGGACAATCAATTACCATACCAAACTGCTACATCCAACATTAATTGTCAATGTAGTGAAGAAAGGTCTCAGCTTTTTTCACACACACCAAAATTCTCACACACCAAAATTCCAAGCCCATCATAACATCAACGACCTCCTCCACCTAACCCTAAATGAAATAGAAAAGCCACAAGGCACTTAGCTTTCAAATGTTGTCGCTTTTTCAAAATGTTTTCCACCCCATGAGCTTTTCAGCCCCAACGCCTCACAACAAGCACTTGTAAACGTTTCACTACTTCTGTAGCTTCATCAGGGGGATTCTACCCATTAGGGTTCCACACGCGGCAGCCACGTAGCTAGTTGGTAGCGTGTGGAACCCTAATGGGTAGAATCCCCCTGATGAAGCTACAGAAGTAGTGAAACGTTTACAAGTGCTTGTTGTGAGGCGTTGGGGCTGAAAAGCTCATGGGGTGGAAAACATTTTGAAAAAGCGACAACATTTGAAAGCTAAGTGCCTTGTGGCTTTTCTATTTCATTTAGGGTTTGGTGGAGGAGGTCGTTGATGTTATGATGGGCTTGGAATTTTGGTGTGTGTGAATTTTGGGGGGTGTGAAAAAAGCTGAGACCTTTCTTCACTAAATTGACAATTAATGTTGGATGTAGCAGTTTGGGTTTGGGCCACTGATGAGTAGCAGCTCTTGAGCACCAGGTATCCTGATAGGTATTTTGCTTCAAATCGCTTGGAAAGGAAAAATGATGAGTAGCCATTTTAATGGCAGCTCGGTTGCAAGCTCAAATTGTAGAAATGAAGGGGGATGAGGGGGGCCAGTACCTCTTAGTAAAAGCTTGTTGGGGGAGCTCTATACTTTGATTAGCATGTATGTGCTTAATACGGATCAGATGGGGTTCTTCAGGGAACTCCTAAATAGAAATTACACTTACCTGGTAATTGTCGTTCCTTGAGTGATGACAGTTTAGTCCTCCATCTCTGGGTTGTGCACCTCCTCCTGCAGTTTGGAGACTGGGCATGTCAAAGTTGTGACATCACTGGATATAGCCTGCTGGTATCTCCCATCAGCCCCCAGTAAACTATTGACAAAGCAAACTCAAAGGAACAACAAATAAGTATCTATACCATAACTTTAAATAACTCTCCATTCCTCAACCTGAGGAACCTTTTTAACCTTATCAGTCTTATATTTTCTTTCTTTCTTTTTTTTTTTTTTTTTAACTTTACATTCACGTCCCCCCTCTGCAAACATGTTTCCTATACCATCCCCTCGTTTAAATAAGAGAGAAGGAAGAAACAACAGAGAGGGATACTCACTGCGATATAGAATCTGAAAGGACCTGTCTACTCCTTGAGATTGATGCTCCACTCTGCCTGAAAATAAACTCTGAAGAAATCACACCCTTGGGCGGGAATGAGGACTAAACTGTCGTCACTCAAGGAACGACAATTACCAGGTAAGTGTAATTTCTATTTCCTTATCGTTCCTCCAGTTTAGTCCTCCACCTCTGGGATGTAACAGAGCAGTAATCATTGGGAGGGACCTATCCAGCCAACTCACCACACCATCGACCCGGAACAGGCATCATTTACTACCAGAACATTTAGGCAGTAGTGGTTACTGAGGGAATGAAGAGACGACCTGGAAGCTGCTCTAACAATCCCCCCTGGTGGAATGACAGTGATCCACCCATGAAGCTGCTTGCGCCCTGGTAGCAAGAGTCAGAAAGCCCCCCAGAATCGTACAACCTCGCCACCAGAATGCTGAGGCAACCACTGCCTTAACCCAGTGCGAAATGGCCGCCTTCGCTGCTGCTTCCCCTTCGCGGGGACCTCCAACCAACACACAAAACCAGAAACGAACGCCGCACCCTGCATTTTATGTTTCCTATCGGCATAAGCTACGAATAAAAACCTCCCCTTCCAGAAAAACCGAGAACTGGAAGAGAAACCAATAGGCTCAGGAGAAAAATCAGATACCACCTTTCGGAAGGATGACGGGACTGGTCGCAAACACCACCCTTTTATCCAGAAAGGGTGAAAATGGCTCATTACATGACAACGCCTGAAACTCCGAAACTCGTCGTGCCAAAAAAAGAGATATCAAAGCCACTGTCTATAACAGCAAATCCTTTACCGACGCCTGGAGTAAAGAATCAAAGGGCTCTTTAGTTAATGCCTCTAAGGCCCAATCGGGATCCCAAGGCGACTCCCGAACTCTCCTTGAGGAGCGCAGTTGGGTCCCAACTTAAGGAAACGGCACACATCGATCTGAACACCTAGTGCTTTTTCCTCCACAGAACCTCTACAGCCGGAAACAGTCGCCAGCTGGACCCTCTAAGGAACTGGCCGCTAGTTCCTTCAGACACTGTCCTGAAGAGAACTCAGACCAAGGATACAGACACCTTTGTCGCCCGGACTTGCCGCCGTGAACAGCAGCCTTCAAAAAGGCGCTAAGCACGGACCTATGTACCAGATGCAGCCTGCCTCCTTGCTCTCAACAAAGTGGCGAAGACTGCCGCAGAATAACCCTTCTTCTTCAGCCCCGCCCACTCAAAGGCCAAACCGTAGACTGGCACTGATCCACCTGAGACATTTGTCGTGGACCTAGCCGCAGCAGAACGTCCGCTACTGGCAACTTCTAGGTAATGCCCATCGAGTAGGCGAATGAGATCAGCCTAGTATGGCCGTCTCGTCCAACCGGGCGCTACCAAGAGTACCTTTCCCCGAAAGCCTCGATTACACTAACTACTTGCCCTATGAGAGCCCACGGGGAAAGGACAAGACAAAGACTTTTAACTGGGAGCTTACTGAGCCTCGACTTGGACGAACCATCAGCCGCCCCATTCCTCCACCAGAGAGACCTCCGGGTGAACCAAAAGGAAGCCAATAATATTAGCTAGCGCTCAAATTAAACCATAATGCACATTTGCCACATAAAGCAAATCAGGCTTTAGTCGATTCAACTCCCTGATCCTTTCCTGTTCCAGGCGAGTAGACTGCTGTAAACACTGCGACCACCTGAAGCATGCTCTCGCCCCCCAGGCTCCACAAATGGGAGCTTGTAAGGACAGAGCATTGCCCCCAACGATCGCTTTAGTGAACCATTTACTTTCCTATCTTGCGCTAAAGAAGATTGCTAGGGCTCTCTTCCATACAGTGAGTCCACACCCCCTGGTAGTGCAAGATGTGCACCCACCCATGTAGTACCCAGGGCTGCCCCTGCTTATCCTCAAAATGTCAATCAAGAACAGGCGAATTCAGGACAGCTGAATACTTTTTTTTTTTCACAAAGACAACTCTTAACCAAAAATTCTTTCAGCATATGTTAAGAGAAGTTCTTTCCGTGCCAACAATATGATGTAGAAAGCACTCCCCATCACAGGCATACTAATCCACGGCCTTCCTGCTAGAGTAACGCCCCATTCTGTCTGACTGCACAAAGATGGACTTTAAATTTTAAGTTCAACTAGCACCTGGTGTTAGGAAATACAGCTTTCTTATTCCGCAGTGGCCATTGAGTCAGCAATGAAGAAGCCGAGAAACTACAGACAAGTTCCCATTATACCACCTGGAAAAGACTCCACTTTTAGACCACTGAAGCAAAAAAGCATGTGAGAGTGCATTGTGTCCTGCCAGTAGCTGATCGAATTTAAATGATTCAGTGTATGCAGGGCATTTTCCAGAGAACGCAAGGTCCCTCATCCAGGCTGCCTCCACATTCACAGTCTAAACCGGCAGCCATCTTGGCTGATGCCGATCAGCGTGGAAGCCAGATCCATCTCATTGCTGGCCTTTCTCTTTTGCGTTGACCTTCTATCTTGCCAAGCATAATGTCTTTCTCTAATGATCTCTTTCTTCGCATGATGTGTCCAAAGTATGAAAGTCGAAGTCTTGTCATCTGAGTTTCTAAAGAAAGCTTAGGTTTGATCTCCTCTAGTACCGACTGGTTTGTTCTTCGGGCAGTCCATGGTATACACAGTATTTGCTGCCAGCACCATAATTCAAAGGCATCAATTTTCTTCCTATCTGTCTTTTTCACTGTCCAGATTTCACATCCATATGATGTTATTGAAAATACCATGGCTTGAACAAGTCGAATCTTTGTATGGAGAGAGACATCTCTGCTCTTGAGAATCTTATCTAGGTCTTTCATAGCCATTCTGCCAAGAGCAATGCGTCTGATTTCTTGACTGCTTGTTGCTTCTTTATTGATAACACAGGTACACTACCAAAAAACTGCCTCCAGTTTTGCAACTGATTCCTATAGATTTTGGGGTGCTGAATCCAGGAAAAATAGCCAAAATGTTCCATCACGTCACGTTTTCTTGCAAAATTAGATTTCTTACCCATATAAGGAATGTTCACATAATTTCTTTTTAGCCGACTGCAGTTTGTTTTCTTGGCCCAAAATAGAGGTTGTAATGGTTAACTAACTAGAAACACTCCCTCATGATATTTTAGAGTGTTTTGTATTCATTTTATACATTAACAGGACAATTGGGAGGCGGGGGGCTAAATCCAGTACTCGCGCTGGCGCATGTTCTTTCCTGTTCACCTCGCCTCGTTCGCTCCGCTCAAACACGGTGGTTGCGACATGAACGTTCCTGTCAAATTTCAGTTTCTTGCAAGTTCATTATTACCTTTTGTTTGCTCAGTCGTAATCCAGCTTTATTCCGAAGTGGTTCACTACAGTTGTAGTTTGCAGTGCTGTGTATTTGTGATGGCTCACAGAGCCAGAGGTTGCGTCAACTCTCCGGACAGTTTTTGTTTTATTTGTGGGGAATATACCGTGAAAAAGCGGCAGAGGAACATTTCTGCATTTATTAAAAAAGTATATTTCGCCTATTTCGGTTTGAAGTTAGGCGATCAAGACAAACCGTGGGCTCCTCACAAAGTGTGCAAGACATGTGAGGAAGATCTACGCTTATGGATGAAAGGTAAAAAACAAGCATTTCGTTTCGGAATACCTATGATGTGGCGTGAACAAAGAGACCACAGCAGTGACTGCTATTTTTGCTCTTGCATTGTGAAGGGATACAACTTAAAAAATAAGAACGTAATAAGTTACCCCAACCTTCCCTCAGCAATTAGGCCTATGCCTCATAGCAACGAAGTACCTGTGCCTGAACCACCAAAATCTTTGGATCATATTTGTGTGGACGGTTCTGATCATGATGAGACTCATCAGATGGCTTTTCCCGATGAGTCCATTACTTCCGAGTTTGAAACTGAACCAGATCCGAAACCTGAACTTTTCTCTCAAGCTGAATTGAATGATTTAGTCCGGGATTTAGGACTCCCAAAAGATGCTGCCCAACTGCTAGGTTCTCGGCTTAAACAGAAAAATCTATTGTCACCAGGAACAACTTTTTATTGGTACCGCAACCTCGAGACACAATTTTTGAAGTATTTCAGCAAAGAGGAAGATTTGGTATTTTACAACGATATATACGGAGTGATGGAAAAGTTTAAACTCAAGTATGATCCTGCTGAATGGCGGCTGTTCATTGATTCGTCAAAAGACAGCATAAAAGGTGTTCTTCATAATGGCAACACATTCGCTTCAGTTCCTATTGCTCACTCTGTTATTCTCCAAGAAAAATACGAGAATTTGGCCCTGATTCTTCAGAAGATTCGTTATGATGAGCATAAGTGGATGATTTGTGGAGACTTTAAAATTCTATCCATGCTATTAGGGCAGCAATCCGGTTTCACTAAATATCCCTGCTTCCTTTGCTTGTGGGATAGCCGGGCCCGCGACCTACACTGGGGGAAAAAGACTGGCCAATTCGGGAGTATTTGAGACCCGGTGAGAAAAATGTTCTTCATGAGAGCTTGGTACCTCGTGATAAAATTCTATTACCACCTCTCCACATTAAGTTGGGTCTCATTAAGCAATTCATCAAGTCCCTTCCAAAAGATGGTGAGTGCTTTCGGTACCTTTGCTCAAAGTTCCCCCGACTTTCTGAAGCAAAGCTAAAGGAAGGAGTGTTTGTTGGCCCTGATATAAGGAAACTCATTTCAGATGGAGCATTCGCTGAAACGATGTCTGAGAAGGAAAAAGAAGCCTGGGATTCCTTCAAGGATGTTGTTCTCAAATTCTTGGGGAACAGGCGGGATGAGAACTATAAGGATATTGTTGCCAGGATGCTCAATGCCTTCAAAGAACAAGGCTGTAACATGAGCCTGAAAGTCCATTTCTTGCACTCCCATGTGAACTACTTTCCCGAAAACTTGGGGGCGTACAGTGAAGAACAAGGTGAAAGGTTTCACCAGGACATCAAGGACGCAGAGAGAAGGTACCAAGGAAGATGGAACACCACTATGATGGCTGATTTCTGCTGGTTGCTGCTGCGGGAAACCCCAGATGAAAAATACGCCAAGCAGCACACCAAAAGAAGCATTCGGGGGAAGAAGAAACGGGCCCACCAGGAGATTGATTGACCCAAGAATGACTTTAAAATCTAAACTGTGTTAACAAATATCGTGTTTTTACTAAACTTTGAAATAAACATTTGCTAGTTATTACCACAGTGTCGGATCTCATTTATTAGAATTTTATTTTCACACCATCGGGTGTTTTGTCTTCATGTATTGCAATGATGCGGTTTGCGTTTTCTATTCTTACATACATACCTGTACAACATTTTTTGCACATTTCTTTGCTTTGCTTTGTGTCTAACCTCGCTCTTATATGCTCAATGTTTGTGCACATGTATGTGGCTGTTTTAAGTGCAGACAATTTTGCTACCATCACAGTGTGTTTTGTTGACATTACTCTATTCTTATGTGCTGCCTTGTTACAATTTTCTTTATTCTTATTTGAATAACTACTAAACAATTAGTATAAAGAATTCATCCAAGAAACTTTTATCTCGATCGCACTCAATCTGAAACGTTCACCTCAAACTGCTAACCCAATGTAGCAAAAAATCTATGTGATGGAGAAAATTGGTTACCAGATTTGGATTCAGCGCACCAAAAAACGTAAAAATCAATCGAAACATTAGAGGCAGTTTAAAAAAAAATTTTTTTAGTGTACCTGTGTAATTGATCCAAGTCGGTTAAAGTTGTTCACGATTTCAATTTCTTCTCCTTCAACAATGAACCTGTTGATTATGCCAGTTGTCATGATCTTTGTCTTCTTTACATTAAGGTGCAGGCCCATTTTGAGAATATGTTCTTTGATTGTGAGAAGCAAATGTTTCAGATCATCTTCACTATCAGCCAGTAATGTGGTATCATCAGCATAGCGAAGGTTGTTGATGAGTTTTCCACCAATATTCACACCTCTGTTGTCTTCATACAATCCTGCTTCTCTGATGATTTGTTCTGCATATAAATTAAACAGGTAGGGGGAAAGTATGCAGCCTTGTCTTACACCTTTGCTTATTTTAAACCATTCTGTTTTTCCTTGTTCCGTTCAAACTGTTGCTTCTTGATCAATGTACAGATTGCGCAAGAGAGCGATCAGGTGTTCTGGTATACCCATGCTTCTTAATGTGGCCCAGAGTTTCTCATGGTTTACACAGTCAAAAGCCTTGCTATAGTCGATAAAGCACAAATAGATATCCTTTTGGTATTCTTTAGTCTTTTCAAGGATCCATCTCACATCCGCAATGATGTCTCTCGTTCCTCACCCTTCCTGAACCCTGCTTGCACTTCAGGTAGTTCTTGTTCCAGGTATGGTTGTAGTCTCTTTTGAATAATCTTCAGTAGAATCTTGCTGGCATGTGGGATCAGAGCGATTGTGTGATAATTTCCACAGTCAATTGGATCACCTTTCTTTAGTATTGGTATAAACACAGATCTTTTCCAGTCAGTTGGCCATGATATTGTCTTCCATATTTCTTGGCAGAGCCTTGTGAGTACGGTAACAGCTGCATCAGATTGCTGCAATACTTCTATGGGAATGCTATCAATGCCTGGTGCTTTGTTCTTTGATAAGGCTTTCAGTGCTGCTTCAACTTCTTTCATCACCAATGGTTCCCGATCATAAGGTACAGGTTGAAACGGCTATTGGTCCACTTGATCTTTATCATATAAAAACTCTGTATATTCCTTCCACCTTTTCTTGATCTTCTCAGCTTCATTCAACATAGAACCTTGAGCATCTTGTAACATTCCAATTTGAGGCTGGAACGTTTTCTTTAACTCTCGTAGCTTTAGGAAAGCCGATCTTGTTCTTCCTCTAATAGTTTCTGCTTCTATTTCCTTGCAATTGTCATTGTAGTACTTTTCCTTGTCCTGTCTTGCTGCACATTGGTAATCTCTGAGTTCTGCGATTGTCTTTCTTTCTCCTGTGGCTTTAGCTTCTCTGCGTTTCTGGGCAATTTTCAGAGTTTCTTCCGTCATCCATTTTGGCCGTTTTTTTCTTTTTCACCTTTTGTAGAGACTTCTCGCTTTCTTCCAACACAACCTTCTTGATATCATTCCATAACTCTTCCGTCGCTCTGTCATTTGTATCTAAAGCAGCAAATCGATTTTGCAGGCAGTCTTTAAATTCCAGTGGTATATTCTCAAGGTCATATTTTGCTGCATGAGTGGTTTGCTCTTTTTCAACTTTAGCTTGAGTTTGCATACTAATAGTTGATGATCTGTACCACAGTCAGCTCCAGGTTTTGTCTTTGTTGATGTTACAGAGCTTTTCCATCGTTGACGTCCACAGATGTAGCCAATTTGATTTTTATACAATCCATTGGGTGAAATCCATGTGTACAGTCGCCGCTTGTGTTGCTGGAAGAAGGTGTTTGAGATGAATAGATCATTGGTCTTGCAGAATTCTATCAGTCTTTCTCCAGGGAACTAATCCCTGATTTAATTTTACTTTTGGTTAATTGACAAAGTAAAAATCAAAAGTAAAATCAGAATAGAATTTGTCACACTAAATGCTCCTTATCTGTTCCCCCCAAGTGAGCTCAGAAGCTAGGCGCACTACGTCCTCCTGCTGCATAGAGACTGGACACACTGGGGGCTGATGGGAGATGCCAGCAGGCTATATCCAGTGATGTCACAACTTTGACATGCCCAGTCTCCAAGCTGCAGGAGGAGGTGCACAACCCAGAGGTGGAAGACTAAACTGGAGGAACGATAAGGAAGGGAAATTTTGGGGTTTGTAGAGGGGTTGGTTATGGGTGGAGATTTCCTAGACCTATATTGGCTAGATCCTGGGGAGAGGGAGAGGCAACTGGTAAGCCCCTGTGCCACTTAAAGTATCTGATGGGGAGCTTGGGTTGGTTGATCTTTGGTGAGAACTGCATGGGCGGCAGAGTGACTGTTCTTTCTATTCTGCTCTGCATGAGACTCTCCTGCATTGACATGATTTGGGTAGATAAATCCCTCGTGGTGGATGCTTTAGACAGCAGAATGGGCAAACACAGAGGCGAGGAAATAAAACAGAAAAACAGAAAAATGACGACAGAAAAAGACCACATGGCCTATCTAGTCTACCCTTCCTTATCAACAACTACAACAGTCCCCTTTTTTTCTTTAGAGATCCTCTGTGTTTGTCCCATGATTTTTTGAAATCAGATACCGTCCTCATATCTACCAGCTCCATTGGGAGACTATTCCACGGATCCACCACTCTTTCCGTAAAGAAATATTTCTGCATATCACTCCTGAATTTATCCCCTTTCACCCTCATCCCATGTCCCCTCGTAGCAGAACTTGCTTTAAATCGAAAGAGGCTCTTCCCCCCCCCCCCCTATGCATTTATGCCACGGAGGTATTTAAACGTCTCAATCATATCACCTCTATCCCGCCTTTCCTCTAAGGTGTACATATTAAGATCCTTAAGTCTGTCCTCACATGCTTTATAATGAAGACCACTAACCATTTTACTCTGTACTGACTCCATCCTGTTTATATCCTTTTGAAGGTGCGGTCAGAATGAACCAGAATGAACAAATGGATGATGAAATGCTCAAAGAAATCAAGGAAGCTAGCAAAAGTTACAGTGCAGTAATAATAATGGGTGATTTCAATTACCCCGGCATCGACTGGGTCAGTGTCACAACAGGACATGCTAGGGAGATAAAGTTCCTAGATGAAATAAATGACTGCTTCTTGGAGCAGCTGGTTCATGAACCGACCAGAGGGGAAGCAATATTAGACCTAGTCCTTAGTGGAACACCAGATGTAGTGCAAGAGATAAGGGTGTTGGGGCCACTTGGCAATAGTGATCATAGCATGATCGCCTTTGATTTAATTAGTGGAGGAGGGATAGTAAGGAAATCCACAGTACTACCCCTTAACTTTCGAAAGGGAGACTATGATAGAATGAGGAAAACAGTTAAGAAAAAACTAAACGGAGCAGTTGCAAAGGTTAAAGACGTACATCAAGCTTGGGTGTTGTTGAAAAATACTATCTTGGAAGCCCAGACCAGCTGTATTCCACGCTTTAAGAAAAGTGGAAGGAAGTCCAAAAAATTGCCAGCATGGTTTAAAGCTGAGGTCAGAGAGGCTGTTGTTGCCAAAAAAGCATCTTTCAAGAAATGGAAAAAAGAGCCAAATGATGAAACCTGGAAACAGCACAAGCACTGGCAAGTCAAATGCAAGGCATTGATAAGGCAGGCAAAGAGAGAATTTGAGAAGAAGCTTGCTGCGGAAGCAAAAACGCGAAATAAAGACCTTTTCAAGTACATTCGTAGCAAAAAACCCGTGAGAGAGTCAGTTGGTCCATTAGATGATAAAGGGGTTAAAGGAGCACTAAGAGGCGACAAGGCGATAGCGGAGAGACTGAATGAATTCTTTGCTTCGGTCTTTACTGAGGAAGATGTAGGGATGTTACCCACGACTGAAGTGGTATTTAAAGGTGTGGAAGAATTGAAGGAAATATCGATACATCGGGAAGATGTCCTACAACTATTAGATAAACTGAAGAGTAGCAAATCACCTGGGCCGGATGGTATACATCCAAGGGTGTTGAAAGAACTGAAATTTGAGATTGCAGACCTGCTATCAGTAATCTGTGAACTATCATTAAAATCATCTCTAATACCTGAGGATTGGAGGATCGCCAATGTAACACCAATTTTTTAAAAAGGGTTCGCGGGGTGATCCGGGAAACTACAGACCGGTGAGCCTGACATCAGTACCGGGAAAAATGGTAGAAACCATCATAAAGAATAAAATTACTCAGCATATAGATAGTCATGACCTAATGGGAGACAGCCAACATGGCTTTAGACAAGGAAGATCTTGTCTTACTAATCTGTTATGTTTTTTTGAAGGAGTGAATAAACAGGTGGACAAAGGTGAGTCGGTTGATATTGTGTATCTGGACTTTCAGAAAGCCTTTGACAAGGTCCCTCATGAGAGACTTTTGGCAAAACTAAAGAGTCATGGGATAGGAGGCAGTGTACTACTGTGGATCAGGAACTGGTTAAAAGATAGAAAGCAGAGGGTAGGGCTAAATGGCCAATTTTCCCAATGGAGAAAGGTGAATAGTGGTGTACCCCAGGGATCTGTGCTGGGTCCGCTGCTTTTTGACATATTCATAAATGACCTGGAAAGTGGAATAACGAGTGAGGTTATCAAATTTGCTGATGACACAAAACTATTTAAAGTTGTTAAAACCCAGGAGGATTGTGGAAAATTGCAAGAGGATCTTGATAAATTGGAAGACTGGGCATCAAAATGGCAGATGAAATTTAATGTGGAGAAGTGCAAGGTTATGCACCTAGGGAAGAACAACCCAAACTATGGTTACACGATGCAAGGTTCCACATTAGGAACCACCACCCAAGAAAAAGATTTAGGCGTCCTTGTGGATACCATGTTAAAACCCTCGGCCCAGTGTGCAGCGGCGGCCAAGAGAGCAAATAGAATGCTAGGTATGATAAGGAAGGAATGGAAAATAAAACAAAAGATATTATAATGCCTCTATATCGTTCCATGGTGAGACCGCACCTTGAATATTGTGTGCAATTCTGGTCGCCATATCTTAAAAAGGATATAGCAATTTTAGAAAAGGTTCAGAGAAGAGCCACCAAAATGGTAAAGGGGATGGAAGGCTACTCCTATGAAGAAAGGCTAAAAAGGTTGGGGCTCTTTAAACTGGAAAAGAGACGGCTGAGGGGAGATATGATAGAAGTCTATAAATTAATGAACGGAGTGGAACGGGTAAACGTAGATCGATTGTTTACCTTATCAGAATATAGAAAGACTAGGGGACATGCAATGAAGCTACAGGGTAAACTATTTAAGACTAAAAGAAAATATTTTTTCACTCAACGTGTAATCAAACTCTGGAATTTGTTACCGGAGGATGTAGTAAAGGCTGTTAGTGTAGCTGGGTTAAAAAAGGTTTGGACAAGTTCCTGGAGGAAAGGTCCATAAACCATTATTAAGAAGGGACCCAGGATATCAATGCTTGAACCAATACAAGCATTGTGGAACCTGTGTCCCTTGGGGAAACTGCTAGGTACGTATGACCTAGATTGGCCACTGTTGGAAACAGAATACTGGGCTTGATGGACCTTGGTCTGACCCAGTATGGCATATCTTATGTTCTTATGTTCTTATGTCTCCAGAATTGCACACCATACTCCAAATGAGGTCGCACCAAAGACTTATACAGAGGCACTATCAGCTCCTTTTTTTCTGCTAGCTATTCCTCTATGTACCAAAGCATCCTTCTAGCTTTTGCAGTTGCCTTTTCTACCTTGCATTTTTTTAACAATAATGGCAGATGAACGCATGGATGACAAATGTGCTTGGGATCCAGAGGGAAGGTGTAGGTGATTTGCATGGATTTCTTGGAGGACATAGTAGAGAGCACGAGGAATGAGTGAGCCAGCAAGGTAGTGGGGAAAACCAGAGTGAAGAGCACAGTGAGTCAGAATGAGCATTTTATATTGAAGATGGAGGCAGTGTGGAGAAAGGGCAGTTTTGGGAAAGGTTCTTAAAGTGCCTGGGAAATATTTAGGGAAGGCAATGGTCTCCACGCCCGGGGGTGGCTTTGTTAAATATTTTGGCAGAAGATTATCTGTGTGATGAGGCACTGCTACTTTTTGTGGGTTGTACGGCTAGTTGGCAGGCAATAGCCAGGGCATGGAGACAGCTGGAACCTTCTGGGTTGGCGGAAGTAGAGAGCTGGATGGGGTATATATATTTGATGTATAAATTAACAGTGATGAAGTATTGTCGGCTGAGTACTTTTGTAAAAATCTGCAGTAAATATTCTCATTGGAGGGTACTGCAGATTAGGACCGGCCCATCAATTGTGTGGGACTGTGTGCACAGGGCCCCGTGCCATTTTCATCCTGCACATACTGTAGGGTGACAGGCTGTTGGACTACCGGCAGGGCCAGCTTCAGAGGGAGCTAGGAAGGCCCGAGACCCTGGCTTACTGCTGCACAACAGCTGGAGTGAAGAGCGGCGTTTTCCTTCACTCCAGAATCTGTATTCTCGTGCAGTCCATTGGCGTGCCGGAGGTTAAGGAGCATTTCCTGTTTCCTGGTACTCGGCATGCCAGCGGGCTCCACGAGAACACAGCTGCCGGAGAGAAGGAAAACGCCGCTCTTCACTCTGGCTGCTGTGCAGAGGTGAGCCGGGGCTTCAGGCTGCTCTGGCTCTCTCTCAAGCTGCTCAGACAGGGAGGGGGCTAGCTTTGAAAATGGCTGATGGGGAGACTTGGACTGGAAATGAACTGGTGGGGGGGCTGGGATAGGACTGGAAATGGCTGAAGGGGGTCTGGTATTGGAAATGGGCTGATGTGGGAGAATGGGACTAGAAGGAAGCAGATGTTGGGGGGGGCTGGAATTAGAAGGGAGCTGATGTTGGAGTACTAAAGGGAATGGGGCTGGGGGAGTGAGATTGGAGAGGGAAAAAGATATTTTGTGTGGGAGGGAAAAAAATCTACGATTGGCCGGGTATTGGGAGAGTAAGTGGGGATTGAGGGGTAAAATTTGAGTGGATGAAAAAGGAATAAAGAAAGAGATGGAGGAAAGAGCAAAAAGGGGAAAGATCAGTATGTTAAAGCAGATGTAGAGAGAGAATGGAAAAAAACAAGAGGAGAGAAGAAAGGACAAATGTACAGCAGACAATGGAGAGTTAGCAGAAGAAAAGAAGAAATCAGAAGAAAGTGATTAGAGCAATTGCAACTGAAAAAAAATGTACAAACAACAAAAGGTAGACAAATACTTTTATTTTGAATTTATTAACTGTAATATGTCAGCTCTGGGAAATGTGCATCACTAACGTCTTTGCATTTTGTTTAGTACAAGAAGAAATTAATTTATGGTTTCATTTCTCCAGTGTTGTACATTCCAAGTTTGACTTTTGGGGTTCCCAGTTTAATTATTGTCTTCATATTTCTAAATTGTGATCCCTTGTTCTGTGTTTGGTGACAATCTGTTTTCATGTGTAACCAAGCTGCAGTATTCTGTTCATGTAGTTTCTATGTGACAGTCCCATTTAGTCTCTTT
Source organism: Ichthyophis bannanicus (assembly GCA_033557465.1). Lineage (NCBI taxonomy): Eukaryota > Metazoa > Chordata > Amphibia > Gymnophiona > Ichthyophiidae > Ichthyophis > Ichthyophis bannanicus. The sequence goes on from CM066036.1 coordinate 795,464,564, forward strand.
CCCCAGTAGGTGATGTATTGGTTTAATATTTTTTTATTTTATTTATTTAACATTTCTTATATACAGTCAAACCTCGGTTTTCATGATTGATCCGTTCTAAGAAGTCTGACTAAAACCGAAACGTACGAAAACCGAAGCAATATTTCCAATAGGAAATAATGTAAATTCAATTAATCCGTTCCAGACACCCAGCTCCTGTCACTTCTCTCACCTGCCCGATCGTCCACAGGACAGCAAACACACAGATATTGTACTGTACGGCACTGCAACATCTCCTGCTTACATTGACAGCTACCCTGCTACCTCCGAGCCTGAGGGGGCGCTCCAGAGAACAGGCAGGCAGTGGAGAGATCGGGGCCTTCCTCTCTGTGCAATCCTTGCATCTCTGACTCTGGCTCGAGGATGTTGCTCAGCTGACTTTCGCTTCTCAACACGCGATCGGTGAGTCCGGGGGGTAGTGCTGCCGGGACTTCCGGGGGGTAGTGCTGCCGGGACTGGGCGGGCAGTGTATACAGACCAGCGCCATTCTGTACGAAAACCGAGGCGATATCCGATAACCGAGACAGAATCTCAGTCAGAAAAGACGTCGAAAACCGAAACGTACGAAAACCAGGGCAAACGAAAACCGAGGTTTGACTGTACTGCCTTTCATGATATCAAGGTGGTTTACATTGAACAGGGCATTTATAACTTGGACATAACTATTTTACAGGGAACATGGGCAATGGAGGGTTAAGTGGCTTGCCCAAGACCACAAGGAGCACCTGTGGGACTAGAAACCCCAGTCCTTACAGCCCAAGGTTGCTGTCCTCTAGTGGGATTTGAACCCCTGACCGTCTGGCCTGAGGTAACTTGCCCCAACACCTAGGCCACTACTCCCTCCCTAATATTAGCAGTGTTGCCTTTTTATAAGTAGGATTTGGTGCTTTGTGAGTTCTGGTAGTGCTGTTATGATACAGCGGGTTTGCTATGGGTTCTATTGGGCAGGGTTTATAGTACTTCCTGGCAGTTGACACTGGAGTATAGTAATATAGAAATCTGGTAATCTTTCTTTATCCTCACTGTCAATGCAAATGGTATTCAGACACTCACTAAGAGGCATGTTTTATAAGTTAATGCACATTCACAAATGTTAATGAGTGCTAAGCGCAGGAACACCCATTCCTCCAGTTTGGTTCTCAACCTCTGGGTTGTGTACCTCCTCCTGCAGCTTGGAGACTGGGCATGTCAAACTCATGACATCACTGGATATAGCCTGCTGGTCTCTCCCATCAGCCCCCAGTGTGTCCAGTCTCCATGCAGCAGGAGGATGTAGTGAGCCTAGGTTCTGGGCTCACTTAAACAGATAAGGAGCCTTTAGTTGGATCCTACTTTTACTTTTCCTTAATTTTACCTTTAATTTTGCAGCCAGAGTTCTCTGTCACATATTCCCATTCATTTATTTACTTTTAAGTCTTTTCTTTATTGTTTTTTTATCCAAGTCAAGGTGGCATTCATTCAGATACGGTATTTATATCTTCCTTCTCCCTAAAGGGTTCACAATTTCAGTTTTGATGCCTGAGGCAAGATAGGGTTAAGTAACTTGACCAAGGGCAGGAAAGCCAGTTCATATGACCCAAGGTTGCGGTTTTCGAGTGGGATTCAATCCCTGGGGTCTCTGACAATTTGCTCCAACCTCTAGGCTTCCCTTCTCTACAAGACATTGCGGAGCCTCATTGCTTCTGAGTCGAGGACTTCTAACCTTGTGAGCTCACCACAGGGCCATCGAGCTAGGTTCAGTCTGTTGTTTCCAAGGCGGAGACCTTGGGGAGGTTCTATTCATAAGAAAACAGGAAAGGCCTTTCGGGGTCGGACCAGGCTCCTTCGGGCACAGTGTCCTGTCCTTGATGGTGGCAAATCCAGGTCTCTAGTGCCTGGCAGTTTCTCAAAAGGACAAATAGGCTACACAATGCTTGTATCTGAGCAAGCAGTGGATTCCTGTATGTTCATATTCAAAGAGTTCCGTTGCATGTACAGCGGAGGTGACGACCATCTTGAATGGTAGAGAGGTGGTGTGTGTGTGTGTATATGTATATAATGTACAATTAGATAAATTAAAAATTCTCCCAGGCTCTCTTTAACAAGGGTTTTGCACCTTCCCTCCAGGAGTTTGGCCAAAACCTTCTTTGAACTCGGATACATTGCGGGGATTTTTTTGCATAAAGCTCTTGGAGTATGCCGGAGACCCAGGGCTCAATCAACCGGCTGGAACTGCGGACGTTTGAAGCTATGGTGGCAGGTCAAGCGGTGCAACAGCTGTCCGACAACTCTGGTGGCCTATATCAATTGCAGGGCGAAGCCGGGAGTGTGGCCATGGAGGCCCAGGCAGAGGATCGGTTACCATGGATAGAGCATCTGCTTCCAGCGATCTCGGCGACGCATTTTGCGAGAAAGGACAATGTGATGACAGCAGGGTCTGAGTAGAAACCGGAGAATGGAGTTGTATCTGGAAATGTTCCCACAGATTGATAAAAAAAAAAAAAAAAGGGAACAGCTAAATCTCATGGTGACGTTTCAGCCTGCGAAAACGGGTCGTGTATTCAGCAGTTGACGCGAATGGATATCGGAAGGCTTCGACGCACTGATACAACGGGGGCCATCGTCCGGTTGGTTCTGTCTTTCCAACGGCGGCACTCATAGTTCGCTGGCCGAGTCGCCCATGGTGTGTTGACCGCGTACGGTCGTTCGTGTAACCTTGGAGGTTACAGACGTTGGAGAATCGGTGGCTACAGGGTCTCCTTCGAAGGCAGATCAGTTCTCAATCGCGCTGTAGCCTTTGAAAGGGCAAGGTTAAAAAAAAAAAGAAGAAAAATTCTAGGTCCCTTGCACATGTACGTGTATGGCGACGTTAGGAGGACTAGCGCTCATGGAGGCACGATCGTATGTCAACAGGGTCACTTTCCCTTGGTATTAAGTGTTCTGCATGTCAGATTTGATAAGGGGTTAGCGGCCAGTTCATTGAGAGTTCTGTTTAAAAAAAAAAAAAAAAAAAACAGCTAGAGGCAAAGTACGGGGGTGGTTCTCATTCGCATGGCAAGGTGGTACAATTTCTCAAGACAGTTACCAGTTTACAGTTCTCTTGTGGAATATTATTTCTTTCGTGGGAGTTCAATTTTGGTTTTGCGGCTGTTAGCTAGTGCGGCCGGTAGCTAGTGCGCCTGTTGAGTTCTGACAACAGGAGTCTGTTAAGTTTTAACCTTCGAGACAGTTGTTTGGGGGCCTTCTGTTCAGCAAGACGAGTTTCGGAGTTGCAGACGTTGTCCCGTCGGGTACCATTTTTGTCTTGCTCCAGAGAGAAGCTAGATTTGTGGCCAGTTCCATCATTTTTTGCCAAAGGTGGTTTCCGTGCATTTAATTTAAAAGGTCTCTCTTCCAGCTCTAGGTTCGGCGGAGGGGAGCATATCGGATCATAGCTTGCGCTGGTTAAAAGTTCAGAAACATTTCACAAGTCGGACCGCTTCTCTTCAGCTTGTTCGGAGAGCTCCGCAAAGCGGAAACCGCGGCGCAGGTTTACATGTTTAGATGATTTAGAGAGGCGCTTGCGTCAGCTTTGCTTCTATGGGGCTGTACACTTTCAGTGGACTTACGAACTTACTCGGCCAGGGCACAAGCGTCTTACTGGACGGAGCACAGTTTGGTTCTGCCAGCAGACATCTGTAGAACGGCCACTTGGTCGTATCTCCATACCTTCCATAAGCACTACCACCTGATGTTCTGGCGTCTAAGGATATCGTTTTCAGGGAGGCTGTGTTGAGATCCATCTGGAAAGGTCCCTCCCAATGATTACTGCTCTGATACATCCCAGATTTTGAGGACCAAACTGGAGGAACGATAACAAAATAGGAATTACACTTACCTGGTAATTGTGGTTCCTTGAGTGACTCCAGTTTGGTCCTCATTCTCGCCCAGGGATGGGGTCTTAGCAGTGGTCCTTCCTGTTGGGGGAAGTATAAGGTTTTCGTAGAAATAGGCCTGCATTGGTGTTTGGTCATTTTAATGCTCCCTTTTCCTGGGTGCTATATTGTTCTATTATATTATGATATGGTATTATTATAGTATATTATATTATATACTTAAATATATTAATATATTGCTTTGGATTTATAGGGCTAGGCTTTCGCGGAACGGACAGATTGCAGGAAGTGGTTTCTTTCCTTCTGGAAGAGGTGTAGCAGATGGATAGGATATGTATATGTGTATATATAGATTTTGCATGTCTTTGCATATAATGTTAAGTTTAAAAAAACTTAATTATTTATTTGCTCCTTTTGAGTCTGCTTTGTCATTAGTGCACTGGGGGCTGATGGGAGAGACCAGCAGGCTATATCCAGTGATGTCATGCGTTTGACATGCCCAGTTTCCAAGCTGCAGGAGAAGGTACACAACCCAGAGGTTGAGGACCAAACTGGAGTCACTCAAGGAACCACAATTACCAGGTAAGTGTAATTCCTATTTTATTTCTATTGGTGTAGTGGCACTTAGCGTGCATTAATATTTAGTAAACATGCCCTTAAGACATTGCCAGGACAAAAGGGAGGCTTGTGAAGGGCTCCTTTGAAAGCCACCTAAAATTTTAGTTGGCAACATATTACATTTTAAAATAAAATACATTAAATTTCTGCAAATGAGGTCCAGGTGATATGCAAATGAGGCCTCACATCACCTTCCGGCCACCCCTGCTGCAGTTATGATGTTAGAGGGGGTGTTACACTTGGGTATGGTTGAGTATGAGTGTGGGGGAGGGGGGTGGTGGTAGAGAGGGAAATGTGGTAGTTTACGATCTGTACTGTTTGGTTTGTTTTGCCTAATAAAAACTAAATGGAAAAAACCTGGAGACTTAGGGTATAGTAAGATATACATATGTGGTGTGAATAAGAGAGTGAGGAGTATCAGGATCCAAAAGCATCCTCGAAAAGGTGAGTTTTTAGCTTGGATTTGAACAGCGCTAGAGAAGGAGCCTGATGCACAGACTTGGGTAGTTTGTTGCAGGTATATGGAGCAATAAGGTGGCATGAATGAAGTCTGAAGTTGGCAGTGGCAGAGAAAGGCACAGATAAAAGGGATCTGCAAGAGGAGTGGAGTTTCCCAGAAGGGGTGGTGGTAAGTACTGTTGAGTCAGTGTCGACTCATGGCAACCCTCTGGATAGTTGTCCTAAACTGTTCGGTCTTCAGCCAGGCAGCTCATTGTTGATAGAGTGACACCCATAGCTGCTGTTGTTGTATCGATCCATCTCATTGCTGGCCTTCCTCTTTTGCGTTGACCTTCTACCTTGCCAAGCATGATATCTTTCTCTAACAGTCTCTCTCTTCGCTGATGTGTTCAACGTATGAAAGTCAAAGTCTCGTCATCTGAGCTTCTAAAGAAAGCTTAGGTTTGATCACCTCTTGTACTGACTGGTTTGTTCTTCAGGCAGTCCATGGTATACACAGTATTTGTCACCAGCACCATAATTCAAAAGCATCGATTTTCTCCCTGTCTATCTTTTTCATTGTTCAACTTTCACATCCATATGATGTTATTGAAAATACCATAGCTTGAACAAGTCAAATCTCTGTATGGAAAGAGACATCTCTGCTCTTGAGAATCTCTTCTATGTTCTTCATAGTCATTCTGCCAAGAGCAATGCATCGTCTGATTTCTTGACTGCTCTTCATTTCTTTATTGATTGTTGATCCAAGTAGGTTAAAGTTGTCAACTATTTCAATTTCTTCTCCATCAACCATGAACTTATTGATTTTTGCCAGTTGTCAGGATCTTTGTTTTCTTTACATTAAGGTGCAGGCCCATTTTAAGACTATGTTCCTTGATCCTGAGAAGCAAATGTACCTGTGTTATCTGTACTATTCAAACTGTTGTTAAATTGTAAACGGTGCTTGATCCTATGGAAAACGCGATATAGAAATGTTCAATAAAATAAAAATAAATTAAACTAAATTAAATGTTTCAGATCGTCTTCACTTTCAGCCAGTAATGTGGAATCATCAGCATAGGGAAGGTTGTTGAGTCTTTCACCAGTCTTCACACCTCGATTGTCTTCATACAGTCCCACTTCTCTGACTTATTCTGCATATAAATTAAACATGTAGGGGGAAGGTATACAGCCTTGTCGTATGCCTTTGCTGATTTTAAAACATTCTGTTTCTCCTTGTTCCATTCGAACTGTTGCTTCTTGATCAATTTATGATTAATCTGTTTTTTATTTTGATCAATTTAAAGGTTGTGCAAGAGAACTATCAGGTGTTCTGGAATACCCATGCTTCTTAATGTGGCCCAGAGTTTCTCATGGTTTACACGGTCAAAAGCCTTGCTGTAATCAATAAAACACATATAAGATATTCTTTTGGTATTCTTTAGTATTTTCAAGGATCCATCTCGCATTTGTGATGTCTCTTGTACCTCGCCCTTTCCTGAACCCTGATTGCACTTCAGGTAGTTCTTATTTCAGGTATGGTTGTAGTCTCTGCTGAATAATTTTGAGTAGAATCTTGCTGGCAGATGGGATCAGAGTGACTGTGTGATAATTTTCATGTCAGTTGGATCACTTCTTTTTAGTATTGGTATAAACACAGATCTTTTCCAGTCAGTTGGCCATGATGTTGTCTTCCAAATTTCCTGGCAGAGCCTTGTAAATATGGTAACAACTGCATCTGGTTGCTGTAATATTTCAATGACAATGCCATCAATGCCTGGTGCTTTGTTCTTTGATTAGGCTATCAATGCTGCTTCAACTTCTTTTTATCACCAATGGTTCCTGATCATAAGGTACAGGTTGAAACGGCTGTTGGTCTACTTTATCTTTAGTAGTTCTTGATATACCGCCCTTGGCGACGGGGCATCAGAGTGGTGTACAATACAAGTAAAATTAAAAAATACAGTATAGAAATGAAAAGAACACCGACAAGTGGACAGGAAAGATGGGAGCAGAAGTCTGAGAGGGGAGGAAAGAAAGGGGGTAGGTAGGGGGCATACTAATGGGAGGGGTGAGAAGTAGAGCATAGAGACCTAAGAGGATGATAGGTACTAGGGGTGAGAGAGAGGTAGGTGTAGACATGGACAGATACAGGGATACCAGAATCCCCAATATGTAATTGAAGATGGATGAATTTCTTGATACAAAATGTGTTTAGAAGTTTGACTTCTCACCTACTTCCTTTTAAATAGAATAGGATGTCATGATCATAAGTTCTGTGTAACCGTCTTTAAAATAGATGGAACAGTGTTAACTAAGCATAAAGGCTATGAACTGTGCAACCATAGTTCATTGTACAGTCACTGCTGACAAAACATAATTTTTGCAACTTTTGCAATTATAAATTTCATCTAATATACTGTAATCAGATCTTACTCTGTAAAAAGAACTTTGGCGACACCTTGTGTTATTTCATGGTTATAATAAATGACTGTTACTTCCTCTTTTTCTCTAATAAAAAGGAGCTTTTTAGGAGGAGGACTTTGAATTCAATAAGCGTGGAATTATGCATGTCCATAATCCGCTTGTTGTCTTCCCTCTGAGCTCAAAGACAGTAACACTTGTGTGTGTGATTGTGTTCTGTATTACTCTCTGCCTGTCTCTCATTGCTTGATGGACCAGGGACCTAAAGAGCCGTGGTATTGTGGTCAGATCATGGAGTTTTCTTCAGTAGGTCGTAGGCTGACTGAAACAGGTGGATTTTGAGGTGGTTTTTAAACTGGATAAAGGAAGGTTCAGCACGCAGGGTGGTGGGTAGGGAGTTCCATAACGCAGGGGCAAGGAAGAAGAAGGTGGAGTGGCGTGTCCGCTCTAGATGTGCTTGGGAAACTGAGGGGAGGGCCAGGCGATGTGTGTGTGAATGGAGCGGAGAAGGCGATGGGAAATGCAGTAGCGAAGGAGATTGGCTAGGTATTGTGGGCCACCAGTGTGAATTGCTCGATGGGCTAGGATGAGCACTTTGTATTGTAGACGATACTTAACAGGGAGCCAGTGGAGACGGATGAGGGTGGGCGTGATGTGGTCGTGACGGGAAGAATGAGAGTATGCTGGCTGCAGTGTTTTGAATCAACTGAAGACGATGGAGTTGATAGTGTGGAATACTGGAAGGTGCACTGTTGCAGTAGTCTAACTGCGAGATCACCAGCGATAGAAGAAGGGTGGTCAGAGAATGAGTATCTCAAATCCCTACAATAGGAGACAGTCGCACCTACTCTATGTATCTCTGGAGCTCACCACCCCCATAAATGACAGGAAACCTAAGACTCATAGAGACCTCAGGTGTGCTCTTGCCAATGCATGCTCAGCCCGCAATAAATGGCCGGTGATCACTGATCTAATAGCCAAACACGATCTGGATATACTATTTGTAACCGAAACCTGGCTCTCCGATACTGACAATGTTATACTAAACAACCTTACCCCACCTAACTTCTCCATCTACACCTGTAATAGAGAACACAAAAGAGTTGGTGGAGTCCTAATACTTGCAAAAACAGCACTACAATATCAGACAGAACTAACCAAAAGCTCACAGCACCTGAATACACTAACTATTACCAACAAAACTAATTCTATTAACCTCATTTATAGGGCTCCAAGTGCTCAGTCAGATGAATTCTCAGACATCATAGACCTAGCCTGTAATCCCGCAGACCCCTCCAAACCAAACTGGCTGTTGGGTGACTTTAACCTGGCTTCCTCTCAACCTACCTTAGCCAATACTTTCTTAGAAGCAATGTCTCACCTTAACTACAAGCAAGTAGCGATGGACCCTACCCACCAACATGGGAACCTCTTGGATTTAGTCTTCATCCCTCAACCAGAGTCGATTAAACTGAACCAAATCGATCTCGCTATCACCCCTGTCCCATGGTCAGACCATAATCTGATAACATTTCAAATGCCAACGTTTCAAACTACAGATAACTGCTCAAGCTCAACAAAATCTTCAACAACTACCAGATTCAAAGAACTTGACAGAGAGAAGTTTATAACTCATGCACTTCCTAAACTAGCCCAGCCAACAACCAACCTTAATGAAATGGTAAGCAACTGGAATGAAACCCTCTCCTTATATGCGTTGCACCCGGTCACTGTCAAGAAAGCGACTCCCAACAACCCAGCCACCAAAAAACAATCGGCGCCATGGTTCTCCCCTGAACTGCGTACTTCACTTCTCCACCTCAGAAAACTAGAGAGAAAATGGAGATCCACGCTTAATTCTTCTGACCAAGCCATCTATTTAGAACATCTTAATCGACATCGTGAATCAACCTGGGCCAGGAGGAAGGAATTCCATGCTGAGATCCTCAACCGCTCATTGAACAAGCCAAGGGAACTATTCAACTTAGTAAAATCCTATACCAGCCAACCATCCCCGCCTCAACAAGAGTTTATTCAGCCCCAGGCTTATGCGAACTATATACAATCAAAAGCAATAAAAATAACAACTGCAACACCACATGAACCCTCCCAGTCTTCACACCTGCACTTCCCAATCACCAAACTTGCCCCAACTGACCCGTGCCCTGCACACTGGATTAGGACCATGCGCACAGAACTCAGTCCAGTCATAGCCAACATTGCGAAGATGTCATTTGAATCTGGTGTCTTCCCAGACGCCCTCAAGCAAACCTCCATCCGTCCACTTCTAAAAAACAATCAACTGGACCCAAAGAGAGAAGACTCGTACCGTCCAATTTCTAGTATTCCATTACTAGCCAAAATTCTCGAAGCTAACCCAGAGACAGATCCAGCAGCATATAGACTCCTCTTCCCCATTAGATCCCTGTCAACACGGATTCAGGGAGGCCCACGGTGTAGAAACTCTACTAACAACTCTAATTAACACTCTTATCAATGGCATCGACAGTCTTAAGATGGGCTTTGCTTTAATCTTTCTGGATATAGCGGCTGCGTTTGACTCTGTGGATCACACACAGCTTCTGACGCGTCTCCACGAGAAAGGAATCCATGACCGAGCATGGGAATGGTGCAAATCTTACCTTGAAGGCCGACTGCAACACATACGTATTGGTAACGCTACATCTGATCCCTTTCAGCAGACAATGGGTGTCCCTCAAGGCTCCTCCCTGTCTGCTGTTCAAAATCTGCATGCAGCCAATTTGCGACATCACACGCTCTTTCGGCATATCCTGCCTCATGTATGCAGACTATGTGCTGCTATTCTCTCCCATATCTGTCGCATGCCCAGACTACACAGTGTTAATCAACTGCTTTAATGCAATAACGGATTGGCTTCTTACTCAGAACCTCCGTATCAATTTCAAAAAAGACGGAAGTTCTAATTACAAGAAATAAACGTTTCTCTCCTCCACCCACCCTAAAAGTCAGAGATGCCGATCTCCCGGTCAAATCCAATATACGCTATCTGGGAGTGATATTGGATCAACAACTGGACTTCAAGGATCATTTAAGACGCACCGTAAAAACCATATACTTTAAGATAAAAACCCTGAGACACCTGAAACCGATGTTGGAACCTGATGACTTCAGAGTCATCTTTCCTAAAGGGAAGGGAGGAGTGGTCTAGTGGTTAGGACAAGGTACTTCAGGCCGAAGGGCCGGGGGTTCAAGTCCCACCTGGGGACAGCAATCTCAGGCCGGAGGGACTGGGATTTCTAGTCCTATAGGCACTCCTTGTGGTCTTGGGCAAGCCACTTAACCCTCCATTGCCCATGTTTCCTGTAAGTATTAGCGTATGTGTCTCATATCCCCTTGTGTTAAATGTATCCCCCAATTGACCGCTTTGACCTGGTGAAAAGCGGGATATAAATACAGCTAAATAAATAAATAAATAAATCTTCCAAGCTCTAGTTACACCGCACTTCGATTATGCTAATATTTTTTTATTTATTTATTTATTTTATTTATTTAACAGTTTTTATATACCGCACTATTCATCATCAGTGCGGTTTACATTAAACAACAACATACCTGTCAATATATAACTGATCTAGGTTTACAGATAACAGGGAAGGTAAACTGGGTGCAAACTGGGGAATAACTATATACAATTAAATATGTTACATCAAGGTTTGGTATTTGATGAAGTTCGGTATTTTCCCATTTTAATACTCCATGGCCTCCCGAAGAACACCATCAACCCACTTCAGTTAGCCATGAATGCAGCAGCTCGGATCCTCCATGGAGCCTCAAGGAGTGACCACATCTCCCCCATTCTAGAAGAACTTTATTGGCTTCCAATAAGCTCAAGGATCCTATTTAAGGCCCTCCTCATCACCTTCAAGGCCTTCAACAAACTATCTCCTGCAGCCATCTCAGATCTCATCACACACACAGAGAACAACAGGCCTAAAAGAGCTTCTGCCATGGACATGCTAATCATACCAAGCAACTCCATCAAGTCCAACCAATCAACGATTAACAGAGCTTTTATTAACTTCGCCCCCAGATGCTGGAATAAACTCCCTCCCGGCATTAGAGCGATCAGGGACCTTAGACAGTTTAGAAAGGCCCTCAAACACTACCTTTTTATCACTCACTTTAAGCTTCTGGACGTACCTCCCCCCTCCCACACTTACCCACACTTACCCTCACAACCCCATACCTATCCTTTATGAATGTACAGAGCTGACATATGTCCCAACAGGTAGTTTCAAAGATTGTATATAGTTCCCCTGGTTTACCTCCATTTTAATTCCCTGTTATCTGTAAACGAAAGCCGGTTATTTGGCCTATGTTTTTTGTTGTTACAATGTAAACCGCACTGATGACAAATAGCGCGGTATATAAGAAATGTTAAATAAATAAATAAGCGAGCAAAGAGCATGAATCCGGTGCAGAAAAAAGAAGGAATCTTGGACAAGGGAAGAAAGGTGGGGTTGAAACGATAGGGAGGAATCTAAGACAACACCCAGATACCGGAAGGATGAGCCCAGGGGGGACTGAGGCACCCAGGTGAAGTGGGGCTACGGTCGGTGGTGGCATGGTTTAATGACTCTGTATATTCCTTCCACCTTTTCTTGATGATCTCAGCATCATTCAACATGGATCCTTGAGCATCTTGTAGCATTCCAGTAAGAGGACGGAATTTTTTTTCATTAACTCTCGTAGCTTTAGGAAAGTAAATCTTGTTCTTCCTCTAATAGTTTCTCATTCAGTTTCCTTGTGTGTGTCATTCTCCTTGTCCTGTCTTGCTGCATGTTAGAAATCTGAGTTCTGCGAGTGCCTCTCTTTCTCCTCTGGCTTTAGCTTCTCTGCGTTTCTGGGCAATTTTCAGAATTTCTTAAGTATTCCATTTTGGCTGGTTTTGCTTTTTCATCTTTCGTAGAGACTTCTTCCAATACAACCTTCCTGATGTCATGCCATAACTCTTGCGGAGCTGTCATTTGTATCTAAAGCAGCAAATCGATTTTTGCATGCAGTCTTTAAATTCCAGTGGTAGATTCTCAAGGTCATATTTTGCTACATTTATGAGTGGCTTGCTCTTTTTCAACTTTAGCTTGAGTTTGCATACTACTACTGTACCACAGTCAGCTCCAGATTTTGTCTTTACTGTTATAGAGCTTTTCCATTGTTGACTTCCACAGATGTAGTCAATTTGATTTTTGTACAATCCATTGAGTGAAGTCCATGTGTGCATTTGCTGCTTGTGTTGCTGGAAGGAGGTGTTTGAGATGAATAGATCATTGGTCTTGCAGAATTCTATCAGTCTTTCTCCAGCTTCATTTCTGTTGCCAAGTCCATATTTTTCAACCACTGCCTTCTTTGTTGCCAACCTTTGTGTTCCTGTCACCCATAATTATTAGAATATCCTGTTTGCATGTTCTGTCAATTTCATCTTGTACTTGTTCATAGAATTCATCAACCTCATCCTCTTCTGTAGCTGTTGTTCAGGCATATACCTGAATTTATAGTTACATTGATGGGCATTCCTCATAGATGAATAGAAATTAAGCATCATAAATTCTGGCTTTACTCTGAAAAGTCTTCAACTCCTCCGCAGTAGCCAGTTGAGTGCCTTCCGACCCTGGGGTCTCATCTTCTAGCACTATAGTGCAGTTTGTTTTGTTGTGACTATCCATTGGGTTTTCATGGCAAGATGTGGAAGTAGATTGTCGGGCCTTTCTTCTGTGCAGGTAATTGTTGCTGTTGTCACAGAAATGTGGTCCTCCGCCATCAACACTGTCCCATTCTGCTGCTGCCGCCCAAATGGGTGGTTTGTCTTTGTCTGGCACCTCAGCTGAGACCTATCTTGGGAGACCCTGCCAGTAGTTAAGCTGCCAATAGCTTAGCCCTCAGTGTCACAAGAGGAAGAGGTGGACAGAGTTAATTGAAGACATATGCAGCATTGCTAGCAAAGGGGAAGTGCTACTGATAGGGGATTTCAATATGCCAGATGTTGATTGGCACATTCCTGCTGCAGTATCATCTAGAAGTAAAGAGATCCTGGATTCTCTACAGGGAGAACTATTCAGGCAATTGGTAACAGACCCACACATGAAGGGGCCATACTGGACTTGGTGCTTACCAATGGTGAAAGTGTTTCTGATGTTGTAGTGGGAGATCATTTTGCATCCAGTGATCACCAGATGGTGTGGTTCAGTATTAGGACTAAGGCTGTTTAGAATCCATTCAAAGGTGAGGGTCTTAAACTTTAGGAAGACTAACTTTTCCAAGATGGGCCAATACCTCAGGGAGTCGTTAGTGGGATGGGAACAGCTGGGGGATGTAGACAAACAGTGGGAAAAATTGAAAGGGGATATTTTAAGGGCAACCAACCTTTTTGTTAAAATGGTAAATAAAGGTAAAAGGAAAAGGAGACCGCTATGGCTTTCAAAAGAAGTAGCTGAAAAGGTGAAGAAAAAGAGGGAGGCCTTCATGAAATACAAGAGATCAGAGAGAGGAAGACAGGCATCTATATTTGGAAAAACTTAGAGAAGCTAGCAAAGTAGTCAGGAAGGCAAAGATTCAAAAGGAGGAGGAAATAGCCAATGCAGTAAAATGGGGGGATAAGACATTTTTCAGATACGTTAGTGAGAAGAGGAAGGGCAAAAGTGGTATTGTCAGACTCAAGGGTGAAGGGGAGGAATATGTAGAAGCTGAGGATAAAGCAGAATTGCTTAACAAATATTTCTGTTCTGTGTTCACAGATGAAGAACCAGGAGCAGGACCTCAGAAAACATCCACAAACAGGAACAGAAGCGAGGGACATCTTGAACAATTTTCAGAAGACTGTGTTCGTGAGAAACTAGCTCAACTTAAAGTGGACAAAGTGATGGGACTGGATGGGATACACCCTAGAATACTGAGGGAACTTGGACGTTCTAGCAACTCCACTGACTGACCTTTTCAATGCCTCGGAGTCGGGAGTGGTGCCAAAGGACTGGAGAGAGGCTCATATGGTGCCTTTTACACAAAAGCGGAAGTAAGGATATGGTTGAAAACTACAGGCCGGTTAGTTTAAATTCGGTGGTGAGTAAATTATTGGAAACACTGCTGAAAGAGAAAATAGTCCAGTGGATTACAGGATCTGAGGCAGCATGGATTTACCAGAGGCAGGTCTTGTCAGACAAATCTGATTGATTTCTTTGACTGGGTGACCAGGGAGTTGGACCGAGGGAGAGCCCTAGATGTGGTGTACTTAGATTTCAGTAAAGCCTTTGACACTGTTCCTCACAGGCGACTTATAAACAAACTGAGCACTCTAGGGATGGACCCTAAAGTTACTGCTTGGGTTAGAAATTGGTTGGGTGGGAGGCGACAGAGTACAGGTAAATGGAGCTCATTCTGAGGAGAAGGATGTTACCAGTGGTGTGCCGCAGGGATCTGTCCTTGGTCCGATTCTTTTTAACATCTTTGTTAGTGATATAGCAGAAGGGCTGTCGGGTAAGGTTTTCCTCTTTACTCTATTGCAGATTTTGGTATCATCAGCAGACACCCAGGAAGGTATAGATAACATGAGGAGGGATTTAGCTAAGCTTGAAGAATGGTCTAGAATTTGGCAGCTGAGATTTAATGTTAAAAAAATGTAAGGTCATGCATTTGGGCTGCAGCAATCCAAGGGAGCAATATAGTATAGGGGGTGAAGTACTTTTGTCCAGTAAAGAAGAGCGGGACCTAGGTGTGGTTGTGTCTGATCTTAACGTAGCTAAACAGGTAGAAAAGGCGACGGCAAAAGCCATAAGAATGCTTGGGTGCATATGGAGAGGAATGGCTAGCAGAAAAAAGGAGGTGATAATGCCTCTGTATAAGTCTTTGGTGCAACATCATTTGGAGTATAGTGTGCAATTCTGGAGACCACACCTTCAAAAGGATATAAACAGGTTGGAATCGGTACAGAGGGTGTCTACTAAAATGGTTAGTGGTCTTCATTATAAAGCATATGAGGACAGACTTAAGGATCTTAATATGTACACCTTAGAGGAAAGGCGGGATAGAGGTGATATGATTGAGATGTTTAAATACCTCCGTGGCATAAATGTGCAGGGGGAGAGCCTCTATCAATTGAAAGCAAGTTCTGTTACGAGGGAACATGGGATGAGGGTGAAGGGGGATAGATTCAGGAGTGATATGCGGAAATATTTATTTACGGAAAGAGTGGTGGATCCGTGGAATAGTCTCCCAGTGGAGGTGGTGGAGATGAGGACAGTAAATGAATTCAAAAAAGCATGGGACCAACACAGAGGATCTCTAAAGGGAAAAAGGGGACTGTTGTAGTTGATATGGAAGGACAGACTGGATAGGCCATGTCTCTTTCTGTCCTCATATTTCTATGTTTCTATCACTGATGCACACAAGCCCTCACAGCACAACAAGCTGTAAGCCCAAGTGAGGGAGAGGAGGGGTATAGGGTGAGATACTTGGATTATTTTTAAAGGTTGAACATTAAAAGTTCTTAAGTTACAAATTCAGATAACTCCTAAATTGAATGTTATATGTTGCCCAAATGGGGCTCTGTCTCTCCCAAGCACATAGAATAATAAGAAAGCCTTATCTGTGCAATGCAGATGTCCAGCTGCAAAATATTTGCGTTCTCATTTCCTCTGTTTGTCCCTGTTGAACAGATGCTACCAGATAAAAAGAATAGGTTTAATTCATCCAGAGTCTGATCTTAGACTTATGGCAGAAAGAAATTTGATTTGATTGGTGAATAAAAAAAAAGTGTTTCCTATGTAAGAGTAAGAGCTACACAGAACTAACGAAGCCTGTCTGTTTGAACATGGATCCTTAAAAATTCCATCTGTCAGTATCCCCTTGTACCAGCTGACAAAGAACTGCAAATCTGTTCTGGATCAGACGCTAAACACAAAGGTTATTAGGGGAAGGCATGCAGACCCACAGAGACACTTCTTCCTTGGGAAAGTAAATGAAAAACATAGCTGAGGGAAAAGGAAATCGAAGGATACGAGGTCATGGTGTGATGTTATAGGGAGAAAATATATGCTCTTAAGTGCTGTGGAGCTGGCTGGTTTGGATGCTAAGCGCACACAGAAATACTGACAGCGTTGGAGGTTTAGTGTACAGCAGAAGGGCTGCAGTGTCCTAGGTGAGATACTGTAATTCTTACTATGTTGTAAGTATCTTTCAACTGGCATTTCCGCTTACATACTGTAGTATGGAGGTCTTTTTCTTTCCATCAGGATTGATTTATTGTTTTGTTCTATTGGTTGTAAATAATTGGATGTTTCAGTAGTATTATATACAACAGGGGAATAATTTTCTAGTTGGTGGTTTGATCAATAGTGCCTCAGTCCCCCCCCCATGGGTGACACACTCCACAATAGCTAGGGTGATAGCCAAGCCGTGTAAGAGAAGCAAATGAAAGGGGAATGCCATAAGCCTTGTACTGTGAACAGGTATCCTGGAAGCCTCGAGGCGAGGGGGCTTCATATACCCATTCCACATGATGGAAACACCCCACCTGATCTCATACAAGGCCCGCTACCGTTTGCGCCCTATCCCTCACGTTTAGGGGCGGAGCGCAGCACAGACTTGCTGCATGCATTTGCTTTTTTGGTTTGCATGTCCCGTCCTCTTATACTTAGCCCCATTGCTCTGAGCTGTTCCCGGTCATCCTTCTCTATTCTGCATTGGCCGTGTAGGAGGGGCTGGGGCCCATTTCTTACTGTCCGCAATGGTTCTCTAGCTCACTGCTGCCCTAATAATGCATTTGTTACTTACAATTGCAGGGTGCGCATTGCAAAGGTGTTCACTGTGCGCATGCGCTATGGCTGCGTGTTCACAACTACCGCAGTACTGACACGCTTAGTAATGTGACATGCTCCTACCACCACTGCACCCCTCTGTCTGTTGTAGCGACTGCACCCTGCCCATGCTACAGATGTGTGCTATCTGGCACATTTTAGAAAACATGCCCCTTTGACATTATGTAGGCAGTAAACTGAAAACAGGCCAGAGGATCTGCACTGTTGGATCACTGAAGTATGCCAGTTTCCTCCTCGTGGAAATATTTCTTTGCAGCTGACACGGAAGGAACAATGCTTGATTTGTAATTGGCACACAGTAATCTCTGATGGACTGATTAGAAAGATTTAGTGACAAAGAATATTTGATTGCCAAGTTTGTGTTTTTCAATTGGATTTAGTGTTCGTGAGGATTTACAAGCAGTTGGGGTTATTTTAGAAGACCTGTTCATGCTTTGGATGTCTGAACATGTTCATGCAGACGTCCCAGTCACAGAGACATCTGGAACCATTTTAGAAGCCGGTTCTATAGACCTTCCCAGCATGAGGATGCCCAAGTCATGAAGGGGAGTGATGGAGGTGTGACCAGAGCATTCTGGGCAAGCTGGACGTGTGTGCTCGATTTCAGAAATGGCAAGCACGTCCATGTCTCTTCCTGCCCCAGGGCACAAAGAGGCTTCAGAAAAGCTCTTGTTCTGCCACCAAACATCTGGAGGGCAATCTGATAGCACCTAGGAGAACGGCAGAGGTTCAGCATGCTGATGCACATCCCAGCATCCAAAACAGCTTGCATAGACGTGCCCATCGTAAGTGTCTGTAGCAGAGATGTCTGTGTGACCACCCAATGCGGCTGTCCAGATTGCTAAAATCAGGCTGAAAAGTAACCATCCCCACCTTTTTATTGGATGTTTTACCCTGGATGTCCCATATTGTACCTAGCCATCCATTCTAAAATGCCATTTTAAATTTATTTGAAGTCTGGCAATGAAAGTTTGCATCCCTCCCTCTTGTCCATAGGGGTTTAAATCTGACAGGCTGATGCTATGCTTTTTCAGCAGTGTGCTGGCATTATTTCTCTTTAACCTTTTCTTATCATATCATGGTGAAGGTTTGAGTTTTTATCTTGTTTGAGATCTGCTAGACATTATATTTTTGTTCTGATGATTATATGCTTACTGATTTTTCTTTTTCCTCTTTATTTAAGCTTGCTTCTCTCTCCCTGAAGAAGCCGGGCTTGGCAAAAGATGGCACAATGCTGGAGATTGTGAGAGTGAACGTTTAAAGATTGCTTTGCTTCAAGAGGACGTTCTCAGCAAGTATTAAGTATAATGAAAGTTACGTTTTAAGTTTTTTGAATGCACAGTTGTGATTATAATATATGACTATGTTTTAATTAAAACTTTGGCGGAGTTTTCAGATGATTCAAATATTCAAGATGGACGCATGGCTACAGTGTGTAGAGCATGAGTTTGTCGCATTTTTGAGTTTCTTTAAGTTCGCAAGGCTTCAGAGAGCATCAGTGGATTGAACCTTGGCTTCACCCCATGCTCATACCATGCGTGACTGCATGTAAATAGCCCCTTTCTAAACCAGCACTTATACATGTACGCCAACCTAAAATCACCACCTTTTGGGTTTCCTTTTCCTGATGCATACTGCTAATGACTTGCAGTTTATTCTACCTTATGTATACTGGGGAAAGGACCTAATGTATTGTTTTAGATGTCCCATCATAAGAACAAAAATGAAAAAATAACTTTGTAAATACATATATATGCAAATATGTAGCTGTTTATAAGTAAAGTGGAATGACTGAGACCCACCTACATGGCGCTTCACACCTCCTGTTCTTCCAGTACTGAATGTGCTCTGCCAATGCACCACTCCCTTCTACTCCAATATTCAGACTCTCATGCAGGACCGTAGCAAGCTAGAAATGCGCCCTGTGCGACTAACGAATTTGGTGCCCCCCTCCATCCAGCCACGCTCAGTAACTATTTCTTTTTGAGCTTCCTGGATGCCCACTGATGATACTAGCGCCCCCTTCTGTGCTTGTACAGCTGTACTGCACAGCTTTTCCCATGTAGCACTCTCCTTCAGCACCAGGGCAATCACTGCACAAAACAGTTCTCAAAGTTCTCTTTTGCTCCCACCCTTATCCTGACTCAAAAGAGCCACCTGGTGCCTAGGATGGTCACCTTGCTTGCCCAATTCTTGTGAAAATTCTATATTACAGTGTTTACTTCTCCAAGTGCATTTCTGCTATTGATGCACCTGACTGCCATCCTGTAGCACCTTCTGCTATTCCAGTACGAAGACGCACGTTCACAGGTCTACCAAGATCCCTCAGTTTTGTCTGCAGCCCCCACCCTTCACTCTTGTCCTTTTAACACTGCTGTTCCATTACTGATACTTATGCACATCTGTAGCCATAGTAAATAAGGGCAAATGGTCCATCTAGTCTGCCCCAGTGTAAGATGGCTAGAGTTGTACCTGCCGCTCCATGGAGGCTGCGCCCCCCCCCCCCCCATATTGTTAGCAGAATGGTGTTACTTTAAATTTTTTAAACAAAAATAAGTTCTAACCTGCCCAGTGACCATGTTTCTAGGCAGGGTACAGTAAACATATACAATGGCAACATGTAGCGAGAACTCAGACACAGACAGACAGTCTGCTTCCAGAGCCCGTCAGTCCAATGTTGGCATCTTATACATCCAGTTTCTCCTTTGTATTCTGGAACCAGGGCTGGAATCTGGCACATGGGGATCTTGTGCCATGAGCCATTATTTTATATCCCCTCACTGAATCTAACCATCAGATGTTACCATAACTCCTTTCTTCACAGGGGGTGTAAATGACTCCGCAATTATCCCGAGGCGCGAAGGCCCAAATCGGGGTCCAAGCCTGCAAACTGTCACATGGTGATGCCTGGTACTTAGTTTAGCTCTAATGACCTCTTTGTTTTCTACAAGGGATCAGAGGAGAACACACTGACGATGGCAGATGAGCCTGAGCTGTCAGAGTTAGAAAGCGCCAATCAAGAAGCTGCCAAGTTTTTCTCCAATGCAGGTCAGTGCCACCAACCACCAGTCAGACTCCTGAGCAATAAGAGGGTCCATCTCTGCCCTGGAAGCTCACACTTGGGCTGCACATTTTTCCCTTTATTTCACCAACACATTTAATAAGATCCTTTCATTATCTCCAATAAAGGTTAATTTTCAGATGTCATTTTCTGGATAAATTGTGCGCCTCTTTCTTGTGTAAAAGGACATGCAGGAATCAATAATGCGCGCCCTTTACTTGGATAAGAAGTAGATGTTTTCAGGGGCAGGTTTAAATCAGGAGAAAGAAATAACAGGGTAGATATCCAGTTAGAGTTTCAGAGAACTTAATGTGCTTAATGCTGGGCCACTGAATATGCCTATATAACGTTAACCAGATAACTTAGCAGGTTAAATTTAGGGCTTAACTAGATAAGAAATTAGCCACTGTCTAATTGAAGTTTACAGCGCACCTAAAACTGTTCAAAGAACCACCTATTTTATAAAAGTGAAACTTATAAAATCACAGTCTAATCAAAGGAAAAAAATGAACTGAACCCCTCAGCTCTCATACGGAGCAGGCTACAACATGGGGGAATTTTACTTACCGATAATTTCCTTTCCTGGAGTCTTGCTAGACCAGTCCAGACCAGGGGGTTATCTCCCCCAGTCAGCATACGAGGGGGTACCCAAAAAAAACAGGAATTTACTTTTTAAAAGCTATTTATTTCAAATTCTTTACAAAACAACCTTATCCCCTTCAAAATATTCTCCATTACAACTGATACATTTGTCCCACCGGTGCTTCCACTGTTCGAAACATTTTTTTGTAGTCATCTTTAGAAACGGCTGACAGCTCCTCCCTCGTTTTTTTCTTGACTACTTCAATGTTGTCAAATCGGTGTCCTTTCATGCCCCTTTTCATGCGTGGAAATAAGAAAAAGTCGCACGGAGCCAGGTCAGGCGAGTAAGGTGCATGGGGCAGCGGAACCATGCCATTTTTAGCCAAAAACTGTCTAACAGAGATGGCTGTGTGTGCAGGTGCGTTGTGGTGGAAGAACCATTCTCCTGTCTGTCACAAATCGGGTCTTTTTTGATGAACACTGTTGCGCAATCTTCTTAAAACTTCCAAATAAAAGGTTTGATTGACGGTCTGACCTGGGGGAACAAACTCTGAATGAACTATCCCCTTGGCATCAAAAAAGCAAATCAGCATTGTTTTGATGTTTGATTTGACTTGACAACATTTTTTTGGACAGGGTGACGATGACGTCTTCCATTGGCTTGACTGTTGCTTTGTTTCTGGGTCGTAACCATAGCACCATGACTCATCACCTGTAATGACCTTTGACAGAAAATCTGGATCAGTTTCAAGCTGTTATTTCAAAACACGACATGTTTCAACTCGATGTTCCTTTTGATTGTCAGTCAGAACCCGAGGAACAAATTTGGCAGCAACCCTTTTCATTCCCAAATCTTCCATTAAAATTCGCTGAACCGAGCTCCACGATAACCCACTAATCTCTGACAGTTGATCAATTGTCTGTCGATGGTCTGTGAGCACAAGCTCTCTAATTTTTTCAATATTTTCGTCGATTCGGGCAGTTGATGGACGCCCAGAACGAGGTTTGTCATCAATCGACATGTCGCCATTTTTAAACCGAGCAAACCACTGTTACACTTGACTTTTTCCCATAGCGTCATCTTGATAAGCTGTTTTCAACATTAAAACAGTTTCAGCAGCATTTTTACCGAGTAGAAAACAAAATTTCACAGCTGCACGTTGTTCACTTAAACTTGTCGTCATAAAAAAAGAAACAAGAACAAAACAGCACTAGCAAAAACAATCACTGCAGATGAACAGAACAAGCCAGGTCGACAACACAGGCGGCACTGAACTGACAATGAGTTGCACTATACACGCCTAGCGGCAGAAGTGCGTACTACACAAGCTCCGCCCATGGCAATGTTATTCCTGTTTTTTTTGGGTACCCCCTCGTATAATGAGACAGAGGAAAACTTGAAAGCGCTGTGACATCACTAGCATAACACCCAGTACAGATACGGGCATTCTCCAGTATTTATGTAACAAAACAAATGAGTCCCACAAAGGAATTGTTTAAAAGGGTTCCCAAGCCCGAACTATATATAGAATCTGAATTGGAGAACTATAGACAAAATCCACAGTAGTAGAACAGCCTTCAAGACTGGTAGGTCCCACATAAGTGCATCTCGGGAGGGTTCTGGACTGGTCTGTCGGGACTCCAGGAAAGGAAATTTTCAGTAAGTAATATTTCCCCATCTCCAGGAACAAGCAGGAATGAGTCTTCACATATGGGTACGTCGGTACCGACAGAGTCTGCGCGGGAACGCTCCCCAGCGTCCAATCAGAACGCTTTTTGGAGCATCCCAACACGCCTGCATGCTGCCTTCCCGCCTTTCCCAACTGCCTCTCCTCCGTTTTTCGTTTTTCCGCGGAGCCGGCAGGACGTCCTCCTGTCACCGCAGAAAATTCTTTTATTTTTTGGTTTTCTTGTGGTGTCTACCCTGCTTGGGTCCTGACCACTATCCGCTGGAGTGTACCTCCTGCAACAGTATAGTCGGAAGAAGTCTTCAGCATCAAGTTCACCTCGATACCCGGTCCCCATTCAACTTCAGGGCACTGACCACCCTTTCTTCTTCACAGGATCAAGTAACCCAAAAACAGTCTGTTAAGACTAGCCAGTCCTCGGGTGGTAGATCTCATGCACAGCATAGAGATGCCTCTGGCCTTACCCTCGAGGGCACACTGGCTTTAAAACCCCGGTGGGAGTCTTCGGCCTCCAAATTCTTAATGGGGTTTCAGGTTGTTCCTGAGGTTCATCCCTCTCCGAACATACCTGAGCCATGCTCGGTGGTGGCATCCGCTTCGAGCGGTACCCATACCCTGGCATCGGCAGTGGTGTTGGATGAAACATTCCTCACCAAGGATCGCAGTCTGGCGCCCTCGGTTCCTTTGGGCCCGTTAGAGATGCTGCAGACCGATCTTCCAGTATTGGTATCGATCCCGGTACCGGTAGGTACCCTCCAGATGTGCATCGATAGACTCGCTTCCTTCGATGCCGAGTCTGGAATCGATCTCTAGTCTGGTTGACTGGGTACCGACTCACCTTGGTACCGACACGGGACAGTACCGAAGGCACGGTTCCGATAATCCATGTCGGGCACTCTCGGTTTCTTCAGTACCGTTAGAGCGGTCACCGACTGGTCTTCATGTATCAGTATTGGATACGGTACCGGAGTCGGTACCGGTATCCACATTAGCATCACTGTCGGTACCTTCCATGCTTGTTTCAACAGGCTCGCTTCCCTCGGTACCGAGTTTGGAATCGATCCCTAGCATGGACAATGCGCTACCGACTGCTTGTGATCCCGATCTCCTGCGGTACCGGCGACCATCCTGTAAGGACAGTCCGATGCTCCACCCCTTAGGGTCTTCTATTCCAATCAATTTGGATAGATCCCTGGGTGCCAATGCTAGTTCTTCAACAGATCTAGCCTGTACTCCTCTTTCTAGAGGACTTCCCTCTGGGGATTTTTCTTTTCAAGCATTCCTGCTTGATATGGCAAATTCACTTGCCATTTCTATACCTGGTCAAGATCCTGCACCAGGGAATACAGAATCTCTGTATATTCCCTGGAGTCCAAAGGAGGACATCATGCTTCCTTTGCATCAGACCTTGCAGGATCTGCTCTTTCGAATGTGGGAAACTCCTTTAACGGTATCCCCACCTTCTAGGGCAATTGATCTTCTATACAAGGTGCCCCCTTCTCCAGGTTTTCAAAAGACTCAACTTCCTCATCATTCCATTGTTGTAGAATCAGCAATGAGGCGTGTTAAGAGTACTAAAAAGCACTCTTCTTATCTGCCAGGTCGTGAGCACTGTTCCCTCTAAGCTGTGCGCGTGTGCGCGCACACACACCTCGCCGAGTGAGCGCACATACTTTACAACAGAGCGCACAAAAATTACAGCTCTGATTCTGATAGAAAACAACACAGATGTCTTGAAATTTAAAAGTTATGATTGTAATTACTAGAAATTTCCCGCTTCATTTAGTAATCGTCTATTTTCATTTAATTTGATTAAAATCAATGTGGTGTACATACTGTATTCTGACATGTAGTCAAATTTTAAAGTATATAACTCTGAGTGTCATTATGTGGCGCACAAAAATTTAACCTTCCTTCAAAAGCTACACATAGCTAATATTTTATGCGCGCACAGCCTACAGAAAATTAGAGGGAACATTGGTCGTGAGTCTAAGACTTTAGATGCCTTTGGATTTTTATTTTATTTATTTATTTATAGTCTTTTTATACCGCGCTATTCAGCATCAGCGCGGTTTACAGTAAACAATGAACACACACATTTCCAATAGTACTTTGTGTTTACATATGAACAGGAGATTCAACTTGGCTAACAGGGGAACTATATACAATAACAATATATACAAATCACAGAATAGTCATGTGCTCGTATGGTTTCAGGCAGTGGAGATTTTGGTGGATTCAGCAGTTTGTACTGAGCTTCTATTGGTTTCCGGGTAATGTAGGAGGAAGAGGTATTGTTTCACGGCTTTTCTGAATTGGAATATGTCTGTGATTGTTCGGATGCAGGCATCCATGCTTTCAGCAAGAATTCTCTCATATATTTTCTATATGGGTTTATCTCTTGAAGAAGGCACAAAGAAATTACTACTTTTGACCCCTTTTCTTCAAGAGCCCAAAAGAGCAGACTATTCCTTATTGGTTAGTCATGCTCAAAATATCTCTAGGTTCCTTACTCGTGCTTCCCTAGACTCCTTTGAGTCTGTTAGCAGAACCTCTGCTATAGCTATAGGGGCACGACATAAAGCCTGGCTCCAAGTTTCAGACTTGGACAAATGGGTACAAGAAAGACTGGAAAATACTCCTTGCACTGGAGAAAATCTATTTAACAAGGAGTCTTTACTCCAAGCTGCTCAGTTAACCACTGACATTGCTGTTTTCAGAGGCTTGTCTACGCCTTCCTCTTTGCCAGTTGGTAGGAAATTTCCAAACAAACTTTGTTCCCCTAAGGGGAAAAAGTTATCTCCAGGAACAAGCAGGAATAAGTCCTCACATATGGGTACGTCGGTACCGACGGAGCCTGCGCGGGAATGCTCCCCAGCTTCCCAGAATGAAAGCTTTTGGGGCATCCCACAGCGCATGCGCGCTGCCTTCCCGCCTTTCCTACCAACTCTCCTCAGTTCTTCTTTTCCGCGGAGCCAGCAGGTCGTGTTCCTGTCACCTCTGAAGAAGTTCTTTATTTTAATCTATTTCTTTGGTTGCGTGTCTGCCTTCCCCGACGCCGGACCGGTACCGCCGGTCTTTTCTTTTCTTCTAAAAAAAAAAATAATAATACTTTTTCCCCACTTGGTGTATTTTTCCTCTTAGGCCTCCAGGCCCACGAAAAATTTTTCCCTCATGGAAAAACCAGCCTCTGGCTTCAAAAAATGCACTAAGTGTAGCGGTACAATTTCTGTGACAGACACCCATGAATGGTGTCTTAAATGTTTGGGGCCTGAACACTCCATCCCGGATTGCCAGGCCTGTTCCCTAATGTCTAAACGAGGGTTACAGAACCGAGCAGCCAAGCTCCATCTGCTGTTTCCCACGGATGCACCGGCGGTGGCATCGACATCTTCCAGGTCTTCCTCTCCTGATGGATCTCAGGTAACCAAACATACTTTTAGCAGGTCCTCAAGGGGCAAATCTCCCTCTAAGTATCGAGATGCCTCCGGCCTTGCCCTTGAGGATCCTGCCCCAGCCAAACAACCCCGGCGGGAAGCTCCGGCTTCCAAAGCTCCTCCTATGGGGTTACAGGTTGATATCGATGGCACGGCCTCGACCGATCACCTGTTAGACTGCTCTGGGGTACCGGCACAATCTCCCGGTACCGACATCCAGGCAGTCGTGGCGTCCATGGATCACACCGTGCAATCCATGCAGCAGGCCATTCTGGCTTTCATCAAGGCTGCGACGCCGTCGGTACCGCAACAAGCCAGGTTGTCGGTACCGGCACCGGTATTGGTACCAACCTCGATACCGGTACCGGCTGCATTGACATCGGCCAGGATGCCGATTCCGGCTCCCTGTCCTGGGCTCTTTCTTGGTACCGACCCGGTACCGGGAACACCCGATGTCGGTACCGATCGATACGCCTATCGATCTTTGGAGTCGGGCAGACGATACTTCAATTCTTCTGATGATTCTGAGTCATCGGATGAGTCTCCTGAAGTAGCTCTCACCCTTCCTGAGGAGCCCTCTTCTCCAAAAAGGAGAATGTCTCCTCCAGAGGATTTGTCCTTTCAAGACTTCATAGTAGAAGTAGCTAAAGGACTCTCTATTTCAGTAACCTCTGAAAAAGAACCTAGAGCAAAAAAATTAGATATTTTAGGATACTCTAAGGTTCCCAGAGAGGCAGTCACCTTGCCAATTCATGAAATTCTTCAAGAACATTTGATTGACTTGTGGGAGACTCCTCTCACCCTTTCCCCTCATTCTCGTAGATTGGACACTATGTACCGTGTCCTTCCTTCTCCTGGATTTCAAAAAACTCAGCTTCCTCACCACTCTATTGTGGTGCAGTCAGCTATGAAGAGAATAAAGAGTACCAAAAGACACTCTTCTACTCCTCCAGGAAGAGAATGCAGGACCTTGGATGCTTTTGGTAGGAAGATCTTCCAAGCTAGCATGCTTATTGCCAGAATCAATTCATACAGCCTTTATATGGGTGTGTTTCTGAAGGAGGTTGCAGAAAAACTGCACAACTTTCTCCCTTTTATTCCAGAAGATAAAAGGGATGAATATTCCTTCTTTGACTCAAGCATACTCAAGACATTTCAAAGTTTTCCAACAGGGCAGCCTTTGATTCCTTTGAAGGTGCCAGCAGAGCCTCAGGCATTGCTATAGCTGCTCGTAGAATTGCTTGGCTCCAGGCTTCTGATCTAGAGCCCTGGGTTCAAGATGGTTTAGGAAATCTGCCCTGTACAGGTGAAAACGTATTTGGCAAGGAGTGGCAAATTAAAGCCACTCAAATGGATGCAGAAAACTCTGCTCTGGATAGACTTTCTAAGTCTATCTCCACTCCGGCCAAGAAAAAATCTTTCAAAAAGTCTTTTTACAAGAAGGGCAGATTTCCTTCCACTTCTGGTCAACAGTCTTCTGCAGGTCGCTTTGCTACTAATCGTCAGCAACCTAAACAGGCCAGGCCTAAACCTGCAGGGGCTGCTGCAACCCAGCAGTCCCAAGCCCCTCAGGGGTTTTGACTTGATACTAGAGAACTTAACCTTTCTGGCTCTACAAAACAAGCAAGGAGGAACTGGCTCTGTCGCTTTGCAATGAAGCTCTAAGATTATGGGCCTTCGCCAGAGAGCATCAAATCCATCTCCTGGCAGTATACCTCCCAGGAATTCAAAACTCTTGGGCAGACAGACTCAGTTGAGTTCTGCTTCCACACGAATGGTCCCTGCACATGGATCAGGTACTCAGAATCTTTCAGGAATGGGGTACCCCGGACATAGACCTATTTGCAAGTCCGTGGAATGCCAAACTTCCCCGGTTCTGTTCCAGAATTCCGTGTCAGGGAGTTCAGGCCAAGGATGCCTTCCTCCTTCATTGGGGTCAAGACTTCCTGTATGCCTTCCCACCCATTCCTTTGATCCCCAAGACTCTGTTCAAACTTCAGAGGGATCAAGGATCTATGATCCTCATAGCTCCACGCTGGCCACTCCGTGTGGTACCCTCTACTTCTGCATCTCTCCCAAGCCCCCTCCCTGGACTTGGGAGCTGCTCCAGACCTCCTGTCTCAGGAGGAGGGGACTTTGTGGCATCCAAACCCCAAGTCCCTTCACCTCAGAGCTTGGTTACTGAAGGCCTAGACCTTCAAGACTTCAATCTTTCGCAGCAAGTGAAGGATATCCTTCATGCTTCCAGGAAACCTTCCACTAGGCGTTCCTATGCTTTTAAATGGAAGAGATTTTCCATTTGGTGTGCTCAGAAGGGTCTTGACCCTCTGGCACTTCCTCTGAATTCTCTATTAGAATATCTCCTGCATCTTTCCAATGCAGGCCTTAAGACGAATTCAGTAAGGGTCCATTTAAGTGCTATTGCAGCATCCCTTAAGCCTATCAATGGACAACCTGTTTCCTCTCATCCTCTTATTGCAAGATTCATGAGAGGCCTAACTTTAACTAAACCTCCCATTCGACCTCCCCCGGTGGCATGGGATTTAAATTTGGTTCTTGGTCAGCTTATGAAGCCACCTTTTGAACCCTTAGCCACTACCTCCTTGAAATTTCTTTCCTGGAAGGTTATTTTCATTATTGCAATCACTTCTGCTCGCCGCATCAGTGAACTGCAGGCCTTAGTGGCTAATCCACCTTATACAAGGTTCCATCATGATAAGGTAGTCCTTAGGTCAAATCCTCACTTTATGCCTAAAGTGGTCTCACCTTTTCATCTTAATCAAGAGGTATATTTACCTGTCTTTTTTCCAGCTCCTCATGCATCCACTGCAGAGAGGAACCTTCATACTCTAGATTGTAAAAGAGCTCTTGCTTTTTACTTACACAGGACACAGCAACATAGAAAGTCTTCCCAGCTTTTTGTTGCTTTTGATCCTTCTCATTTAGGACTTCCAGTCTCTAAAACTGGGGTCACCAACCTCCAGAGGTCCGCGGGCCGCACAGCCGACTACCGGGAGCCTCGCGGGCCGCACCCCCCTTCTCCCCGCCCCCGCGAAAAAAAACAACAAACGCAAAATTATGAAAACAATGGCTGATCACCTTTATTGAATTTAATGAGATGGCTGATGATTCATGCTAGCAGACAAACGCTTAAAGTCCGGCTTCACAGATGACACTGACAGGAGAAGGGACGCTTGCAGGTGGTCGTCGGTGAGCTGCGAGCGCGTGGATACAATGGTGGGAATCCTTGGCGGGCCGCACGTAATGTTAACCGGGGTAGAGCCTCGCGGGCCGCACGAAGGGACCTCGTGGGCCGCATGCGGCCCGTGGGCCGCAGGTTGGTGACCCCTGCTCTAAAAGAACACTGTCCAATTGGATTGCTCAGTGTATTTCTTTCGCTTACCAGAGTAAGAACCTTTCTCTGGAGGGCCATGTCACAGCTCACAATGTGAGGGCCATGGCCACCTCTATGGCTCATCTTCATTCTGTGTCCACCAAGAAACAGCAAACTACCACGTGGGCAACAGGAACCAGTCAGAAACCGTGGCAGGAGGTTCAAACGTAACCTTTATTGATCCACGGATAAGGTGCGCCAAACCCAACACAGGCCGTGTTTTGTACACCACTTCCTCAGGGGTTATAGGCTCACTACAGAATATACATACATGTAAAACCAACAGCAAACAGAAATTGTTGTGTAAACATGAATACAAAAAGACAAATCATGTTATACCACATTAAATAAAATAACTGAGATAAATCATTAAAAAATATTAAAATAAACTATAGAAAATAATTAAAAAACTTTAATAATAATAAACAATTAACAATAAATAAATTAAAAACTAATTAAAAACATGTAAACACTCATAATGCGATAACTCACTTAATAAAAATATAAAAATTTTTCCATTAGGAATATATATAATAATGTTAATAATAACGATAATAACAAAATGGAATATAATAATAAAACAACTTAAAAAAATATAGATGTATCAACTATGTATATATATTTTTTTCATAAGGCCTTTCTTAATTATAACAAGAACAAAAGAAAACGGAGAAAAACGGAGAAAAGGAGGACTTAAGGAAAAAATGATATAAATTGTTAATGCCAATGTCCAAAATAAAACTAAAAATAAATAAGAATTAAAATAAAAATAAAAATTAAACAAATATGTAAAAAGTAACTTAAAAATAATTAAGATAATAAATAATGAAATAAAAACATAAAAAATATTAATAAAAAATCATAAATATATATGCATATATACAATAAATATACAATTATATTATAAAAAAGCATAAAAACAAATTAATACAATAGGAAATTGTATAAACATAAAAACAAAAGTTATTAAATATTACTAAAATAAAATTTAGCATAACCATAAAAATTAAAAAAGTTTAAAATAATAATACAATCTACCACTGCACCAAGCCAATTTCAGAAAAAACCTTTTGCTGAGCAGAGGCACGGATCCCACCTGCCTCTGGTGCGCGATGCACTTATGATTGTATGTGAAAAAAAACCCAAACAAATAAATAAACAAATAAAATCAATAAATAATTTAGACATTGGCAAAGATAAACAAAGGATACAATTTATCTTTCAGAGGAATCATAAACATGAGGAGCATCATAACATTGGGAGAGACCAGTGTTCCACTAACTGGATTATATACAAACCATTATGTGCTGTGATGTAAAAACCTATATTTTGATGTCCTTAAACTGTGATTGTGAAATGAAAGGTGTAAAATGTGTCCTAATTTAATGCTGTACTAATTTTCTAAATTTGAACCAAAAACGGAGGTTTTACCAAAACGACTTATTTTAAATCATGCAAGGCGCTATTGGCATGTCGCCAGCACTGTAAAACCCAAAAACCAAATAGGAGGAGAAGAAAATAATAAAAAGTTCGTCATCCTTATAATATATTTATTGAAGGCTAACTTATATTAATATTGTTGGCACTAAGTACTACTAGAATAAAAGTATATGTGTAAATTGACTTCTGCTGTGAAGAGTACAAGACCGTGAAATTAAAGGCGAAGTGCAATAAAAAACAGATGGATGTCAGAAGCCAACTGCTCTCGTACATTTCTCAAATATTCAGGCAGAACAAGATGTTAAACCTGCTCAATGTTGTAGAATCCTTGTTCTTACGACTAAGTACTACTAGAATGAAAATATGTATGAAGTTGACTTCTACTGTAAAAAATACAGGACCATGAAAACAACCGCGGGGTGCAGTAAAAAACAAGTAAAAGTCAGAAGCCAAATCCTCTCATATATTTCTCAAATATTCATGCAGAACAAAATGTTAAACCTGCTCAAACTGGTAGAACCATTCTTTTTGCGACAAGAAGAAAATGAAGAGAAAATATGAGTTTAATGAAAATCAAAAAATGTGTATACCGGAGACAAGAAGTGACTGGCCACCATCTACTTATAGCATAATTATAGATGTTAATGAGAACGTTTGCTTGCCCCGTATACCCGTTGTTCGTAGGGAAGCAGTGAGAATCAAAAAACACTCTTGAACAAATGAAGGATACCCCTGTAACCCATAAAAATGCCGCATCGGATAAAAATTATCCAACCTGAGAGTCACTCAATACCGCCGTGAAACGGGCACCACGCGCTAAAATTGACATCGCCATCAACTGCACATACGTGCTTCTTTTAAAGCGCCGTTTTGGCGGGAGACAAAGACATTCAAAACCCAGACTGTCACCATATTAGAAGTACCGTGAAGATTTTTTGCTACAACAAATAGTATCTGAATTTCTTTGAAAAAAGTTTTAAAAACGGAAGATGGCATGTGAATAACAACAATAACAGTAATAATGAAACATGAAATGATAAAAACTCACAAAAAATTTTTACCAGAGACAGTGAGCGACTGACCGCCGCACACTAACATAGATGTAAATGTGAAATGAAACGCGTACTAGCCACGTGTATATATTGTTTTAAAGGACCAAACAAAATCTATAACGCATTAACAAATGTGAGACACCCCTGTAGTCCCTAAGAACATACCACATGTGATGGATGATCCGAACTTGAAAATCACTCGATACCACCATGAAGCCAGGCACCTCGCACTGATTATAGCATCGCAGTCAACTGCACATGCGTGCTCCTTTTAAAGCGCTATTTTTGGCGGGAAGAAGGCATTTAAAATCCAACCTGTCGGTTCTTTGTTGTTTAAGAAATTTGTGCTGCCACAGAAAATGTTAATTTCTAAAATCAGGGGATGACATATGAATAAAAATATAAATATAGATAATAATATTATGAAACCCAGCACTGATTATGGCATTGCAGTCAACTGCACATACTGGTTTAAAAGCGCCATTTTTTGGCGGGGAGAAGGCATTCAACGCCCAACCTGTCAGGTCTTTTAAGAGAGTTGTGCTGCCACCAAAAAAATGTTGTAATTTCTAAAATCAGGGGATGACATATGAATAAAATTATAAATAATAATATTATGGAACCCTAAAAACAACAACTAAAACAAAATGACTAATTCAATTATTAACTAATTAAATATAATATAAATGTACTTAAAAAATTAAAAATAAAAATTATTAAAAATAATAATAATAATAAAACTTAAAAATATATTTAATATATTTAATGAAAATTACTTTATGAAAAACTGTTAAACTCAAACCAAAGATACGGGTCCATTGGATATTGGAAGGTCTGTCAGATGTTGCTTGTTGGAAAATTTGAGGGAACAACAATATATACCTAACCCAACTTACAGAAACACCGATAAATCTTGATCCATGTTTAATCCATGTGGTACCATGGAATTTAGCAAGAAAATGTATTTTTGTTCTAACCGGGCTGTAGTTTTGACTAAATCTCCCCCTCTCCAGTTCAATTGTATCTTTTTCAAAACAAAAAATTTTATATCAGCCAAAGTGTGTCCCATATCTAGCCAATGCTGTACAATTGGTTTATCAGTTAATTTTCTTCGTTCGCAGCTTTTATGTTCCACTATACGTGTCCGTATGCAACGGTTGGTCCTGCCTACATAAAGTTTACCACAAGGGCACTGTATCACGTATATTACATTTGCTGTTGCACAGTTTGAAAAATCATTAATGTAAAACTTTTTTTGAGTACCTGGGTGCATAAAAAACCCCCTTATGGGCAAAACATTAAGACATACCGAGCAGTGACCACACTGAAACTGGCCCTTAAATTTAGATAATCTCTTACGTTCGGTAAAAGCTGACGGAACCAATAGATTTTTAAGGTTAACATTTCTTTTGTGGGCGACAATGAGAGAGGTGTCACGAAAACCAGGGAGCGACTGGATAAGATGCCATTCTGTTTTGAGGATATGTACTATCCTCCGCGACTGTAAGGAATATAAAAGGGGGCAAACCAGTGTAGATTGTTGGGTAACCTTGCGTGTTTTGAGTAAATTGTCACGCGGCTCTCTTCGTGCTCTCGTGTAGGCATCTTCAATGCAACGGGACGGATAGTGTCGTGTCTTAAACCGCTGGGACAAATCTTGCGCATGCCGTTCAAAGTCTTGTACAGTAGAGCATACTCTTTTGACTCGAAGAAATTGCCCCACAGGTAAATTGGTCTTAAGAGAGGGATTGTGGAAACTTGTGTAATGAAGAAATTGGTTCTTATCAGTAGGTTTTCTATACAACGTTGTGGTGAGCAAGCCTTCATCTTTTTGAACAAGGAGATCTAAGAATGGGATGCGTGAAGGGTCATATGTAAGCTGGAACCTAAGGTTGTTGTCTAGGCTATTAATCCAATCATTGAACTCTGAAAGCAAATTAACCGAGCCCTTCCATAGAACAAAGATATCGTCAATGTACCTGATCCAGAGCAATACCTCATTTTTAAATGGGTGTTGCCTCAAAAAATCTTTTTCAAACTGATACATACAGTCAGAAACCGTGGCAGGAGGTTCAAACGTAACCTTTATTGATCCACGGATAAGGTGCGCCAAACCCAACACAGGCCGTGTTTCGTACACCACTTCCTCAGGTGGATCAATAAAGGTTACGTTTGAACCTCCTGCCACGGTTTCTGACTGGTTCCTGTTGCCCACGTGGTAGTTTGCTGTTTCTTGTTCACACCGTGGAGAGATGTCTTGAGTTTTGGTGATGATGTTTTAGAGAAACTTATCTCCCAAGAGTCCCTGACCAATCCTGAAGAGGAACATGAAGTTGACCAAACACAAACACTTTGGGAAGATGTCGTTCGATTTTCGCAGCGGTTGGTCAAGGAAGAATTACATGCGGCCTATCTCCTTGAGTGTTGTAAGTCAAAGATAATCCCACGAGGATTAAGGATGAATAAGGCCCCCGGCCTGTATCAGAGTGAACAGGGATTTGTTAACTGCTGGAATTAAAGAAATGTGATAACTCATTCGATAAAATCTATGTTGATCATGACAAAAATATGGTACAATTTAGGAAGGATGTGAAGTTTAAGAAAATGGAGAAGTTTCGGAGAGATGAGGAGGACTATAAGAGTGGCTATGTTTACCATTGGTGTAAACGAGTAGAAAATGATAGAGTTTGGGTCCAAAGAAAATCCACATTTTTTGACCAAAAAGATAATCCCTCAGAGGTACCAGAGGAGGGCTCCCCGGTCGGGCAAAAGAAGAAAAGGATTAGAAGTGAATCAGGAGATGACAGTAGGGCCTCTACTTCTAATGCTTCCGACCCAAGAGATAAAAGTGAGCAACCCAAAGGAAAATGTAAAGAAAAGAAAAACCATACTAATACACATTTTTTGAACATCAACCAGCTTTGGAAGGGAGGCGGCCGGGATTCCTCCCGGAATCGCCTGCCCTCCCTTCCGAATCAAGACCAAGGACGGGATCTGTATTCAAACAAGTCAGGTTTTATTCACAGAGGTCGCGGCTGCGGGCGGGGCCGCGGACGAGGGAGAGGCCAGTGGAGAAGGGATTACTCATACGAGAGAGACTTTTGACAGATGATATAGTGGTCAATATTTCGAAATATCAATTGTCAACAGATGAAGTATCAGTTCTAAATAAGGGTTTATCATTTGTTCCCACTAAACGATACGACCCATTTGAAACACGTGTAGATTTATACAAATTTTTCAGAAAAATACGTATTCAGCATTTTTTCAGTACTCAAACAATACCTTCTGCAGATATATCTGTCGTTACTAAGAAATCGAAATGGGTTCCACCCCTCCAAACAGACCCTCTTATTGAAGCTTTCGAACGAGTTGTTTTGCAACAAATAGAAGCAATAGATGAGAACAGGAAGTTACCATACCATAACCTAACAGTAGGCGAGAAACGAGCCATTAAATCCTTACAAGAAAATTCCACTATAATTATAAAACCGGCTGATAAAGGAGGCGCCATAGCGGTTTTGGATAAAGATATGTATGTGGAAGAGGTTAATAGACAACTAAATGACAGAAAATTCTACCAGAGGTTAGATGATGATCCCACAGAAGTACTTAAACGCTATATTGATAATTTGGTTCTTAACGCATATGAAGTAGGGCACATTACCAAAAAAGAGAGAGAGTTTCTCATAGTGGATAAACCAGTGATCCCTACAATATACATTATCCCGAAAATACATAAATCTTTAGAAAAACCTCCTGGTAGACCTATTGTGTCAGCAATAGGTTCTCTTTTGGAACCGCTTTCGAAGTTAATTGATGTCATCTTGCGGCCCTTTGTTATCCAAATGGAGTCATAC
The DNA here is from genome assembly GCA_033557465.1 of Ichthyophis bannanicus. Taxonomy (NCBI): domain Eukaryota; kingdom Metazoa; phylum Chordata; class Amphibia; order Gymnophiona; family Ichthyophiidae; genus Ichthyophis; species Ichthyophis bannanicus. The sequence continues at coordinate 795,500,299 of CM066036.1, forward strand.
ATACGTGATTCCTCCCATGCTATAGAGATTTTCTCCTCCTTTAGTGGTCTGGGAGATGACATGTTTTTGGTCACACTAGATGTGGAATCATTGTACACAAATATCCCACAAGATGGGGCCTTAAAGGTTATTGAGCACTTTCTAATGGTTAGACAAGATCACAAACGTATCCCTACCAGTTTTCTTCTATTGCTTGCTGAACTAGCGATGTGTAAAAATTATTTTTGCTTCCGAGATCTTTTTTATCAGCAGATAAAGGGGGTAGCCATGGGGTCCTCCATGGCTCCTGATATCGCCAATCTCTATATGTATCAGTTTGAAAAAGATTTTTTGAGGCAACACCCATTTAAAAATGAGGTATTGCTCTGGATCAGGTACATTGACGATATCTTTGTTCAATGGAAGGGCTCGGTTAATTTGCTTTCAGAGTTCAATGATTGGATTAATAGCCTAGACAACAACCTTAGGTTCCAGCTTACATATGACCCTTCACGCATCCCATTCTTAGATCTCCTTGTTCAAAAAGATGAAGGCTTGCTCACCACAACGTTGTATAGAAAACCTACTGATAAGAACCAATTTCTTCATTACACAAGTTTCCACAATCCCTCTCTTAAGACCAATTTACCTGTGGGGCAATTTCTTCGAGTCAAAAGAGTATGCTCTACTGTACAAGACTTTGAACGGCATGCGCAAGATTTGTCCCAGCGGTTTAAGACACGACACTATCCGTCCCGTTGCATTGAAGATGCCTACACGAGAGCACGAAGAGAGCCGCGTGACAATTTACTCAAAACACGCAAGGTTACCCAACAATCTACACTGGTTTGCCCCCTTTTATATTCCTTACAGTCGCGGAGGATAGTACATATCCTCAAAAAAGAATGGCATCTTATCCAGTCGCTCCCTGGTTTTCGTGACACCTCTCTCATTTTCGCCCACAAAAGAAATGTTAACCTTAAAAATCTATTGGTTCCGTCAGCTTTTACCGAACGTAAGAGATTATCTAAATTTAAGGGCCAGTTTCAGTGTGGTCACTGCTCGGTATGTCTTAATGTTTTGCCCATAAGGGGGTTTTTTATGCACCCAGGTACTCAAAAAAAGTTTTACATTAATGATTTTTCAAACTGTGCAACAGCAAATGTAATATACGTGATACAGTGCCCTTGTGGTAAACTTTATGTAGGCAGGACCAACCGTTGCATACGGACACGTATAGTGGAACATAAAAGCTGCGAACGAAGAAAATTAACTGATAAACCAATTGTACAGCATTGGCTAGATATGGGACACACTTTGGCTGATATAAAATTTTTTGTTTTGAAAAAGATACAATTGAACTGGAGAGGGGGAGATTTAGTCAAAACTACAGCCCGGTTAGAACAAAAATACATTTTCTTGCTAAATTCCATGGTACCACATGGATTAAACATGGATCAAGATTTATCGGTGTTTCTGTAAGTTGGGTTAGGTATATATTGTTGTTCCCTCAAATTTTCCAACAAGCAACATCTGACAGACCTTCCAATATCCAATGGACCCGTATCTTTGGTTTGAGTTTAACAGTTTTTCATAAAGTAATTTTCATTAAATATATTAAATATATTTTTTAAGTTTTATTATTATTATTATTTTTAATAATTTTTATTTTTAATTTTTTAAGTACATTTATATTATATTTTAATTAGTTAATAATTGAATTAGTCATTTTGTTTTAGTTGTTGTTTTTAGGGTTCCATAATATTATTATTTATAATTTTATTCATATGTCATCCCCTGATTTTAGAAATTACAACATTTTTTTGGTGGCAGCACAACTCTCTTAAAAGACCTGACAGGTTGGGCGTTGAATGCCTTCTCCCCGCCAAAAAATGGCGCTTTTAAACCAGTATGTGCAGTTGACTGCAATGCCATAATCAGTGCTGGGTTTCATAATATTATTATCTATATTTATATTTTTATTCATATGTCATCCCCTGATTTTAGAAATTAACATTTTCTGTGGCAGCACAAATTTCTTAAACAACAAAGAACCGACAGGTTGGATTTTAAATGCCTTCTTCCCGCCAAAAATAGCGCTTTAAAAGGAGCACGCATGTGCAGTTGACTGCGATGCTATAATCAGTGCGAGGTGCCTGGCTTCATGGTGGTATCGAGTGATTTTCAAGTTCGGATCATCCATCACATGTGGTATGTTCTTAGGGACTACAGGGGTGTCTCACATTTGTTAATGCGTTATAGATTTTGTTTGGTCCTTTAAAACAATATATACACGTGGCTAGTACGCGTTTCATTTCACATTTACATCTATGTTAGTGTGCGGCGGTCAGTCGCTCACTGTCTCTGGTAAAAATTTTTTGTGAGTTTTTATCATTTCATGTTTCATTATTACTGTTATTGTTGTTATTCACATGCCATCTTCCGTTTTTAAAACTTTTTTCAAAGAAATTCAGATACTATTTGTTGTAGCAAAAAATCTTCACGGTACTTCTAATATGGTGACAGTCTGGGTTTTGAATGTCTTTGTCTCCCGCCAAAACGGCGCTTTAAAAGAAGCACGTATGTGCAGTTGATGGCGATGTCAATTTTAGCGCGTGGTGCCCGTTTCACGGCGGTATTGAGTGACTCTCAGGTTGGATAATTTTTATCCGATGCGGCATTTTTATGGGTTACAGGGGTATCCTTCATTTGTTCAAGAGTGTTTTTTGATTCTCACTGCTTCCCTACGAACAACGGGTATACGGGGCAAGCAAACGTTCTCATTAACATCTATAATTATGCTATAAGTAGATGGTGGCCAGTCACTTCTTGTCTCCGGTATACACATTTTTTGATTTTCATTAAACTCATATTTTCTCTTCATTTTCTTCTTGTCGCAAAAAGAATGGTTCTACCAGTTTGAGCAGGTTTAACATTTTGTTCTGCATGAATATTTGAGAAATATATGAGAGGATTTGGCTTCTGACTTTTACTTGTTTTTTACTGCACCCCGCGGTTGTTTTCATGGTCCTGTATTTTTTACAGTAGAAGTCAACTTCATACATATTTTCATTCTAGTAGTACTTAGTCGTAAGAACAAGGATTCTACAACATTGAGCAGGTTTAACATCTTGTTCTGCCTGAATATTTGAGAAATGTACGAGAGCAGTTGGCTTCTGACATCCATCTGTTTTTTATTGCACTTCGCCTTTAATTTCACGGTCTTGTACTCTTCACAGCAGAAGTCAATTTACACATATACTTTTATTCTAGTAGTACTTAGTGCCAACAATATTAATATAAGTTAGCCTTCAATAAATATATTATAAGGATGACGAACTTTTTATTATTTTCTTCTCCTCCTATTTGGTTTTTGGGTTTTACAGTGCTGGCGACATGCCAATAGCGCCTTGCATGATTTAAAATAAGTCGTTTTGGTAAAACCTCCGTTTTTGGTTCAAATTTAGAAAATTAGTACAGCATTAAATTAGGACACATTTTACACCTTTCATTTCACAATCACAGTTTAAGGACATCAAAATATAGGTTTTTACATCACAGCACATAATGGTTTGTATATAATCCAGTTAGTGGAACACTGGTCTCTCCCAATGTTATGATGCTCCTCATGTTTATGATTCCTCTGAAAGATAAATTTTATCCTTTGTTTATCTTTGCCAATGTCTAAATTATTTATTGATTTTATTTGTTTATTTATTTGTTTGGGTTTTTTTTCACATACAATCATAAGTGCATCGCGCACCAGAGGCAGGTGGGATCCGTGCCTCTGCTCAGCAAAAGGTTTTTTCTGAAATTGGCTTGGTGCAGTGGTAGGTTGTATTATTATTTTAAACTTTTTTAATTTTTATGGTTATGCTAAATTTTATTTTAGTAATATTTAATAACTTTTGTTTTTATGTTTATACAATTTCCTATTGTATTAATTTGTTTTTATGCTTTTTTATAATATAATTGTATATTTATTGTATATATGCATATATATTTATGATTTTTTATTAATATTTTTTATGTTTTTATTTCATTATTTATTATCTTAATTATTTTTAAGTTACTTTTTACATATTTGTTTAATTTTTATTTTTATTTTAATTCTTATTTATTTTTAGTTTTATTTTGGACATTGGCATTAACAATTTATATCATTTTTTCCTTAAGTCCTCCTTTTCTCCGTTTTTCTCCGTTTTCTTTTGTTCTTGTGGTTATAATTAAGAAAGGCCTTATGAAAAAAATATATATACATAGTTGATACATCTATATTTTTTTAAGTTGTTTTATTATTATCTCCAGGAACAAGCAGGAATAAGTCCTCACATACGGGTACGTCGGAACCGACGGAGCCTGCGCGGGAAAACTCCCCAGCTTCCCTGAAAGGAAGCTTTTGGGGCCTCCCACTGCACAGGCGCGCTGCCTTCCCGCCTTCCTGACCAGCTCTCCTCAGTTTCTCTTTTTCCGCGGAGCCAGCAGGTCGTGTTCCTGTCACCGCTGAAGAAATTATTGTTTTAGTTTGTTTCTTTAGACCGCGTACCTGCCTTCCCCATACCGAAACAGGTACCGCCGGTCTCTCTTTTTTTTTTTTTAAAAGAAAAGAAATCTCTTTTCTGCACAACTTGGTGACTTCGGTTGGGCCTCAGGCCTACACAAATTCTCCTCATGGAGAAACCAGCCCCTGGTTTTAAGAAGTGTACCAAGTGTAGTGCTGTTATTTCAGTCACAGACACCCATGAATGGTGTCTTAAGTGTTTGGGACCTGACCACTCCATTCCGGACTGCCCATCCTGCTCCCAGATGTCTAAACGTGGGTTGCAGAACCGGGCCAACAAATTCCATGTGCTGTTTGCTTCTGATAATCCAGCATCACAGTCATCCAGGTCTTCCTCTCCGGATGGATCTCAGGTAACCAAACCCTCTGTGGGCAGGTCCTCAAAGAGCAAATCTCCTTCAAAGCATCGAGAGGCTCTCTCTTTTGAGTCGGAGGATCCTGCCCCAGCCAAACAACCCCGGCGGGAAGCTCTGGCTTCCAAAGCACCATCTATGGGGTTACAGGTTGACATCGATGGCACGGCCTCGACTGATCACCTGTTGGACTGCTCTGGGGTACCGGCCCATACCGGTACCGACATCCAGGCAGCAGTGGCGTCTATGAGCAATACTGTTCAGACCATGCAGCAGGCCATGCTGGCTTTTATCAATGCTGCGACGCCCTCGGTATCGCATTCAGCGATACCGGGTCCGGTTCCGGTATCGTCTCCCATACCGGAACCGAAACCATCGACTTCCAAACGCAGATCGGTTCCGCATGCCGGATCCGGGTTTTTACCCGATACCGATCCCATACCCGGTACGCCCGATTTCGATACCGATCGGTATGCGTATCGTGCGTTGGAAGCAAATAGAGAATACTCTGATTCCTCAGAGGATTTCAACTCCTCTGAGGACTCTGATGAGCTGTCTCTAGTTCTTCATGAAGACCCCTCTTCCCCAAAGAGGAGAATGTCTCCACCAGAGGATTTGTCCTTTCAAGAATTCATTATTGAATTAGCTAAAGGACTTTCTATTACCACATCCTCAGAAAAAGAACCTAGATCAAAGAAATTGGATATTTTAGGATACCCCAAGGTTCCTAAAGAGGCAGTCACCCTGCCTATCCATGAAATCCTTCAAGAACACTTGATGGACTTATGGGAGGCTCCTCTAACGTTGTCTCCTTATTCTCGTAGGTTGGACACCATGTACCCTCCTTCTCCTGGTTTTCAAAAGACTCAGTTGCCTCACCATTCCATTGTGGTGAAGTCTGCACTGAAAAAGATTAAGAGTACCAAAAGGCACTCTTCTACCCCTCCAGGACGAGAATGTAAGACCCTAGACTCTTTTGGCAAGAAACTTTTCCAGGCTACTATGCTTATAGCCAGGATTAATGCTTACAGTCTGTATATGGGCATGTTTCTTAGAGAACTTGCCCTAAAGATACGACCTTTTGCCTCCTTTATCCCTGAGGATAGAAAAGAGGAGTTCATTTCTCTGGTGAAACAGCTTTTAGATGTTTCTAAGTTCTCCAACAGAGCAGCTTTTGATTCCTTTGAGGGTGCCGGTAGAGCTTCGGGCATTGCTATTGCAGCCCGACGACTTGCTTGGCTCCAGGCCTCTGACCTAGAACCCTGGGTCCTGGATGGCTTACGGAATCTGCCCTGTACATTTGAGAACTTATTTGGTAAAGACTGGCAAATTAAAGCCACCCAAATGGATGCAGAAAATGCTACCTTGGATAGACTTTCTAAGTCTACCTCTGCTCCTGCCAAGAAAAAGTCTTTCAAGAGGCCGTACTACAAGAATGCCAGATTTTCCACAAATACTGGCCAACAATCTTCTCAGCCTCGCTTTGCTACTAAACGTCAGCAACCTAAACAGGCAAAGTCAAAGCCTGCAGTGTCTACCACTCCTCAGCAGGTTCAACCCCCTCAGGGGTTTTGACTTGCCTCTAGAGAACTTAACATTTCTGGCTCTAGAACAACCAAAGCCCCATACCATTCCCGGAAGCAAATCACATCAGAGCAATGGACCCTCTCTATCATCAGAGAGGGCTACAAACTTCATTTTTCCAACCTTCCTCCATATACCATGGTGAGGCACTTCAATTCTCCCCCATTTCTCCTGGACCTGTTGGATCAGGAGGTCTCTTCTCTCCTTGCCCAAGGGGCCATAGAAGAGGTTCCTCTTCTTCAACAAGGGACAGGATTCTACTCCCCTTATTTTCTCATATCAAAGAAGACAGGGGGATTCAGACCTATCCTAGATCTGAGAGAATTGAACAAATTTCTGTACAAGGAGAAATTCAAAATGCTTTCTCTAGGCATTCTCCTTCCATACCTTCAGAGTCAGGATTGGCTTTGTTCTCTAGATCTCAAGGATGCGTACACACATATACTCATCCACCCATCCCACAGAAAATATCTAAGATTTCTGTTTCAGGGAAAACATTTCCAGTACAGAGTACTTCCCTTCGGTCTAGCCTCTGCTCCAAGAGTGTTCACCAAATGCATGGCAGTTGTTGCCGCATTTCTAAGAGGTCTGGGAATTTTTGTATTCCCATATCTGGACGACTGGCTCATCCGAGCTCCATCTCAGTCAGAGGCCCAGATTTCCCTGGACCGCACAAGGCATCTTCTGCAGTATCTGGGACTGGTGGTAAACCTTCCCAAGTCTCAACTTACCCCTACTCAGTCTCTAGAATTCATAGGGGCCCAGTTGGACACCACCACTGCAAGGGCCTACCTGCCTCAAGTCCGGGGCCAACGTCTGCTGTGCTTGGCCTCCCAAGCTCAGTCCAGCAGTCACTTGACAGCCAGAGAAATGCTGCGACTTCTGGGCCACATGGCCTCCACGGTACACGTGGTGCCCTACGCTCGTCTTCATATGAGAGCAGCTCAATGGACCTTGGCCACCCAGTGGGCTCAAGCATCAGGAGCGCTCTCCGACCAAATACTCACCTCAAAGCGTCTGTTTTGGTCCCTCCAATGGTGGATGTCCACCAAGAATCTGTTGTTGGGGGCCCCCTTCCAACCTTTGTTGCCCCAAGCAACCCTCACAACAGATGCCTCCCAAACAGGGTGGGGAGCCCATCTACAGTCCCTCTCCACTCAGGGTACTTGTTCTCCGCAGGAGACCACCCTTCACATCAACCTCCTGGAACTGCGAGCAATCTTTCTTGCCCTCAAAGTCTTCCATACCCTCCTTGTCAACCTGACCGTCCTAGTTCAGACAGACAATCAGGTGGCCATGTTCTACGTAAACAAACAAGGAGGGACTGGCTCTCTGTCGCTTTGCAACGAAGCTCTCAGATTGTGGGCCTTCGCCAGAGAGCATCAAATTCATCTTCTGGCAGTATATCTTCCAGGGGTTCAAAACTCTCGGGCAGACAGACTCAGTCGAGTTCTGCTCCCACACGAATGGTCCCTACTTATGGACCAGATAGGCAAAATCTTTCAGGAATGGGGAACCCCGGACATAGACCTCTTTGCAAGTCCGTGGAATGCCAAACTTCCCCGGTTCTGTTCCAGGACTCCGTGTCAGGAAGCTCAGGCCAACGATGCCTTCCTCCTGCATTGGGGTCAGGAATTCCTATATGCCTTTCCACCCATTCCTTTGATTCCCAAGACTCTGTTCAAACTCCAGAGGGATCACGGATCCATGATCCTCATAGCTCCACGCTGGCCACGCCAAGTGTGGTTCCCTCTACTTCTGCATCTCTCCCAGGGACCCTCCCTGGACCTGGGAGCTGCGCCAGACCTTCTCTCTCAGGAGAAAGGGACTTTGTGGCACCCAAACCCCAAGTCCCTACACCTCAGAGCTTGGTTACTGAAGGCCTAAGCCTTCATGACTTCAATCTTTCTCAACCAGTGAAAGATATCCTGCATGCCTCTAGGAAACCCTCCACGAGGCGTTCCTATGCTTTCAAATGGAAGCGCTTTTCCATTTGGTGTGCTCAATAGGGTCTTGTCCCTCTAGCACTTCCTTTGAATTCTCTACTAGACTATCTCCTGCATCTTTCTAATGCAGGCCTTAAGACGAATTCAGTGAGAGTCCATTTGAGTGCTATTGCAGCATCCTTAAAACCTATAAATGGACAACCTGTCTCCTCTCATCCGCTTGTTGCAAGATTCATGAGAGGCCTGACCCTAACTAAGCCTCCCATCCGACCTCCTCCGGTAGCATGGGACTTGAACCTAGTTCTAGGTCAGCTTATGAAGCCACCTTTTGAGCCCTTACACTCCACCTCCTTGAAATTTCTTTCATGGAAGGTAGTTTTCCTCATTGCAGTCACTTCAGCTCGCCGCATCAGTGAACTGCAGGCTTTAGTGGCTAATCCACCTTATACTAGATTTCATCATGATAAGGTGGTCCTTAGGACGAACCCCCACTTTCTGCCCAAAGTGGTTTCGCCTTTTCATCTTAATCAAGAGGTATATCTACCTGTCTTTTTTTCCGGCTCCTCATGCATCCACTGCAGAGAGGAACCTTCATACTTTAGATTGCAAAAGAGCTCTTGCCTTTTACCTCAACAGGACTCAGCCACATCGAAGGTCTTCCCAGCTTTTCATGGCTTTTGATCCTTCTCATTTGGGACGTCCAGTCTCCAAACGTACACTTTCCAATTGGATTGCTCAGTGTATTTCCTTTGCTTACCAGAGTAAAAACATTTCTCTGGAAGGCCATGTCACAGCTCACAATGTGAGAGCCATGGCCACTTCTATGGCTCATCTTCACTCTGTCTCCATAGATCAGATCTGTCGAGCCGCCACATGGGCCTCGGTTCATACCTTTACAGCCCATTACTGCTTGGACAAGGACTCCCGCCGGGATGCCTTGTTTGGTCAGGCTGTCCTCAAACACCTGTTCCATACTTGAACAACTCCTGCCCACCTTCCCAGGATGGATGCCTGAGATCCATACGAAGATGGCGAACCCTTGGAACGGGATCTCCCAGGCATCTTAGCTAGGGAGTCCCCATATGTGAGGACTTATTCCTGCTTGTTCCTGGAGATAGCACAGTTACTTACCTGTAACAGGTGATCTCTGGGAACAGCAGGAATTAGTCCTCACAACCCACCCACCTCCCCTAGGAGTTGTATCTTCTATCTATCTTCCTTTCCTCTCTCTATTGTCTCAGCTATAAACTCGAACTGAGGAGAGCTGGTCAGGAAGGCGGGAAGGCAGCGCGCATGTGCAGTGGGAGGCCCCAAAAGCTTCCTTTCAGGGAAGCTGGGGAGCTTTCCCGCGCAGGCTCCGTCGGTTCCGACGTACCCGTATGTGAGGACTAATTCCTGCTGTTCCCAGAGATCACCTGTTACAGGTAAGTAACTGTGCTATATTCCATTTTGTTATTATCGTTATTAATATTATTATATATATTCCTAATGGAAAATTTTTTATATTTTTATTAAGTGAGTTATCGCATTATGAGTGTTTACATGTTTTTAATTAGTTTTTAATTTATTTATTGTTAATTGTTTATTATTATTAAAGTTTTTTAATTATTTTCTATAGTTTATTTTAATATTTTTTAATGATTTATCTCGGTTATTTTATTTAATGTGGTATAACATGATTTGTCTTTTTGTATTCATGTTTACACAACAATTTCTGTTTGCTGTTGGTTTTACATGTATGTATATTTTGTAGTGAGCCTATAACCCCTGAGGAAGTGGTGTACGAAACACGGCCTGTGTTGCGTTTGGCGCACCTTATCCGTGGATCAATAAAGGTTACGTTTGAACCTCCTGCTACGGTTTCTGACTGGTTCATCTTCATTCTGTGTCCATCGATCAGATCTGTCGAGCAGCCACCTGGGCCTCGGTTCATACCTTCACAGCCCATTACTGTTTGGACAAGGACTCCCGCCGGGATGCCTTGTTTGGTCAGGCTGTCCTCAGACACCTGTTCCATTCTTGAACAACTCCTGCCCTCCTTCCCTGAATGGATGCCTGAGATCCATAGGAAGACGAGAAACCCTTCAGGGTCTCATACCCTTGGGGATCTCCCAGGCATCTTAGCTAGGGAGTCCCCATATGTGAGGACGTATTCCTGCTTGTTCCTGGAGATAGCACAGTTACTTACCTGTAACAGGTGATCTCTGGGAACAGCAGGAATTCCTTAGCGTCCCTCTAGTCCAGTCCCGGAGCATAGAGTTGTCAACCTCCACCAGCAGCTTTGGAGACTGAAAGATGTCATCGTTCTGATGTCACTGGTACAAATAGGCAAGATCCGCCCCCTTTCACCAGTACTTTCAGTCTCCATGCAGCTTGGAGGTTCTGAGCCCGGGACTGGGCCTCAGGAGGAACAAATAAGCAGAGCTTGGTTAATTTCTTTAGCCCTTGGGGGTTTTTAGTTTTTTGATTTATTTTGTGGTGTGAGAGTCCCTGTGCTGCTGTGGGCATTTTATCTCCTCTCTGACCTTCTCTCTTCCTCTCCCCCTTCCTCCTTCCCCCCCCCCCCTCTCTGGCATGCTTTCAGAGTGCCCCAGGCTTGAGACGAGCACAGGGCTGTGCAAGAGCCTCCCTGCTCCCGAACCCGAGTCAGAAGGGTGAGGAGCAGGTAGTAGGCAGAAGTGACTGACTGCAGCAGGGCTGCTTTTTTGGAGGTGTCAGTCAGTCCCGGGAGCTGATGCCGTGTGAAAGGCTGTGCTCCTGAGGTACTTGGTGCTGTCTTCCCTCCTGCCTTGTGGGACAGCGTGGTGAGTACCCCCGATTTCTGGGTTTTGCTGGGGAAGCACTGTTGGGCGCTGGGCTAGCCTTTCTGTCACTCTGGAGAGTAGCTGCAAGCCTTACCGCGTGTTTTTTGCCGGCGCGAACGTTGCGGCGGCCATTTTGAATCCCGTTTTTAAAAGCGTTTTTTCCTTTGCTGTTTCTAGCCCTTAGAAGCTTCGTTTTTGCTTTAAATTGATCCAGCACTATACAAGAAAAATTCACTCGAAAAATTATTATCATATAACCACAATCTCTTTGAAAACCTCTTGCCAAAAATTGATCCAGGGCAGCTAGTTGGGAATAGCTGAGTGGACTGCCTTAAAAAAAAACAACAACAACAACAAAAAAAATGGGTGTGCTTCCTGCCAGTGTCAGCTTCTGGTCCACAGCGCTAGGTACAATGCCTGCAAAGCCCCGCTGCCTTGTCTGTGGGGTGAGGCGTGGAGAGCTTATGGAAGCTGGAGTGTGCAAGGCCTGTTCCTTGGAGGCAGGCGGTGTAGATGAAGCCGTGGGGGAGGGCGCTGCAGCGCAGACGGCAGCTTCCTTTGACGGCGGGGGGACCGGTCCTCCCTCCTTGCCGGAGCCAGTGGCCGGACCGTCCTCGGCTGGGCACGCTCCTCGGGCGGGGGAGGGGTCCCAGGGGGACAGTGTGTCTGGAATTCCGGCGGATTTCTTCGCGCTGATGCAAAAGGCTTTTGCCTTGCTCCAGCCTGGGCTTGCTACTCAGTCTCAGAGCCAGTCTCAGAGCCCTCCGGTCCGCAAAAGGCCAGGTTCGGGGGGTCTTCTGGAGGGGGAGTTAGACCCTCCTAAGCGGCGCAGAGAGAGTGTTGGTCCAAGCTCAGAGGCTGGGTTAGATGAAGGGCTTGCGCACGATTTAGAGATCGCAGAGGCCTCAGATGAGGAGTTAGAGGAAGGTGAGGTTCTGGACGCGGAGCAACAAAGCAGGGTGGTCCGCGTATTTAGGAGGGAGGAGCTGCCAGCATTAATTGCTGAGACGCTCAAGACCTTGAACATGCCGGCGGGTTCCGCCTCAGCGGAGGAGGCGCTGGAGGATCCGCTGTTGCAGGCCGTACGAACTTCTCAGCGGGTGTTCCCCTGCATAGGGTCTTTCGGAATATGATTCAGGAAGAATGGGACTCGCCGGAAGCGGCGCTGCGGGGCACTAAGCTTTTGGCTCGTTTGTACCTGCTTTCTGAACAGGATAAGGAGATTTTCCGTTCGCCCCGGGTGGATGCGGCGGTAGCTGCGGTCACGAAGAAGACTACTATTCCAGTGGAAGGCGCAGCGGCCTTGAAGGATGGTCAAGATCGGAAGTTGGATACCTTGCTGAAGCAGGTCTTTGATATGTGTGCCCTGTCTCTACAGGCTTCGATAGCAGGGGCGTGGGTGGCGAGGGGCTGTTTACGGTGGTCCCAGCACCTTCAGGATTCCCTCGTGGAGGAGCAGGTGGCGGACGTTACCCGGCTGGAGTCGGGCACGGCTTATTTGTCCGATATTCACTATGATCTCATCCGGGGGCTAGCTAAAAGTATGTCCTCGGTGGTTGCGGCTCGCAGGTATTTGTGGCTCCGTAACTGGGCGGCAGATGGGTCTTCCAAAGCGCGGCTCAGTAAGCTCCCCTTTCGGGGGAAGCTCCTCTTTGGGGAAGATCTGGAGAAGTTGGTTAAAGACCTGGGAGAGTCCAAGGGGGGATAAGCCGAAGCCAGGGCGTGGGGCTTCGGGGTTCCGGGGTTTCCCGAGGGATTCTCGTCGGTTTCGGTCCTCCCGCTTCTCTCAATCTCTGCGGAGCCGGTTTCCCATGCGTGGTCAGTCCTTTCGCGGCTTCAGAGGGGCAGGCAGGGGTTTTGGCTCCTTTCAGGCCTCGGCTGCCAAGAAGCCGCAATGAGATGAGGCGGGCCCCGGTAGGGGTGATTCCCGTCGGAGGAAGGTTGCGGGAGTTCTACCCTGCCTGGGTCCAGCTTACCTCGGACCAGTGGGTGCTAGAGGTCATTCGGGAAGGCTATGCTCTAGAGTTCCAGCGTCCCGTCTTAGATTCCTTTGTTCTTTCCCGGTGCAGAGCCCCTACGCGGCACCGAGCGGTAGCAGACACTCTGAAGCATCTGTTGCAGCTCGGGGCGGTGGTGCCCGTCCCATCCGAGCAGTGCGGTTCGGGTCGTTATTCCATTTATTTCGTGGTCCCCAAAAAAGAGGGTACCTTTCGCCCGATTCTGGATCTCAAGCGGGTGAATCGCTGCCTCCGCGTATCCCACTTCCGGATGGAGACCTTACGGTCCGTCATCGCGGCGGCTCGCTCCGGCGAATTTCTGACGTCTTTGGATCTTACGGAGGCGTACCTACACATCCCCGTCCGGCAGGAGCATCAACGCTTCCTGCGTTTCGCCGTGCCGATGGGACATTTCCAGTTTCAGGCGTTGCCTTTCGGTCTTGCGACGGCCCCTCGGACGTTCACCAAAGTGATGGTGGTGGTGGCCGCTGCTCTTCGCAAAGAGGGGATACTAGTGCACCCCTACTTGGACGATTGGTTGATTCGGGCGAAATCGCAGGAGGAAAGCTTGCGGGCCACGGCTCAGGTGGTCCGTTTGTTGGAAAGCCTCGGTTGGGTAGTCAACGTGGCGAAGAGCCGGCTGGTCCCTTCCCAGACGCTAGAGTACTTAGGGGCGCGCTTCGAGACACAGCAGGGCCTAGTGTTTCTTCCCAGCAAGAGAGCTCGGGTGCTGAGGGACCTGGTGCAGCGGTTTCTCAAGCGCAGGGCGCTGACGGCCTGGCAGTATTTGCAGTTGCTGGGGACCATAGCCGCTACGATAGATGTAGTGCTGTGGGCCCGGGCTCATATGCGGGCGTTGCAGAGTGCTCTGCTTCGGCGTTGGTCTCATCAGAGGGACGCGCTGTCGCAGCGTCTTCCGTGTCCGCCAGCAGTAAGGCAGGACCTGTTATGGTGGTTGCAGCCAGGAACTCTGGAAAGAGGCGTGCCTTTGGAACCTCCCTCCTGGCGGCTGCTCACGACCGATGCGAGTCTGGCCGGCTGGGGGGCGCATCACGACGGAGCCTTTGCTCAGGGGACATGGACGCAGGAGGAGAGTCTGTGGTCCATCAACAGGTTGGAAATGCGAGCGGTGTATCGGGCGCTGCGGGAGTTCCAGGTGGTGTTGCATCGGGCAGCGGTTCGCGTGCTGTCGGACAACGCCACGACGGTGGCTTATATCAATCGGCAGGGCGACACGGGCAATGTGGCCCTGGAGGAAGAGGCCAGCGTCCTCTTGGCCTGGGCGGAACAAAACTTATCGGCACTGTCCGCCCAGCATGTCGCCGGCGTCCTCAATGTCGAGGCGGATTTTCTCAGCCGCTGCAGGGTGGATCCGGGGGAGTGGGCTCTCCACCCGCGGATTTTCGCGCTGCTGGTGAAACGTTGGGGGCTCCCTGTGATGGATCTCATGGCCACCTTGGAATCGGCGAAGGTGGAGCGGTTCTTCAGCAGAAGACGAGAATGGATGTCGGAGGGCCTGGATGCCTTGGCGCAGCGGTGGCCGACGGAGGGTCTTCTTTACGTGTTTCCGCCCTTGGCGCTTATAGACAGGGTGGTTCAGCGCATAGAGCGGCACAGGGGTCTGGTGGTGCTGGTGGTGCCGGATTGGCCAAGAAGACCGTGGTATGCCGACTTGATTCGTCTGTGGCGGACGTTCCGTGGCGGCTCCTGCCGCGGGAGGACTTGTTGGTGCAGGGGCCGCTGCGGATGCCTCACGTGGATCGGTTCTCGCTTACGGCCTGGCTCTTGACGGCCCGGGGGTACTCGGCGTCCGTCATCTCTACCCTCCTTCGGGCGCGTAGGCCTTCTACGTCGCTAGCGTATATCCGAGTCTGGCGAGTTTTTGAAAGTTGGTGCTCCGAGCGGAATCTCGATCCCTTACGGTCCTCTGTCTCGGCGATCCTGTCCTTTTTGCAGGCTGGCGTGGAGAAGGGTCTTGCAGCCAGTTCCTTGCGGGTGCAGCTGGCGGCTCTTTCCTGTTATCGGGGGAAGGTTCAGGGGCAGGTGCTAGCGGCCCATAGTGATGTTCGGCGTTTCCTGAGGGCAGTGTTGTTGCTTCGACCGCCGAGGCGGCCGGTTGTTCCATCCTGGGATCTCAATGTGGTGTTGGCGGCCTTGGTTGGAGAAACGTTCGAGCCCTTAGCTAGGGCGACGCTGAAGGACTTGACCCTAAAAACAGTATTCCTCGTGGCTATTTGCTCCGCCAGACGAATTTCCGAGTTACAGGCGTTATCTTGTCAGGAACCTTATTTGTCCTTTCCGGCGGACAGGGTAGTGTTGCGTACGGTTCCCGCCTTCTTGCCCAAAGTGGTTTCGGCTTTTCATGTGAATCAGGTAGTTTCGTTGCCGGTGTTTTCCGTGGAACAGAAGGTGCAGTCGGGTGGCCAATTGCATCGCCTGGATGTGCGCAGGGTGCTTAAGAAGTATCTCCGTAGGACAGCGTCTTTCCGGAAATCCGACAGGTTATTTATCTCTTTTGGTGGTCCGCGCAAGGGGGAGGCGGCGGCGAAGTCCTCCATTTCTAGATGGCTGAAGGAGGCTATTGCTTCTGCCTACCTTTTGCGGGGCAAGGAGGTTCCGGTGGGCCTGCGGGCGGGCACATTCCACGAGAGCGCAGGCGGCGTCTTGGGCAGAAGTCAGTTTGGTGCCGGTGGCGGATATTTGTAGGGCGGCGACCTGGTCCTCGTTGCATTCCTTTGCCAGGCACTATCGTCTAGATGTTCAAGCGCGGGGGGATAGCCGTTTTGGTTCAGCCGTGCTTCAGGCTGGGCTGGCGGGTCCCACCCGTTGAGGTTCACTGCTCTGTTACATCCTCTATGCTCCGGGACTGGACTAGAGGGACGCTAAGGAAGAGTAAATTAGACTTACCTGCTAATTGTTGTTCCTTAAGGAACTCTAGTCCAGTCCCGGATCCCTCCCAGTTTTTTTGAGGTGCCGCTCAGCCTGAAGTAGCCTGAAGTATCCTGCAGTATTCTAAAGTATTTTGAAGATGTATTTTAGTAAGTTGGGAGGAGATAGAATGAGCTAGGTCTCAGTGGACCTCTATTTTGGGTTGCTACGGCAGCCCTGGTGGGCGCGAGAATGAGCTAGATCCGTCTTGTTTCAGGCGGTTATTTGCTGTTACTTCTTCTAGTTTATTTCCCTGCGGCACTTTTCAGTGCCTATAAGTTTAATATACATTGGTTTTTTTGCCTATAACTACTTATTTGTTGCTCTGCTGAGTCTGCTTTGTCAATAGGTGCTGGTGAAAGGGGGCGGATCTTGCCTATTTGTACCAGTGACATCAGAACGATGACATCTTTCAGTCTCCAAAGCTGCTGGTGGAGGTTGACAACTCGATGCTCCGGGACTGGACTAGAGTTCCTTAAGGAACAACAATTAGCAGGTAAGTCTAATTTACTCTTAGTCCTCACAACCCACCCACCTCACCTAGGAGTTGTATCTCTCTCTTTGTCTTTCCTTTACTCTCTCTCTCTATTGTCTCAGCTTTAAACTTGAACTGAGGAGAGTTGGTAGGAAAGGCGGGAAGGCAGCGCGCATGCGCTGTGGGATGCCCCAAAAGCTTTCATTCTGGAAGCTGGGGAGCATTCCCGCGCAGGCTCCGTCGGTACCGACGTACCCATATGTGAGGACTAATTCCTGCTGTTCCCAGAGATCACCTGTTACAGGTAAGTAACTGTGCTTTATCCATCTTCTACCCATCATACAGATGTTCCCAGACAGGGGAAACGTCGGACCGGGCTAAAGAAACCACAACCTCAACAGGTTCAGCAAACCCAGCAGTCGCAGGGTTTCTGATTAGATTATCATTACATCTCCTGTTTGGGGGTTAGAGTTTGTAGTATGCTTCTTTTCACTTGAAGCATCTACACTAACTTCATTCTAAATTCTCATGGTCTCTTTCACGAGACATCCTATCCTTTCTTTTTGCTCTAAGAGTTTTTATGATGATCATGCCTATAGTTAACAGGTATCTTTTCCTCCTATTGGGAAAAAGAGGTGTAACAACTATCAATAAGACAGTTTTCCCTGTACTAGCATGTATCATCTTACCTTTCAGAGACTTACCACATTGTCAGTCTCCTTCAACTCTGTCTTACCTGCCCTCTTACTACAACATTCGGTTTGTAAGAGTGGTTCTATTACACTGGTAAGCCCCTATGGTTCTCTACCTATTCCAGGAAGGGGTTTCCTTTCCAGAGTTGTCTCCCCCTTTCACATACTTACTTTAGGGCAGCTTATCAGACAATAAGGAAGTCTTACCACTCCTCCTTATGTCTGTTTCTTTTTCCAATCTAAAAAAAAAAAAAAAAAAGATTTTTTTCCGCTGACCTGGTAATTGCTGCAAATGCAGCAGTTCCTAGTGGTTAAACCACTGGTTCTGTTCACCACACAACCAGGGTTTGTCCTCCACTAGCAATCCTTCCGGCCTGGGTAGTAAACCCAAAACAGTTTATCAACCTTTTTTGGAAACCCTATTGTCACAGGCTTGTTGGTTTGACTTCTATTCTTCGCCGTCTCCAATTTCCTTGTTTTTGGCAGAATAGTTTGTTACCTACTGGCTTTAAGCAGCCAGTTTTTTCTTCTAACCAACCTGCAGCATGCTCTCTGCAACTCTACAGAGTAGCTTTGCACTATGGGCCCTTGCTAGAGAGCATTAGTATCTTGTCTAGCAGATAATCCCAGATGGTTAGGAGGGGTTCACCCAGTCATGCTCCCATGACTGGTAGGTGTTCCCTACCCTTACCATCTCATCTAAAATCTCTTTTCGAAACAAAAGACACAGGCCTTACATCACGTGAAAACCTAAAGAATGGCCAATTCCCTGGCTTGGTCCACATCTTCTTTGGACTTCTCACCAGGGATAGTTTTCTTTTCGTTGCAGCTCGTCCTTATATGCTTCCTTCCCAATACTTCAGGGGACGCTCATATTCATCTGAAGGATGCATGATACCCATCTTGCCCTCATAGGCAGGTCAATATGGTATCTTATTCCATTGGGGTCCTCTATCCATTTACCATACTGGAGTTCTAGAGAGATCTGGACTTGCTGCCTGCAGACTGAAGTTATCCTCTGCATTTTTCACGTAGGCCATCCTGGTTATTCAAGAGCTCGAATTCTTAAAGGAATCTAGACTCCTCCTTGTCAGGGAGACCATTCCTCTGACTCTGTCAATCATAACCAGGGAAAGAAGATTCTCTATGCATCTATTCAAGCAGGTATCACCCTTCTTGCTATTAGATGAATCTTTCTCTCTCCCCATATTCCTATGGGGATCTAGTTATATAGCCATGTCTCCATCTACATACGTGGAGACATGTGTCTATATGTCTACATATCTCTATATATCTATCTATCTATCTATCTATCTATCTTGAGATATATCTTTTAGGTAGGTATGTATCTACATACTTATCTGTCTGTTTAAGTTCATATATCCATATATTCCTATATGACTCTGACAGATGGGCACTACCCCTATCAATGCTGTGCCAGCATGCTTACGGTTCTACACACACAACCACTCCCTGTGGTAATTAGCAAATTTTTTCTTGCCATAACCTTTCAGGGTTAGGTACCTCTGAAGCTCTCCATGTACCTTTTTCTTTCCTAATTGACCTCATTTAGGAAAGACATTTCGGATCTTCATTTAATCTAAAGCTGTAACGCTTCATAAGTCTGTCCTTAATTTATCGGATACAGGGGTCTACATACCCCTTCTCTCCTACATGGACTATTTCTATTGTCAGTCCAAATCGGTCAGACTTATTTTCCTTTTGGTCCTAGGATTGTACTGATCTCCAGGAACAAGCAGGAATGAGTCTTCACATATGGGTACGTCGGTACCGACGGAGCCTGCGCGGGAACGCTCCCCAGCTTCCCAAAAAGGAAAGCTTTTGGGAGCATCCCACAGCGCCTGCGCGCTGCCTTCCCGCCTTTCTTAACCACCTCTCCTCAGTTCTTCTTTGCCGCGGAGCCAGCAGGTCGAGCCCTGTCACCGCTGAAGAAGTTCTTTATTTTATTTTATTTCTTTGGTCGCGTGTCTGCCTTCCTCGACTCCGGACCGGTACCGCCGGTCTTTTCTTTCTTTCTTTAAAAAAAAAAAAAATATATATCTATATTTTTCCCTCACTTAGTGTATTTTTTCGCTTGGGCCTCAGGGCCCACAAGAAAATTTCCGTCATGGAAAAACCAGCCTCCGGGTTCAAGAAATGCACTAAGTGTAGCGGTACCATTTCTGTCACAGATACCCATGAGTGGTGCCTTAAATGTTTGGGTCCTGAACACTCCATTCCGGATTGTCCGTCCTGCTCTCTAATGTCTAAACGGGGTTTACAGAACCGAGCAGCTAAGCTCCATGTGCTGTTTCCCGCTGATGCAGCGTCGGTAGCATCGACATCTTCCAGGTCTTCTTCTCCTGATGGATCTCAGGTAACCAAACATAAATCTAGCAGGTCCTCGAAGGGTAGATCTCCCTCTAAGCATCGAGATGCCTCCGGGCTTGCCCTCGAGGATCCTGCACCAGCAAAACAACCCCAGCGGGAAGCTCCGGCTTCCAAAGCTCCTCCTATGAGGTTACAGGTTGACATCGATGGCACGGCCTCGACCGATCACCTGTTAGAATGCTCTGGGGTACCGGCACAATCTCCTGGTACCGAATTCCAGGCATTCATGGCGTCGATGGATCAGAATGTTCTGTCCATGCAGCGGGCTATCACAGCCTTCATTCAAGCTGCGACGCCGCTGGTACCACAACAAGCTCCGTTGTTGGTATCGGCTCCGGTACCGGAACCAGCGCCGATACCGGTACCGACTGCATCGACATTTCAACCAGTATACCGGCTGCAGCGGTTCCTTGTCCAGGGCTGCTTATCGGTACCGATCCGGTACCGAGGACGCCCGATGTCGATACTGCTTGATATGCGTATCGAGCGTTAGAAGAGCACTCTGACAGGCGGTACTTTGATTCCTCTGGTGATTCTGATACATCAGATGAGTCTCCTGAAGTATCCATAGCCCTTCCTGAAGAGCCTTCTCCAAAAAGAAGAATGTCTCCTCCAGAGGACTTGTCCTTTCAAGACTTCATAAGAGTAGTAGCTAAAGGACTTTCTATTTCAGTAACCTCTGAATCAGAGCCTAGAGCAAAAAAATTAGATATTTTAGGATATTCTAAGGCTCCTAGAGAGGCAGTCACCTTACCAATTCATGAGATTTTTTATGAACACATGATTGATTTATGGGAGACTCCTCTCACTCACTCTCTCTCCTCATTCTCGCAGATTGGACACTATGTATCGTGTCCCTCCCTGTCCTGGATTTCATAAAACTCAGCTTCCTCACCATTCCATTGTGGTGCAGTCAGCTATGAAGAGGATAAAGAGTACAAAGAGACACTCTTCTGCTCCTCCAGGAAGAGAATGCAGGACCTTGGATGCTTTTGGAAGGAAAATCTTCCAAGCCAGTATGCTTATTGCCAGAATCAACTCATATAGTCTTTACATGGGTATGTTTCTAAAAGAAGTTGCAGAAAAACTGCACACTTTCCTCCCTTTTCTTCCAGAGGATAAAAGGGAAGAATTCCTCATTTGGCTTAAGCATACTCAAGACATTTCAAAGTTTTCCAACAGGGCAGCCTTTGACTCCTTTGAAGGTGCCAGCAGAGCTTCAGGCATTGCCATAGCTGCTCGCAGAATTGCTTGGCTCCAAGCTTCTGATTTAGAACCCTGGGTTCAAGATGGCTTAGGAAATCTTCCCTGTACAGGTGAAAACCTATTTGGCAAAGAATGGCAAATAAAAGCCACTCAAATGGATGCAGAAAACTCTGCTCTGGATAGACTTTCAAAGTCAACCTCCATTCCTGCCAAGAAAAAGCCTTTTAAAAAGTCTTTCTTCAAAAAGGGCAGATTTCCTTCTACTTCTGGCCAACAATCTTCCACAGGTCGCTTTGCCACTAAACGTCAGCAACCTAAACAGGCCAGGCCTAAGTCTACAGGGGCTGCTGCAACTCAGCAGTCCCAACCTCCTCAGGGTTTTTGACTTGATGCTAGAGAACTTAGCCTTTCTGGCTCTAAAACAGCCAGATCCTCTCACCATTCCAGGAAGGTTAGCTCCATTTTGCTCCCAGATGGGAGCAAATCACATCAGAGCAGTGGACCCTCTCCATCATAAGAGAGGGCTACAAACTTCATTTCTCAGACCTTCCTCCACACACCATGGTGAGACACTTCAATTCTCCCACATCTCTTCTCGACCTTCTAGGTCAGGAGGTGACTACCCTTCTTGCCCAAGGGGCAATAGAAGAAGTTCCTCTTCTTCAACAAGGGTCAGGGTTCTACTCCCCCTATTTTCTCATTCCAAAGAAGACAGGGGGATACAGACCCATCTTAGATCTCAGAGAATTGAACAAATTTCTATGCAAGGAGAAGTTCAAGATGCTTTCTCTGGGCACTCTCCTTCCATACCTTCAAAGTCAGGATTGGCTTTGTTCTCTAGATCTCAAGGATGCGTACACACATGTCCTCATCCATCCATCCATCTCACAGAAGATTCCTACGTTTTCTTTTCCAAGGAAGACATTACCAATACAGAGTGCTTCCTTTTGGTCTGGCCTCTGCTCCAAGAGTGTTCACCAAATGCATGGCAATAGTTGCTGCATTTCTACGCACTCTGGGAATATTTGTCTTCCCATACCTGGACGACTGTCTCATCCGAGCTCCATCTCAGTCAGAGGCCCAGATTTCCCTGGACCGCACAAGGTGCATTCTGCAGTATCTGGGACTTGTGGTAAACCTCCCAAAGTCTCAGCTCACCCCTACTCAGTCCCTAGAATTCATAGGGGCCTGGTTCGATACCACTACTGCAAGGGCCTACCTTCCTCAGGCCCGTTGCCAACATCTAGTGCAGTTAGCCTCCCAGATTCAGTCAAAGAGCCACTTAACTGCCCGGGAGATGCTACAACTGCTAGGCCACGTGGCTTCCACAGTGCATGTGGTACCCTATGCTCGCCTACACATGAGAGCAGCTCAATGGACTTTGTCCACCCAGTAGTGGACTCAAGCATCAGGAGCTCTCTCAGACCAAATAGCAACCTCCAAACGTCTCTTTTGGTCTCTCCAATGGTGGATGTTCACTCAAAATCTGTTGCTGGGGTCCCCCTTCCAACAGTTGTTGCCCCAAGCAACCCTCACAACAGATGCCTCCCAAACAGGTTGGGGAGCTCATCTACAGGACCTCTCCACTCAAGGCACTTGGTCCCCACAGGAGACCTCTCTTCATATCAACCACTTATTTTATTTATTTATTTATTTTATTTATTTTACATTTCTTATATACCACACTATTTACGATCAGCGCGGTTTACATAAAACAAAACATAATCCGACAATGAACAAGAGTCAGGTCATTACAATGAACAGGAGCAATCAACTTGGATAAAAGGGGAAACTATGTACATAAATGGAATACTGAAATTGGTAAACTATGTACACAAATGGGATACTGAAATTGGTAAACTATGTACACAAATGGGATACTGCAATTGGTAACTGACTATATGTGAGATGGGGTCATTGTGTGTTGTTCGTACCTGGTGGCTGGGGTTCGAGGGAGGCTGTGAGGTATTTAATAAAGAGGAGGTGTTTTAAGGCCTTCCTGAACTGGCTCAAATTGGGGATAGCTCTGATGTGTGGTGGTAAGGAGTTCCAGATGCTTGGGGCGCTCAGGCTGTAGGCTCTATTTGAAGTTGATATGGCGCAACTTGGGGTCAGGGCTTCCTGTATGCTTTTCCACCCATTCCCTTGATTCCCAAGACACTTTATTTATTTATTTATTTAGCTGTATTTATATCCCGCTTTTCACCGGGTCAAAGCGGTCAATTGGGAGATACATTTAACACGAGGGGATATGACACACATACGCTAATACGTACAGGGAACATGGGCAATGGAGGGTTAAGTGGCTTGCCCAAGACCACAAGGAGTGCCTATAGGACTAGAAATCCCAGTCCCTCCGGCCTGAGATTGCTGTCCCCAGGTGGGACTTGGAGCTTCGAGCAGTTTTTCTAGCTCTCAAGGTCTTTCATACCCTCCTCAGCTACAAGACAGTCCTCGTTCATACGGACAATCAAGTAGCCATGTTTTACATAAACAAGCAAGGAGGAACTGGCTCTCTGTCGCTTTGCAACGAAGCTTTAAGATTGTGGGCCTTCGCCAGAGAGCATCAAATCCATCTCCTGGCAGTATACCTCCCAGGAATCCAAAACTCTTGGGCAGACAGACTCAGTCGAGTTCTGCTTCCACACGAATGGTCCCTGCACATGGATCAGGTACTCAGAATCTTCCAAGAATGGGGAACCCCGGACATAGACCTCTTTGCAAGTCCGTGGAATGCTAAACTTCCCCGGTTCTGTTCCAGAATTCCGTGTCAGGGAGTTCAGGCCAAGGATGCCTTCCTCCTTCATTGGGGTCAGGGCTTCCTGTATGCTTTTCCACCCATTCCCTTGATTCCCAAGACTCTGTTCAAACTCCAGAGGGATCAAGGATCTATGATCCTCATAGCTCCACGCTGGCCACGCCAAGTGTGGTACCCTCTACTTCTGCATCTCTCCCAAGCCCCCCTCCCTGGACTTGGGAGCTGCTCCAGACCTTCTGTCCCAGGAGGAAGGGACTTTGTGGCACCCAAACCCCAGGTCCCTTCACCTCAGAGCTTGGTTACTGAAGGCCTAGACCTTCAAGGCTTGAATCTTTCTCAGCAAGTGAAGGATATCCTCCATGCTTCTAGAAAACCTTCCACCAGGCGTTCCTATGCTTTTAAATGGAAAAGATTTTCCATTTGGTGTGCTGAAAAGGGTCTTGACCCTCTAGCACTATCTCCTGCATCTTTCCAATGCAGGACTTAAGACAAATTCAGTAAGAGTCCATTTGAGTGCTATTGCAGCATCCCTTAAGCCCATCAATGGACAACCTATTTCCTCTTATCCTCTCATTGCAAGATTCATGAGAGGCCTAACTTTAACTAAACCTCCCATTAGGCCTCCTCCAGTGGCATGGGACTTAAATTTAGTTCTTGGTCAGCTTATGAAGCCACCTTTTGAACCCTTAGCCACTACCTCCTTGAAATTTCTTTCCTGGAAGGTTATTTTCCTCATTGCAGTCACCTCAGCTCGCCGCATCAGTGAATTGCAGGCCTTAGTGGCTAATCCACCTTATACAAGGTTCCATCATGATAAGGTAGTCCTTAGGACCAATCCACACTTTATGCCTAAAGTGATTTCACCTTTTTATCTTAATCAAGAGGTGTATTTACCTGTCTTTTTTCCAGGTCCTCATGCATCAAGTGCAGAGAGGAATCTTCATACTCTGGATTGTAAGAGAGCTCTTGCCTTTTACTTACAAAGGACACAGCAACATAGAAAGTCTTCTCAACTCTTTGTTGCTTTTGATCCCTCTCATTTGGGACTTCCAGTCTCTAAGAGGACACTGTCCAATTGGATTGCTCAGTGTATTTCTTTCGCCTACCAGAGTAAGAACCTTTCTCTGGAGGGACATGTCACAGCTCATAATGTAAGGGCCATGGCCACCTCTATGGCTCATCTAAATTCTGTGTCCATCGACCAGATCTGTCGAGCGGCCACCTGGGCCTCGGTTCATACCTTCACAGCCCATTATTGCTTGGACAAGGACTCCCGCCGGGATGCCTTGTTTGGTCAGGCTGTTCTCAAACACCTGTTCCATTCTTAAATCAACTCCTGCCCTCCTTCCCGGGATGGACGCCTGAGATCCATAGGAGGAGGTAGAGCCCTTCCCAGGGTCTCATAACCTTGGGGATCTCCCAGGCATCTCTAGCTAGGGAGTCCCCATATGTGAAGACTCATTCCTGCTCACACAACCCACCCACCTCCCCTAGGAGTTGTATCTCTCTATCTATCTTTTTCCTTTCCTCTCTCTCTCTTTGTCTCAGCTTTAAAACTCGAACTGGGGAGAGGCGGTTAGGAAAGGCGGGAAGGCAGTGCGCAGGCGCTGTGGGATGCTCCCAAAAGCTTTCCTTTTTGGGAAGCTGGGGAGCGTTCCCGCGCAGGCTCAGTCGGTTCCGACGTACCCATATGTGAAGACTTATTCCTGCTGTTCCCAGAGATCACCTGTTACAGGTAAGTAACTGTGCTTTCCCGCTACTCACTATTGGGATCTTATTTAGTGGAATGTTCATATTGGATCACCATTTGAGGGTATTACACTATTTTTGCTACAGCACTGTCACCCTTCCCATCCCTGTAAGGCCTCTTCTCTTACACGCTTCTCCTCCTAGCACTGAATCTTCAGATCCCTGACATGTGCCTCACCTGTACTGAACATTTGGAAAAAACCCACACTAACAGTCTACTGCTATTTTTCTTATTCAAAGGATTAGAGGAGGAAATGCTGACAGTAGCCAGTCAAGAGACTGTTGAGTCGCCTTCCGATGTTGGTAAGTGTTACCTATTCCAGCCATCACCCCCCCATTATTCCAGCATTGAAATGCAGACCCAGTCACAGCTCTATCAATGCACCTCACCTCTGCCTGCAAGCAGCAAGTACTCCCAAATGCCCTGGTGGTTGCCAAACTTTATTCTTGGGTCTGTTACAGAAGCAGCAGTGTCTTCTCTACAGCCTCTTTGCTTTCCCCTTCCCCCAACCCCAGTTCACCATTTTAATTCAAAACCTCACCCGTTCTTGTCAGCCGACCAGACCTGCAGCAACAGTGGCAATAAATGAAACAATCATATCGGTGCATGAGCTCCTGTCTGTCCCACGCCCTCTGACGCACACTTCTCATGTCGGAGGGGGCGGAACTGGCAGGGCCTTTGAGGTGCACATGGGTTCAAAGCCCCTGAGCTTATTGTTTGTTTTATTGCTACTATAGCCATAGGCCTGTCTGCAGTGGGGGGGGGGGTTTATAAGGAAAATGCTTGACCTGGGGGTGGGGGGTGATGGACGTTAGGAGAGACCATGTAGGATCACATGGCAGGGGAAGAGGGGAGGTGCTGGACATGGGAGACGCGGAAATAGGAAGACAAAGGGGAGGTGCTAGATATGAGAGGGGGGGGCATTTTGAACGCAATTTGTTTTGAGAAAGAACCGAGAAAACCGGAGGTTCGAAACCATACAACATTGGGTTATACTATCAGAGTGATATGCGTCTACAATCATCTATATATTCCTTTTTGTGCCTTGGATATAATTTACCTATGGCTAGCTCGGAGAGCTTTTGATGCAGCGCGCCATATGTTGGAAGCCGATTTTTGGCTTTCTTGACCATTGCAAAACGAGGCAACAAGGACATTTATAAGTACTGTGTTTCATACAGGTTTTTTTGGTTGGTATTGAGGGTGGTGAGTCCCTCGATCCTATATTAGGGTGGTATCCCTTTATTTATAAAAAGAAAAAAACGGAACATTGCACTACAAGAAGGGGACAGGTTTTTTCCTACCTTCCTGGTGTACGTTCCAACAAAAATATGTTAAGCTCTTTTCCTCTATTTCTAATGGTTTAAATTATGGAAAATTGATAGGTTTTAGGCTTGCTTACTAAGATATGAGAGGGGGCATTTGAAGATGGAGTGGAGATGCTGCACATAGTGGGGGAGAGAGAGGGAATACGCTGGTCACGGGGATAGTGAGAGAAAGGGGAGATGCTGGAAAAGAGAGAGGAGGTTACTACTACTACTGAGCATTTGTATAGCGCTACAAGTCATACGCAATAATTAAATAGTTAAATGCAATAATTTATGTTTTATGTATCAAGGCACAAGCCTATTGTACATAGTTGATGTTCCATGTAAAAAAGAACAGGATTTATATTGCTCTGTCTCTTTACTTTGTTTTCTGTAAACCACACCTGATCTATGGAAAAGTGCGGTATATAAGTGTTTGTTAAATAAATAAAAATAAATATGCAGCGCTGCACAGACATGTAAGAGAGAGTCCCCTGCTCATCAGAGCTTACAATCTAGTCAAGACAGACAACACAGAAGGTGCAGATAGGGATAAAACAAGGGCGAAAGGTAAAGAAACAAGGAGATCAGGTGAATCAAGATCCAAAAGCAGCAGATCCAAAGAGGTTGGAGAAGGGGAATAGGGAGAGAAAATAGAGAAGATGCTCAACATGGATGATAGAGAGGGAGGACATACACTCGGCAATGGGGAAGGGAGAGCAAGAGTGGACGCTCAGTGGGGGAGGGAGAAAGGGAAGATAGAATAAGGAGAGTTCCTTTGCGTCCCTCTAGTCCAGTCCCGGAACCATAGAGTTTAGAACGTCCTCCAGCAGCTTTGGAGAATGAAAGATGTCATCGTTCTGATGTCACCTGTATAAGTATTTATTTATTTAGCAAACATTTATATACCGCTGCTTCCAGCGATCAGCAGCGGTCTGATTACACAAGGAGAACATAAGGAGGACTGTCAATCAGTACAGTAAAATTTGGGTGTGTACAGGTTGATCAGGAGGGTAGGCACATCACACGAGGGGTTTGTTAAGAATATGAGTACTAATTACATATATACATATATATATTATACATAAATGAGCAGGAGTACATAAATATGTTCTGGACTTACTTAGGTTAATTCAAATTATAATGACTCTGGAAAAGATGAGTCTTGAGGTTTTTCCTGAAGACAGTTAGGTCTTTGCAATCTCGTAACTCTGGCGGCAGATGATTCCAGAGTGTAGGTGCTGCGTATGAGAACGCTCTATTACTAGTAATGGTTTTAACAGTTCTTATATCAGCTGGAATGAGGAGGGTGTTGGAGTTGCAGGTTCTTCTGCTTCTGTTGGGTGGTTGTGAGCATATCAAGGTGGAGAGCATATCAAGTAGGCTAACACTGCCCCCTTCCACCAGTACTTTCAGTCTCCAAGCAGCTGGAGAGACGTCTGAGCCTGGGACTGGGCTCAGGTGGCACAAATAAGCAGAGCTATATTCTTTTTCTGTTTATATTTTTGACCTTTGGGAATTTCTTTTTGTTTTACCTGATTAGTTTTTGGGTTTCTTTTTGGTTTCTAGGTGTGCTGCTGCTGATTGAGCTCCCGTCTGTGCTGCTGTGCCTCCCTCCCTCTTCTCCTCTCCATTCCTCCCCCCCCCCCCGGGCTAATTTTCCCCATCCTCTAAATGAGCAGGGGCTTGCTGGGGAGTTTTTGCTCTGAGTTCCGGCAGCAGTTCGGTCTCCCTGCTCCCGAACCCGCAACGAAGGGTGAGGAGCAGGTGGAAGGCCAAGGCAGCAGCGGCGGCGGCAGTCCTTAGCAAGCAGGAGTCTTGCGGGGGTACTTTTCTGCCGGTCGCCGGAGCCGAAGCCGAAGCTGTGGAATGGCTGAGCTCCGGCGCCGTGGGGACTCCCTTCTCTTGCCTGTGGCAGCGGTAAGTCTGGGGAGCTGACTGCTCTGCGCGGTAGGGCAGAAGGGGGAGTTCTGTTAACGGCAGCCTGAGGGCACGCGCTTGGTCAGAGCGTGGCTGGGCCGGCCGCGTGTAGCTGAGCGGGAAACACGTGGCAGCCATTTTGGGGGATCGCAAATTGTTCTCTACCTTTCTCTCTCAGGGCGTTTTACAGAGCGTGTTTAGGCTTCGTTTAGGCCTCGTTTTGCACAGTCTTCAGTCAGTATCAGCTAGGAGACCTGCAGGGCAGCTTTAGATATTGTTGAAAAAAAAAAAAAAAGAGAGATTTGGGAGAGGGAGAGGATTGGGATTGTTTGCCTCCCAGGCTGTTGGTACCTCTTTGCAGGGTTTTGTTTGTTAGTGCACGGAGGTAAAAAAAAAAAAAAAAAGGTGAACATAGAGAGGACATACGGCGAGGATCCCCTGACCTTTGAGAGAATGCCTGCAAAGCCGTGCTGTTTAATATGTGGCACGCGGCACGGAGAAGTGTTGGACTCGGGTGTGTGTAGGGCCTGCACTTTGGAGGCAGAGGTTATGGATAAGGCTCTAGGGGGTTCTTCTGGGGATCACGTCATCGTTCCCGGGGAGCCGGGTGAGTCCCTGCCGCCATCCTTGAGTCCAGCACAGCCAGTGGCAGGGCCGTCTTCAGGGGAGAGTTCTTCGCTTCCTATATCTTTGAGCCCAGGAAGTGGTGATTCAGCTATCTCTCCTAATTTCTTCACTCTCATGACTCAGGCCTTTGCTCTGCTACAGCCTATGTTGGGGGCTCGGGCTCAGGGTCCTAGGGGGAGAAGCGGGCTGGGTCAGTGAGTCTGCCCGAAGAGGAGGTTGGGCCGGCTAAGGCCAGTAAAGGGGCTGTGGAAGATAGTCCGCCATCTCGGCTCGAGGAGGAGTTGGGAGGTGCGGACGACGAGGTCGAGGAATCCTCGGAGATCGAGTTAGAAGAGGGGGAGTTGCCTGATGTGGAGCAACAGAGTAGAGTAGTCAGAGTGTTTCGCCGAGAGGAGTTGCCTGCCTTGATTGCTGAGACTCTCAGGATGCTGAACATGCCCTCGGGGGAGTCAGTAGCAGAGGAGTCTTTTGGAGGATCTGCTTTTGCAGGCGGTGAGGATGTCCCAACGGGTGTTTCCTGTATATAGAGTTTTTAAGAGCATGATTCAGGAGTGGGACTATCCGGAGTCAGCTCTACGTGGTTCGAGGGCCTTAGCTCATCTTTATCCGCTTTCTGACCAAGACAAGGAGCTTTTCCGCTCTCCAAAGGTGGACGCGGAGGTAGTGGCAGTAACTAAGAAGACTATGATTCCGGTGGAGGGGGCCGCGGCCTTAAAGGATGTGCAGGACCGGAGATTAGACACGTTGCTGAAGCAAGTGTTCGATATTGGGGCTCTCTCCTTGCAGGCCTCGATAGCGGGGGCGTGGGTGGCGAGAGGCTGCTTGTGCTGGTCCCAAAGGTTGCAGGGGGATCAGTTAGAAGGACACTTAGATGAAGTAACTCGGCTGGAGTCGGGCACCGCTTATTTGGCGGACATTCATTACGACCTTATCCGGAGCATAGCTAAAAGTATGGTGTCTGTTGTGGCGGCCCGGAGGTACCTTTGGTTGTGCAACTGGTCAGCGGATTCTTTGTCGAAGGCTCGTCTCAGCAAGCTCCCGTTTAGGGGTAAGCTTTTATTTGGCGAGGATTTGGAGAAGTTGGTCAAGGAGCTCGGGGAGTCCAAGGGAGGTTGACTGCCGGAAGATAAGCCGAAGCAGGGCCGAGGTGCTGCGGGCTCCCGGGGGAATTCGAGATAGTTTCGTAGGTTTCGGGCCTCTTGTTTTAGCCAGCCCCAGCGGGGAAGATTTCCGGTACGTGGCCAGGGGTTTCGAAGTTTCCGAGGGGCGGATCGGGGTTTTACGCCGTTCCAATCCTCAAACCTTAAGAAGTCCCAATGAGATGAGGCGGGCTCAGGCGGAGTTGGTACCCGTGGGAGGAAGGTTGTGGGACTTTTTACCTTGCCTGGGTCCAAATTACCTCAGACCAGTGGGTCTTCGAAGTCATTTGAGAGGGCTATTCGCTAGAGCTCCATCGCCCCGTGTTAGATTCCTTTGTCCAATCTCCTTGCAGCTCCCCGCAGAAGGTAAGAGCGATCGCTGACACGCTGCACCGCTTGCTGCAGCTCCGAGCAGTGGTACCCATTCCTCTGGACCAGTGCGGTCTCGGTCGGTACTCCATCTACTTTGTGGTTCCAAAGAAGGAAGGCACGTTTCGGCCAATTCTGGATTTAAAGAGGGTGAATCGTTGTCTTTGGGTTACTCACTTCCGGATGGAGACGCTGCGCTCTGTCATTGCGGTGGTCAGGGTGGGCGAATTCCTAACGTCGTCGGACCTCACGGAAGCTTATCTCCATATCCCGGTGTGGCAGGAGCATCAAAGGTTTCTGCGATTTGCTCTGCCCATGGGGCATTTTCAGTTTCAGGCGATGCCCTTTGGGCTAGCGACAGCGCCTCGGGGGTTCACCAAGATCATAGTGGTGGTAGTGGCGGCGCTCCGCAGGGACGGTGTACTGGTGCATCCTTACTTGGATGATTGGTTGATTCAAGCAAAGTCGAGGCAGGAGAGTCTGGCGGCCACCACTCGGGTAGTTCAGATGTTGGAGAGCCTGGGCTGGGTGGTCAATTTTGCAAAGAACAGATTGGTCCCTTCACAGTCCCTAGAATATTTAGGGGTGCATTTCGAGACGGTGAAAGCAGCGTTTTTTCTCCCGAGCCTCAGGGCTCAGGGGCTGCGGGGGCTGGTGGTAAGGTTTCTGGCAAGACGGGCGCCAACGGCGTGGCAATATCTGCAATTACTGGGCACAATGGCGGCCACAATCAAGGTGGTGCCGTGGGCCAGGGCTCATATGCAATCGTTGCAGAGCATGCTGCTCCGGCGGTGGTCTCATCAGAAGGATGCATTGTCTCAGCGACTGATTTGTCCTCCAGAGGTATGTCAGGATCTTCTCTGGTGGTTGGCGGAGGGGAACCTGGAGGCGGGCATGCCTCTAGAACCTCCGTTGTGGAGATTGTTAACGACGGATGCCAGCCTCGCGAGGTGGGGTGCACATTTCCAAGGAAGGTTTGCCCAGGGCCAGTGGTCGCTGGAAGAACGGACATGGTCCATCAACCGTCTGGAGATGAGAGCGGTGTTTTTGGCTTTGCAGGAGTTTCAGGGGTCTCTGCGGCAGACGGCGGTACGGGTGCTGTCAGACAATGCGACAACAGTGGCCTACATCAATCGTCGGGGGCACAGGCAGTGTGGCGCTAGAAGCAGAGGTGAGTCAGCTTTTGAAGTGGGCAGAGCGCAATCTGGCGGCTCTTTCAGCTCAGCATGTGGCAGGCGTGGACAATGTTGAAGCGGATTTTCTAAGTCGCCGCCGGGGGAGTGGCGGCAGCACCCGGACGTGTTTGCGCTATTGGTGCGATGCTGGGGGATTCCCCTAATGGATCTGATGGCGAGCTTCGAGTCGGTGCAGGTGTCACGATTTTTCAGCAGGCGGCGAGAAAGAATGTTGGAGGGTCTCAATGCCTTGGCTCAGAGATGGCCGGAAGACGAGCTGCTCTACGTATTTCTGCCGTGGACTCTCATAGGCTGCGTAGTGCAGCGCATAGAGCGGCATCGCGGTCAGGTGGTTCTTGTAGCGCCTGATTGGCCCCGAAGACCTTGGTATGCGGACTTGGTGCGACTGCTGGTGGACAGGCCATGGAGGCTTCCACTTCGGGAGGACCTCTTGCTGCAGGGCCCGTTGCGCATGCCCCAGGTAGCTCGATTCTCGCTTATGGCATGGCTCTTGAACGGGCTAGGATGACTGCCAAGGGTTACTCGGCAGCGGTCATTTCTACTTTGCTGAAGGCGCATAGACGCTCCACTTCGTTGGCGTACATCCGGGTTTGGCGAATTTTTGAAGCCTGGTGTTCTGAGCGAAAGCTGAGGCCTTTGAGGGCCTCGGTGCTGCAGGTCCTTTCCTTTTTGCAGGATGGTGTGGAAAGAGGCCTCGCGGCTAGTTCATTGCGGGTGCAGTTGGCGGCGATCTCCTGTTACCGTGGTAAGATTCAGGGGCAGCTGTTAGGGTCTCACGGCGATATACGTCGGTTTTTGCGAGCCGTGTTACTCATGCGACCGCCGCAGCGTAGTTCAGTACCGGCGTGGGATCTGAATTTGGTGTTGGAGGCTCTGGTGAGAGCGCCGTTTGAGCCCTTGGGCGAGTCCTCGTTGAAGGATCTGATATTGAAGGAGGTGTTTCTCATGGCCATTTGCTCAGCTAGAAGAATTTCGGAGTTACAAGCGTTGTCCTCTAAGGAGCCGTATTTGTCCTTTTTCAATCACAAGGTGGTGTTGCGTACGGTGCCAGCGTTTTTGCCAAAGGTGGTTTCCGTTTTCCATGTTAACCAGGTGGTGTCACGTCCGGTGTTTTCTCAGGAACAGAAGGATAGGTCCAGCAGCAGGTTGCATCTACTGGATGTTCGTCGTGTGCTTAAGAGCTATCTCCGCAGGACCGCGCCTTTCCGGAAATCGGACAGATTATTTGTGTCCTTTGGGGGTCCCTGTAAAGGGGAGGCAACGGCAAAGTCCTCTATTTCTTGGTGGTTGAAAGAGGCGATCGCGTCGGCATACCTCCTTAAGGGAAAGGCGGTGCCGGAGGGCCTCTGGGCTCATTCAGCTAGGGCGCACGCGGCATCTTGGGCGGAGGTCAGTTTTAGTTCCGGTCGGTGACATCTGTAGGGCGGCAACTTGGTCGTCCTTGCATTCCTTTGCAAAGCACTATCGGTTAGATGTGCAGGAGGCGGGGGATGGGCGTTTTGGCTCAGCGGTTCTTCAGGCTGGGCTTGCTGGTCCCTCCCGTTAAGATTCACTGCTCTGTTACATCCTCTATGGTTCCGGGACTGGACTAGAGGGACGCAAAGGAAGGTGAAATTATAGACGTACCTGCTAATTGTTGTTCCTTAAGGAACTCTAGTCCAGTCCCGGATCCCTCCCAGTATTTTTTTGAGGGGGTCGTTCAGCCTGAAGTGTCGGGGTTTTGGCCTTAAGAAGGGGTTCCGAGGAGGGCGCAGAGTGCAAGCGCGGGGGGAACTCTTTTTTGCAGCAGTGCTTCATTAGTGTTTTGTTGGTTTTTGTAAAAAAAACAAAAAAAAAAAAACCCCAGGAATTAAAGGTATAGAGGTCCCGTAGGGGGCTCGTGTTATGTAGTGCTCTACTATCTTTAGTGGCTAGGGTTGGTGGCTGTGACTGCCTATTCCATTACTCTTTCAACTACTTATTTGTTGCTCTGCTGAGTCTGCTTTGTCAATAGGTACTGGTGGAAGGGGGCGGTGTTAGTCTACTTATACAGGTGACATCAGAACGATGACATCTTTCAGTATCCAAAGCTGCTGGAGGACGTTCTAATCTCTATGGTTCCGGGGCTGGACTAGAGTTCCTTAAGGAACAACAATTAGCAGGTAAATCTAATTTCACCATCTGGACCGGGGGTAAGAGTGAGGGAGGAGAGTTGATGATCCTGGAGGTTTGAGAGGAAAGGGGAGATACTGACCATGGGGGGGTGCAGGGATAGAAAGAGATTGCAGATGCTGGATGAGGGAGGAAAGAGATGGGGGAGTTGCTGGATGGGGAGAGAGTGGGAGATACTGGATAGGAGAGAGAAAGGGGGAATAGATGCTGGACATGAGGGGGAGAAGAGTGAGGGGGCAAGTTAATGAAAGACTGGGGAATAAGAGACTAGGGTAGGAGAGAGATGAGGAATGGGAAAACTGGCATGAGGGTTTAAAAGCAGGAAGTAAATACAGTATGAGGGAAACTGAGAATTGGATATAAGAAGGAAGAGTGAAATCTGAGTGAGTAGAGAAGCAGAAAAATAAATGAAAGAAAGCTGAAAGGAAAAGAGTAGTTTCAGAGATGGATGTAGAGGAGGAAATGAAGAAGACAGGAGGACAGAGAAAAAATGGCAAATGGACAGAAGACCCCAGAAAGAATTCAGAGGAAAGGAGACATTAGGTTCTCCAGGAACAAGCAGGAAGTCAGTCCTCACATATGGGTGATGTTGGCGCCAATGGAGCCCTCATGCGGCGCAATTTCCCAGCTTTCAAAGAAAGTCTTTGGGATTGCATCGCGCATGTGCGGTCCCCTTCCCGTTCAAGGGTGCCATCTTGCTCAGTCTCCCTTTTTCCGCGGAGCCCAATGGACGTTGTCCCTAATTTCTCGCTGAAAAAGTGCATCAAAACGTCAGAAGAATTTCTCTCTTTGACCGGTTCGACGCCAGTTCCCCTTCCTGCCTACAGCTTGGTACACCGGTATCGAGTCTGGTATATTTTTTGGTGTTTTTGGCCTTAGTGACTAGTGCTTGTACTCTTATTTTCACTGGCAGCCCAGTCCTTTGACCTTGTAGGGGCCCTTTTTCCCCCGATGGCTGCCAGTGGGTTTAAAAAGTGTGATCGGTGTAAGAAGTTAATGTCCCTCACTGACGCACATGACTGCTGTCTCCGATGCCTCGGGCCCAACCCTGACCCAAAGGTCTATGGTCCGTGTTGGAAGATGTCCTCTAAGGCACTTTGAAGTAGGCATCAGCATGAAAGGATTTTCTCTGAGTCTGCATCTCCCCGGATCCGGACCTCATCAGAAGCCTCGACGTCTCGGGAGCTGTCTGAACCCGAGCACCGTCGGGGGTCTTCTGAGCAGGGGACTCCCTCCCAGGAACACCGGAGGAAGAAACCCATGAGGGCGTCGTCGTTGGATGCCTCTGATCGCCCTGGGCCCCCGGAACGGCCTGCAAAGATACCTCACACGGAGCTGGAGATGCCGAGGAGGGTAAGCGCTGTTGTCCTCGTGGATTCACCTCCAGGAGAGCTGGTGTCGGGGCCTGAGCCGGAGGCTGTGGAGTCTTCTGGGCTCGGTCTCAGGATGACGGCCCTTGAGAGCAGCATCTCTGCCTTCATGGAGCCACAGCGGGCGCTGATAGCTGGTCTCACCGGGACCTCGACGTCCAAGTCGACCCTGGAGGCCGAGCCGATCCTCGAGACTCTTCGGACTCGAGTCTATCCTCGGCCAAGGTCTTCCTCAACCTCCCGCTTGGGGCCAAGGTCATTGATGCCGGTGCTCTCGGTGTCGGGGCAGTTGGGGCCGAAGCCCTTGCGGCCGGAGTCACTCGATTCCTCCTCAGAGGGATCGGCAAGGGAGATGGAAGATGAAGAGTCCCCAGACACCCATTGGACCCAGTATGTCCCATCGGACTCACTGGGTTCGGAGCCTCCGAGAAGGTCACCTCCGGAGGATACCCGGTTCTCGGACTTCGTCAGGGACATGGCCAAGGCTTTGGCATTCCCGGCGGATACCGAGGAGGAACCTCGAGCTGAAGAGCTCGAGGCCCTCCAGTATGACTTTCGCCCAAGGGAAGCCCTTACTGTGCTGGTTCCTTCGATGCTGGAACGGCGGCTGCTCCGCATGTGGGAGTTGCCGGCCTCGATGCCGGTGCTCAGCAAGCGGGTCAATTCCATCTATCGAGCCCACAAGAGCCCTGGGTTCCAAAAGACACAGCTGCTGCACAACTCCATAGTTGTGGAATCAGCCATTAACAGGCTCAAGAGCCAAAAAACACACTCCTTGGTGCCTCCTGGCCAGGAGGCCCGGAACCTGGACGCCCTCGGCAGAAAATGCTTCCAGGGCTCAATGCTGTCATGCCGTGTCCAAACCTACCAGCTGTCCATGGGCATGTACTTGAGGTACCTGGCAAAAGAGATTGCCGGGTTCTCAGCTGGCCTCTCCGAGGCACCCTTGCAGCGCTTCAATGCCTTGTCCACCGGGATTTGGGAGTGCTCAAAGTTCATATCTCGAGCGGCCTATGACGGCTTTGAGGCTTCGGCCCAAGTAGCCGCGGCCGGCATCGGTGCACGCTGCCAGGCCTGGCTAATGTCATTGGATCTGGAGCCATGGGTTTAGGACAAGTTGGTCGATGTGCCTTGCCAAGGTGACAACCCTCTTTGGCAAACCCATGATTGAGAAGGCTGCTGAGATCGAGTCCGAGTACTTGACTCGGACAAGACTCTCAAAAAAGACTTCTAAGAAGAAGGGCTCGGGTAAAAAGCATTTTTCCTGAGGAAGGGTACTGCTTACCACAACTACCCCACTTACCAGGCCACCCCAGCTCCCCAACAGGGGCAGCAAGCCAAGGGACAGGGGCATGGCCTGCGGGAAGCAGAAGACCCCCAGGCCCCAGCTCCTACCCAGCTGGGAGGGGTTTTTGACTCCCAAAGCATAGTTTCTCTTCCGCCAGTGGTAAGGCCATGCACAGGAGGCAGGCTAACCCTGTACACCCACAGGTGGCCAGCCATCACCTCGGCTATCTGGGTCCTGCAAATAGTCCAAAGGGGGCTATTTGTTTCACTTCAGCCAGATACCACCCTTCTTCTTTCTAGGAGAGCCTCTCAGACTCCCTCTTCACAGGGACCTCCTCTTGCAGGAGTTGGCAGGTCTTCTAGAGGATCAGGCGGTGGAACTGGTGCCCCACCACCTGGAGGGCAAGGGCTTCTACTCCAGGTATTTTCTCATACCAAAGAGAACAGGAGGCCTCAGACCCATCCTTGACCTAAGAAACTTAAACAAGTTCCTAGTGAGGGAAAAATTCAAGATGCTTTCCCTTGGAATGTTGCTGCCTTACCTCCACCAGGGAGATTGGCTATGCTCCTTAGACCTGAAGGATGCCTATACATAGATCCTCATACATCCAGACCACAGACAATATCTGAGATTTGTAGTGGGAGGAAAACATTTCCAATACAGAGTTCTACCCTTTGGCCTAGCCTCTGCTCCGAGTGTTTACAAAATGCCTGGCTGTAGTGGCGGCCTTCCTCAGAAGTCAAGGAATTTTTGTCTTCCCTTACCTGGACGACTTGCTCATCAGGGGTCAGTTGCCTCAGGAGACCCAACAGGCCACTTCTCGCACTATCAACATGTTGCAACGTCTGGGTTTTGTCATAAACCATGCAAAGTCTACTTTGCTCCCCACTCAAAACTTAGAGTTCATAGGAGCAAGACTGGACACCCTTCAGGTGAAGGCTTACCTGCCAGAGGACAGGGCACAGAGGCTGCTAGCACTGGAGCAACAGTTCAGTCTCAGGTCTCAGCAAGACACTTCTTACGCCTCCTGGGTCACATGGCCTCCACGGTGCATGTGATCCCAAATGCCCATCTCCAAATGAGAACAGCTCAGTGGTGCCTCAGATCAGTGGACACAAGCCACCGGCAGCCTCAAAGACAGGATAACAGTATCCAGGCATCTGGTGAACTCATTGCAGTGGTGGCTTCAGCCATCCAACCTGCTCGAGGGAGTGCCTTTTCAGACTCCCTCGCACACAAGAGTGCTAACGACAGATGCCTCCTTGCTAGGCTGGGGAGCCCATTGCCAAGGATCATGCACTCAGGGGTTATGGTCTCCTCAGGAATCTGCATACCAAATCAACCTCTTAGAGCTGCGGGCGATTCGCCTAGCTCGTCAAGCCTTTTGTCATGTCCTCTCACATCAGTCTGTATTGATACAGACGGACAACCAGGTAGCAATGTTCTACGTGAGCAAGCAGAGAGGTACGGGGTATCGTATCCTATGTCAGGAGACACTGGACCTCTGTTCCTTTGCCATCGGGCAGGGTATGTCTCTCAAAGCAGTGTACCTGCTGCCTGGTCAGGAGAACTGCCTAGCAGACAAACTAAGCAGGATTCTCCAACCTCACGAATGGCAACTGGATCCGGTGGTGGCCCAGCGGATTTTCCACTGGTGGGGACATCCAGCCATAGATCTGTTTTGCCAGTCCGCAAAATCACCAGCTGCCCAGATTTTGCTCCAGACAGGCACGTCCTCTGAGGGTGGCTGCAGATGCTTTCCTGATCTGGTCAGGGGGCCTCATGTATGCGTTTCTTCCCACGCCTTTGGTGGTCCGGACTCTGTTCAGAATCCTTCGGGACAAGGCCTCTGTTGTTCTGGTAGCCCCCAGATGGCCAAGACAGCCTTGGTTTCCGCTTGTCCTCCAGCTGGCCGTGGAAACACCACTACCACTGGGGACGCAGCCCGACCTCCTGTCCCAGGAGCAGGGCTCTCTCTTGCACCCCAACCTCAGGTCCCTCAACCTGATGGCATGGCTGCTGAAAGGGTAGTGCTGGCGCCTCTCCTCCTACCTCGGAATGTAGAAGAAGTGTTACTGGCCTCAAGGAGACAGTCCACTAGGAAATCCTATGCTTTCAAGTGGCGTAGGTTTGAGATGTGGTGTAACCAGTACAACGAAAACCCTTTCTCTTGCCTTGTATCAGTGGTGCTGCAGTACCTACTTCACCTCTCAGAATTAGGTCTCAAGTCTAACTCTGTCAGGGTCCACCTGAGTGCTTTGTCAGCAAACCAGCCAGTGGAGCGGCAACCTCTTTCGGCTCACCCCTTGGTGTCCAGATTCCTCAGAGGTCTGCTTCTGCTGAAACCCCCAGTTCGTCCTCCGGCAACTGAGTGGGATTTAAATGTGGTCTTGCAGCAGCGTACTCGCCCACCTTTTGAGCCGATGTTCTCTTGCCATCTGTGCTTCCTCTCATGGAAGGTGCTCTTCCTGGTGGCACTCGCATCAGCCAGACGTGTGACTGAGCTGCAAGCTCTTGTAACTGATAAACCATACACGGTTTTATAGGAAAAGGGTGGTCCTCCGCACTCACCCTAAGTTCCTTCCAAAGGTGGTTTCTTCTTTCCACCTCAACCAAGAGGTGATTCTTCCAACCTTCTTTCCCAGGCCGCATTTCAGCCGGGCAGAGGCAGTCCTGCATACCCTGGATTGTAAGAGGGCATTGTCCTTCTACCTGGAGCATACAAGGGGACATCGAAGTGCTACTCAGCTCTTCGTCTCTTTATGACCCCCAGTAAGCTGGAGTTTCCTGTCTCCAAGCGCACGCTGTCTACCTGGGTGGCAGATTGCATTGCCTGGGCATACAGGGCGGCC
This sequence comes from Ichthyophis bannanicus, assembly GCA_033557465.1. Taxonomy (NCBI): domain Eukaryota; kingdom Metazoa; phylum Chordata; class Amphibia; order Gymnophiona; family Ichthyophiidae; genus Ichthyophis; species Ichthyophis bannanicus. Next base: position 795,539,942 of record CM066036.1, read on the forward strand.
GACCTCCCATTACAGGGTTGAGTCACGGCCCGCTGTGTCAGTGCTAAGGCCTCATCAGTGTCTCAATTCTGCTGGCAGACATCTGCCGGGCCGCAGCTTGGTCTTCAAGCCAGACGTTTGCGGCCCATTACTGCCTGGATAGGGAGTCCCGACGGGACAGTGCTTTCGGCCAGGCAGTACTCCGTAACCTATTTGAGGTTTAGGCAACTCCATCCCTCCGACCCTTTGGTGTCAGGCTACCGGGGGGGGTGTTGCGTTCTCAGCTGAATTCCTATTGCAGCTGCTGCGGCTCTTCTAGAGGGAGCCATTTTTCAGCTATGGGTTCTCGGTAGCCCATAGCTAGGGAGTACCATATGTGAGGACTGACTTTCTAATTGTTCCTGGAGAAAGCGTATTTACTCCCTGAAACAGGTGTTCTCCAGGGACAGCAGGAATCAGTCCTCACGACCCTCCCTCCTCCCCTGGAGTTGCAGTCCTCCTGTTAATTTTTTCTATTCTTGCCGTCTTTTTAGCTATGTCATTTGACTGAGCAAGATGGCACCCTTGGGCGGGAAGGGGACCGCGCATGTGCGATGCAATCCCAAAGGCTTTCTTTGAAAGCTGGGAAATTGCTCCGCACGAGGGCTCCGTTGGCGCCGACGTCACCCATATGTTTATTTATTTATTTATTTAACATTTTTTATATACCGCGCTATTTGTTTTCAGTGCGGTTTACAAGTAACAGATCTGCACAATCAGAAAACACTGGTGTGCTTACATTATAACAGGGAAATTAAACTTGGAACAGGGGGTCATAAAACTATAACTATGTACACACAGTGGAACTATGTACAAAAACAGTGTAAAAACTGAGCTATGTATATACATATACATATACTGATTCTTGCTGTCCCTGGAGAACACCTGTTACAGGTGAGTAACTACGCTGTCTGGGCAGACAATAAAGGTTAAAAGAATAACTTTATTTACAATTGAATTCTTAGAATATGTAAGATTTTGGACTTCACATCTGCTATCTTTATATTTTGCACAATACTGAGGAACTGCAACTCTTGCTCTATTTCTCTGGTGTTGCACTGCATGTACAGTGCAGCTTCTTGGGATTTATATGTAGGAGTAAAGGAGTAGCCTGGTGACCAGGAGACCAGGGTTCAGTTCTCACTGGCTCGCCTTGTGGTCTTGGGCAAGTCACTTCCCCTCTATTGCCTCCGAAGAAAGGTCACACCTTTCCAAGAAAACCCAGAGGCAGCTGGATCACCAGGGCTCAGCCTTGACTCAGTGGCACTCGCATACCTTTATATTTTAAGTTTGTGGTACTTCTGTGGTTCATGAGAGCCTATCTGTGTTCAGCGGATGTGACTAAGGCTAGATATTCTGTTAACATGGAGTTTCAAGGTTTTGAGTATCATTTTTATGCTGATGACTCTCAAATCTATACACCTGATATTTCTCTGACACTCCATGCCCGTTTCTCTGCCTGCCTATCTAACATCACTGCCTGGATGTCTCACCACCCTTTGAAATTAAGCATGGCCAAAACAGAACTTCTTATTCCTTTGCGTCCCTCTAGTCCAGTCCCGGAACCATAGAGTTTAGAACCTCCACCAGCAGCTTTGGAGACTGAAAGATGTCATCGCTTTGATATCACTGGTATAACTAGGCAAAGACCGCCCCCCTTTCACCAGTACTTTCAGTCTCCAAGCAGCTAGGAGGTTCTGAGCCCGGGACAGGGCTCAGTAGGAGCAAATAAGTAGAGCTTGGTTTTTGAAAGTTAATCTTTTGGGGCTTATTTGCCTTTATTTTATTTTATCTTATCTTTTTTGATTTGGTTCCTTGGTTTTCTTTTTAGGTCAGATCTGCTGCTGCTGCACGGGTTCCTGTGTCTGTGAACCTTTATCTTTTGTCTCTTACTTTCTCTCTCTTCCCCCTCCCTCTCACTTCCCCAGCGTCTAAACGAGCAAAGGGGGAATAGTACTGCTCAGTGGCCTCCCTGCTCCCGAACCCGCATTGAAGGGTTGCAGTAGCAGCGACACGGGAGCTAAAAAAAAAAAAAGGCCAGTGCAGGCTTTCTACAGGGCACTAAGAGCAGTAAACCACCGGAGCTGAAGCCGTGAGTAGACTGTGCTCCGGTGTCTATTTGCCTCCTCTCTCCCCCCCCCCCTCAGGATCGGCGCTTTGCGGTGAGTAGACCTGGGTTGGGGAGGTGATTGAGACTTGCAGGGGAGAGATCACAGCGGCTCCCGGGTAGCTCGGGGCCTCGCCGCGTGTTGTCAGAGAGTGAGTTTTTGAGCAGGAAAGCTACCGGTGGCCATTTTGAGAGCCGTGTGGTCAGCGGCAGGTTTTTTATTGGCTTAGTTTTCAGCCTTGGGAGCTTCGTTTTGCAAGCGGAGCAGCAGACTGCAGCTAGTTGGTTGGTGATAGCTTAGTTGTTTAAAAAAAAACAAAACGCTGGGGTTTTCTGGCTGTTACAAATTGCAAAGAGAGGGTGTGTTGCGCTATATTTTTAACATGCCGGCTAAGCCCCGCTGTCTGGTTTGTGGGGTGAGGCGCAGCGAGGTCTTAGCTTTGGGTGTTTGCAAAGGCTGCTCGTTGGAAGCGGAAGTGATGGAGTAGGCTTGTGGGGAAACCGCTGGGGATCAGGCAGCGGTCCCTTCAGAGGTAGGAGAGTCCGGACCGCCTTCCTTGGGTCTCCCTGAGCCGACGGCGGGGCTGTCCTCATCCGGAGGTGCTGCTCTGGTGGTGGGAGGGAGCCAGGGCGGGGGCTTTTCCGGAGTTCCCTCAGATTTCTTCGCCCTTATGCAGAAGGCGTTTTCCTTGCTGCAGCCCGTGTTGGGAGCTCCGTCTCCGGGTCCTAGGGATACGAAGTGGGCGCGGTCGGGGGGTCTCCCGGAGGAGGAGACGGGTCCGGCCAAAAGATGTAGAGAGGCGAGGGAGGAGAGTCCGTCGTCTGCGGTGGACGACGAGGTTGGGGTATCTGAGGTAGACGGCGCCTCGGATGAGGAGTTGGAAGAAGGTGAGTTACCGGACGCAGAGCAGCAGAGTAGAGTGGTCCGGGTGTTTCGGCAAGAGGAGCTGCCAGCATTGATTGCTGAGACGCTTAAGACGTTGAATATGCCCGCCGTGGCGCCGAAGGCAGAGGAAGCGTTGGAGGATCCTCTGTTGCAGGCAGTTAGAATGTCCCAGCGGGTGTTCCCGGTGCATAGAGTCTTTCGGAACATGATACAGGAGGAATGAGACTCGCTAGAGTCGGCACTGCGGGGGACCAAGGCCCTGACCCGGTTATATCCGCTCTCCGACCGGGATAGAGAGCTTTTTCGCTCGCCGAAGGTTGATGCGGCAGTGTCAGCGGTCACTAAGAAGACCACAATTCCGGTTGAAGGGGCCACGGCGTTGAAGGATGTATAAGACCGGAAATTGGATACCTTGTTGAAGCAGGTGTTTGATATGTGTGCCCTTTCCTTGCAGGCCTCGATCGCGGGGGCGTGGGTGGTGAGAGGCTGCTTGCGGTGGTCTCAGCGGCTACAGGGTGAGCTCCTGGCCAGGCAGGCGGAGGAATTGGCGCGGCTGGAGTCAGGCCCAGCATATTTATCGGATATCCACTACGATCTTATTCGAGGTCTGGCCAAGAGTATGGCCTCGGTGGTTGCGGCTCGCCGGTATCTTTGGTTACGTAATTGGTCGGCGGACAGTTCTTCCAAAGCGCGGCTTAGTAAGCTCCCCTTCAGGGGGAAACTCTTGTTTGGAGAGGATTGGTCAGGGATAGAGTCCAAAGGGGGTCGCCTCCCGGAGGATAAACTTAAGCAGAGCCGCGGGGCGGCAGGGTCCCGTGGGCTCTCGAGGGATTTTCGTAGATTTCGGCCCTCATGGTTTAGCCAACCTCAGAGGGGGCGGTTTCTCTCTCGTGGTCAGCCCTTTCGTGGGTTCCGAGGGGCCGGTAGAGGTTTTGCTTCCTTCCAATCGTCCAGTAGCAAAAAGGCCCAATGAGATAAGGCGGACCCAGGTGGCGGTGCTGCCCGTGGGAGGAAGGTTGCGGGAGTTTTACCCTGCCTGGGTCCAAATTACCTCGGATCAATGGGTGTTAGAGGTCATTCGAGAAGGCTATGCTCTGGAGTTACATCGGCCCGTCTTAGATTCCTTTGTTCCTTCCCCGTGCAGAGCTCCCCGGAAGTTCCGAGCGGTCGCCAAAACGCTGCGGCGGCTGAGGCAGCTCGGAGCAGTGGTGCCCGTGCCGGTGGGCCACTACGGATGCGGTCGATACTCCATCTATTTTGTAGTGCCAAAAAAGGACGGAACGTTTCGGCCAATTCTGGATCTGAAGAGGGTGAATCATTGCCTTCGGGTAACCCATTTCCGGATGGAAACCTTGCGCTCCGTCATTGCGGCGGTCAGGAAGGGGGAATTTCTGACGTTAGACCTTACGGAGGCGTGTCTTCATATTCCTGTGCGACGAGAGCATCAGAAGTTCTTGCGGTTTGCGGTACCGATGGGGCATTTTCAATTTCGAGCGATGCCTTTCGGGCTCACAACGGCGCCTCGGACCTTCACCAAGATCATGGTGGTGGTGGCGGCGGCGGCAGCAGCGCTTCACAAAGATGTAATACTAGTGCATCCTCATCTAGACGATTGGTTAATTCGGGTGAAGTCCAGAGAAGAGAGCGAGGCGGCCAGCGCTCGGGTAGTAAGATTCTTGGAAAGTCTCGGCTGGGTGGTCAACTTTGCAAAGAGCAAGCTGCTTCCCTCTCAAACTCTGGAATACTTGGGAGCGCGCTTCGAGACGGAGCACGGAGCGGTGTTTCTCCCGACCCAGAGAGTACACGCATTGAGGGAGCTCGTGCAGATGTTTCTGGAGTGCACGGCTCCAACGGCGTGGCAGTATTTGCAGTTGCTCGGAACGATGGCAGCCATGATCGAAGTCATTCAGTGGGACAGATTTCATATGAGGCCGTTGCAGAGCGCGCTGCTGCGGCGGTGGTCTCATCAGAGGGATGCGTTGTCTCAACGGCTAGTGTGTCCTCCGGAGGTGCAGCAGGAGCTTCGGTGGTGGTTACAGCCGGGAAGCCTGGAAGGGGGCGTATCCCTAGAGTCCCCATCCTGGAGGCTGGTGACGACGGATGCAAGCCTCACGGGATGGGGAGCACATTGCGAAGGCAGGTTTGCCCAGGGGCTATGGTCGTTGTAGGAAAAGCAGTGGTCCATAAACCGATTGGAGATGCGAGCGGTGTATCTGGCGCTTCTGGAGTTTCGGGAGCCCTTGCGTCAAGCGGCGGTACAAGTTCTTTCCGACAATGCGACGGCGGTAGCCTATATCAATCGTCAGGGTGGCACGGGGAGTGCGTTGCTGGAGGCGGAGGTGAGTCAGCTGTTGCGCTGGGCCGAGCGGAATTTGAAGGGGTTGTCGGCGCAGCACGTGGCCGGAGTAGACAATGTAGAGGCAGATTTTCTAAGCCGCCGCAGAGTGGATCCGGGAGAGTGGAGCCTAAACCCGGCAGTCTTTGCAATGGTAGTAGAGCGCTGGGGACCCCGATAATGGATCTGAAAGCAACCTTCGAGTCCGCGAAGGTAGCGAGGTTTTTCAGCCGGCAGAGAGAACGGATGTCGGAAGGCCTCGATGCATTGGCGCAGCGGTGGCCGGTGGACAGGCTTCTCTGTGTTTCCACCTTGGGCGCTCATAGGCAGGGTGGTCCAACGCATAGAAAAGCACCGGGGCCTGGTGGTTCTGGTGGTGCCCGATTGGCCCAGAAGACCGTGGTATGGGGATTTGATTTGACTGCTGGTGGGCAATCCGTGGCGGCTGCCGCTTCGAGAGGATCTGTTGCTGCAGGGGCCGTTACGCATGCCGCAGGTGGGTCGATTCTCGCTTACGGCATGGCTATTGAAAGTGCTCGGCTGCCGGCCAAGGGATACTCGTCGGCGATTATTTCTACCTTACTGAATGCGCAAAGGCGGTCTACTTCGTTGGTGTATATCCGTGTGTGGCGTGTGTTTGAAGCGTGGTGTGCGGAGCATAATGTGCGACCGTTGAAGGCTTCGGTGCCCCATGTTCTTTCCTTTTTGCAGGATGGCGTGGAAAAGGGTTTAGCAGCCAGCTCCTTACGGGTTCAATTGGCGGCCATCTCCTGTTTCCGGGGGAAGATTCAGGGTCAGCTGGTAGGAGCGCACAGCAATATTCGGCGTTTCCTAAGAGCGGTACTGCTTATGAGGCCGCCGAGGCGAAATTCGATTCCTCCGTGGGATCTCAACGTGGTGTTAGAGGCTCTGCTCAGAGCATCTTTTGAGCCGGTAGACAAGGCTTCACTCAAGGACTTGACTTTGAAGACAGTGTTCCTGGTAGCCATTTGCTCCGCTAGACGGATTTCGGAGTTGCAGGCGCTGTCCTGAAAGGAACCGTACTTGTCCTTTTTCAGTCTCAAGGTGGTGTTGCGCACGGTCCCAGCCTTTTTGCCAAAGGTGGTTTCGGCTTTTCACGTCAGTCAGGTGGTGCTGCTGCAAGTGTTTTCGGTGGTGCAGAAGGCCCAGTCGGGCGGACGATTGCATCTTTTGGACGTTTGACGGGTGCTTAAAAAGTATCTCCATAGAACAGCCTCTTTCAGGAAGACCGACAGGTTGTTTGTTGCCTTTGGAGGTCCACGGAAGGGAGAGGCAGCGGCGAAGTCCTCGATTATGCGGTGGCTAAAGGAGGCTATTGCATCGGCCTACCTGTTGAAGGGTAAGGTGGTCCCAGTTGGTCTGCGGGCACATTCCACCAGGGCGCAAGCGGCATCGTGGGCGGAATTCAGTTTAGTGCCGGTCGAGGACATTTGTAGAGCGGCGACTTGGTCTTCGCTGCATTCCTTTGCGCGGCACTATCGGCTGGATGTACAGGCGCGAGGGGATGACCGTTTTGGTTCAGCAATACTTCAGGCTGGGCTTCAAGGTCCCTCCCGTTGATATTCACTGCTCTGTCACATCCTCTATGGTTCCGGGACTGGACTAGAGGGACGCAAAGGAAGAGAAAATTAGACTTACCTGCTAATTGTTGTTCCTTAAGGAACTCTAGTCCAGTCCCGGACCCCTCCCAGGGTATTGCGCAGCGTGCTGCCTGAAGAATTAAAAAACAAAACAAAAAAAAACACGAAACAGTAACCAGTGCTTAAGGGAGACGGAATGTGTGAAAGGGTTTAGACGAGACTTTAGCCTTATGGAGGTGCACAGGAGAAATACAGGGCGACCCTTTTTTGCGCAGCAGTGCCGTGTCAGTTCTGGAGCACGGTTTTTCTCTGTCTTCCTGAGCTGGACGTTTTTTGCAAAGTTACGGGGGTGTTTAGTCCCTGAGTAGTTTTTTCCCTACTTCTGTTCCCTTATGGTTAATTCTGTAACTACTTATTTGTTGCTCTGCTTAGTCTGCTTTGTCAGTAGGTACTGGCGAAAGGGGGCGGTCTTTGCCTAGTTATACCAGTGATATCAAAGCGATGACATCTTTCAGTCTCGAAAGCTGCTGGTGGAGGTTCTAAACTCTATGGTTCCGGGACTGGACTAGAGTTCCTTAAGGAACAACAATTAGCAGGTAAGTCTAATTCTCCTAGGACAAGCAGGATGAGTCAGCCACAAGTGGTGACGTCATCCGACGGCGCCGAGATGGAAGTACTCTCCATAGCTCAGAAGGGCTTTCGCCCTTCTGAGCATGGGCCAACTGGCCCCACCCCTCTGCCCGCCCCTAGCTAACCAGTTTCAGTTCTTCCGCCTTGCCAGCAAGACGGACTTTTCTACTCTCCACCAATTTTTAACTTAAGGACTTCTAATCGTATGTATATAACCGTATGCATGTTACAGTTTTCTTGACTCAATGTTTCCTAAGCTTCCTTTCGGATCTGGCCCTGTGGAACTTTGATTCCTGCTGGCCATGTGCTCCAGACCAGCTCTGAAGCAATATTCTTACTGTAGGCTCAGTTAAGCCCGCTCCTCCTATGTATTGCTGTCTCTACATTCATTCTTCTCCCAGGCTTGTCTCGGATTGCTAAGTTAATGTTCCTAAGCTTTTCAGAGCTCCCGGCGGAGCTCAGATTCCTGCGGGCCATGTGCTCCTAACTCAACATCTTGGAAAAGCTCTTACCGTTGCCCTGTTTCAACTCGTTCTTCTCTACCAGCATGTATAGTCTGTCTAAGCTCCAGACCTAGCAGCCTACAAGGTCCCTACTATTAATCAGTCTCGACTTGCGTTTCTCACCCTCACCATTATGTATGTCGAAGTTAACTTGCATTAATATTCTCTCTAAGCTTCTTCAATTTGCTAGGGCCGCGCTTAAACTCCTTACCAGGACGCAACAGATGCTCCCCGGACCTTCAGAGGACCTCCGTTATCCTGCCAGCTGCCGCCGCTCAGGGTGTGCCTAAGGGCCTCCACCCCAGCCGCAGGCTTAAGCCGCCAGCTCTGCCGCCGCTCAGGTTGTGCCTAAGGGCCTCCAACCCCAGCAGCGAGCCTGATGTCCTACGCGTCTATTACCTTGAGGATCCTCCGGCTGGGAATACCTTCGCGGCAGCCGTTGTCTTCCCCACACGTGGCTAACCATGGAGGCGGCCATCTTCCGTGACTGGGTACTGCTCAACACCACGCCCCTTTTAAAGATTGGTCGCACAAGCTCGGATCTCGCCGTATCAACTGCAGCTCCTTGGCAGGTGTCTCCTCGGGCCGGCCCACTCAGCGCTGCTCAGCGCCGTGGCCTGGCGCCTTCATGTTGGACGGCTTCACCTTATGGCACGGAACCCTCCTCGTCCTATCGCGCAATGGCTGCGGTGGCGCTTCACTCTGACTCGGAGATGCCTTCTCGGCGCAGATATCCCTTGCTTCGGGGGAGACACGCCTTGCTCTACGCAGAGATGTCTTCTTCCGACATGCTTCTCGGCGCAGAGATCCCTTGCTTCGGCTGTCACGCCTTGCTCGACGCAGAGATGTTGTCTTCTGCGCAGAGATACCTCTCTCCGGCGCGGAGATGCCTTCATCGGCGCAGATATGCTTTCTTCGGCGCAAGGCTTCTGTTGACTCCTCGGCGCCTTTGGCCCTCTCTGACTCCGCCCCTTCTACTTCGTCGCTGAAAGACCCGCCATCGGTTCCCCAACGCCGTTGACTGGCTCCATCGGGGGCGATACCGCCCCGTCTTCCACGCCCAGGGCAAGCCTTCTTAGACTTCTCTGATGGTGGGGCTGATCGGCTGCCTACAATGGGCTGATACTATTCCCCTTGCCTTAGACAGCAGCAGAGCCCACTCTCCAGTGGAGTGGCTGCATAACCTGATGGCTAAAGCACTGGCGGGGAAACCAAGAGACCAGGGTTGTTCCCTCCTGTACTCTTGTAGTGTTGGCAAGTCACAGTCCTGCTTGACCGTAACATCAGCTGCACCTTACAGCTGCAGTCAGACTCTACAAGCCAGCATTGTGGACCCAGGAATCTTGGCGCTTCAGAGAGAGACAAGATCGTGACAACTTGGTGCTACGCACTATAAGGGCTCACCGGGGCAAAGAGTGAGAACCCCCCGCCCAGAACCACCGACCAGCCAAGACTCTATAGCACTGTCAACACGGTGGTACAGTGCACACTGACAGAGTGTGCAAGAACAGAGGGTCACAGGTTCAAAGCCCAACTGGGGCTAGCACCAACGACGTTCCCTCTGCCACCAACAATTCGGACAGGCTCCCGGCCACCAGGCTCCAGGACTAATCAGGGGAATGGAGTCCTACAGGGCTGATGACCCCACCAATAAGCTGCTGACCTTACAGTTGACCTGAGGTCCGGTAACACTGGAGGGATGTTTGCTGGGTACAGCAGTTCACCCCCTTCCCAGGTTGCGGTGAATGGCAGTACACACTCATTTTTTATTGTCGCAACCCCCTTATTCAGTCTGCCAAGGGTTACTGGTAATTACCTGCCACTGTGGTATGGTCAGAGTTCAAACTGTTCTACTGCATCTGCAGGCCTATTAGGGTTGGAGTATCAGCCTAGGGTTCCAGCACCGCTCAGACCCCGTTATCCCGCGGCAGTGCCTGCAAGGGCGGCGGTGGGGCAGAGGGCCCTACCCTATATCCTGGAACCTCAACCGGTGTGACCAAGACCGCTGAGACAGTGCACGGGAATTAAGAGACACCGTCCCCATTACATTCCACTCCCAGCGTCTGGGCAAGTCTATGGGAGAAGTGGAAAGAAAGGCCTCAGTCTCGCTTTCTATCTGGCTCAATCCAGATATCTGATTTTTCTGCTCCTAAAGGGGAACAATAGGTACCGGCTCCAAAACCCTACAGGTCAAGTCGGCGCCGCCAAGCAACGAGCTCGGGCACTCAGTGCATCGAAACCGTACGCAGCTCCGCTTCAGTTCTACTCCACTGCACCGACTCCAATACCGTATGGCTCAATCATGTGTGTATATATATATATATATATATATATATAAACTCTAGGCCACCCAACATGGAGTGTAGGGATAGCCAGGTAGTTGGGCAATGTATCCAACCTGAGGGTTCAAGTCCTGCCCAGGACGGCAACCTTGGGCCGGAAGGGCTGGGGCTCTGATCCCACAGTCGCTCCTTGTGATCTTGGGCAAGCTACTTTACCCGCCTTAGCCCACATCCCCGGTACAAGCGTTATCTGCCAAGTTGTAATGCCCTGCTCAATGAATTTTCAGTTGTTCAACGTAAACCAGCAGCAGTGTAGCACAATGGTTAAGACACTGACCAATGATGCAGGAGTCATGGGTTCAATCCCCCACTGTGCCTAATGAAGACGGCTGGCTGAGGCATTACCTGTCATAGGCGATATTGCCCCAATGCCTACTGGCACAGTATGTAAGAATATATTCAAGGTCATAGTGAGGTCACATAGTAGCCTCACTCACCTGACCCGACTGAGGGTGGAATAACACCACCCAGACAGCAGTTTTCTCACTGGTACTGGCGTCTTCTATTCCCCCCCCCTGAACACTTGGCACGTATGCCCTCGTCCCTGTCTCCCTAGTGCCGAGATCCTGGATCGACACCTGTCAGAGGTGGGCACAGAAGCCCCTGTCGTCCTGCGTTGCCTAGACCAATGTCAATCTGGGCACACCTTCACTTGGCCGGTGCCTTGAACCAACCCCTGAGGTATAATCATTCAGGGTTCAATAACGCTCAAGCGCAAGCCGCTTGTGCCTCTTACGGTGATCTAGCCTCTTCACGCTACCGTGAAGATCTAGGGTCAGGGCTCATATAAGGATCAGAAGTTAATCTCGCTGACGCTCCTTAGGGTTCGGAAAATCCTACAACTCGCCCTATCACCAGCACTCGCACTAAGGAGCCACCCCTTCCTGGCATGGTGGTCGGTGTGCACTGACGGTGTGTTCAGGAGCTTAAGGTCGTATGTCCTAACCCCAGCTGGGGCTCATGCCAACCCAGTCCTCGTCCCTCAACCGGACGTCTTCTCCTGTCTGGTTGCACCAACCTAACCTGGATGTCTTGGCACCGAATGGTCCCCTCCCCTGAACCACTCCGTCACCTCCAATGTAGATCGCATTGAACACTGCTCAAAGGGACCTAATAGCACAGGCTAGCCAGCCTCTATCTGCTCTACATTCCCCTCAGTCAACCACGGTGTGCGCCACTCAGGCTCATGCAAGCTGCTGAGAACACCGCCCTGAGCGTCCTCGCTCAGGCTAACACCGCCCTCAACCTACCGCTGCACGAACCAGGTCAGCTCTTAGTAGCTGCTGAGATCAAGTGGTCGTCGTGTTGAGCGCAGCCCTGTTGCTGTTGACTCTTACGACCCTCTGGTTATCTATCTGAAATAGTCTTCAGTTCCCCCTTAGGCGGCCCATCAGTAGCAGCAAGTGAGGGGTAGCGCAATGGTTAATACACGAACTACTGAACCAGGGGTCATGAGTTCGATTCCCCAGAAGATCAGTAGGTTGTCGGAGGCATTACCCTTACTAGACATTTTTCATAACCGCTACGATGGTATTGCTCCATCTCATCTTCGGCTTCCTACCTCCACGGGCAGCATGTCCATCCACTATTCTTGTTACCGGCACTGGCAACAGAGTAATGCAGTGCACACCACGGCCAGTGCGTTCATGGTCGGAAAGTTACGGGCTCGAGCCCTAGCTGTGGTTCCGTCATCATGTCCCTATTCCCTTCGACCGGCCTCCTACCCCGACAAGCGAGGGTCGGGGAACCACATATCTTATTTTGTACCCCTTGTACGCAGCCCCCCCCTCCCCCCATGCTTCCTGGAGGGAGAGGATTCCACTCTCTGGATTGCATCAAGGCCCTGTACCCCTACTAACTGAACATCCTGCACAGTAGAAGCCTCATCTTGTTGGAGCACAGCTTAAGGGAAGAGCATGTGACTACAGGTCAAGAGTTCCCTGGTTTTCACCCAGGTGCTCCTTCCCAGCTCTTCTGCAGTAATGCACCACTTGCGTCTACCTCAGTGCAGATGCCAGCAGAGATGCGCAAGCATGCAGGAAATGAGGGCACACACCCTGAATTCAGGGTTTCACTGGACTGCCAAGCCCGGAACAGGGCGGTGCACAGCTTTCCGTCCCAACGGTGACCAACGCAGGTCACATACAACACTGGCCAATTCAGGTCATGTCTCCCCATACACAGGCCTCCAACAGCAACCTCCGGGTCCCGATGCCCTGCTGCGCTATGGTTCTCGACAATTCTAAATAATTAATATTGGAGGCGCCCCTCTTAGTGGGGCATTCTCGCACCACTTGCACCGTTACTCCATTCTCGTGACCAGCGTTATTGTGGCTGGTCTTCTCCGGACTGCCCTACGGGCCTATGTCTTGGTCATCTCACAAGGGTATCTCGGTTTCCTCACTAGTGTGACTTGTACTGCACCCCCGGCAAGTGTGTCTGTTTACCTCACAAGTGTGCCTTGTGCCGCTGCACCACAGGCGGCCTGCCAGCCTAGCCCGTAGTCTAACCCGAACAAGTGCCTCAGCCTCCCCCCTTTCTAACGCAGCTCTGACAGCTTGGGAGGCACCACTTGTGGCTGACTCATCCTGCTTGTCCTAGGAGAAAACGGAGTTACTTACCTGTAACTGGAGTTCTCCGGGGACAGCAGGATAAGTCAGCCACACATCCTGCCCACCTCCCCTGGAAAGGGTTCGGCCTCCGTCCTGGTGCCCGCCTCCTAGCGGCAAGAGGCTCAGCTAGGGACATACTGGTTAGCTAGGGGCGGGCAGAGGGGTGGGGCCAGTTGGCCCATGCTCAGAAGGGCGAAAGCCCTTCTGAGCTATGGAGAGTACTTCCGTCTCGGCGCCGTCGGATGACGTCACCACTTGTGGCTGACTTATCCTGCTGTCCCCGGAGAACTCCAGTTACAGGTAAGTAACTCCGTTTTTTCTCTTTTTCCCCCTAAACCCTCCTCCCTCCTTTCTCTGTTGGTAACACTCTTATACTTCCTGTTTCCTCAACCCACAACCTTGGGGTCATCGTTGACTCCTTCCTCTTCTTCTCTACACATATCCAACAGATAGCTAAAACCTGTAGTTTCTTTCTCTATAACATTAACCAAATTCACCCCTTCCTCTCTGAACACACTACTAAAGCTGTTATCCATTCTTTGGTCACTTCCTGGCTTGACTATTGTAACCTCCTCCTTGCTGGTCTCCCTCTGTGTCATCTCTCTCCCTTTCAATCTGTTTAGAACTCTGCTGCGCAGCTAATCTTCCTCCTACTCCAATATACTCATATAACCCCCCTTCTCAAATCACTTCATTGTCTCCCCTTCCTTTTCCGTATCCAATTCAAACTTCTCCTTCTGACCTATAAATGCATTCATTCTACTGCTCCTCACTACCTTTCGTCTCGTATCTCTCCCTAACCCCTCCTCGTGAACTCTACTTTTGTAGCTAACTTCTCTTTTTGCCCTTTTTTTCCACTACCAACTCCAGACTTTGCTCCTTTCACCTTGCTGTTCCTTATGCCTGGAACAAACTACCTGAGTCTGTACAGGAGGCTTCATCTCTGCCCCTTTTCAAATCCATGCTAAAGCCTCTCCCCTTCGAGGCTGCTTTTGGATCTGGATCCCTTGTTCTCCTTGGTTTTCTTACCTTTCTCTGTTTGTCCCTTGTTCTCAACTTTTGTATTGTCTGTCTTGATTAGATTGTAAGCTATAACAAGCAAGGACTGTCTTTTATATGTATCTGTACAGTGCTGCATATGTCTTGTGGCGCTAGATAAATGATTAATAGTAGTAGTAATTGATCTTTGTTCAGTTTCTGCGATAGGTTTATTAATGTTATAGGGCCCACTGCAATATTTACAGCATTGCCTTTTCCTGGAGAGATCTTTGTTGTGCGAGTTTTGGAAGTTAGTACTGTTGGGGTATGATAGATTTTGCTCTATAGATCCTGAGTGACTTTAGTAGTGTTTGTATTACTTCACTATAGTGGTTATTTTAGAAGCCTTATTCACAATTTACATGGTATAATCTTGTATTTCCTCATCATCCCGTAAGTCCATTCTAGACGTGTGGGTTTGTCATCCTACCAGCAGATGGAGACTGAGAACCACTGATTTGATGATATCACCCTATTTATATATATTAAAAAAAAAAGAGGCTGAGAACTAAGCAATACAGTGGTGTCTCCCTGTTCCTGGCTTGGCTACGTTGAGGGCCTGCATTGTGGTGGACCCAGAGGTGCAAACCCAGAGGGCCAGGTCCCTCCCCTCCCCCTGCTGTTCTTAGCTGCAGGCTTTTTTGAGGTGAGGTTTGTCCTACCTCAGTCCCTAGGCAGCCTTTGCAGGCAGAGAGACCCTACTGGGGGACATGGCCCTTTAAGATGAAGAAAAAGTAAAATAAAGAAATAAACAACCGAAGGGCAGCCACAGTGAGCAAAGGGCAGAGCATCAAACTTGCCTGTGTTGCACTGAGAGGCAATTGGGGCAGTACGGGAAAGTAAGAAGTACTGTTGCCAGCTCAAGAGAGAGGGGGGCCTGACGCAGCATATCGACCCAGTGTGCAGGCTGCATGGCCAGTGGTAGCCACCCGAATCAATTGTCTAACTCTGTTTTCTGCCACGGCTGCAAACTGGAAGGCCATGTGGCTGAGAGACATATTCTGCAGCCGGATCAGCAGTCAGAGGAGGCAGCAGGGACCGTGGCTGTGGTAGATTTGAGTTCCCTTCAAGTGCAGCAGGCTCCAGTTTTTGGCAGGAAGCATCATTGTTTGTTGTGGCCTGCTGCAGCCATTGGGGAATCCCAGGGGGCCTCCAGCTTGCCCTGTGATATTAGGTTCATGCATAGAGGCTTCAGGGGAGTTGTCAGGAGCTTCAGGAATACCCTTTTCCCTGAGCTTTGTGCTGCTTTTTCACCAGGCTTTTTGCATGAAGCAGAACCTGGTGCAAGAGGTCTTGAAAGCGCCAGCTGCAGTTTCTGGTCAGGATGATGTGCCAGGGCCTGTGTCCAAGTGACCTCAAAGGGACCTGGTAGAGAATCTGGAGGATCAAATTTTGGTGGACTCGGGGGGGGGGGAGTTTGGAAGATGTCCTGGGGGGGGCCATCGGACGGTTTTAGATGATTCCCCAAACCTAGAAGAGGGCAAAATTCCTCCAGGTGAGATTCCTACGGAGGTGAGAGTCTTCCACAGGGGCGAGTTGGTAAGTCTCATTTCCCAGTCTATGGCATTGTTTAACATTTTGGAGGACCTTCCGGTGATGAGTATGGTGGAGGACACCTTGCTGGAGGAGATCCTGAAGCCACTAAGGTCATTCCTGCTGTATAGGGTCATCAGAGACATGATTGCAGCCAAGTGAGAAATGCCAGAGTCTAATCTGCGTGTTCGTAGATCCATGAAAAGACTTTATCCTATTCTGGTGGAAGGTAAGGAGCTTTTCCGTTTTCCTCACAGTGGATGCGCTGGCGACAGCAGTCACCAAGAAGACTACCGATCCATTGGAAGGTGGTGTGGCTCTGAAAGCTTCACAGGATAGGAAGATGGAGGTCACGTTAAAGCAGTCTTTTGAGATATCTGCATTGGCCCTTCAGAAAAGAAAAAAGATGGCTGAGGGGAGATATGATAGAGGTCTATAAATTAATGAATGGAGTGGAACGTGTTATTTATGCTATCAAAAAGTAGAAAGACTAGAGTACACGCAATGAAGCTACAGTGTAACCCATTTAAGACTAATAAGAGAAAATATTTCTCCTGGAACAAGCAGGAAGTCAGTCCTCACATATGGGTGATGTCGGTGCCATTGGAGTCCACATGGTATCCTCTCCCTGGCACCATAACGAAAAAGTGCACAACAAAAGAGCACCAACAAAACAGCAAGCTGTCAAATAAATGCACAACATTACATTGCAGTGTAAAATAAGGGCAAGTCAACACGGCGTATGATAAAACAAAGTAATCTTTATTGTCTTTAATTGAAAGCAGTATGACCACATATCAATATTATTGACATTGCCATGTAAAAACACTGTATAAGAATTACAGCATGATCCTGGTCTTACAGTATAATTAAATATCAATATTATGGGCTATTCCACTTAAAATTTCTTTTAAGGATATGTTTTCATAATCTTTGATCAGTATTTCAAAGTGCCTATTGAGTTGTATATATTTATTCTTTGCTTCTTTTATACGATAACCGGAATGAAAACACTGTATAAGGATTTCATAATGATCCTGTTCATTTCGAAATTGCTCAAGAAGACAAAGTATGGCGGCAATCTATAGTTCTTTGAAAAGCCCGGTGTCATGCTTCCACAGAGTTGTTGGAGTGTGGTAAATGTTCCGTGACAAAGCCATGTACATTCTACATTGCTATTGGGAAAAGCGGTGTGCCGTGGATGGTGACGACGCTGATGCCTGCTATGGTTGTCCTCCCAGTAGCCAATTGTTGCTGATAAGTGCCGTCGAGTCTGTGTTGACTCATGGTGACCCTCTGGATAGTTGTCCTAAATTGTGTTCGATCTTCAGTCAGACAGCTCATTGTTGACAGACTAGTACCCGTAGCTGCTGTTATTGTATCGATCCATCTCATTGCTGGCCTTTCTCTTTTGCGTTGACCTTCTACCTTGCCAAGCATGATGTCTTTCTCTAATGATCTCTCTTTCTCTGATGATCTCTCTCTTCGCATTATGTGTCCAAAGTATGAAACTCAAAGTCTTGTCATCTGATTTTCTAAAGAAAACTTAGGTTTGATCTCTTGTACTGACTGGTTTGTTCTTCAGGCAGTCCATGGTATACACAGTATTCGCTGCCAGCACCATAATTCAAAGGCATCAATTTTCTTCCTGTCTCTTTTTCACTGTCCAATTTTCACGTCCATATGATGTTACTGAAAATACCATGGCTTGAACGAGTCGAATCTTTGTATGGAGAGAGACATCTAGAGCTGCTCTTGAGAATCTTGTCTAGGTCCTTCATAGCCATTCTGCCAAGAACAATGTGTCGTTGGATTTCTTGACTGCTTGTTGCTTCTTTATTGATAGTCGATCCAAGTAGGTTAAAGTTGTCCACGATTTCAATTTCTTCTCCATCAACGAACTTAATTGATTTTGCCAGTTGCCATAATCTTTGCCTTCTTTACATTAAGGTGCAGGCCAATTTTAAGACTATGTTCCTTTATCTTGAGAACCAAATGTTTCAGCCAGTAATGTGGTATCATCAACATAGCAAAGGTTGTTGAGTCTTCCACCAATCTTCACACCTCTGTTGTCTTCATACAGTCCTTCTTCTCTGATAATTTGTTCTGCATATAAATTAAACAGGTAGGTGAAAAGTATGCAGCCTTGTTGTATACCTTTGCTGATTTTAAACCATTCTGTTTCTCCATGGACCAGCAGGATTGCGTCAGCCACACCTGGTGACGTCCTCCGGGCGGCGCCATGGATACAGAAGTACTCTCCAAGCTCAGAAGGTGAGCCTTCTGGGCATGCCCAGGTAGCCCACCGTACTGGCCCGCCCCCTAGCCCAGCCAGTCTTCTTCCTTCTGCCTTGCCAGCAAGACGGACCTTACTCTCCTTCAACCAATTCTGCCATTGTCTACAAGACTCATCTCAGATCTACTTAAACTCCAGCATGCCGAAACCAGGCTTCAAGAAATGCAAAGACTGCAAACGAAAAATGATCAGCACAGACACGCACGAGGTCTGCCTTCGCTGCTTGGGCTCTGGTCACATTGTGGATTGCTGCCAGCATTGCGGGAAGATGTCCCCGAGAGCCAGAAAATCTAGGTGCTACGCCTTGCAGGATTTCCTCACCTCAAAAGCAAGTACATCTGCTGTCCAGCCTGCCTCTCCTGTAATTGTCCCGGCTTGAGTTGCGCCCGCTGAGGCCCCTCCTCTAGCCGTGTAGACACTGCTGCGATATCCTCTGCAGCTCCTGGGACCACCCCTAGGGCCACCGGTATCCTCGGGCCCTCTTCTCATCCCACGGCGGCGATTGAAGGCGATTCCCAGCCCGCAGCCTGCCACTCACGCGGCCATGCGGTGCCTAATGGAGGCGGTCATGATTCATCCAGCTCCGCCCACTTCCGGGAATCCAGGAACAGCAGAAGCAGCCCTCAGCGCCGTCTCGGCTCCGCCCACCAGATCGCGGCCCCGGAGAGTCCCATCGGCGCCGTAATCCTCAGCGCCAGCCCTTCTCCGTGCTGGGAGCACAGACGCCGCAGGCGCAGCAAGAGCGCCAGCAGCGACAAGCCGATCGCGCCACAGAAGACGCGGCGCCGATGATCTGAGCACTCGAAAAGAGCGCAGGAGCCTCAATAGCTGCAGCAATGCCTCCAGACGCCAGAGACACCGCTCTAGACGCTCTCTGCACGGACACAGCTCCAAACACCATAAGCGTGATGGCAGCAAGCGACACCGGAGCCCCTCCATTTCATCTCATGGCAGCCACAGGAGCAGGTACAGCAGTAGGTCCAGTCACAATGACTCCTCTGTCATCATTAATTTACTGTCCCAGCTTTTAAGGCAGTCCAGCTCCATGGCACCCATCATGCCTACAGCTTCCTTTCCGGAGATTCCACTTACAGCTTCCTCTCCAGAGATTCTGCAGCTTCCCCAAGATGCGGCTGTTATGGACAAGCAAACGTCCATCCCGGGTGAGCAGCCCCAGGACAATCCCTCCCCGGACTCCACTGCTGAAGAGCAGGACATTGAAGGGGCTGTTGTGGGTTCTGCGCCCGACGAATACTCCACCTCGGACAATAGTCAATCTGCAGTAACGGAGGACCCACCACCCCCTCCGGAGGACCTCACTTACCCCAAGTTCCTTAACAAACTCGCCTCCACCCTGACCTTGAAAGGCACGGAGGACAAAGGGGAACCAGTACCGGAAGTTTTAAAATATCTCGCAACTCCGAAGTCTGTTTTTATGCTTCCTATACACCAGACTCTGCGTGACAATCACCTAAGACTGTGGCAGACCCCGCCTTCCGGCCGGCCCTTTCCCAAGAGGTTCGAATCTAAGTACCAGGTACAACCTGTGCCTGGGTTCTCAACACCCCAACTGCCACACCAGTCCATTGTGGTGTCTTCAGCCCTCAAGCGAATAAAATCATCGTGCACTCATGCCAACAGCCCGCCAGGTCGGGACCATAAGCTCCTCGACGACATCGGGAAGAAAGTATTCCAGGGAGCTATGCTTAATGCAAAAATTGCCACCCATCAGTTCCAGCAAGTTCTTTTCCAAGATGCTTGCATGGCGAACTTCAAGACCACCATCACATCCTTCCCAAAGGAGGCCCAAGCATCGGCATCCGGGGCACTCACGGATATGTCCGAATGCAACATGCACCTGGCCAGCACGACCTTCGACGCTTTCGACACAGCGCTGCGTACTGCAAGCACGGCTATCTCTGCAAGGAGATGGGCGTGGCTGAGAGCATCTGGGCTACGGGACAACACCCACAATGGAATTGCGGATGCACCCTGCACGGGTGAATCTCTCTTTGGCGACAAAGTAAAGGACACTGTCAATGATATAAAAGAGCATTGCACCACTCTGCAAACTCTGGCAGAGGACGGGTTCTAGCGCCGCGGCAACACTCAAAAATCTAATTTTCAACGAAAACCATACTACGTCTCCAGAAAAAGGTACCCCTCCAGCCGGAAATGGCACAATCCTAGTTACAAGAGCAACTCCTACCGCGGTCCCTCACACCAACGCAGCTCCCAGAGAGACCGCAAACAAACAAAAAACAATGCGCCCACGAACAAGAGTGGGCCCTCCTTTTGATGCCAACTCACAGGCAGCCACCCGGATCGGGGGTCGCCTGTCACTCTTCCTGCCACAATGATCACGGATTTCCTCAGATTCCTGGGTTATGCAAATCATACGAGAGGGCTACCGCATGCATTTCGCAGCGCCGCCCCGGCAAAAAAGTCAACCTGTCAGCGACACTCCCCCACACCTGCGCCTAGCAATGACAGCAAAACTGATACACCTGCTGTCTTCCCACGCCATAGAGGCAGTACCCCCGACCGAAAGAAACTCTGGCTTCTACTCCAGGTACTTCCTCATTCCCAAAAAGACGGGGGGCGTACGCCCCATTCTGGACCTCCGCCGACTCAACAAATTTATCATCAAGGAGAAGTTCAGAATGTACTCCCTCAGCTCCATCCTTCCGCTGATCCAGACCGGCGACTGGATGGCGTCCCTGGATCTACAGGACGCCTACACCCACATCCGCATCCACAGAACCCACAGGAGATATCTCCATTTCCAATTACTAGGGCAGCACTTCCAGTACAGAGTCCTCCCCTTCAGACTGTCGCCAGCACCACGGGTCTTCACGAAGTGCGTGGCGGTGGCAGCTGCACATCTCTGCAAGCAAAACGTCTCCATTTTTCCCTACCTGGACGACTGGCTCCTCACTGCTCCCTCAGCCCCGCAGCTTCAGGAGTCCCTACTGATCACCATGAACCTGATCTCCAGCTTGGGATTTGATCAACTTTGCCAAGTCGCACCTCACGCCTTCGCAAAGGCTAGAGTTCATAGGAGCTGTGATCGACACCAGGACGTCGAAAGCCTACCTTCCCGAGTGCAGACTGAACACCCTCACCTCCATGGCGGCCAGCACGGCCACAGCAGGGACTTCCTCAGCGAGGTCCATACTATGCTTGCTGGGCCACATGTTCGCCACGACAGCAGTCCTGCCTATTGCGAGACTGAACATGCGGACAATCCAGTGGCACTTGCGTACCCATTGGAATCAACACGCCCAGCCTCTTTCCACCCACGTCCCTCTGACCCCAAAGGTCAAGGCTCAACTCCGCTGGTGGACGATACCGGCGAACATCTCAGGTGGCAAGGACATCCACGCTCATAAATACCAGGTGATCCTTACCACCGACGCCTCCAACACCGTCTGGGGTGCTCACATCCCACAATTCAGCACCCAGGGAGCATGGTCCCCGCAAGAGAAACTCCTGCACATCAACCTCCTCGAACTAAGGGCTGTCAGATACGCTCTCAAAGCGTTCCTGCCACACCTTCGAGGGAAGTCTATCCTCATCCAAACGGACAACCAGGTGGCCATGTTTTACATCAACAAGCAAGGGGGCACGGCCTCACGCGCACTCTGCACAGAAGCGTTGCGGATATGGTCCCTGGCCTTAAGGAACGGGTGTACCCTCCGGGCCTCCTATCTCCCCGGGGACCAGAACATCCTAGCGGACAAGCTAAGCAGACAGTTGCAGCCGCACGAGTGGATTCTCCTCCCGGAGGTCGCCGACAGCCTCTTCCGGCGCTGGGGATCACCGAGCATCAACCTATTCGCCACGGAACAGAATGCCAAATGCCCCCTGTTCTGCTCCAGGCACCCATCAGCCAAACGGTTGGCAGCGGATGCATTCAACGTGTACTGGGGGGAGTGGTCTCTAGTGTATGCTTTCCCACCGACCCCTCTCATCCCGGCAACTCTTCAGCGGATTGTTCGCGACAAAGCGCGTGCCATCCTGGTGTTACCCCACTGGCCGCGCCAGATGTGGTTTGCTCTTCTACTGCGCCTAGTGCACGGAGACCCAAAATGCCTGCCCCTCAGGCCAGACCTACTGACGCAGGACGGGGGCAACACGAGACACCCCAACCTCAAAGCCCTAGCTCTCACTGCCTGGAGGTTGAACGGCTAAACCTTTTTACACGCCACCTTCCTGCTGAAGTACAGGACGTGGTCCTAGCGGCCAGAAGTCCCTCCACCAGGAAGTCCTATGGCCTCAAATGGAAGAGGTTCAGCTCATGGTGTGCAGCTCAAGGCCTTGAACCCACTTCGTGTCCACTCCCCAACGTCCTGCAATACCTTCGTTTGTTGTCCAACCTTGGCCTGAAGACGCAATCCGTCCACGTGCACCTCTCTGCAATTGCGGCCTTCCATGCACCTCCCGAAGGGGCAAACACTATTGCGGCACTGCCCCTGACAGCACGCTTCATGAAGGGACTGACAAACCTAAAACACCCTGTCAGACACCTGGTCCCACCTTGGGACCTCAACACAGTGCTGCAGCGCCTCACACAACACCCCTTCAAGTCACTCCAGTCCGCCGACATGAAGTTTGTGTCCTGGAAGATGCTTTTTCTAGTGACAATCACATCCGCCAGGAGGATCAGTGAGATTCAAGCACTAGTATCACACCCTCCCTATACGCAGCTACACCACAACCGAGCTTCACTGAGGACCAACCCAAGATTTGTGCCAAGGTGCCATCAGCGTTCCACGTCAACCAATCCATCGAGCTCCCCTCGTTCTTCCCGGAGCCTCATGCTTCGGATGAAGAACGACGCCTCCACACCCTTGACTGCCTCTGGGCCCTCAGGATCTACCTGCACAGAACGCAGCCTATCCGGAAAGGCGAACAGTTGTTCGTGTCTTTTGACCCAAGCAAGCGGGGCAGACCCGTCAACAAAAGGACCCTTTCCCACTGAGTGGCCGCCTGTATCTCCTATTGCCTTTACCCAGCGGACGCACGAGAGCAACTAACAGTGGGGCCTCACCAGCTCAGACCACCTCTATTGCCAACCTTCGCTCTGTACCCATGATTGACGTCTGCAGAGCAGCCACTTGGTCCTCCCCGCACACGTTCTAGAGGCACTACTGCCTCGACCTCAGGTCTCAGGAGGACTACGCCTTCAGCACGGCCGTCCTCGCCACCGCCAAAGGGGATGCTGGGGCTGCTCCGCCGCCCGGCACTTCCTGAACCGTGGCGCCAGGGATCCTTGCCTGTCTACCTATGCCTTGTTATGTCTGTAGCCTGTTAAGTTATTGCACTGTTGCACAGCCTCTTCCTAGTTATTGCACATTACTATTGTCTTGCAAGTGCTGTTCACTCTGTTTGTATCAGTTGTTGCACTACCTCACTTCATCACTGAGTAAAGAAAATTACGTGACTCATGGTCTCAGTAGTTTTTTCTGACTCTACCTCCTCCACCTCAGCAAACACCTGCAGCTAGGGAGACACCAGGTGTGGCTGACGCAATCCTGCTGGTCCATGGAGAAAGCGGGGTTACTTACATGTAACGAGGGTTCTCCGTGGACAGCAGGATAAGTCAGCCACACAACCCCGTTCCGCCTCCCCTGGAGGAGGTGAATACATCGGCCCATGCCCTAGCCTGGAGGCTAGCTAGGAACACGACTGGCTGGGCTAGGGGGCGGGCCAGTAAGGTGGGCTACCTGGGCATGCCCAGAAGGCTCACCTTCTGAGCTTGGAGAGTACTTCCGTATCCATGGCGCTGCCCGGAGGACGTCACCAGGTGTGGCTGACTTATCCTGCTGTCCACGGAGAACCCTCGTTACAGGTAAGTAACCCCGCTTTCTCCTTGTTCCATTCGAACTGTTGCTTCTTGATCGATGTAAAGATTGTGCAAGAGAATGATCAGGTGTTCTAGTATACCCATGCTTCTTAATGTGGCCCAGAGTTTCTCATGGTTTACACAGTCAAAAGTCTTGCTGGAGTCAATAAAGCACAAATAGATATCCTTTTGGTATTCTTTAGTCTTTTTGAGGATCCATCTCCCATCCACAATAATGCCTCTCGTTCCTCACCCTTCCTCAGAAAGATAGTCCACCAGCTCTTCAAAACATTGAACATCAGCAGCAGTGGGCACAAAACTCATCGCCAAAGTCATTTTCGAGTGAATGCGAAACTCCTTTTATGCCACAATCACTGCCCAAGATGGAATAAACAACCTAATCTGTGCTCTTGGAAAGGTAGAAGTCAATGTGTTAAAACACTCCTTTTCAAAGTCAACCATAAGAGTATCCGGATTTAACAAGGGATGCAGTTCAATAAGCTTTGTGAACAATCTGGTGCATGTTTGCTCTGTTTTGTCACATCATAAGTCATAAATGACAGGAACTGCTGTATTATCGAGAACATGAGGGAGGAGTGGCCTAGTGGTTGGGGCAAGTTGCCTAGGGCTGGAGAGCCAGGGGTTCAAATCCCGCTGGAGGACAGCAACCTTGAGTCAGAGGGACTGGGGTTTCGAGTCCCACAGGTGCTCCTTGTGGCCTTGGGCAAGCCACTCTCCGTTGCCTCAGCTACATAGACATAGATTGTGAGCCCTTCAGGGACAAAGGAAAATATACCATACCTTGAGCTGGTGAAAAGCAGTATATAAGCATTGCTAAATAAATAAATATATACTTGGTAAAATAGTTCAGGAAAGACTTTAAATGTTCCATCAGCAATCCAATGACCGTTTTCCACTAACAACTGTAACTTTTCATTTGTATCAAATAGAAATATTCTCTTCAAATTGCTATTCTCAGAATCCCACAGGATGAAATTCTTGCCGCTTACCATTGTCCTAAGAGCGTCTGGAATTTCATTTTCTTCAAGTTGTTGAGGATTTGTGCATGGCAACTGGTGTCATTTCCGTTGGATGGTTTGCTGTGAAGAGACATATTTTGGAAGATAAGTTGCTGCCTCTAGTGACATTCCATTAGTAGTACACTGCATTATTTGCCACGTTTTTTCAGTTGATATTTTTGCTCTTTGATGCATTCAATCCACAGCTTGTAAAGCTTCAGTCTCCCCAGGATGGTCATGTCCTGTTTTAATGGCTATGAGAGTGGATTTGTAACTTTGACTCGTACCTTGCAACCTATACTTGTGCATCTCCATGTGCTGCTTCCATCTTTAACTCCATCTTTTCTATCATGGTAGCCTTCATGAACTATCATTGTTTTTCCTCTTTCTGTATTGATTGTTTCTATCCAGTACTCCAGAATGAACTTAAGCTATGATTCTGACATTTAAGTTTACTGTTATGAATATGCGTTTTCACAGCAAATCATTCAACGGCAGCGCTGTTAACTTCCACTGTTCTGTGTACTACTGGATTTCACCGACTACCTACTGGATTTCACCGACTACCTACTGCCTCCTACTGGATTTCACCGACTACCGGACAACCTTCCAGGCATTAGTCCTCCCACATCTGGATTTCGCTAACATCATCCTCCACGGACTCTCACAATCAACCTTAAATCCGCTCCGCCTAGCTATGAACGCAGCTGCAAGAGTCCTTTCTGGATCGTCAAGATCTGACCACATAACGCCAATCATGAAAGAACTGCATTGGCTACCACTACATGCCAGACTCCAATACAAGTCAATAGTCCTTACATTCAAAGCCCTAAATAACCACCCCCCTACGCCTATCAGCAAGCTAATCCACAGTACGCCGGGAAATAGAAACAGGAGACCTACAACAATGAACACCTTAGTAGTCCCCAAGATGACGACAAAATGCACAAAGACAACCTCCAACAGGGCCTTCGCCATATTCGCTCCTTTAAACTGGAATGCCCTCCCCCATGAAATCCGAGGCATCAAAAGTCTAGCCCCATTCAGAAAAGCCTTGAAACATCACCTGTTCACAAAATTCTACCCGGAAACCATCCGAGGTAAACACTCAACTGGCAACCTACCTGCATGCCCCAGCTGCCCTAACACCCTAACACAAACAGAAAATGGTTAACCTACACATAAGCCCCACCGCTAACCATCATACGTGTACTAGCCACCCACAAATGCACATGTAACAACTTGATGAGTTAGAGAAGTGTACGTAGTATAAAGTTAGCCTGTACATAGTTTTCCCGGTTTATCCCATGTTTAATATCCTGTTTCACTGTAAGCTCAATGTCGCCTGTATGCATTGTAGTATGTTTCTGTTCGATGTACACCGCACTGATTATAATAGCGCGGTATAGAAGAAATGTTAAATAAATAAATAATACTACTGCTGTTTTGACTTTGCTGCGTTTCGTCAGCACCATTTTGTTACATTCTGCATTGTCGACACGCTCATTGGCCTGCTTTTGTTGTGCGCTCTTTTGACCAGTCACCCCTCTCCCCAGCTGTCAAAGAAAGCTTTTGGGAAATGTATCACACATGCATGGTTCCCTTCCCGCCTAAGGCCTTCTTTGGGGCAAAGAAACAAGTTCTTCATCTGGGAAGTTTGTTTTTGGCCTGACGTTTTGAGAGCAATTGGGCAAGCAGAGCCTGTGGGACAGTAGAAAGTGAAAGGTCTCTTTCATGTCTGGAGTGAATCTGGAGGAGTTGGATATGGCCGTCTGTGGCTTGCGCAGTGCTCTCTCTCGAGACCGTGCTATGAGTTGGTAGGCAATGATGGAATTGAGGCTACGGCAACTGAATTCTTTGTGTAGGATGTTGAGGCTCTGATTGCTCTCGTGGAGAGGGCCTCTTTGTTGGGTGTTTTTTGAAATGTATTTTTTTCAGGCCCTTTGGGGCTTTCTTTATTTCAGCTCTAGATGGCGTCAGCATTGCCTTTGGTTCAGTTTTCTCTTCCTACTGGAGTTCTCAGAGGCTGATGAAAATAAGAGTATCTGGTGCTGCACAACTGCAATGCCCACTGGTCTCATACT
Source organism: Ichthyophis bannanicus (assembly GCA_033557465.1). NCBI lineage: Eukaryota > Metazoa > Chordata > Amphibia > Gymnophiona > Ichthyophiidae > Ichthyophis > Ichthyophis bannanicus. The sequence goes on from CM066036.1 coordinate 795,566,794, forward strand.
GGTATCTCCCCTTAGTGTGGCAGCCATACTACTTCTAGATGAGATAAGAAAGAAAGAAACATGTTTTTTAAAAAAAGATCTTTCCTTATCGCTTCTCCGGGCCAGTCCAGGGAAGGTAGGGTTGTCAATCCCCCTTTAGCAGCTGAGGACTGAAGAAACTTTGAAACTTGCTGACAGGCTAAGACACTCCCCCTGACGTCAGTGTACCTGTCTTTCAGTCCTCAGCAGCTAGAGAGGATTGATGCTGACAGTGCTCCTGTATTTTTCAGGGTTTCTTCTTTTAATTCTGCCTCGATTATAGCTTTTGGCTCTAGCAGGGCTGATAAGACGCTATATTTCTTGGTGCTGTTTTCCCTCTGAGTACACTCAGCTAACTATACATTTTTATTGCCTCCGGCGTTTCTAATTGACAACCCCTACCTGTTTCGGTTCGGCGGAGGAGTGTAGAGCCTACCTTCTCTAGCGGGTCTCTCTAGCTGCAGTAGATTGGTCCTGGGAGCCCCAGTCACCCTCTACCTGCTCAGTCTGCACGTTGCCGCTACTCCCGCTAGCAGCGGGGAACCTCGGCTGTGTGCCTGGACGTCGGCCATCTTCTGAGGTGAGCTGTGTTCGGCGGCGGTCTGTTTTGCAGCGGCGGTCTTTTTCTTTGCAGGCGCGCAGCTTTCTTTTTTCGGGGTTTTTTTCTGGGGATCGGGCTGTTTTTCGTTGGTGTGCCCCTGTTTCCCGGCCCGATTTCAAATGGAGGGGAAGCTCTCTTCCGAGCCAGACAGGCCTCTCATAGCCTCCGAAAAGGCGGGAACGGCGGCCATTTTGAATGAGCCGTCCGTTTTGCCCGCGGGGAATCATAAGTCTGGAGGCCACAGTGCAGGGAAGCGCAAATCCAAATCTGCTAAGGAGGCACCGTCACTCTCTAAGCCTCCACAAAAGGTTCCTGAGCTTCAGGAAGGGCTGTCTGCCTTTTTTTCTCCTGAATTTATTTTAGCTCTCCATAATGCCTTTTTGTTAAAAGCTTCCCAATCAGCCTCTCCTCATGCTGGTTCCCTTGAGTTCAGTCAGCCAGTCAAGGAGACTCAAGACCCTGGGGAAGGTACTTCCATGTCAGGGCTGCAGGCTTCGTCCAGTTTAGACCCGTTGGAACCGCTGGTCAAAGGTCCTCGGTTTTTGGAAGATGGAGAGCTCTTCTCTGACCCTGGCTTCGACGTGGAGGCCTGGGAGCTTGAGGAAGGAGAGATCGCTCCGGGCGAAGATCCTAATGTTTTTCGCGTATTTCGGAAGGAAGAGCTGGGAGCGCTCATTTCTCAGTCTTTTCTGCTTTAAACCTGCTTCTTCCTTCTGTTTCTCAGGAGCCTCTCGAAGATCCTTTGTTGCAAGGCTTTAAAACTGAGCAGCGCTGTTTTCCTGTACACCGTGTCATAAAGCAGATGATTGAGTCTGAGTGGGAATGTCCAGAGGCCTCGCTACGGGGTAGTCGAGCTATGGCTCGTCTTTATCCAGTGCCTCAGGAAGAGAAGGATCTCTTAAAGATGCCAAAGGTGGATGCCTTGGTGTCTGCCGTCACTAAGAAAACCACCATTCCGGTGGAAGGGGCGGCCGCTCTTAAAGATCTACCGGATAGGAAGCTGGAGGTTCTTCTCAAGCAAGCCTTTGATTCCAGCGCGCTGGCACTGCAGGCTTCCATTTGTGGAGCTTACGTTTCCAGAGCTGCCATCCGTTGGATTCAGGGAGATCCTCCTACGGATTCACCGGCTCCTTCTTCCCCGGAGGGTGCTAAATTGGAGTCGGCGGCGGCTTATCTAGCGGATGCCTTCTATGATTTGGTGAGGATTGCTGCGAAGTCCATGGCCTCGCTAGTGGCAGCTAGGCGTTTTCTATGGTTGCGTACTTGGGCTGCTGACGTTTCCTCCAAGTCACGTCTCAGCAAGTTACCCTATAAGGGTAAGTTGCTCTTTAGTGAGGCCTTGGAAAAGATAGTTAAGGACCTCGGGGACTCCAAAGGGGGTCGTTTACCGGAAGATCGCCCTAAGGCGTCGAGAGGAGCTGCCGGTCAACGAGGTCAGGGTAGAGATTTTCGTCGGTTTCGTGGGGCTCGCTTTGCTCCATACCCTCGGAGCCGTTTCGGTGCTCGCAGTCAGTCCTTTCGCGGAGCCCGAGGGTTCGGTAGGTCCTCTTTTGCCACCCAACACACCTCGGCAAAGAAACCGCAATGATGCCTTGCAGGTCCAGGTCCCGATTCCTGTCGGTGGCCGTCTACAGAATTTTTTCTCGGCCTGGACCGCTGTAACCTCGGACAAATGGGTGTTAGAAATCATTCAGCAGGGTTATGCGCTGGATTTCGCTCAACCCTTGGCGGACGCCTTTGTAATGTCTCCTTGTGCTCCCGGTCCAAAGAAAGACATAGTGGCCGATACCCTGACTCGTCTTTTGCAACTCCAAGCAGTGGTTCCGGTTCCTCGAGACCAGTGCGGATTCGGTCGGTACTCGATTTATTTTGTGGTACCAAAAAAGGAGGGATCCTTTCGGCCAATTCTGGATCTCAAGCATGTAAACCGTGCCTTAAGGGTTCCGCACTTCCGGATGGAGACCTTACAGGCCGTCCTTCGAGCCGTGCAACCGGGCGAATTCCTTTCGGCCATAGATCTCACAGAGGCTTATCTGCACATACCCATCAGGGCCGGTCACCAAAGATTTCTCAGATTTGCCCTTCCAATGGGACATTTCCAGTTTTGGGCGTTGCCCTTTGGTCTGGCGACTGCTCCTCGAACTTTCACGAAAGTAATGGTTGTGGTTGCAGCGGCCTTGCGGAAAGAAGGAATTCGGGTGCATCCCTATCTCAACGATTGGCTGATCAGAGCGGAATCCGTCGCGGCTTCCACAGCGGCGACTGCTCGCGTAGTTCAGCTTCTCGAACAGCTGGGCTGGGTCATCAACCAGGTGAAGAGCCACTTGCAGCTGCTGCAGCAGCTTGTGTATCTCGGAGCCCATTTCGACACGGCAAGGGGTCTGGTCTTTTTGCCTGAGGGCAGAGTGCAGAAGATTTTGGAGCAAGTGCAGGATTTTTTGCAGGTTCCCGCTCCTTCGGCGTGGACCTATTTGCAACTTTTGGGGTCCATGGCGGCGGCCTTAGATCTTGTTCCGTGGGCCAGAGCGCATATGAGACCTCTGCAACAGGCCTTGCTCTCCAGGTGGTCACCTCAGCTTCACCCTCTCTCAAGACGGCTCGTCTGTCCGGAGCTGATGCGTCAAAGTCTGTTCTGGTGGATGGATCCCATACATCTATGAGTGGGGGTTCCTTTGCAAGATCCCGCTTGGGTGCTGGTGACGACGGATGCAAGTCTCTCGGGCTGGGGTGCTCACTGTCTATCTCAGATTGCTCAAGGCACTTGGTCCGAAGACGAGAGTTCTTGGTCGATCAATCGCTTGGAACTACGAGCGGTTCGTCTCGCACTCCTTCATTTCGCACTCTTGCTCGAAGGGAAGGCGGTTTGCGTTTTCTCCCACAACGCGGTGACCGTCTCCTATATCAATCGCCAAGGGGGCACTCAGTGTGCTCCGTTGCTCGCCGAATGTCAGGAATTGATGACTTGGGCCGAGGTTCATCTGGTGGCCTTGTCGGCAGCGCACGTGGCAGGCAAAGACAACGTGCAGGCCAATTATATGAGTCGCCATGTCCTCGATCCCGGGGAATGGGAATTGAATGCGGTGGTCTTTCACGATCTTACCCTTCGTTGGGGGCAGCCGGTGATGGATCTCATGGCTACTTTCGCCAATACCAAAGCGACTCGGTTTTTCAGCAGGTGCAGAGAGCGTATGTCAGAAGGCTTGGATGCCTTAGTTCAGCCCTGGCCTCTTGTTCCACTCCTATACGTATTTCCTCCTTGGCCGATGCTAGGTCGCATCATTCGACGCATCGCCCAACACCCAGGAGTAGTGCTCCTAATTGTGCCGGATTGGCCTCGTCGTCCTTGGTATGCCGATCTGGTCCGGCTTCTGATCGATTCTCCTTGGCGACTTCCGGGCCGAGTCAATCTGTTGCATCAGGGTCTAGTTCTCATGCCGCAGGTCGATCGCTTCTTGCTTACGGCTTGGCTCTTGAAGGGAACCGTTTGAGGCATAAGGGTTATTCGGCATCCGTAGTGGCTACTCTTCTGTGTTCTAAACGCTCTTCCACTTCGCTAACCTACGTGCGAATTTGGCACGTTTTTGAGACTTGGTGCGCGCAACGAGACTTTCAACCGATGTCTACCACTTTACCTCATCTACTTTTGTTTCTTCAAGAGGGTTTGGATAAAGGCCTGGCTCTTACCACGCTGAAGGTGCATTTGGCCGCTCTGTCTTGTTTCAGAGGCCCGATACAGCGTCGGCGTCTCTTGCTACATCGTGATGTGCAGCATTTTTTTCGGGCTGCACGACTTATTCGGCCTCCGCGTCGTCCGGTGGTGCCGCCTTGGGATTTGAATGTGGTTTTGGAGGCGTCAGCCATTTGCTTCGGCTTCTTTGGAGCGCTTGAAGGAGTTGTCCTGGAAAACAGCTTTCCTCGTGGCCTTGTGTTCTGCTAGAAGAATTTCGGATTTGCAAGCGCTTTCCTGTCAGGAGCCCTATCTCCAGTTCTTACCGGAGAAAGTGCTCTTGCATACTGTTCCTTCTTATCTTCCTAAGGTGGTTTCCGCTTTTCATATTAATCAGTCTGTAGCACTGCCCATTTTCTCAGACTTGACGTCTTCGCCGATGGATCGGGTTCTTCGAAATTTGGATCTGGGACGCGTCTTGAAAGCTTACCTTCGGGTCACTCGGTCTTTTCGGAAATCTGATCGCTTGTTTGTGCTGTTTGCGGGATCCCGCAAGGGTCAAGCGGCTTCGAAGTGCTCCATTGCTCGCTGGGTCAAGCGCGCCATCGTGGCGGCGTATGAGGCTGCGGGGCAAGTTGTGCCTTCGGGTCTCAAAGCTCATTCCATGCGTGCTTGGGCGGAATATGCATTTGTTCCTCCGGTGGATATTTGTAGGGCGGCGACTTGGTCTTCACTTCATACCTTTGCCAAGCATTACCGTTTGGATGTGCACGCTAGGGATGATGCGAAGGTGGGGTCTTCTGCCTTGATAGGTCTTGCGGGGCCCTCCTGAATTTAGGTACTGCTTTGGTACTGCCCTACCTTCCCTGGACTGGCCCGGAGAAGCGATAAGGAAGATGAAATTAGGCCTTACCTGCTAATTGTCTTTCCTTGAGCTATCTCCGGGCCAGTCCAGGGCCCACCCTTTACTTTCTGCTCGGTCTGTCACGTTTCCTGTTCTTAAGAGTGACAATGTATCAGATTGCTAGGTTGACGTGACTTGGGTGCTCCCTTGCCTTTTTCCGTGGGGGTGGTGATTAAAACGTTTTGGGTTTGGTAATATTTACAAAAAAAAAAAAACACACATTGTGTTAATACTGATGTATCTATATATATGATTTCAGGTCTAGACATTTTTCCTCTTCAACTGCACCCTGTTGGCATTTTCCCGGGGTTCTTCAGTGCTGGGAAATGTGGTGTCTTATCACTGTTATTTTGTTTAGATGCCTCTTTGCTGCTTTGTCAAGAGAAGACTGGTACATTGACGTCAGGGGGAGTGTCTTAGCCTGTCAGCAAGTTTCAAAGTTTCTTCAGTCCTCAGCTGCTAAAGGGGATTGACAACCCTACCTTCCCTACCTTCCCTGGACTGGCCCGGAGATAGCTCAAGGAAAGACAATTAGCAGGTAAGGCCTAATTTCATCTTAATCCTGCTGCAGTGGCTAAAGAAGACATTTTTATCCTGGTAGAATTCAGGATTGCTCCTGCCAATGGGTATGTTTCTCTGGAGGCAGAACCTGGCTCAGGGCCCTTCTGCAGTGTTCTGGTAGCATAGAGGGGGGTAACTCTCTACTTTCCTCATGTCTTAGTAACGTAGGGATGCTCAGGTGTGGAGATTTGCACAGTTCTGGGGCACCGGTCTGACAGGCCAAGCTCCTTTGTTGCCTCCGTCATTAGGTACTGCTTTGGTACGTTCCATACATCTGGACTGGAGGGACGATGAGGAAGGTGAAATTAGTTCTTACCTGCTAATTTTCTTTCCTTGAATCCCTCCAGTCCAGTCCATTACCTACCCTATATTTTTATGGTTTGTGCCCAGTCTTGGGTCAGTAATTTGTGCCCAGTCTTGGGTCAGTAATTTGTGTTTGTGCCCAGTCTTGGGTGGTAATTTTTATTGTCCAACTTGGTCCTTACAGTCTGTGCAGCTGCATTTTTTTTAGAGAGGGGGGGGGCATGGTGTTGACATTGCAGTTGTGAAACGGTGGTTCATTTCCCCTATCCTGAATGTGGTATGGATCAGGAGGCTTCTTCGGTAAGTATAGTGTAGTGTGTACTTAGTGAAAGAGGATCTAATAATCGCTGGTTTTGGAGTCTGCTTTGTTACAGAAATACTGGTGAGAGCAGGGCGGCACAGGACCCTTATACTGTGACATCATCAAACCAGTGGTTCTCAGTCGTCATCTGCTGGTGGGTGAGAATAACCCCAATGTCTGGGCTGGACTGGACTGGAGAGACTTGGGGAAAGAAAATTAGCAGGTAAGGTCTAATTTCATCATATGTAATATTTTGCTATTCAAAACTAAACTAGAATTACTCTGTTATTCAGTACAGAGCTCTATAAATGCATCTCACTCCTAATCTGCTGCAACACCATTACTATTACCGTATTTGGCCTTCATTGTTACCAGCATCATGTTCTAATTAACTTCACTTTTCTTTCATTTACCCAACGATCAGAAAAGAAGACAGGGGCAATAGATGAAGAGACTAAGGCACCAGAGTTCCTCTCTGACGCTGGTTAGTATCGTCAATCTCTGTAAAGAGCACTTGCTGTCAACACTTGTAATTCCACTACTGAAGCTAACACATGACTCTGTCAGTGCACTTTGACGCTATGCAAGCAGCCCTTCTATTTCAGTGTGGATGCCCCCCATCGCTCTGCCAGCTGCCTGCAGCATCCCAGGCTATTCCAGTTGTGAAACCCCATGCAGAGCTCTGTCAATGTACCTCGCGTCCACCTTGCAACCACCCACCCTTCTGTTTCATTACTAAGAACCTCACACACAGCTGCCCTGCAGAATAATCACTGAACAAAATAGTGATCAAGGGTTATCTTTGGTACCCCCTCCTTTTGGACTTATGTGCTCACAGACTCAGACTGAAAAGGCATTATTATTATTATTATTAATAAAGACTTATAAAGCGCCGCAACATACAAAGCGCTGTACAAACATAGAGACAGTCCCTGCTCATCAGAGCTCACAATCTAATAAGACAGAAAACAAAATAAGTTACATAATACAAATAACCAAAATTTACAAGACAAAGTAAGCAAATGTTGATAGAGAAATGATGATGCTCCCCTTCAACGTTTGTCTTCCAGAGTGGTCACCCTGCTTGCCCATCCCTTGTGACAGTTCTGTATTACAGTACTGGGTACATCTACACACATATTGGCTAATTATGCACCTCCCTTATGTCCTGAAGCACTTCCAGCTATTACAGTATTGCGACACCCACATACAGGTCTACTAATGTCTCTCAGTCTTGTGTGCAGTCCTTCATCTCTTACAGTACTGAGATGCACTGGCAAAGCTATGGAGGGTATCTGTCCTCCAGCACTGCTGTTCCAGTTCTGATAGCCATATACAGATACCCAGAGAGCAGCTTAAATTAATTTCTCATAGATTTAGCTAGGACCTTACAGCCTTAAAAGAAAACACAGGACGTTTTTTTTTTTCCTATTCACCCAGGGCACATCACTAGTTTATAGCTCATTATCCCAATTAAGAGAGAGTGAAATTTGACACCACTGTGTGTTTTCTATTAACAAATTATTAACCCTTCACAGGTTGTTAGCAGTCCATTGAGAAGCAAATATAAAAATAACAGCTTAAAATATACCAAATAATCCTAAAGGCCTTTATATTAATTTAGATAGCCAACTCTCTTAACAACTCTAAACAATTAAACTCGCGAATACAAAGATGCACACAGTCTTTGCGCTGAATGCTACATGTATGATTATCTCTCAGATGGTGAGAGGTTGTGAGTGTGCACTCAGTGCAAAGAGCTCCTGGTTCTTAGGGAATGAGTCCCTGGAGGCTAGAGTGGCGGAGAAGCTGAGGCAGAGAGGTATGTAGAGAAGACCTACAAGGTCATACTGTAGTAGAAAAGTCCCACCTCCAGCCTCAGTGCTGCCTTGAAGGAGAGAGATCACCTGGAATTAGAACATCACCTTGGGGTGGCAGGGAATTATCCTGTAGCCAGCACCTGTCCTTAAGAAGATGCAATATCCACTTGCCCCAAGGATGTATCTCTAGGACTTCTGCCCAGGAGGGAAGGGTTAGGATGGCTGTCTTAGCTGGGGCTTTGATCACTAGGCATGTAGATAGCCAAGTGACTGGTAGGCATGAGGAATGCTTGGTCACTTACCTGCCTAGTACAAAGGTAGCAGACCTCACACTGTGTTTGTCCCATGAATTCAGATACTGTTCTCATCTCTACCACCTCCATTAGGAGACTATTCCATGCATCTACCACTCTTTCGGTAAGAAATATTTCCGCATATTGCTCCCTCCCGATGGAAGTGGTGGGGGCAAATACAGCTACAGAATTAAAATGGCATGGGACAGACAGAGTGGATCACTTTATAGCAACAGGATAAAATCAAAATAAGCATAACTATCACTTATATCTGAACAAATGGAAGGACTAGAAAGGGGGACTGTTACTTCTGGAGAGAAATCTGCAACTGTGAGTATATACTTCTAGTAATTTTCTAAAAAGAATTCTTTGTATTAAAGCTACTTAATCTGTGAACCCACTGTTTTTTTGTTGGATCAGTTAGGGCCTAGTAGCAGCAATTAAAGTTTGAATTTAAAACACAGAGGAGAGCTTTCTGGTTACATTTCATACCCAGCAGAGAGCTTGTAGTTTAAATTTAATAGTCACTCAGGGCCAAGTAACAGCAAAGTACTTTTAGTTTAAATTTAACACACAGAAGAAAGCTTTCTGGTTAAATTTAGTACCCAGCAGAGAGCTTGTAGTTTAAATTTCATAAGAAGTTAGAGCCTAGCAGCAGCTAAGAGCTATAATTTAAATCAAATCAGAATTTAGCTTACCTCAGCAGCACAAGACAGGGTACTGTGTAGCAGCCCTCTTTTAATAAGTGTTATTTCCCTCCCTCTCTCCCCACACCACCCTCCCCTGCGATAATCATAGCTTTATAGGTACTTACACATCTTAAAATACAGGAGGTGCTTTCAGGTGAAGCTCATTACCCAAATCAGTCATACACTAAGGACCTGAGATTAATTAAGCTTCAGGTGAACAAGGTATATTAAACGTATTAGGTACAGTTTTATTGGTATAAATACCCATAGCAACCCCTAGTAAGTAAGAACTTAAAGATCTAGACACAAACTTAAACTAAGATGCAGACAGCAGTCCAGCAGCGGGATGGGGGCTTTCCAGTCTTTTGCACTGAGTGTCACATGTATGATTTTCTCCCAGTTGGTGAGAGGTCTTACATGTGCACTAGGTGCAAGGAGCTCTTTTCTCTCAGGGAACAAGTCCGTTCTCTAGAGGCTAAAGTAGCAGACTTGGAAAACATAAGACAGACAGAGAGGTACATAGACGAGACCTACAGGGATATAGTCCTGAAGTCCCACCTCCAGTCTGGCAGCACCCCTGTTGCCATGGAGGAGAGAGGTCACGTGACAGGAGAGCATCACCCTGGTGTGGCAGGAAGTGATCATGTAACTAGGACCTGTCCTCCAGGTGATGTAAAACCCTCTCGCACCGAGGAAGTTTCTCCAGGGCCATGTGCCCATGAGGGAAGGGTTAGGACAGCCGTTATAGTTGGTGATTCGATCATTAGGCATGTAGATAGCTGGGTGGCTGGTGGACATGAGGATCGCCTGGTAACATGCCTGCCTGGTGCGAAGGTAGCGGACCTCACGCGCCACCTAGATAAGGTCTTAGATAGTGCTGGGGAGGAGTCTGCTGTCTTGGTACAGGTCGGTACCAATGACATAGGAAATGTGGTAGGGAGGTTCTGGAGGCAAAATTTAGGCTTTTAGGTAGGAAGTTGAAATCCAGAACTTCCAGGGTAGCATTCTCCGAAATGCTTCCTGTTCCACGCGCAGGACCCAAAAGGCAGGCAGAGCTCCGGAGTCTCAATGCGTGGATGAGACAATGGTGCAGAGATGAGGGTTTTGGATTTGTTAGGAACTTGGGAACATTCTGGGGAAAGGAGGGGCTCTTCCGAAGGGATGGGCTTCACCTTAACCGGGATGGAACCAGGCTGCTGGCATTAACCTTTAAAAAGGAGATAGAGCAGCTTTTAAACTAGATATTAGGGGAAAGCCGACAGTCGCTCAAGAGCGGATGGTTCGGAAGAATGTATCCTTGAAGGATACTACCAAAAGCAGAGAGGTTCCACAAAAGAGTAAAGTAGCCCAAATGCCCTCAAGTATGGAGCAGACAGCTTAAGGATCCCAATTTACCCATGTCTAACAATAGCCAAATTAACATTAATAAAATACATTCTCTAAAATGCTTGTATGCAAATGCTAGAAGTCTAAAGGATAAGATGGGAGAGTTAGAATATATAGCACTAAATGAAAGGTTAGATATGATTGGAATATCAGAGACATGGTGGAAGGAGGACAACCAGTGGGACACTGTGATACCTGGGTACAAACTATATCGTAATGATAGAGCTGATCAAATTGGTGGAGGGGTTGCGCTCTATGTTAGAGAGGGCATTGACTCAGAAAGGATTAAAGTTTTGCAGGAAACAAAATCTGCTGTAGAATCTATATGGATTGAAATTCCATATAAAAGGGGGAAGGCGATGGCAGTGGGGGTGTACTATCGAGCACCTGGCCAGAATGACCAAATGGATGATGAAATGCTCAAAGAAATCAAGGAAGCTAACAAAAGTTACAGCGCAGTAATAATAATGGGTGATTTCAATTACCCCGGTATCGACTGGGTCAGTGTCACGTCAGGACATGCTAGGGAGATAAAGTTCCTAGATGAAATAAATGACTGCTTCTTGGAGCAGCTGGTTCATGAACCGACCAGAGGGGAAGCCATATTAGACCTAGTCCTTAGTGGAACACCAGATCTAGTGCAAGAGATAAGGGTGTTGGGGCCACTTGGCAATAGTGATCATAGCATGATCACCTTTGATTTAATTAGTGGAGGAGGGATAGTAAGGAAATCCACAGTACTACCTTTTAACTTTCGAAAGGGAGACTATGATAAAATGAGGAAAACAGTTAAGAAAAAACTAAAAGGAGCAGTTGCGAAGGTTAAAGACGTACATCAAGCTTGGGTGTTGTTGAAAAATACTATCTTGGAAGCCCAGACCAGCTGTATTCCACGCTTTAAGAAAAGTGGAAGGAAGTCCAAAAAACTGCCAGCATGGTTTAAAGGTGAGGTCAGAGAGGCTGTTGTTGCCAAACAAGCATCTTTCAGGAAATGGAAAAAAGAGCCAAACGACGAAACCTGGAAACAGCACAAGCACTGGCAAGTCAAATGCAAGGCATTGATAAGGCAGGCAAAGAGAGAATTTGAGAAGAAGCTTGCTGCGGAAGCAAAAACGCGAAATAAAGACCTTTTCAAGTACATTCGTAGCAAAAAACCTGTGAGAGAGTCAGTTGGTCCATTAGATGATAAAGGGGTTAAAGGAGCACTAAGAGGCGACAAGGCGATAGCGGAGAGACTGAATGAATTCTTTGCTTCGGTCTTTACTGAGGAAGATGTAGGGATGTTTACCCATGACTGAAGTGGTATTTAAAGGTGCGGAAGAATTGAAGGAAATATCGATACATTGGGAAGATGTCTTACAACTATTAGATAAACTGAAGAGTAGCAAATCACCTGGGCCGGATGGTATACATCCAAGGGTGTTGAAAGAACTGAAATATGAGATTGTAGACCTGCTATCAGTAATCTGTGAACTATCATTAAAATCATCTCTAATACCTGAAGATTGGAGGATCGCCAATGTAACACCAGTTTTTAAAAAGGGTTCCAGGGGTGATCCGGGAAACTACAGACCGGTGAGCCTCACGTCAGTACCGGGAAAAATGGTAGAAACCATCATAAAGAATAAAATTACTCAGCATGTAGGTAGTCACAACCTAATGGGAGACAGCCAACATGGCTTTAGACAAGGAAGATCTTGTCTTACTAATCTGTTATGTTTCTTTGAAGGAGTGAATAAACAGGTGGACAAAGGTGAGTCTGTTGATATTGTGTATCTGGACTTTCAGAAAGCCTTTGACAAGGTCCCTCATCAGAGACTTTTGGCAAAACTAAAGAGTCATGGGATAGGAGGCAATGTATTATTGTGGATCAGGAACTGGTTAAAAGATAGAAAGCAGAGGGTAGGGCTAAATGGCCAATTTTCCCAATGGAGAAAGGTGAATAGTGGTGTACCCCAGGGATCTGTGCTGGGTCCGCTGCTTTTTGATATATTCATAAATGACCTGGAAAGTGGAATAACGAGTGAGGTTATCAAATTTGCAGATGACACAAAACTATTTAAAGTTGTTAAAACCCAAGAGGATTGTGAAAAATTGCAAGAGGATCTTGATAAATTGGAAGACTGGGCATCAAAATGGCAGATGAAATTTAATGTGGACAAGTGCAAGGTTATGCACCTAGGGAAGAACAACCCAAACTATGGTTACACGATGCAAGGTTCCACATTAGGAACCACCACCCAGGAAAAAGATTTAGGCGTCATTGTGGATACCATGTTAAAACCCTCGGCCCAGTGTGCAGCGGCGGCCAAGAGAGCAAATAGAATGCTAGGTATGATAAGGAAAGGAATGGAAAATAAAACAAAAGATATTATAATGCCTCTATATCGTTCCATGGTGAGACCGCACCTTGAATATTGTGTGCAATTCTGGTCGCCGTATCTTAAAAAGGATATAGCGATTTTAGAAAAGGTACAGAGAAGAGCCACCAAAATGGTAAAGGGGATGGAAGGATACTCCTATGAAGAAAGGCTAAAAAGGTTAGGGCTCTTTAACCTGGAAAAGAGACGGCTGAGGGGAGATATGATAGAAGTCTATAAATTAATGAACGGAGTGGAACGGGTAAACGCAGATCGATTGTTTACGTTATCAGAATATAGAAAGACTAGGGGACATGCAATGAAGCTGCAGGGTAAACTATTTAAGACTAATAAAATAATTTTTTTTTCACTCAACGTGTAATCATCCTGGAATTTGTTACCAGAGGATGTAGTAAAGGCTGTTAGTGTAGCTGGGTTTAAAAAAGGTTTGGACAAGTTCCTGGAGGAAAAGTCCATAAACCATTATTAAGAAGTGACCGAAGATATCAATGCTTGACCCAGTACAAGCATTGTGGAACTTGTGTCTCTTGGGGAAACTGCTAGGTACATATGACCTAGATTGGCCACTGTTGGAAACAGAATACTTGGCTTGATGGACCTTGGTCTGACCCAGTATGGCATATCGTATGTTCTTATAAATAGGGGTGACCTACACGGAGAGGTGGGTACACCCCTAAATAAAGGCATTGGGAGGGGTGACCTGCACGGAACGCATGTACACCTACTTTTGCTGCCTTGCTGGGCAGACTAGATGGACCATACTGGTCTTTATCTGCCGTCATATACTATGTTACTGAATCTATCCCCTTTCACCCTCATCCTCTGTCCCCTCTTAGCAGAGCTTGATTTCAATTGAAAGAGGCTCTCCTCCTGTGCATTTATGCCATGGAGGTATTTAAACTTCCAAGTCATACTGCTAGACCAGTCCAGACAAACTGGTTGTGTCCCCCTGCCAGCAGATCTTGGAGACAGAGAATTCCACCAGAGCTCTGATAGGCTGGACCCTGGTGATATGTTCCTACCCCTAGGGGTCTCCCTCTGTATTCCTCTGTCTCCAGCAGATCTGGTGGTCTTTTGTTGTTTTTCCCTCAAAAAATTCCTAGAAATCTTATCTGGGGGAGGAAAAGATCTAGATTTCCCGTTGTTTCCAGTGTGCTTCACTTGGAACCCAGGTGTTTCAGCTGAGCTCCTGTTATTCAGCAGTTGAGCTTGCTGACTGAAAGGATTCCCAGCATCTGGCCATGAGGGCTTGTTAGCTGGACGAAGGGCTCCCTAAAAGCCTTGTGTGGCATTGATTTTAGTGGCTGGGCATCTGACATCGCTTCTTCTGCAGCCCTTGTCTTCACTGCACTACCCGGTACTGAGAGTACAGTCTTTCCTCCCTCCCCCAGCTCCTGCAGCTCCGCGGCAACACAGACAGTGTTGTTTTACCATCTTAAGGACTCTGGTCGCAGCTGGGTCGGTTTTTACCTCCTAACTTCTTCCCTGGGGTTTTTCGTTTTAATTTCGGCAGTTTTGTGTTTGTTTTAAACTCTTTAGTTTCATTTTGTGTGCCGGCGGCCATTTTGAATTGCCGCGGAGCTCCGTTTTTTTGGCGGGAAACCCAGAGCTGCTTCTCCTTGCTGTAACTTCTTCCCTGCATCTCGTTTTTGCTAAAGGATTCTGCTTTGGGGTGCCTTGTTTGCTCAGCGTTCCTGTGGTTTGTAAAAAAACAAACAAAACAAAATGGTGCCTTTTATCAACTCACAATGCCTTCTTCATTACAGAGGTGCATTGTGTGTAACAAAAAGCAGAAGGATTTGCAGAATCTGCTGTGCACATCTTGTTATGCTCACCCAGGTGAGTCTTCGTCAGCCTCGACAGCTCCAGGGGCCTCGGGCTCCAAGTTACCTGTGTTGGATGGCCCGCTACCGTCGTCCTCTCCAGCAGAGGCGCAGGGGGCTCTGCCAGTGACTCTTCAAGCTCCCTTGGTGCCCTCTCAGTCTGGGTTGCCCTCTGAAGAGCACCTCTTAGCCCTGTTCCGTAAAGCGTGGTCTATTTGGCGTTCTGAATCTTCTGCTGCGGCAGTGCCGGTGCCGGTGGCACAGGAGCCTGTACCCCCTTCTGTTAGCCACAAGTGGTCCAAGAGTTCCCGGGGCCTTAAGGGGTCCCATCCTCCTAAAGAATTGCAGTTCCTGCTAGACGAGGAGCATGACCCTGAAGATGACAGATCTTCTGCTGACGGCTCTGCGGAGTCCTCCGATCATGAGAATGGGGAGTATTCCCCATCAGATTCTTCCATTCCAGCGCAAGAGGATTCTCAAGATATTCGGCTGTTCCGAAAGGAGGAGTTATCCGCCCTAATTGGGCAGGTGTCTGAGGCCCTCCGCCTTTCCAGTTTTCCTGAGCCACAACATTCTCAGACTCAGTCTCAGGCGGATCCCATTTTGTAGGGCATTCGTAAGCCCTGTCAGACGGCTGCCTGGGTGAGAATGCTCACAGTCTTGGCAAGTGCATATATCAATATGATTGGCAAGGGATTGTGGGCAATGCAGTCCATTCACACCCGACACAGCTGCTCACAATACTTTAGTTGTGCTCAAGGGTAAAGCCAATAAGATATTTATTTATGGGGTTATTTCTCCCAACACAGATATGCTTGGTAGCACATAAATCAGGTTACTTGCTTTCAGTGTTAAACTTGGAAAAACAAAATAAGGAAAACAACATTTGAACTTGTCAGGCAATCAAAGCAAAAGAAATAAGACCTGGTTGGTAACAAACTGGTCTTTTCTGTAGGCTTTAGCTAATATTCTCTTAGCAATAAATAAATAAATAAATAAAATAAATAAATGTATCAAACAACAAACAAAAGCCACAAAGAAGAAAAAAAACTGTTCTTTTCAGGTTAACTTCTTATATCTTCCCACATAGATTCAGAAGTGATTCTCTCAGCTCACAAGCAATTAGGTAAGGCTCAATTGCTAGCAGTTATCCAGCTGAAACCCCTTAGCTGGCTTGCTTTCTACTGCGTGGCTAAAAATCCTACTCAGGAGCTTTTCTGAGTAGATTAAAGAACAAGTTTGTATTTCTTTGTGATGGTTGCTGTACTTTATAACAGAAAATCACCAAAGGAGTTTAGACAGAGAGCAGTCCATGGAAACAGATTCTTCATCTGCTATCACCCCCTCTTCTTCAACAAGCATGGGTTCAATATCATGGATTGGCACAGATGAATCTCCCAATGGAGCACTTTCAGGAGAATACTTGTTTCCCTGCTGTCTTTCAAGGTTATAGCTAGGGCATAGATCAGTGTTCATACCTGAGCTTCCATTGCTGTTAGAGTTCCTCTTTATATAGCCTGGCCAGTATGTAGTCCAGTTCTTATGTCCAGCCTTCCAATCCAGATCCCTGGACACTGGATCTCTCTTCACATACCTTCTGGCACGGGTCTTAGGGTCCCTTCCACGTGCAGCCGTCTCCCTCACAGGTACCGTCTGGAGATTCCTAGCTCTGCAGCACCATTCCTCTGGCTTTCCCCAGTCCAATGGTGTATGCTGGCCCTTGGAATGCCTCCCAGTATACGTACTGCTCTGGACTCTTCTAGACCTCTCAAAGGCTTTTCTCTTCCTTCTTCCAAATGGTTTCTTTCCCTCTCTGTCCGTCCGGTTTGGCTTCTGCTTCTGATGATCCTTCTCATGAAACTGAGGATATCCAAACTGATCATGAAGATGATGATGAGGATAATTCTCTGTAGAATAAACTCTACCTTTATTCTGCTTAGAGGTGTGCTCCTCCCTAACACAGCGCAGCTGTGCTGAATCAGGCCCTGCCCTTTGAGATGAGTACTTAGGGATTACCTCATAGCCCTCCTGATTGACCACACGTTTCCCCACTTCAGCTCCTCTAATGGCTGTTGGAAACCTGGTGCATTCTGGGACTGGTAGTCTTTTATGGGAAAATTCTGTTTTCTTATTTCTACCAGAACTGACAGGTTGCTTGTTCAGAGTCACTTCACCTTTTCTATAGCTCCTTCCTGAGCTATGATAAGCTTCCTTATCACAGCCCTCAAAGTCCTTTCCATTTCCTCCGGAATTGCAACAGATGGTGTCCCGGGAGTGGGATTCTCCGGACGTTACACTCCGCAATGCTCGTCGCCTTGGTCAGATATGTGTGGTCTCCAGAGGTCCTGGAGCAATGGCTCACCTACCCGAAGGTAGATGCCTTGGTCACTGGCGTTACTAAGCACACCACCATCCCGGTGGAGGGCGGAGCGGTGCTCAAGGATCCGCAAGACCGGAAGGTGGAAAAACTGCTTAAGACGGCTTTCTCATCTTCCTCTCTAGCTCTTCAAGCAACGGTGTGTGTTGGGGGGGGGGGGACGGGACTGACAGCCCGGGTTCTGCTATGCTGGATTCAGCGTCTTCCGGAAGATTCGTCTCTCAGTCGTCTGGAGTCCGCTACAGCGTTTCTGGCCGACACCTTCCATGATTTGCTGCGTCTTTCGGCGCGATCGATTGCAGCCATGACAGTGGCTAGGCGATGGCTGTGGCTCCGTCTATGGGCGGCGGATGTCTTTTCCAAGGCCCGGCTCCCCAAATTGCCCTTTAAAGGGAAGCTTCTGTTCGGAGACAAGCTTGATAAGTTGGTGAAGGATCTTGGGGAAGTTGAACCCCAGAGGTTACCGGAGGATAAACCAAAGTTGTCCTCCCGCCGGGGTTCTCGGGCGCAGACCTTCAAGCTCCTCCCGCTGACTGGGTGGGAAGCCCACTTGGAACTTTGCCGCCGATAGGGGGGCGGCTGGCATTGTTTTATCAGAAGTGGGCGCAAATCACCTCCGATCAATGGGTTCTCGACAGCATTGCTCGTGGTTATTCCCTCGAGTGCTGCCGGTCGATTCCCGAAGCCTTCCTGGTCTCTCCAGCATGCTCTCTCGAAGCGACGGATCATCCAAGCCACCCTACAGCGTCTTCTCTTATGCGCCATCTGCCCCGTACCTCCCAGCGAGAGAGGGCGGGGTCGGTACTCCATCATCTATTTCGTGGTGCCCAAGAAGGATGGTTCGTTTCGTCCCATCTTGGACCTCAAGGGAGTAAATCGCAACCTTCGGGTGCCTCATTTTCGGATGGAAACTCTTCGATCCGTGATTCAGGCGGTGCGCAAGGGCGAGTTTTTAGCGTCGCTCAATCTCGCAGAGGCGTATTTTCATATTCCTATTCGGATCGAACATCAGCGCTTTCTGAGGTTCACAGTTCTGGGACAACATTATCAGTTTCAAGCCACGCCTTTGACTCAGTAAACCATAACTTACTAATTCAAAGGCTAAAACAAATTGGTCTATATGGCACTACACTAAAATGGTTCACATCTTTAACAGACTGGTCACAAGAAATCACCTTCTCCAAAATAATGGTGGTAGTGGCAGCGGACTTGCGCAAGCAGGGGATCCGAGTTCATCCCTACCTGGACGATTGGCTTATCCGGGCCGACTCTCTGTCAGCAGCTCGGGACACGGTCGCCTGCGTCGTGGTCTTCTTGGAAAGCCTAGGGTGGGTGATCAATTGCGCCAAAAGCTGCCTACAGCCGTCTCAAGGGATAGACTTTCTAGGGGCTCGCTTTGACACTCACCGCGGGCGGGTTTTCCTCATGCAAGATCGTTTTCAAAAGCTCTCATCTCAGCTCCATCTGTTCCTTCGTCAAGAGGCGCCTCGGGTTCGGGGCTACCTTCAACTCTTAGGGTCCATGGCAGCGACCATCGACCTTGTCCCTTGGGCACGGGCACATATGCGCGGCTTGCATAGAGCGCTTCTGTCTCAATGGTCGCCGGTGTCGGAGGATTATCAGGGTCGGCTGCCTCTGCTACCGGCGGTCAGGCTCTATCTCCGTTGGTGGCTCCGGCCCCGCAATCCCTTCCGGGGCGTATCCCTAGAGCCCCCGCGCTGGGTGCTGGTAATGACAGACGCCAGTCTCTCCGGTTGGGGAGCGCACTGCGGCTCACACACAGCGCAGGGGACTTGGTCTCCATGAGAGGCGCTGTGGTCCATCAATCGCCTTGAAACGCGAGCGGTGCGCTTAGCCTTGCAGCGGTTCCAGCCTCTTCTGTGACGCCGGTCGGTTTGAGTTTTATCCGACAACGTGACGACGGTGGCGTATCTCAACCGCCAAGGGGGCACAAAATGTCCAGGGGTATCAAAGGAAATGTCTTCTCCTTCCGTGGGCGGAGAAACATCTCCTGGCAATTTTGGCACAACATATTGCGGGGGAGAGCAATGTCAAAGCCAATTTCCTCAGCAGACATACTCTGGATCCCGGGGAGAGTGGGCCCTGGCATCGGAACCGTTTCAGTCCATTGTCCGCCGGTGGGGTCATCCGGCGTTGGATCTTATGGCTTCAGCGCAGAATGCCAAAGCACCGATCTTCTTCAGCAGATGGAGGGACGGCGGATCGCACGGGATAGATGCCTTTTATCTCAGCCGTGGCCGACACATCTTCTGTATGTCTTCCCTCCCTGGGCCATGATCGGCAAGGTTCTTCAACGAGTCCGGGAGCATTGCGGTCCGGTGATTCTGGTGGCACCGGATTGGCCTCGCTGGCCATGGTATGCGGATCTCGTCTGCATGTCTTGAGCGTCTCCTCTGCGCTTGGGGGCGTTCCCGGGCCTCCTGCACCAAGGCCCGATCTCCATGGAAGACCCGGCTCCTTACTCGCTTACGGCCTGGCTCTTGAACACCGCAGATTAGCTCCATAAAGGTTATTCGTCTAGCATGGTAGCGACGATGCTGAAGGCACGTAGGTCCTCGACGTCGTTGGCATACACTCGGGTGTGGCGACTCTTTGAAACTTGGTGTTCGCTACGCCCGGTCTCCCCCTGGCGTTGTGGCATCCCGGACATTCTCTCTTTTCTGCAGGCCGGCCTCGATAAAGGCCTGGCTCTCGGGACCCTGCGGGTGCAGGTAGCCGCCTTAACCTGTTTTCGGGGGCCGATAGTGGGATGCTCTATCACCTCGCATGTGGACGTTTCCCGTTTTCTCAAACGTGTTAAGCTCTTACGGCCTCCAATACGTCCTTTGGTTTCTTCTTGGGATCTCACTCTCGTTCTCCGTGCTCTTGCTGCTTCTCCCTTTGAGCCTTTGAAAGCGTGTACTCTACGGGACTTGACGCTGAAAATGGTATTCTTGGTCGCCATAACTTCGGCGCGCCGAATTTCTGAACTTCAAGCTCTCTCTTTTCGAGATCCCTGTCTGTCGTTTTCGTCAGAGGGGGTGTCTCTTCGGACAGTTTCGTCCTTCTTGCCTCAGGTTCTTACACTGTTTCATGTTAACCAGCCTCTTTTCTTACCTTCCTTTGCGAAAGAGCAGTGTTCTGAACGTCATCGTCGGCTGCGTACAGTGGACCTGAAGAGGATCCTTTATTGGTATCTGAAAGTCACGAATTCCTTCCATACAACCGATCATCTCTTTGTCCTGTTTGCTGGTCCTCGACGAGGGTCCGTGGCCTCCAAATGCACCATTTCTCGGTGGTTGCACATGGCTATTGAAGCAGCCTATTTTCTTCAGCGGAAACCGGTGCCTGCAGGGCTCCAGGCGCACTCCACGCGGGCTCAGGCAGCGTCTTGGGCCGAACGCTCTCAGGTGGCTCCTCTCGACATTTGCCGGGTGGCGACTTGGTCGTTGTTGTCCACTTTTGTCCGTCACTATAGATTGGATGTCTACGCGCAGCAGGAGGCCCGTTTTGGGGCTGCGGTACTGTCGGCGGCGTTGGCCCCCACCTGAAAGTTGGTAGCTTGGGTACTACCCTTTTTGTCTGGACTGGTCTAGCAGTATGACCTGGAAGGAGAAATTTCACTTACCGTTAACTTCCTTTCCTGGAATACTGCTAGACCAGTCCAGGACCCACCCTGCTGTCAGTTACGGTCTTGCTAGTGCAGTGGAGCCGCCGGCCTCTGGTCGTTCTTGTCACGATGCCTGGTCGCTGAAGTCTACGGCTGCGTTTTCTTCTTTCTTAGCAGCCTTCAGATGCTGGGGATGCTTTCAGCTGCCTTGTATATAGTTGATTCGGGTTACCCTTGGGGTGGTGTTCTGGTTCAGTTTCAGTTCTGTTTTTGCATTGGGTTAGCTTTGCAGACAATACAGAGGGAGACCCCTAGGGTCCAGCCTATCAGAGCTCTGGTGGAATTCTCTGTCTCCAAGATCTGCTGGCAGGGGGACACAACCCGTTTGTCTGGACTGGTCTGGCAGTATTCCAGGAAAGGAAATTAACGGTAAGTGAAATTTCTCCATCTCTATCATTTCTCCTCTGTCCTGCCTTATTAAAATCTTTAAGTCTGTCCTTGTAATACTTCACATCCTCTTGTGTTTTAAGAAGACTTTGAGAAGTTGGGAGACTGGCCGTTGAAATTTAATGTTGATAAATGCAAAGTTAAATCTAAATAACTGATTGTAGATAAATAAATATTCAACTTCACATACTTATTACTTTCTTCTTACTTCTATTCATTTATTTATTCTCAGTATTCAATTATATGAGTGCTGCTTCTAAATATGAATGGACATTCCAGCCTCATTACTTATTCGCTGATAGGAGCTTATTCATTGGCTGATAGAAGCCTCCATGCATTACCAATTTGCATCTCATCGCTCTGAGACGTTAGCCGAAGAAGTTTTTTAAATAATTCCTTAAGTCCCCAAACAACTGTGCATTTGAGGAAGATAGTAACATCCAATTTAGCTGATCTTTTTTCACATATGTAGGCTGTTGATCTGAAACATGCTAAACATTATCTCCACCATTTCCAACCACAGCCGATAGTTTTGCTGCTCATCCACAGCTTCATAATGGAATTCTTCTAAAAAAATAAAATCACTTATTAAAAAAAGAAAAGGAAACAAGAAAACCCCAAAATACAGATCTCAACCATACCTGATATGCAACCTGCTCAAACATCCAGAGCACCGTGCCTGTGTATTCATATAAGGGAATCCCAAGGCAGGCATCCAATAAAAATCAATAAAAAAAAAAAATGAACAAGGAGGAAGCCTTGGAGAGCTTCCATTACATATACTCGCCTGCCGCGAACGTCCTCAGAGTCTTCCAGACCCTCTTAGCCAACCCAAGTAGTCCTCATCCAGACAGACAACCAGGTGGCAGTGTTCTGCATCAACAAGCAGGGAGGCATAGGCTCTTGCCTCCTGTGCAGGGAGGCGGTATACTTTTGGAAATTTGCAGTGGCCCATGGCATGGAGCTGCGGATTACCTACCTGCCTGGGGAGCTCAACATGCTGGCGTGGACCATCTCAGCTGAGTCCTCTAGTCCCACAAGTGGACCCTCAACAGGAGGGTGGTGGAGTACTTCTTTCAGGAGTGGGGCACTCTGGCAGTGGACTTCTTACCTTCCCGCACAATGTTCAGGTGGACCGCTTCTGTTTCCACCTAGCTGCAAGGAGCAGGCTGGTGTCTGACACCTTCCTCCTGAACTGGGGGAATGCCTGCTTTATGCTTACCCTCCTCCCCCCCCCCCCCAATTCCACTGATAGTGAAGATGCTTCTCAAGCTGCAGGTGGACAGGGGAACTATGGTCCTCATAGCCCCATACTGGTCCAGGCAGCAGTGGTTCTTGCTGCTGCTCCAGCTCTCTTGTTGGGAGCCGATCCAGCTGGGTTGTGAACCTGACCTCATCTCTCAGGAGGGTGGGACCTTCCTGCACCTGAACGTTCGGTTTCTGGCTCGCACAGTATGGATGCTGAGCAGGTAGTTCTGTCTGTGTTCAACTTGCCAGGGGAGGTAGTGAATATCCTCCTGGCCTCCCGCAAGGATTCCACTCTCTGTTCCTATGCCTTCAAGTGGTGTGCGGACAGGGTGCTGGATCCCTTCTTATGCTCAGTGGAGGGTTTGCTAGAGTACCTTTTGCATCACTCCAACTCGGGCCTGAAGCCCAACTCTGTTCGGTTGCACTTGTGTGATTGCAGTCTACCATCAGGGCATGGATGAGAAACCTATTTCTGTTCAGCTACTGGTGGCCCACTTCATGCGGGACTTGCTACTATTGAAGCCTCCAATTCAGTCCCCACTGGTGGTGTAGGATCTGAATGTGGTCTTGGGTCAGTTCTTGTTTACACCCTTCGAGCCGCTCGCTACTTGTCCTTTGAAGTTTTTGACCTGGAAAGTTGTCTTTCTGATGGTGCTCACCGAGTCAGTGAGCTTCAGGGCCCTGATGGCCCACACGTCTTCATGAGGTTTCACCATAACCGGATGGTACTCTGCGCCCACCTGTTTTCTTGCCCAAGGTTGTCTGTTTTCCATCTCAGCCATTCAGTAGTGCTGCCCATCATCTTTCCTCGGCCTCATGCCGACAGGGTGGAGGCCTAGCTGCACATGCTGGATTGCAAGTGTGCTTTGACTTTCTACTTCGAGTAGACCAGTCTGCACAGGCGCTCTACACAGCTGTTCGCCTCCTATGACCCGAACAAACTGGGCGTGGCTGTCTCTAAACGCATGCTGTCCCTTTGGGTGGTGGATTGTATATCCTTTGCCTATGCTCAGACAGGACTGAGCTTCGAGGGTCATGTCATGGCCCACAGTATCCAGGCCATGGCTGTGGCTGTGGCTAATCTGTGCTCTGTCTCCACAGAGGAGATTTGCAGGGCTGCTATGTGGTCCTCTGTTCACAGCCCACTACTGCTTGGATGTGGATTCCTGGTGTGAAAGTAACTTTGACCAAACTACTCTGCATCTGTTTGGGACTTAAGCTCCCCACCGGCCCTTCTGTCCATCCAGGCTACCAAAAGAGTCTCCCTGATGTTGATGCCTGCTATGGACGTTGAATCAATCGCTTCCCAAAGAGCAAACTCCAATGCTGTTTCTCAGTTCTTGTTGCCCAGGTTGGTCTCCTTTTCGTGTACGGTAACCTGTAGCTTGGGAGTCCCATATGTGAGGACTTCTTCCTGCTTGTTCACGGAGAAAGCATAGTTACTCACCTGTAACAGGTGTTCTCTGTGAACAGCAGGAATAAGTCCTCACAACCTCCCATCTCTCCGTGGAGTTGTTTTTGGCTACTACCTCTTGTATTCTACTGAGGATAAGATGGCATCACGGTAGGCGGGAATGCAGGTGCGCATGCACAATGGAGGCTCCCAAAAGCTTCCAGTGGAAGCTAGGGAGTGTTTCCTCATGGGGCTCTGTCGGGGGACATTACCCATACATGAGTACTTATTCCTGCTGTTCATGGAGAACACCTGTTACAGGTGAGTAACTACGCTAAATTGTTAATAGAACCAATTCCACTCAATCTGCCCATTAAGTCCCATGAGATGCAGTGTTTTGACATTGGAAAATAAAACACTGTTCCCACAATCATTTAGCATTTAGAATGTTGTGTGGTAATCTAACGTTCCACCAGTGGTGACGTCTCCTCCTTACACCTTATGGATGACAGATGTTCAGTGACCCAAGTTTTGAACATGCGGATAGTTTGGCCGGCATATATTTTTTTTCAGAGGGGCAAAGAATTGTATATATCACCCCACTACTACTACTAATTTATATAGCGCTACAAGGTGAATGCAGCGCTGTACATATTTATTTTATTTATTTAAACGTATTTCTATACCGCCTTATCCTGCAATCAAGGCAGTCTGAACAGGAAACAATCAATAAGATACAGGATATAGTGTGTACATGCAGTGAGTAGTGTATGCGTATAGATGTAAGACACAGTCCCTGCTCATCAGAACTTACAATCTAATCAAGATGAAAAAACATCGCAAAACTAGGGACTAGAGTATGACAAGATACACATAAGTAGTGGAAAAGAGAATGAGGAGCATCAGGATCCAAAAGCAGCTTCAAAGAGGTGGGTCTTCAGCCTGAACGTGAATAGGGCCAGAGAAGGAGCCCAACACACTCGCTCAGGTCGTTTGTTCCAGGATATGGAGCAGCAAGGTGGAATGTACAAAGTCTGGAGTTGGCAGTGGCAGAGAAGGGCACAGATAAGAGGGATCTGCCAGAGGAGCGGAGTTCCCGAGGAGGGGTGTCGAGTGAGGTAAGAGGAAAGGTCGTGAGCAGCCACAGAGTGAATGCACTTTTGTAGGTCAATAGGAGAAGTTTGAACTGGATGTGGAAATGGATAGGGAGCCATTGAATTGACTTCTGTATTCTGCTCAAGCTTTCCATATTAAGGAATATCCATATCATAAAAGGAATAGACAATGCTAATCAGGCATTCTTATTAATTTTTCTTGATATAGCAGCGGCCTTTGACTCAGTAAACCATAACTTACTAATTCAAAGGCTAAAACAAATTGGTCTATATGGCACTACACTAAAATGGTTCACATCTTTAACAGACTGGTCACAAGAAATCAGAATTGACCACCAATGGTCTAGCACTTATATCCAAACAAAAGGTCTGCTGCAAGGTTCAGCCTTATCTGCGCTACTGTTTTTAACATATAGATCCAGCCTCTATGCCAAATAATAAAACAATTCCAAGTAGGATATGCCATCTAAACTGATGACATTATGCTATACCTCCCACTCAACACATCTGGACCCATACATGGAACCCATTATAGAATGCTTCAATGAAATAGCTCAATGGCTGAAATCTCATAGTCTTAATATAAACTATAAAAAAAATGATGTACTAATAACCAGAAATCAAAACTTCACACCACCCATTACCATTGAAGTGAAGGAAGCAATGCTTGAAGTTAAAGAAGAGGTGAAATACCTGGGAGTTACAATCGACAAAACCCTTAGTTTCAAATCCCATATTAAACTTGCCACAAGGGCCATATATAACAAAATTAGAATGGAACAGCACCTGAAATCTCTACTGCATAGTATCAAATTTAGAACAGTACTACAGGCCACGATATTCCCACACATAGACTACTGTAATAGTCTCCTATACGGATTACCTAAGCAAACACTACACAGCCTTCAAATGGCCCAACATATGGCAGCTCGCATTATCTACAATTCACGCCAAACAGACCACATAGCACCAATACTTTATGCGCTCCACTGGTTACCGAT
Source organism: Ichthyophis bannanicus (assembly GCA_033557465.1). Taxonomy (NCBI): domain Eukaryota; kingdom Metazoa; phylum Chordata; class Amphibia; order Gymnophiona; family Ichthyophiidae; genus Ichthyophis; species Ichthyophis bannanicus. The sequence continues at coordinate 795,592,732 of CM066036.1, forward strand.
CCATAGCAAAATCAAATACAAAATAATTATGACTACTTGCTAAAGAACCAACCCCTGAGCACCATGGCGATATTCAACAGCAGGACTATGCGGTCTACATGCAATCCAAAATGTGCAAGACCGACAAAATAGTAATACCTGATCCCCCCGACGAGCAAGAGTACCCAGCAGCGCTAACATCCTTCTCTACACCTTCAAAGAAAATTATCGAAGATACCATCTTAGCCCTAAACACTACCACTGCACACACAGATCCTTGTCCGGCATTCTGGATAAAAGACCTGCGATGTGACCTCTCTCCAATTATAGCCAACATTATAAACCAATCCTTTAACACTGGGTTGTTCCCCCCTACTCTCAAGCAGACCTCCGTCAGACCCAGGGCAGGATTTACGTATACGCCATGTACGCCATGGCGTAGGGCCCACAGCCGGCAGGGGCCCACAAAAAAAGAACCAGTTTTTTTTTTTTAAACTCAATTTTAAAAAAAAACCTGGTGGCTGCCGCCGCCGCGGGGCCCCCTCTGCTGCCGCGGGGGCCCCGTCTACAAGCTGAAGCGGTCCGGTCGGGTCGGGTCCGGTCGGGTCTCTCTCCCTCCCTCCCTCGCTGCAGGCTGCGAGAGACGCGAAGATAGAGCGTCTCCTCGCGTCTGTGTTAAGCCCGCAGGGGCTGATGGGAAATACGCTCTCCCTTCGCGTCTCTCGCAGCCTGCAGCCTGCAGCGAGGGAGGGAGGGAGAGAGACCCGACCCGACCCGACCGGACCGCTTCAGCTTGTAGACGGGGCCCCCGCGGCAGCAGAGGGGGCCCCGCGGCGGCAACCACCAGGTGTTTTTTTTTAAATTAAATTTTACTTTAGGCCGGGGGGGGGGTAGGACTGGTAATGGGCTATGGGGGGGGGGTAGGACTGGTAATGGGCTATTGGGGGGGCTGGGGCTGGAAATGGACTGGGGGGGGGTAGGGCTGGTAATGGGCTATTGGGGGGCTGGGGCTGGAAATGGGCTGGGCTGGGCTGGGCTGGGGGGGTTAAGGCTAGAGGTGGGCTGATGGGGTTAGGACTGGTAATGGACTGTGGGCTGTTGGGGGGGCTTAGAACTGGCAATGGGCTTTGGGGGGGTTAAGACTGGTACTGGGCTGTGGGCTGATGGGGGCTGTCTGGTAATGGGCTATGGGGGGGGGCTAGGACTGGAAATGGGCTGGGGGGTTAAGACTGGAGGTGGGCTGATGGGGTTAGGACTTGTAATGGGCTGTTGGGGGGGGTTAGAACTGGTAATGGGCTTTGGGGGGGTTAAGACTGGTAATGGGCTGTGGGCTGATGGGGGTTGTCTGGTAATGGGCTATGGGGGGCTAGGACTGGAAATGGGCTGGGGGGTTAAAACTGGAGGTGGGATGATGGGGTTAGGACTGGTAATGGGCTGTGGGCTGATGGGGGGGTAGGACTGGCAATGGGCTATGGGGGGCTGACTGGAAATGGGTTGATGGGGTTAGGACTGGAAGTGGGCTGATGGGGGGTTAGGACTGGTAATGGGTTATAGGGGGGGCTTAAACTGAAAATGGGGTGATGGGGGGTTAAGGACTGAAAATGGGGTGATGGGGGGTTAAGGACTGTAAGTGGGGTGATGGGGGGGCTAGGACTGGTATTGGGTTGGGGGGTTGCTAGGACTGGAAATGGGCTAATGGATGGCTAGGACTGGAAATGGGCTGATGCAGGGACTAGAAGGGAATGGATGCTGGGTGAGGCTGGAACTAGAAGGGAGCTGATGTTGGGGGAGGATTAGAATGGGATGGGGCTGGAAGAGTAAAATGGAGAAGGGAAAAATATTTTGTGTGGGAGGGATAAAAAATCTACAATTGTCCGGGTATTGGGAGAGTAAGTGGGGATTGAGGATGGAGGGGTAAAATTTGAGTGGATGAAATAGGAATGAGGAAAGAGCAAAAGGAGAAAGATTAGTATGTTAAAGCAGATGTAGAGAGAGAATGGAAAAAAATCTAGAAGAGAGAAGAAAGGACAAATGGACAGCAGACGATGGAGAGTTAGCAGAAGACATGAAGAAACCAGAAGAAAGTGGCTGGAGCAATTGCAGCTAAAAAAAATGCACAAAAGGTAGAAAAATATCTCTTTATTTTGAATTTATTAATTGGAATATGTCAGCTCTGGTAAATGTGCATCATTAACATCTGCGCTTTGTTTAGTACAAGAGCAAATTAATGTATAGTTTTATTTCTACAGTGTTGTACATTCCAAGTTTGGCTTTTGGGATTCCCAGTTTAATTATTGTCTTCCTTTTTCTAAATTGTGATTACTTGTTTGGTGATGGTCTATGTTCTGCATGTGTAACTGAGCTGAGGTGTTCTGTTTATATAATTCCTATTTGACATTGCCACTTGTTCTCTTTCCCCAGTAGGTCATGTATTGTTGTTCTCTGAAATGTATTGGTTTAATATTTGCAGTGTTGCCTTTTGATTGGTAGAGTATGGTGCTTTGTGAGTCCTGGTAGTGCTGTTAGGATACGGCGGGTTTACTATGGGCAGTGTTTGTAGTAGTTCCTAATGTGTCTGGCAGTTGGCACTGGATTATAGTAATGTAGAAATCTTTTAGTCTTTCTTTATCCATACACTCATTAAGAGGCACGTTTACTAAAAGTTAGTATATGGTAACATTATGCAAATATTTATGCAAATGAGGCCCCTTATGCAAATGAGGTCCGCACCCCCCTTGGGCCGCCCCTGCTGGGGGCCCACAATTTTTGTTGGCGTAGGGCCTCACTCAAGGTAAATCCGGCCCTGGTCAGACCTCTTTTAAAAAACACCAAGCTAGACCCCCAAAAGGTAGAGTCTTACAGGCCCATATCTAGTATACCTATGCTCACAAAAATCATTGAAAAAGTAGTGCACAGGCAATTACAGGATCATATTGACACTACTGCCCCACTAGATCCATCCCAACATGGATTCAGAGAGTCACATGGAGTGGAAACACTACTCACAGCCCTTTTCAACAATATAATTTCAGGCGTTGACAACATACGACATGGTTTCGCACTCATCTTTTTAGATATAGCAGCAGCTTTCGACTCTGTATGCCATGAGATTCTCCTCTGTCGGCTAAGAGAAAAAGGTATCAGCGGAACAGCGCTCGAATGGTGCAGATCCTACCTGTCTGGAAGATGGCAGCATGTTCGAGCAGACGGGGCTACATCGGAACCATTTCAACAGAGTCAAGGAGTGCCTCAAGGATCCTCCCTATCATCCTTGATGTTTAATATATACATCCAACCCATCTGCAACATCATTAGATCCTTCAATGTTAGTTGCATGATATATGCTGACGATGTGCTGTTATGCATGCCAGTATCATTGGATAAACTAGACCTCGCCCCTCTGATTAATTGCTTCAACACCATATCGGAGTGGCTCCTATCACAAAATCTGCGAATCCAACACAAGAAGACTAAGGTTCTTTTCATCTCGAGGAATCCAAACTTCATACCACCCAGCTGTGTGAAGGTAAAAGATGCTGAACTACAAGTGAAACCTGCTATACTTTACCTTGGAGTGACGTTGGACCAAAATCTCGACATGAAGAAACACATAGCCAATACCGTAAAGGCGATCTACTTTAAAATCAGATCCCTCAGACACCTATGCCCGTTACTCGAACCAGATGATTTCCGCACCATTTACCAAGCCCTGATCATTCCCCATTTCGATTATTCAAACTCCATACTACAAGGGCTCCCCCGGTCCACCTTGAACCCCCTGCAACTTGCTATGAACAGTGCAGCACGGGTACTCTTTGGGGCATCCAGGAGAGACCATGTGACACCCCTCCTGAAACAGTTACACTGGCTCCCCATTCAAGCCAGGATCATTTAAGACCTTGCTGATGACTTTCAAAGCTGGCAAGGGGCTCTCCTCCTCCTCTCTATCTGACCTCATCCAACCACTTGCACCTAACAGACCAAGAAGAACCGCAGAGTCAAACATGCTAGCAATACCAAAAGAAACAACAAGATGCACCAAAACAACAGCTAACAGAGCCTTCCGACTCTGTGCCCCAAGTCTATGGAATACCTTACCTGCACATATCAGAGCAATCCCCAACTTGAGCCAGTTCAGAAAGGCCCTTAAACATTTCCTCTTCATCAAATATCTCACAGACAGCTCCGAACCTCAGTCCCACTCGAATAGCGAGCACCTCAACAATAGTAGTAGTCAAACAGGCAAGCCCTCGCAACAGGCGTCCCCTACAATGTAAAACACCAAACAGTATCCTTTCTCATTACACTTCCTATGTATATAGTTTACCCTGTTCTCCAAGTTCCATTTCCTGTTAAATGTAATGACCAGACATATGTAATTTGTTGGATGTTTCTGTTCCATGTAAACCGCGCTGATGGCAAATAGTGCGGTATATAAGAAATGTTAATAAATAAATAAAATGATCAGAAATATAGCTCCCACAACCCTGTCACAATTAATAAGGACTATGCCTAATGATCGCCAACGTAGAGGACAAATGATAAATACACTAGTAATCCCAGCTGATTACTGCAAAACCAAACACACCAGTACTAGAGCCTTTGAATACTTATCTCCATCATTATGGAACACTTTGCCAGATAGAATTAGAGCTATAACCAACTTTGCTGCCTTCTGGACCCAACTTAAAACATTTATTTTCATTGAGCACTTTGGTAGCAACAAAGAAAATTCAGTCACTGACCCAGCATAAAGCCAGAAACCAAATCAAAATTCACAAACTCTTTCCTTCTCCTTCACCCCCCTGTCAGGTCAAATGTAAAACTTAATTTTGGATACAGATAAAATATTCTCAATTTTTGGAGCATATTGTACTATGGGCTCATTTTATCAATGACAGCATTAGACCACACATCACCCACGTGTAGAGGTCCCATAATAGCTGAACTCTCTTCATTATGCATTTCATCCCGAAGTTTAGAATGTACAAAATAATTTCTCAAATTTCGGCCCTGAGTAAATGCAAAACGAGGGACCTCTTTAAAAATTGGGTGCACAAGTAATACTCCCCAGTGTCAGAATTAAAGGCAATATGGAAAGCTTGAGCAGAATATGGAAGTACACATACTGGAGTTCTAGCCCCCTCATTATCTCTTGGCTCAAAAAGTAGCTCCCGATCGGCATGCTTTGCCCTTTCATATGCATGGTATATAGCCCTCATTGGGTAATTTTTATGTATAAAGTTTTTTGTTTCATCCAAATAGACTGCACCCAAAACTCCTCCTCTGTGGTGCACAAGCATCAGAGTCGAAGAAACCATCCCATCAGTATGTTCTCCTTCAAATGTCGAGGATGAAAGCTTCCAACCTTCAAAAGACTATTGCGATCTGTGTTTTTTTTGTATATAGACATATGAAACACATCACCACGTAGCCTAATTTCAGCATCCAAAAAACGGATGACAGTGGCTGAGATCTGTGGGGTAAATTTTAAGGTGATTACTAACACCTTTAATCCAATCTAAAAAAATGTTCATCTATTGTTCTGACACTTTCCAAATGAAAAATATGTAATTGATAAAATGAAGCCATAGTACAATATGCTCCCAAAACTGAGAATGTTGTATCTGATTCTCCTCAAAATCTCAGACAGACACACCACTGCGGAAGCCACAGTAGCTCCAATAGTTCCCATTGGCACAACCATTCTCCAGAAACAAGCAGGAAGTCAGCCTTCACATATGGGTGATGTTGGCACCAATGGAGCCCACGCGGAGCAATTCCCCAGCTTTCACAGAGAGCCTTTGGGAATGCTACCATGCATGCGTGGTCCTCTTCTCGCTCAAGGGTGCCATCTTGCTGTCTCCTTTTTTCCGCAGAGCCCAACAGACGCTTGTCCTGTTTCCCCGGTAAAATCCTCTAAAAATTAACCTTAAAAGTTTTTTTGGTGTTTTTTCCGGTTTGTGTACCGGTTCCTCTTCCTGCCCTGAGCCGGTGCGTCCCAAATGCCATCCTCTGCTCGTCCCTTCTTTTTGACGAGGCTCACCTCAACCAGTGTTTGCACCCTATTTTGCCTGAGGGTTGTCTACTCCGGCCAGGTGTCTCCCACCATGTCCCCCGGTGGATTCAAAAAGTGTGACTGCTGCGGTCAAACATGTCTGTTACAGACACCCATGACTGCCTCGGTCCAGACTACGACAGTTCCACCTGTGCTCGAAGTTCCTGTCCCGCGCTGCCTGTGATGGCTTTGAGTTGCCAGCCTAGGTGGCAACAGCTGGCATTGATGCCCGGCACCAGGCCTGCTTGCAAACCTCCGACCTCTAGCAATTTTTTTTGCACCCATTGCTAGATGTCCCCTGCACCGGGGAAAACTTATTTGGCAGACCCATGGCCAGCAAGATGGCCGAGATTGAGGCTGAGGTCGTGACCAGGCAGAGGCTCTTGAAGATCTCGACCCTCTCCCGAAAGAGGTCTTTTTTTCACTAGGGCCATTATCAACCCTTCTCGGAGCAGCAACAGCAGGGCCCTTAGCCCAAGAATCAGGGCCACAGGCCAAGAAAGCCAAAGGCTCAGAAGCCTCAGCTCCCAACTCCCACCCAATCTGGGGGGAGCTTTTGACTACCCAGACAGGGCTTCCTCCCCCCTTGGGAGACCCTTCCCAGCCCACAGGGGGCCGCCTGGCACTCTTTGCCCACAGATGGGCCGGGGTCACCACAGACCAGTAGGTCTTCCAGGTGGTAAAGGAGGGCTCCGGTTCCAGCAAACACCACCAGGGTTCTTCCCAGGAGAGCCGGTGCAGCCTTTCCTTCACCAGACCTTGCTCACCTCAGAACTCGCAGGCCGGCTCACCTCAGAACTCGCAGGCCGGCTCACCTCAGAACTCGCAGGCCGGCTCACCTCAGAACTCGCAGGCCGGCTCACCTCAGAACTCGCAGGCCGGCTCACCTCAGAACTCGCAGACCGGCTCAAGGACAGAGCGTTAGAACCTGTACCCAGACATCTGTGGGGAAAGGGCTTCTACTCCAGTTATTTCCTTGTTCCCAAAAGAACTGGGAGCCTCGGGCCCATTCTGGACCTGCAAAACCTGAAGATGTTGGGGAGGAGTGGCCTAGTGGTTAGGACAAGGTACTTCGGGCCGGAGGGCCGGGGGTTCAAGTCCCACCTGGGGACAACAATCTCAGGCCGGAGGGACTGGGATTTCTAGTCCTATAGGCACTCCTTGTGGTCTTGGGCAAGCCACTTAACCCTCCATTGCCCATGTTCCCTGTAAGTATTAGCGTATGTGTGTCATATCCCCTCGTGTTAAATGTATCTCCCAATTGACCGCTTTGACCCGGTGAAAAGCGGGATATAAATACAGCTAAAATAAATAAATAATAAATGTTTCTGGTGAGAGAGAAGTTCAAGATGCTCTCCCTTGGAACACTGCTGCCCTACCTCCACCAGGGAGATTGGTTGTGCTCCTTAGACCTGAAGGATGTGTATACCTACATCCTGATCCACCCCACCCACAGGCAATTCCTAAGGTTTGTGGTGGGAGGAGAGCACTACCACTACAGGGTACTTTCATTCGGCCTGGCCTCCTCACCAAGAGTCTTTACAAAGTGCCTGGCAGTCGTGACCGCTTACGTGTGCCTGCAAGGGGCCTTTGTCTTTCCCTACTTGGATGACTGGCTCATCAGAGGCAGAACGGCCCTAGAGATCAGCCATGCTGCAGGGTGAACAATCTGCCTCCTGTAGCACTTGGGATTCGTCATCAACTACCTCAAATCACACCTCTCTCCAGCCCAAACCTGGAGTTCATAGGGGCCCAGTTGGACACACTACAGGTCAAGGCCTTCCTCCCGAAAGAGAGGGCACATCACCTTGTACAATTGGCAGGAGAAGTGCAGGCTCACCACTCGATACCAGCTCGCCGCCTCCTCCGCCTACTGGGTCACATGGCCTCAACAGTCCACGTTACACCCCTAGCCTGCTTGCACATTCGGGCAGCCCAGTGGTGCCTCCGCTCTCAATGGACTCAGGCCACGGACAGATTGCGGGACAGAGTCAGGGTTATCCACCAACTGGCGGCCTCCCTCAACTGGTGACAGTCCCTACGCCACCTCCAAGCAGGGTTGCCATTTCATGCACCTGTGCCTCAGAGGGTCTTGACCATGGATGCCTCCCTCCTGGGTTGGAGGGTGCACTGTGGAAAACTCCACACTCAAGGTACCTGGTCTCGAGGAATCCCTCTTTCAGGTCAACCTCCTTGAACTCAGAGCCATCTTCCTGGCCCTGCGAGCATTCCGTCACCTGTTGTGCAATCAACCTGCATTGATCCAGACAGACAACGAGGTTGCCATGTTTTATGTAAACAAGCGGGGGGCACAGGCTCGCTCTCCTTCACTGTGTGCCACAGAATTCTTCTACAAGCAGTATACCTCCCGGGTCAGGAAATTGCTTAGCGGCAAGCTCAGCAGAGTCCTGCACCCACACAAATGGCATCTAAACCCCAGGGTGGTGGAAAGACTCTTCTGCCTCTGGGGCAGACCCCTGATGGATCTGTTTGCCTCTCCGGACAACACGCAGCTACCCTGCTTCTGCTTATGCCAGCTGCACTCAGAGTGGCATGGACGACTTCCTGATCCCATGGTCAGAGGGCCTCCTTTATGCCTTTCCACCAGCTCCCCTAGTGGCCAAGACCCTCTTCAAGATCCAGAGTGAGCAGGCATCAGTGATTCTGATCGTCCCCAGATAGCCCTGGCAACCCTGGTTTCCTCTGCTGCTCTCCTTCTTGGTGGCACTCTCAGTCCCCCTGGGTCGGGACCCGGATCTCTTGTCCCAGGAGGAGAGCTCTCTTGCACCCCAACCTGGGGTTGCTAACGTTGAAAGCATGGTGCTGAAAGGGTAACCCTGGACTCTTTCCTTCTGCCTGGGGAAGTTGACGAGATCCTACTGGCCGCCTGAAAACCTTCCACCAGACGGGCATATGCCTTCAAATGGAGAAGATTCTTCATCTGGTGTGCAGAGAGAGAAGAGAAGACCATCTCCTGCCGCGTGCATCTTGTACTGCAGTACCTACTGCATCTCACATGCCAGTCTGAAGTCAAACTCAGTGAGGTTACATATGAGCGCCATAACTGTGCACAGTCACTCTATAGAGGGAAAACCCCTCTCAAACCAGCCCCTGATCTCCAGGTTCCTGCAGGGCCTCTTGCTATCAAAGTTCTCTCCTCACCCCTCTGTGGCAGAATGGAACCTGAATGTGGTGTTCTCCCAACTCACCAGACTGCCGTTCGAACCCCTGGCCACTTGCCGCTTAAGATACCTATCCTGGAAAGTGTTTTTTTTGGTGGCACTTGCATCTGCTCGGAGATGAGTGAACTCCAGGCCTTGGTAGTGGATCCAACATATACATGGTTCTATAAGAACAAGGTGGTAGTTTGCACACACCCTAAATTCCTCCCCCCTTCCACCTCAATCAGGAGGTGGTCCTGCCCACCTTCTTCCCATTGCCTCATGCCAGCAGGGAGGAACTCATACTGCATATGTTAGACTGTAAGTGGGTCCTGTCTTTCTACCTGCAGCAGACACAGGCCCATCGCAGAGCTCCTCTGCTCTTTGTATCATACAACCCCAGGAGACTGGGGCTCCCGGTAACGAAGCGGACTCTGTCCACTTTGGGTGGCAGACTGCATTGCCTTCGTTTATGAGTGAGCAGGCCTCTCCCTTGAGCATCGAATCACCGCACATCATGTGCGGGCTATGGCCACATTGGTAGCCAACCTCTGCTCTGTGCTGGTGATGGAAATCTGCAAGGCCGCTACATGTTCTTCGATTCATACGTTTGTAACATATTACTGCTTGGAGAGCGAGTGCCCTAGGGACAGTGCCTTTGGATAGGAAATACTCCGTAATATTTTCGGAGGGTAGGCAACTCATGCCCTCCGACCCTTTTGTGTTCAGGCTACTGGAGTGACATTGTCACTGGACGCGAGGGTCTTGCAGAGACTCTGTAGGGACTCACCTCCTGCAACTTATGGCCTCCTGTCGGGTTGCTGGTGGTGCTGTCATAGTTTGGTCCTTGGCAGCCTGGAATTAAGGAGTCCCATATGTGAGGTCTGACTTCCTGCTTGTTCCTGGAGAAAGCATAGTTACTCATTTGTAATGGGTGTTCTCCAGGGACAGCAGGAATCAGTCCTCACAACTCTCCCTCCTCCCTTAGAGTTGCCTTCCTACATTGTTAAGTCCTTTTTGGCTCTGTCATCTGATTGAGCAAGATGGCACCCTTGGGCGGGAAGGGGACCAAGCAATATGCGGTAGCATTCCCAAAGGCTTTCTATGAAAGCTGGGGAATTGCTCCACGTGGGTTCCGTTGGCGCCAACATCACCCATATGTGAGGACTGATTCCTGCTGTCCCTGGAGAACATCTTACAGGTGAGTATGCTTTTTGCTAAATGGTTGTGCCAATAGGAGCAGCATTTTATTTTCCAATGGCAAACATTGCATCCCATGGGACTTAATGGGCAGACTGTGTAGAATTGGTTCTATTAACAATTTACCATTTTTTATTGATTTTAATTGAATGCTTGCGTTGGGATTATCTTGTATGAATGCCTAGGTGTGGAATTCTGGGTGTTTGAGCAGGTTGCACATTGGGTATTTTGGAGGCTGTTTTGTTTCCTTTTGTTTTTAATGAATGATTTTGTTTTTTAGAAGAATTCCCTAATGAAGCTGTGGATGAGCGGTAAAACCATCGGCTGTGGTCTGAGATGGTGGAGATAATGTTTAGCATGTTTTGGATCTACAGTCTGCATATGTAAATAAAGGAAGATCAGATAAGTTGGATATTACGATCTTCCTTCAAATGCATAGTTGTTTGGGGACTTTTAAAGCAATTATTTAAAAAAAAAACTCTTTGGCTGACGTGGAGCAATGATGAGAAGTAAATTGGCAATGCATGAAGGTTTCTAGCGGTCAGTGAATGAGCTCCTGTCAGCGAATGAGTAATGAGGCTGGAATGTCCATTCATGTTTAGAAAAAGCACTCATATTATTGAATACTGAGAAAAAAATGAATGAATAGAAGTAAGAAAAAAGTAATAAGTACGTGAAGTTGAATAATTTATCTACAGTCAATTATTTTGGTTTAGATATACTTTTGTGGAAGTGGATTGTTAGGCATTTAGGAAAGAACAACCAAAACTTGGTTATATGATGCAAAGTTCAACATTAGGAATTTCCACCCAGGAAAAGGATCTAGGTGTCATTGTAGATAATACATTGAAATTCTCTGCTTTAGTGTGCAGTGGCGGCCAAGAAAGCAAATAGAATGCTAGGAATCATAAGGAAAGGAATGGAGAATAAAACTGAAGATATCATAATGCCTCTGTATCACTCCGTAGTGCTACTGCACCTTGAATATTGTGTGCAATTCTGGTCACCTTATCTTAAACAGGATATAGCAGAATTTTAAAAAGGTACAGAGGCGAGCCACCAAAATGATAATGGAAGCATACCTCTACGAGGTAAGGCTTAAAAGGTTAGGGCTGTTCAGCTTGGAGAAGAGATGGCTGAGGGGAGATATGATAGAAGTCTACAAACTCTAGAATTCATTATCAGAGGATGGTAGTAAAAGCTGCATTTAAAAGAGGTTTTGAACAAGTTCCTGGATCAAAAGTCCATAAACCATTTTTAAAAAAGACCTGGGACACTTCTGGTGACGTCATCAGATTGTATGGCGGTGCGCTAGATCGTCTCCGCCACCGAAGCCTGCTAATACAGTGCTAATGCACCCGTATCACCGGCGGAACAACGGGGCAATGTTGAGGTGAGCGGTACACCCCCCAAAGCAGAGCAACAAGCGAGCGTGTCGGCAGCGGCAGCTAAAAGCATCGCCAGCTCTGACGGCCTGTGGGAGCGAGTGAGGCAACACGCGGAGACAGAAGCGGTAGGAGAACAGGACCCTGCAGCGATGGAGAGCAGAGCCGACTGCTGGTGCAGAGCTCGGGAGCTGTCTGGTGTGGCGCCAGTTAGTCAGCAGACGCAGAACCAGCGCTTCACCGATTTTTGCAGAGAGTGGGATTTAAAAGCGGTAAGCGTCGGGGGCTCCAAGCAGGGAAAGAGAGCTGGAAGATAGACGCTGGGAGGTCGCAGGAGACGGAGACGAGGAGCCGGTTCGGGGAGCACGTGGAAGCCCAGAAAGGAGGGAAGAGGCCAGCGGATTGGAGGAGACAGAGTAGAGGTGAAGAGTGATCAGCGGGGGCAGTGTGGAGAATATCTGCAGTGCAGCAGGCCAAGGAGGGAAAGAAAAGAAAGCTGGCAAGGTGGATTGCTCCACAGGCAATTGAAAGCAACACACTCAGTATTGAGCCTTATCCAAGACCTTTAAGCAAAGTAATATAATTAAAATCTTAAAGGAATAACTAAAGATCGAGATCACCCAGGAACATAAGAACATAAGATATACCATACTGGTTCAGACCAAGGTCCATCAAGCCCAGTATCCTGTTTCCAACAGTGGCCATCTAGGTCATACATACCTAGCAGTTTCCCAAATAAGGAATAAGTGTGACAGGAGTGGAAGAGGATGGAGAGAGCCAAAGGGGGAATGTCTGCCAAGAAAAAACTGGAGGAATTCCGCTCGACATATGCAGCATCCAGAGGACAAAATGAGGGGAAGAAAGAGAAAATAAAATGGCAGCGTAGCACGCGGACGAGCAGGAGGCTGAGAAGGAGGGGTCATGGAACCCGGGAGTAGCAGACATGATTAAGACGTGGTTGGAGGAATTGAAAGAGGAACTCAAAGTGGATCTTAATATGTACACTTTAGAGGAAAGGCGGGATAGAGGTGATATGATTGAGATGTTCAAATACCTCCATGGCATAAATGTTCAGGGAGAGAGCCTCTTTCAATTGAAAGCAAGTTCTGCTACGAGGGGACATGGGATGAGGGTGAAGGGAGATAGATTCAGGAGTGATATGCGGAAATATTTCTTTACGGAAAGAGTAGTGGATCCGTGGAATAGTCTCCCAGTGGAGGTGGTAGAGATGAGGACAGTAACTGAATTCAAAAAAACATGGGACAAACACAGAGGATCTCTAAAGGTAAAAAGGGGACTGTTGTAGTTGTTGATATGGAAAGACAGACTAGATAGGCCATGTGGTCTTTTTCTGTCGTCATATTTCTGTTTCTATGAGTCGAGGAAAGGACATGGTAAAGGAAGAGGGTGTTATAAGGGGAGGGTGAGAAGAGCGGAGCAGGAGTGTGGGGTTGGATGGGGCGGGGGGAGGGGGTCTAGATGAGCGTAGGCAGGTGGAGGTCTGATGGGTAGTCACATTTATGGAAGTTGAGTCTCTTTGGAAGAGGTGGGGAAGGGGAGTAGGGTGGGAGGGGCGGGGGGAGGAGGGCGTGGGGGGAGTTAATTTCGAGTTGGAGTAGGGAAGTGCAAGGAGGGGGGAGGGGTCTGAGGGGGGAGAGGGAGGGAAGGGGGGAGGTAGAGGGGGGGTCAAGAGCTAAGGGAGAAGAGGAGGTGCAAATTATATAGGTGAATTAACAATAGTATCACTAAATGTCAAAGGGCTTAATTCACCCTTTAAAAGACAAAAATTTTATAAAGAAATACTACGCCAAAAGGCAGCAATAGTGCTTGTACAAACGCATTTGACAAGAGCGACAGAGTATTTGGTTAAACCCAGGGGATATGGACTCTGCGTATATGCTTCTAATCTGGTGGAAAAGAAAAAAGGAGGGGTGGCCATATTGATAGATACAAAGTTGAAGATGTTATTGCATACGGTGGTAAGGGATAAAGAGGGGAGATATGTGTTAATGAGGATAAATGTGGGAAAGGAATGGTATTGTATAGTAAATGTATATGCACCAATAGGAGGGGAAAGTGAGTTCTGGACAAAACTGAATGAGGAGGTGGGGAAATTGGGGGAGGGGAAATTAATCTGTGGAGGAGACTTCAATTTAACGTGGAACCCCTCAAGAGATGCCACAGGGAAAAGAGAGGGTAAGAGGGCAGATAGGAGGCGGTACCGTAGTTTTGTCACACAACATTGTTTGTTTGGTGCTTGGAGACTCCATCATCCAGGGAAGAGGCAATTTTCTTACTTCTCACCAGTACATGGCTCATACTCGAGAATAGATGCTATTTGGGTTTCAAGGGAGATGGGGGGGAAGGATTAAGGGGGTGGATATGGATTCAATTACATGGTTAGACCATGCACCTGTGCAGGTTCGATTGGCAATAGAGGAGGAAGGGAAAGGTACACAGTTCTGGAGATTAAATGACTCCTTAATGGAGGAAGGAAAGGTAAGAGAATATATAGAGAGGGAAACTAGGGAATACTTTAAATGGAATGATACTGGGGAGATAGCATGGGGAGGGGTATGGGTATAAGGCAGTGGTGAGAGGAGTACTAATTAAATGGGGGGGCGCGAAAAAAGAAGGAAAGGGAGGGGAGAGAGACAGAATTGAGAGCAAAATTGTTGGAGCTGGAAGATTTAGATGCGCAAGATCAAGTTGGGGCCTATAGAGGTCAGGTACTCGCAGTGAGAGCACAGTTAAATGAAATGCAGGCTGCCAAGATAAGGTACCAAATGCAGCTTCTGAGACAGGACTTCTTTGAGGGAGGAAATAAGGCGGGCAGATTCATGGTGCAAAAATTGAAGCATAGGAAACTGCGCTCCCACATACTGAAAATTCGGGAGGGAAGCTGGTATACAAGGATAGGGAAATCAGGGAGGCATTTAGGGGATATTTTCAGGGGTTGTATAAAGCAAGGGACTCCCCCCAGAGGGAGAGAATGCAGAGTTCTCCATGGACAAGCAGGAAGCGTCCGCCACACCAGGTGATGTCCTCCGGGCGGCGCCATCTACGGAAGTGCTCTCCAGAGCTCAGATTTCTGAGCAGGTAGGTGACCCCACCTCCCCGGCCTGCCCCTAGCCCAGCCAGTTTAATTTCTTCCGCCTTGCCATCAAGACGGATCCTCTCCTCATCTCCTTAAGAATCTTACCTGAAGATGCCCAAACCTGACTTCAAGAAGTGCCCACAATGTGGGAAGAAGAACGCTACGGACACCCATGACTGCTGCATCAGATGTCGGGGTCTGGATCACCAGGTGCAAGACTGCTCCAATTGCTCCCGCATGTCGCCCAGAGCACGCAAGAGCAGGGGCCATGCTCTCCGGGAGTTCCTGGCCTCCACAGTGCCTATGGCTGCCTCCGGTACTCCGGCCCCCCCACAGCGGAGTTCGCCGGCCCAGGACGTGCCTCACTCAGCCACTGTCCCCGGCCAACAGCCTGCATGACTATCTGCTCTCCCGAGCACACAGGGCCAGCAGGAGTCTCCGGCAGGGCAGGCACAGCCTTTCCAAAATGGCGCCGGCAACGTGCAATCAAGCTCCGCCCCCGGATTATCATTGGTGGCAGGCACAGCCAATCGGTGAGTCCGCATCGCGCCGACACCTCACGTCGCCAGGAGGCTTCCCCACAGTGCACAGTACACCGCACCAATAGCCGGACCCCCCCACCGCCAGCACCGCGCCGAGAAGGGGAATCCTTGTCGGCGCGAGGGAGAAGGCAGCAGCCCCGAGGATCACCATGCATGCAGGCATTGCTCCCGGCAATGGCAATCTGGAAAACTCCACAGCCACAAACGGGGGGGACAGGCAGCACAGCTCCAGCAGGCATCGCAGCTCCAAGCACAGCAGACACAGAACAACAGGCAAGCTCACTTCTCATCACAACAGGAGATCTCCCACCAGCTCTAGTGAGGACGGCTGGAATCACTCGGGGAAAAAGAAGGCTCTGCAGCATCAGCTCCGGCAGCAGCCCCCCCTGCAGGTATAGCAAAGCATCTTCCTCCAGGGACAACTCTGCCACTATTATTGAACTCCTCTCACGTCTGGTCAAGCAGACTGCCCCCCAGGGATCAAGCGCAGAACTGCCAGCGTCAGCACTCGCTCCTCTGGCAGCGGCCGGTCTGACCCCAGCAGCCGCCACCACTAGTTTACCCCGGACTCCATCTAGATCTCCATCTCCTACCAAAGATCCCCCGTCCGAGGCCAGCAATGGGGAAATCGTGGACCCAACTCCCATTGGAGGTTTCTTCAAAGTCCAAACACAAAAGTAAGTCAGTCTGTGGCCATTTCCAATTCGTCGACATTGAAGACCAGTTTTGAGGCCAGAGAGAAGTCCCAGCATAAGCATCGCGGCTCTCCTAAAGGTTCTTCTGATGCAGAATGGCCAGCCAAACAGCCTCAGCGAGAAGATCTGTCCTCCAAAGCACAGGTGGGGTTCCGGGACGCTCCCAAGGCATCTACCTCCAGAGAGCTACCGGTTCCATGTTCTGAGACGGTGGTTCAGAGCCCTCTGCTGATAAATTGATTTCTACCGAACTCTGATTCAGATTCTTCAGAATTTGATGGAGAGTCACTCAATTCCAGAGAACTTCCTGACATTCCCTTGGACCCTTTGCCACTCAAGAACGGCGTCAATCCCCACCAGAATATATATCCTTTCAAGACTTCATATGTGACATGGCAGCAGGGCACGCCATCATAGGAGCCTCAGAAAAGGAAATGAGGACAGAGGAATTGGAGATACTCTAATACCCCCCCCCCCACGCCCAAAGAGGCGGCTACATTACCGGTGCATTGTATCCTGCAGGATCTTATGCTCCGCATGTGGGAGGCCCCACTCACGTTTCCGCCTATCAACAGGAGATTCAATATCATGTACAGATATTGTACATGATATTGAATCTCCTGTTGATAGGGCACCAGAGTGCCCAGGCTTACAAAAACCACAGTTCCCCCACCACTCAATGGTGGTGGAATCGGTGATGCGCCGAATAAAGAGCTCAAAGAAACATTCATCCATGCCTCCTGGTGGGGATTAGAGTACACTCGATGCCTTCGGGTGTCTGTTTCCAGGCGTGCATGTTGACCTCCAGAATCAACTCTTACATGCTGTACATGGGCATATTTCTGAAGGATGTCACCAGGGAACTGGAGACTTTCCACCCCCCTGCTTCCTGAGGATAAGTGGAGTACATTCCAGATACTCATCTTTTGATGTTTTTGAATCTACAAGCAGAGCTTCAGCAGTTTGTATTGGGGCTCACAGAATGGTCTGGTTACAGGCATCAGACCTCGAGCAATGGGTCCAGGATAAACTGGCTAATATCCCATGTACTAGAGAAAATGTTTTTGGCAAAGATTGGAGGGAAAAAGCAGGAGAGATTGAAACAGATGATCTTGCCCTAAAACGCCTTTCCAGGAGAACAGCTGACCCATTCAAAAAGAGGGCTCTTCCCAAGAAGTCTTTTTATTCGAAGAAGAGGAGATACTATCCTGTTTACCTGCCTTCTGCTGCTCATCTACCTCAGCATCCTTAGCAGAGGTAACAGGGTCCTCACCAACCTAAGAAATCCAAGGCTGATAAGCCTCAACCAGTTGCACAGGCATAGCCTGCACCTAGTTTTTGACTCCTTCCTAGAGAGCATTGCCAATCTGCCCTTGGAAGGCCCCCAGCCTCTCCACATAGCAGGCAGAAATTGAAAGATTGATAGTTGCAGCCCAGGACAGCGGATTACAGACGAGATGGTTTACGGCTAGTATTGAAAAAACTGGCACAACAGACACATGCCGATTCTGTAAGAAAGAGCTGGAAATAGTGACTCACCTAATAGCAAGCTGTGAAATTCTGATGGCAGAAAATTTCTAGGCAGAAAGGCACAACAAAGTGGCACACCACCTCCACTGGAAACTCTGTAAACGCTACGACATCATTGTCCCTGAAAAGCACTGGGATCATGACCCTAAGAGAATAAAAAAGAATGAAGAGGTTATGATCACCTGGGACATTCTCATATCGACAGATAAGAAAATGGATGCCAGGAAACCTGACATAGGGAAGAAAATCAGGAGGATTACCAACTAGTTTAAATGGAAAGAGGAAACCACCTTCGGGAGGTTGGGTAGAGAGAACCACCTTGTCATAGTGTAACCAAGAATAGGGGAGATCCGCCACCACAGCTTGCAGCTCACTGATGCAGCAAGCTGAAGTGAGAGCTATAAGGAAGATGACCTTTCAAGATAGAAACTTCAGGGAAGTAGTGGCTAAAGGTTCGAAAGGTAGCTGTAGAAGTTGCACCAGAATTGTGGAACACTCTTCCGGACAGCATGAGATCCACGAGTGACATAAAGGACTTCAAAACTATGCTCAAAACCACACTATTTATACAGTACTATGGACCCTCCCAGAACCTACAAACCAACATATGAGCGCAATCGCAACCAAGCAACTCATGGCATCCCCACAGACCACAAACGTCCTTCCCAAATGCCCACCCAATAACCTGTCCCCACATATCCCCACCTAACCCGAATGCATACCTAGCAACATGTAAGCCACTTTGAAGGAAAAGGTGGTATATAAAACTAGTTAAATAAATAAAGGAGAAGAACACCAGAATGGCATTAATAATAGACATGTCGGTACTGAGTGATTATTCTGTGAATCGTGTGGAGAGGTAGAAGATCTTGAAGTATCAAGAAATGCAATCAGAGACCAAGAAAATGTGGCAGAAAGATACAGAAATATTTTCCATTGTACTGGGAGCCACAGGCCTGATAAAGAAGAATTTCCAAGCACATCGTGACAAACTACCCATACATGTTACATCTTATGAACTCCAGCAGATATTGTCCTCATCTCTACCACCTCCACTGGGAGACTATATCACGCATCTACCACTCTTTCCATAAAGAAGTATTTCCGGGGGTGGGGGGGTCCCCTCTGCGAGGAAGCCTTTTGCCTATCATCCTTTGCCATCTCTCACCACATCCACCTCAAAGCAGTGTACCTCCCAGGCGAACTCAATATCCTTGCAGACAGGCTAAGCCATATCCTTCATCCACATGAATGGACCTTGCATCGAGAGATGGCTGCTCGGATCTTCCAGATGTGGGGAACCCCACTCATAGATCTTTTTGCCACTCATCAAAATACACTGCTTCCATTCTTCTGCTCCAGGATTCCGTCGCTGTACCAACAAGCCCTGGATGCCTTCCTTCTCCATTGGGAACAGGGACTGCTCTACGTATTCCCTCCCATCCCTTTGATACCCAAAACGCTCTTCAAGCTATAGGCCGACAGGGGCTCCATGATTCTCATATTCCTCTTTTAGCTCCGTCAATCCTGGTTTCCTCTGATTCTTTGCCTTGCGCAGACTGAGTCACTCAATCTGGTATGTGCACCTGATCTCCTCTCTCAGGACCACAGAATGCTACTCCATCCCAATCTTCACTCTATGCCTGACAACATGGCTGCTGAAGGGTTAGTGCTCGCCGACCTCGACCTACCAGAGGCGGTTAAGGATTTCCTCCTTTCGTCTCATAAGCATTTCACCAGATGATCTTATGCCTTCAAATGGCGTAGATTTGCCCTGTGATGCTCCCCAAAGGACATTAACCCTCTTTTCTTGCCTGGTGGAGTCGCATCTACAGTATCTTCTCCACATCCTTGACAGGTCTTAAAACTAACTCGGTGAGAGTTCACTTTAGTGCCATTGCGGCCTCTCACAAAGCAGTGGCTGGACAGCTTATCTCCTCACACCCCTTAGTAGCATGCTTCATGCGGAGTCTCCTGCTATCCAAGCCACCCATTAAGCCGCCTTCGGTGGCCTGGGATCTGAATGTAGTTCTGGTGCAACTTCTAAAGCTACCTTTCGAACCTTTAGCCACTACTTTCCTGAAGTTTCTATCTTGAAAGGTCATCTTCCTTATAGCTCTCACTTCAGCTTGCTGCATCAGTGAGCTGCAAGCTGTGGTGGTGGATCTCCCCTATTCTCAATTACACCATGACAAGGTAGTTCTCTCTACCCACCCTCCCGAAGGTGGTTTCCTCTTTTTCCATTTAAACTAGTTGGTAATCCTCCTGATTTTCTTCCCTAGACCACATGTGTCTCGAGCTGAGGCAGCGCTACACACTTTAGACTGCAAGCAAACATTGGCCTACTACTTGGATGGAACTAAAGATCACAGAAAATCCTCTCAATTATTAATTTCCTTTGATCCTAGTCATCTGGGTGTAATGGTGACGAAACATACTCTATCTAGTTGTATAGCAGATTACATTTCTTTTGCCTATGCGCAAGCAGGACTCTCATTGGAGGGTCATGTCGCTGCTCATAATGTGTGGGCTATGGCAACCTCCGTTGCTAATCTCTGTTCAGTATCATCGAGGACATCTGCCAAGCAGCTACCTGGTCCTCCACTCATACTTTTGCTGCACACTACTGTCTGGACTCCCATCGGGATGCTGTCTTTGGCCAAGCTGTACTCAAGCACCTCTTTGGGACTTAAACTCAACCCCTACCATCCGGTTCCAGACTTCTACAAGATACCAGACTATCACTGAGGGAGTATCAACTCCTGAAATAGTGTCCAATGACCCACAACTCTTCCAAACTCTTGAGTTACATGTTTTTTGCTTAGGTATTGCTCTACTCTCCCCACCATATCAGTCTGGTACCTCGGAGTTAGTGTACCATATGTGAAGACTGCATTCCTACTTGTTCCTGGAGATAAGAACATAAGAACATAAGATATGCCATACTGGGTCAGACCAAGGTCCATCAAGCCCAGTATTCTGTTTCCAACAGTGGCCAATTTAGGTCATACGTACCTAGATAAAATAGTTACTCACCTGTAACAGGTGATCTCCAGGGACAGCAGGAATCAGTCTTCATAACCTGCCCTCCTCCCCTGGGAGTTGTAGGGTTCTTTTATTTTCTTCTTCTCAGCTACAAACTCAACTGAAGAGAGGAGTTGGGAAGGCAGGCATGCAGGCGCGGTAGAGTGCTCCCAAAGGCTTTCCTATTGGATGCTTGAAAGACTAGAAAAGGGGACTGTTACTTCTGGAGAGAGATCTGCAACTGTGAGTATATACTTCTGGGAATTTTTTGAAAGGAATTATTTTTATTAAAGCTAATTAATCTGTGAACCCACTATTTTTTGTTAAATCAGTCAGAGCCTAGTAGCAGCAGTATAAGTTTACATTTAAAACACAGAAGAGAGCTTTCTGGTTAAATTTCATACCCAGCAGAGAGCTTGTAGTTTAAATTTAATAGTCATTCAGGGCCTAGCATCAGCAAAGTATTTTTAGTTTACATTTAAAACACAGAAGAGAGCTTTCTGGTTAAATTTCATACCCAGCAGAGAGCTTGTAGTTTAAATTTAATAGTCATTCAGGGCCTAGCATCAGCAAAGTACTTTTAGTTTACATTTAAAACACAGAAGAGAGCTTTCTGGTTAAATTTAGAAGCCAGCAGAGAGCTTGTAGTTTAAATTTCATAATAAGTTAGAGCCTAGCAGCAGCAAAGAGTTATAATTTAAATCAAATAAGAATATAGCTTACCTCAGCAGTACAGGACAGGGTTCTGTGTAGCAGCCCTCTTTTAATAAGTGTTATTTCCCTCCCCACACCCACCCACCCACCGCTGGGATAATTGTAGCTTTATAGGTACTTACACATTTTAACAGACAGGAGTGCTCTCAGGTGAAGCTCGTTACCCAAATCAGTCATACACTAAGGACCTGAGATTAATTAAGCTTTAGGTGAACAAGGTATATTAAACATATTAGATACAGTTTTATTGGCAACCCTTAGTAAGTAAAGAACTTAAAGATCTAAACAAAAACTTAAAACTAAGATGCAGACAGCAGTCCAGCAGTGAGATGGGGGCTTTCCAGTCTTTTGCATTGAGTGTCACATGTATGATTTTCTCCCAGTTGGTGAGAGGTCTTACGTGTGCACTAGGTGCAAGGAGCTCTTTGCTCTCAGGGAACGAGTCCGTTCTCTAGAGGCTAGAGCAGCAGACTTGGAAAACATAAGACAGACAGAGAGATACATAGACGAGATCTACAGGGATATAGTCCTGAAGTCCCACCTCCAGTCTGGCAGCATCCCTGTTGCCATGGAGGAGCGAGGTCACATGACAGGAGAGCATCACCCTGGTGTGGCAGGAAGTGATCCTGTAACTAGGACCTGTCCTCCAGGTGATGTAAAACCCTCTCGCACCGAGGACGTTTCTCCAGGGCCATGTGCCCATGAGGGAAGGGTTAGGACAGCCGTTATAGTTGGTGATTCGATCATTAGGCATGTAGATAGCTGGGTGGCTGGTGGACGTGAGGATCGCCTGGTAACATGCCTGCCTGGTGCGAAGGTAGCGGACCTCACGTGCCACCTAGATAAGGTCTTAGTGCTGGGGAGGAGTCTTCTGTCTTGATACATGTCGGTACCAATGACATAGGAAAATGTGGTAGGGAGTTCTGGAGGCTAAATTTAGGCATTTAGGTAGGAAGTTGAAATCCAGAACTTCCAGGGTAGCGTTCTCCGAAATGCTTCCCATTCCACGTGCAGGACCCAAAAGGCAGGCAGAGCTCCGGAGTCGCAATGCGTGGATGAGACAATGGTGCAGAGATGAGGGTTTTGGATTTGTTAGGAACTAGGGAACAATCTGGGGAAAGGAGGGGCTCTTCCGAAGGGATGGGCTTCACCTTAACCGGGATGGAACCAGGCTGCTGGCATTAACCTTTAAAAAGGAGATAAAGCAGCTTTTAAACTAGATAATAGGGGAAAGCCGACAGTCGCCCAAGAGCAGATAGTTCGGAAGAATGTATCCTTGAAGGATACTGCCAAAAGCAGAGAAGTTCCAAAAAAGAGCAAAGTAGCCCAAATGCCCTCAAGTATGGAGCAGACAGAACTTAAAGATCCCAAATTACCCATGTCTACCAATAGCCAAATTAATACAGTATGAATAAAATACAGTCTCTAAAATGCTTGTATGCAAATGCTAGAAGTCTAAAAAATAAGATGGGAGAGTTAGAATATATAGCACTAAATGAGAGGTTAGATATGATTGGAATATCAGAGACATGGTGGAAGGAGGACAACCAGTGGGACACTGTGATACCTGGGTACAAACTATATCGTAATGATAGAGCTGATCAAATTGGTGGAGGGGTTGCGCTCTGTTAGAGAGGGCATTGAGTCAGAAAGGATTAAAGTTTTGCAGGAAACAAAATTTGCTGTAGAATCTCTATGGATTGAAATTTCATGTAAAAAGGGGAAGGCGATGGCAGTGGGGGTGTACTATCGACCACCGGGCCAGAATGAACAAATGGATGATGAAATGCTCAAAGAAATCAAGGAAGCTAACAAACGTTACAGCGCAGTAATAATAATGGGTGATTTCAATTACCCTGGTATCGACTGGTTCAGTGTCACGGCAGGACATGCTAGGGAGATAAAGTTCCTAGATGACATAAATGACTGCTTCTTGGAGCAGTTGGTTTATGAACCGACCAGAGGGGAAGCCCTATTAGACCTGGTCCTTAGTGGAACACCAGATCTAATGCAAGAGATAAAGGTGTTGGGACCACTTAGCAATAGTGATCATAGCATGATCGCCTTTGATTTAATTAGTGGAGGAGGGATAGTACGGAAATCCACAGTACTACCTTTTAACTTTCGAAAGGGAGACTATGATAAAATGAGGAAAATAGTTAACAAAAAACTAAACGGAGCAGTTGCAAAGGTTAAAGACTTACATCAAGCTTGGATGTTGTTGAAAAATACTATCTTGGCAGCCCAGACCAGCTGTATTCCATGCTTTAAGAAAAGTGGAAGGAAGTCAAAAAAAACTGCCAGCATGGTTTATAGGTGAGGTCAGAGAGGCTGTTGCCAAAAAAGCATCTTTCAGGAAATGGAAAAAAGAGCCAAACGACGAAACCTGGAAACAGCACAAGCACTGGCAAATCAAATGCAAGGCATTGATAAAGCAGGCAAAGAGAGAATTTGAGGAGAAGCTTGCTGTGGAAGCAAAAATGCGAAATAAAGATTTTTTTCAAGTACATTCGCAGCAAAAAACCTGTGAGAGAGTCAGTTGGTCCATTAGATGATAGAGGAGTTAAAGGGGCACTAAGAGGCGACAAGGCGATAGCGGAGAGACTGTATGAATTCTTTGCTTCGGTCTTTACTGAGGAAGATGTAGGGATGTTACCCATGACTGAAGTGGTATTTAAAGGTGCGGAAGAATTGAAGGAAATATCGATATATCGGGAAGATGTCTTACAACTATTAGATAAACTGAAGAGTAGCAAATCACCTGGGCCGGATGGTATACATCCAAGGGTGTTGAAAGAACTGAAATATGAGATTGCAGATCTGCTATTAGTAATCTGTGAACTATCATTAAAATCATCTCTAATACTTGAAGATTGGAGGATCGCCAATGTAACACCAATTTTTAAAAAGGGTTCTGGGGTGATCCGGGAAACTACAGACCGGTGAGCCTCACGTCAGTACCGGGAAAAATGGTAGAAACCATCATAAAGAATAAAATTACTCAGCATGTAGATAGTCATGGCCTAATGGGAGACAGCCAACATGGCTTTAGACAAGGAAGATCTTGTCTTACTAATCTGTTATGTTTTTTTGAAAGTGTGAATAAACAGGTGGACAAAGGTGAGTCGGTTGATATAGTGTATCTGGACTTTCAGAAAGCCTTTGACAAGGTCCCTCATCAGAGACTTTTGGCAAAACTAGAGAGTCATGGGATAGGAGGCAGTGTACTACTGTGGATCAAGAACTGGTTAAGAGATAGAAAGCAGAGGGTTGGGCTAAATGGCCAATTTTCCCAATGGAGAAAGGTGAATAGTGGTGTACCCCAGGGATCTGTGCTGGGTCCGCTGCTTTTTGACATATTCATAAATGACCTGGAAAGTGGAATAACGAGTGAGGTTATCAAATTTGCAGATGACACAAAGCTGTTTAAAGTTGTTAAAACCCAAGAGGATTGTGGAAAATTGCAAGAGGATCTTGATAAATTAGAAGACTGGGCATCAAAATGGCAGATGAAATTTAATGTGGTCAAGTGCAAAGTTATGCACCTAGGGAAGAACAACCCAAACTATGGTTACACAATGCAAGGTTCCACATTAGAAACCACCACCCAGGAAAAAGATTTAGGCGTCATTGTGGATAACATGTTAAAACTCTCGGCCCAGTGTGCAGCGGCAACCAAGAGAGCAAATAGAATGCTAGGTATCATAAGGAAAGGAATGGAAAATAAAACAAAAGATATTATAATGCCTCTATATTCCATGGTGAGACCGCACCTTGAATATTGTGTGCAATTCTGGTCGCCCTATCTTAAAAAGGATATAGAGTTATTAGAAAAGGTTCAGAGAAGAGCCACCAAAATGGTAAAGGGGATGGAAGGATACTCCTATGAAGAAAGGCAAAAAAGGTTAGGGCTCTTTAACCTGGAAAAGAGACGGCTGAGGGGAGATATGATAGAAGTCTATAAAGTAATGAACGGAGTGGAACGGGTAAACATAGATCGATTGTTTACGTTATCAGAATATAGAAAGACTAGGGGACATGCAATGAAGCTACAGGGTAAACTATTTAAGACTAATAAAAGAAAATATTTTTTCACTCAATGTGTAATCAAACTCTGGAATTTGTTACCGGAGGATGTAGTAAAGGCTGTTAGTGTAGCTGGGTTTAAAAAAGGTTTGGACAAGTTCCTGGAGGAAAGGTCCATAAACCATTATTAAGAAGGGACCCAGGATATCAATGCTTGACCCTGTACAAGCATTGCGGAACCTGTGTCTTTTGGGGAAGCTGCTAGGTACGTATGACCTGGATTGGCCACTGTTGGAAACAGGATACTGGGCTTGATGGACCTTGGTCTGACCCTGTATGGCATATCTTATGTTCTTATGCTGGGGAGCGTTTCCGCGTGGGCACCATCGGTGACATTCACCCATTTGTGAAGACTGTTTTCTGCTGTTTCCGAAGATCACCTGTTACAGGTGAGTAAATACGCTTTATCACTCAACAATTATGCTTTAGAATTCATTGACGGAGTATATAGTAAAAGCTGTTAGTGTAATTGTTTTTAAAAAATGTTTGGACATGTTCGTGGTGGAAATGTGCATTATTATTTAAGTGGACCAGGGACTCTGTCTCTTGGGATCCTGCAAGATACTTGTAGATTTGGATTGTCCATTGCTGGAAACCAGATACTGGGCTCGATGGACCTTTTGGTCTGACCCAGTATGGCAAATCTTATGTTCTTATGGTTTGGTAAATCTTATATGAATTTCTCTTAGTTCATCTCACTCCTGCCCTACAGCATTGCCCATTATCCAGTGATTTACAGCTATCTGCATACAGGGCAACTTTTAAAAAAGGTGCATTGCATGCAGGCCCATGGCTGCTTTGTACCTGTTCGGCATTGCCGGTACTGAAATACCCACAAACATTGTGCAGTCTTTAGAGCTGGAGCAGGAATTTCAAAATGAAATTGATTCCCCCCATGCCCACTGTCTGCCTGCTCTGTTCCTTGACCATTTGCAGCTCAGATATGTCATCTACAAAGAGTTAGGACAATTTTCAATAAAAATTTAGCTGCCCAGGTAAAATCTTTTGAAAATTGCTCTCTTCATGTTCTAATTCATTTCACTGTTTTTCTTTTGGTCAAGGATCAGAGGCGAAACCACTGATAGTGGCTGATGAACCTGAAATACTAGTGCTACCTAGAGCTAATCAGGAGGCTCTTGAGTTCCTCTCCAGAATTGGTTAGTGCACCAATCTCTCTTTACTGTTTACAGCTATTACGCCTATTGTTCCACCTCACTTCACCAAATGCTTGGAACTGCCTTCCTTATTCCATGGAGACGGTGAGAGAAGATGCTAAGCTAGTGGGGGAGGGCGGAGCAAGCTAAGATGCTAAATAGGTGATGGGATGGGGAGAGAGAAAGTATTGAGTTGGTGCTGGCATAGAGAAGGTTGTGGGATGGAGAGTAAGAGAAGATGCTAATCAGGTGGAGGGGAGATAGACAGAGGGTGCTGGCCAGATGAAGCGGTGGAGGAAGAAAAAGGATGCCAGATGCTGAAGAGAGGTCAAAGAGATTGGAGTGATGCTGGTATGCTAGACAGAGAGAGCATGCTAAGTTAGGGGGTTGGGGGAGAGAGAGAGGATAAAGGGAGACTGATGAACAGAAAGTGACGGTGGTGGTGTGCTGCTTGTACCGCCATTGCTGGTAATCTGCTGAAGCTGCCACCAGTAGGTAGGGAGAGGGCGGAAGGCTGAAGAGTTGTCTAGGGTTCCTAATAACTTGCACTGGTCCTACCCGCATTCCCCTACCTACTGTTCCTGTAGCAATACCAACACAACTGGAAACCCATCTGAGACCTATATATAGGGCCTGATTCATTATCAATCAACAGAACTGTAAATATGCTGTATATAAGTTAAAACTATCTTGAATGAGAATCATGTTCTTTCTTGATTGCCTGTTATTGCACTATTAATTGTTACAGTGTTAAATGTATTGGTTGTTTTAATTGTAAATCGCTATGATTACTTGATATAGCGGTATATAAAACACACAAATAAATAAATAAATAAAGCTGTATCTTCTTTAAAGATTGCGCCAGTAGCATGCAATTGGGCCATGAAACCTGCATGAACACCTATGCCAACTTCAGAGGGCTTGAATGTCCATCTCCCCTGCTGTTTGTGCATTGTGAATGCACAGCACTGCAACAAACTGGCGTGCAGATGAACTTATTGCCACCCACGCTAATGGCAGCAGTCACAGTTAGCATGTACCCTTTATGCTAACGATGTGCTGTAAGTGTCCATGTTCTGCCCAATTGCACGCTAACCTACTAGTGCAGGATTTTAAGCACAGAGCGCCTTACTACATGCTGTACTCCACACTAGTGGTTAGCATGGTCTAGTAAACATGCCCCTAAGACCATGCTTATGTGAAATGTCAAAAAGGTGCCTATTTCATAAAGGCAATTCAACACCTATGTACCTCCATAAAATAGGCACCCAGAACCAAACCCAGCAGCAGATAAATCCTCTTGCATAAGATTATATCTATTCTGTAGCAGGTGTAAATGTGCGGGTATATTAAGTCCACATATCACAACTGTGCCAAAATCACACCCTTGAGAATGCCCTTGCACAGATCACTCTTTCTGTGTGCCTGTTTTACATTTTTATACCCATGGACTATTTTATAACAGCCGCATGTAAAATGCATTGTGTTTCTCATCTGTAACAGATGTTTTCTGTTGACAGCAAGCTAGGTCAGGCACATAAGTGGGTGATGTCATTGCATGTCACCAGGATGGGACAGGTGCCCCTAGAGCTCAGTTGTAAAGTTCTGAGCATGCATGGCTGTTCCCATCCACAGCAATCTCCTCAGCTCCTCAGTTAGTCTCGTAACTCAAGAATTAAAGCAGCTTTCAAGGAGGTGGGAGAGGTTGTGGGCTTCATCCTGCTGATTACGGAAACCACCTGTTACAGGTGAGCAACAATGCTTTTTCCATTGACAAGTAGGATGGAGCGAGGCATGCAAATGGATGGACTCCTAAGCTTAGGCTGCTCATGTGTTTATGTACTGTCCCATATTTAGGAGCAGTCCACACTGAAAAAATGTGTGCGTTGCTAGATCACACAGACAGATTGGCCAGCACAGCTTGTCCAAAGGCACTGTCTTACTGTGTCTTTGCCCAAGCAATAGTGCGAAGTAAAGGTAGAAATTGTATCTAGTGAAGCAGACTTCAAAAGAGCCACAGCAGCTGGGATTTGGTGAGACTATTGTTCAGAGGAGCACTCGTTTGTGTATAACATATCTGTAGGCAGGATATCAGCCAATTTGCTAGAGTTTTTGGCAACTGGGGTCAAAAACGGCAAAGAGCTGCATAGATTTCCTGATGGCTTCAGTTCTTTCTAGATAGTAGGAAAGGGATTCCTTTGGACAGAATGTAGGAGGCACTATTTCCTTATTGAAACATAGAAACATGATGGCAGAAAAAGACCACATGGCCTATCTAGTCTGCCCTTCCATATCAACAACTACAACAGTCCCCTTTTTTCCTCTGTGTTTGTCCCATGCTTTTTTGAATTCAGATATTGTCCTCATCTCTACCACCTCCACTGGGAGACTGTATCACGCATCTACCACTCTTTCCATAAAGAAGTATTTCCGCATATTCCTTATCGTCTCCAGTCCAGTCCCGGAATCTCTGGGGATATAGGTTCCTCCAGCAGCTTGGAGACTGAACAATGACATTCTTTGATGTCACCAGTATAAACACCCTAGGGACCGCCTCCTTGCTCCAGTTTGTTCAGTCTCCAAGCAGCTGGAGGTTGATGAGCCTAGAGATTCTGGGCTCACTGGAGAGACAATTAAGCACTTTTTCTTGAATTTATATTTCTTTATATTTCTTTAATTAAATCTATTTATTCATTGTTTTAATTGAGTAGCAGTGACTTAGGAGTCCGGAGATGCGCCCCCCTCTCCCCTGTTATTTTCTTCTCTGCCTGCCAATAGCCGCGTTTATTTGCTTTTATTTCGGACGGCTCAATTCATTTAACAAATTTTCATATCCCAAACCTACCTACTAAGCGGCAGACTCTACCTAAACGGCAGAGTCATTACAATTGAGAACTGTTCTCGGAGAGCCGCACATGCGATCATGCTGCCGGAGCTGAGATTACTTTTTTTAATTTGTTTGCTGTCCGGCGCTTCCGGTTTCTCCCCCGATGCTGGAACTTTTTAGCATGGGGTGAACCAGTTTCCCTGATGTGATTTGGGTGGTTTTCTCCTGGCAGCATCATTGAGATGGTAATTCTCTGCTGCGCATCAATTCAAAGTTGACAGTTGACTGCTGTGCAGGCTGCGCTGTTCGGCGAGTGCACGAGAAAACGGCAAACTGAGTTTTCTTTTCAAGGCAAAAACGTCATTTTTTCGACGTTTCTTTTAAAGATAATGGTTTTATTTTCATTGTAATCTTATTTGAACTGTTTGCTGAGTATGCTTGTGTAAAAAAAAAAATTGTATTATTACAAATTAAGCTTAGGAGTGTTTCTTTGAAATCTATAGCGAAATAATGCCTTCTAAGCCACAATGTTTGGTTTGTGGCTCTAGGAGAGGAGCTTTATCTGATTCAGGGGTTTGTAGATCCTGTGTTCAGGAAACTCCAGATATGGAGCAGGTTTTAGAAACCAGTGTAGAGGGTTCTAATCTTGCTTCCTTATCTTTATTGGATGTTAATTCGCCACCACAGCTCTTGCCAGAGCCAATTGCAGGTCCTTCTTCTGTTCCTGATGTACCGCAGGTACCTTCAA
The DNA here is from genome assembly GCA_033557465.1 of Ichthyophis bannanicus. Lineage (NCBI taxonomy): Eukaryota > Metazoa > Chordata > Amphibia > Gymnophiona > Ichthyophiidae > Ichthyophis > Ichthyophis bannanicus. The sequence goes on from CM066036.1 coordinate 795,622,932, forward strand.
TATTTTCATCTGGTTTGGCGGCGTTTTCGCAAGATTTTGTTTCTCTGCTTCAGCAGACATTTGGCAAAGGTCCACTACCCTCTGCAGTAGGAGATCTCGGTAAAAAGCGGCCAGGTATTCCTCTGGAAGTTGCTCAGGGTGCTATCCCTGTAAACAGGGAAGGATCCACAGGAGCATTTGATAACCTCTGGAGAGATCCACTCGGATCCTTTGGATCCAGATTTGGAAGTTGATGAGGAATTAGAAGAGGGAGAACTCACGGATCAGGAGGACCAGGTGAGAGTAGTTTGTTTTCCGGCGGGATGAGTTGCCTGTATTGATTATGGAAATGCTTAAAGCTCTTAATATGACAGTTTCTGGGCTAGATGAGGACTCTACCTTGGAGGATCCTTTGTTACAAGCATTTAGGAAAACACAAAAGGGCTTTTCCGTTAAACAGAGTTGTAAGGGAAATGATTCAACAGGAATGGGATATGCCTGAGGCTGGACTAAAGGGGTCCAGGGTCATGGCTCGTTTATATCCTTTACTGGATCAGGATCGGGAGTTGTTTAAGTCTCCCAAAGTAGATGCAGCGATATCAGCTGTTACTAAAAAGACTACAATTCCGGTGGAAGGTGGAAGGATAGTCATGATACAAAACTGGACACGTTGTTAAAACAGGTGTTTGATGTCAATGCCCTATCTATTCAGGCTTCAATTTGTGGAGCATGGGTAGCCAGGCTTGTCTTTGTTGGTCTCAGCGAGTACACGCAGATAATATGGAAGTCTCTGCAACAGAGGCGTCCCGGTTAGAGACTGGGGCAGCTTATTTAGCTGATATTCATTATGACCTTATTAGGGGTTTGTCTAAGAGTATGGTCTCGGTGGTTGCAGCGAGAAGATATTTATGGTTGCGTAACTGGGCGGCAGATGTTTCTTCTAAAGCAAGGCTCACTAAACTTCCCTTTAGGGGGAAGCTACTTTTTGGTGAGGATTTAGATAAATTGGTAAAAGACTTAGGGGAGTCTAAAGGTGGCAGGCTGCCAGAAGACAGGCAGAAGTTAGGGCGTCCAATTCAGGCGTCTAGAGGTCAGTACAGGGATTTTCGTTGTTTTCGTTCCTCATGTTTGGGACAGTTTCAGAGAGAGGACGTCAGTATTTTAGAAGTCAGGGTTTTCGGGGTTTTTGAGGAGCAAACAGGGGATTTGCAACTTCCTCTTCTTCAAACCCTAGAAAATCACAATGATGTGAGGAGGGCCCAGGTGGAATTTATACCCGTGGGAGGTCGGCTATGGGAGTTTTATTCAGCCTGGGTTCAGATCACATCCGATCGCTGGGTGTTGGAGATAATTCGGGAAGGGTATGCTCTGGAGCTTCAGCGACCGGTGGTCGATTTGTTCATTCATTCTCCTTGCAAGGCACGCGTCAAGAGTACAGCGGTGCTCGAAACCTTGCAAAGACGTTTGGATCTCAAAGCTGTTGTTCCAGTACCCCCAGGCCAACGCGGTTCAGGTCGATACTCAATTTATTTTGTAGTTCCAAAGAAAGAAGGGTCTGTTCGGCCAATTTTGGATCTTCAAAAGGTAAATCATTGCCTTCGGGTGACTCATTTTCGCATGGAAACACTGAGGTCTGTAATAATGGCAGTAAGAAAAGGGGAGTTTCTTACGTCTCTGGATTTGTCAGAGGTGTATCTACACATTCCCATTTGTCTGGAGCATCAGAAATTTTTGAGATTTGCAGTTCCAATGGGTCATTTCCAATTTCAAGCGTTGCCATTGGGTTTAGCGACGGCTCCGCGAACGTTTATCAAGGTAATGGTAGTCATTGCAGCGGCATTGAGAAAGGAAGGAATTCTAGTTCACCCATATTTGGACGATTGGTTGATTCGGGCAAAGTCCGAAAAGGAAAGCGAGTTGGCAACAGCCAGAGTAGTGGAATTTTTCAGAGTCTTGGCTGGGTTGTCAATATGGCAAAGAGCAAGTTAATTCCGTCACAGAATCTGGAACACCTGGGAGCTCGATTCAGTACAAGAATAGGAATGGTATTTCTTCCTCAAAAGTGAGCGCTAGCATTGAAGAATCTCTTGCGCAGTTTCTTGAGCAGAGAAAATCCAACTGCATGGCATTATTTACAGTTGCTCGGAACCATGGCAGCAACGTTAGTTCCATGGGCGAGAGCTCATATGTGACTGTTACAAAGAGCGTTACTAAGAAGGTAGTTGCATCAAAGGGATCCTCTCTCAAAGAGGTTACCCTGCCTTTCGGAAACGTGTCAGGCTCTATATTGGTGGATAAAACCGGAGATTCTAGAGGTGGGAATGCAACTAGGATCGCTTGTTTGGATTCCTCTTACGACGGATGCCAGTCTTGTGGGCTGGGGAGCTCACTTCGAAGGAAGATTCGTTCAAGGTCAATGGACCAATCGGGAGAAAGTTTGGTCAATCAACAGGTTGGAGTTGAGAGCGGTAACCTTAGCTCTACAAGCGTTTCAATGTTATTTTCAGGAGAAGGCTATTCGCGTTCTGTCAGACAACGCAACCGCAGTCGCTTACATCAACCGTCAAGGGGGCACAAGCAGTGGCTCTCTGGAAGCGGAGGCCGAGCAGCTGTTCGTGTGGGCCGAGAAGAATTTGAAAGCTTTGTCCGCAGCTCATGTAGCAGGAGTGGACAATGTGGAGGCTGATTTTTTTTTTTTTTTTTTTTTGAGTCGGGTGAAGGTGGATCCAGGAGAGTGGGTTCTGCATTCGCAGATCTTCCAACTGATAATAAATCGTTGGGGAGTTCCGGTGATGGATCTCATGGCAACCTTCAAATCGGCAAAGGTCAATCGGTTTTTCAGTCGAAGGCGGGGGAGAGAATGTCAGAGGGCCTAGCTCTCATTCAAGAGTGGCCAGAGGAACAACTTCTGTATGTCTTTCCTCCGTGGGTATTGATAGGTCGTGTTCTTCAAAGAATAGAACGGCACAAGGGGCTAGTAATATTATTGATAGCGCCGGATTGGCCAAGACAACCATGGTACACAGATCTCATAAGGTTATTGGTAGACCGTCCATGGCTCTTACCGATGAGAGAAGATCTGTTGCGTCAGGGTCCATTGCGCATGCCTCAGGTGGATCGATTCTCGCTTACGGCTTGGCTCTTGAAAGGGCAAGGTTAAGGGCCAGGGGTTACTCTTCGGCGGTGATTTCCACTTTGTTGAAAGCAAGGAAGAGGTCTACCTCTTTGGCATATTTTCAAATTTGGAGAATTTTCGAAGCATGGTGTGAAGATAAGTGTTTGGAGGCATTAAAAGCTTCTATTTCACAAGTTCTATCTTTTTTGCAAGATGGGTTTGAGAAAGGATTAGCAGCTGCTTCATAAAAGTGCATCTGGCAGGTCTTTCTTGTTATAGAGGAAAAATAAATGGTGAGGTGCTAGGAGCGCATCCGGATGTGAAGCATTTTTTAAGAGCGGTTTCATTGTTGAGACCGCCATGTAGACCAAGTGTTCCATCTTGGGATCTACATTTGGTGATGAAGGCTTTAGTACGCGAACCGTTTGAGCCGTTGTCACGAGCGTCATTAAAGGATCTTTCGCTCAAGGTAGTTTTTCTAGTAGCTATTTCATTGGCGCAGAGAATTTCTGAATTGCAGGCATTGTCTTGTAGAAAGCCTTTTCTATTATTTTATGAAAAGAAGGTGGTTTTGAGACCAGTACCTTTGTTTCTACCCAAAGTGGTGTCTGCTTTTCATGTCAGTCAGGAAGTTTCTTTACCAGTATTTGAAAGTACTGCCAAGGAGGTTCAGTTCGAAAGATTGCATCTTTTAGATGTTCGTAGAGCACTGAAGACGTATTTAAGACCCAACACAGGAGTTTCATAAGACAGATAGGCTGTTTGTCCTTTTTGGAGGAGCAAGAAGGGGTCATGCAGCTTCCAAAGCGTCGATTGCCAGGTGGCTCAAGGAAGCTATAGCTTCGGCGTACTTGATGAGGGGTAGGACAATACCTGATGGGCTTAAAGCACATTCAACAAGGGCGCAAGCTGCATCCTGGGCTGAGTACAGTTTGGTACCGCCTGTGGACATCTGTAAAGTGGCTACTTTGGTCATTGTTAAATTTCTTTGTAAAACATTATCGATTGGATATACAGACAAAAAGAGATACCTGTTTTGGATCAGCAGTGCTTCAGGCTGGCCTAGCAGGTCCTGCCCATTAAAGATTTTACTGCTCTGTTAATATCCCCAGAGATTCCGGGACTGGACTGGAAAGACTATAAGGAAGGTGAAATTAGACTTACCTGCTAATTGTTGTTCCTTGAGGAACTCCAGTCCAGTCCCGCATCCTCCCTGATATGCGGTTGGCTAGGTTACAGTCCTGAAGCAAAAAGGTATAGTATGGTCATGGTAAGCTTAATGGACCATATTGAGGGGGAGATTCTTTATAAGCTATTAATCTTCTGTCGAGACGGGGGGGGCAGGCTATAATAGGAAAATTATAGTTCCTGATCGTCCCTCCAGTCTAGTCCTGGAATCTCTGGGTTGTCAACCTCCTCCAGCAGCTTTGGAGACTGAGAAACTTCACTCTTGTGATGTCATCAGTATATAAGGGCTGGCACCACCTCCACACTCCAGTTTATCAGTCTCCAAAGCAGCTAAGAGAGGGGTGAGCCCATAGGGTTCTGGGCTCACTGGAGAAACAATTACAGAGTGCTAGGAAGAAGTACAAATTTAATTCAGGAAAGCTAGTTTACTATTCTGCCTTCAGCTTGGTGGGGGAGCTGCTTTCCATGTGCCCTGAGGTCCTCTGCTTTTTTCTTTATTTTACTTCTTTATTTTGCTTGTTATTTTATTTCTTTATTTAATTTATTTCTTTATTCACCTCCGGGGGTGATCATGAGCCGCGGCCTGATTTAACCTTCTGGGGAGAGGACCGGCAGCTGGGTACCGTCCCGAATCAGAAGGGACAGGAACTGGCTCAGTGCTCAGCTCAGCGCGTGCAGAGGAGCTGCCTGCCGGCGCTTTGAGCTGGAGTATACCGCCGCAGCAGTTCTTTTCAGGCAGTCGGGGGCTCCGGCTCGGGAAAAGAAGCTTAAGGGGCTAAGCAGCTGTGGCGCGCCAACGACCCGGCCCTGTCAGTCCGTCTGTAAGCACCGCTGGAGATAAGCCAAGTTTCGGCGGGAAGCAGCTGCGTTGCGGAGGCAGGCCAAGCCGCGTGGGCTGAGAGCGGGAAAATCGCAGTACTCTGCACAGGCCTTTGCTGCCTTCTTGCTCAGCCTGGGAGCTTCGTTTTCAGTTGATTTCTTCAGGGTTTACATGGGAGACCGCTTCTGAAGAGGCTGTACTAAAAAAAAAAAGGAGGCCTGTCACCGGGGGTTTCTTGCCTAGGGGGCCCAGCACAGTATACCTTCCAAGCAGATTTGCCTCTTGTGTGGGGTCAAGCGCAGCTCAGTTTCTTCGGAGAGCCACGGGGGACATGAAACATTAGAGGAGGTCATAGCTCCCAGCCCCTCTCCCCTGCCTGTCCCGGAGTCGGGGCTCAGAGCGCTGGGACCGCCGGATCTCCAGTTTGCTCCACAGCCTGGCGCTGGGAGTTTGGTGGCGATTTTTTTGGCGGATTTCATGGTGCTACTCCAAAGATCCTTCACGGCCTCACAGGGGACACTGGTAGCTGGTCCCTCGGGGGCGGGGATTGGACAAAAGAGACCAGCTTCGCCTTTGGCGGCGGAGGGGTCGGGCGTTTTAGCCAAGAAGGCCAGGTATGATAAAGATCGCCTGGATCAGTCCATCGGATCAGAGGACATGCGGTCTGAGGAGGCAGACACTGAAAGGGATCTGGAAGATCTAGAGGAAGGTGAAATCAGAGAGCAGGAGGTATTTCGTAGAGAGGAGCTCTCGGCGCTTATAGCGGAGTCGCTTAAGGCTCTTAAATATGCCAGAGGCAGAGCCAGCACAGGACTCTACCCTGCTGCAAGCGGTTTGGAAGACGCAGAGGGCTTTCCCAGTGCACCGGGTGTTCCGGGAGATGATTCAGGAGGAATGGGATATGCCGGAGGCCGCGCTAAAAGGCTCTAGGGTTATGGCACGGCTGTACCCTCTCCTGGATCAGGACCGTGAGTTGTTCAAGGCTCCGAAAGTGGATGCGGCCGTTTCTGCGGTGACCAAGAAGACTACCATCCCGGTGGAGGGGGCGGCGGCGGCGCTGAAGGATGCGCAGGACCGCAAATTGGAGTCCTTACTGAAGCAGGTTTTTGAGGTGAATGCGCTGTCCTTACAGGCTTCCATTTGTGGGGCCTGGGTGGCGAGAGCCTGCTTGCGATGGGCGCAGCGGGTCCAGGGCGACCTCTCGGGGGAGGGGTCAGATGAGGCGGCCCGCTTGGAGTTGGGTGCGGCGTATCTCGCCGACTTGCAGTATGACCTGATACGGGGTTTAGCGAACAGTATGGCTTCCGTTGTCGCGGGGAGGCGATGTCTGTGGCTGCGTAATTGGGCAGCGGACGGTTCTTCCAAGGCAAGGTTGAGTAAGCTTCCCTTTTGGGGTAAGCTGCTCTCTTTGGTGAAGATTTGGAGAAGTTGGTGAAGGATTTAGGAGAGTCCAAGGGCGGTAGGTTGCCGGAGGATAAGCAGAAGCAGGGACGGCCCCTTCCCGGACCTCGAGGGCAGCTGCGGGATTTTCGCAGGTTCCCTTCTCCGAGACTGGGTCAGCCACAGCAGGGGCGTTTTCCTAGTCGGGCCCAGAACTTTCGAGGGTTTCGCGGAGCAAACAGGGGTTTGGCGGCAGCATCCTCGTCCTCCGCCTTCAAAAAGTCACAATGAAGTCAGGCGGATCCAGGGAGGGCTAGTTCCCGTAGGGGGACGTCTGCGGGATTTTTACCCTGCCTGGGCCCAGCTCACATCCGATCAGTGGGTGTTAGAGGTGATTCGCGAAGGTTATGCGCTGGAGTTACAGCATCTGGTGTCCGACTCGTTCATTCAGTCGCCGTGCAACGCGCCGGCAAAGCGCACCGCCGTGTGGGAAACAGTACAGAGGCTCCTTTCGCTCGGGGCAATTGTCCCGATTCCTGCCGACCAGTTAGGTTGCGGTCGATACTCGATTTACTTTGTGGTCCTTGGCGTCCCATTCTAGATTTAAAAAGGCTAAACCACTGTCTGCGTATATCGCATTTTCGGATGGAAACTCTCAGGTCGGTCATTGTGGCGGTAAGGAAAGGGGAGTTTCTGATGTCCTTAGACCTATCGGAAGCTTATCTGCACATCCCGATACGACGGGAACATCAGAAATTCCTCAGGTTTGCAGTTCCTATGGGACATTTTCAGTTTCAGGCGCTCCCTTTTGGCTTGGCAACGGCGCCGCATACTTTCACCAAGGTGATGGTGGTGGTAGCGGCGGCCTTGAGGAAAGAAGGAATTTTGGTTCACCCATATCTGGACGATTGGTTAATCAGGGCAAAGTCCAGGGCAGAGAGTGTTTCGGCTACGGCCCGGGTGATAGCTCTGTTGCAGTCTCTTGGTTGGGTGATCAACGAAGCAAAGAGCAGGTTGGTCCCGTCTCAGGACCTGGAGTACTTAGGGGCGCGTTTCGACACCAGCGTGGGTCGAGTTTTTCTACCTTGGCAGCGGGTGCTGGGGCTCCGTGAATTGGTGCGGCGGTGGCCCACGGCTTGGGATTATCTCCAGGTGTTAGGGACAATGGCGGCGACCTTGGAGTCGGTGCCGTGGGCACGAGCCCACATGCGGCCGTTGCAGCGGGCTCTGTTAAGAAGGTGGTCGCATCAACGAGATTCGCTATCCCAGAAGTTGCCTTGTGCTCTTCAGACTCGACGGCAGCTACGTTGGTAGCTGACGCCGGGGTATTTGGAGAAGGGGATGTCGCTGGAGGCGCCGGCATGGGTTTCGCTGACAACGGATGCCAGTCTAGTCGGTTGGGGAGCCCATTGTCGGGGTCGCCTGGTGCAGGGCCAGTGGTCAGACCTGGAAAAGTCTTGGTCAATCAACAGGTTAGAGTTGCAGGCGGTGGCGCTAGCTCTGAGGGAGTTGCGCCCTCTCCAGCAGGGGAAGGCCATTCGGGTGTTCTCGGACAATGCGACAGCGGTGGCTTACGTAAATCGTCAAGGGGGCACCAGCAGCGTGGTGCTAGAGACCGAGGCGGAGAGTCTGTTTGAGTGGGCTGAGTCCCATCTGTTGGCCTTGTCCGCGTCGCATGTCGCGGGCGTGGAGAATGTCGAAGCCGATTTTCTCAGTTGGGTAAGGGTAGATCCCGGAGAGTGGGTGTTGCACCCCGAAGTCTTTGCAATGTTGGTGCGGCGCTGGAGGATGCCAGTAATGGATCTTATGGCAACCTTTCAGTTGGCAAAGGTCGATCGGTTCTTCAGCCGCAGAAAGGAGAGGATGTCGGAAGGATTGGACGCCCTCATTCAGAAGTGGCTAGAAGGGCAGCTACTGTATGTCTTCCCGCCGTGGGTGTTGATCGGACGGGTGATACAGCGCATAGAGCAGCACAGAGGACGCGTGATTCTAATTGCTCCGGATTGGCCGCAAAGGCCCTGGTACGCGGACCTCGTGCGCCTCTTGGTGTGGCAGCACTGGAAACTGCCTCTTCGCACGGATCTGCTAACGCAGGGGCCTCTCTCCATGCTTCAGGTGGATCGATTCTTGCTTATGGCCTGGCTCTTGAGCGGGCTCGGTTGAGAGTGCGCGGTTATTCGCCGGCGGTGATAGCTACTTTGATCAAAGCTTGGCGGCGATCCACTTCCTTGGCTTATGTCAGGGTTTGGCACATCTTTGAGAATTGGTGTGCCGAGCGGGGATGTGTTCCGTTGAAGGCAACGGTTCCGCAGGTGTTATCCTTTTTGCAGGATGGTTTTCAAAAGGGATTGGCGGCGTCCTCATTGAAGGTGCAGTTGGCGGCCTTGTCCTGTTATAGAGGAAAGGTGCAGGGCATCTCGCTGGGTAGTCATGCGGATGTTAAGCGTTTTTTGAGGGCAGTGAAACTCCTTCGTCCGCCGCGACAGCAGACGGTTCCGGCTTGGGATCTGCCTTTAGTCTTGGAGGCCTTAGGGAAGCCGCCTTTTGAGCCTTTAGCGGAGGCTTCGTTGAAAGATTTGACGCTGAAGGTGGTATTTTTGGTGGCGGTTGCTTCGGCAAGGCGCGTTTCGGAGTTACAGGCTCTGTCGTGTCGGCCGCCCTTTCTGTCTTTCTTCGAGTCAAAGGTGGTGTTGAGACCCGTTCCGTCCTTCTTGCCGAAAGTGGTTTCGGTTCTTCATATGAACCAAGTGGTATCCTTGCCCGTGTTTCGCAGCAAAGGTAAGGTGCAAGTGGCGGACCGTTTTCATCGCTTGGATGTTCGCCGGGCTTTGAAGAAGTATGTTACTAGGACAGCGTCCTTCCGTAAGTCCGACAGGCTTTTTGTGCTGTTTGCGGGGGCCCGCAAAGGTGAGGCGGCCTCTAAAGGTTTGATTGCCCGGTGGGTGAAGGAGGCCATCGCTTCGGCTTATATTTTGAGGGGTCGGGCGGTGCCGGACGGTTTGCGAGCTCATTCCACTAGGGCGCACGCTGCATCTTGGGCAGAGTCTTAGCTGGTACCGGCAGTTGACATTTGTAAAGCGGCGACATGGTCGTCGCTGCATACCTTTGTGAAGCATTACCGTCTGGATGTGCAGGCAGACAGAGACACCTGTTTTGGTTCAGCGGTACTTCAGGCCGGGCTACCAGGTCCCTCCCGTTGATGGGTTTTTACTGCTCTGGTACGTACCCAGAGATTCCGAGACTAGACTGGAGGGACGATCAGGAAGATTAAAATAGACTTACCTGCTAATTGTAGTTCCTGGAGTAACTCCAGTCTAGTCCCGGGTCCCGCCCTGTCTTGCTGGTGCTCTGTGGCCTGAAGCAGGAGACCTCTTACTGTTAAGCGTCATTTTTCATTATTCTGCAGGAGAGCTCACGGCATACGTAGTTGCAGATTTTGTAGATAGTTGGACCTGCGGGTCTTTATAGTATAATGGGGCAGTTGTTTGCCTTTTCAATTTACTTCTTACTTGTTGCTCTGGTGAGTCTGCTTTGTCAGTAGGTAAACTGGAGTGTGGAGGTGGTGCCAGCCCTTATATACTGATGACATCACAAGAGTGAAGTTTCTCAGTCTCCAAAGCTGCTGGAGGAGGTTGACAACCCAGAGATTCCGGGACTAGACTGGAGTTACTCCAGGAACTACAATTAGCAGGTAAGTCTAATTTAATCTTTTACGTTATGGGCACATTTTGTGTCTTAGTTTATAATTAAAAATGTATTAATGTTATGATTTGTTAAGGTTTAGCTACTTAATTGTTGCTCTGGTGAGTCTGCTTTGTCAATAGGTAAACTGGAGCAAGGAGGCGGTCCCTAGGGTGTTTTATAATGGTGACATCAAAGAATGTCATTGTTCAGTCTCCAAGCTGCTGGAGGAACCTATATCCCCACAGATTCCGGGACTAGACTGGAGTTCCTCAAGGAACAACAATTAGCAGGTAAGTCTAATTTCACCTTACTCCTGAGTCTATCCCCTTTCACCCTCATCCTATGTCCCCTCATAGCAGATCTTGCTTTCAATCGAAAGAGGTACTCCTCCTTTGCATTTATGCCATGGAGGTATTAAAATGTCTGTTATTATATCTCCACTTTCCTTATGTTTTATTATACTTGATATACCGCCTTTCAAATATTATAACAAAGCGGTTTACAATAATATAAAAAGAGTTACAGCAATGGCATATTGCCAGAAAAGGAAATAGAAATTACAATATTGATAGGACAGAAAGAGTAGACAGACATTTCAGACAGGGTAGAGGTTTTCTCCCCTCACCAGCAGCTTGGAAACTGAGTGTGTCCAAATCAATGGCACCACCTATTTAGGCAGCTAGCACCACCCACCAGCTTCACTATTCTCAATCTCCAAGCAGCTGGAGATGGGTAAATCCCTTAGTTTGGACTCACTAGCAGGAACAGCTAAGATGTTTTGATTTTTGAGGTAGGATTTGGGTGCTGGCCAGGGGTTTTGAATAAAGTTGGCCCTTGAAGGAAAACTGAATTGTAAAAATAAAATAATAATAATAATAATAATTAACAGGGCGAATGGGCAGGGCAGTCCTGGAAGGAAGGGATACCTGCTTTCCCCACTCCAGTTGCACTGATTGTACATTGGGGGAATTACAATCGGCACCCAAACCAGCTGAGGGTGAGGCACCGTGGGCCGCGAGAAGGCCAAAACAGCCCCAACATGTTTTTCCTGCTGCCGCCGAAGCCAATAACAAAAGGTAGAGCAAGCACTCAGGCAGTTCTCACGCCATGATAAGAAGAAGATTTTTAATTTGGGCTGCTACAGGGTGTGTGGAGCCGGGTAGCAAGATTACATGGCAGTCTTCAGGCTGAGGGAGTGCCGGTGAGTGAAGATCGACCATGTGGCTCAATAGGGGGCTGTTCTACGGTGCATGGGAACGGGCGCCATTTTAGAGCAGTGCCGAGTTTTTGTTTTTCTGTGTGTTGCAGGGCGGGCATAGATGCTGGGGCATTCTCCTCATGTTTTCTTATTTTATTCTTTATTCTTTTAAAACCAGATAAGCTGTGAAAAAAGACAAATCTAAGGAGGAACAGCTCACTTTATTTTCCAGAGTTTTAGGGCATAACCATGCTTCTGGGAATGAGAAGCTGGGCCAGGATGCCCACAAAAACAACAAGCTTGGCCTGTGGCATACATAGGAGTTCTATCTCTGCAGCAGGGGTGTGTCATGGCTGCAAGATGGAAGCTAAGTCCACAGAGGACAGTCTGCTGTCAGAGAAGTCAGGAAAGGGGCCTGCCAGGGATGGCTCAAGACAATCTGCTGCCTGAGGCGAGGGATAAGATAGCTTTCCCCAGGGGGCGCTGCCTGAAAACTCCAATCAGGGACTGAACCAAACCAAAAAGCCGATTAGATAATGTGGAGAAAATGCAAGATGTTTGCACACTAAGAAACTAAAAGAAAGAGCGAGCACCACAGCACTGTTTATAACACCAAATTATCACTCATGTTTATTTTGTTGTTATAATCTGCATTATGGTTCTTGCTTTTCCTTTTTGAACATATATTTTGCATCCACGGAACCTCTTCCCTCAACAATGGGTGCAGAGCAGAACCAGGACATTTACCCACAGAACTCAATATCTTTAAAAAAAAAACCCCAACAAAAAACCTGAATCCAGTCATCTCACTAACAACAACAAAACAAATATTCTCCAGTACCAGGCATATTTGGAACTAATACAAAACCCTACAACATAGTCACTGAGGATCTGTAGAGCAAACCTACCATACCATATCAGCACAACTTCCAAAACTCACATAGGAGTCTACCCAAAAAAGCATCACTGTAAATACCGCAGTGGGCCCTGGAACATCCAAATACCTGTTTGAAAAGCTGAACAATTCAGATTACTACAGTACAGATTCCTACGTACAAACTCCATGTTAACAGAACACCTGACCTAGGTCACACATTCAGAACACAGACCCTCACCAAGTACAGAATAAGTGACCATAACCTAAAAATAAACACATGTAGATAATTAAACTGCAACCTCAAAAAGTCAGATTCTGCATACAATTTAACGCCAGAGAAATAGAAAGAGATGTATTTCCCTGTACTTTATAAAATATAAAGAGAGCACCAAGACTGTTCATTAAATTGAAAATAAAATTCTCTTATACCTTTGTTGTCTGAGCATTTTATTCTTGATCATGCTGGTCCCAGTCTGAGGTTTCTGCTTTCCTCCACCTCCTAGTGCCCCCCCCCCCCATCCACTTCCTCCCAGGGTGATGCAGGGCTATGTACGGAAATTCATTGCAACATTATTTGCATAAATTTAGTATACTTTTATTTTAAAATGTATATGCCACCAATCTAAAATCGAAGTGGCTTACAAACATATATATGCAATTTAGCAAAACAGATGTTACAATAAAACATAATAAAATATTACATTTGATTAATGAAAAGCCTCTTACACAGCAATCCCCCCTCAATCAGACCATCACCAATCTGCACATCAGATTTATTTCACTATGACCAGATTATTGATGGGGAGGGAAGATATAAAATGAGAAACTAATCCTGGTAGCCATGACTTCAAACGCTGGATTGGATTGTGTTAGAGCTGGAGAAGTCCAGAACTCAGCAGCAGTGAAGCTATCAGGCCACTAAACAAAAGTAAATGGAGACGTTTCCTTAAAATTGTTAATTTCCTTGAATCTGACCTGACAAAATATTTAAATTTCAGCCTGGCAGCATAAAGAACACAAAACTGCAAATCTCAAAGATAATACATATTCCAGTACCCCCTCCCACCAACCAACACCCTAAAGTTGACCTTACCAAGAACCCAGAGTTCAGGACCCATAGAGCAAATCTGCTATTCCATAACAGCACTAACTTCCAAAACTCACACAACATGGATCATACCCAAAAAGGGCAGCACCACAAATATTAGTGGGGCCAAAACATCCATATTCTTATTCAGAAAACTGAACAAGACGGATTACTACAGTTCTCTACATAGAAACTTCATGCTAACAGAACATGTAGCCTCAGTCACACATGCAGAACAGAGATAGATCTTCACCAAGTAGGGAATATATCAATATAAACTAAAAACAGACATATGTAATCAAAAAATGCTTTTACCCATTACTCTTTAGGTTTACAGGATTTCTTTCCCAAAATTATACTTTACTGCAGAGTGTGGCAAGAGAAAGAAATCTCACACACAGGCATCTGCATTGTCGGCAGAAACTAACATAATGGCTCAGTGCAAGTAGCAAGAGTGCAATTAATGCCACCTCAGTGTGTGGTCTTAGTTGCATCTGCAGCTTTTTGCCATACTGAAATGCGGCAACTGCAGGGGGATGTAACTGCCTACCTGCAGTTAGCCTATCGCCCTGCGTAATAAAACTCTGGAATTAGTTACCAGAGGATGTAGCAAAAGCTGTTAGTGTAGCTGGGTTTAAAAAAGGTTTGCACAAGTTTCTGGAGGAAAAGTCCACAAACTATTATTAAAGAGGACCTAAGAAATCCACTGCTTGCCCCGGGACAAGCATTGCGATCTGCCAGGTACTTTTGACCTGGATTTGGAAACAGGATACTGGGTTTGAGGGACCTTGGTCTGACCCAGTATGGTGCAGAGCTTAGGAAACATGCTGCTAAATATGCCAAATAAAAGGGGCTCAACAGTATCCATGCAGCACCTCCCACTTCAACAAAAAATGGAGCATCTTGGTGCGCCAACACAGCACTTCCCACCCTCTGAAAAACAAGAGTAACTTTGTGACCAAGAAGGGCTTGGTAACCCCATTATAACATCTGAAACTGCGCACTGGACCAGCAAGGTGTTAATGAAAATATATATTCTGCAAAAAAACAAAGGAAATGCAATATGTTTGCACAACAAGGAACTAAAAGAAAAAGTGAGAACCACAGCACAGCTTATAGTACCAAATTATAAAATAATAAAACTCATTTTGTTATAAACTGCATTATGGTTTTCAATTTTTCTTTTTGAATATATATTCTACATCCCCAGAAACCTCTCCCTCAACAGTGGGTGCAGAGCAGAAGTAGGACATTAGAACATACGAACATAAGATATGCCATACTGGGTCAGATCAAGGTCCATCAAGCCCAGTATCCTGTTTCCAACAGTGGCCAATCTAGGTCATAAGTACCTAGCAGTTTCCCCAAAAGACAGAGGTTCCACAATGCTTGTATTAGGTCAAGTAGTGATATCCTGGGTCCCTTTTAATAATGGTTTATGGACCTTTCCTCCAGGAACTTGTCCAAACCTTTTTTAAACCCAGCTACACTAACAGCTTTTATTACATCTTCCGGTAACAAATTCCAGAGTTTGATTACACGTTCAGTAAAAAAAATATTTTCTCTTATTAGTCTAAAATAGGTTACCCTGTAGCTTCATTGCATGTCCCCTAGTCTTTCTGTATTCTGATGATGTAAACAGTCGATCTACGTTTACCCATTCCACTTCATTAATTTATAGACCTCTATCATATATCCCCTCAGCCGTCTCTTTTCCAGGTTGAAGAGCCCTAACCTTTTTATCCTCTCCTTCATAGGGGTATCCTTCCATCCCCTTTACCATTTTGGTGGCTCTTCTCTGTACCTTTTCTAATAACACTATATCCTTACTGTATAAAGATATGGCAACCAGAATTGCACACAAGATTCAAGGTGCAGTCGCACCATGGAACGAAACAGAGGCATTATAATATCCTTCATTTTATTTTCCATTCCTTTCCGTATCATACCTAGCATTCTATTTGCTCTCCTGGCCGCCGCTGCACACTGGCCCGAGGGTTTTAACATGTTATCCATAATAACACCTAAATCTTTTTCCTGGGTGGTGGTTCCCATTGTGGAACCTTGCATCGTGTAACCATAGTTTGGGTTGTTCTTTCCTAGATGCATAACTTTGCACTTGTCCACATTAAATTTCATCTGCCATTTGGATGCTCAGTCTTCCAATTTATCAAGGTCCTCTTGCAATTTTCCACAACACTCTTGGGCTTTAACAACTTTAAATAGTTTTCTGTCATCTGCAAATTTGATAACCTCACTCGTTAATCCCATGTCCAGGTCATTTATGAATATGTTAAAAAGCAGCGGACCCAGCAAAGATCCCTTGGGTACTCCACTCTTCACCTTTCTCCATTGGGAAAATTAGTTATTTAGCCCTACCCTCTGCTTTCTAACTTTTAACCAGTTCCTGATCCACAATAGTACACTGCCTCCTATCCCATTACTTTTTACTTTAGTCAAAAGTCTCTGATGAGGGACCTTGTCAAAGGTTTTCTGAAAGTTCAGATTCACTATATCAACCGACTGACCTTTGCCTACCTGTTCATTCACACCTTCAAAAAAACATAACAGATTAGTAAGACAAGATCTTCCTTTTCTAAAGCCATGTTGGCTGTCTCCCATTAAGCCGTGACTATCTACATGCTGAGTAATTTTATTCTTTATGATGATTTCTACCATTTTTCCTGGTACTGACTGCTCACCGATCTGTAGTTTCCCGGATCACCCCTGGAACACTTAAAAATTGGTGTTACATTGGCCATCCTCCATAGTAACATAGTAAATAATGGCAGATAAACACCAGTATGGTCCATCTAGTCTGCTCAGCAAGGTGGCAAGAGTAGGTGCACCTGCTCTGTGCAGTTCACCCCTCCCATCTCTTTGTTTAGGGGTGAACACACACTCCATGTAGGGTACCCCTGTTTGTTGAGAAATTAGATGTTTATTTTGATTTTATCCTGTTGCTATAAAGGGATTCACTCTGTCTGTCCCATGCCATTTTGAATTCTTTCACCGTATTTGCCCCCACCACTTCCATCAGGAGGGCATTCCAAGCATCCACCATCCTTTCAGTGAAAAAGTATTTCCTGACATTGCCTTTCAATTTACCCCCTTGCAGCTTCATGTTATGCCCTCTAGTTTTACAGCTTCCCCGTCTTTGGAAGACGTTTGTTTGTTCATTATTTCTCTTTAAGCATTTAAAGGTCTGAATCATATCTCCCCTATCCCTCCTCTCCTCCAGAGTGTACATATTTAGGTCTTCAAGTCTCTTCTCATAAGGCTTCTGACTCATGCTCCAAATCATTTTGGTCACCTTCCTCTGAACCATTTCCAGTCTTTTTACATCCTTTGCGAAATATGGTCTTCAAAACAGAACACACTATTCCAGTGAGGCTTCATCAGTGACTTATACAGTGGCATTAGTACCTCTTCTGCTGGTAATTCCTTTTTGTATGCAACCCAACATCCTCCTGGCTTTTGCCACTGCCTTGTCACACTGTTTTGCCACCTTGAGATCCTCAGAAATAATCACACCAAGGTCCTTCTCCTGATCTGTGCACACCAACCTCTCGCCCCCTATCACATACATTTCCCTTGAGTTTCTGCTTCCCAAGTGCATGACACTGCACTTCTTTGCATTAAATCTTAACTGCCAAGCACTAGACCATTCTTCCAGCTTTTGTACATCTTTCCTCATGTTATCCACTCCCTCAGGGAAGTCCACTCTGTTGCAAATTTTCATGTCATCTGCAAAAACATAGACATTTCCATTCAGTCTTTCAGCAATATCACTCTCAAATACATTGAACAGTTCTGGTTCCAGGACCGAACCCTGGGGCACCCTGCTAATCACTGGTCACCTAGTCAAAGAACTTAATCAGATTTGTTTGGCAAGATGATCCTTTGGTAAAACATGTAAACGGGGGCGCTGGGTGAGAATGTCCACAGTCTTGGCAAAGGCAAATATTAATATGACTTGCAAAGGATTGTGGGAAATGTAGTCCATTCATACCAGACTCAGGCGTTCACAATAAATTAGTTGTGCTTGCTCGAATGTAAAGCAAAGAAGATATTTTATTTATGGGGTTATTTCTCCCAACACAGATATACTTGGTAGCACATAAAAAGGAATACTTGCTTTCAGTATTATACTTAGAAAACAAATAAGGAAAAAACAACAGCTGAACTTGTTAAGCAATCAAATCAAAGCATAAAGACCTTGATGGGAACAGAAAGGTCTTTTCTGTAGGTTCCTGTTAATATCTTCTTAACAGTGCTTCAATGAACAAACAATACCCACAAAGTAGGAAAAAACTGTTCTTTTTCAGGGATATCTTCCTGTATCTTCACACACACTCAGAAGTGTCCCTTCAGAGCTCACAGGCAATTAGGCAAGGCTCAATTGCTAACCATTACCAGCTGAAACCCTCTTGGCTGGTTTACTTTCTATTACGTGGCTCAAATCCTACTCAGAAGCTTTTCTGAGTAGATTAAAGAACAAGTTTATATTTCTTTGTGATGGTTGTTGTATTTGGTGACAGCATTTTACCACAGAAGTTTAGACAGAGAGCAATCCATGTATTCAAAGTCCCCATTTATAACAGCTTCCCCTTCTTCAACTATCATGGGTTCAATATCATGGATTGGCACAGAGGAATTTCTCAATGGAACACTCTCAGGACAATACTTGTTTCCCTGCTGTCTTCCCAGTGAAGAGCTAGGGCATAGATCAGTGTTCATACCTGAGCTTCCATTGCTGTTAGTGTTCCTCTCTAAATATCCTGGCCAGTATGTAGTCCAGTTCTTATGTCCAGCCTTCCAATCAAGATCCCTGGACACTGGATCTCTCTTCACATACCTTCTGGCACTGGTCTTAGGGTCCCTTCCAAGTGCAGCCGTCTCCCTCACAGGTGCCGTCCGGGGATTCCTGGCTCTGCAACCCCACTCCTCTGGCTTTTCCCAGTCCAATGGTGTCTGCTTGCCTCTGGAATGCCTCCCAGTATACGTACTGCTATGGACTCCTTTAGACCTCCCAAATGCTTTTCTCTTCTTTCTTCCAAAGTGTTTCTTTCTCTCTCTGTCCATCAGCTCTGGCTTCTGCTGATGATGATGATCCTCAGGCTGATCAAGATGCTTCTGATCAAGATGATTCTCTGTAGAATAAGCTTTTCTTTTATCCTGCTTAGATGAATGCTCCACCCTAGCACAGCGCAGCTGTGCTGAATCAAGCCCTGCCCTTGGAGATGAGTGCTTGGGGATTACCTCATAGCCCTCTTGATTGAACACACGTTTCCCCACTTCAGCTCTTCTAATGGCTGTTGGAAACCTGGTGCATTCTGGGACTGGTAGTCTTTTATGGAAACATTCTGTTTTATTATTTCTACCAGAACAGACAGGTTGCTTGTTCAGAGTCACTTCACCTCTATTATAGCTCCTTCCTGAACTATGATAAGCTTCCTTATCACAAACAATGTTGCCTCGGATCATGCAACCTGTTGGCTTTAAGAAAGTGCACTATTTGCTCTTTCGGAAGCGCATCCATTACTTTTCTTGCCACCGAGGTAAGGCTCACCAGCCTGTAGTTTGTCACTCTTCCCGGTCACTACTTTTGTGAAGAGGTACCACATCAACCCTTCTCCAGTCCAGAGGAACGTCTCAAGTTTCCAAGAATCTGTTAAAAACATCCTTTAACAGCCCTGCAAGAACATCTCTGAGCTCTTTCAATATCCTAGGATGTATCCCATCCGGTCCTATGGCCTTGTCCACTTTCAGTTTTGCAAGTTGTTCTAACACATCATCTTCTGTGAATGGTGTGGTATCTACTTCATTCCCATTTTTATATTTGGGAGTCACAGGTGGTCCTTCTCCAGGGAAAAACAGAGCAGAAGTATTTGTTTAGCAATTTCGCTTTTCAATGTCACTTTCCATGAGTCTGTTCCCAGCACTTTTGAGTCCTGCAATTCCACCTCTGATTTTCCTCCTCTCCCAAATATACCTGAAGAAAGTTTTGTTGCCACACTTCATATCTTTAGCCATCTTTTCCTCTACCTTTGATTTTGCTTTCCTTATTTCTCTTTTTGTCTCTTTTAGTTTGATCCTGTATTCCTTTCTGTGTTCCGCTGTTTGCAAGCTTTTGAATTTTGTGAAAGCTGTGGATTTTTGCCTTTATTTGAGCAGCCACTTCTTTGAAGAACCAAATAGGTTTCCTTCTCTTGTTTTTATTTACTTTCCTTACATATTTATCCGTTGCCCCTTTTATTGCCACCTTTAGTTTAGCTCATTGCAATTCCACTTACCTTATCCCCTCCAACCCTGCCAGCTCCTCCTTCAGGTACTTGGCCATTTTACTGAAGTCAGTGTTTTTGAAGTCTAGGACTTTAAGCTTGCTATGATTGGACTGCAATCTTCAGGTATTACAGATGATTTCATTGATAGTTCACAGATTACTAATAGCAGGTCTGCAATCTCATATTTCAGTTCTTTCAGCACCCTTGGATGTATACCATCCTGTCCAGGTGATTTGCTACTCTTCAGTTTATCAAATAGTTTTAATACATCTTCCTGGTGGTATCGATATTTCTTTCAATTTTTCCTCAGTGTCACCTTTAAATACTTCAGTCATGAGTAACGTCCCTACATCTTTCTCAGTAAAGACCAAAGCAAAGAATTCATTCAGTCTCTCTCCTCTATGGCCTTGTCCCCTCTTAGTGCCTCTTTAACTCCTCTATCATCTAATGGTTCAACTGACTCTCTCACAGTATTTTTGCTACGAATGTACTTGAAAAAGTCTGTATTACGTGTTTTTGCTTCCACAGCAAGCTTCTTCTTCAATTCTCTCTTTGCCTGCCTTATCAATGCCTTGCATCTAACTTGCCAGTGCTTGTGCTGTTTCCAGTTTTTGTCATTTGGCTCTTTTTTCCATTTCCTGAAAGATGCTTTTTTGGCAACAACAGCCTCTCTGAGCTCACCTTTAAACCATGCTGGCAGTTTTTTGGACTTCCCTCCACTTTTCTTAAAGCGTGGAATACTGCTGGTCTGGGCTTCCAAGATGAAACAACACCCAAGCCTGATGTAAGTTTTTAACCTTTGCAACTGCTCCTTTTAGCTTTTTCTTAACTATTTTCCTTATTTTATTAAAGTCTCCCTTTCAAAAGTTAAAAGGTAGTAATGTGAATTTCCTTCCATCCGTCCTCCATTAATTAAATCAAACGCGATCATGCTATGATCACTATTGCCAAGTGGCCCCAACACCCTTCTCTCTTGCACTAGAACTGGTGTTCCACTAAGGACTAGGTCCAAAAAGGCTTCCTCTCTGGTCGGTTCATGAACCAGCTTCTCTAAGAAGCAGTCATTTATTTCATCTAGAAACTTTATCTCCCTAGCATGTCCTGCCGTGACACTGACCCAGTCAATACTGGGGTAATTGAAATCATCCATTATTATTACTGTGCTGTAACTTTTGTTAGCTTCCCTGATTTCTTTGAGCATTTCATCATCCCTTTGTTCATTCTGGCAAGGCAGTCGATAGTACACCCCACTGCCATTGCCTTCTCCTTTTTACATGGAATTTCAATCCATATAGATTCTACAGAAGATTTTGTTTCCTGCAATTATTTAATCCTTTGTGACTCAATGCCCTCTCTAGAGTGCAACCCCTCCACCAATTTGATCAGCTCTATGATTACGATATAGTTTGTACCCAGGTATCACAGTGTCCCACTGGTTGTCCTCCTTCCACCATGTCTCTGAGATACCAGTCATATCTAATCTCTCATTTAGGGCTGTATATTCTAACTCTCCCATCTTATTTTTTAGACTTCTAGCATTTGTATACAAGCATTTTAGAGACTGTATTTTATTCATATTAATCTGGCTATCGGTAGGCAGAGGTAATTTAGAATCTTTAAGCTCTGTCTGCTCTGTACTCAAGGGCATTTGGGCTACTTTTGTCTTTATTGGAACCTCTCTGCTGATATGCCCTAACTTCATTTTTTTTTTTTTTTTATTGAAAGGCATCCAACGGGTACATAGAAACAAGAACCACAAACAGCATCAAAAAACAGTGCTACCGCAAAAGCAGAGTTTCAGAACACAATAGTAGCTTACAATACGCCTTCATTTTTGTATTTTGTCTTTCTTTTTTTCCCAGAAGAAGTACAAAACAACCACCCTCCCCCTTCCCCACCCCCTATCCCCCCAACTATGGCTTGCTGGTTCTTAGGCAAAGGAAGGCGGTGAGCAAAAAGCACACACAGGGGGTAAGGGTCCCTTCAAAGTTTGAGTGTCCCCCCCCAATTGTCCACAGCAATTACGCACCATAACGGGAAATAAAGGGGGCCCACACCAGCTCAAAGCGCGCCAAACGCATCCTGCTAAGAGCTACCCCCCGCTCCATAGAATATATATCCCACATTCTGTCCAACCAAACCAAGAAGGAGGGGGCCAAGGCACGCTTCCATGCTGCAGCAAGAGTTAACCGGGCCGCATTCAAACCGTGGCGGAGCAGAGCGAGCTGCAGGGCCCGTGCACCCGGCACCAAGACCCCAAAAAGAAAAATCCCCGGGTCCCAAGGGATGCTCACTCCCAAAAGCAGCTGCAGCCGGAACCGTACACCCCTCCAAAAGGCACGAATGCGGGGGCCTAACTTCATTTTTTTGGTAGTATTCTTCAAGGCTACATTGTTCCGAACCATGCGCTCTTGGGCGACTGTCTGCTCTCCCCATATTATCTAGTTTAAAAGCTGCTCTATCTCCTTTTTAAAGGTTAATGTCAACAGCCATCCCAGTTAAGGTGAAGCCCATCCCTTCGGAAGAGCTACTCCTTTCCCCAGAATGTTCCCTAGTTCCTAACAAATCCAAAACCCTAATCCTTGCACCATCGTCTCATCCATGCATTGAGACTCTGTAGCTCTGCCTGCCTTTTTGGTCCTGCACGTGGAACGGGAAGCATTTTGGAGAATGCTACCTTGGAAGTTCTGGATTTCAACTTCCTACCTAAAAGCCTAAATTTGGCCTCCATAACCTCCCTACCCCATTTTCCTATGGCATTGGTACCGACTTGTATCAAGACAGCAGACTCCTCCCCAGCACTATCTAAGACCTTGTCTAGGTGGCACATGAGGTTTGCTACCTTCGTACTAGGCAGACATGTTACCAGGCGATCCTCATGTCCACCAGCCACCCAACTATCTACATGCCTAATGATCGAATCACCAACTATAATGGCTGTCCTAACCATTCCCTCGTGGTACAAGAGGGGTTTACATCACCTGGAGTACAGGTCTTAGCTAGAGGATCACTTCCTGCTACACCAGGGTGATGCTGTCCTGTCATGTAACCTCTCAGCTCCATAGCAACAGGGATGCTGCCAGACTGGAGGTGGGACTTGTCAGACGGCTGCCTGGGTGAGAATCTTCACAGTCTTGGCAAGTGCATATATCTATATGATTTGCAAGGTATTGTGGGCAATGTAGTTCATTCACACCAGACACAGCTGCTGACAATAATTTAGTTGTGCTCTTGGGTAAAGCCAATAAGATATTTATTTATGGGGTTATTTCTCCCAACACAGATATGCTTGGTAGCACATAAATTAGGTTACTTGCTTTCAGTGTTAACTTGGAAAAACAAAGTCAAAATCAGGAAAACAACAAATGAAAAGCCACAAAGCAAGAAACAAACTGTTCTTTTCAGGTTAACTTCTGATTACTTCCCACATAGATACAGAAGTGATTCTCTCCTAGCTCACAAGCAATTGGGTAAGGCTTAATTGCTAGCAGTTACCAGCTGAAACCCCTTAGCTGGCTTGCCTTCCACTGTGTGGGTCAAATCCTGCTTCAGGAGCTTTTCTGAGTAGATTAAAGAACAAATTTTTATTTCTTTGTGATGGTTGCTGTACTTTATAACAGAAAGTTACCAACGGAGTTTAGATAGAGAGCAGTCCATATAAACAGGATCCTCATCTGCTATTATTCCCCCTTGTTCAACAAGCATGGGTTCAATATCATGGATTGGCACAGATGAATCTCTCAATGGAGCATTTTCAGGAGAATACTTGTTTCCCTGCTGTCTTTCAAGGTTATAGCTAGGGCATAGATCAGTGTTCATACCTGAGCTTCCATTGCTGCTAGAGTTCCTCTCTATATAGCCTGGCCAGTATGTAGTCCAGTTCTTATGTCCAGCCTTCCAATCCAGATCCCTGGACACTGGATCTCTCTTCACATACCTTCTGGCACAGGTCTTAGGGTCCCTTCCACGTGCAGCCGTCTCCCTCACAGGTAGCCTCTGGTGATTCCTAGCTCTGCAGCACCATTCCTCTGGCTTTCCCCAGTCCAATGGTGTATGCTGGCCCTTGGAATACCTCCCAGTATACGTACTGCTTTGGACTCTTCTAGACCTCTCAAAGGCATTTCTCTTCCTTCTTCCAAAGGGTCTCTTTCCCTCTCTGTCCGTCCGGTTTGGCTTCTGCTTCTGATGATCCTTCAGATGAAACTGATGATCAAACTCAAGCTGATTCTCAGGATACTGAGGACAATTCTCTGGATATCCAAGGTGATCATGAAGATGGTCATCTGTAGAATAAACTCTAGTCTTATTCTGCCTAGATGAGTGCTCCTCCCTAACACAGCGCAGCTGTGCTGAATCAGGCCCTGCCCTTTGAGATAAGTGTTCCATCCTAGCACAGCGCAGCTGTGCTGAATCAAGCTCTGCCCTTTGCAATGAGTGCTTGGGGATTACCTCATAGCCCTTTTGATTGAACACACGTTTTCTCACTTCAGCTCCTCTCATGGCTGTTGGAAACCTGGTGCATTCTGGGACTGGTAGTCTTTTATGGCAAAATTCTGTTTTCTCATTTCTACCAGCACTGACAGGTTGCTTGTTCAGAGACACTTCATCTTTTCTATAGCCCCTTCCTGAGCTATGATAAGCTTCCTTATCACAGACTTCAGTACTATATCCCTGTAGGTCTTGTCTATGTACTTCTGTGTCTTCCTTATGTTCTCAAAGTCTGCTACTCTAGCCTTCAGAGATCGGACTCGTTCCCTGAGAGCAAAGAGCTTCTTGCACCTAGTGCACACGTAAGACCCCTTACCAACTGGGAGAAAATCATACATGTGACACGGGGTCAAAAGACTGGAAAATCCCCATCTTGCTGCTGGACTGCTGTCTGCATCTTAGTTTTAAGGTTGTGTTTAGGTATTTAAGTTCTTTACCTACTAAGGGTTGGTAGGGATACTTATACTAATAAAACTACACCTAATATGTTTAAAGTACTTTGTTCACCTGAAGCTTAATCTCAGGTCCTTAATGTATGCCTGATGAGGACAAACAGCTGCACCTGAGAGTGAATATGGCACCTCCTTTCCTTTGAGAGTTTTATGCACCTATAAAGCTACAATTATCCCAGGGGTAGTGGGTGTTGGAGAGGGAGGGAGGGAAAAAGACTTATTAAAAGCTGGCTGCTACACAGTACCCTGTCCTGTGCTACTAAGGGTAATCTGTGACCAATTTCCAGGGGGAGTCCCACAGTCCTTGCTTGGATAGAGGGAATCTTTCAAAATGGCCCTTTGATCTGCCACCTGGCTTTAATACCTATTTTAAAAAATTCACAGGTTTCTTGCCCCCTATGTAGAAGTCCATTTTGTAAAGGTCTCTAGAAATAATTTATTGCTCAAAGATTACTGACCCTGTTTTGCCTTTTATGCTAAGTTATATTCTGATTTTCTCCAGGACCAAGCAGGAAGTCAGTCCTCACATATGGGTGATGTCGGTGCCGACGGAGCCCCCATGTGGAGCATTTCCCCAGCTTTCAAAGAAAGCCTTTGGGAATGCAGCACACATGTACGGTCCCCTTCCCGCCCAAGTATTACATTTAAACTGGAAGCTCTCTGCTGGGTTCTAAATTTAACCAGAAAGCTCTCTTTTGTGTTTTACATTTAAACTGCAAGCTTTTTGCTGCTACTAGGCCCTGCCTGATTTAACAAATCCACTGGGTTCACAGATTAATCAGCTTTAATCTAAAGAATTCCTTTTTCCCCAAGATTTAGAAAAATTCCCAGAAGTAAATACTTACAATTGCAGATCTCTCTCCAGAAGTAGCAGTCCCCTTTTGTAGTCCTTCCCACAGAACTCAATATATTAAAACAAAAAAATTTCCGGTCATTCTCCAGTAATATGCTAGTTCATGGACATCATGGCAGCCTTTGACACTGTGTCCCATACTAGGTTACTGCAACAGATAGGAATATGCAAGAATACCCTAAACTGGTTTACCTCCTACTTGAAAGACCGAACACAGCAAGTCAAATGTGCCCAAAAGAAATCTTTGCATTTCCCCGTCATGCAAGGAATACCACAAGGATTAGCTCTATCATCTATACTTTTTAATATATACATACAACCCTCATGCAACAATATCAAATGCCACAAAATTCACTGTCACCTCTCTGCTGACGACATCATGGTGTATGCTCCAATCAACTTACAAGTACCTGACACCACAACAATAAGCAGATGCATTGAAGACATGAGTGCCTGGCTCGCAGCTAATATAACCTGACTGTCAACTATGATAAAACAGAGGCAATGTTCATCACCAGGAATCCCACTTTTGTTCCGCCACAAGCCATAAACATTCTAGACAAACCAATAGTGGTCAAGGATGAAGTTAAATACCTGGGTATCACAATGGACAGAGCCCTGAACGTGAAATCTCACATAGCCAAAACCGCAAACAAGGCCTATATACGTTTAAGGACCATCAGAAAGCTCAAACCAATACTCCCAACATGACCACTTCTGCACAGTGTGCCAAGCACTCATCACACCTCTGCTTGATTATGGAAACTCGTTGTATCAAGGCCTACCCCAGCAGACACTACACCCACTCCAAATTTTTCAAAACACTACAGCACGCATCATTACAGACACTGCAAGAACTGAGCACATCACCCCCGTCTTACAGCAACTGCACTGGCTCCCAGTGATGGCCAAGGCAAAATACAAAACAATCATGATCATCTTTAACATCTTTCACCATCAATCGGCAGATGCACTCCAAAATATCATAACAAAGGATATCAGCAATAGACCAAGAAGAACCAATAATGACAACAGGATCGGCACACCTGCAGGATATCACAAGACTAAACAAGCAACCTCAAGAAGAGCTCCTTCGCTACTGGCATCCACGCTCTGGAACTCCCTCCCGATGGGTCTGAGGGCCATGAATGATGCCAAAGACTTCCGTAAGGCCCTCAAAACCCTGCTTTTCACAGAAACCTACGAACAAACAAGACAACCAACAAACTCTACCCAAACAGTAATGCAACTACTTCCACCATCTCAATTCCCACCCCAACCAAACTTATAAGTTCAATAAATAATGTGGTTAAGTACCCTCATGTATATTGTATAGTGTAGAATGCCTAATGTATAGTGTACAGTGTATAGTGTAGAATGTACAATGTCTAATGTCATTAAGTACTCATGTTAAATGTAACCCTCCAATTGTGATGTGACCACTTTGATTGTAGGATAAGATGGTATACAAATCCGTCTAAATAAATAATGAGAAATAATATAAAACCCTACAAAAGTCACCGAAGATCTACAAGGCCAAATTTTGCCATACCATACCAGGATAAACTTCCACATAAGGGGCCTATCCAGAAGAATGACACACTATAAATACTGCTGTAATCCCTAGAACATCCATACACCTATTTGAAAAGTTGAACAAGTCAAATTACTACAGTACAGTATAGATCCCTATGTACAAACTCCATGTTAACAGAACCCATGGCCTCAGTCACACACTCAGAACACAGACCCTCAGCAAGAACAGAATAAGTGACTACAACCTAAAGTAAAAATAAAACTATGTAGACAAAAATTAAACTGAATCTCCAAGAAGCCAGACTCCGCATGCAGTGCAACATCAGCTAAATAAGAGTTGCAGTTCCCCATAAAGATCACGCAAAGTCCAATCACTAAATTGAAAATAAAATTATTTCTTCTACCTTTGTTGTCTGACCATTTTATTCTGTGATCATGCTGATCTTGATCTGAGTCTTCTGCTTTCCTGTCTTCTCTTAGCTCTTTCTATGGTCTATAGTCCATCTGCCATTTCTTGTCTCTTCTTTTGTTTTCTTCACTTCCTTCCATCAGCCTATTTCCAGTCCTAGTAACCCTCCCCAGTATCAGCCCCCTTTTCCAGTCCTCCTCTCCCAGTACCTTCCAATTTCAACCCCCTTGCATTCCCAGGACTGCCACTGGTGTCATTCCTTTCCAGTCCCCCTCCTTGCCCACTGTTCAGTCCCTTCTAGTTCAAATACCATCCCAGTGCCGGTGCTCCCTGCCTTCCAGCCCTCACTTCCATTATTCAGCCACCTACCAGTCCCATCCCCAAGTGTTGGCTCCCTTCCAGTCCCCCTCTAGTCCCATCCCCAGGTGTCTGCTCCTTTCCAGCCCTTCCTCCCCCATGTCAGCTCCCTTGCAGACCCCACCTTCCCCTTGTCAGTACCCTTCCAGCCCCCTCTTCCCCCCCCTATTTCAGCCCCCTTTCAGACCCCACCTTCCCCCATGTCAGCTCCCTTGCAGACCCCACCTGACTCCCTTCTGCCCCCTCCCCCCCATGTCGGCCCCCTTTCAGTCCCCACCTTCCCCCCATGTCAGCTGTCTTGCAGACACCACCTTCCCCTTGTCAGTTTCCTTCCAGCCCCTTCCGCCCTCCGTGTCAACCCCTCCTCCTCCGCTGTGTCAGTCCTGTTGCAGACCGCACCTTCCCCTCATGTCAGTTCCTTTCCAGCCTCCTCCTCTCCCCCCATGTCAGCCCCATTGCAGACTCCACCTTCCCCTCATATCAGTTCCCTTCGAGCTCCCACCTTCCCCCGTGTTAGTTCCCCCGCAGACTCACCCTCTCCTTTCATTGGCAGCAGCGGCTCTTGCCTCTTAGAGAGCTGTGGCTATGCTAGCGATATTAAGTTTAAATAAAATTGAAACGTGTAGAGCCTTCCCGCCTCTGTGAAGGAACCCGTGCAGCTGCATCCTGCCCCCAAAGGAAGTTAATGTAACTTCCTTTGGGGGCGGATGCAACTGCATGGTTCCTTCACAGAGGCAGGAAGGCTCCACACTGGTTTGGCTTTTTATTTAAACTGAATATCACTAGCACAGCTGCGATTCTCTAAGAGGCAGGACCCATGGCTACCAGTGAAAGGAGAGGGTGAGTCTGCCACCGCTGAGAAGCGGTCTCTGCAGCAGCAGCAGCAACTTGTGCGCTTGTTTTGTTTGTTTGTTTTTTACTTTTGAAGGCAGAGTGAGGTGGCTGGTTTGGGGGCATTTTTTGCCACCCTCAAAACTTTGCTGCCTCACTCCACCTTATTATAGAGCCGCCCCCATTGCTTGATCAAGTGGAACAGAGTTCCCTTGGGAGGGTGGCAGCAAGGGCCACTTGGGGGGAGGAGGAGGAGGATGATGCCGGACCACCCCATTTAGAGAGGCAGGGCAAGGAGGATGGATCTCCGCAGGCCTCTACCTCAGAGGAAGCTACTGCAGGAAAGCTGCAGGGGGCTTTTTCCCTGGAGTTCATTGTGCTCCTACGTAAAGCATTCTACATGAAGCAGCATGGCAGGAAAGCGCAGGGACTCAGGACAGGGGTGCAAAGCACAGTTTGCCTAAGAGCAGTGGCAGGAGGGGTGAGGAAACTGGACCTCACCATTGGCAAGTTGATGAAGGTACGTGGGACAATATGGTGTCTATTCACTCAGAAAAAGCAGCAGACTGAGATGCTGAAAGGGATTTGGGGCCAGAGGATGCAGAGCTCGAAGAGGGCGAGCTTTCACAGAACAAGGTGCGGATTGTGTGGGTTTCTGCAGAGATGAGTTGGCGGCTTATATCGCACATTTGCTGCGGGCCCTTAACATGTCCATAGAGGTTCCGTTAGAGGAGGAGTCCCTGGAAGATCCCTTATTCCAGGACGTCTGGAAACCGCTCTTCCATTATGAGCAAAGTACTTGCGTGAGGAGTAAACATTCCTGCGCATTTTGTTGTTTTCTGTTTGTTTTTTTGTTGATTTTGGTTGCTGGGGTCCCTGCTGGTAGCATCAGGTTTTTTTCTTGCAGCTAGATAAAAAAAATAAATAAATAAAGAGAGGAGACATCATTGAAATCAACTCATTGATTAAGAAGGGGGCTGAACTAAGTAACTATAGTTTCTCTTTTTTTCTTGCTTTCCCCTACCCCTACTAATACTGCCACTACATTATGCCAGCCAACTTATTTTATTTTTATTTATTTATTTAAAGTCTCTTCTATACCGCACTATTCAGCATCAGCGCGGTTTACATTGAACAAAGAATTTACACATTTCCGATGGTACTTTGTGTTTACATTTGAACAGGAAGAAATAACTTGGATAACAGGGGTAACTATTTACAAATTAAGACAGGTAACTATTTACAAATTAAGACAGAATCATGAACATTTCTTGGTTTCAGCGTTATTGGTTTTGGGAGGTCTGTGAGGTGGTTGAAACTTGGCTGGCATGTGGTGCCAGAAGGGGCTTCGTCTCGGTGGCTGGGTTTTGCTGGGGTTGTGAGATGGAGTCCAGGTTGGTGGAAGAGGGCTTCATGGATAAGGGGCCAAAGGCTAGGCGAGTGGGTACCTCTGGGGGGTTGAAAGCGACCTCACAGCCAGCAGGGAGCAGTTCTTTGCTGGAGGCTGGTCTTGCAGTCCCCAAAGAGGATTAGGCCAAGGCACCCCCCCCCCCCCCAGTGCTGGAATGGGGGAACCTGGACGTAGGGATCCAGATGCCATCCACATCATGGGAGTCGCTGGGGAGCAGTGCCCTAGGAGGACCCTTTTCTCCAGAATTTGTACTGTTAATGCCTAAGGCATTCTGAATGAAGCAGCAGTGCACGGACCCATTGCCGAGGCTAGAGCGACAGGAGAAGAGAGGGCTGCCAGAGCAGTGGGCAGCAGAAGGCAAATCCGCCACAAGGAAGCAGCGTGTAGCGGGGCACCCCTGGAATGAACAGGCTTCCTCCATTTGGAAGACCCGGTGGACTTGGAGGTAAAACCGGGGGGATTTGAGGAAGGAGAGCTCCCACAAGAGGAGTCCCGCATTGTCCGAGTGTTCTGCAGGGAGGTGTTACCAGTATTCATTTCCCAGTCCTTAAAGACGCTGAACATGGTGGCAGGGGAATCACACGGGGGAGATCCATTGGAGGATCCCCTTTTTCAGGTAGTCAGGAAGTCCCAGTTAGCTTTTCCGTTGCACAGAATTTATAGAGCAGATGATCCAGGATAAGTGCAAAGTGCCTGAGGTGGCCCTGAAGGGCACGCAGACAATGTCCCGACTCTATTCCTTGCCTGAGCAGGAAAAGGAGATTCTGCACTCACCTAAGGTGGATGCCATGGTGTCGGCAGTAACTAAGAAAACCACTATTCCCATGGAAGGTGGTACTGCCCTAAAAGACGTTCAGGATAGGAAGTTGGAAACCTTGCTGAAGCAGGCGTTTGATATTGAACCCTGTTGTTGCAAGCATTGGTATGTGGTGTGTTCATGGCAAGAGCATACTTGCGCGGGATGCAAGGAATTTTGGACATAGGACGAGATGCACAGCACATCCCTGGAGGGAGAAATGTTGGAATCGGGTTCAACCTACCTGGCGGTTGCCTTTTATGATCTCATTAGAGGTCTCTCCAAGAGTATGGCTTCGGTGGTCCAGATGTGCCATCAATTGTCTGGAGGTGAGGGTAATCCATATAGCCATGATGCACTTTCTCCGCCTGGTCCAGGGCCATGAGGTACGAGTCTTCTCAGACAATGCCACGTCTGTGGCTTATGTCAATCGCTAAGGAGGGACCAAGTGTCCAGGGGTAGCTTGGGAGATGTCCGTCCTGTTCCTGTGGGCGGAGCAGTACCTGCAGGCTCTTTTGGCTCAGCACATCACAGGACAGGACAACATGGAGGTTGATTATCTCAGCTGTCATGTTCTCGATCCTGGGCAGTGGGATTTGCCCCGTGGGCCTTCAACTACATAGTCAACTGGTGAGGATGGCCGGTGGCAGACTTGATAGTGATGGTGATCAACGCCAAGGTTCCCATCTTCAGTCACCGCAAGGAGATCAAGTCCAGGGGGGTGGACGCATTGGCCCAGATATCCTCTCCTTTATGTTTTTCCACCTTGGGCCATGATAGCTCGGTTGCTGTGGAGGATAGAGCAGCATCCATATTTGGTGACTTTGGTGGCCCCGGATTGGCCTCACCATCCACAGTATGTGGGCCTCGTTGCATCTTTTGGTGGCCACGCCTCTGCTCCTAGAGAGGGTTATTGTGGCGGGGGCCCGTCCTCATGGAAGCTCCGGTGCCTTTCTCGCTTGTGGCTTGGCCCTTGAGAAACAGCATTTAGTGCATAAGGGGTACTCTGCAGTGGTGGCTGACACCTTGCTGAGAGGCAGACGACATTCCATCTCACTGACTTAAGTACACGTGTGGTGTCTTTGAGAGCTGGTGCCATCAGCACCATATTTTCTCATGGCATGTGCAGATCCCTTCAATCCTGGCATTCCTCTAGGATGGAATGGAAAAGGGCTTTGCCTGGAATTCCCTGAAAGGAAAATACAGGTCACAGCTCTAGCCTGCTTTTGTGGGCTGGTAGTGGATTGATTCTTGGCCACTCACTGGATGTGGCACGGTTTCTCTGCAGTGTGTGGGCTTTGTGTTCTCTGCGCTTGTTCTTCGGGCTTTGATGCGTTTCCTCTTTAAACCCCTTAAGCAGATAACTCTTAAAGACCATCTTTTTGGTGGCCATTACTTCAACATGGTGGATCCTCAGAGTTAAAAGCGCTCTCCTGTCAAGATCCTTTTGTATCGTTCCAAGGGGATTTCCTTCTTGCCCAAGGTTCACCCTCCCTTTCATGTCAATCATGCTATTTTTGTACTGGCCTTTACTTCAGTAGAGTGTACCAGGAAAGATAAAGGCCTGCGCTTTGTTGATGTCTGCAGGGTGCAGTTGCATTACCTGGAGGTGACTAATCCCTTTTATCTTTTGGATCACCTCTTTGTCACCGGGCCTCATAAGGGCCAGGTGGCATCGAAGGCTATGCTTAGCTACTGGATCAAGGAGGCCATTGCTTTGGCATATTTGTTGTGAGGCAAGCCTGTTCCTCAAGGCCTCCTTCACGTGGTCCCAAGTAGCATCATGGGTGGAGTTGTCCCATATGTCTCCTCTAGATATTTGTAGGGCATCAATGTGGTCATCTTTGTCTGCCTTCACACAGCATTATAGTTTTGATGCCTAAGCTACAGCAGTAACTATACTATGTACACCCTCAGAAATCAACCCCAATATATCCACCTATCACTTGATTTCTAATAACTATTGTTTCTACAGGAACCAGATACACCCTAACACATCCTAAATGTGTAAATGTATGTGTGAATGTTTTGTTGGATAACTCACCATGAGAAGAAACTTTTCCTCTCTCGAAGTGAGCCCTCCGTTTTAATCATTTTTAAAGGACCCAAACGGATCCTTAAAAAAAATTTTCAAGCTATTCTTCAGGCGAATGAACCTCACCAACTTCTGGTTCCGGTTTAATAATAAACTGAGAGTGACGTCAAAGAACTAATTATCTCCAAATAACACCTTATGATCACTTACACGATCACAATCGTAATCCCCACCAATCGATCTCTACATTCATGCCATTAGGGATGATCGATTGTAGACGGAAAATCCACTGCTGTTCTTTATACTGCAGCTTTGCCTTACGATGCCCTCCTCTCATAGAAAGGGGGACCCAATCCAAAATCTGCCACCTCAGATCTCCAAATCGATGACCAATGTTGTTTAAGAATGGCTACCACCTTCGTGGCATTAGGTAAAAACGGTATAACTCCAATTATCAACCCCAACTCGAGGTTGAGATTGTTGTCCCTGCCACTACCCTGGATGGTTATAAAGTGCTCTTTTAAAAGCTCGGTGAATTATAGAAGTAGGGTAGCCCCTCTCCCTAAGACGATAGCTCAATTCCCCAGCATGCTGTTGATATTCAGAAACCGAAGAGCATAATCTCCTGATATGGAGAAACTGTCCAAATGGTAGTCCCTTTCTCAATGCAGGAGGGGATGGTAGCTGGAATAGCAAAGGAGTACATTGCTCTGTACTGATCTTCTGTATAAGGTAGTCTGCAGTGAAGAACCCCGTATAAATAATAGAAGATCCAAATAATCAATCTGTTGACAATGATATTTAGGGGTAAATTGCAGATTCTTGTTAAGGGAGTTAATCCACACAAAGAAATCTTTTAAAGAGAGTTCAGAAGCCGTCCAAAAAAAAGATGTCATCCAAAAATCGTTTCCAGATCAAAACCTGCTAAAAACTTTCAGAGCCATAAATAAAACTCTCTTCAAAGTGTGCCATGTACAACGTTGGTACTGAAGGTGCAACTGTGGCACCCATCGCTACCCCAAACTTCTGCTGGTAAAACTGGGAATCATAAACAAAATAATTATGATCCCAAACTAATTTTAATAAATTCAATACAAAATCTTTTGGCAAACGGGTGGGAAGATCAACCCTGCTAGGATATCATAAACCTCATTCTGAGGGATATTTGTATACAATGATATCACATCTAACGTTACCAGAAAAGAACCTTGTGGGATTCTTAACGTGGATATTTGAGATAGAAAATGAAAAGAATCTTTTATAAAAGATCTGATCGATATCGTTAATGACTGAAAAAAACAATCACAGAATTTTGATAGAGGTTCAAGTACCGATTGTCTGCATGACACTATTGGACGACCTGGAGGATCTATTAAGGACTTATGTACTGTGGTGAGGAGAGCTCCCAGGAAGAGATGGAAGTGGAAGAAAACCCTGTTTTTCCCTTTAAAACAAGTGACAGTTCAGTTGTGCACAGTGCTTGCAAGGCAGGCAAGAAGAAAACTCAGCTCTCTGCTAAGGCCAGGCCACGCCCTAATTCAGACGTAGAGCCAAGCTTGCTCAATGATTGGTCACACCTGTGCAAAGGCAAGGGAGTGCCCGGCTGCAAACGGTTTTTAAAAACACACTCAGAGCAGAGAGGAGAGACACAGGAGACACACACACAGGAGACGCAGCAGAGAGAGCAGAGCCAGGACGTCCAGGGGAAGCTGGAAAGGAACAGATCTGCAGACAGAGCAGCAGAGGCACAAGAAGGAGAAACTCTATCCTGGAAAGGGAGAAAGGTTCCAAGGAAACTTTCAAGAGAGTGACTATCTGGGAAGGAGTGGAAAAAGGCACCAGAAGGCTGAGTTCCATAGCCTGAAAGATATCAGGAGGAAAGGAATCAGTAGCTGTCTGAGAGACCTGCCCCAAGGTAAAGCCAGTACGTGTAAACCTGAACAGCTTGCAGAGAAACAGTCTGCTTCCGCTAGTGTCCAGGACCCAGGCCCTAACGTCTGCTAAGAGGTGGGTGGATAGTTGTATGTATGAAGAGAACCGAAACCCAGATAAGCTTTTAACACTAGAAGCATTAAGAAAACGGTTTGCAGAGAGGAAGCTTTACCCTCCCAATACAAGTGTGCCTTCTCAGGGTGATTTGCTGTTGAAGCAGTTCCAAGAGTTTTTAGAAGACAGGAAGTCTGGGCAAGTTTATAAAACTGGTGGAAGTAAGAAGTACCCGGTGTCCATAGAAGAGATGCAGGTGGATTCTTGTATGCCAGAATCTGAGTCAGAATTGTCACCAATGGATTGCTCTTTTTGTCTAAAGGAGAACGGAGCATTGTTGAACAGGCTTGAAAGACTGTGAAACAATATAGCGACTAATTTTTTTATGACTGCAAAGAGTTGGAAAAAAACAAGAATGTGTTCTACTAAGTATGTGAGCTTCTGAAGCCAAGAAGCTGTCTGTAGTAAAAGTTTGGTTTGGGAAAAGAAAACAGCAGCTGTTAAAAGTTTACCTGTTATGTTGAATGACCACCAGAAGCTGTGCTCTGTGAAAGTTTATTGGGAAGAAAGCTGCTGCTCCGTGATAGAAGGCCTTTTTGTTACATTTTCCTCTGTTAACCTGATTTACTCTTATGTTGGAGAAGCATCCTCTTGCTTTTGCGTTTTGAGCTTTAATGCCTTGGAATCCCACAAAAAAATAAATTTTCTTGCTGCCTTAAACCACCGGTCTCACAACTACATTTGTCCTTAAATAAGTAAGCCAACTACAAGTCCCAGAATCCCTCTGGTGACATATGTCATGACTTCGTGGACCTTAGGCGGTTGCCTAGGTATATGAAGTGGTGAGAGTCTTTTATAAGAGTGCCTATGGGTGCAGTTGTGGTATGGTAAAAATAACTTCAGCCGAGTAGTAATATAGGCACGCAGGATTTTATTCTCCACAAGGCCAAAGGGAACCTTTACATACAGTCCCAAATATTCAACACAAAGGCGGGTAATTTCCAGAAAAACAGGTAACAAAAATAAACAGCTTCTACATGCAGTTTGTTAATGAACTCAAACAAAGTATTTCTTCATACCATTGAAACAAGGTTGGAAATAAAAACCTCCTTTCCAAAAAAAAGGGCTTTAAAACATTTGCAGTCACTTCAGCAAAACAGCAGTGCCAAACTTTCTCTGCAAAAGGTTTTCTTTCCTTTCTCAAACCAGGTTTCTTTATCTGCCCTTCTAGCAGACTCAATATACTTTGTGTGCAGCCTTTCGCATTAAGGGTTAAGCTTTCTCAGGCTTTCTAGCCAACCTAATTTGCATAAGCCCCTCAGCTCAGCCTTGGAACACGGCTGTTAGTTTTAATGCTTTCAAAAACCTCTTTAGTTACTATAATGAAACAGGAAGACATTCCATTTCTGTCTCAGAACTAAGCTCTTGGTTTATAGCATTTTCAAAATCCATGCTCTCAGGTTCAGACTCTGTTAGAATAGCCTCATGTTTAAAACCAGCTATCTCTGGCTGCAAACGGTCTAACAATCTCAGAACTTTCTTTAAAGCAGAATCTCTCTTCCTGTGGACAATGCCTTTTCTCTCATACGGTTCCTTACTCTTAGAATGGTTAAAAGTCTTAGCCACGCTCACCTTATTTTGTGGAGATAAGCACCTGGCTGTCCTTGCAGCTGTTGGCTCAATCTCTGTAAAATCTTCTAGGAAACGCTGTGAATTACTCACATGGTCTGTGAACTCTCCCTGGCCAGCTTTAAAACCCTTGGCTGGTTTTTCCTCTCTGCTTGGAAACTCAGGTAAGGCTTCTTTCACTGTTGGAGTGCCTTTCTTTGGTAATATTCTTGGGCTCCCAGAAACTCTTCCCTTCCTGGAATTTCCTGACCCAATTACCCTAGGGCTGGATTCAGGACTGGAGCTTCTGTCTGTCCCTTCTCTTCCCGTAGAAGATTCAGCGTCAGTGGAAGCTGGTCTCCTAAAGCACCTTCCCTTAAGGTTGCCTTCCCCTGCAGTGTACCTCCGTTCTGCTCTCTGAGCACCTCCCTCTCGGGCACTTCTAGGCTGGGCAGTTTGAGGACCTTTCTGCTGGGCTCTCCAGATACCTCCACGAGCTCCTTCCCATCTGCTTGGGATTCCTCTCTGAACTCCTGCTTTGGTTTCCTTCCTGGCTTTTTCTCTCTGTTCAAAGTTTCGGTGTTTATACCTGCAGTTTCTCTCACTGCCTGCTGACTCCACCCCTTGCACTCCCTCGTGCACGGGCTTGGTTACTAGGGAACTAGGGCGTGTCCCTTGCCTACCAGCTGTAATGGGTCTGCGTGTTGTTGGGTCACTCCAGGCCAGGGAACCCCGAACCCTCATCTGCGGTGTACTGCTCTGGCTGGCTGGACTCCAGGGGAATAAATCTCACAGACCAGACAGAAGGACAGTATGCAAGTTTATTCCAAAGGGTGGAGGGATTGTCAGTACTTTTATACATTATCAGAGACATAGTCATACGTCATCCACCCATCTTCTGGGGGCCCACTATAGTTTATCAGTAACTAATACAAAAACAAGTCATCCTTGAGTAGAACAAATCAGTTAAGCTTACACAGCACATTCCTTTTTCCAACCCACCAGAATGTACAAAGGGCACACACGTAGGATTCTGATTTCTATAAGATTCCAATTTCTCTTGTGCAGGCCTCTTGTATATACACTTAAACTAAGCATTATTATTACAAAGGACATATATATAGGATTCTGATTTCCCTAACAATCCCCCCCTTTGGGCCTGCATAGGCCCACTATAAGAACAGCCTAACAATTTACTACAAAATAACTAAACAGACATTATTAATGGATGTGGCAGCTCAGATACATCAGCCACCATAAAAGCAGGAGTATTAAGAATACATAAAAGTGGTAGAGCTTTGTAGGGCCTTTCAACAACAGCCAAGAATAAATGAATATACAACAAAAAGAACAAGAATTATAAAACCGCTCAATAGGGCAATAAGCAGTCCTTTGAGACCACCCCAAAGAAAAATACATCAGAAAGTAATCATGAGAAACTTCCCTGTAGTTGAAGAACAGTATAGAGCAGTATTAGACAGGCTAAAAGCAGAGACAATAAAACAATCCGTAGCATTAAAACTAGAGACGGTTTACAATGAGCAAGGGACCTAGTCATATCCCAAAGAGAGGCGAGTAACACCAATGTTATACAAGAAAGTAGAAAAAGAAACATGGGGCTGGGTGCAGTTTAAATTGTCAAGTACAGTAAACTTCTACACTTCACACAGATTGAGACATGTTGAGAGAAAAGCTTCAATTTGTAGCGAGCTGCGCACACAAAAAAATAAGGCAGTCTGGGCAAGTAGTATTGTCGTATTAACAGTTCCCGAAATGGACTGAAGGAGGCACCACATGAGTGGTAGGAGGAGTCAACACAGTCTTGTGCGTGATGGTCAGGAGGCTGGAACCGAAGATGTCAGTGGAGACGATACACGCTTGATTCTTGACGCATGGATCCACGAAGGGGAGGGGTCACACAGGATGGCTGACCATGTGATAACGATCACTGTAGTTTGGAGGTCCGTAGAGCGGGTCTAAGGTACCGTGCTTGTGAGGTGCTCTGACCTGTCACCAACCTTGAAGGGATATGTTGGTTCGGTACCTCTAGGCCGAAAGCTGCCTTTCTTCAGGAGTCTTCTCCTCTCCTCTCCAGTTGCTAGGGCCTTGGCTGCCCCGGCGTCAGCTACTTCTCATCCTGGTCCTGAAGCCTGATCTGTATACGGAGAATGTTTCCAGCGAGGGCAATGGCTTCAGGATCTTTTAGCCGCCACCTTCACTGTATTCGATGTTATCAGAAGAACTTGAAACGGTCCCATACTGGAAAAGGGGCTTGTACTATGTGCTGGTGGTATGTCTTTACCAAAATCCAGTCTCCGGATTGAAAGAAAAGAGCTGAGTCATCCAGCAGAAAGGACTGGACGTGCTGAGCATACCTGTGGAGGGAAGAGAGTTGCCTCTGCTGCTAGGAAATAAAAGAGATCAAATGTGAGGCTCAGGAGTATAAAAGGTAAGCAGTCTTCCATATAACAGTTCAGAGGGAGAAAAAGTTCAGTCTACTCCCTTAGGGCAATTTGTTTGGTTGTTTGTTTGTTGAACAGAGTCAAAGGCAAGATAGTTTAGTGTCTTTACAAAGTTTTTTAAGGTTTCGGAGGTTCCCCCCTTCGTGGATTGCTGCTTGCATACAACAGCCAATCCTAAGCAACTCAATTTAGCTAATACATTTTTGACAAGATGCCCACACTTCCTCAAATTTTTTCACAATTTTAGAATTATACCAATTTGTAAAAATTTGTGTAAGTAACTTTCCTCCTTTAGCTTCATGTGTCGGGCCAGGACACATAGAGGCAAAAAGGGATAAAAACATCTGAAAAGCACCACGTGGCCAGTGTGGGTCTCCCCAAAGCTCATTAGGATGAAAAGTGCACTCAGCCTATCTCCAAGTATCTATTTCCAATTATTGGGTATATCTCTGGGCTAGATGACTTTCAAAATTGGAGTTAATGGGGATGGCATAATCAAATATTGTAAAGTATTCATTGTCAGTTTTCTTTCTAGGTGGATACATCGGATACATCATTTCACATTTCAATTTACCCTCACCATTTTATAATGTTAATCTAAGTTCTCTTTTCCAACATGAATATTCCATCACACTCCTCTCAACACCACTTTTTTTTTTCACTTACATCATTCCATCAAACTACATGCTAGGTCCTTCTGTCCTTTTTTTTTTATACCATACTAGTGTATCCTTATCTGGCAAGGCTGTTAAGAACATCAAACAATTGTTAGAAACTTAGTATTTTTGTAAACAAAGGTATATATAAAATATAAATGTAGATCCTTTTCAATAAGCATAATAATATGAGTAAACAATGCTCATTCTAATTAGCAACTGCCTAAACAAAATATAGATAAAGTCCCTACAATATAGACTAGTGCTTCACGGCATTTTATAACATCCCAATAGGAAGGAGTATGACTTCTAACAGAGCAGCCACATAATCTCTCAGGTGTGACTAAAGTCTATCTCATACCCGGTTCCCGGTGAGAGTGCTGTGGAAACTTAAAAATATTTGAGGACTGATCCTATAATCGCGGTGCCCACAAGGATCTGTGGAGGTTACTCACTAATCATGGTGTTTAAGAGATCCTTTTGAGATGAGAGGCCTAAGAAGGTTCAAGGCATTTGTGGTTGGGCCTCAGGGCTTTCCTCGGGTTCTTCTTGGCCTATTCCCCCCTACCTAGTCATGTCTCTTCAGAGGCATAAATATGCAAGGTTCATGTTCTTCAGGCCTTGTGGGTGGTGTCCTCGAGGAGTCTTAAAGCAGTCAGAATTCCGGTGGCCCAGATCATCACACTCGGAGCAGCACGCCCATTGCCTTTTCCAAGGC
The DNA here is from genome assembly GCA_033557465.1 of Ichthyophis bannanicus. Taxonomy (NCBI): domain Eukaryota; kingdom Metazoa; phylum Chordata; class Amphibia; order Gymnophiona; family Ichthyophiidae; genus Ichthyophis; species Ichthyophis bannanicus. Next base: position 795,663,145 of record CM066036.1, read on the forward strand.
TATAGCCTCACCTTCTCTCTGCTTTTTTTTTTTCTTTTTTTCAAACCTCTCCTAGATCGTTGCTAACAATTAAAATTGTGTTTATCCAATCAACTCAAGTTAATGTTATTGTTTTATTTGTCTACTAACTTTACAAATATTCTCATGTTTTCTGGGAACTAAGGGGCTTGTTTACAAAGCCGCGGTAGTGGTTCGCGATCGCAGCCGCGGCCCCATTGAAATCAATGGGGCCGCGGCTCCGATTACGATCGCAAACCGCTACCGCAGCTTTGTAAACAAGCCCCTAAGTTTCATCTTTCCACTAAATAAGATCTATATGCTTGGGAACAGAGCAATTTCAGATCAGCCTCTTTCCAAAATTCTATAATTTCTGTGTATACTGAACCTCTACATAATGTACTGCTAGAACAAGTATTTTGGTAACATAAAGTGCAAGTCTGTAAACTAAAGAAAATCAATATCTCACAGTGCTACAACATATATCTGTTTTCTCTGCAACATATATCTATTTTCTCAGGAACTGTATTGAAACTGAAATAAAACTTTCAGAACAAAGTACACTTTTTCGCTGGACACTAACACATAAAATTCAAATACAAAAAAACAGGTGAATTTATCCTAAAATCCAATATTGTAATAAATCAAATCAGAAAGATCAATATCCAGCAGCCATGGTGCTACTCTCCTGTTCGTCACCATCCACACCGAGCTAAACAAGGCAAAGTAGTTAACTCATAAAAAGGTTGATGAATATCTGGAATGCAAATACTCTTTTTTTTTTTTTTTTTTTTTTTTTTTTTATATGTTTAAAGTAATACAGTAACATGGAATAGACAAGTCTTACTAAAATCATTTTAAGGTATCATTGTAGTATCAGAAAAGTGAATACAGTTGATCAAAACAGCATATACTGTCTGCAGATTAAAATGTAAAAGATGGCATATCATACAGAAGTATTACTTGTATTTGCAAGTTCAGAAAAAGATTTGTTTGCAAAACAGAAAACATTTGTGCAGAAAACACTAAATATTTTAAAAGAATGAGCCAAAATACATTAAACAACATCTATTTAAGTGACTTCAATGAAGCAGGTTTGTTAATGTATAATCAATCAGGTATTCTCTTCCTTTTATCTGCCTCTCTCTAGCATGGCACTAATAAACCCTTACTGAGTAGTTCTGACAACTGTCAATGTTTTTTATTTTGTCGGTACTAATTACTGCTCTCAGACAGAACAACTTTACAATTAATAACCAAAATGTACTTTTCACATTTAAATTAAAACCTTATACATAATACCTGAGACTGGTATCAACTGATGTGAAACAATGAAATTGTTAAAGCAATTTGCTTAGAGTAACAATTCAACCTTGATGTTATCTCAACACAAATAGTAAAGTAAACAGCAGGTCTGTCAATGTGTCTAGATTCCTGCAGGCAAATACAGATCCTAAATACTGAGTTTAAAAAGAAAAAGTTGCTTGAGAATTGTCACTAATTGTGATTGCTATTAAATTCCTATAGTTACAACTCTGTGTTTTGTAATATATGAACAATAATTATGACCTCTGAGGTGCTTACCACAAAATATAAAAATTCATTGTTTCAAGTTGCAGTCTTTTAATTAATGACTCGGGATGCCCCATTGTCCTGACAGCGTTCCCAACCCCCACTTTAAAGGTTAAAGAAAAACAATCCAAAACCATTTGTGCCTTCTGTAGCCCACGGGAGGGGCTGCTCCCTTTCCCTCTCTCATCTTTGTTCGCTGTTTTTTTAAGTTTCTGGTTTTGATTCTAGTGCTGTAGGGGGAAGGGATAGCCCCAACCTAAATTTTTTTCTCTTCAGGACACCTTGAAACCATTCTTACCCAAGAAATGCAGCAGATTGTTAATGGCTTCTATCATAACTGGTTTCTCCTTCCCCAACTTTAAAGATCATCTACATAGTGCCTAGGGAGCAGACTCAAATATATACCTCAAATTTACAACACTAACCCATTTATGTTCATGCAAAATTTAGCTCAATATTTTTAACCAAAAGCATAAATATACAAATCAGGGGGTTTCTTTTTTGAAATAAAGTTTTCAAAGGAAAGTATCCATTGCTAAGTCTGGACAATCTTATTCAAATTTCTTAAATCCTGCACCAACCAGCAAGTAAAAGAAAAACAATATTTACTGTAAACAAAACATATATATATATTTTTTTTTCAGCTTGTTGGGAAGGACACAAAGGAGTTACTTATTTGGGAGACTTCTGTTTCAATTCTTATTTAAACAAGAAACAAATCAAAGCTTACAAGTGGCTTCCTAAGAAATTTCACCCTGCATAATGAACCAGACCCTCTCCCTTGATTTCTCCACTTCAGACTTACCAGTCGCATAAAGGGTTAACACCTAACAAATCCAAACAACCAAAACAGCAGGAGGAGAGATACATTCCTTTGTACAAAGGGAACAACATTATTTCATCATTAGCATCTTACAGTTCTGATCATTCTACCCCTTTTCCTTACCGCGGTCTGTGCACAGAATTACGTGGTTGCTGCAGTGCCTGCGTTTAATTCACTGTCTGTCCGATTCACAATATCTCTAGTCACCCAGGACCATTACCAACTAGCAAAGAGACCTCTCTGCAGAGAAGGAGGTGAGACTGTTGAAATCAACAGGATGCGTCTTTGCACCCCCACTCAGCAGGAGTCACTCCACTGTGGGAAAATCCCAGTGAGCCCCAACTGTTATTTACACCTTTTCACCTTTAGCCAAGCTGGCCAATGAGACTCTGAGAGGGATATTGTGAAGCAGATTAAGAGCTCTTTTTAGTATTTCATTATTCAGTACATTGCTATAGCAATCAATGTTCCCTCTAATTTTCTGTAGGCTGTGTGCGCATAAAATATCAGCTGTGTGCAGCTTTTGAAGGAAGGTTAAATTTTTGTGCGCCACATAACGACACTCGGAATTATATACTTTAAAATTTGACTACACGTCAGAATACAGTATGTACACCACATTGATTTTAATCAAATTAAATGAAAACAGACGATTACTAAATGAAGCGGGAAATTTCTAGTAATTACAACCATAACTTTTAAATTTTAAGACGTCTGTGTTGTTTTCTATCAGAATCAGAGCCGTAATTTTTGTGCGCTTAGTTGTAAAGTATGTGCGCTCGCTCGGCGAGGTGGGTGCGCGCGCACACGCGCACAGCTTAGAGGGAACAGTGATAGCAATGGGTGTCTAAATACAGACATACCCTTTTACATATTTCAGTGACAGATATACCGTTGTTGAGTACAAAAGTAATTATTTCTATTTAACTTGTCTACTTACAATATGGCAATAAAAAGACAATCTGCAAATAAATAATAATTTACGTTTTAGTATGCCGGTTAACTTTAAGTTTCTATTCTGTCTGCCTGTCTGTAGCCTTTGAACACAAAGAACAGAAAGGGAGGGGGAGGGAGGGGAAGAGCGGAGCAATGGAAGAATAAACAAACACCACTTGTCACTTACAGTCCAGGGACTCTGAATCATCAGTTTTACCTTTGCTAGAGAGGGAGAGGGGGGAGAGGGGAGAGGGGTGTCGTATAGGCACAGAGATAAACTAAGCAAAGTAAACTTGCTAACAGACTGATTCAGCAGAATCCTGTTCTCCTAGGACAAGCAGGATGAGTCAGCCACACTTGGTGACGTCATCCGACGGCGCCGAGACGGAAGTACTCTCCATAGCTCAGAAGGGCTTTGCCCTTCTGAGCATGAGCCATCTGGCCCCACCTCCCTGCCCGCCCCTAGCTATCCAGTTTTCAGTTCTTCCGCCTTGCCAGCAAGACGGATTTTTCTACTCTCCACCAAACATTTACACTTAAGAATTCTAATTCTCTCTCTACTCGTTTTTAGCAGCTTACTTGCATTGATGTTTCCAAAGCTTCTCTTTCGCAGCTGTCCCAGCGGAGCTCAGATTCCTTCAGGCCATGTGCTCCCAGTCTCAACATCTTATGAGGTGTTCCCTCCTGCAGCGTATGTATGACCAGTTTAAAACTGCATTAATACTGTCCTAGCTTGTTTTCAGATTGATCCGGTCTGCCCAGGGGCTGTGCTCCTCGCCTGCAGCTGCTCTCGGCAGACGGCATAACAGCTGCTTACAAGGACCGGGGTTCGCTGGGATGTCCGGGTGCTGGTTACTTGCTCACCGAACCTTCTTCTCGGAACATCTCCAACACCACGCCAGCTCTGCCGCCGCTCAGGGTGTGCCTAAGGGCCTCCACCCCCAGCCGCAGGCTTAAGCCCCAGCTGCTGCCGCTCAGGGTGTGCCTAAAGGCCTCCACCCACAGCCGCATCCTTCATCTTCCAGCTCTGCCGCCGCTCAGGGTGTGCCCAAGGGCCTCCACCCCCAGTCGCAGGCTTAATCCACCAGCTCGGCTCCACAAGGTGTGCCTTAGGGCCTCCTTCATCTTCCAGCTGTGCCGCCGCTCAGGGTGTGCCCAAGGGCCTCCACCCCCAGCCGCAGGCTTAATCCACCAGCTCGGCTCCACAAGGTGTGCCTTAGGGCCTCTAACATCCTTGACATCAAACGGGACTCCCAATACGCTTCGCCAGGATTCTCCCGGGTATGTAAGCCCTCACGGCAGACGGACCCTGCCCTGAACCTCCTCACACGTGTGTGGTCTATGGGGGCGGCCATCTTGCTGCGTCTGTGTGCTGCAACGCAAGCCGCACCCCCCCTCTGCTGATTGTCACACAAGCTTGATCATCGCAAGCTTGTAGCACCGGCACAACTCTATTGGTGAGCGTCACATCAAGCCTGCCCACTCAGTGCGTCACTTCAGCCTGCCCACTCAGCGCAGCGCCGCGGGCTGGGATTGGACGGCATCTCTAACCAGATTGGACGGCTCCATCAAACCGCGCTGCACCTTGTCCAGCGCCACGGCAATCCGCGCAACTCCATCTGAGGGAGTCACATTAAGCTGGCTCAATTAGCTCCGTGCCATTGCCCACACCAATGGCGCCACGGCAACCATTACTCAGCAATGGCACAGAGGATCTCTCGGGTGGTGCTTCCGCCTCCACATTCTGGGATCACCGGCATCCATCTGCCATGCGCATCTGGGTCGACTGTAGAACATCTTGCACGCGCCTCGGGCCCGAGTCGCGCCGCAAGGACCCCTACGCATTGCGTGACCCGAGTGCCCGGGAGCCGCTTACCACCCCACCTCTCACCTTCGTGTGTTATCAGGTGGGTCAGCTCTATATCTCTCTGGTGATGCTTCTGCCTCCACGATCTGGAGCTATGCAGTCCTGCGAACTGAGTGCCCGGGATCCGCTTACCACCTCACCTCTCACCCTCGCGTGTGAGCGGATGGTAAGCTCAGTGTGCGCATCGGGGTCAAGGGTAGAACATCTTGTGCACGCCTCGGGGCCGAGTCGCGTCGCAACGACCCCTACGCAGTAGTGTGACCTGGTTCCCCACACTGCGAGGATATGACTCCAGTCAAGGCCTACAGCTACACTGTTAGTGCCCAGCCACCTCCTCAGCTACACTACGCCGTTCGAGTGGCCAGCTACCTCCTCAACGCAAGGCCTGCACCTGCAGGGCACTGGGAGGAATCGTCTGTGGTAGAGGATTCCGCTCCAGTCTTGACATGAACCCTGCTTGGCAGGGAGACCCGGCCTATCAGGAAAGGCAACCGTCACAGCAATGGCAGTAGTGCTGGGTGCTTCTCCTCCATGTCAACTATAGTATCACGACCCGGGTACCAGCTCGGCAGCCGCCTCCTGCAAAGGAACGGAGCCATAGTACAATGGTTAAAACACTGACTGCTGGTGCAGGGGCCATGGGTTCAATCCCCCACTGTGTCCAATGAAGAAGGCTGGCTGAGGCAGTACCTTACATCAGGACAGAACATGGCCAGGAATCGTCCAAATTCGGATGAGAAAGGAAAATGTCCCATATGGCGCTGTCGTTTTTCCCACTTGCATCACTCCAGACCGGCATGCTACTGACCGACTGCCTGTCTGTGGAATCCCCAACAGCATCTAGAAAAGATGGCAGCACTGCAGGCTGATTAGCTACTTACAACACTCCTACGGGCTTCGCTAATGCCAGAGCTCTACCTGGCTAACCACACCACCGAGGTTGATTCCCGCTAGCAACCTCGCGGCCAACTCCAACCATCAGACCCGTAGCAATCCTCAAAGGGAGGCTCGGGTAGCCCAGGACCAGATCAAGAATAGGGCCATATCTAGAATGGCCAGGATCAGATCCAGAATGGCCAGCTTGGCCACGTCATCTTCCAGCTCCTACTTCAAAAAAAAAAAAAAAAAAAGAAGAGGTAACACGGTGGTGCAGTGCATATGTTCAGATGCAAAAGGTCACAGGTTCAAGCCCCTGCCGCAAACCCGGACCTGAGTGCTGTGTCCACGAGTGCTGCAGCATCACTCGAGTTCACATGCATTCACGTTATACCAGGGGTCGAATCCCACTTGACTCACCTACCTACACCATGGAGGCCTCGGGTGGTGCGGAATCCGTGACCCTGCATCCCAACCAAGGCGACCTGGGGCCTCAGGACCCCAGACGGTGCACAGAGATTAAGAGACTCCCTCCACATCGCTTTTCCGGGTAGAGCATCGGTATAAGTAGAAAGAAAAGGTCCAGCTGCGCTTATTATCTGGCCCATCCCAGATACCTATGTTCCCGACTCCGAAGGGAACAAGGAGTACCGATCCAGCCATAAATGAACCTCGCATGTCAAGTTTGCGATTCCACCGACTTCAAGGCATATGTATATATCCATGTATATATGTGTTGGTCACCCAGCGTATGATCGTCGAAAGACCAATATGTGTAAAGGCAATAAGCGGACTTGGGTACTTACTGATGTCACACTGCAGTGGTTAAGCCTAAACAATTGCCTGGCCTTAGAAAAATTCTACAAGGACTTAGGGGGGTTCCCCGAGTGTCCTACATTCTCAATTGCCTTCTGAACCATTATGGCCTACCTCCCCGTCCCTCTCCGACGGTGTCCAGCTGAGGTGGGGCTACCGCCAGAACCAGACTGTGGGTGCAATAACACCACCCGATGGGTAGTGACTCACTGAGATGGGCTCACCGATTATGGACGCCCACTTCCTTCCTTCCTACAAGGAGCATCACTTGTGGCATCCTCCCTATCTCCTTAGTGGCAATGTCCTAGGTCAGCAGTGGCCGCATTGTGGTACAGTGCACTCAAGAACAGAAGGTCAGGTTCGAATACCAGCTGGGGCCCAGTATCACTCTGGCCTGAGCTTACCGTTCTCTACGGTGATGTAGTGTAGTGGTTAAACCTGTGCTTAGGGCCGTAAAGACAAAAGGTCAATCCTGCTCAAGTGCAGCCGCTACCACTCCTTACGGTGAGCATGCGCTGATGCCTGTGAAATGTCAAGGTTCAGTGCCGTAAAGAGCAAAACGTCTATCTGCTATCGCCTCTTAGGGCGGGACATCTCGCCCTATCACCAGCACTCGCGCTAAGAAGCCTTCCCTGCCTTCCTCCCTATGGCCAGCGATCCTAATACGGACAGCAAGGACCATCGACAAAGGCCCAACCCTTGCCATAGTAATGCTTCAGCCCCAGTACCCAGGGCAGCAGCACCCAGGGCAGCATCGGGATCCCTTCGACTGTCACGCGGCGCCAACTGGATCCTGTCCATGAACCCTTCGGTTCTTCATCCCCCGACCAGATGTTTTCTCCTGTTGGTGGCACCAACTGGTTCCCTCCCATGAGCCTTTCAGTCACCGCTACTTAGAGCGCTTCTGAGCACCAAGGAGTGCACCATGCCAGCTCATGTAAACCGACGAGAACACCACCCAGAGAGGCCTACACAAGCCGCCTGGCCTCTATCAGCTCAACATTTTCCTCTATCAACCCAGACGTGTGCCACGCCAGCTCTTTATGCTGCTGAGACGAAGTTGTTGTCGGGGTTGAGTGGCGTCGATCCGATGTCGGCTCTTGGGACCCTCTGGATGGCTCTTCAGATCCTCCAATGCTATCCTATTCGTCATTACCTCTTCACTTCTGCGGGTAATTCCTTTGTATGCAACCATGCCTCCTTATGGCTTTGGCCTCTGCCTTGTGACATTGTTCACCACTTGAGATCCTCAGGAACAATGACTCTGATGGCCCTCTACTGGTCCGTCACTCCTATTGCCCCTGTCTAATGTTTTCCCTTGGATTTCTAATCCCAAGTGCATGACACTGCACTTCTCCACGTTATTCTCAGCTGCCAAATTAGACCTTCTTCCAGCTCTGCAGATCCTCCTCTTGTGTCCCATTTCCTCAGGGGAATCCACACTCTAGACTGCATCAGGGCCCGGTGCATCTGCACCAGGCTCGAGAGCCCCTATGTCAGTCAAGAGCCCTGCAACCTTGGGGTCCTTGACCCTCCTGCACAGGACACCCTTCACCAGGGAAACTGCTTAAGCAACTCCTTCAGCCTAGACCGTTAGGAGCTCCGGCCGACATGAGAATAATGCATCGGTTACGAAAGCAGGCCACCGGTTCTGCGCATCTGGCACCAGGCTCGAGAGACTCTACGTCAGTCAAGAGCCCTGCAACCTGGGTTCCTTGACCCTTCTACACAGGACACTCTTCACCAGGGAAACAGCTTACAGCAACTCCTTCAGCCTAGACCGGGAGGAGCCCTGGCCGATATGAGAATAATGCATCGGCCACGGAAGCAGGCCACCGGTTCTGCGCCCGGCTTGTGACTGCAGCCGCTGGTGCCAACAGAGATATGAGGGCATACACACGCCCTTATGCAGGGTATGTCCGGATGGCTTAACCTGCAACATCGCTGTGCTCGGTATCCGTCCCATCAGCAACAAATGCAGGTCATGTACAACGCTGACCATTTCAGGTCATGTCTCCCCTGAGACATAGGTTCCCAAAGTCGGGTCGAGCAGTGATTAATGGTCCCGACAAATCCCTGAGGTGGATTTAAAAAAAAAAAAAAAAAAAAAATTAAATAAATAAACGATTACAATAAGTAATATTATAACAAGAGATGCCTCTCGTGTCTGCGAGGTATTCGAGCTCCAATACAACATTGGCACCGTTCTCGCACTGCCAACGGGCCCATATCTCCGTTTTCCGCGCAAGTATACCTGGTACAACCTCTGCACATTCGTACCTCGCGTCTGCAGGCCGGCTTACAGTGCCCTATAACTGCACTCCCCTCAGCGCGGCCACTGCACATGCATGCGGCGTGCATAGCCTCTACAGGCCTACATGCTCTTTGGGCAACTCGCGGCATCACAAGACTACATGCTGGCCTGCCTGTAGACTTCTCTAGCCTAGCCTGAAATAGTGCCTCGGCCTCCCCCTTCCACCACAGCGCATGGTAGCTTGGGAGTCACCAAGTGTGGCTGACTCATCCTGCTTGTCCTAGGAGAAAACGGAGTTACTTACCTGTAACATGAGTTCTCCATGGACAGCAGGATAAGTCAGCCACACATACCCGCCCACCTCCCCTGGGAAGGGGTCGACCTCCATTCTAGTGCCCGCCTCCTAGCGGCAAAGGCTCAGCTTGTGACGTACTGGATAGCTAGGGGCGGGCAGGGAGGTGGGGCCAGATGGCTCATGCTCAGAAGGGCAAAGCCCTTCTGAGCTATGGAGAGTACTTCCGTCTCGGCGCCGTCGGATGACGTCACCAAGTGTGGCTGACTTATCCTGCTGTCCACGGAGAACTCATGTTACAGGTAAGTAACTCCATTTAACTTACACTGACAATTTATGTAGAATGGCTGTTTTTTAGCTGCAGTTTTAAAACTTATCACAACATATAGCAGAACATACATACACGCGGATTCTGGAGTGGTCCCCTCACCTTGGGACCCCCCCATCCTCTAATTGATTCACAACAAACACACGGCTGGCCAGACACACAAGCACACAGCCTGCACAGCAGCCGCAGATGAGAGAGAAAATAAATCTAGCTTTCCCACCGATTTCCCGCCCAGGGAACAGGAAAGTCTTAATTACCATTTAATTACCATTTAACCATGCTACCAAAGCAATAGGGACACTCCCAACCAAAGGGAGAATACCAGTTTTAATTCAAACCGTGCTAGCAAAGCACAGGGATCCTCCCAACCAAAGGGAGAATACCAGTTTTAATTTAAATCGTGCTACCAAAGCACAGGGATCCTTGGGCCACGGGAGAATCCCACTTCTGACACCAAATGTAATGGGTCTGCGTGTTGTTGGGTCACTCCAGGCCAGGGAACCCCGAACCCTCATCTGCGGTGTACTGCTCTGGCTGGCTGGACTCCAGGGGAATAAATCTCACAGACCAGACAGAAGGACAGTATGCAAGTTTATTCCAAAGGGTGGAGGGATTGTCAGTACTTTTATACATTATCAGAGACATAGTCATACGTCATCCACCCATCTTCTGGGGGCCCACTATAGTTTATCAGTAACTAATACAAAAACAAGTCATCCTTGAGTAGAACAAATCAGTTAAGCTTACACAGCACATTCCTTTTTCCAACCCACCAGAATGTACAAAGGGCACACACGTAGGATTCTGATTTCTATAAGATTCCAATTTCTCTTGTGCAGGCCTCTTGTATATACACTTAAACTAAGCATTATTATTACAAAGGACATATATATAGGATTCTGATTTCCCTAACACCAGCTTTCTGTGTGGAGTTTTTTTCAGATTCAGAAGTTTTAACCCCTGAACTTCTGGTTTCTCTGTCTTTCACTGGGAAAATCCCTGGATTTCTCTCCTCTTTCTTATGTTCTTTCTGGCCTGCGCCGTCACACATACAAGGGAAGCTTTATTTAAAAGGACACTATAAGGCTGCTCTATGCTTGTAAGCCTTCGGGCCCAAGCAAGGACATCGCAAGTGGCGTAGTATTAAGGATTTCACGCATGCGCAAAGGAGCAACTTCAGGATACACGCAGGAAAAGCAACTTCACTGTGCAGCTGTACAGAGGAACGTCCAGGAAGCGAAGCAGCCGTACAGAGAGGACTACAAAGACCTTCACTGATGATAAGCTCGAAGCTTCACCTTAGCCAGGTAATGGTACCTAACAGGGCTAGTTAGGCTACCAGGGCAAAGGTGTAGGCTTAGCTGATTGGAAAACAAAAATAGTAGTGAAGAGTTTTTTTTGTTTTGGTATCGCACTTGGGTCTCTGTGTTCTTGTTGTTGCAGAGTTCCAAGATGACCCTTGAGTGTCAAGAGGTGTTGAAATGGATGGCAACGCAATTCGAGCGGCAGCGGGACTTGTCATTGCAGGCTCAGGAGAGAAGTGCTGCGCAGATGCAAGCCCAGCAGAGACCGCTACTCGAGATGTTGGAGGAATGGCTGAAAACCCAGAATGAGAGAACCAGACCAGCAATAACACCTCCAGGTTCCACTACACCAGCTTCTTTGCATACGCTGGGTCTTCAAGCTGGTGGGACATTTAATTTTGGACAGCTCTCAAATAGGGACGACATTGATGATTTTCTTGAAGTCTTTGAACGGGTGGCTCACCTCAGCGGCTGCCTAAAGACCAATGGGCCGTGCGCCTAGCGGTATCCCTTACGGGGGAGGCCTTAGCTGCATATCGAGCCATGCCGCCAGCGCTCACTAGTAACTACGACTAGCTCAAAAAAGCTGTTAGAGAGAGACTAGGGCTAACACCTTTAGTCTATCATCGCCTACTAAGGGCTGTAAAGTTAAAGCCAGGCGAGACTCCTAAGGCCCTATACCAGCGAGTCCGTAGTCTAGTGAATAAATGGCTGACCCCTGAAGGAAAATCAGTTGAGTCCATACTGGATAGCCTCGTGTTAGAGCAGTACATGGCTGCTGTCCCCAGAGACACCCATACTTTCCTTATACTACAAAACTGCCAAAGCCCTCAAGAAGCCGTCATGCTCTCCGAGCGTTTTATGGAAGCAGAGTTAACTGCACGAGAAGGTGGCAGTGCTTCCAGGGTGGCAATGGCAGGCGTATCAGGAAGGAGTATTAGGTTAAAAGATGAACCTCTGAAAACTTGTATGCCGATGTTGAAAGGCCATGTTACAAAAAAGAAATGCTTTAAATGCGGTGAGGAAGGTCATTTTCAGAGAGAATGTTATGTGAAGACAGCACTAATAGCTGAGAAGCCTCAGAAAATCAGGGAAGGATTTTTACTGTCAGTGGAAGTACAGGGAATCGTTACCAACGCACTGTTAGACTCAGGGGCCGAACAGTCCATGATGTCTAAAGCGCTCTGGCAACAAATTGAGGCCAGGACTGAGGAGGTAGCAATCCAACCTGTAAGTACTGTAAAGATCAGATGTATTCATGGAGCGGCATCCCTATATCCTGTGTATAAGATTCGGGCAAAAGGATTAGGTGTAAAGAGAGATCCCCATAGCTGTGGTACCTTAGTTGCCCCATAATTTAGTGTTGGGGAGGGACTGGCCACAATTTCATAGGGGCATGGAACAGGGCTTGCATTCAGAAGAGGCCGCTGTTTCCAAAAGAACTCAAGTTGAGGCTTTAGCACAAACAATGGTTAAGGCAGCTGTTGTTCCCAGCCCGCTGTTTGCGCAACCACCGAAGCAAGAACAAAAAGCCTGTCCACTGAAAGGAGGGATTATGGAGAAACCCAAGTTTGTGCTCAGGTATTTCAAGATGAGTCCCAGTGCTCAAACTCCTAAGAGAGCTTCTGCTAACGCTGCTGGGTTTGACCTCTGCAGTGCTGAGGACCTAATAGTCCCGAAGCAAGGGAAGGCTCTTGTCGACACCGCTCTCCAGATAGAACTACCGATAGGGTGCTATGGCCGCATAGCCCCTCACTCGGGTCTTGCCCTGAAACATTTCATCGACATAGGAGCCGGTGTTATCGATCCGGATTTTAGGGGCGCTGTGAAGGTGCTAATCTTTAATTTTGGAAAGGAGGATTTCAAGATAAAAACAGGTGACCGTATAGCGCATTTGATCTGTGAGAGGATCGGCTTTCCCCCTCTCGAAGAGGTCCCAATGCTGTCTACGACAACCCGGGGAACTGGAGGCTTTGGGTCCACGGGAGGTACCAGCCTTCAGGGGTTGTCAGCCACATTGGAAGAGAAGGCAGAAGAGGACCTAGGCCTACAATTGGCTGAGTGTAAAGGAGACCCCGAGCCAAGGGTCGGGGAGGGGCTTTCGTGGGCACAGAAGCAAGACTTGGCACACCTGCTGGCCAAATTTAAGGATGTTTTGACCCCAATGCCGGGCGAAACCAATCTGGTTGCCCATGAAATTGTGACACCGCAAGGAGAAGTAATAAGACAATGGCCTTATAGCTTACCCGAGGCAAAAAGGCAGGAGGTAATCCGTCAGGTCCACGAGATGGTGAACATGGGGATTATAGAGGAGTCAAGGAGCCTGTGGAATAGTCCTATCATCCTTGTACCAAAACCAGATGGGTCCATGAGGTTTTGTATTGATTTACGACGAGTCAACTCGATATCAAAGTTTGGTGCTTACCCAATGCCTCGCATCGAGGAACTGTTAGACCGGCTGGGACGAGCCAAGTACCTCACGACGCTCGATATGACGAAAGGGTATTAGCAAATACCCTTGACCCGCAAAGCTCGTCAGAAAACTGCCTTCAGTACACCAGTCGGATTATTCCACTTTAAAAGAATGCCCTTCGGGTTACATGGGGCCGCGGCCACGTGTCAAAGACTGATGGACCTAGTGTTGCGCCCGCACCAGGCCTATGCGGTCGCGTATATGGATGACGTTGTAATACACAGCGACACCTGGGACCAGCACTTGCCAAGGGTTGAGGCTGTCTTCCAAGCGATGCGGGACGCGGAGCTCACTTTAAATCCGGCCAAGTGTTTGTTTGGAGGCCAAGAGGTCAAGTATTTGGGTCACCTCGTAGGCCGAGGCATAGTGAAGCCTCTGACAAGCAAGATCGAGAGCGTCAAAGCATTTCCCAGACCTACTAATAAAAAGCAACTGCGTAGTTTCCTAGGTTTGGTTGGCTATTATCGACGCTTCATCCCATGCTTTGCAGAGAAGAGCGCCTCTTTAACAGATATGCTAAGAAAAAATGCGCCCAACCAGCTAAAGTGGACCAAGGAAGCTGACGGGGCATTTTGCCTCTTGAAGGAGAAGTTGTGCACTGAACCGGTACTGCGGGGTGTGGATTTCGCCCAACCATTCATAGTCCAGACGGATGCATCTGAAACAGGCCTGGGAGCAGTTTTGTCTCAGAAGCACGAGGGCGCGGAACACCCGGTGATGTTCCTTAGCCGGAAGCTGTCACCAACCGAAAGGAATTACTCGACTATAGAGCGCGAATGTTTGGCAATAAAATGGGCCATTGAAGCTCTTAAGTTCTACCTTACAGGCAGGAAATTCTTATTGGTCACCGACCATGCCCCATTAAAATGGCTCAACTAGATGAGGGATCATAACTCACGTCTGACACGTTGGTATGTGGCCCTCCAGGCGTTTGAATTTCACATTGAGCATAGAGCAGGGAGACTGCACCAGAATGCAGACGCCTTGAGCCGTATCACGAGCTGTGCAAATAAAATTATGCTAGCCCGTGATATCTTAAGGAGGGGGATATGTGGTGAGGAGAGCTCCCAGGAAGAGATGGAAGTGGAAGAAAACCCTGTTTTTCCCTTTAAAACAAGTGACAGTACAGTTGTGCACAGTGCTTGCAAGGCAGGTAAGAAAAAAACTCAGCTCTCTGCTAAGGCCAGGCCACACCCTAGTTCAGACGTAGAGCCAAGCTTGCTCAATGATTGGTCACACCTGTGCAAAGGCAAGGGAGTGCCCGGCAGCAAACGGTTTTTAAAAACACACTCAGAGCAGAGAGGAGAGACACACACACAGGAGTCGCAGCAGAGAGAGCAGAGCCAGCACGTCCAGGGGAAGCTGGAAAGGAACAGATCTGCAGCCAGAGCAGCAGAGGCACAAGAAGGAGAAACTCTGAGAGATCCTGGCAAGGGAGAAAGGTTCCAAGGAAACTTTCAAGAGACTGACTATCTGGGAAGGAGTGGAAAAAGGCACCAGAAGGCTGAGTTCCATAGCCTGAAAGATATCAGGAGGAAAGGAATCAGTAGCTGTCTGAGAGACCCGCCCCAAGGTAAAGCCAGTACGTGTAAACCTGAACAGCTTGCAGAGAAACAGTTTGCTTCTGCTAGTTCCAGGACCCAGGCCTAACATCTGCTAAGAGGTGGGTGGATAGTTGTATGTATGAAGAGAACCGAAACCCAGATAAGAGCAGAGAAACTGAGCTTTTAACACTAGAAGCATTAAGAAAACTGTTTGCAGAGAGGAAGCTTTACCCTCCCAGTACAAGTGTGCCTTCTCAGGGTGATTTGCTGTTGAAGCAGTTCCAAGAGTTTTTAGAAGACAGGAAGTCTGGGCAAGTTTATAAAACTGGTGGAATAAGAAGTACCCGGTGTCAATAGAAGAGATGCAGGTGGATTCTTGTATGCCAGAATCTGAGTCAGAATTGTCACCAATGGATTGCTCTTTTTGTCTAAAGGAGAACGGAGCATTGTTGAACAGGCTTGAAAGACTGTGAAACAATATAGCGACTAATTTTTATGACTGCAAAGAGTTGGAAAAAAACAAGAATGTGTTCTACTAAGTATGTGAGCTTCTGAAGCCTAGAAGCTGTCTGTAGTAAAAGTTTGGTTTGGGAAAAGAAAACAGTAGCTGTTAAAAGTTTACCTGTTATGTTGAATGACCACCAGAAGCTGTGCTCTGTGAAAGTTTATTGGGAAGAAAGCTGCTGCCCAGTGATAGAAGGCCTTTTTGTTACATTTTCCTCTGTTAACCTGATTTATTCTTATGTTGGAGAAGCATCCTCTTGCTTTTGCATTTTGAGCTTTAATGCCTTGGAATCCCACAAAATAATAAATTTTCTTGCTGCCTTAAACCACCGGTCTCACAACTACATTTGTCCTTATATAAGTAAGCCAACTACAAGTCCCAGAATCCCTCTGGTGACATACAAGGGAAGCTTTATTTAAAAGGATACTATAAGGCTGCTCTAAGCCTGTAAGCCTTCGGGCCCAAGCAAGGGCATCGCAGTACTTTAGGTACCATGTACATCACTGGAACACATGGATAACTAGGATTCAAAAAAATCATATTCTTTCTTCGTTATCCATTGTTGGTCTAAGGCTTGGAAAGTTAAATCCTTAATACGCTGTTGCAACTTCAAGGTAGGATCACCCAGCAGTATTTGATAGTATTTTGGATCTGATAAATGATTCATCATCTTCTGGTGGTAAACCGCTGCGTCTAAAATCACACTTGCTCCCCCCTTATCCACTCTTCTGATAACCAACTCCTTACCAATTTGCAAAGATCTTAAGGCTTGGAAATGTTGATGGGAAACATTCGAACATTGTCTACTTCCCAAGACTCAAGCCGTTGTAGATCCCACAAAACTAAATTCCGAAACGTTACCAATGTGGAATCGGAGCTAATAGGAGGTCTCCAATGTGAAGGATTCTTACACACGAAATCATCTGCCCCAATAAACTGCTCCACCATTGAAAAATGTAACATAATATGTAGTTTCCTAAAAAACTGATGTAGTGCAATCTGCATTTGAAATGGATCGTATTTAGGAGCAGGAATTAAACCTAACCCTAATTCCAAAATTTCATGCTGTTCTTGTGTTAATGCTCTTCCAGATAGGTTGATAATTGTTGACGTGTCTATGATCGTGTGGACGGGCCCCTCCATCCCTCCTGTTGATACTGCCGGGTGGGCCATCGAAACTGAGGGTGGCCCCTGTGAAAACCCCTCTATTTAAATCCTTCTCCACTCTTAGCTGGACCTGTAGCCCCGTCAGAGGAATCCAAATTCTTGTCCTCTGAGGAGTTTTCAAATGTCACTCTTTTGTTCTCACTTGAAGTGGCTTGCTTGTGTTGTCTTAAAGTGTATATCTGGTCCTTTAAATAATCTTCTGTGTCTCGAGAGAACTTATGTATTTTCAATGCTTTGAGCTGTTCCTGAAACGGTTGATTATAGTCCAAAAGATCTTTCTTACTATTTTTAAAGTGTTCCTTAACCATATCCTCCAATTTCTGTTCTTGTTGATATAATTGATCTTGCAATAAAGCTTCCTCTTTTGATAATCGATCAATTAAGGCAATAAGATCCAACCCGCATTTATTAAGTATGCTGTTCCAAGTGGCCAAAAACATTTTGTCCTCCGCAAAACTCTCAATCCCCTTGGGATCATCTGCTGCTTTAGGTACTGTGTCATCGTGGCTGCATGTAGTTGAACTCTAATTGCCTTCTTATGTAGATTCTTATACTCGGTCCACGATGCCATCGCCGTGGAAGGGATATTGGCTATCCCTGCTTCATCCAACAAAGACGGATGTTTTAATAATTTAGATATTGTCGGTTTTGAAAACGTAAATGTGGCTGTATTTGATGGAATAACTGTATCTTCTGACGCCTCACTCACCTCAGGTCAATAAACACTCAAGTAGTAGCTAATACTATGTACACCCTCAGAAATCAACCACCATATATCCACCTATCCCTTGATTTCTAATAACTATTGTTTCTACAGGAACCAGATAAACCCTAACACATCCTAAATGTGTAAATGTATGTGTGAATTTTTTGTTGGATACCTCACCATGAGAAGAAACTTTTCCTCTCTCGAAGTGAGTTCTCCGTTTTAATCATTTTTAAAGGACCCAAACGGATCCTTAAGCTACAGTAGTGGCATGTTTTAGCTCAAGAATGCTCTCGACTGCACCCTGTGGTAGCATAGCTTTGGTACTGTCCATTAGCCTGGACTGGTCTAGCAGGAAGATCTAGAAGGGGAAATTTTACTTACCATTAATTTCCTTTCTTGGAATCCTGCTAGGCCAGTCCAGGATTTGCCCATATTTTTAGCCTTGTGCCTTATCCAAGGACCTGGAATGCTGGAAAGCAATGAGCACAAATGCTCGAAGCTTAGCCAAAAAAATTCCAGACCTGGAAGCCCTAATGGTGGAAACGGATTTGGACATCGTGGCCGTTACGGAAACATGGTTTAATGAATCGCATGATTGGGATATAGCCATAGCTGGCTATAATCTATTCAGAAGAGACAGAGAAAATGGGAAAGGAGGAGGAGTAGCCTTGTATGTCAAAAGCAGTATTAAAGCTACTGAAATGCAGGGAACATGGGGAAAAGAAGAAGCGCTCTGGATTGCGTTGGAAAGAAGAGATGGCACTGTCATCCATATTGCTGTAGTCTACAGACCTCCGACTCAAATTGAAGAGAGAGATAACGAATTGATTATAGATATTGCCAAGATAGCAGCAAAGGGGGAAGCAATCATATTAGGTGACTTTAATCTACCTGATGTGGATTGGATTACTCCTTCTGCACATCTGGAAAGAAGCAAAAAAATTGTGGATGCTCTCCAAGATGCATTACTTAGACAAATGGTGATGGAACCAACCAGGGAAAGCTCAACGCTGGATGTAGTGCTTACCAACAGTGATAACGTGTCGAATGTCTGCGTGAGTGCCCCTGTGAGCAACAGCGACCATCACACGGTGTGGTTTGAGATAAAAGCCATGGTACAGGCCAATCATAGCAAGCTCAAAGTCCTAAACTTCAAAAACACTGACTTCAATAAAATGGCCGAGTACTTAAAGGAGGAGATGACGGGGTGGAAGAAGATAAGGGAAGTGGAATTGCAATGGACTAAACTAAAGGCGGCAATAAAAGGGGCAACAGATAAATATGTAAGAAAAATAAATAAAAACAAGAGGAGAAGGAAACCTATTTGGTTTTCCAAAGAGGTGGCTGCGCAAATAAAGGCAAAAAACACAGCTTTTTCAAAATTCAAAAGCTTGCAAACAGAAGAACACAGAAATGAATACAGGATCCAACTCAAAGAGTCTAAAAGAGTAATAAGGATAGCAAAATCAAAGGCAGAAGAAAAAATGGCTAAAGATGTTAAGGGTGGCAACAAAACTTTCTTCAGGTATATTCAGGAAAGGAAGAAGATCAGAGTTGGAATTGCAGGACTCAGAAGTGCTGGGAAAGGACTCGTGGAAAGTGACACTGAAAAAGCGAAATTGCTAAACAAATACTTCTGCTCTGTTTTTACTAAAGAAGATCCTGGAGATGGACCAGCTGTGACTCCCAAATATAAAAATAGGACTGAAGTAGATACCACACCATTCACAGAAGATGAGGTGTTAGAACAACTTGCTAAACTGAAAGTGGACAAAGCCATGGGACCGTATGGGATACATCCCAGGATACTGAAAGAGCTCAGAGAGGTTCTTGCAGGACCGTTAAAGGATGTCTTCAACAGATCCTTGGAAACAGGAGTGGTTCCTCAGGACTGGAGAATGGCTAATGTTCTACCTCTACACAAAAGTGGTGACAGGGAAGAAGTGTCAAATTACAGGCCCGTGAGCCTTACCTCAGTGGCAGGAAAAGTAATGGAGGCGCTCCTGAAAGAGCGAATAGTGAACTTTCTCAAAACCAACAGGTGGCAAGATCCCAGGCAACATGGTTTTACCGAAGGACGGTCTTGCCAAACAAATCTGATTGAGTTCTTTGATTGAGTGACCAAGGAACTAGATCTGGGGCATGCAATGGATGTCATCTATCTGGATTTCAGCAAAGCCTTTGATACTGTTCCTCATAGGAGGCTTGTCAATAAACTCAGTAGCTTGGGGATGGGTCCCAAGATAGTAAACTGGATTAGAAATTGGTTGACTGACAGACAACAGAGGGTGATGGTACATGGAGCTCACTCGGATGAGAGGAAGGTGATTAGCGGGGTGCCTCAGGGTTCGGTCCTGGGCCCGGCACTGTTCAATGTATTTGTGAGTGATATTGCTGAAGGACTGAATGGAAAAGTCTGTCTTTTTGCAGATGACACAAAAATTTGCAACAGAGTGGACTCCCCAGAGGGAGTGGATAACATGAGGAAAGATCTACAAAAGCTGGAAGAGTGGTCTAATGCTTGGCAACTACGATTTAATGTGAAAAAGTGCAGTGTCATGCACTTGGGTAGCAGAAATCCAAGGGAAAAGTACACAATAGGGGGTGAGAGGTTGGTATGCACGGTTCAGGAGAAAGACCTTGGTGTGATTATCTCTGATGATCTCAAGGTGGCAAAACAGTGCGACAAGGCGGTGGCAAAAGCCAGGAGGATGTTGGGCTGCATTCAAAGAGGGATTACCAGCAGAAAGGAAGAGGTACTTATGCCACTGTACAAGTCACTGGTGAGGCCTCACTTGGAATACTGTGTTCAGTTTTGGAGGCCATATCTTGCAAAAGATGTAAAAAGACTGGAAACTGTTCAGAGAAAGGCGACCAAAATGATTTGGAGCCTGCGTCAGAAGCCTTATGAGAAGAGACTTGAAGACCTAAATATGTACACTTTGGAGGAGAGGAGGGACAGGGGAGATATGATTCAGACCTTTAAATACTTAAAGAGAAATGATGAACAAACAAACCTCTTCCAAAGACGGGGAAGCTGTAAAACTAGAGGGCATAACATGAAGCTGCAAGGTGGTAAATTGAAAGGCAATGTCAGGAAATATTTCTTCACTGAAAGGGTGGTGGATGCTTGGAATGCCCTCCCGATGGAAGTGGTGAGGGCAAACACGGTGATGGAATTCAAAACGGCATGGGACAAACACAGTGGATCCCTTTACAGCAACAGGATAAAAGCAAAACAAACAGTACCATCTAACTTCTGAACTATCTAGCATCTGAACAAATAAGGGTGTCCTACATGGAGTGGTGGGTTCACCCCTAAACAGAAACAAAAACATGGGGAGGGGTGGCCTGCACAGAGCGACAGGTGCACCTACTCTTGCCATCTTGCTGGGCAGACTAGATGGACCATGCTGGTCTTTATCTGCCGTCACTTACTATGTTACTATGTTACTATGACCTTTGTCCATTCAGTACTTCTGTATATAATTTAGCATTGGCCTTGGGTGTTTTATCCATACAACTATTACAGTATATATATAGTTGGTCAAGGGCCTCTTCAGAGGATCCTCGTGGGTTTTCCATTTGCTTGTTAGGAAAATACTGGAGGGTGCCCTGAGCTGCACCAGGTTTTATGCCAGTGGTGATGTCATCAAACACCAAAATCAAAAAACCGTGATCCCAGACCACTAAATTGAACACATCCAAAGGTCAGGATGACAAGCCAAGAGCGCAATAAAACTATTCACAAACAAAAATAATTTATTGTTGGACTCTGTTTAGGAGGACATAGCGCTCCAACAATAAAGTTTTCTTTTAGATATTTAAAGAAGATGGAGATTGCCACAAACTGTGTAAACACCACCAAGTGCAACACAAATCACTTAAAGGAAAAAACTAACTTAACTTTCATCAATGTCCATTCCTCCACAACTGGAAAAGTATCAATGGTCCCGGCCGTGCAGATCCAAATAATTAGAAAGCAAAACCCATCCAGTTTAAAGTGACACAGAACTGTGCTTGGAGCTCCTGCTCTCGTATTTTCTTGAGTTCCGCCTCAGGCACCATAGATAAGAACATAAGAACTGCCATACTGGGTCAGACCTAGGTCCATCAAGCCCCGTATCCTGTTTCCAACAGTGGCCAATCCAGGTCACAAGTACCTGACAGGTTCCCAAAAAAGTACACAGGTTCCACAATGCTTGCCCCAGGTAAGCAGTGGATTTCCCGGATCCTCTTTAATAATGGTTTACAAACCTTTCCTCCAGGAACTTGTCCAAACCTCTCTTAAACCCAACTACACTAAAAACATTTACCTCTTCATCTGGTAATGAATTCCAGAGTTTGATTACACGTTGAGTGAAAAAATATTTTCTCTTATTAGTCTTATTAGTCTCGCCTAGTGGTTGGGGCAAGGTACTTCAGGCCGGAAGGTCGGGGGTTCAAATCCCACTAGAGGACAGCAACCTTGGGCCGGAAGGACTGGGGTTTCTAGTGCCACAGGTGCTCCTTGTGGTCTTGGGCAAGCCACTTAACCCTCCATAGCCCATGTTCCCTGTAAAATAGTTATCTCCAAGTTATAATGCCCTGTTCAATGTAATTTCAGTTTGTTCAATGTAAACCACACTGATGCAGAATAGCGCGGTATATAAGAGAATGCAAATAAATAAATTAATTAATTAAAAAGGTTACTCTGTAGCTTCATTGCATGTCCCCGAGTCTTTCTATATTTTGATGGCATAAAAAATTGATCTATGTTTACCCGTTCCACTTCGTTCATTAATTTTTAAGCCTCTATCATATCTCCCCTCAGCCGTCTCTTTTCCAGGTTGAAGAGCCCTAATCCTTTTAGCCTCTCTTCATAGGGGTATCCTTCCATCCTTTTACCATTTTGGTGGCTCGTCTCTATATCTTTTCTAATAACGCTATATATTTTTTAAGATACAGCGACCAGAATTGCACATAATATTCAAGGTGTGGTCGCACCATAGAACGATACAGAGGCATTATAATATCCTTTGTTTTATTCTCCATTCCTTTCCTTATGATACCTAGCATTCTATTTGCTCTCTTGGCCGCCACTGCACACTGGGTGGAGAGTTTCAACATGTTATTCACAATGATGCCTTAATCTTTTTCCTGGGTGGTGGTCCTAATGTGGAACCTTGCATCGTGTAACGATAGTTTGGGTTGTTCTTTCCTAGGTACATAACTTTGCACTTCTCCACATTAAATATCATATACCATTTGGATGCCCAGTCTTCCAGTTTATCAAGGTCCTCTTGCAATTTTTCCCAATCCTCATGGGTTTTAACAACTTTGTATAATTTTTTGTCATCTGCAAATTTGATTAGTTAATTCGTTATTCCTATTTTCAGGCCATTTACGAATATGTTAAAAAGCAGCGGACCCAGCACAGATCCCTGGGATACTCCACTATTCATTCACCTTTCACCATTGGGAAAATTGGCCATTTAGCTCTTCCCTCTGCTTTCTGTCTTTTAACCAGTTACTGATCTACAGTAGTACACTGCCTCCTATCCCATGACTTTTTAATGTCAACAAAGGTCTCTGGTGAGGGATCGTGTCAAAAGCTTTCTGAAAATCCAGATACACTGTATCAACCGACTCACCTTTGTCTACCTGTTTATTCACACCTTCAAAAAAGTATGACAGACCTTCCTTGGCTATAAAGCCATGTTGGCTGTCTCCCATTAAGCCATGACTACCTATATGTAATTTTGTTCTTCATAATGATTTCTACCATTTTTCCCTATACTGATGTCAGACTCACCGGTTTGTAGTTTCCCAGATCACCCTTGGAACCCTTTTTAAAAATTGGCGTTACAATAGTCATCCTCCAACCTTCAGGTATTACAGATGATTTTAATGATAGTTCACAGATTACTAATAGTAGGGCTGTAATCTCATATTTCAGTTCTTTCAACACCCTCGGATGTATATAATCTGGTCCAGGTGATTTGTTACTCTTCAGTTTATCAAATAATTGTAATACATTGTCCCGGTATATTGATATTTCTTTCACTTCTTCTGCGGGATCACCTTTAAATACCACTTCAGTCATGGGTAACATCCCTACATCTTCCTCAGTAAAGACCAAAGCAAGAATTCATTTAGCCTCTCTGCTATGGCCTGTCCCCTCTTACTGCCCCTTTTACCCCTCTGTCATATAATGGTTCAACTGACTCTGTCACAGGTTTTTTGCTACGAATGTGCTTGCAAAAGTCTTTATTATGCGTTTTTGCTTCCACAGCAAGTTTCTCAAATTCTCTCTCTGCTTACCTTATCAGTGCCTTGCATCTAACTTGCCAATGTTTGTTTCCAGTTTTCGTCATTTGGCTTCTTTTTCCATTTCCTGAAAGATGCTTTTTTGGCAACCACATCCTCTCTGACCTCACCTTTAAACCATGCTGGCAGTTTTTAGGACTTCCACTTTCCTTAAAACATGGAATACAGCTGGTCTGGGCTTCCAAGATAGTATTTTTAAACAACACCCATGCTTGATGTAAATCTTTACTTTGCAATTGCTCCTTTTAGTTTTTTCTTAACTGTTTTCCTCATTTTATTATAGTCTCCCTTTTGAAAGTTAAAAGGTAGTACTGTGGCTTTCCTTACCATCCTTCCTCCATTTATTATATCAAACGCGATCATGCTGTGATCACTATTGCCAAGTGGCCCCAACACCCTTATCTCTTGCACTGGATCTTGTGTTCTACTTGGGACTAAGTCCAAAATGGCTTCCCCTCTGGTCGTTTCATGAACCAGCTGCTCCAAGAAGCAGTCATTTATTTCATCTAGAAACTTTATCTCCCTAGCATGTCCTACAGTGACACTGACTCGGTTTATACCGGGGTAATTGAAATCGCCCATTATTACTGTGCTGTAATGTTTGTTAGCTTCCCTGATTTCTTTGAACATTTCATCATCCATTTGTAATTCTGGCCAGGCTGTCAATAGTACACCCCCACTGCCATTTTCTTCCCCTTCTCCTTTTTACATGGAATTTCAATCCATAGAAATTCTACAGTGAATTTTGTTTCTTGCAAAACTTTAATCCTTTGTGACTCAATGCCCTCTCTAACATAGAGTGCAACCCCTCCACCAATTTGGTCTGCTCTATCATTACGATATAGTTTGTACGCAGGTATCACATGTCCCACTGGTTGTCCTCCTTCCACCATGTCTCTGAGATACCAGTCATATCTAATCTCTCATTTAGTTCTATATATTCTAACTCTCCCATCTTATTTTTTAGACTTCTAGCATTTGCATACAAGCATTTTAGAGGCTGCATTTTATTCATATTAATCTGGCTATTGGTAGGCAGGGGTAATTTTGCAATCTTTGTTCTGTCTGCTCTGTACTCAAGGGCATTTAGGTTACCTTTGTCTTTATTGGAACCTCTGTGTTGATATGCCCTAACTTCAGTCTTTTGCTAGTATCCTTCAAGGATACATTGTTCCGAACCATGCGCTCTTGGATGACTGTCGGCTTTCCCCTATTATCTTGTTTAAAAGCTGCTCTATCTCCTTTTTGTAGTTGTAATTTTATTTTATTTGAAGAATACACATCCATCTTTTACATTCCACAACATCATCTCATTCCCCTTTTTCTTCACCCCATCCCAACCCCCCTTGCTTACACCAGTTCAGTTTACAATAAAACATCAACCATAGACAATAGACAGACATCCTTTTATACCCTTCCCTCTCCCCAATCTTCACCTTCTCCCCCTGACGTCTTAATTTCCTTACCCTCTCCCATCCCATCTCCTTACCTTCTTTCCCTTCCCCTGCATCCCCCTCCTTCTCTCGTCCCCCTTATCCCCATCTTTACCACTTTTTTTTTCTCTTCAATCCTTTGTTCCCCTCCATTCTTTATACCACCTCTAAGTGCGTTCATATTGCTTCTTATTATGATTTTTATAGGCCTGAATTTCACACATACACCACATTCTTTCAAGCCTCCTCATTATCTCACTTTTGGTAGGCACTGTAGGGTCTTTCCATTTTACCAATAACTCCATTCTTCCCACATTAATACAATACCCCAGAATTTGGTCTAAATGTTTATCACTTTCTTCGCTTATTTCTGTTAAAATTGCCATGTTTTGATTAATCTTTACCCCCACCTTGGTAATATAACTCCTTCACCTCATCCCACATTTGCTGTACCTTTGGGCACCTCCACAATAAGTGCATCAAGTCCCCTGGCCTTTCACATCCCTTCCTTTGCTTTGTTGTAATTTCCTAACCTGCATCTTCAGTGGCGTCCAGTACAGTCGCAGCTGCACCTTGTCAGACGGCTGCCTGGGTGAGAATCTTCACAGTCTTGGCAAGTGCATATATCTATATGATTTGCAAGGTATTGTGGGCAATGTAGTTCATTCACACCAGACACAGCTGCTGACAATAATTTAGTTGTGCTCTTGGGTAAAGCCAATAAGATATTTATTTATGGGGTTATTTCCCCCAACACAGATATGCTTGGTAGCACATAAATCAGGTAACTTGCTTTCAGTATTAACTTGGAAAAACAAAGTCAAAATCAGGAAAACAACAAATGAAAAGCCACAAAGAAAGAAACAAACTGTTCTTTTCAGGTTAACTTCTGATTACTTCCCACATAGATTCAGAAGTGATTCTCTCCTAGCTCACAAGCAATTAGGTAAGGCTTAATTGCTAGCAGTTATCCAGCTGAAACCCCTTTAGCTGGCTTGCTTTCTACTGTGTGGGTCAAATCCTGCTTCAGGAGCTTTTCTGAGTAGATTAAAGAACAAATTTGTATTTCTTTGTGATGGCTGCTGTACTTTATAACAGAAAGTTACCAACGGAGTTTAGATAGAGAACAATCCATATAAATACATTCTTCATCTGCAATCATTTCCCCATCTTCAACAAGCATAGGTTCAATATCATGGATTGGCACAGATGAATCTCTCAATGGAGCACTTTCAGGAGAATACTTGTTTCCCTGCTGTCTTTCAAGGTTATAGCTAGGGCATAGATCAGTGTTCATACCTGAGCTTCCATTGCTGTTAGAGTTCCTCTCTATATAGCCTGGCCAGTATGTAGTCCAGTTCTTATGTCCAGCCTTCCAATCCAGATCCCTGGACACTGGATCTCTCTTCACATACCTTCTGGCACGGGTCTTAGGGTCCCTTCCACGTGCAGCCGTCTCTCTCACAGGTAGCGTCTGGAGATTCCTAGCTCTGCAGCACCATTCCTCTGGCTTTCCCCAGTCCAATGGTGTATGCTGGCCCTTGGAATACCTCCCAGTATACATACTGCTCTTAACTCTTCTAGACCTCTCAAAGGCTTTTCTCCTCTTTCTTCCAAAGGGTCTCTTTCCCTCTCTGTCCGTCCGGTTTGGCTTATGTTTCTGATGATCCTTCAGATGAAACTGATGATCCTTCTCTGGATATCCAAGGTGATCATGAAGATCCTGAAGATGGTCATCTGTAGAATAAACTCTACTCTTATTCTGCTTGGATGAGTACGCCTCCCTAACACAGCGCAGCTGTGCTGAATCAGGCCCTGCCCTTTGAGATGAGTGCTTAGGGATTACCTCATAGCCCTCCTGATTGAACACACGTTTCCCCACTTCAGCTCCTCTAATGGCTGTTGGAAACCTGGTGCATTCTGGGACTGGTAGTCTTTTATGGGAAAATTCTGTTTTCTTATTTCTACCAGAACTGACAGGTTGCTTGTTCAGAGTCACTTCACCTTTTCTATAGCTCCTTCCTGAGCTATGATAAGCTTCCTTATCACAACCTTAATGCTGCTTTCTAGATAGACTGCTCCAGAGGCCAATTTCCTATTCTTTTCCACTATTACTTGCCATCTCCCCTGGTCCCCTTCTCCCAGCAGCTCTTGTTCCCATTGTTGGTGCTATCTAATCTTTGTCCCCTCTGTCTTTAACAGCTCCCTGTATAACCTAGAAATCAACCGTTTAGGCAACTCCCCCCTCCAGCATCAACTGCTCTATTCATACCTCCGACTGAATCAACTCCTCTCTTATCCCAGGCTTGTGCAGGAAATAGTATACTTGTGCATATGCATAATAATCCTTATGCTTCACCTTATATCTTCTACACAATGCTTTGAAAGTCAGCACTGTGCTGTCCTCTTTTACGAACTGCCCCAATTTGTTTTCAGTCCCATTTTCCCCCAGTCCTGAAATACTTTCCCCTGCAAACCTGGCAGGAATTCTAGCAGCCCTGTTATGTAGGTACCCCTAAAATATTTCCTATTGCCCATAGGTTTGCTTCTTACCTCCCGCCATGTATCCTTCATTACCGATTTAAAGGGATTTCCATCCTCTCCTCTTTCTTTACCTAAGTGGGGGTTCCAGATCCACTCCTCCAAACTTCCTTTGCCCTCATTCTCCATTTGCACCAATGCTCTTAATTGCGCTGCCTTGTAGTAGTTCACTATATGTGGCACCCACAACCACTCATCCTCCCTGGCCATAAACATCACCTTCCACAGCAAGTTTCTCAAATTCTCTCTCTGCTTACCTTATCAGTGCCTTGCATCTAACTTGCCAATGTTTGTTTCCAGTTTTCGTCATTTGGCTTCTTTTTCCATTTCCTGAAAGATGCTTTTTTGGCAACCACATCCTCTCTGACCTCACCTTTAAACCATGCTGGCAGTTTTTAGGACTTCCACTTTCCTTAAAACATGGAATACAGCTGGTCTGGGCTTCCAAGATAGTATTTTTAAACAACACCCATGCTTGATGTAAATCTTTACTTTGCAATTGCTCCTTTTAGTTTTTTCTTAACTGTTTTCCTCATTTTATTATAGTCTCCCTTTTGAAAGTTAAAAGGTAGTACTGTGGCTTTCCTTACCATCCTTCCTCCATTTATTATATCAAACGCGATCATGCTGTGATCACTATTGCCAAGTGGCCCCAACACCCTTATCTCTTGCACTGGATCTTGTGTTCTACTCGGGACTAAGTCCAAAATGGCTTCCCCTCTGGTCGTTTCATGAACCAGCTGCTCCAAGAAGCAGTCATTTATTTCATCTAGAAACTTTATCTCCCTAGCATGTCCTACAGTGACACTGACTCGGTTTATACCGGGGTAATTGAAATCGCCCATTATTACTGTGCTGTAATGTTTGTTAGCTTCCCTGATTTCTTTGAACATTTCATCATCCATTTGTTAATTCTGGCCAGGCTGTCAATAGTACACCCCCACTGCCATTTTCTTCCCCTTCTCCTTTTTACATGGAATTTCAATCCATAGAAATTCTACAGTGAATTTTGTTTCTTGCAAAACTTTAATCCTTTGTGACTCAATGCCCTCTCTAACATAGAGTGCAAACCCCTCCACCAATTTGGTCTGCTCTATCATTACGATATAGTTTGTACGCAGGTATCACATGTCCCACTGGTTGTCCTCCTTCCACCATGTCTCTGAGATACCAGTCATATCTAATCTCTCATTTAGTTCTATATTCTAACTCTCCCATCTTATTTTTTAGACTTCTAGCATTTGCATACAAGCATTTTAGAGGCTGCATTTTATTCATATTAATCTGGCTATTGGTAGGCAGGGGTAATTTTGCAATCTTTGTTCTGTCTGCTCTGTACTCAAGGGCATTTAGGTTACCTTTGTCTTTATTGGAACCTCTGTGTTGATATGCCCTAACTTCAGTCTTTTGCTAGTATCCTTCAAGGATACATTGTTCCGAACCATGCGCTCTTGGATGACTGTCGGCTTTCCCCTATTATCTTGTTTAAAAGCTGCTCTATCTCCTTTTTGTAGTTGTAATTTTATTTTTATTTGAAGAATACACATCCATCTTTTACATTCCACAACATCATCTCATTCCCCTTTTTCTTCACCCCATCCCAACCCCCCCTTGCTTACACCAGTTCAGTTTACAATAAAACATCAACCATAGACAATAGACAGACATCCTTTTATACCCTTCCCTCTCCCCAGTCTTCACCTTCTCCCCCTGACGTCTTAATTTCCTTACCCTCTCCCATCCCATCTCCTTACCTTCTTTCCCTTCCCCTGCATCCCCCTCCTTCTCTCGTCCCCCTTATCCCCATCTTTACCACTTTTTTTTTCTCTTCAATCCTTTGTTCCCCTCCATTCTTTATACCACCTCTAAGTGCGTTCATATTGCTTCTTATTATGATTTTTATAGGCCTGAATTTCACACATACACCACATTCTTTCAAGCCTCCTCATTATCTCACTTTTGGTAGGCACTGTAGGGTCTTTCCATTTTACCAATAACTCCATTCTTCCCACATTAATACAATACCCCAGAATTTGGTCTAAATGTTTATCACTTTCTTCGCTTATTTCTGTTAAAATTGCCATGTTTTGATTAATCTTTACCCCCACCTTGGTAATATAACTCCTTCACCTCATCCCACATTTGCTGTACCTTTGGGCACCTCCACAATAAGTGCATCAAGTCCCCTGGCCTTTCACATCCCTTCCTTTGCTTTGTTGTAATTTCCTAACCTGCATCTTCAGTGGCGTCCAGTACAGTCGCAGCTGCACCTTGTCAGACGGCTGCCTGGGTGAGAATCTTCACAGTCTTGGCAAGTGCATATATCTATATGATTTGCAAGGTATTGTGGGCAATGTAGTTCATTCACACCAGACACAGCTGCTGACAATAATTTAGTTGTGTTCTTGGGTAAAGCCAATAAGATATTTATTTATGGGGTTATTTCCCCCAACACAGATATGCTTGGTAGCACATAAATCAGGTAACTTGCTTTCAGTATTAACTTGGAAAAACAAAGTCAAAATCAGGAAAACAACAAATGAAAAGTTCACTATATGTGGCACCCACAACCACTCATCCTCCCTGGCCATAAACATCACCTTCCGAGATATTTTGGGCATTTTCCCTCTCCAAATAAATTGAAAAATTTGATTCTGAATCTTTTTTTAGCATCCCCCTTGGGACCCTGCAAGGCAAGGAGGCCAATGAAAACAGCACCCTAGGCAGGACATTTATCTTAATCACCACTATACGCCCCACCCACGTTAAGTTCAGCCCCTTCCATTTTTGTAGGTCCTGACTAATCGCCTTAATTAAAGGTACATAATTCCACTCTACTAACCGTTCTACTTCACATCCCAATTGAATGCCCAAGTACTGAAAGTTCTCCAGGAACAAGCAGGAAGTCAGTCCTCACATATGGGTGATGTCGGTGCTGACGGAGCCCTCATGCATAGCAATCCCCAGCTTTCAGAGAAAGCCTTTGGGGTTGCATCACGCATGCGCGGTCCCCTTCCCGCCCAAGGGTGCCATCTTGCTCAGTCTCCATTTTTCCGCAGAGCCCAATGGACGTCGTCCAAGTTCCCTTGTGAAAAAAGTGTTTAAAAAAGCCAGAAAATGACTTTTCTGCCTAGCCGGTCTGACACTGGTTCCCCTTCCCGCCTTGGCTCGGTACACCAGTATCAAGTCCAGTCCAAATTTACGGTTTTTGTCCTTAGACTAGCGTTTGCGTTGTTTTTCCTTTTAGCTGGCAGTTCGGTCCTTTGACCTCGCAGGGGCCCTTTTTTCCCCAATGGCTGCCAGCGGGTTTAAAAAGTGTGATCGGTGCATGAGGTTAATGTCTTTCACTGACACACATGACTGCTGCCTCCGTTGCCTCGGGCCCTACCACGACCCGAACGTCTGTGGCCCGTGTAAGAAAATGTCTGCCAAGGCCTTGAGGAGCAGACAGCAGCAACATGATAGGATTTTTCCCGAGTCCGCACCTGCCCGGGCCCGGACCTCATCGGAGGCCTCGACATCTTGGGAGCTCTCTGACCATGAGCAGTGTCGAGTGTCCTCCAAAAGGGGGTCTCCCTCACGGGAACACCGGAGGAAGAAAAAATCCGTGAGGGCGGTGTCCTCAGATGGTTCTGAGCGGCCTGGTCCCTCGCGGGATAGGTCGCGGAGCCCGGCCCGCCGCCCCAGATCCTCGGAGTCAGAGAGACCTGCAAAATTCCCTTGTAAGGAGCCGGAGACACCGAGGCAGGTAAGCACTGTCCTCGTTGTGGACTCTCCTCCGGGAGAGCCAGTGTCGGGTCCTGACCTGGGGGCTGCGGAGCCTTCTGAGCTCGGTCTCAGGATGGTGGCCTTAGAGCGCAGTATGGCTGCCTTCATGGACCAGCAGTGGGCACTGATAGCTGGTCTCACCGGTCCATCTGCCCTGACCACCGGGACGTCAAAGTCGACCCTGGTGGCCGAGCTGATCCTCGAGTCACTAAGGTCTCAAGTCGATCCTCGGCCGAGGTCCCCCTCGACCTCCCATTCAGGACTGAGGTCATCGACGCTGATTCCACCGGTGTCGGGGCAGTCGAGACCAAAGCCTTCAAGGCCGGAGCCGCTAGATTCCTCCTCGGAGGGGTATGGGTGGGAAACGGAGGAGTCACCAGACACCCACTGGACCAAGTATATTCCCTCGGATTCCCCAGCTTTGGAACCTTGGAGAAGGTCCACCCCCCCCCCCCCCCTGGAGGACACCTGGTTCTTGGACTTCGTCCAGGACATGGCAAAGGCCTTGTCATTCCTGGCGGAGGCCGAGGAGAAGCCTCGAGCATGAGATCCTCCAGTATGGCTTTCCCCCTTGGGGGAAGCCCTTACTGTACTGGTGTCCCCCATTCTGGAACAGCTGATGCTCCACATGTGGGAGACACCGGCCTTGATGCCAGTGCTCAACAGGCGAATCAGTTCTATCTATCGGGTTTGCAAGATCCCTGGGTTCCAAAAAGCACAACTGCCGCACAACTCCATGATTGTGGAATCGGCCATGCGCTGGCTCAAGAGCCAGAAGACGCACTCATAGTAACATAGTAAATGACAGCAGATAAAGACCAGCATGGTCCATCTAGTCTGCACAGTACGATGCCAAGGGTAGGTACACCTGCCGCTCCGTGCAGGCCCCCCCTTCCCCATGTCTTTGTCCAGGGGTGATCCCGCCACTCCATGTAGGATACCCCTATATGTTAAGGAATTAGATGGTTCAGATTATTTTGATATTTTCTTGTTGCTGTAAAGGGATTCACTGTATCTGTCCCATGCCCTTTTGAACTCTGTCACTGTATTTACCCCCACCACTTCCATTGGAGCGCATTCCAAGCATCCACCACCCTTTCAGTGAAGAAGTATTTCCTGACGTTGCTTTTCAATTTACCACCTTGTAGCTTCATGTTATGCCCTCTAGTTTTGCAGCTTCTCCGTCTTTGGAAGAGGCCAGTAACATGGATGCCCTCGGCAGAAAGTGCTACCAGGGTTCGATGCTGTCATGCTGAATCCAGACATACCAGCTGTACATGGGCATGCACCTACGAAACCTGGCAAAGGAGATTGCTGGGTTCTCAGCTGGTCTCTCCGAGGGACCTTTGCAGTGCTTCAAGGTCTTGTCCACCGGGATCCGGGAGTGCTCGAAGTTTATGACTCGAGCAGCCTATGACGGCTTTGAGGCCTCAGCCCAGCTAGCTGCGGCCGGCATCGGTGCACGCCGCCAGGCATGGCTACAGTCGTCTGACCTGGAGCCATGGGTGTAGGACAAGTTGGTCGATGTCCCTTGCCGGGGTGAAAACCTCTTCGGCAAGACCATGACAGAGAAAGCTGTCGAGATCGAGTCTGAGTACCTGACCTGGACTTGAGAAGTAGACTTCTTCCCCTTCTAAGAAGAAGGGCTCGGGTAAGAAGCCCTTTTTCCCGAGATAAGGTACTGCTTACCGCAACTACTCCACATATCAGGCCTCCCCAGCTCCCTAAAAGGGGCAGCAGGCCAAGGGACAGGGACATGGCCCGCATAAGCAAAAAGCCCCCAACATAAGAACATAAGATATGCCATACTGGGTCAGACCAAGGTCCATCAAGCCCAGTATCCTGTTTCCAACAGTGGCCAATCTAGGTCATATGTACTGTAAACGGGGGCGCTGGGTGAGAATGTCCACAGTCTTGGCAAAGGCAAATATTAATATGACTTGCAAAGGATTGTGGGAAATGTAGTCCATTCATACCAGACTCAGCCGTTCACAATAAATTAGTTGTGCTTGCTCGAATGTAAATCAAAGAAGATATTTTATTTATGGGGTTATTTCTCCCAACACAGATATACTTGGTAGCACATAAAAAGGAATACTTGCTTTCAGTATTATACTTAGAAAAACAAATAAGGAAAAACAACAGCTGAACTTGTTAAGCAATCAAATCAAAGCATAAAGACCTTGATGGGAACAGAAAGGTCTTTTCTGTAGGCTCCTGTTAATATCTTCTTAACAGTGCTTCAATGAACAAACAAAACCCCACAAAGTAGGAAAAAAACCTGTTCTTTTTCAGGGATAACTTCTTGTATCTGCACACACACTCAGAAGTGTCCCTTCAGAGCTCACAGGCAATTAGGCAAGGCTCAATTGCTAACAATTACCAGCTGAAAACCTCTTGGCTGGTTTACTTTCTATTACGTGGCTCAAATCCTACTCAGAAGCTTTTCTGAGTAGATTAAAGAACAAGTTTATATTTCTTTGTGATGGTTGTTGTATTTTGTAACAGCATATTACCACAGAAGTTTAGACAGAGAGCAATCCATGTATTCAAGGTCCCCATTTACCACATCTTCCCCTTCTTCAATTATCATAGGTTCACTATCATGGATTGGCACAGAGGAATTTCTCAATGGAACACTCTCAGGAGGGAGAAGTGGCCTAGTGGTTGGGGCAAGGTACCACAGGCCGGAAGGTCGGTGGTTCAAATCCCACTAGAGGACAGCAATCTTGGGCCGGAAGGACTGGGGTTTCTAGTCCCATAGGTGCTCCTTGTGGTCTTGGGCAAGCCACTTAACCCTCCACTGCCCATGTTCCCTGTAAGTATTAGTGTATGTGTCTCATATCCCCTCGTGTTAAATGTATCCCCCAATTGTGTTGTGACCACTTTGATTGAAGGATAAGGTGGTATACAAAACTGTCTAAATAAATAAATAAATAAATAAATACTTGTTTCCCTGCTGTCTTCCCAGTGAAGAGCTAGGGCATAGATCAGTGTTCATACCTGAGCTTCCATTGCTGTTAGAGTTCCTCTCTAAATATCCTGGCCAGTATGTAGTCCAGTTCTTATGTCCAGCCTTCCAATCAAGATCCCTGGACACTGGATCTCTCTTCACATACCTTCTTGCACTGGTCCTAGGGTCCCTTCCAAGTGCAGCCGTCTCCCTCACAGGTGCCGTCCGGGGATTCCTGGCTCTGCAACCCCACTCCTCTGGCTTACCCCAGTCCAATGGTGTTTGCTTGCCTCTGGAATGCCTCCCAGTATACGTACTGCTATGGACTCCTTTAGACCTCCCAAATGCTTTTCTCTTCTTTCTTCCAAAGTGTTTCTTGCTCTCTCTGTCCGTCAGCTCTGGCTTCTGCTGATGATGATGATCCTCCAGATGATCAAGATGCCTCTGATCAAGATGCCTCTGATGATTCTCTGTAGAATAAGCTTTTCTTTTATCCTGCTTAGATGAATGCTCTACCCTAGCACAGCACAGCTGTGCTGAATCAAGCCCTGCCCTTGGAGATGAGTGCTTGGGGATTACCTCATAGCCCTCCTGATTGAACACACGTTTCCCCACTTCAGCTCTTCTAATGACTGTTGGAAACCTGGTGCATTCTGAGACTGGTAGTCTTTTATGGAAACATTCTGTTTTATTATTTATACCAGAACAGACAGGTTGCTTGTTCAGAGTCACTTCACCTCTATTATAGCTCCTTCTTGAACTATGATAAGCTTCCTTATCACAGTACCTATCAGTTTCCCCAAAAGACACCGGTTCCACAATGCTTGTATTGGGTTAAGCATCGATATCCTGGGTCCCTTCTTAATAATGGTTTATGGACCTTTCCTCCAGGAACTTGTCCAAACCTTTTTTAAAACCCAGCTACACTAACCGCCTTTACTATATCCTCTGGTGACAAATTCCAGAGGTTGATTACACGTTGAGTGAAAAAATATTTTCTTTTATTAGTCTTAAATAGTTTACCCTATAGCTTCATTGCATGTCCCCTAGTCTTTCTATATTCTGATAACGTAAACAATCAATCTACGTTTACCCGTTCCACTCCGTTCATTAATTTATAGACTTCTATCATATTTCCCCTCAGCTGTCTCTTTTCCAGGTTAAAGAGCCCTAACCTTTTTAGCCTTTCTTCATAGGGCCAGCCTGGAGGGGTTTTATGACTCCCAGAGCATATTCCCTCTCTCCAAGGAAGCAAGGCCATGCACAGGAGGAAGGCTGACCCTGTACCCCTGTACGCGCACAGGTGGCCAGCTATCACAACAGATACCTGGGTTCTCCAGATAGTCCAGGTGGGCTATCAGCTACATCTCACCCAGGCACCCCCCTCTTACTTTCCAGGGGAGCCTCTCAGACCCCTTCTTCACAGGGACCTCCTCTTAAAGGAGTTAGCAGGTCTTCTCGAGGATCAGGCGGTAGAACCGGTGCCCCATCACCTGGAGGGGAAGGGCTTCTACTCCAGGTATTTCCTGATTCCAAAGAGAAGTGGAGGCCTAAGACCCATCCTTGACCTGCGCAACTTAAACAAGTTCCTGGTGAGGGAAAAGTTCAAGATGCTTTCCCTTGGAATATTGCTGCCTTACCTCCGCCAGGGAGACTGGCTATGCTCCTTAGACATAAAGGATGCTTATACACACATCCTCATTCATCCAGACCACAGACAATATGTACGATTTGTAGTGGGAGGAAACCATTTCCAATACAAGGTACTTCCATTTGGCCTAGCCTCTGCACCCAGGGTGTTCACAAAGTGCTAGCAGTTGTGGCGGCCTTCCTATGAAATCGGGGGGTATTTGTGGAGGAGTAGCCTAGTGGTTGGGGCAAGGTACTTCAGGCCGGAAGGTCGGGGGTTCAAATCCCACTAGAGGACAGCAACCTTGGGCCGGAAGGACTGGGGTTTCTAATCCCTCAGGTGCTCCTTGTGGTCTTGGGCAAGCCACTTAACCCTCCATAGCCCATGTTCCCTGTAAAATAGTTATCTCCAAGTTATAATACCCTGTTTAATGTAATTTCAGTTTGTTCAATGTAAACCGCACTGATGCAGAATAGCGCGGTATATAAGAGAATGTAAAATAAATAAATAAATAAAAAATACTTGGACGACTGGCTCATGAGAGCCCTGGAGGCCCAACAGGCCATGTCTCGCACTATCCAGTTGCTACAGCACCTAGCGTTTGTGATAAATTACACAAAGTCCACTTTGGTTCCCTCTCAGGGACTGGAGTTCATAGGAGTGAGGTTAGACACCCTTCAAGCAAGGGCTTATCTACCGGAAGACAGGGCACAGAGACTTGTGGTCCTAGTGCAGCAAGTGAGTCGCAGATCCCAGATCTCAGCAAGACACTTTCTGCGCCTTCTTGGTCACATGGCCTTCACGGTACATGTGACATCCAATGCCCGCCTCCACATGAGAACAGCTCAGTGGTGCCTCAGGGACCAGTAGACACAGGCAACAGGCCAACTCAGAGACACCATAAAAGTGTCCAAATGACTGGTACAGTCATTGACATGGTGGCTTCAACCACGCAACCCACTGGAGGGAGTGCCTTTCCAGCCTCCCCCCGCACATAAGAGTTCTGACTACAGATGCATCCTTGCTGGGCTGGGGAGTCCATTGCCAGGAATTGTGCATTCAGGGTATGTGGTCTCCACAGGAGAGCACACAACAGATCAGTCTCCTAGAGCTTCGAGCTATCCGCCTAGCTCTATGACCTTTTGTTAAACCCTGGCTCATCAGCCTGTCCTAATTCAGACGGACAACCAAGTGGCAATGTTCTATGTGAACAAGCAGGGGAGCACAGGGTCTCGCATCCTCTGCCAAGAGACCCTGGACCTCTGCTCGTTTGCAGTCAGCCAAGGTATGCACCAAAGCAGTTTACTTGCCAAGTCAAGAAAACTTCTTAGCCGACAAGCTCAGCAGAATCCTGCAGCCGCACGAGTGGCAACTGGATCCCAGTATAGTCTAGCAGCTGTTCCAGTGCTGGAGGCGTCCATCCATAGATCTGTTTGCGAGCCCACAGAATCACCAGTTGCCCCGTTTCTGCTCCAGACAGCTACACCCAAGCAGGGTGGCTGCAGATGCTTTCCTAATGTCATGGTCGGTGGGCCTCCTGTATGCGTTTCCTCCCACGCCTCTGGTGGCTCGGACTCTATTCAAGGTCCTTCAGGACAAGGCCTTGGTCATCCTGGTAGCTCCCAGGTGACCGAGGCAGCCATGGTTTCCTCTGCTGCTTCAACTGGTGGCAGAGGCCCCGATTCCTCTGGGATTGCACCCCAACCTCTTGTCGCAGGAGGGGGGCACTCTCCTGCATCCCAACCTCAGATCTCTCAACCTGATGGCATGGCTGCTGAAAGGGTAGTTCTCGCACCACTTCTCCTCCCTAAGAATGTAGAAGATGTACTGCTCGTCTCAAGAAGGCAATCGACTAGAAAAACGTATGTGTTCAAGTGGCATAGGTTTGAGGTGTGGTGTAACAAACAGGCAGAAAACCCTTTCTCCTGCCAAGTGTCGGTGGTATTGTAGTATCTGCTTCACCTCTCAGATTTAGGCCTCAAGTCAAACTCTGTCTGAGTCCACCTTAGTGCCTTATCAGCACACCACTCTCCAGTGGAAGGACTACCTCTATCTGTGCACCCTTTGGTGTCCAGGTTCCTGAGAGGCTTACTTCTGCTAAAATCCCCCGGTTCGCCCTCCAGCAACTGAGTGGGATTTGAATGTGGTCTTAGAGAAGCTTACTCTCCCACCTTTTGAGCCGATGGCTACCTGCCATCTCTGCTTCCTCTCTTGGAAAGTGCTTTTCTTGGTAGCTCTCACGTCTCCGTGTTTCGCACTCACCCCAAGATCCTTCCGAAAGTAAACTCCTCGTTCCACCTCAACCATGAGGTGGTAATTCCGACCTTCTTTCCCAGGCCACATGCCATTCGGGCAGAAGCAATCCTGCACACCCTGGACTGTAAGAGGGCTTTGGCCTTCTACATGGAGCGTACACGGGGACATAGAAGGGCTTCTCAGCTCTCCGTCTCCTATGACCCCAGTAAGCTGGGAATGCCTGTCTCCAAGCGTACTTTGTCCACTTGGGTGGTGGATTGTATCGCCTGGGCATACAGGGCGGCCGATCTCTCGTTGCAGGGTCGAGTCACGGCCCACCGGTTCGGGGCTAAGGCGGCATCAGTGGCTCACTTCTGCTCTGTTCCGCTGGCAGACATCTGCTGGGCCGCCACCTGGTCTTCAAGCCTTTTGCGGCCCATTACTGCCTGGATAGGGAGTCCCAACAGGACAGTGCTTTCGGCCAGGCTGTACGCCGTAACCTGTTTGAGGTTTAGGCAACTCCTACCCTCTGGCCCTTTGGTGTCAGGCTACCGGAGTGTTACGTTCTCGGTTGAACTCCTATCATGGCTGCTGCTGCTCTTCTAGAGGGAGCGTATTTTTCAATTATGGGTTCTCGGTAGCCTATAGCTAGGGAGTCCCATATGTGAGGACTGACTTCCTGCTTGTTCCTGGAGAAAGCGTAATTACTCACCTGTAACAGGTGTTCTCCAGGGACAGCAGGAATCAGTCCTCACAACCCTCCCTCCTCCCCTGGAGTTGCAGGGGAGGGCTTTTGGATGTGCATATAGTGCTTTAATCCAGTCTTTAAAATTTGGGCTGATCCCCATATCCTCTAATACCTTATACATAAAGGGCCACGCCACCTTATCAAATGCTTTTTCTGCATCTACCGTGACCATAACAGTCGACTGGCTCTCCCTTTGTGCATGCCATATAAGATTAACAATCTTCCTTATGTTGTCTCCACCCAACCTGTCCTTCATAAAGCCTGTTTGATCCCTGTGAATCAGATTTGGCAATACCTCCTGCATTCTGTTTGCCAATATTTTTGCCAAAATTTTTGAATCCACATTAATCAAGGAAATCAGCCTATACGACCTGCACACTAGGATCTTTCTCCGGCTTCGGTAAGATGGTGACCCCTGCTTCCTTCATAGAACTCAGTACCTTTTTCTCTATTAAAATGTCATTAAAGACTTCCACCAATAAGGTTGCACCTGGGCCTGGAAAACCTTATAGAATTTAGCTGTTAGTCCAGCTCAGAGGCTTTCCCAACTTTGAGCCTTCGAATGACTGTTATAATTTCTTCCCCACTGATGAGCTTATCCAGCCTTCCCGCCTCCTCACTGCTGAGTTTCTTCAAACTGCACTTTTTTAAATAGTTTACGCTCTTTTCCTCCCCTTCACGTACCTCACTGCTATAAAGGGACAAAATACTCTCTAAAGATTTCCTTTATCTTTGCTGCATCAAACTACAACTCACCTTTTTTATTCCTTATACAGCTTATCACCCCCTGCTGCTTCCTTGCCTTGAAACCTACTAGCCAGCGCTTTCCTGCCTTACTCCCACCTTCGATGTATGTCTGTTTCAACACATTCAGTTCATGCACTATTATACTACCCCGCAACTGCCCAAACTCCACACTCAATTTAGTCAGAGCCCCCTACCTACCAGATTCCTGTCACTCTTTAATAATGCCTGCTCTACCTTTTCCCTCTCCTTTCTTACTTTTACCGCTAGTCCTAGCAAATGTCCTCTCACAACTGCTTTAAACCCGTCCCATACAGTTCTTGTAGCTACTTCCCCTTGGTTATTAAATTGAATATACTCCCTTAAATTCTCCCTAATACTATGAACACTATCCTTATCCTCCAATAATGAATCATTAAGCCTCCAGAATTTGAGACCTTCCTCCCCATCCCCCAGGCCAAAAACTGCCAACACTGGAGCATGATCTGTCCAGGTTTTGGACCCATGCTCTATTTCTTTCACCTTCGCAATCCATCCCCCACTCACCCATATCATATCTATCCTACTGTATGTTTTTCATGGGGTTTTGAAAAAAAGTGTAGCCTCGCCGTCCTGGATTCCTACACCTCCAGACATCAATGACTCCTACCCTTTCCTTCATACGCCAAAGGCTCTTTCGCGCTGCCCGCCCCCACAATCTTCCCCCCCCCCCCCCCCCCGTGGAGTCTAAATGTGGATTAACTGTTAAATTATAGTCCCCCCCCTAATATTATTGGGGCATTACCCAGCTTTTCCAACTCGGACATCAAAATTTCATAAAACTTTTTTCTCTTCCTCATTGGGTCCATACACGCTTATTACCCATATCTCCACCTTCCCCATTTGTAAGCGTACTCCTACCCATCTCCCTTTTTTTTTTATCTTTGCTTACTCCCACCACCTGGTCTTTAACCTTCTCTCCCAACATAATGCCTACTCCTCCTTTCCGTGGCTCTGCTCTGTTACCCGCTAATACTACATACAGGTTCTTCTTTGTAATAACCGTTCTTGCCCCACTCTTAAGTGCATTTCCTGTATGCACAAAATATCAGCCTGTTGCCTTATACCTTCCTTCTCCAATAGCCTCCTCTTTTGTCACGGACGGAGACCCTTCACATTTATGGTAGTAATTTTGAGGGTTTGCTCTTGCTTTAATTGTTGCACTCCATCCCCCGCTGCCTCTCTCCCCTCCCACTTCCCCCTCCTCCTGGGGTCTCTCCTGGAGTAGTGATCCCCTTCCTGAACCTGAATGGACCGCAGGCCTTTCCTCTTTCCCCCCGTCCCAAACCATGAGTTGCTGCTTTTACTCTTCCCCCTCCACCTTCCCCCCCTCCTCTCTAACCACCCCCCTCCTCGGGACAGACCCATTCCCCATAATACTAACAACCATACTTATATACTGTTAACACCACTTCTACATTACCATCAACACTCCTTAGAGCACCCACAACTCCCCTCTGCTCTACTTTACATCTGTTCTCAGAGCTAAAGTCTTGTTTCCCTCCTATTCACAAATGTTTACTCTTTCAATCACAATTGTCCACATTTGCCTGCATTCCGAATCCTCCGGTGTCCTTCCCTCTTCTGGGACTGCCACCCATGCTCTGTCCATGTTCAGCTGCCTCAGTCCTCGTCCTTTGCATCAGGTCCATCGCCGAAAGTGCTTCCTTTGCTTCTTCCAGTGTCCTTACTCGCCAAGTTTTAGCATTTTTCTGAAAGAACAACTCAAATGGGAACAACCATCTATACTGTATTCCACTGTCCCACAACATTTTAGTTATGGGCTGCATTTCCCCCCTCCTCTGCAGAGTTCCAGCCGCCAGATCTGCAAAGATTACAACCTTATATCCCTGCCATTCAAAATGTCCCAAACTTTGCATTTGCTCCGCAATCCTGTTTTTTATCCCATAGTCTGTTACACATATGATAATGTCCCGTGGCCTGTTCTTAACTGCAGGGCCTAATGCTCAATGAGCTCTGTCCAGTGAGATATGCTTTGGTATATTGGGGTCTCCCCCTTGCTGCAACGCTTCAATGCACACTGCGTCCGCTACTTTCTTACAGTCTTTAAATACAGAGTCCTCTGGCATGCCTTTTATTCTGAGATTGTGCCTCCTTGACCTGTTTTCCAGATCCTCCTCTTTGTATTCTACTTGCTCCTTCCATTTCTCCAAACCTTTGAGCTGACTCTCCATCTTCCCTTGTTTGCCTTGCATCTGTGATACAGTCTGCTCTTGCTCCTCTATGAGTTGAACCAACTTGCTTAGCTCTTCCTTTATCTCACCGAGCATAGTCTCCACTTCAATCTTAACTGTCAATATCTCCAACTTTAACTCTGCAAACCATCCTTTTAATTCACTTCTTGTGATCTGCTGAATTTGGAGATTGTTTCCCTCCTCTGCCACTGTGTTCTTGCCTCTTATCCTTCTCCGTGCACTCCATACTCTCCGCTCCTGCTGTCGCCATTTTCTTTCCACCTCACTTCACCCCCACTGCTCCTTGGTAAGCGAACTCCCTCGATTCTGCCACTTTCTTCCTCGTTGTCATACCGCCTTTGTCGGCAGCCAGCCTGCTTCATCTACGCGCTTGCTCACCATCTTTCTCGTTGCTCCGGGAGGCTTTATTTTGCACTTTTCATGGGGCTTAGACCAGAGCCCGCAGTCTACCCAGCCATTCAGGATGGTAACGTCACTTCCTCTCACCCTCTATTCCCTTTTTAAAGGTTAATGCCAGCAACCTGGTTCCATCCTGATTGAGGTGGAGCCCATCCCTTTGGAAAAGCCCCTCCTTTTTCCCAGAATGTTTCCCAGTTCCTAATAAATCCAAAACACTCTTCCTTGCACTATTGTCTTATCCACTCATTGAGACTCCAGAGTTCTGCCTACTTTTTGGGTCCAAGGAATGGGAAGCAGGATCAAGGGTTGTATGCTCCAAGGTTTGCATGTGATGATGTCATGGCATAGTTTAGGGGTTTTTCGCTGTCTCAATCATCTGCTGTCAGGGGGAGATAACCCATTTATCTGGACTGGTCTAGCAGGACTCCAGGAAAGGAAATCAACAATCAATAAAATTTTCCCTTGCGGTTTACCTAATAAAAATACAGTACTTCAATAAAACAATACAAATATCTTCACAATCCCCCCTCCCCTAAAGCTTGCACAAACAAATATGCTTTCAGTTGAATTTTAAAAGGCCTAAAATTAGTCTCCATTCATAATTCTCGTGGAAGGGGATTGTAGAGCACAGGAGCCTGCACCTGGAACACACAAAGCCGACTTCTTGTCTCCTGGATATCTTGCAAACTTGGAACAACCAACAACAGCGCTACAGAAGCTGACAAAGAGAAACCGGCATGAGCTCATGCAAATACTTAAACACTAAAATCCAACGTTTATACTGCACTCAATGATATAAGCAACCAGTGTAACTCCCTTAAAACGGGTGACATGATCACATTTTCCCAACCCCTAAATTATCT
This sequence comes from Ichthyophis bannanicus, assembly GCA_033557465.1. Classification (NCBI taxonomy): domain Eukaryota; kingdom Metazoa; phylum Chordata; class Amphibia; order Gymnophiona; family Ichthyophiidae; genus Ichthyophis; species Ichthyophis bannanicus. The sequence continues at coordinate 795,706,486 of CM066036.1, forward strand.
TAGCTACCGTGTTTTGTACCTATTGCAACTGGGCCATCTCCCACAAAGGCAGGTCCAGCAGCAGAGAGTTACAATAATCTATTAGTGGAAAAATCAAATCCTTCATAACTAATATTAACCGCCCTTCAGAAAGATAAGAGAACCCCAGATAAGCACCTAATTGTCCAAGAGACATTGTCATACATGATCAAAAACCTATCCAACCACACCCCCAAGCTACGACAGGGTCCAGAGAACCCCTGTATTCTAGCAGATCTTCTAGAAGAGAAAATAAGAGTACCAACAGATTGATTAAATGATAACTACAGAGCTTCCATCTTCTGTAAATTCAAATTGAGTTGCATCTGGGCAAAGCTGTAAAGAAACACACCTAAGTCAATCTAACTCCCCCCAGAGGCAGCGGGAGCAGCACCTGAACATCATCTGCATACATATAAAACTTTAAACCTATATCCCTTCTAAAAGAACAAAGCAAACAGAAATGGCAAGAGAACGGAGATTCCACTCTCAAGTAGGGCTGGCCAAAGGGTTTCTTCTGCCCCAGGCAGAAGCCCCCACTGCACCACCCTCACCCTCCTGCCGTCCCTGCAGTGGCCCTACTGCTGTGTCTGAATCCATCTTCGGGGGGGGGGGGGGAGGCTAGCGGCACCACTCATCGCTTTGAAAGCATTTTATGCACCGGCAGGCCATGTGCTTTGGCACCTGAATGCACACATGGCCTGCTGCTCCTGCCCCTCTCTGACAGGAGGGTGCAGGTGTGGCAGGCCATGGTTTTCATGCTGTGAGTACCAACATCTGTGGCCTGCCATGGGCGGCAAAGTGGTGGCACAAAGCCGTAGCTTTAAAAATATGCCATGCTGCCCATCAGGGTCTGTCGTCCTAGGCGGCTACCTAGTGAATAGGCCGGCCCTGCTCTCCAGCTCCAAAACATCCAACAGTTGCTGACCATACTTCACACACTGCTCTCTCCCAATCAAAAAAATTGAAAACCATTGAAAAACCTTACTCCCTTAAGACAATCCAATAAAAGGTGGAGTTCAACAATACCAACACTGTGCCGAAATCTAATTGCAAAAGAGCCCCCTCAGAACCACCATCAAACAAAATGAGGCACATTCTGAACTGGCCATCCAGATCCCTGTAGGCCAAACAGAAATGGGATGCCTGGAGTTAGACCCAATTCTGATCCCGCATAACAGATCCCCGGCTACCTCAGTCAGGCTCCTGAATGAAGCCGTGGTGCCAGGGCACTGCAGCTCCATTTAGGAGTTGCAAATGTCAGCTGCTGCTGACCCTCTTCTTTCCCTGCAGCTGGACCCTCGATCCAGCCTCCCATGGCCAGGGTCCGGCTGCGGGGAACTTACTGCAACCCCTACCTCTTTGACCCAGCCCGGCGGCATGATCCCCTGACATCCAGGGGGACTTATTCCACCGCAGAGGTTGAATAAGTCCCCTGTCCATGTTCACGGCCCTGGATGTATAGGGCCAACTTCAGAATTGGCCCTGAATGTCCGGGGCATGACCCGTCCTTACCCTGCCTCAGACACATGCCCCCCCATCTAAGCCTCTCCATATAAACGAGCTGTTCATACGGGGAGGCATTAGCGAGGGACAGCAGAGGAGCGAATAGCAGGGATGGACATCCCCGCTATTCGTGTAACTGAATGACCCCCAACATGAATATCATCCACAAGGGTTCTAAGTACTATAAAACTTACAAAACCCTCACAGACATTCATCCAAAACATTTTATCTTTCAAGAAAATCATACGGTTGCAAAGCCACACAATGCTCCACCACCTTACCTAAGTAAGGTAAATTTGAGATGGGGCAAGGACTATCATAACTGGCAACATCCTCACCCACTTTTTAAAGCAAGAGTCACCGTAGCTGCCTTCAATACAGTTGGAAATACACCAGATGGCTCATTGTACCCCAGCTGGAATTAAAACCTATCATCCATTTTTTGATCAGTACAAGTCTCTCTACTGGCCAAGTTTCAACTGCCTGAAAAAAGTCTATTGTTTAACCCATTGTTAAAAAACAGAAAGCAGATCTCTCTGATCCTGGTAATTACCATTCAATTTCAAATTTACCATTTTTTATCTAAACTTGCAGAATGTTTGGTCCTCTCTCAATTACAGACCATCTTGAAAACATTCATTCACTACATCCCCGTTGATCGGGTTTCTGCCCCAGTCACAGTACAGAGACTGTCGCAACCTCTATACTTAGTGAGGTCCATACTGTATGGAACCAAAACAAGATGCCTTTGATTGTCTCTTTGAACCTATCTGCTGCATTTGACCTGGTAGACCACAATATTTTACTATTTCACCTTATGACAAGGGTAGTTGTGGTACTGTTTTCTCTTTGTATACCTCCTTTTTTGCACGGTTATTTTTTTCCTAGTGTGCAAGCGTACTTCCATTCTAATATCTATCCTCTAACCTGTGGGATCCCACATGGGTTGGCTGTTTCCCCTTTTCTGTTTAATATATTTTTGAGTCCTCTGATATCCCTCATCCAATCCTTGGGCATTTCATGCTATATCTGTGCCAATTATATTCTGCTTCTTTTGACATAGATACTTTTCCCCCTGACTTGTTATGGGTAAATAATTGTTTAGACCAAGTGACTTCTTGGCTACATAAAAATTCCTTAAAACCGAACACCAAAAAAATCTACTGCTATGTGGCTTACCAGGAGCTCTGCTAATCCGACAGTTGCTCCTGTCTTAGAAGGGACACTTCTCCTTCTACAATCCTCTGTAAAGTACCTAGGCATCATACTCTATTCACAACTGTCTTTCTCATAAAAGATTACCCAAAAAGTAAAGTCCTCTTTCTTTGCTCTCCTTCATTTTCGTGTTGTCTACTGCTTTCTTGACCTATTCAATTCTATTAAGGCATTTTTCCTATTCGCTTCTCCAGGCCAGTCCAGGGACAGGTAGGGTTGTCAATCTTCTATAGCTACTGAGGACTGATCTGAAGTTTTGAGAGGTGAAGCCACTCCCCCAGAGGGTTACCCAGCAGTCTATCAGTCCTCAGCAGCTACAGAGGATCGATTCTAGGCTTCTCCCTCAGTTTGCTAATTGCTGTTGGTTCTTTTATTGTTTTCTTCCTGACTTTATATTGGCTCTAGCAGGGCTGATATATTTCTAAGGTCCTTGGGTGTAAATTGGGAGCGCTGTGCCTTTAACAGCGCGGGAGACGTCGAGTGAGCTTTTATACCGGTGAGAGGCAGAGCCTGTCTCACTTCACCGGCTCCGTCTCCGTCGGCAGAGGAAAGATTTCTGGGAGCCCCAGTTAGTGCCTCTGCCGAAGAATACTCAGCGAGTCGGCACTTTCCCGCTGGCTGCGGGTCTGCCGGCTTCCTGTCTAATTTCCCTCAGTGCGGTGAGTTTTTTGTTTAATTTCGGCGCTTCTGTCGGCTCTGTCTTCCGGTGCCTCGAGCGGGGTTTCTTCGAGTTGTCCTTCTTTCTCGTCGGGAGTCTTTCTTCTTTCAGTGCTCTCCGCGTGTGTTTTGAATGGCTGACAAGACGGAGCAGGCTTTAGAGAGCTCTTCGTTGCCTGCAGAGAAGGCGGGAAAGTCGGCCATTTTGCCGGTGCCTGTCAGCTCGCAGACAGAGCAGTCCCGACCGCACAAAAGAAAGACAAAGTCCTCTAAAGATCCTATGCCAGTTTCTCTGCCTGCAGATGTCTCTGTAAGGGCTCCAGAGGATGTTTCTTCTTCGTTTATTTCGCCAGAGTTTATTCTGGCTTTACATAAAGCATTCGTACTTAGGTCGGCTCAGCCAGACCATACGACAAGGGGTTCCCCTCCTGCGATGGTTCCCAATAAGATACAGGGTGCAGAGGATCCTGGGGAAGGCCCCTCTAAGCCTAAAGAGGTTCTGGCAGATCCTTTGGGCTCTTTTATACCACAGGAATCTCTGCTGACAGGTCAATCTGTCTCAGATGAGGGTGTAGATCCCTCTTTGGATCAAGATCCTGAAGAGTTGGAGGAGGGGGAAATAGCTCCGGGGGAAGATCCAAATCTCTTTAGGGTTTTCCGTAAGGAGGAGCTCGCTGCGCTTATTGCACAATCTTTAGCGGCCCTGCATCTGCTTCCCCCTTCCTCCTCTCAGGAGCCGTTAGAGGATCCTTTATTGCAAGGCTTTAAGTCTCAGCAGCGCTGTTTTCCCTTGCATCGCGTCATTCGACAGATGATTGACTCCGAATGGGAATGTCCTGAAGCTACTCTAAGAGGGGGGCGCGCTCTGTCTCGTTTGTACCCCCTTCCGCAAGCAGACCGGGACTTATTCCGTATGCCTAAAGTGGATGCTTTAGTGTCAGCAGTCACTAAAAAGACTACCATCCCTGTGGAGGGCGCAGCAGCGCTTAAAGATCTGCAGGATAGGAAATTGGAGGTGCTTCTCAAGCAAGCTTTTGAGGCTAGTGCATTGGCTTTACAGGCAGCGGTTTGTGGAGCCTATGTTTCTAGGGCCTCTATTCGCTGGCTGCAGGGGGACGCAGCGGGAGAGTCCGCTTCGGAGGTTCCGGATTCCGCAAAGTTGGAATCGGCGGCAGCTTATGCGGCGGATGCATTTTATGATTTGGTTCGCATTTCGGCCAAGACCATGGCCTCTATGGTGGCGGCTAGGCGTTTCCTGTGGTTACGTAACTGGTCTGCGGATGTCTCCTCGAAGGTTCGCCTTAGTAAACTGCCCTTTAGGGGTGGGTTACTTTTTGGCGAGGCCTTGGAGAAGATTGTGAAGGATTTGGGAGACTCCAAGGGCGGGCGTTTGCCGGAGGATCGGCCTAAGCCGCTCCGGGCTGTGGGAGCGGGGCGAGGCTCTTCCCGGGAGTCCCGCAGATTTCATGGTGCCCGCTTTGCGCCTTATTCACGGGGGCGCTCAAGTTTTCGTGGTTCGTCCTTTCGCGGAGCCAGAGGTTTCGGCCGATCTTACGGGGCGACCTCCCAACCGTCCGTTAAGAAATCGCAATGAAGGTCAGCAGGTCCAGCCGTTAGTTCCTGTAGGCGGCCGCTTACAGGGGTTTCTGGCGGCTTGGACCGCAATTACTTCGGACAAGTGGGTCCTCGAAGTCATTCAGAGAGGTTATGCTTTGGACTTCGCTTGCCCGTTGCAACCCGCATTCATACTCTCTCCTTGTGCGCCCGGAAAGAAGATGCACGCCATTTCCGACACGCTCGGGCGTCTGTTGCAGCTGCAGGCGATTGTTCCAGTGCCGTTGGACCAGTGCGGCTGCGGTCGATACTCGATCTATTTTGTGGTTCCAAAGAACGAAGATTCTTTTCGTCCCGTACTAGATCTCAAAGGTGTAAACCGTACTTTGCGGGTTCCACACTTTCGCATGGAAACCCTGCGTACAGTGCTTCGGGCGGTGCAACCGGGAGAATTTCTTTCATCCATAGATCTCACAGAGGCGTATCTTCATATTCCCATCAGACGGTCTCATCAGCGCTATTTACGTTTCGCGCTTCCCATGGGACATTTCCAATTTCGCGCCTTGCCGTTCGGTCTAGCGACGGCTCCGCGGGTCTTCGCAAAGCTGATGGTGGTCGTCGCAGCGGCGCTTCGGAAGGAAGGTATTCGAGTACATCCATATCTCGACGATTGGTTGATCCGAGCGGATTCTCGGGAAGCGTCTCTGGTGGCGACGGCACGAGTAGTCCAACTTCTCGAACAGCTCGGGTGGGTGATCAATCACGCCAAGAGCCAATTGATCCCGCAACAGCAGTTGACTTATCTCGGAGCCTGCTTCGACACGGAGCGGGGGCATGTTTCGTTGCCCAGTATGCGGGTGCAAAAGCTTTTGCGACAAATTCAGACCTTCCTTTCTCTTCCAGATCCGTCAGCGTGGACCTATTTACAGGTCTTGGGATCCATGGCAGCTGCTCTGGATCTGGTGCCCTGGGCCAGAGCACACATGCGCCCATTGCAGCAGGCGCTTCTTTCCCGGTGGTCGCCGCAGCTTCACCCGCTGGGGCAGCGCCTTCCCTGTCCAGATCCCGTCCGGCGCAGTCTTCAGTGGTGGTTGCTTCCCGAACATCTTTCGGCAGGGGTTCCATTGGAGGAACCCTCCTGGATCCTGGTTACCACCGATGCCAGTCTGTCCGGCTGGGGAGCACACTGTCTAGATCAGGTCGCTCAGGGGGCATGGTCTCCAGAGGAGAGTTCATGATCGATCAACCGTCTCGAGCTACGGGCGGCTCGCCTAGCCTTGCTTCGCTTCGAACCGCGGCTCAGGGGCAAGGCGGTAAAAATTTTCTCGGACAATGCGGTGACGGTCGCTTACATCAATCGGCAAGGGGGTACCAAGTCTCCCGCCCTTCTGACCGAATGTCTGGAGCTGATGGAGTGGGCGGAGTCCCATCTCGCAACTATCTCGGCGGCGCATGTGGCTGGCAAGGACATTGTCCAGGCCGATTATCTCAGCCGAAATGTGCTGGATCCCGGGGAATGGGAACTGAACGCGGCCGTTTATCACGATCTGACGCTCCGTTGGGGTTCTCCAGTGATGGACTTGATGGCGACGTTTGCGAATGCCAAAGTGGGCAGATTTTTCAGCAGACGCCGAGAGCGCATGTCGGAAGGTCTCGATGCTCTCGTGCAACCATGGCCGCCAGACTCCCTCTTGTATGTTTTTCCTCCCTGGCCAATGTTGAGTCGGGTCATTCAGCGGATTGCACGTCACCCGGGGCGGGTGATTCTCATAGCGCCGGATTGGCCTCGTCGTCCCTGGTATGCCGATCTCGTTCGGCTACTCGTAGGTCCGCCTTGGGCCCTTCCGGCTCGGATCAATTTGTTGCATCAAGGGCCGGTTCTCATGCCAAAAGTGGATCGCTTCTTGCTTACAGCTTGGCTCTTGAGAGGTCTCGGTTGAAGCGGCGAGGTTATGCTGATTCAGTTATTGCCACGTTGCTGCACTCAAAAAGGCAAGCAACTTCGCTGGCCTATGTTCGGGTGTGGCGTCTGTTTGAGATGTGGTGCGCTCAACATCATATTCTTCCAATGTCGTCTACCTTGCCTCAGCTTCTCCTTTTTCTTCAAGATGGCTTCGACAAGGGTCTGGCTCTCAGTACCCTTAAGGTGCAGGTGGCGGCGCTTGCCTGTTTTCGGGGGTATGTTTGCCATCGGCGTCTTTCGACGCTTCCGGATGTCCAACGTTTTCTACGGGCAGCGCGGCTTCTCCGTCCGCCACTGCGTCCCTTAGTTCCACCTTGGGATTTGAATGTGGTGTTGGATGCCTTTTCGCATTCTTCTCTGGCATCTCAAAGTTTTCGTGAGATCCGCGAGTGTTCTTGGAAAACGGCCTTTCTGGTCGCTTTGTGTTCCGCTCGCCGGATTTCCGATCTGCAGGCCTTGTCGTGCAGGGAACCTTATCTTCAGTTTTTGCCAGAACGTGTGCTTCTCCGGACAGTGCCGTCCTATTTGCCTAAGATTGTCTCCGTTTTCCATGTTAATCAAACGGTGGTTTTGCCCGTCTTTACGGAGTCGTCCGGTTCGCCCATGGATCGGGCGCTCAAGCGATTAGATCTTGCGCGAGTTTTGCGGACCTACCTTCGAGTTTCAGAGACTTTTCGAAAGACGGATTGGCTATTTGTGCAGTACGCCGGGCCTCGGAAGGGTCAACCAGCCTCCAAATCCACCATAGCGCGGTGGGTTCGCAGTGCTATTGTTGCGGCGTACACGGCTAAAGGACTTTCTCCGCCGCTGGGATTACGGGCTCACTCGACTCGGGCTCTCGCCACTTCCTGGGCGGAGTTTGCATTGGTTCCGCCTATTGATATATGCCGAGCGGCTACTTGGTCGTCCTTGCATTCTTTTACTAAACATTACCGCTTAGATCTTCAAGCCCGTGACGATGCGAAAGTGGGGTCTGCGGCTATTGTCGCAGGTCTTGCGGGTCCCTCCCATCATTAGGTACTGCTTTGGTACTGCCCTACCTGTCCCTGGACTGGCCCGGAGAAGCGAATAGGAATAAGAAATTAGTTCTTACCTGCTAATTATCTTTCCTGGAGCTTTCTCCGGGCCAGTCCAGGGCCCCACCTCTATTGGCTTAAGAGATATTTTTCGGTCAGAGGTATTCCTTGGGGCTTTCCGATTTCGCGGTGACAGAGTGGGAGATTCTGTACTCCTGTAATTTATGTAATTATTAATTGAAAAAAACAAAAAAAACAAAAAAAAAAACAAATTTGTAGACGTTATTGCTTGTTTCATCATGGACGCCTTCTTTCATGGCTTCTACTTTGTTCAAGGACTATAGAAAGTTATCAGTATTTTTCAAGGGTTATCTATTTCTTTCAGTTCTTATTTCTTGTAGTGCTTTGTCACGTGTAGACTGCTGGGTAACCCTCTGGGGGAGTGGCTTCACCTCTCAAAACTTCAGATCAGTCCTCAGTAGCTATAGAAGATTGACAACCCTACCTGTCCCTGGACTGGCCCGGAGAAAGCTCCAGGAAAGATAATTAGCAGGTAAGAACTAATTTCTTAATATATCGCCCGTCTGTGAATGCATTCTAGGTGGTTAACAATCAGGTACTGTATGTATTCCCTCGTCCCCGAAGGGTTTATAATCTACATGCATACCTGAGACATCAATGTGGCCAAGAAGTTCAGTTTCTGACTCAATAACAGTGTTTTGCTTGGCAAAAACTAAACAATGACTTCTAAAGTAAGAAGCCTATCCCAACCATCAAGCATTCTAGATGACGTACAGACATCAATAAAACAACAATCAAGTACAAATTAAAATTTAAAATAATTAAAGGCATCCCATCCAACCCCAAATCCCATCCAGCTGTCTCATATTTGCCTCGCTGCCACTGAAATCCCTCTAAGGAGACAAAAAACTAAGGAAAGAGAAAAGTTTTTAGACCTTTACGAAAGGTCAAAATATTTAATTCAGAATGGAATGCCAAAGGTAGAGAATTCCAAAAAATTGGAACAGCAAGAAAAAATAAATATTTGCGCTATTGTTATAATTGGGTCTGACTAAACTCGGGAACTTGCAATATCCGGGCTTCTAAAGAGCTCAAAGCCTGACCAGGCACATACCATTGCAGTAAATCCTTTAAATACCAAGGCCCCAGGCTCTGGAGAGCCTTAAATGCTAACCCCATAAACTTGAAGAAACATCTCTGCTTAATTGGAAGCCAGTGTAATTGCGTTAACAACTCTGCAACTGAATCGCTACAGCTAAGGCCAAAAATAGCCCATGCTGCTGAATTCTGGACTATCTGCAACTTCCTAATGGAATACACTGGTAGTCCCATATACAAGGCATTGCAATAATCAAGCCAAGAGAGAACTAATGCTTGAACAACCTGGCAAAGTTCATTCTGATCCAAATAAGGATGCAGTTCACGAACCAGGCGTAAATGCCCCTATGCCACCTGTACTGCTTTCGAAGTTTGTTGTTGAACTCCCAGTTCTGCATCCAGTACGTCTCCTAGATCACGAATGCTATCGTTCCAGGCAAACAAATCCTCCCCCCCACCCGATAGATAAGCCAGTCTTTAAACTATCCTCAGTTAAAGGCCCATATTGCAATATCTCCAACTTCGAAATATTAAGAACCAATCGGTGCAAATGCAACCAGGAAGCAATATTCTCCAGTTGACGTGCCCAGAGAACTTCAGTCTCATCCCCTTCCACATCATCCGCCAGTTGAATATCATCAGCATTCAAAAAAACCTTCAAATCATATCGCCTACAAATTTCCCCAATTGGACTAATAAATTGAAAAGAGTAAGGGACAAAGCAGAACTTTCTGGAACCCCACAAATCCACTGGTGAACAGTTGAGGAACATGACCCCAACGTATGCAAAAACAGCGCTCTGTCAGAAAAGAAGAAAGCCAATGTAATGCTTTACCCCAATCCCCAATATTCTACATCTCTTCAACAACAGATCCCAATCAATGAGATCAAATGCAGCGGATAAATCTAGTATAACTACTAGAGCTTGTACGTCCCTTGTCCTTAATATTACCTAATAAATCTAAAACAGCTACCATTAAGGATTCTGTCCCAGAGCCTCTACGAAAACCTGCTTAGCCCCAGTCCAACCCCCCCCCCCCCCCCGAATCCTCTAGGAAGGCAGTTTTCTCCAGGAACAAGCAGGAAGTCAGTCCTCACATATGGGTGACGTCTGTGCCGACGGAGCCCTCGTGCGGAGCAATTCCCCAGCTTTCAAAGAAAGCCTTTGGGATTGCATCATACATGCGCGGTCCCCTTCCCTCCCAAGGGTGCCATCTTGCTCAGTATTCTTTTTTCCGTGGAACCCAACAGACATGGTCCTATTTTCACCGTGAAAAAAGTGGAAAAGTTGCTTTATTTTTTTCAACTTCCCGGTTCGACACCGGATCCCCTTCCCGCCTCGGCTCGGTACACTGGTATCGAGTCCGGTAACGTTTTTTTGTTTTTGTCCTTCGTGACTAGTGTTCACACTCTTTTTAGTTTTCACTGGCAGCCCAGTTGTTTGACCTACCAGGGGCCCTTTTTCCCCCGATGGCTACCAGCGGGTTTAAAAAGTGTGATCGATGTAAGAAGTTGATGTCTCTCACCGACACACACAGCTGATGCCTCGGCCCCGACCATGACCCGGTGGTTTGTGGGCCGTGTGGTAAGATGTCTTTGAAGAGCAGACAGCAGCAGCGTGACAGGATTTTTTCTGAGTCCGCATCCGGCTGGGCCCGGACCTCATCAGAAGCCTCGACATCTCGGGAATCAGAGCCCGAGCACCGTCGTAGGTCTTCTGAGTGGGGGTCTCCCTCCAGGGAACACCGAAGGAAGAAGAAACTTGTCAGGGCGTCGTCGCTGGACGCCTCTGATCGGCTTGGGCCCTCGGGTTCCAGGCCGCAGAGCCTGGACCGCCGCCCCGAGTCCTCGGAGTCGGAGCGGCTGGCTAAACAACCTCGCAGGGAGTTGGAGGCGTCGGACAAGGTAACTTCTGTTGTTCTCGTAGACTTTCGTCCAGGAGAGCCGGCATCGGGCCCGATGATGTCAGGACCCGAGCCGGGAGCTGCGGAGCCTTCTGAGCTCAGTCTCAGGTTGGCAGCCCTGGAGAGCAGCATGGCTGCCTTCATGGAGCAGCAGCAGGCACTGATGGCCGGTCTTGCCGGTCCATCTGCCCCGACCACCAGGACGTCGACGTCCAAGTCGATGCCGGAGGCTGAGCCGATCCTCGAGTCGATCAGGTCTCGAGTCGATCCTCGGCCAAGGTCCCCCTTGACCTCCCGTTCAGGACCAAGGTTGTCGACGCCGGTGCCCTTGGCGTCGGGGCGGTTGGGCCCGAAGCCCTCGAGGCCAGAGCCCATCGGAGGACTCGGCGTGGGAGATAGAGGAGGAAGACTCCCCAGATACCTTCCAGACCCGGTGTATCCCATCGGACTCTCCGGATTTGGAGCCTCAGAATAGGTCCCCTCCGGAGGACACTCTGTTCTCGGACTTCATCAGGGACATGGCCAAGGCTTTGGCATTCCCTGCGAATGCCGAGGAGGAGTCTCGAGCTGAAGAGCTTGATGCTCTCCAGTATGACTCTCCCCCGAAGGAGGCCCTTACTGTACCAGTGCTTCCGATGTTGGAACGGCTGATGCTCCGCATGTGGGAGTCCCCAGCCTCGATGCCGGTGCTCAGCAAGTGGGTCGATTCCATCTATCGAGTCCACAAGAGTCCTGGGTTCCAGAAAGCGCAGCTGCCGCACAACTCCATGGTTGTGGAATCGGCCATGCAACAGCTGAAAAGCCAAAAGACGCACTCCTCAGTGCCTCCTGGCCAGGAGGCCCGGAACCTGGACGCCCTCGGCAGAAAGTGCTACCAGGGCTCGATGCTGTCATGCCATGTCCAAACTTACCAGCTGTACATCGGCATGTACTTGCGGGACCTGGCAAAGGAGATTGCCAAGTTCTTGGCTGGCCTATCCGAGGAACCCTTGCAGCGCTTCAAAGCCTGGTCTATGGGGATCAGAGAGTGCTCGAAGTTCATGTCTTGAGCAGCTTACGACGGCTTCGAGGCTTCGGCCCGAGTAGCCGCGGCCGGCATCGGTGCACGCCGTTAGGCCTGGCTCATGTTGTTGGACCAAGAGCCATGGGTTCAGGACAAGTTGGTCGATGTCCCGTGCTGGGGAGACAACCTCTTCGGCAAACCCATGACTGAGAAAGCTGCAGAAATCGAGTCCGAGTACCTGACCAGACAAGGTTGTCGAAGAAAACATCTGCACCTTCTCACAAGAAGAAGGCCTTGGGGGAAAAGGCCCTTTTTCCCCGAGGAAGAGTACGGCTTACAGAAACTACCCCACTTACCAGGCCACCCCAGCTCCCCCACAGGGGCAGCAGGCCAGGGGACAGGGGCATGGCCCACATAAGCCGAAGCCCCCCAAGCCTCCAGCTCCGACTCCTACACAGCAGGGAAGGGGGGTTTTGATTCTCAGTGCATAGCTCCTCTCCCACCAGTGGTTTGGCCCTGCACAGGAGGAAGACTGGCCCTGTACGCTTACAGGTGGCCAGCCATTACTACCGACATCTGGGTTTTGAAAGTAGTCCAGCAGGGCTGTTTACTTCATTTCAACCAGGTGCTCACCTCCTTTTTCCCAGGAGAGCCTCTCAGGCCCCCTCTTCACAGGAACCTCCTCCTGCAGGAGTCGACAGGTCTGCTAAAGGATCAGGCGGTGGAACCGGTGCCCCACCACCTGCAGGGGCAAGGCTTCTACTCCAGGTATTTCCTCATACCAAAAAGAAAAGGAGGCCTTTGCCCCATCCTAGACTTGCGAAATCTGAACAAGTTCCTGGTGAGGGAAAAGTTCAAGATGCTTTCCCTTGGGATCCTACTGCCTTACCTCCACCAGGGAGACTGACAATGCTCCTTAGATTTAAAGGATACTTATACTCACATCCTCATACACCCAGACCACAGACAATACCTCAGGTTTGTGGTCGGAGGAAACCACTTCCAGTACACGGTGCTTCCCTTTGGCCTAGCTTCCGCTCCCAGAATATTTACCAAATGCCTAGCAGTGGTGGCGGCCTTCCTCAGAAGCCAGGGAGTCTTCGTCTTTCCATACCTGGACGACTGGCTCATCAGGGGCCAATCAGCAGAGGAGGCGCAGCAGGCTACTGCTCGCACAGTCACCCTGCTCCAGCACATAGGGTTTGTTATAAATCACGAAAAATCCACTTTACTCCCCACTCAGAACTTGGAGTTCATAGGGGCAAGACTGGACACCCTTCAGGCAAGGGCTTACCTGCCGCTGGACAGGGCAAGGCGGTTGCTGGACTTGGTGCAGCAGGTCCAGCACAAACCTCAAGTCTCGGCAAGGGTCTTCTTGGGCCACATGACCTCCATGGTGCATGTGACTCCATATGCTCGATTCTACATGCGCACAGCTCAATGGAGCCTCAGACCAGTGGACGCAAGCCACTGGCCGCCTCAGAGACAGAGTAGCGATTTCCAAACTACTGGTGACAGCCTTGAAATGGTGGCTTCATCCCCCCAGTTTGCTTCAGGGAGTACCATTCCAACCTCCCTCTCACACCAGAGTGCTAACAGATGCCTCCTTGCTGGGCTGGGGAGCCCATTGCCAGGGTTCATGCACTCAGGGTCTGTGGTCCTCGCAAGAGGCCGCACTTCAAATCAATCTTCTAGAGCTTCGGGCCATCCACCTAGCTCTTCAAGCCTTCTGTCATCTACTGGCACATCAGTCGGTGCTGATACAGACAGACAATCAGGTGGAGATGTTCTACATCAACAAACGGGAGCACAGGATCTCGCATCTTCTGCCAGGAAACTCTGGATCTCTGCTTTTTTACAGTGGCACATCACATGTCCCTAAGAGCAGTTTATCTGCCAGGTCAGGAGAACCTCCTGGCCGACAAGTTGAGCAGGATTCTGCAGCCTCACGAATGGCAACTGAACCGGGATGTCGCCCAGCGGCTCTTCAGCCACTGGGGTCTCCCATCTCTGGATCTTTTTGCCAGCCCACAAAACCATCAGTTGCCCCGGTTCTGCTCGAGGCAGCCGCATCCGCTGAGTGTGGCGATGGATGCTTTCCTGATCTCCTGGGCGCAGGGCCTTCCCTATGCGTTCCCACCCACACCCCTGGTGGCACGCACTCTGTTCAAGATTCTTCAGGACAAGGTCTCGGTCATCCTGGTAGCACCCAGGTGGCCAAGACAACCTTGGTTTCCGCTTCTCCTTCAACTGGCGGTCGAAACTCCACTCCCACTGGGGGTGCAGCCCGACCTCTTGACCCAGGAACAGGGTTCCTTGCTACACCCCAATCTCAGATCCCTCAACTTAATGGCCTGGCTGCTGAGAGGGTAGTACTTGCTCCTCTACTCCTTCCCAAGGAGGTTGAGGAGGTGTTGCTGGCCTTTAGGAGGCAATCCACTAGAAAATCCTACGCGTTCAAGTGGCGTAGGTTTGAAGGGTAGTGTGCCCAGAATAAGGAGGACCCATTCACTTGTCAAGTATCTCAGGTATTGCAGTACTTGCTTCACCTCTCGGAGTTAGGCCTCAAGTCTAACTCTGTCAGGGTCCACCTGAATGCGCTATCAGCTCACCACTCTCCAGTGGACGGGCAACCTCTTTCAGCTCACTCTTTGGTATCCTGATTCCTCAGAGGCCTCCTACTCTTGAAGCCTCCAATTCACCCACCAGCTACAGAGTGGAACTTAAATGTGGTCTTGCAGCGGCTTACTTGCCCACCTTTTGAACCAATGGCCACCTGTCATCTCCGCTTCCTTTCCTGGAAAGTAATTTTTCTGGTGGCACTCACATCTGCTCGACATGTGAGCGAGCTGCAAGATTTAGTATCGGATAGGCCGTATACTCGGTTTTATAAAAACAGGGTGGTCCTACGTACTCACCTCAAGTTCCTCCCAAAAGTGGTTTCCTCGTTTTACCTTAACCAAGAGGTGGTTCTTCCAACCTTCTTCCCCAGTCCACACTCCAGCAGGGCAGAAGCGGTTCTGCATACCCTGGACTCTTAAGAGGGTGCTTGCCTTTTACCTGGAGCGTATGCGGGGACATCGGAGGGCTTCCTAGCTCTTCGTCTCTTATGACCCTAGTAAACTGGGTCTACCTGTCTCCATGCACACGTTATCCACCTGGGTGTCAGACTGCATCGCCTGGGCATACAGGGCAGCTGACCTCCAGCTGCAGGGCCGAATCACGGCCCACTCGGTCAGGGCTAAGACCACATCAGTGGAGAACCACTCCTCTGTTCCGTTGGCAGACATCTGCCGGGCCGCAACTTGGTCTTCAAGCCAGACTTTTGCAGCCCACTACTGCCTGGAGAGAGAGTCCCGGCGGGACAGTGTTTTCGGTCAGGCGGTACTCCGTAACGTATTCAAGGTTTAGGCAACTCCTACCCTCCAACGCTTTGGTGTCAGGCTACCGTGGGGGTTGCGTTCTCTGAAAGAAATCCTATTGCTGCTGCTGCGGCTCTTCTAGAGGGAGCCATTTTCAGCTATGGGTTCTTGGTAGCCTATAGCTAGGGAGTCCCATATGTGAGGACTGACTTCCTGCTTGTTCCTGGAGAAAGCGTAGTTACTCACCTGTAACAGGTGTTCTCCAGGGACAGCAGGAATCAGTCCTCACGACCCTCCCTCCTCCCCTGGAGTTGCAGTCCTATTATTGATTTTATTCTTTTTGCTGTCTTTTTAGCTGTCATTAGACTGAGCAAGATGGCACCCTTGGGCAGGAAGGGGACCGCGCATGCGTGATGCAATCCCAAAGGCTTTCTTTAAAAGCTGGGGAATTGCTCCGCACGAGGGCTCCGTAGGCGCCGACATCACCCATATGTGAGGACTGATTCCTGCTGTCCCTGGAGAACACCTGTTACAGGTGAGTAACTACGCTAATTGGACTAAGACAGCTTTTTCAATCACTTTTGTCATACCCAACAGTGATGAAATTGGATGCAGATTCAAACAATGCATATCCAAGTCCTTCTAGGGACAGGCGAACATAAGATATGCAATACTGGGTCAGACCAAGGTCCATCAAGCCCAGTATTCTGTTTCCAACAGTGGCCAATCTAGGTCATATGTACCTAGCAGTTTCCCCAAGGGACACAGGTTCCACAATGCTTGTATTGGTTCAAGCATTGATATCCTGTGTCCCTTCTTAATAATGGTTTATGGACCTTTCCTCCAGGAAGTTGTCCAAACCTTTTTTAAACCCAGCTACACTAACAGCCTTTACTACATCCTCCGGTAACAAATTCCAGAGTTTGATTACACGTTGAGTGAAAAAATATTTTCTTTTATTAGTCTTAAATAGTTTACCCTGTAGCTTCATTGCATGTCCCCTAGTCTTTCTATATTCTGATAAGGTAAACAATCGATCTACGTTTACCCGTTCCACTCCGTTCATTAATTTATAGACTTCTATCATATCTCCCCTCAGCCGTCTCTTTTTCAGGTTAAAGAGCCCTAACCTTTTTAGCCTTTCTTCATAGGAGTATCCTTCCATCCCCTTTACCATTTTGGTAGCTCTTCTCTGAACCTTTTCTAAAATCGCTATAGCCTTTTTAAGATACGGCGACCAAAATTGCACACAATATTCAAGGTGCGGTCTCACCATGGAACGATATAGAGGCTTTATAATATCTTTTGTTTTATTTTCCATTCCTTTCCTTATCATACCTAGCATTCTATTTGCTCTCTTGGCCACTGCTGCACACTGGGCCGAGGGTTTTAACATGGTATCCACAATGACGCCTAAATCTTTTTCCTGGGTGGTAGTTCCTAATGTGGAACCTTGCATCATGTAACCATAGTTTGGGTTGTTCTTCCCTAGGTGCATAACCTTGCACTTGTCCACATTAAATTTCATCTGCCATTTTGATGCCCAGTCTTCCAATTTATCAAGATCCTCTTGCGATTTTCCACAATCCTCTTGGGTTTTAACAACTTTAAATAGTTTTGTGTCATCTGCAAATTTGATAACCTCACTCGTTATTCCACTTTCCAGGTCATTTATGAATATCTCAAAAAGCAGCGGACCCAGCACAGATCCCTGGGGTACACCACTATTCACCTTTCTCCATTGGGAAAATTGGCCATTTAGCCCTACCCTCTGCTTTCTATCTTTTAACCAGTTCCTGATCCACAATAGTACACTGCCTCCTATCCCATGACTCTTTAGTTTTGCCAAAAGTCTCTCATGAGGGACCTTGTCAAAGGCTTTCTGAATGTCCAGATACACAATATCAACCGACTCACCTTTGTCCACCTGATTATTCACTCCTTCAAAAAAACATAACAGATTAGTAAGACAAGATCTTCCTTGTCTAAAGCCATGTTGGCTGTCTCCCATTAGGTCATGACTATCTACATGCTGAGTAATTTTATTCTTTATGATGGTTTCTACCATTTTTCCCCGGTACTGACGTCAGGCTCACCGGTCTGTAGTTTCCCGGATCACCCCTGGAACCCTTTTTAAAAATTGGTGTTACATTGGCGATCCTCCAATCTTCAGGTATTAGAGATGATTTTAATGATAGTTCACAGATTACTAATAGCAGGTCTGCAATCTCATATTTCAGTTCTTTCAACACCCTTGGATGTATACCATCCGGCCCAGGTGATTTGCTATTCTTCAGTTTATCTACTAGTTGTAATACATCTTCCCGATGTATCGATATTTCCTTCAATTCTTCCGCACCTTTAAATACCACTTCAGTCATGGGTAACATCCCTACATCTTCCTCAGTAAAGACCGAAGCAAAGAATTCATTCAGTCTCTCCGCTATCGCCTTGTCGCCTCTTAGTGCTCCTTTAACCCCTTTATCATCTAATGGACCAACTGACTCTCTCACAGGTTTTTTGCTACGAATGTACTTGAAAAGGTCTTTACTTCGCGTTTTTGCTTCCGCAGCAAGCTTCTTCTCAAATTCTCCCTTTGCCTGCCTTATCATTGCCTTGCATTTGACTTGCCAGTGCTTGTGCTGTTTCCAGGTTTCGTCGTTTGGCTCTTTTTTCCATTTCCTGAAAGATGCTTTTTTGGCAACAACAGCCTCTCTGACCTCACCTTTAAACCATGCTGGCAGTTTTTTGTACTTCCTTCCACTTTTCTTAAAGCTTCCTTAAGATCACTAGGGAAGCATCCTAGCTGCTCAAACTACTGTCCTGTTGTCTACAGTTAGCTCACGGCTAGATTATTGTAATATCATTTACTCAGGTCTGCCACAATATGAATTGAAACATTTACAGTCAATCCAGAATACAGCAGTACAAATTCTCTCATATGCTAAGAAGTTTGATTATGTCATCCCATTGCTTATTGATGATCATTGGCTTATTATATTTAAGATTCTTTTCTTGAGTTATATGAGTTATATAGTAAAGCTTTGCACAAAACTACCCCAGAATATCCGTCTTCTGATTTACTTATATGCCCCTGCTCACTGCCTTCGCTCCCTTCATTTATTTATTTAGTAAGTTTTTATACCACTATATCTATGAGTCACAGCGTTGTACAGGTAATATGGATTAAGAGAATTTATATAGAACGTAAATAGTGGTAACCAAAGGTATAACTTATAATAGCTGATGAACAGCAGCTAATAATAGTTTAACATAAAACACATGAACTAAAGTTAAACAATAGTAAGGCTTGAGGCGCAACCGAAGGTGGACGTCAATTGGGAAGAGGGGAGATGGAATGTGGCATGTAATGTTAATATGTAGCTAGTATAAAGTTATTTAGGATAGAACAGAGGGCAAGAGTCTGTAAAATATGGCTGAATCACAGATTGAGTGTAGGGTTAGGTGTCGAAACCGTAATGTTCTATAAATAGATGTGTTTTCAGCCTGCGGCAGAATTCATTTACTGGCTACACATACTCCCACCTTCTAAGGTAAAATTTGAGTCAACATGCCATTCTCCAGGACCAAGCAGGAAGTCAGTCCTCACATATGGGTGACGTCGGCGCCGACGGAGCCCTCGCGGAGCAATTTCCCCAGCTTTCAAAGAAAGCCTTTGGGAATTGCAGCGCGCATGCGCGGTCCCCTTCCCGCCCAATGGTGCCATCTTGCTCAGTCTTCTTTTTTCCGCGGAGCCCTACAGATGTTGCCTGTGAATCCCCGCAGAAAAGTTGATTTTTCTCTATTTTTTCTTCGGTTCGACGCCGGTTCTTTTCCCGCCCGGACTCGCGACGCCGGTTGCGAGTCCGTCCTTTATTTTTCGTTTTTTTGTCCTTCGTGACAGATTTCACGCTTTTTTCCTTTTTCCCTGGCAGCCCGGTCATTCGACCTCGCAGGGGCCCTTTTTCCCCCGATGGCTGCCAGTGGCTTTAAAAAGTGTGACCTCTGTAAGAAACTTATGTCTCTTACAGACACTCATGACTTCTGCCTCCGCTGCCTCGGCCCAGATCATGACCCCATGATCTGTGGGCCATGCGGCAAAATGTCCTCAAAAGCATTGAGGAGTCGGCAGCACCAGCGGGAGCGTATCTTCTCTGACCCCGGCCGGGCTCGGACCTCGTCAGAGGCTTCGACGTCTCGGGACTCTGGTCCTGAGCATCGTCGGAGTTCCTCTGAAAGGGGGTCTCCTACCCGGGAACATCATCGGAAGAAGAAACCCGCGAGGGCGGGATCGGTGGACGCTCCTGGTTCCTCGAGGGCCAGGTCGCATAGCCCCGATTCCCGTCCCGGGTCCTCGGAGACAGAGAGGCCGTCAAAACATCCTCGACTCGAGGTGGACTTGCCCGCTCACGTAAGTACTGTTGTCCTCATGGACTCGCCTCCGAAGGACCCGACGTCGGGCCTGACGCCGTCGGGGCCCGAGTCGGGGGCTGCTGGGTCTCCTGAGCTCGGACTCAGGTTGACGGCCTTGGAGTGCAGTCTGTCTGCCTTCTTGGACCAGCAGCGGGCATTGATCGCTGGCCTCGCCGGTGCTTCTGTCCTGACCGCCGGGATGTCGACCTCCAAATCGACCCCGGAGACCGAGCCGATCCTCGAGTCCATGAGGGCTCGAGTCGATCCTCGGTCGAGGTCTCCTTCGGCCTCCCGTTCGGGACCGAGGTTGTCGACGCCGACTCCCTCGGCGTCGGGGCGGATGGCATCAGTGCCCGCCCGACCGGAGCCGATCGACTCCTCCTCCGAGGAGTCGGCCTGGGAATCTGAGGACGAAGAGTCACCTGGTTCCTTTCGGACTCGGTGTGTCCCTTTGGACTCCCCCGAGTCCGAACCTCGGAGATGGTCCCCCCCGGAGGATACCCGGTTCTCGGACTTCGTGAGGGATATGGCCAAGGCCTTGGCCTTCCCTGCGGATCCCGAGGAGGAGCCTCGAGTCGAAGAACTCGATGCCCTCCAATATGAGACTCCCCCGAAGGAGGCCTTTATTGTACCGGTTCCTCCCATGCTGGAACGACTTCTCTTCCGCATGTGGGAGAGCCCGGCGTCGTCGCCGGTGTTAAGCAAGCGGGTCGATTCCATTTATCGAGTCCGCAAGAGCCCTGGCTTCGAAAAGGCTCAACTACCGCACCATTCCATGGTGGTGGAATCGGCCATGCATAGACTAAAGAGTCAAAAAATGCACTCCTCGGTGCCCCCTGGTAGGGAAGCCCGAAGCCTGGATGCCCTCGGTAGGAAGTGCTTCCAGGGCTCTATGCTTGCTTGTCGAGTCCAGACATACCAGCTCTACATGGGCATGTATCTCCGAGACCTGGCTAAGGAAATAGCCGGGTTCTCTGCTGGTCTCTCCGACGAACCTTTGCAGAGGTTCCAGTCCTTGTCTACTGGTATTCGAGAGTGCTCCAAGTTCATCTCTCGAGCAGCCTACGATGGTTTTGAGGCGTCGGCTCGAGTAGCTGCGGCTGGCATCGGTGGACGCCGCCAGGCTTGGCTTCAGACGTCTGACCTCGAGCCTTGGGTACAGGACAAGTTGGTCGATGTCCCCTGCCGAGGTGATAACCTCTTTGGCAAGCCCATGGATGAGAAGGCTGCACAAATCGAGACGGAGACTCTCACCAGGACTCGTCTCTCGAGGAAGACCTCTGCCCCTTCTCAAAAGAAGAAGGCCTCGGGGAAAAAACCCTTTTACCCGAGGAAAGGTGCTGCCTATAAATACTACCCTCACTATCAGGCCTCAGCGGCTCCCCCACAGGGAAAGCAGGCCAAGGGACGGGGTAATGGGTCCCGTAGGCAGCAAGCCCCCAAGCCTGCACCACCAGCCCCTGCTCAGCAGGGTGGGGTTTTTTTGACTTCCTCAGCATAGCCTCTCCCCCTCAGCTGGTTTCTCTCAGCACAGGAGGCCGGCTGGTCCACTTTGCCCACAGGTGGTCCAACATCACCACAGATACCTGGGTGCTTCACATAGTTCAAAAGGGCTATCTTCTTCCTTTTCACCAGGTACCTCCCTCCTACTTTCCAGGGGAGCCTTCCAGACTCCCTCTGCACAGGGACTTACTCCTTCAGGAGTTAGCAAGTCTCGTTCAGGAACAAGCCGTGGAACCGGTGCCCCACCACCTGAAGGGTCAAGGGTTTTATTCCAGGTACTTCCTGATTCCAAAAAGAACAGGAGGCCTCAGACCCATCCTAGACTTGCGAAACCTCAACAAGTTCCTTGCAAAGGAAAAGTTCAAAATGCTTACCCTTGGAATCCTGCTGCCCTACCTCCAGCAGGGAGACTGGCTATGCTCCTTAGATCTAAAGGATGCGTATACTCATATCCTTATTCATCCAGACCACAGACAATATCTCAGGTTTGTTGTGGGAGGAAACCATTACCAGTACAGAGTACTGCCCTTTGGCCTATCCTCTGCCCCCAGGGTGTTCACCAAATGCCTAGCAGTGGTGGCGGCCTATCTGAGACTTCAAGGTCTCTTTGTGTTCCCATACCTGGACGACTGGCTCATCAGGGCCCAGTCTGCCCAAGAAGCCACTCAGGCTACTCATCGCACTGTGACTCTGCTCCAGCACTTGGGTTTTGTCATAAACTTCGCAAAGTCCACTTTGCTCCCCTCTCAAAATCTCGAGTTCATAGGCGCCAGATTGGACACACTTCAGGCGCGGGCCTTCCTCCCTCTGGACAGGGCCAAACGGCTCATGGATCTCGCCAGCCGCTTTCACAGCAATTCCCTGGTCTCCGCCAGGCACTTTCTGAGACTGCTCGGCCATATGGCTTCCACGGTCCGTGTAACCCCCAATGCCCGCCTGAACATGCGTCCTGCTCAGTGGTGCCTTCGCACTCAATGGCATCAGGCCACGGGGAGCCTAGCGGACTCCGTACAGATCTCCGACCAGCTGGTCTCATCTCTGCGATGGTGGCTTCATCTGCCAAACTTAGTGCTAGGGGTGACTTTTCAGCCCCCTACACATTCTCAGGTCCTGACGACCGATGCTTCTCTCCAGCACATTGCCAAGGGACTTGTACTCAGGGTCTCTGGACTCCTTGGGAGTCCGCTCAGCAGATCAACTTCCTGGAGCTCAGAGCCATCCGCCTAGCGCTCAAAGCCTTCTCTCACCTGATTTCTCACCAGTCAGTTCTTGTCCAGACGGACAATCAGGTTGCCATGTTCTACGTGAACAAACAAGGCGGAACCGGCTCCTTCCTTCTCTGTCAGGAAGCACAGAAGCTTTGCTCTTGGGCCGTCCATCGCAACATCGTCCTCAAAGCTGTCTATCTCCCAGGTCAAGAAAACTACCTGGCAGACAAACTGAGCAGGATCCTCCAACCGCACGAGTGGAGATTGGATCCGCTTGTGGTTCAGCAGATCTTTCTCCGGTGGGGCCTCCCCACCATGGATCTGTTCGCCAGTCCTCTGAACCGGCAGCTTCCCAGATTCTGCTCTCGACAGCCGCATCCTCTCCGGGTAGCGGCGGATGCTTTTCTGATTCCATGGTCCACAGGCCTCTTGTATGCCTTTCCACCCATGCCTCTGGTGTCTCGGACGCTCTTCAAAGTTCTCAGAGACAAGGCATCGATGATCCTAGTGGCTCCCCGGTGGCCGAGACAACCTTGGTTCCCGCTTCTGATGCAGCTGGCGGTGGACACCCCTCTTCCTCTGGGGTTTCAGCCTGACCTCCTCTCGCAGGATCAGGGGACGCTCCTGCACCCCAACCTCCGGTCCCTTCATCTGATGGCCTGGCTGCTGAAAGGGTAGTTCTTGCTCCTCTCCAGCTACCTCCAGATGTGGAAGAGGTCGTCTTGGCCTCCAGGAGGCCTTCCACCCGGAAGTCCTACGCTCTTTTTTTTTTTTTTTTTATTATTATTTTTATTAGTGTTTTAAAACAGGTACAACCATAAACAACAATCACTTCCAACAGACCAAGAACCTGCATTACAGTGCTGAACCAACAACTTAACCATAAACACACCTTAAACCCCCCCACCCCGTGTCCCCCCACCCCCCAGGCTCCCGCTCACCCTGTCGCCCACCCATCCCATCTAAACCTCCCTCTCCCTTGCCACCGTATCCATCCATTGAATGTACCGTTCCCACACCTTTCCAAACTTCAACAGAGTTCCCCGCTTCAGAGCAGTTAGCTTAGACATCAAATAGATCTGGGAAAGCATTCCCTGAAAATCCCTGAGGGTAGGTATCACTGCCGTTCTCCATTGCCGGGCCAGTAATATCCGGAGTGCCACACACCCCATGTCCAAAAAGGAGCCCTCCACCCTATTAAGGGTTGGCACCGGCACCCCGAGCAACGCCGTTTCCGGACCCGGATCTACTGGTTTCCCCAACACCTCCCCCAGAAATCCCCAAACCACCCGCCACAAATCAAACACCCCCCCACATTCCTACCAAATGTGTAAGTAGGTGCCCTGTCCCCCACAGTTTCGCCAGCATAGGTCCGAGACTTGAGTATACATTCTATGTAATCGAACTGGTGTCAAATGCCAGCGGTAAAGCAACTTATAATTATTTTCAATCAAATTCGTCGCCAGGAGGCCCTTATACCGGCTCTCATGGATCCGGTTCCACACTTCCTCCCCCCAGGGCCCCCCCAGCTCAGCCTCCCATACCCGCTGATAGCTCTGCTTCCCCGTGTCCAGAACCATCAACTTATATAATGTGGACAGGGCCCGTCTCCGCTGCCCCAGCAACAGAAACTGTTCTATCGCAGAAGGGTCCTGATGGAGATGTGGGAGAATGTGCCGCTGCAGGTAATGGCAAATCTGAAAATAGCCATACACATCTGACCCGTCCAGGTGATATTCCCGGGCCAAGTCCAAAAAATCCCTCACCCGCCGTCCCTCTAGCAACTGTCCCACTGTACATAAGCCCCGTATTGCCCAGGATCCAAACATGGAGGGTCCCATACCTGGCGGAAACTCAGGGTTTCCCCTAATGGGGAGCAAGCGCGACACTCCGTGGGGCCCCAGCCACACCCCCCTCCATTTATTCCAAACCTGGGCTTATTACCATACTCAAAGAACTGTTGTTTCAGGAGATCCTGTGCGAATTTGAGCTCTGCGAGCTCGATTTCATTAAGTTCTCGTTGGAGTTGCGCTAAGGCCGGCCCTAACCCCACCTCCCTCCCTCCCTGCAGGATCTGTTCCTCAATACGCTTAATACCAATCCGGAGCTCCGCCTTCCGCTTCTCCTTCACTTTTTTCACATGCGCCCCCACAGAGATTAACTCTCCCCGCAGGACTGCTTTCATACATTCCCACAGCGTCCCAATCTTACACTCCTCCAAATCATTCACAGCCAAATATTGGTTAAGTTTCTCACGCAAAAGCTGCTTAATATCCTCCTGTTCGAGCAAAGACTCGTTCAACATCCACATCGTACGCCTCTGCCGGTCCGCACTCAAACCCACCTCCATCCAGATAGGAGCATGGTCGGACCATGTGCGGTCTCCCACCTCACATTCAGCCACCTTCGCAATCATCCCCTTAGAGACCCAGAACATATCAATCCTTGAGAAGGAGTAGTGTACCGGAGAGTAGAAAGTAAAAACCTTCTCTCTCCCCCTTATTTCCCGCCACACATCCACCACCCCTAAATTGGCACTCAACTGCTTCATATGTTTCCTGCCCTTAAGATTCCCCCCCCCTTTCCCAGAGGAATTATCCAGGCCCGGTTGCAAAATTAAATTGAAATCCCCTCCCATGATAATATGTCCCCCCGCCACCCTTTCCAATACCTCATGCAGTCTGGCGTAAAAACCCCCTTGCCCTGCAGCCGGCCCATAAACGTTAACCAGCGTGTAGAGCTGGTCGTGAATCCTCAATTTAACAATAATGTATCTACCCTCGCTATCCCGGTGTACTTCACATTCAGAGTAAGCAATGGTTCCCCGCATAAGGACCCCCACTCCCCCCTTTTTCAAAGCCACCCTGTTGGATGCAAACCATCTCTCCGTATAAGTGCGGTGTGCCATTCTCCATTCATCGCATTTTTTCAGGTGCGTTTCCTGTATAAAGCAGATATCCCCACGCAGTCTATGCATTTCTTTAAACAATCTTTGACGCTTAACTGGAGAATTTAACCCTCGTACATTCATGGATACAATTTTTACTTTTTCCATTTAACCCTACTCCCTTTTTCTCCTCGAGAGCAGCCATACGGGAGCCCCTCCCCCCCATCTCCCCTCCCCCACCCCACCCCCCTCCCCCCTCCCCCCTTCCCCCAATTGTCCACCTGCCCACTCCACTTCTCCAATAGAGGCATGAATCCCCACCGCCCCAGGAAGCTACCCTTCCCCCCCTCAACCCATGGGTCTAGAATCATTGAAATATAAAAACAGACAAGCCCAAGAACAAATATATACCACTAAACCTCTCCATCCTCAGCCTCACCCGTCTACACCCCCCCCACCCCACACCCCACCAAAAAACCCACCCAACAATAACCACTTTAGCATATCGCATAAAGAACCATAGAAAGACATAAAGAAAGCAAAAGAGCAGCGCAGAGCCACAAGCCATAGCCATGTCCAGTGCAGGTACAGCCACCTCCTCAGCTCAGACCAGATCCACCTGACAGCTCGCTCAAGCGTTGCCTCCGCAGTCGGCGGTCGCCTTGTGGAGCACGACGCCATTCATAGCCCCTGGCCAGACCGCTGCGCTCCGAAAGCATCTTTTGCTGGGGCACCTCTGGCAGACCAGTCCATCCAGCCTCCTTCAAAGCCACCAAAGCCTCCGGTACTGAACGCACCACCGTGGTTTTCCCTTCCACACAAAACTGGAGGCCAAAGGGGAATAGCCATCTATAGCGGAGACCCTTCTCCCTCAGCACCTTAGTGATGCCAGACAGTTCCCGCCTCTTTTTCATGGTAATGGCGGACAAGTCAGTAAACACCTCCACTCGTTGATTGTTCCATTTAAAATTGGAAAGCTTGCGGGCCGCCTCCACCACCACGTTTTTGGTGTTGTACTCATGGAATTTAACAATAATGTCGCGGTGGTAACCATCCCGCTTAGGCCCCAATGCCCGGTGGGCCCGATCAACGGACCAACACAGCTGTGAACCATCCTGGCCAGCCTCTTCCAGGATACGTTTGCAGATAGCCACCACCACATTGCCACAGTCAACTATGTCCGCCGACTCCACCACTCCCCGCAGCCTGATATTCGCCCTACGCGAGCGGTTCTCGAGGTCCTCCACCCGGGACCAAAGATCTTCCGTGTCTGCATCCATAGCCTCCATGCGCTCCTGTATCTTAATAAGGGCCGCATCATGTGCTTCCACCTTCCCCTCCAGCTCTTCCACACGCTGTCCCACCTCGCGTACCTCAGCCTTTAGATCCTCCAGCCAAATATGTACATCGGATTTAAATGTGGCCAAGTCTTGCCTGAGAGTGCCAAACCAGCTCTTCAGCTCCCCTCTCAGGGTCTCCATCTCTCCCTCCTGCTGTTGCCCGCCGCGGGCCTTATCCCCGTCAGCTCCAGGCCCCGCACTCATCGCGGCCATCTTGCCTTTGCCGCTCGTGCTCCCGGCGGCGGCGGACTTGTAGGCAAAACCTTTCAGGTCAGCTACGCTCTTGCATTGTGCCATTCGAGTCGGGCTTAATCCCGAATGCCGTGGCGTCTTTTCCTCCTACCCGCGAGCTGTTTGGGGGTGATTTGGGCACTATTTCTCCCCTGCTTCCCCGGAGCTCCGCAGTCAAGCAGCCGCTCCGATCGGTGACGTCATTTCCTCTCCAGAAGTCCTACGCTCTTAAGTGGCGTCGGTTCTCCGTCTGGTGTACTCAGCAGTCTCAAGACCCCTTCTCCTGTTCAGCATCAGTGGTCTTGCAGTACTTGCTTTCTCTTTCCAATCTTGGACTTAAGTCCAACTCGGTCAAGGTCCACCTCAGTGCTCTTTCTGCGCATCACATGCCGGTGGATGGTAGACCTCTTTCCAGCCACCCTCTGGTGGCTCGTTTTCTCAGAGGCCTCCTTCTCCTTAAACCACCTTTGCGCCCGCCAGCCCCGAACTGGGATCTCAATGTGGTTTTACAGTGGATTACCTGTCCACCTTTTGAGCCTATGGCTACCTGTCCTCTTCGTTTTCTTTCTTGGAAAACCTTGTTCTTGGTGGCCCTCACTTCTGCTAGACGTGTTAGTGAGCTGCAGGCCCTAGTATCTGATCCTCCTTACACTAGGTTCTACAAGAACCGGGTAGTCCTACGGACTCACCCTAAGTTTCTTCCCAAAGTGGTTTCCCCTTTTCACATCAACCAGGAGGTGGTACTTCCGACCTACTTTCCCAGGCCACACTCCAGCCGAGCTGAAATGGTCCTGCATACCCTGGACTGTAGAAGGGCGTTGGCCTTCTACCTTGACCGTACGCGGGAGCACCGAAAGGCTGTTCAGCTCTTCGTGTCTTATGACCCCAACAAGTTGGGGCTCCCTGTCTCCAAGCGTACTCTGTCCATCTGGATTGCGGACTGCATCGCTTGGGCTTACGAGGCTGCGAGCCTCGTGCTGGAAGGTAAAGTCAC
Source organism: Ichthyophis bannanicus (assembly GCA_033557465.1). Lineage (NCBI taxonomy): Eukaryota > Metazoa > Chordata > Amphibia > Gymnophiona > Ichthyophiidae > Ichthyophis > Ichthyophis bannanicus. The sequence continues at coordinate 795,734,379 of CM066036.1, forward strand.
GGCTCATCGTGTTCGGGCGAAGGCTACGTCAGTAGCTTACCTCCGCTCTGTTCCATTGGCAGACATCTGCCGGGCCGCTACTTGGTCTTCAAGCCAGACTTTTGCAGCCCATTACTGCCTGGAGAGGGAGTCCCGCAGGGACAGTGCTTTCGGACAGGCAGTCCTCCGTAACCTCTTCGAGGTATAGGCAACTCCTACCCTCCGTCCCGGTTGTTGGGCTACCGGTTGGAGACATATTCAGAGAAGATTCCTTCCTTCTGTGCTACTGACCTCGAGGGAGCTCCTTTTTGTGCTTAGGGTCTCCGGTAGCCTTAAGCTTGGGAGTCCCATATGTGAGGACTGACTTCCTGCTTGGTCCTGGAGAAAGCGTAGTTACTCACCTGTAACAGGTGTTCTCCAGGAGCAGCAGGAATCAGTCCTCACAACCCTCCCTCCTCCCCTTGGAGTTGCAGTTCTATGCTTTCGTTTTTTCCTAATTTTTTGCTGTCTTTTCGCTATGTCATCAGACTGAGCAAGATGGCACCCTTGGGCGGGAAGGGGACCGCACATGCGCGCTGCAATTCCCAAAGGCTTTCTTTGAAAGCTGGGGAAATTGCTCTGCGAGGGCTCTGTCGGCGCCGACGTCACCCGTATGTGAGGACTGATTCCTGCTGCTCCTGGAGAACACCTGTTACAGGTGAGTAACTACGCTCTCTCCTTTCTCCTTTACAGCCCTTAGTCCTTGGAACAGCTTACCTACAAGTATGTGCCTGGAGCCAGTTCTCCAGACATTCAAAACTATTATGAAGACCCACCTTTTTGAACAGGCTTTTGGAATTGGGGGGCTAGGGACGTTCTCAGTAGTCATGCCAGTGTGGATGGATGGATAGATAATAATAATTAATTAATAATTATTAACTAATTATTTATTTTCTTCCTCTCCCCCCACACCCTTATATAAACATACTTCTCTTTAACGTTTTCTTCTTTGTTAGTAGTTATTTCTCCTTTACTGTGCAAAATGGCATTCCTTTCCACATTTTATTTTTATGAATTTTGTTTTACTCAGTTTTTAAATTTTATTTGAATTTGGACTGTAAACTGCTTTGATTGCGTGAAGAATGGTGGTATATTAAGCCCAGTAAACCATAAACCATCTGCATACAGTGCAATTTTGTATTCCCTCTCTCCCGCCTGAATTCCTTTGATGTCCCTCAAATTCCTTATTGCTAGAGCCAGAGGCACTATCACCATGGCAGAAAGTAAGGGTGACAGCGGGAAAACCTGTCTAGTTCCTCTTTCCAGCTTGAATTTGTAAGAATACTTACTATCAGGGCCAGCCTGCCTGCTAAGCAAACTAAGCAGCTGCCTAAGGCGGCAGGTCCCAGCAAGCGACCCCCTAACTCCCCCAAATGTTTTAAATTGGTGGCCACTTCAGAAACGCAATGGGCTTTAAAGTGCCGTGTGCACATTCCCTCACGGCCTACTGCTCCTGCCCCTTCTGATACAACTGTTCTATGTAAAACCAAACAGCTTGTTGTTATGGTCATTGTGTTATAATGTAAACCGCGCTGATACCGAATAGTGCGGTATATAAGAAATTGTAATAAATAAATAATAATAAATAACTGCCTGTCAGAGGGGGCAGGAAGTTGCATTGGAAGAGCAGGGGTCTGGAGCAGCCATGTGTGAGGGTATCAGGACGCGATACTTTAAAGCCTGCTGCGTTGCTGAAGCAGCCGCTGATTTAAAACATTTGGGGGGAGTTGGGGGTCGCCATGCTGCCTGCTGGGATCTGCTGTCCACGAGCACATGGGCTCGCACAGGGACACTTTAAGGCCTGCTGTAGTACTGCTATGGCATTGAGGGATCTCCATGCTGCCCCTTCTCCCAGGTGAGATGATGGGGGGTGGTGGCATGACACAACATGAGATGACACTGTAGGCCTGCCTAAGACAGCAAAAGCCCTTGGGCCGGCCTTGCTTACCATTTATTCTTCTTGCTTTTGATGCATTATAAATGCTCCTGAGACACCCTATAAATTTATCACCCACCTTTATTATCCTCAAAACCTGGAACATAAAGCTTCCCTCTACACGGTCGAATGCTTTTTCAGCATCAACCGCCACCATTAGAGGGATCACCCAAAGCAAATCTAATATTTTCCTATCATCACTGGCATGTCTGTCTGGAATAAAACCTGACTGGTCCTAGTTAATCAACCTGGGAACCTGCATCAAGGTTAATTTAATGATCTCCAAGAACAAGCAGGAATGCAGTCTTCACATATGGGTGAATGTCACCAACGGAGCCTGTGCAGAAATGCTCTCCAGCGTCCAATTGGAAAGCCTTTGGGAGCATTCCACTGCGCCTGCATGCCTGCCTTCTTGCCTTCCTAACTCAGTTATTTGTTTTCCATGGAACCAGTAGGACGCATCGTCCTATTGCTGCTGAAAAACTTCTCTTTTTTGTGCCCTTCAGGGTACATCGTGCTTCTGCCTTCCCATCAACACTGGCCCCAATAATTTTTACTTTTTTTCTTTTAATTTTTCTTTCTTTTGATTTTCACCGTGGTTCTCACCACTAAACTAGGCCTCTAGGCCTCCACTGCCTTATCTTCAATCTCGACAACGTTTTCAAGCATGGAAAAGCCATTCAATGGTTTTAAAAAAAAATGTTACCAAATAGTTTCTTAAACATACCAACATTATATTACAAAACTTCACTAGGCATATATGACCTCAGGATGGCCTCACCCCTACATGTGGCGATCCTAATCACCATAGGCTTAAAAGCAGACGCTCATATCATAGGCCACTGGCCTTATTCTTTATATAATTTTTATTTATATATTGCACAACTTCCAATCTTACTAGTATTAATTGAAACACCCAACTTCCAAAAAAGTACTTTTAAGGATTCTCCAAAATATTAATAAACGAAACACTCAGTGAATAAAATGCGTCTGTACTCCTACATGAAACCGGAACACATGAATCATCAATTTGTTTTCCTATAATGCAATAGAGAAAACTTTCTTCAATCAAGTTTATCTATACACCATTAAATATATTTATTATCACTTATCTGAATGAATCCATGGATTCAGCTCATGTCGGTAATCAAACGCCAGTGTACACTACAGCTGCTAAGCCTCAATCGCTGCACAGCCAAAGGTGTCCACCATTGCGGCGAAGAAAATCAATGCCCAACAAAAGCTTCTGTTTCACCATATAGGCTTCTTCAGGGGTTCCTGATAGTATAATTGTTAAAGATATTGCAACAATCGGACACGAAAAGTGTCTGCGAACGTTTCAAATACCAGGCAAAGGAAATGCCTTCCACCACTATCGTATCCATGATAGCGGTGGAAGGCATTTCCTTTGCCTGGTATTTGAAACGTTCGCAGACACTTTTCGTATCCAATTGTTTAACAATTATACTATCAGGAACCCCTGAAGGAAGAGGAGCAAACTTGGCCAATATCCCATGTACTGGAGAAAACCTTTTTGGCAAAGGTTGGAGGGAAAAAGCAGGGGACATTGAAACGGATGATCTTACCCTAATACGCCTTTCCAGGAAAACACCTGACACACCCAAGAAGAAGGCTCTTCCCAAGCCTCTTACTATATTATTATTCTTACTCGTCTTCTGCTGCCTATCAACCTCAGCAGAGGCAGCAGGGCCCTCGCCAACCCTAGAAGCTCAAGGCTCCTAAGCCCCAACCAGCTGCACAGGCACAACCTGCACCTGTTTTTTGACTTCTTCCTACAGAGCATTGCCAATATGCCCCTGGAGGTCCCCCAGCCCCTCCACATAGCTGGCAGACTTTCACTATGTCCACAAGTGGCACGTCATAACCTAGATTGGCCACTGTTGGAAACAGGATACTGGGCTTGATGGACCTTGGTCTGACCCAGTATGGCATATCTTATGTTCAGAGCAGTGGACACTGCAGATTGTCCAAAGGGGCTATCAGCTTCACTTTGAAATCTTACTCCCTACTAGCTTCACAGGAGATTATCCCACACAACTTATTCAAAGCAATCTCTTAAAAGAAGAGGTGACCACCCTGTTGTCCCAGGATGTCATAGAAAGAGTTCCTCCAACTCGAGAAAAATTGGGCTTCTACTCTCCATATTTTCTCATTCCAAAGAAAACAGGAGGCTTCAGGCCCATCTTGGATCTCAGAGACCTAAACAAGTTCATCATCTGAAAAAAATTCTAAATGATTTCGCTAGAAACATTTCTACCATACCTCCAGAGACATGATTGGCTATGCTCTCTAGACCTAAAAAAGGCGTACACGCATTTACTGATCCATCCCTTGTACAGACAGTATCTGCGCTTCATGTTTCAGAGGAATCATTATCAATACCAGGTTCTCCCCTTAAGTCTAGCCTCTGCCCCAAGGGTCTTCACAAAATGCATGGCAGTCATCACTGCCTACCTATGCACCTTGGAGGTATTCGTCTTTCCTTACTTAGAAGATTGCCTGATTAGGGGAGACTCCCCTCAAGAAATAAGACACTCTCTTCGTCGCACCATTACAGTGCTCTAACACCTGGGCTTTGTCATAAACTTTCCAAAGTCCCACCTCACTCCAACCCAAAGTCTGGAGTTCATTAGAGTGCTCTTAGGCACTCGACAGGTCTGAGTTTTCCTCCCATAGTATCGCTGTGCCCGCCTCATCGAGCTGGTAAAAGGAGTGCATCAGCAAAGCCGAGTAACAGCTCGAGAGATGCTATGACTCTTAGGACACATGGCCTCCATGGTCCATGTCATCCATTACGCTTGACTGCACATGCGACAAGCGCAGTGGCCTCTGTCTTCTCAATGGACGCAAGTGAAGGGTCATCTCAGAAACAGAATCCACATCACCCCTCATCTGATCAAAGTCCTTTCAGTAGTGGTGTCTTCCACAAAACCTTCTCATCGACTCACCTTTTCAGATGCCTCCACCTCGATACACCCTGACAACGGATGCCCCCAAGCTGGGTTGGGGGGGCCCATCTGAATGATATCACCACACAGGAACTATGGACACAGCAGGAATCTGCACTACAGATCAACCTGCTAGAACTACAGGCACTGACAAATGCTCTTTGGGTTTTTAAACCCCAACTATCGGGGCAACCTGTTCTAGTCAGAATGGACAACCAAGTTGCCATGTTCTATGTAAACAAACGGGGGAACGAGGTCCTGTCCCCTCTGTGAGGAAGCCAATTGCCTATGATCTTTTGCCATGTCTCACTGCATTCACCTCAGAGCGGTGTACCTCCTGTGTGAACTCAATGTCCTAGCATACAAGCTAAGCCATATCCTTTGTCGACACGAATGGACCTTGCATCGGAAGATGGCTGCTCGGATCTTCCAGATGTGGGGAACCCCACTCATAGATCGTTTTGCCACTCTGCAAAACACAAAGCTTCTATTCTTCTGCTCCAAGGTTCTTTCGCTGCACCGACAAGCCTCAGACACCTTCCTTCTTCCACCTCCCCCCCCCCCTTCCCCATACTTCAGAAGCATACAGCTTCCTATAATAGTCACAGAAAACCTCTGGGTTTTTTGGAGAGTCAAATTCCATTCCTCTGTTGCTGTTCCTAATTTTTAGTATTTATGCTGCACTCTCTTTGCCCTTATTTGCTTGCTAAGTATTTTATTGTTGAACTCAAATTAGTTTCTCTAATTGTTATGCTCATTCCCCCACTTGAAAACCGTTAATTTCCCTCTTAGCCTTTCCAGCTTAAGAACATAAGATATGCCATACTGGGTCAGACCAAGGTCCATCAAGCCCAGTATCCTGTTTCCAACAGTGGCCAATCTAGGTCATACATACCCAGTAGTTTCCCCAAAAGAGACAGGTTCCTCAATTCTTGTATTGGGTCAAGCAGTGATATCCTGGGTCCCTTTTAATAATGGTTTATGGACCTTTCCTCCAGGAACTTGTCCAAAGCTTTTTTAAACCCAGCTACACTAACAGCTTTTACTACATCCTCTGATAACAAATTCCAGAGTTTGATTACACGTTGAGTGAAAAAATATTTTCTCTTATTAGTCTTAAATAGGTTACTCTGTAGCTTCATTGCATGTCCCCTATCTTTTTATATTCTGATGATGTAAACAATTGATCTATGTTTACCCGTTCCATTACATTCATTAATTTATAGGCCTCTATCATATCTCCCCTCAGCTGTCTCTTTTCCAGGTTGAAGAGCCCTAACCTTTTTAACCTCTCTTCATAGGAGTATCCTTCCATCCCCTTTATCATTTTAGTGGCTCTTCTCTGTACCTTTTCTAATAACGCTATATTCTTTTTAAAATACGGCGACCAGAATTGCACACAATATTCAAGGTGCGGTCGCACCATGGAACGATACAGAGGCATTATAATATCCTTTGTTTTATTTTCCATTCCTTTCCTTATGATTCCGAGCATTCTGTTTGCTCTCTTGGCCGCCGCTGCACACTGGGCGGAGGGTTTTAACATGTTATCCACGATGACACCTAAATCTTTTTCCTGAGTGCTTGTTCCCAATGTGGAACCTTGCATCGTGTAACTATAGTGTGGGTTGTTCTTCCCTAGGTGCATTACTTTGCACTTGTTCATGTTAAATTTCATCTGCCATTTGATGCCCAGTCTTCCAATTTATCAAGATCCTCTTGCAATTTTCCACAATACTCTTGGGTTTTAACAACTTTAAATAGTTCTGTGTCATCTGCAAATTTGATAACCTCACTCATTATTCCCATTTTCAGGTCATTTATGAATATGTCAAAAAGCAATAGACCTAGCACAGATCCCTGGGGTACACCACTATTCACCTTTCTCCATTGGGAAAATTGGCCATTTAGCCCTACCCTCTGCTTTCTATCTTTTAATCAGTTCCTGAGCCACAATAGTACACTGCCTCCTATCCCATGACTTTTTAGTTTTGCCAAAAGTCTCTGATGAGGGACCTTGTCGAAGGCTTTCTGAAAGTCCAGATACACTATATCAACCGACTCATCTTTGTCTACCTGTTTATTCACACCTTCAAAAAAACATAACAGATTAGTAAGACAAGATCTTCCTTGTCTGAAGTCATGTTGGCTGTTTCCCATTAAGCCATGACTATCTACATGTTGAGTAATTTTGTTCTTTATGATGGTTTCTACCACTGCATGCCCACACCCACGCACCCTGCCACTTGATTGATGTGTAACCCGCTTTGATTTCAGGATAAAGCGGTATATAAGTCCTTTTAAATAAATAAAAATAAAGACAATTTTCCCGGTACTGACATCAGGTTCACCGGTCTGTGGTTTCCCGGATCACCCCTGCAACCCTTTTTAAAAATTGGCGTTACATTGGCGATCCTCCAATCTTCAGGTATTACAGATGATTTTAATGATAGTTTGCAGATTACTAATGGTAGGTCTGCAGGTGATTTGCTACTCTTCAGTTTATCAAATAGTTGTAATACATCTTCCTAGTGTATCAATATTTCTTTCAATTCTTCTGCAGTATCACCTTTAAATACCACTTCAGTCATGGGTAACATCCCTACATCTTCCTCAGTAAAGACATATTATGTGTCACAGAAACCTGGCTATCCGATACCGATACAGTCTACGTAAATCAACTAAATAATGAAGACTATGACACTTTCTATAAACATAGAACTAATAGAAAAGGCGGAGGTGTATTAATGATGACAAAAAAGGTACTAAGTGCCAAAACAATACAATCAAACATCGCTAACAACACAGACACATTATTAATAAAAATTGGCCTCATGAAACTCTGCTTAGTATATAGACCCCCAGACCAAAAACCAGATTGCCTTGACTCTTTTATTGATTTTTTTATTTTTTATTTAGCAAGCATTTGTAGTCCGCTCCTTCCAGCGATCAGAAGCGGGTAGGATTACTATTGTGAAACTGCCGAATCAAGGCAGGTACAAATTTTGTTTACATACAGATTGTCAGAAAAGCACATCATACAGAGTTAACACTTCTTAGCTATGGGGGAGTTCATTTACATATATACATAAATACATATATACAGGATAATCTCCTCAGCTCATCCACTGAACAACACCCTATAATTATGCTAGGAGATTTTAACCTCCCCTCGCTACCAACATTGGACTCTAAACTATTCCTTGATACCATATCAGACATGGACTATCATCAGATAATAAACACATCTACACACATCAAAGGTGGAACTCTCGATCTTGTCCTTCTCCCTAATACACTCTTCAAACTAATTAATCCAAATTCAGTTGAATGTACACAGATACCCTGGTCTGATCATTACATTATCAAATTAAACCTTACATATCCCTTCACTAGCACTAACAATCACACCAGAAATGTCCCAACCACAAAATTTAAAAAGTTTAACAATGCAGAATTTATCGACTTAACAATCCCCATCCTCTTATCACCTGCAACGAATTTAGATGACACTGTCAAAAACTGGCATGAAACCATCAACAATGCAGCCAAAATTAACCACACATACAAAAAGATCACCTACTCTGAGACTAAAAACAAACCATGGTTCAACTCTACACTAAAACAAATGAAAAGGAATCTTAGAAAACTAGAACACAATTGGTGAAAATCAAAATTGACGATACATAAAGAAATATACAATAACCACCTCACTAAATACAAAGAAACCTTGGACAGCACAAAAAAAGAATATTATGCCAAAATACTATCAAAATCATATAACAGGCCACGAGAGTTATTCTCCATTGTCAGAAATCTAACCAACCCTCAAACCTCTGACAGAGAAATTACTGACATCTCAGTTCAAACCTTAGCCCACCATTATCAAAACAAAGCGAAAATGCTGTCAATGTCTATAGACACTATCAACTTTTCACACCAGCCACCAGATGAATGGTCAGAGTTTCATCCCATAACTAAAGAGACACTAAAAAATATCATCACCAGTCTCAACACCACAACTTCTTATCTAGATCCATGTCCAGTAACATGGATAAAAAACACGCTAACAATTTTATTACCCTACATTCTCTCAATAGTGAACCTCTCACTAACCCAAGGCTACCTCCCACCATCACTCAAACACGCACAAATACGGCCAATCCTTAAGAACAGCAAACTTGATAAAACCTTGCCTGCATCTTATAGACCCATCTCAAGCATACCATTCTTGGCTAAAATAATCGAAAAAGTGGTTCAATTACAGACACAGGATTTCCTAGACTCATCTTATCCTCTTGATGAGCAACAGTATGGCTTTCGGCCCCGCCATGGAGTTGAAACACTCCTCACAGTTTTAATAGACACGCTCCTAAGAGGGATTGACAACCATAAACAGGCCTTCATTCTACTTTTCATTGATATATCAGCTGCGTTTGATAGCGTACACCATACAATAATGCTCAATAACGTGAGACAAATAGGCTTAAACTCCACAGTAAATAAATGGTTCTTATCCTACCTAAATAATAGAACACAAAATGTAAGAATTGGGAATCAAACATCAACCACATATAAACAAGAAATTGGATTACTACAAGGTTCAGCGTTGTCAGCCCTACTTTTCAATATTTACATAAAACCAGTCTGCAACATTTTCAAGAAATTTGGAGTAAAATATCATCTATACGCAGACGACATTATGATGTATATTCCATTCACGATACCCATCCTACCGCTTCAACTCCTATCAGACTGCTATAATGAAATCACAACTTGGCTAAAAGCACAAAACCTCCACATAAATCACACTAAAACTGAAGTTCTGATCGTGACCAAGAACAAATCCTATATCCCCCCAACACACATAAAACTTCAAAACCAAGAAATTAAAATAAAAAAGGAAATAAGATACCTAGGCGTTATATTAGACACTCACCTTACGATGGAAACACACATTAGCAACACAATAAAGAAAATTTATTTCAAACTCAAAACCCTCAAACAACTTCGCCCGCTTGTATTTACAAAAGACTTTATCAACATAATCCAGGCCACCATAACTCCACATTTTGACTTTGCCAATCTAATTCTAATAGGCATATCAAAACAAAACATCAAACGATTGCAACTAGCGCAAAACGCAGCGGCCAGAATCATATTGAAAATTAACTCACTCCAACACATATCACCAATACTAGCCTCCCTCCATTGGCTACCAATTCAAAGCAGAATAATCTACAAAACAATAATAACCTCATTCAAGGCCTTATATGATATGGCCCCGACTATGCTATGCAACTTAATACACAAAGAACCATCTAAGACTACACACAGAAAAGGACAATTGAACAGATTAAAGATCCCGAAAGATTATACAAGAGCCCATAAATCAACAAACAGAGCCTTTTCCCACATAGCCCCAACTATCTGGAATTCCCTCCCAGAGGAGCTACGAACACTAACGGAGATCATGGAACTCCGCAAAAAACTGAAAACTTATCTGTTCACCAAATACTATAACACAGATAACTCATTACCTGCTTTAGACAAAGGTTAAACAGGTATTTGTCTGCCTCAAGCAAAAACCCCTTTAACCCACACAGATAGCACACACACATGATCATCTTACAGCTTATGTCCTTCACTTCCATGTGTATATATATATATATATATATATATATATATATATACATATATAAAATTGTATATAGTTTTTTTCTGTTCTGTATTATCTCACATTGTTTAGACTGTATACTCTACATATAATATGATGTTCCTTGTAAATATGTTCTGTTATAATATGACGTTCCCTGTAAAACAAACTTGCTTTGTCAATTGTTGTTCACTGTAAACCGCAACTGAACTGTGGAAGATGCGGTATATAAATGTGTATAAATAAATAAAGACCGAAGCAAGGAATTCATTCAGTCTCTCCGCTATAACCTTGTCCCCTCTTACTGCTCCTTTTACCCCTCTATCATCTAATGGTCCAACTGACCCTCTCACAGGTTTTTTTGCTATGAATGTACTTGAAAATGTCTTTATTACGCGTTCTTGCTTCCACAGCAAGCTTCTTCTCAAATTCTCTCTTTGCCTGCTTTATCAATGCCTTTTGAGTGTTCGTTTCGCCACTGTCACCTTGTGCTCATTAACCAGAATTTTTAGACACCTCCTGAACTCTTCCTGTTTCTCATTACTCTCCCTCTTTCTCTTTACTGCAAGAGCAATAAATTGTCCTCTTACTCCCACACGGTCCCTTCTCTACTGTTGAGCTGCAAATACTCCTTAATTGACCTGCCTATTCTATCCATCCCTTCCTGGGCAATGGGGAGTTGTAGCTTAAGCAAAGTCAGCAGAATCAGGGAAGGCTCAAGGCAAGCTGCTGTCGGAGGCGAGAGATCAGCGGTGCCTCCCCCCTCCCCCCCCCACATCATCCAAAATGGAGAGACCGCAAGCAGGGGATCCCCTTGCTCAAAAAAGAAAGTAACATAATCCCAGGCTTATTTAAATTAAAAAAACAAACAAACAAAAACAAACTTTGCAGTGCAATTTATGTGCAGCAAAAAATTGTAGCAGTTTAAATATGTAGCCTAGGGATCTAATCTAAAACATAATGACTCCTGATACTGTACCCTGGACCGACATGATATTAAATATAAATATAGGGGGGGGGATATTCAATGGCATTTACACTGTTTACAGACCTGTAAACTGTGCAAATGCAGCTTTGGGGGATATTCAGTGAATATCCATGGGTTCTTCCACTACAAGTTCCGATTCTAAGCATGTAGCATTGGGATGTGTCATGGTCGTTCCTGGGTGGAGCAGAGTTGGCACCCATTGCTAACCAGCAGTGGTGATATTGAACTGCTGCCTGGTTAGCGACCTGCAGGTAAAGACAGGTCAGCTTTTCCCTGCCTCTCTTTACCTGTGGAAGCTAAGCGGGCAGCTGCTGAATATCGCTGCGGCAGATCCAGATATTCACTGGCAGTGGCTTGATCCCATAGCTCCCTAATGGTCCTCCTTTGTCTAGTTATGTACTAGTTGGTGAGGCCATATCGAGGCACATGTTAGATAGGATTGTGACGTTTCTGTTGGTCTTTTAGCAATGGCTCTGCTGAAGGTGGGGCCGTTTCTAACCTACAAATAAGAAGGTGCAGGAGCCAGCTCACATGGATAAAAGCTCACTCCTTTTGGATCCTGATCCCCCTAGCCTCCTGTTCACCTCCTATGTGTTTCCCTACCATTCCCCTAGAATCGATATAGCTTAGTCCTCGCTTCTTGTGTTGCCTGTCTTGATTAGACTGTAAGCTCTTATGAGCAGGATTTATATGTATCTGTACAGCACTTTTTAAATAACTATGTGTGGGTGGGGGGAAGGGGTAAATCTGGACATGAACAATTTTGGATTTCCACATTATATAAGAAAATGGGGAATACATGTATCTATTTTTGTCCTGCCCAGGACATGCCCCCATGCACTTTCTTCCATAGTATAGAACTAAACCCTTTCTAAAATGGCCATTTACACACAAATAACACTTCTAAAATAACCCTTGTATAGGTTAATCTGAAGTTTAAGGAGAGAAGCCTTCCTTATTCTCCCCTGTTTAGGGCTAGCCTGCATGTTGAACTGCTTAGCACAAAACCCCTCTCAACACATTTTTGGATGATCTTAGAATTTGGCCACCCTCTGTCTTGCTGGTGGCGACATCTCTAATTATTTCCTAAAATACTCAGTTAACTTTCATCAACACCTTGATCTGTGGCGGTCACAAAACCTCCATTTGTGGCTATATTTGTGAAAAGCTGGCTTAGTATGGAAAATGTGTGCTGTCTATTTGCTCTCTTGGCCGCCGCTGCACACTGGGCTGAGGGTTTTAACATGTTATCCACAATGACGCCTAAATCTTTTTCCTGGGTGGTGGTTCCTAATGTGGAACCTTGCATCGTGTAACCATAGTTTGGGTTGTTCTTCCCTAGGTGCATAACCTTGCACTTGTCCACATTAAATTTCATCTGCCATTTTGATGCCCAGTCTTCCAATTTATCAAGATCCTCTTGCAATTTTCTACAATCCTCTTGGGTTTTTAACAACTTTAAATAGTTTTGTGTCATCTGCAAATTTGATAACCTCACTCGTTATTCCACTTTCCAGGTCATTTATGAATTATTCCACTTTCCAGGTCATTTATGAATATGTTAAAACAGAAATTAAATAAAAGACCTCTGCCTGCATGCTACCGAACACTGGTTGCGGGGGCGAAGGAGGGGAGAGTTGGGAGCTGCCCTACCTCTTATACCGGATGGGTCCCCCACCCACCCCCTCTTCCCCCCCCCCCCCCCCACTCTCCCTGCCTCTGTCTGGAGCCAAAACCAGTGCTAAACGGAGAACCACGGTAACATAACCTGTTGATTTTTTTTTTTTTTTTTAGCAACAAGAGAGTTATAATTGTTTCAATAAATATACAAAAACGCTGATCTCCTGTTCTATAATACAGAGTGCTGATGTGAGTATGATATATATGTTTCCTGTTTGTACTGATATCCTTGCCTTCTATAAATAATGTTTAAAAAAAAAAGTGAACCAGCGGATACATTAGACAATGTTCTATTGTGGACTGGAAACTGGTTGAGAGACAGGGATAAACGGTTAATTTTCACAATGGAGGATGGTGACTAGTGGAGTATCCCAGGGATCTGTACTGCAATCGGTGCTTTTTAACATATTTATAAATGATCCGAAATGGGGAACAAGCAGCGATGTGATTCAATTTGCAGCAAATTATTCAGAGTTGCTAAATCACACGTGGATTGTGATAAAGTGCAGGAGGACCTTGTGGGATTGAGGGACTGGGCATCCAAATGGTAGATGCAATTTAATGTGGAGAGGTGCAAAGTGATGCATGTAGGGAAGAATAACCCAAACTAGAGCTGCACAGTGCCAGGCTCCACATTAGGAATCACCACCCAAGGAAAGGATCTGGGTGTCATCATAGACCATCCATTGATGCACGGCGGTGGCCAAAACAGCAAACAGAATGCTATGAGTCATAGGAAAGGACTAGAAAATAAAACACAGGATATCATAATGCCTCTGTATCGCTGCGTGGTGTGACTGCACCTCGAGTACTGTGTGCAATTCTGGTCTCCACATTTCAAATAAGATATAGCGTATTAGAAAAGGTACAGACCAAAATGATAACAGGGGTGAAACGACTCTCCTATGAGGAAAGGCTAAAGAGGCCAGAGCTCTTAGCCTGGAGAAGACGCCCAAGAGGAGATATAATAGAGGTCTATAAAATCCTGAATGGAGTAGACCAGGTAGACGTGAATCGGTTGTTTACTCTCTCAAATATACAAGGACTAGAGGACATACCATGAAGCTCAAAGTAGTATATTTAATGTATATAATCCTACACTTGTGAATGGGGATTTTTGCTTTCAAAGTAAGTCATTTTCTGTTCTCTCAGGAGAGGATGAGCTGCTCTTGAATGCATTTTCTGAGTCGTTGGACTTCTTCTCAGACACGGGGATCCAGGTTGGAGAGTTTAGAGTCGTGATGCAGCCAGTTCTCTACAAAGAAGAGGAAGACTGTTACCTGGTACATATCACTAGTCAGTGTACCATCAATGACGTATCCTGCCACTCCTCTGTCTTAGGTGGGTAGCCAGCTCGATTTCTCCAAGGCTAGGGTGCTCTGATCAGGAATGACTTCATTTGCATGGGTTTAATTTTGTCCACCTCGACTAATGAGTTTAGAAAGCTATGGATTTTCCAAGTCGCAGATGACTCTTCCAGGGTAGCTAGACTTACTTGGCCCATCAAAACGCACATCAGCCCTGACTCCACTCCCTTTCTCATTGCTGGCCCGGCGAGAGCAGCTGCAGTTTGAGTACCTACCTGTCTTAGCTCTTAACTGCAGTTTATCTTACAGCAGCTAAGCTGTGAAAGAACTAATGGAGCCAGGAGATAGGGCTGGCCTCACAGTTGGTTTAAGGTATTGGTGCCCTAAGAAGACCATTAGCCTTATGTCTCCCCTGACTGTCAGAATCTTGTTTCCAAATCATTCTGCTAGATCAGTCCAGACAAGTGAGTTAAATCCCCCTGCCAGCAGATGTTGGAAACAGAGAATGCTACCAAAAGTCTGATTGGTTGAGCCCTGGTAGCTATATAACTATGCCCTTAGTGGTTACCTTTAGTATTTTCTTGTCTCCAGCAGATGCTGGTGTTTCTCCAGGACCAAGCAGGAAGTCAGTCCTCACATATGGGTGACGTCGGCGCCTACGGAGCCCTCGTGCGGAGCATTTCCCCAGCTTTCAAAGAAAGCCTTTGGGAATTGCAGCGTGCATGCGCGGTCCCCTTCCCGCCCAAGGGTGCCATCTTGCTCAGTCTTCTTTTTTCCGCG
Source organism: Ichthyophis bannanicus (assembly GCA_033557465.1). Lineage (NCBI taxonomy): Eukaryota > Metazoa > Chordata > Amphibia > Gymnophiona > Ichthyophiidae > Ichthyophis > Ichthyophis bannanicus. The sequence goes on from CM066036.1 coordinate 795,749,713, forward strand.
GAGCCTGACGGACGTAGTTCGTTTTTCGCCGAGGAAAAAGTTGATTTCCCTATTTTTTTGTACTTCTCCTTCGGTTCGACGCCAGATCCTTTTCCCGCCTGGGCCCGGTACGCCGGTATTGAGCCCACTCTCTCCTTTTCGGTTTTTGTCCTTCGTGACTAGCGTTCGCGCCATTTTTTCTTTTTTCACTGGCAGCCCTGTCTTTTGACCTCGCAGGGGCTCTTTTTCCCCCGATGGCTGCCAGCCTGTTTAAAAAGTGTGATCGGTGTAAGAAACTTATGTCTCTTACCGACACACACGACTGCTGCCTCCGCTGCTTCGGACCCGATCATGACCCGATGATTTGTGGTCCGTGTGGCAAAATGTCCTTGAAGGCGTTGAGGAGTCGGCAGCACCAGAAGGATAGGATCTTCTCTGACTCCGCGTCCGGACGGGCCCAGACCTCGTCAGAGGCCTCGACGTCTCGGGACTCCGGCCCCAAGCAGCGTCGAGGTTCCTCTGAGCGGGGGTCTCTTTCGCAGGAACAGCGCAGGAAGAAGAAGCCTGCGAGGGCGGCGTCGGTGGACACTCCTGGTTCCTCGAGAGCCAGGTCGCATAGCCCCGATAGCCGTCCCGGGTCTTCGGAGTCGGAGAGGCCTGCCAAGCAACCTCGTCTCGAGATGGAGTCTCCTGGACACGTGAGTGCTGTAGTCCTCGTGGACTCTCCTCCAAGGGAGCCGAAGTCGGGCCCGACGCCGTCGGGGCCAGAGTCGGGGGCTGCTGGGTCTCCAGAGCTCGGACTCAGGTTGACGGCCTTGGAGAGCAGCCTCGCTGCCTTCATGGAACAGCAGCGGGCATTGATTGCCGGTCTCACCGGTGCATCTGCCCCAACCACCGGGACATCGACGTCCAAGTCGACCCCGGAGGCCGAGCCGATCCTCGGCCACGGTCTCCCTCGGCCTCCCGTTCGGGACCGAGGTCGTCGACACCGGTACCCTCGGCGTCGGGGCGGAGGGCATCGGTGCCCGCCCGACCGGAGCCGCTCGACACCTCCTCCGAGGAGTCGGGCTGGGAGACGGAGGACGAAGAGTCACCCGACACCTATCGGACTCGGTGTGTCCCATCGGACTCGCCGGAGTCCGAACCTCGGAGACGATCCCCACCAGAGGATACCCGGTTCTTGGACTTCTTGCGGGATATGACCAAGGCCTTGGCCTTCACCGCGGATCCCGAGGAGGAGCCGAGGAGCTCGAGGCCCTCCAGTATGACTCTCCCCCTAAGGAGGCCTTTACTGTACCGGTTCCTTCGATGCTGGAGCGGCTGCTCTTCCGCATGTGGGAGACCCCGGCCTCGACGCCGGTGTTAAGCAAGCGGGTCGATTCCATCTATCGAGTCCGCAAGAGCCCCAGGTTCCAAAAGGCACAATTACCGCACCACTCCATGGTTGTGGAATTGGCCATGCATCGACTGAAAAGTCAGAAGATGCACTCCTTGGTGCCTCCCGGCCGGGAGGCCCAGAACCTGGATGCCCTCGGTAAGAAGTGCTTCCAAGGCTCTATGCTTGCTTGCCGTGTCCAGACATACCAGCTCTACATGGGCATGTATCTCCGAGACCTGGCAAAGGAGATTGCAGGGTTCTCTGCTGGTCTCTCCAAGGAACCTTTACAGAGGTTCCAGGCCTTGTCCACCGGTATTCAAGAGTGCTAGAAGTTTATCTCTCGAGCAGCCTACGATGGCTTCGAGGCTTCGGCCCGGGTAGCCGAAGCCGGCATCGGTGCCCGCCGACAGGCTTGGCTACAGTCATCCGACCTCGAGCCATGGGTACAGGACAAGTTGGTCGATGTCCCCTGCCGAGGTGAAATCCTCTTTGCCAAGCCCATGGCTGAAAAGGCTGCAGAACTCGAGACCAAGACTCTGACCCAGTACTAGGCTGTCCAGAAAAACCTCTGCCCCTTCTCAGAAGAAGAAGGGCTCGGGAAAAAAGACCTTTTACCTGAGGAAGTCATCTGCCTATAAACAATACCCTCATTATCAGGCCTCTGCAGCTCCCCAACAGGGTCAGCAGGCCAAGGGGCAGGGTCATGGGCCCCGTAGGCAGAAGGCCCCCAAGCCACCAACACCGGCCCCTGCTCAGCAGGGTGGGGGGTTTTGACTCAGAAAGCATAGCCTCTTCTCCTCAGCTGGCTTCTCTCAGCACAGGAGGCCGGCTGGCCCACTTTGCCCACAGGTGGTCAGCCGTCACGTCAGATACCTGGGTGCTTCATATAGTCCAAAAGGGCTATCTTCTCCATTTTCACCAGGTACCTCCCTCCTATTTTCCAGGGGAGCCTCCAAGACTCCCTCTGCACAGGGACCTACTCCTTCAGGAGTTAGCAAGTGTACTAAAGGAACAGGCTGTGGAACCGGTGCCTCACCACCTGAGAGGTCACGGCTTTTATTCCATGTACTTTCTGGTACCAAAAAGAACAGGAGGCCTCAGACCCATCCTAGACTTGCGCAACCTCAACAAGTTCCTGGAGAGGGAAAAGTTCAAGATGCTTACCCTTGGAATCCTGCTGCCCTACCTCCAGCAGGGAGATTGGCTATGCTCCTTAGATCTAAAGGATGCTTATACTCACATCCTTATTCATCCAGACCACAGACAATATCTCAGATTTGTTGTGGGAGGAAACCACTATCAGTACAGAGTACTACCCTTTGGCCTGACCTCTGCTCCCAGGGTGTTCACCAAGTACCTGGCAGTGGTGGCAGCCTACCTAAGGCTTCAAGGTCTCTATGTGTTTCCGTACCTGGACGACTGGCTCATAAGGGGCCAGTCTTCCCAGGAGGCCCATCAAGCCACCCTTCGCACTGTGGCTCTGCTTCAGCACTTAGGGTTTGTCATAAACTTTGCAAAGTCCACTTTGCTCTCGTCCCAGAACTTAGAATTCATAGGAGCAAGGTTGGACACTCTTCAGGCGAAGGCTTTTCTGCCAATGGACAGGGCCCACAGGCTGATGGATCTAGCCAGGCAGTTTCACAGCAATTCCCTGGTCTCTGCCAGGCAATTCCTGAGACTACTCGGCCATATGGCTTCCACGGTTCATGTAACCCCCAATGCCCGCCTGCACATGCGGCCTGCTCAGTGGAGCCTTCGCACTCAGTGGCATCAGGCCACAGGGAGCCTAGCGGACTCAGTAAGAATATCCGGCCTGCTAGTCTCCTCTCTGCAATGGTGGCTTCATCTTTCGAATCTGGTACTCGGAGTGGTTTTTCAATCCCCTCCGCATTCTCAAGTGCTGACGACAGATGCTTCTCTTCTAGGTTGGGGAGCACATTGCCAAGGGACATGTACTCAGGGTCTCTGGACCCCTTGGGAGGCTGCTCAACAGATAAACTTCCTGGAGCTATGGGCGATACGCCTAGCTCTGAGAGCCTTCTCCCACCTCGCAAGTTGCCATGTTCTACGTGAACAAACAAGGAGGCACAGGCTCCTTCCTTCTATGTCAGGAGGCACAACGGCTGTGCTCTTGGGCCGTCAATCACGGAATCCTCCTCAAAGCTGTCTACCTCCCAGGTCAAGAAAATTACTGGCGGACAGACTGAGCAGGATCCTGCAACCACACGAATGGAGATTGAACCCGTTGGTGGTTCAGCAGATCTTTCTCAGGTGGGGCCTCCCCACCATGGATCTTTTCACCAGTCCTCTGAACCGGCAACTCCCGAGATTCTGCTCCAGACAACCGCATCCTCTCAGGGTAGCAGCGGATGTGTTTCTGATCTCGTGGTCCACAGGCCTACTGTATGCGTTTCCTCCCACGCCACTAGTGTCCAGGACGCTGTTCAAAGTCCTCAAGGACGGGGCCTCATTGATTCTGATAGCCCCCAGGTGGCCGAGGCAACCGTGGTTCCCGCTTCTGCTGCAACTGGCGGTGGACACCCCTCTTCCTCTGGGGTTTCAGCACGATCTCCTGTCTCAGGATCAGGGGACTCTCTTGCACCCCAACCTCCAGTCCCTTCATCTGATGGCCTGGCTGCTGAGAGGGTAGTCCTGGCTCCCCTACTACTGCCTCGAGAGGTGGAGGATGTAGTCTTAGCCTCTAGACGGCAATCCACCAGGAAATCCTACGCTCTTAAGTGGCGTTGATTCTCCGCCTGGTGTGCTCAGCACAGCGAGAATCCCTTCTCGTGCTTGGTAGCGGTAGTATTGCAATATTTGCTTTACCTCTCCAATCTAGGCCTTAAGTCCAACTCTGTCCGGGTTCACCTCAGTGCTCTCTCAGCGCACCACTCGCCAATGGACGGAAGGCCTCTTTCCAACCACCCTTTGGTGGCTCGTTTTCTCAGAGGCCTCCTCCTGCTTAAGCCTCCTTTACGTCCGCCAGCCCCTGAGTGGGATCTGAATGTGGTCTTACAGCAGATTACTTGTCCGCCATTCAAACCTATGGCTACCTGCCCTCTCCGTTTTCTCTCCTGGAAAACCTTGTTTCTGGTAGCTCTTACCTCTGCTAGGCGAGTAAGTGAACTTCAGGCACTAGTGTCTGATCCCCCTTACACTAGGTTCTACAGGAATAGGGTAGTCTTACGGACTCACCCGAAATTTCTTCCTAAGGTTGTCTCCCCTTTTCACCTCAATCAGGAAGTGGTTCTTCCGACCTTCTTTCCCAGGCCGCATGCCAACCGGGCTGAGATGGTCCTGCATACCCTGGACTGTAGGAGGGTGTTATCCTTCTACCTTGACCGTACGCGGGAGCATCGAAGGGCTGTTCAGCTCTTCGTTTCTTTTGACCCCAACAAGTTGGGGCTACCTGTCTCAAAGCGTACTTTGTCCATATGGGTCGCTGACAGTATCGTCTGGGCTTATGGGGCAGCCGGCCTCTCGTTGGAGGGTCGAGTCACGGCTCATCGTGTCAGGGCGAAGGCTGCGTCAGTGGCTTATCTCCGCTCTGTTCCGTTGGCAGACATCTGCCAGGCCGCTACTTGGTCTTCAAGCCAGACTTTTGCGGCCCATTACTGCCTTGAGAGGGAGTCCCGCAGGGACAGTGCTTTCGGACAGGCAGTACTCCATAATTTCTTTGGGGTTTAGGCAATTCCTACCCTCCGGCCCTGGTGTTGGGCTACCGTCGGGGGCGTTCTCAGAGAAGATTCCTTCCTTACGTACTGACGAGCTAGAGGGAGCTCATTTTTTCCACTTGAGGTCTCCGGTAGCCTTAAGCTGGGGAGTCCCATATGTGAGGACTGACTTCCTGCTTGGTCCTGGAGAAAGAGTGGTTACTCACTTGTAACAGGTGTTCTCCAGGAGCAGCAGGAATCAGTCCTCACAACCCTCCCTCCTCCCCTTGGAGTTGCAGTCATATGATTTATTTTGCTATTTTTTTTGCTGTCTTTTAGCTATGTCATCAGACTGAGCAAGATGTCACCCTTGGGCGGGAAGGGGACCACGCATGCGCGCTGCAATTCCCAAAGGCTTTCTTTGAAAGCTGGGGAAATGCTCCGCATGAGGGTTCCGTCGGCGCTGACGTCACCCATATGTGAGGACTGATTCCTGCTGCTCCTGGAGAACACCTGTTACAGGTGAATAACCACTCTTTTCCACTCTTCTCTAACTTTGGATAGTTTTCTGGGACTGGACGTCTTCAGGGCACACAGGAGGTGCCCCTCTAGAATTTCCCAGTGCCTTACTGAGGAGGTTGGACTCCTGGTCTGGATAACCTGAACAGCATCCCTCAGGAGGCAGGACAGGCTTCTGGTCAAGAGGCCCAGAATAGCCTAGGTGCAGGGGAAGTCTTCCTTTTTATTCTAAAGACAGGAAAGACAAGCAGCTACAGGGATAAGCTCAACAAACCAAAAAGAATCTTACCAAAAGGAAAGCTTATCTGAGATTCTGCTCCCCTGCTGCTGTCGGCTGTCTCCGAAGCATGCAGTGAGTTTTTCCTCCCCTCGGGGCCTTGTGAACCGCCACTGTGGCCCTCAGCTCCACAGCCACCACAACTGCGACGTGCCCAGATTCTCCACAGCCTCCGCTCCCCTCTCTGAGTGGGTATTGGTGGTTCTTTGCCGTCTGGCAGCATTTCCAAGGCCTGCGAGACACAGCAGAGCAGCTTCTTCAGTCCCGGTGGCCATTTCTATTTCAGGGGGAAATTCGGCGCGTGTCAGGCTAAAGTTGCAGCGGCCATCTTAGTTGCTCCACATTCTTCCCTTCACAGCCTTTCTCAGTGGGTATTGGCAATTCCCATAGCGCGGCAGAGTCTTCAGTCCTGGCGGTCATTTCCTTTTTGGCGGGAAATCCGGCTACACCACATTCTTCCCTTCATGGCCCAGAGCTCAGCAGCAGGATGATGCCTTCCTCCTTGCAGCGCTGTCTGCTCTGCAGTGAAGAGCTGAGACTTGCAGGATCGGGTCTGCTCGGCACACCCACGGGAGTCCTCAGGCATGGCTCAACACCTTCCCCAGGGGCAGCAGGCATCTTCGGGAGTTTCAGCCCTGGAAGACTCCTGGGCCATTCCTGCAGAGGAACATCCTCCTTCACCACCTCTTCTCCTCCCTCAGCCGCCTTCTCCTTTGCGGGAGTCAGCAGACCAGGATGAACAGTTCCTAGCTGTCTTCAAGCAGGCTTGGTCTTTCTGGTGCTCTGAGGGGCCTTCCATCTCACATAAATCCTCTCTTGAGACTCCTTCAGCTCCCAGGAAGCGGCCTCGTGAAGAATGCACCCCCAGAGAGATCTCATGGGCTTCAGAGGACTGGCCGGTGGAGCTTCCAGTGGAGGATATCCTCTCAGTAGCAGAAAGTCTGGAGGTTTCTGATCGCGAAGATGGGGAATGGTCCCTCTCCGAAGCCTCAGGAGCAAGAAAAGACGCAAGATATCCGTCTTTTTCGCAGGAAAGAACTTCCCACTCTAATCGCACAAATAGCGGAGGCCTTATACCTCTCTCAGCCTACTGAGCCGGAATCCTCTCAGCCTTAGGCTGATCTGATCCTTCAATGCATTCGTAAGCCATCCAAGGCCTTTCCATTCCCACCAGAGCTCAAACAGATGGTATCCCTGGAATGCGATTTTCCTGATGTCACATTGCAAACAGCTTGATGGCTCGATTGACACTATCCTTGGTCACCAATGGAGGTGGAGACATGGCTGGCTTATCTGCAGGTCGACGCTTTGGTGACAGGTGTCACCAAGCACACAACCATTCCAGTTGAAGGAGGAGCGGTGCTTTGCGATCAACAGGACCATAAGGTCGAAGGGCTCCTCAAAAGAGCCTTCTCATCCTCTTCTCTCTCTTTCCAGGCCTCAGTGTGTGGGGGTCTAGCGGCCTGGGCACGCCTACGATGGATTCAGCTCCTGCCCGAGGACCCAGCCTTGGCCCGCTTGGAGTCTGTTACAGCTTTCTTGTCTGATGCCTCTAATTTATTAATTTATTTATTTGACTACTTTTATACCGCCTTCTCATTCAATCAAAGCGGTTTACATAGAACTTCAAAAAATGTTACAGAGAAGTCATAACATGATCTTCTGTGCCTCTCAGCTCGTTCTGTAGCTGCCGTGACATTAGCTTGTCACTGGCTTTGGCTCTGTCAATGGTCCGCAGATGTGGCTTCAAAAGCTCACCTCTCCAAACTTCCCTTCAAGGGTAAGCTGCTTTTTGGAGAAGACCTTGACAAGCTTTTCAAGGACCTGGGAGAGGCTAAGCCTCTGACTTCCAGAGGACAAGCCTCTTTCAGTTTCTTGACTCCTGGGCCATCTGTATCTGTCGTCCAACTCACGGTCGAGGTTCCGAGACTCCAGGCGCTACCAGCCTGGCAAGTCCTTTGCGTCCTCTTCATCCGTGCGCTCATGGCAGCACTTTCAGCCCTTTTGAGGTGCCCGGAAGGGCAAGGACACCTATTTAGCCCCCTCTAAGATCTCTAGGGCCTCCTGTTCCGCATGCTGATGGGACAGGGTGCCCCTCTGGGAAGCTGCCACCAGTAGGCAGATGGCTGACGCTCTTTTCCTGAGAGTGGGCCAACATAAACTCCGTTCAATGGGTCCTCAACATTATCTGCCATGGCTATGTACTAGAGTGTCTCAGATCCATCCGAGACACCTTTCTCATTTCACCCTGCAGCTCTCCTCAAAAACTGATCATAGTCCTAATTACCCTACAGCATCTTCTACAGTTATTTATTTATTTATTTACATTCTCTTATATACCGCGCTATTCTGCATCAGTGCGGTTTACATTGAACAAACTGAAATTACATTGAACAGGGCATTATAACTTGGAGATAACTATTTTATAGGGAACATGGGCTATGGAGGGTTAAGTGGCTTGCCCAAGACCACAAGGAGCACCTGTGGGACTAGAAACCCCAGTCCTTCCGGCCCAAGGTTGCTGTCCTCTAGTGGGATTTGAACCCCCGACCTTCCGGCCTGAAGTACCTTGCCCCAACCACTAGGCCACTCCTCCACTCCAGTTGAGGACCATTCGGCCGGTCCCTCCTTCCAAGAGAGGTTCCGGTCGCTACTCCATCTACTTTGTGGTATCTAAGAAAGACGGATCGTGGCAGCCTCTACTGGACCTCAAAGTGGTCAATGACAACCTACGGGTGCCTCTGTTCCGCATGGAGATGCTACACTCAGTTATACAGGTGGTGCATGACTACCACTTTAAATTCTGCGCAGTCGTTTGGCCTAGCGTCACCTCCATGCATCTTCTCCAAGGTCATGGTGGTAGCCACAGCAGCTCTATGGAAACAGGGCATTTGGGTCCACCTGTATCTAGACAGCTGGCTCATCAGAGTGAATTCCTTGTCTGAGGCCCACAAGACAGTCTCCCGAGTAGTGCTATTCTTATAGAGCCTCGGCTGGGCGATCAATCATTCCAAGAGTTGCCTACTACTTTCACAAACAGTGGACTTCCTCAGAGCCCACTTCAATACCCAGCAGGGCAAGGTTTTTCTGACATAGGACTATTTGCAGATCCTTGGGTCAATGGCAGCCACCATCGAGGATGTCCCGTGGGCGCATGCGCACATGTGGCACTTCCAACAGTCACTCCATTCCTGCTGGTCCCCTATCTCGGAGGACTATGGCAGACAACTGCCACTCACCCAGGTGACGTGGAACAGTCTGCTCTGGTGGCTCTCTCTTAGCCATCTGCTCCGCGGCATCCCCTTGGAGACCTCTCGCTGGGTTCTGCTGACCACCAACGCCAGTCTCTCGGGCTGGGGAGCTCATTGCCTCACCCAAACAACTCAGGGATCCTGGTCTCCCCAGGAGGCCAGTTTGGCAATCAACCGCCTGGAAACCCGGGCAATCCGCCTGGCTCTGCTGCACTTTCAGCCGCTCCTTCAATCCCGAGTGGTCCATGTCCTGTCCGACAATGCGATGACGGTAACCTATCTGAACCGACAAGGCAGAACAAAGTGTCCGGGGATGGCCAGGGAAATGGCCTTGCTCTTCCCTTGGGCGGAATGCCATCTAAAGACACTGTTGGTCCAGTATATCGTGAGTGTCGACAACGTTCAGGCTGACTTGGCTCTAGACCCTCGGGAATGGGAGCTGGCCCCTTGGGCCTTTCAGTGGATAGTCCAAACCTGGGGACAACCCTCCTTGGATCTCATGGTGTCGGCAGCAAACACAAAGACAACTGCATTCGTCAGTCAGAGGAAGGTACGGGGGTCCCTGGGCCTGGATGCATTAATTTAACCATGGCTTGCCAAGGCTCTGTTGTATCTCTTCCCTCCCTGGCCAATGATCGGGAGAGTTCTCCGATGCATCGAGACTCACCCAGGCATGGTCATCCTTGTAGTGCTCGACTGGCCTCGGAGGCCATGATATGCCGACCTAGTATACCGCCTCTAGATGTCTCCTCTGCCTCTCGGTTCCTGCTAGGGTCTTCTCCGGCAGGGTCCATGGATGACATTGCTCCCTACTTGCTTACAGCCTAGCTCTTGAGAGGCGCCTCCTAAATCGCAAGGGTTACTTGTGAATTGTGGCAGCCCTCTTGAAAGCAAGGAAACCCTCCACTACATTGGTGTATGCTAGAGTCTGGAACCTTTTTGAAACCTGGTGCTCTTGTGAAGACCTCTCGCCTTGCTGGATATAGATCCCGCATATCCTGGTCTTCCTTCAGGAAGGTCTTGATAAGGGCTTGGCCCTTGGCTCTCTCCGGGTACAGGTCTTCGCACTTATATGTTTCCAGGGACCCATCGCTGGATGCTCCATTGCATCCCATGCGAATGTCAGCAGATTTCTCCGGGGCGTGCAAGTCCTCCGCCCTCCTGTCCACCCGGTAGTCCCTCTATGGGACCTCGCCTTAGTGCTCAGGAGCCTCATGAAGCCACCATTCGAGCCACTCAAGAGAGTCACCCTCCGTGATTTATCCCTCAAGACGGTGTTTCTCGTGACCATCACCTCGGCTAGGAGAGTTTCAGAGCTGCAAGCTCTCTCTTGCCAGGATCCCTTCCTTTCTTTCTCCGCTGAAGAGGTGTGTCTTCGGGTCGTTCCTTTCTTTTTACCAAAAGTTCTTACCCTTTTTCATATGAACCAAACTATCTCTCTCCAGGGGTTTATGAAGGAGCAATGCTCGGGGCCCAACAAAGACCTTCACGCCATCGACCTCTGCAGAGTTCTGCGATGTTACCTGAAGGTCACCAATGCTTTTCGCAAGACCGATCATCTTTTTGTTCTGTTTGTGGGCCCTCGGAAGGGCCTTGTGGCTTCCAAGCCCACCATTGCTCACAAACCGGTGCCCTCTGGTCTTCGAGCACATTTCACTCAATCTCAGGTGACCTCGTGGGCGGAACGGTCGCAGGTTGCCTCCCTTGACATTTGTGAAGCAGCTACCTGGTCTTCCTGGTCCACCTTTGTGCGTCACTATTGCCTTGGTCTCCAAGCTTGCAAGGCGGCACGCTTTGGGGCCAGTGTGGTGGCGGCGACGTTGGCTGTCTCTTGGTGCCCTGGGGTGATGTAGCTTGGGTACTGCCCACTTGTCGACTGGTCTAGCAGGATGATTTGGAAGGAGAAATTTCACTTACCGTTAACTTCCTTTCCTGGAATTCTGCTAGACCCGTCCAGGACCCCCCCCTGACTGGGTGCTTTCAGACAGCCTTACGTGCCTTATAACTGAGCCGGGGTTTATCTTACTTGCTTTCAAACAGCCTTACACAGAGACAAGCATTCTTCCTGGGCTGTTCAGCTTCTAGTTAATGATGTTGTGGCATAGCAGTGCTTGGTTCTATGTTTCTTCTTGCTTTAGAAGAGTATACTGAAGGTGACCCCTATGGGTATAGCTATATATATTGGTAGGCCGTGGTCATTGCCTCCGCTGCTCTTTTGGTTTGATTATCTGCGGAAGGCCATCTTCTTTCTCTCCTTCCCTCTTATAGCTATATAGCTACCAGGGCTCAACCAGTCAGTCTTCTGGTAGCATTCTCTGTCTCCAACATCTGCTGGCGGGTGGACTTAACCCACTTGTCTGGACTGGTCTAGTAGGATTCCAGGGAAGGAAATTAACAGTAAGTGAAATTTCTCCTTAGCTTTGAATGCCCTGCTCTTTGCTGCTCCACCTCCCCAAAGCTGCCCTAGGCATCCATGTAGTCTGTTTAATGGTTGGCCCATACCTACCTGGAGAAATTCACCTGCTCATTTCCTGAGCACATTAAATCCTGAACTGGCTTGCATTGAAAACTATGGAAATAGATTGTCACTGGGTTAAAAGGAGCCCTGGGTGGTCAGTGTGTGTGTGGGGGGGGGGGGGGTGGCACTTCTGATAACATGTCCCCTTGAAGATACAGCCATGGAGAAACTTAGCTCTGCTGCTATTGCAATGTCAACAGTGGTGATGGCAATATCGCAGCCTGTTGATCTGATGTCCCAAGTGGCCACCTTCTTGCCTGTCACTTCCAACAGCACTGCTTATTTAAAAACAATTGTTAGCCAAAGCAAGGCATAACATTTGGATTTTATTAATTGCCTTTATAAACCCAAGCTTGGGTATGGTAGAAAGGTGCCTTACCCAGAGAGCTTACAGTCTGAGTTGGAACCTCAGGCAATGAAGGTGAAGTGACTTACACAAGATCAGAAAGAGCATCGGTGGAAGAAGCAGGATTCAGACTCTGGCCTCTCTAATTCTCAATCCACTATTCTAACCATTAGGCTAGTCTAGTTTTGAAGATTAGGGTCACCCACCGGCTTCTTTTTTTAGAGCTTCAGAACTACATCCCCTGCGTGCAGTAGACAAAACCAGGATTGAATCAGTCTGCCCCAAAAATCAGAACCATTTGGTAATCAAAATTCCAATCCACACTGGATTCTGAGTTACAGTATAAACCATTAACTTGGGCGAGGCAGACCCAAGGTGAAGCAGCATCTGAACTGGGTCGTCTTTACCTTATCCTCCTGTGTATGTGTGAGAGTGTCTCATTTCTGTCTTTGTGCCTATGTCACCTTGTTCTCCCTTCGTAAAATTCATTATGGGGTTTCTCGATTCATGCAGTCCATTTGACTTCTGTTAAGTGCTTGAACAATCTGTTAACTTCTCCCTTCAAACCATACATGGCCTTGGTCCTTTGCACTATTTTTCTTCCTCTTCTGTTATCGCTCTCACTCTTTTCATTCCCTGTACTCAACAAACCATATCTTCTTCAGGCAGTCGCTGGACAAATCTGTGCTCTGGGTGTCCCCTTTTCTTTTGGGCTCATGTGTTGCAGACCCATAGACTATCTCAAAAGGGCATTGTAATGCCCCCTCTCACCCTGGCTTGTGACCTTGCCCATTCCTTCCAACAGCCCTGCTTCTGACTCTGACATTCCCTCCATCCTCTTAAAACCCACCCATCATGCCTGGCCTAGCTGAATCTGTAACCATCCTGTGTCTCTAGTCAGTTTATTTTGTAGCTTTGGGCTTCTGTTACTCTGAGGATGACTTTCAAAGTGATTTACTTGCATTGATCATCTCTGAAAATGCCCCCCACCCATCCTGGCTAAAAGCCTGCTTGTTACCTAACGGCTGAACGGTTAACCACACTGGGAGATGTTGCAAAGGGCGTGTTCAGGGTGGGGTGTGGGAGAAGTAGGTGGATAGATTACAGTGGAAAGCTGATGCAAATGACTGTGCACCCTTTGTACCCTTAACAATTCAGTTGAATTTCCCAAGTGAAAGTCCTTGTGTGCTTTCCTTTGGAAAAGTCTTGCAGATCGTGCAGCAGAATGTATGCGCGCACTTTGCACCAGTATAGGCAATTTGAAAATTGCACCTAGAGTATCTGCTCTGCATAAATATAAAGCGCAAACTAATACTGATGTGACTTTGTTCCCCAGCTTACATCTCAAAGAAACTTGAAACACTGGAGCAACGTCACCAGGAATACATTAAGGTACTTCATGGCTCGCTGAACTTTTCCTCACTTACTCCTGGGGGAATGCTGCACAAAGAAACAGGAAAGGTTCTGCGTACAGTATTGTGCTATTTGGAATATAAGTAAATAAAAATATAATCACTGTCTTTGAGTAAGAAATTGAAATGCAATACAGAATGAAAAGCAGTCTATAAGGATATTCAATGTCAGCGGCACTTTCCAACTCATCCTGCTAGACGTCCCCTGCCAAAAGACACTGGAGATAGAGAAAGTACCAAAGGCTTCAGAGAGCATGCCCTGGTACATGTAGTTGTATCCCTAGTGGTCGCCTTCTGTATTTTCTCTATCTCTAGCCGACATGAAAACATTTTTCCTTATTCCTGACAGTCACCTGGAGGATTCCCTGTCAGCAGTTGTACATTTCCTTTTTCTACTGGGTGGAGGTCTCCGGGATCCACTTGAAGTGCCTTTACCTGGAGTGTTCCCACTGGTCAGCATTCAGCTCCTGATCATGAGGATCAGTGGAGCTACTTGCGTATAGGAGGGGGGGAGAGGGCTCCTGGTCAGGAGGACCAGTTGAGCCCACACTGGGAGCCAACAGTACTGTCTTCAAGACTAGAATCAGCCCCCTCCTTAGCGTCCTCCAGTCTAGTCCCGAAACCTCTGGTTTTGCTCCTCCAGCAGCTTGGAGACTGAGAAACGTCACTCTTGTGATGGCACTGGTACATAAGCTCCGGAACCTCCTTCTCCCACCAGCTACCTCATTCTCCAAGCAGCTTGAAAATTGTGAGCCTGGAGGTTCGGGGCTCACTAGAGGAGCAATTAAGGAGAGTTAGGCTAGTATAGGAGTTTCAGTTGAGTTGTTTCTGTTTGGATTGGGTAAAAAAAAAAAGAATAGGAATTGCCCTTTATTGTTTTGATTTGTTATTTTCCCTTTGCCGGTAGTGCTGAAGCCCTCCCTTCCCCCCCCCCCCCCCCCCTCCACCGGGTGGAATCTGCTTAAAAGGCAGGAAGCTTCCTAAAGAGGGAAGGCTCTGTTTCCCGTACCCCATAGCAGGGGTGAGAAACGAGCGGAGACGAGACCCTCAGCAAGTGCAGAAGCAGTGCCTGCCAGTGCTATTGGGGCCGTCGACGGGAGAGAGCAGTTTTTGCTCCTCACGCTGTCAGTCTCATCAGCGGAGATTTTGAGGAGGCAGCTCCCGCACAGCGGTAGAGCCCATGAGGGAAAGCTCTTCCTCACGTTTCATGTGGCGAAGGTAAGGGGGGTCCTTCCTACTTTTGTGGAGAGACTCAGGGCTCAGGAACGGTGGCACGCTGAGACGCGGTTTCGACACAGCAGGCCGGGCTGCGTGTCAGTTGCGTGGGAAACGCCGACTTGTTTTTTCAGCTTTGCTCAGCCGCGGTATACAACTGGGGAGCCTCGTTTTGAGTGGAGTTTCCTGAGAATTTGGTGGGAAAGGGCCTCGGAGGCTCCGGGGGTGCTTTTTTGAGCAGAGTTCTGGTGCTGCTATTGCCAGTGGGTTTTAACAGCGCTCTTTTAAAAAAATAAAAAAAAAGTAAGTGGTGGTAGGACACCTTCTCTTTGGCGGGATGCCTACTAGGCCACACTGTTTGCTCTGCGGGGCAAAAAGGGGCGCAGTGTCAGAAGCTGGTGTCTGTAAAGGCTGCAGTCAGGAGGCTGCAGCCTTGGATCAGGTCTCAGAGGGGATGGAGGATGCTCATGGAGGGACTCCTATAGCCCTTCACCAGCCCGATTCCCCAATCCTCCCATCCCTAGAGCCAATTCCAGGTACTTCGTCTGCTCCAGATCCCCCCTGTTCGCAACCCATGTTACCAGGGGGTCTGGCGGTTTCACATGATGTGTTTCATCAGGGGATTTCACACTGGCATTTTGAACTGATCTGCTTTTTCATTTGGTCCTACTCACATGAAACACATCGTGTGAAACGCTTGGGTGCCTTAGAAGAACGGCGTTGGGACTTCATCTGTGATCGCCAGCATGATTAATGAATATCTCCTTGTTGGAGGTTCGAAAGAACGAGATTGAAGCTAAGTACTCTTGCTATCATTTTGGTGGACAATAAGAAGAATTTCTTGTATGAATATCGTGAAGTAACAGTGGTTTGCTGAGAGTGTGATAGATTTCTGGCTTGATAAAAAGGAAAACTGATCAAAAAACAAAAAAAATAACAAAAATGAAAAATTATCCAAAAATGTTATAAGAGCACGAAGAAACATCGTGATAAAGATTTGAAGATCTTTAGTCAAATAAGTAAAGGTAATTCCTACAGGTACTTTACAAGAGGTCACTGATGTGAATAGCAGCGGCAATTTTTTTTTTATAACTTTCTCTTTATTAAGTTTTCAAGTGTTTACATTGCACACCATAGTAAAAACAGCAGAAACCATACAAGCACAAACCACAAACTAGCAGCGGCAATTTTAAAAGAAGTTTTGAGGAGCTGCGTGTATTTTACGATTTATAGATTATTTATTTATTTATTTATTTATTTAGACAGTTTTGTATACCGCCTTATCCTTCAATCAAAGCGGTCACAACACAATTGGGGGATACATTTAACACGCGGGGATATGAGACACATACACTAATACTTACAGGGAACATGGGCAATGGAGGGTTAAGTGGTTAAGATTAATTCTGTTGTTTCAGAGAGGTGAATTTGTGAGCATATAAACAAGAGTAGATTACATTGGTATACATTGCTCAGATATTTGACCGTATTACTGTAGTGGAAATTTGTAAAGCAGCAATCTGGTCTTCTCTGCATTCTTTTGTCAAACATTACCGTTTGGATGTTCAGGCGGAAAGAGATACCTGTTTTGGTTCGGCGGTGCTTCAGGCGGGTCTACAGGATCCCACCCATTGAGTTTTTTCACTGCTCTGTTACTGCTCTGTTACATCCCCATAGGTTTCGGGACTAGACTGGAGGATGCTAAGGAAGGTGAAATTAGTCTTACCTGCTAATTGTTCCTTACGGAACTCCAGTCTAGTCCTGTATCCCACCCTGGTGCTTATGGTGGACTTGGGCCTGAAGCATAGGTGAATTACAGGTAAGCGACAGGTTCGAGAGGGGACGAAATATTTCATTTTCTTAAGGTATGCATTCTGAAAGTGAAAGTACATTCCATGGTTTCCATAATTTATTTATTTATTTATTTTTTTTTTTTATACCGCGCTCTTTAGAATCAGTGAGGTTTACATGTACTGTATACTAACAGGTACTATTTATTCCCTTGTCCCCGAAGGGCTCACAATCTAAGTGTACCTGAGGCAATGGAGGGTTAAGTGGCTTGCCCAAGGCCACAAGGAGTGGCCATGGGACTAGAGACCCCAGTCCCTCCGGCCTGAGGTTGCTTGTCCCCATGTGGGAATTGAACCCCCGGCCTTCTGGCCTGAGGTAGCCTGTCCCAACCACTAAGCCACTCCTCCCTCTAAGGGGGGAGAGCGGGCCTAAGCACTTACGGAACATTTATGGGACACTGTATATAGGTTTTTTGCTGTATTAGATACAGTTCAGTCAGTTGATACAGTTCTCTGTTTGTAGTACTTACTGCTTAATTGTTGCTCCGGTGAGTCTGCTTTGTCAATAGGTTACTGGTGGGAGAAGGCGGTTCCGGAGCTTATGTACCAGTGACATCACAAGAGTGATGTTTCTCAGTCTCCAAGCTGCTGGAGGAGGAGCAAAACCAGAGGTTTCGGGACTAGACTGGAGTTCCATAAGAAACAATAATTAGCAGGTAAGACTAATTTCACCTTTCTTTATTTTCTAAATAAAGTTCAAACAAATTCTGCAACTCCTATAGACAGTTCACCTGCTTCTAAAACTACATTGGTACTGTGGCTCTCTGAGGCTCTCCTCTCAACGGTGGAACACAGTGAGTTTTAACCCTCCTCCCCTGGCGCTCAGCCATCCTGTCAGCCATTCTCCGGTCCCTACTGCTACTCTCACTAAGAGCTCTGCCCTCATTTGGGGAACTCTGCAACCGTTGCTCCTGTGACTACCTGCCATTTCCTGCTGCTCGGGGCAATGCCGTGCATTTGCGGTGACCATTTTGGAAAAGTATTGTCGGGCATCTTCAATGTGCAGTGGCTTCAGGTGCTGCATTTTCAACTCACCTTGATTTTGAGTGCCTAATGCACCTTCTCATGTGGGTACCATGCCAGCTTCTTTACCACCACAGTTTGGTATGCAGCCGTAAACTCCGGCATCTGGTAGACCGGCTTTGCGCCGCATGCCTGGAAGACCCGGGGCAGTTGTCTCAGATGGCTCAGGATGTCTCCTCCATTGCAGCACAAGAAGCTGTTCCCATGGAGCCTTCTCTGCCTCTGTCGGTGCAGGATCAGGATGTTGCCACCTCCTCTCGGATGGTGGAGCCCTCCCCCCCATCTATTGCTGCAGCAAACTTCAAGACTCACAACAGAGGTTCCTGATCAGAGCTCTGATCAATATGAGTCTCTTCCATCAGTCGTGGGAGCTTTGGAGATTGGATCCGGGCTCAGGCTAGCCGGCCTTAGCTAGTCCATCAGTGCCCAAGGAGCGCACTTGCAGGAAGCATGTCAGGGCCGCAAGGTCCTGCACAAAGGTGGTCTCCTGGGCCTTGGGTGATGGGGCTGCCTCTCCCATGGAGGAGGGGAGCACCTCTCCTTGGAGGATTCTGCTGGAAGCGGGTCAGACTGTGAGGATGGGGAATGTTCCACGCCAGAGGACAGCATCCTGATCCTGCCCCGACAGAGGCAGAGAAGGCTCCATGGGAACAGCACCTTGTGCTGCAACGGAGGAGACATCCTGAGCCATCTGAGACAACTGCCCCGGGTCTTCCAGGCATCCCACTAGAGGACAGCAACCTCTGGCCGGAAGGACTGGGGTTTCTAGTCCCACAGGTGCTTCTTGTGGTCTTGGGCAAGCCACTTAACCCTCCATAGCCCATGTTCCCTGTAAAATAGTTATCTCCAAGTTATAATGCCCTGTTCAATGTGGTTTCAGTTTTTTCAATGTAAACCGCACTGTTGCAGAATAGCGTGGTATATAAGAGAATGTAAATAAATAAATAAATATCTGAGGAGGTGGATGAGTCTCGAGATGTCCGCCTCTTCTGCAAGGAGGAGCTTTTATCCCTCATCACACAAGTAGTTAGAAGCCTTGCAACTTTCCTTATCATCCAATTCTTTGGCACCTGTATCCGATAGACCTCAAGTGGACCCTTTTCTGGTGGGCATCCGCAAACCCTCCAGATATTTTCCTTTCCCATTGGACCTCCAGCAAATGGTCTCCCTTGAGTGGAATTCCCCAGATATGTCCTTGAATATAGCCAGGCATCTGGATCGCCATTACAGCTGGCTCCTGGAAGACCTTGACAAGTGGCTTTGGTACCCCAAAGTGGACGCCATAATCACAGCAGTGACTAATCATACTATCATTCCGGTAGAGGGTGGAGTAGCCCTACAAGATCAATAGGACCATAAGGTCGAGAGTCTCTCGAAAATGGCCATTTATGCATCCTCTGGTTCTGCAGGCTGCCTCTGGTGGGGGCCTGACTGCCCGGGCCCTCCTGCGTTGGATTCAGCTCCTGCCTAAGGATCCTGCAGCTGCACGGCTGGAGTCTGTCATGTCCTTTTTGGCAGATGTATTTTACGATTTGCTCAGTCTCACAAACCATTCTGTGGTGGTGTTTACTGTCACTCCTTGCTGGCGCTGGCTCTGGCTGTGTCATTGGTCGGCAGACAGGCCTTCTAAGGCTAGGCTGGCCAGACTTCCATTCAAAGGCAAGCTTCTCTTTGGAGAGGACCTCGAAAGGCTAGTGAAGGAGTTTGGGAAAGTCACCCCCCCAGCACCTTCCTGAGGGCCAGCAAAGGTGGCCTCTGGTCGCTTGGGATTAGCACCAGGGTCAACCTCTATTTCTTGATCGCGATTTCGTGATTCTCAGCACTATTTTTCTGGAAGGGCCTGGCAGGTCATGGACTAAGTCTCTCAGCCCTTTTGAGTTTTCAGTCTTATCAAGAACTCTTATTCCTCCATGACTAAGTTCTCTGGGGCCGGTTGCAGTTCATGCTGATAGCCTCCTGGCCCGTTCCGGGGTGCCACCAGTGGGTGGGCAGCTGTTCCTCTTCTCCAGAGAATGGGCCCAGATCACTTCTGACTGATGGGTGCTGGATGTTATCCGGTATGGCTACGTCCTTGATTGTGCCTGACCTATCCTGGACGCCTTTTCTAGTATCACCTTTTGGGTCTGCCGCCAAGCGAGTGGTGGTACATGCCACTCTTCATTGCCTGTTACTCCTCCAGGCCATTGTTCCTGTCCTTGAATCAGAAAGGGGTGCCGGGCGCTACTGTCTATTTTGTCATCCCGAAGAAAGATGGCGCTTTCTGACCCATTCTGGATCTCAAGAGCATCAATCGCTCTCTTCGTGTTCCATGTTTTCGGATGGAGACTCTCTGTTCTGTCATCTAGGCGGTACATGCAGGACCTTGCCTCCCTTGACCTCGCTGAAGCGTAATTTTCATATTCCCATCCATGAGGATCAACAGCATTTCCTCCACTTTGCTGATACAGTTGGCCATTACCAGTTCCGTGCTCTGCCTTTCGGGCTTGCTACAGCACCCCTCGCTCCTTCTCAAATGTGATGGTAGTGGTTGCTGGTCGCCCTCCGAAAACAGGGGATCCGAGTACATCCATATCTAGATGACTGGCTCATTCGCGCAAAGATGCACACAGAGGCTCTCGTAGCAGTTGTCCGTGTGGTCAGCTTCCTCGAGAGGCTCGGCTGGGTGGTCAGTCATACCAAGAGTGTCCTTTGCCCCTCTGTCTCTCTAGTTCCTCAGGGCTTAATTCGATACATGCCAGGGAAAAGTATTCCTCGCTCTCGACCACTTTCAGAAGTTCTCAGGTCAACTTTCTCTCTTTATGATGCCGGCCAGGCCCCAGATCTAGGACTACCTCCAGGTGCTGGGGGCCATGGTGGCCACCATCAAGGTTGTTCTATGGGCACAAGCTCATATGAGGCCATTACAGTGTGCTCTCCTGGGCTGCTGGTCTCCTATGTCTCAGAATTATGACATCTGCCTACCACTGCCTCAAACAGTTCACCGCTGCCTTCAGTGGTGGCTTTCCCCGACACACTTGCTAAGAGGGATGCCACTGGACACCCTGCACTGGGTTCTTCTCATGACCGATGCCAGCCTGTCTGGCTGAGGTGCTTACTTTCCGTGACCAGATGGCACAAGGAACATGGAGCCCTCAAGAAACAAGGTGGCCCATAAGTCGACTCAAGGACAGAGAGTCCACCTTGCCCTGATCTAGTTCCTACCTCTGCTCCAAGGGCAAGCTGTGTGAGTCCTCTGTGACAATACAACAACTGTAGCGTATCTCAAACGTCAAGGGGGCACCAAGTGCCTTGGAATAGCCCGAGTGATGTCTCTACTCTTCCCTTGGGTGGAGGCCAACTTACAAGCACTGTCTGCCCAGCATATAGCCAGCGTGGACAATGCCCAAGCAGATTTTCTCAGTTGCCACTTGCTAGACCCCAGTGAATGGGAACTCGCTTCCTGGGCCTTCCAGTAAATTGTGGATCAAAGGGGTCAACCTGCACTCGACCTCATAGCCACAGCAGCAAACTGAAAAGCGCCCGCCACCTTTAATCGCCAACACAAAACTGGCTCCAGCAGTCTGGATGCTCTGGTCCAGCCTTGGCTGTTGAAGGCGCTGCTCTACCTCTTCCCTCCTTGGATGATTACTGGGCAGTCACTCCCCCGCATAGAGGCTCATCCCAGATCGGTGATTCTTGTGGTGCCCTGTTGGCCTTGCTGCCCCTGATACGCTGACCTGATGCGACTCCTTGTTGCACTTCCTCTTCTGCTCGGAACACACAGGGGCCTTCTGTGACAAGGTCCCATGCGCATGGACAATCCAGCGCCTTATTCGCTTACGGCTTGGCTCTTAAGCATCAGCATCTAATGTAGAAGGGTTTCTTCCCTCAGGTGGTCCGCACCCTTCTGAAGGCCTGTCATCCCTCCACCTCTCTGGCATATGCCCAGGTTTGGCACCTTTTTGAATCCTGGGTTTCCCAGTGTAGTGTATTGTCTTGGCGTGCTCACATTATAGCCTTTCTGCAAGATGGCTTTGATAAGGGCTTAGCGCTTAACTCATTGAGGGTTCAGGTGGTGGCCCTCACATGTTTTGCGGACCCATTGCCAGTCACTACATAGCGTCCCATGTGGATGTCAGTTGCTTTATTCATGGGGTCCCCTCCTTACGCCCCCCCCCCCCCCCCCGCATTCCATTGGCTCTTCCTGGGACCTTATGCTAGTGCTTCATAGCCTTATGCGGCTTCCCTTTCAGCCGCTTAAGGACATTACTTTCCGTGATATGTCCCTTAAGGCAGCCTTTTTAGCAGCAATAATCTCGGACAGGAGAGTGTCTGAGCTTCAAGCCTTGTCTTGCCACGCTCCTTAGCTCACCTTTTCTAGTGAAGGGGTCTCCTTCAGTTGGTCCCCTTCTTTTTGACAAAGGTATTGTCTCCTTTTCATCTTAACCAGGTAATTTCTCTCCCCTCCTTTCCTAAGGAGTTGTGTGTCAGTGCAGATGCAGGCCTCCTCGCCGTGGATGTCCATAGGGTTTTGCGCCGATATCTCTGAATAACTGAACCATTCCGCAAGACCGACTGTCTCTTTGTTCTTTTCGTGGGACCCTATCAGGGCTTGGTGGCCTCCAAGGCCACAATTTCCCATTGGATAAAATGTGCTATTGAGTCTGCATATATTTTGCATGAACGTCCTGTGCCTCCTGGCCTCTGTGCCCATTCTACGTGGGCTCAAGCAACCTCTTGGGCATAGCGCTTTCAGGTCACCGCACTAGACAGTTGTTGGGCAGCTACTTGGTCTTCCCTAGCTACCTTTGCCCGTCGTTACTGCCTTGATCTCCAGGCCCGTGAAGCAGTCTGTTTTGGAGCTCAGGTAGTTGTGAAAGTGGTGTCTTCCCACCTGGTGTTTGAGTAACTTGGGTACTTCCCATTTGTACAGACTGATCTAGCAAGATGAGTTGGAAGGAGAAATTTCACTTGCCATTAATCTCCTTTCCTGGAATCCTGCTAGACCACCCTCGCTGTTTGCGGGCTGCCGTTCTCAGGGAGCCATTTCAGAAGAACTATTTTTACTAACGGCACTACTGTTCTCTTCTTATAGCATGCTTCGCCGCACTCGCTGTACATAGTTCTGTAGTTGTCGTGATTTTCCAACTGTTTCTATGAGTTGCATAAGTGTTCTGTCTCACTGGGGTTGCATTGCACGGGTGGTTCCTCTGCTTTGTCAAGAGAATGATGAAGGCGATACATAGGGGTACAACTATATGTACCAGGGCATGCTCTCTGAAGACTTTGGTACTTTTTCTGTCTCCAACATCTGCTGGCAGGGGGATATAACGCACTTGTAGGGACTGGTCTAGCAGGCATCCAGGAAAGGAAATTAACTGTAAGTGAAATTTCTCCATCTGGATAGTGCCACTGTATATCCACGGATAGCAGCTCCTAAGGGAAATATCTGGATAATGGCAGCCTCAGCCCTCTCGCCGTGACCAAAGCTCAGCTCCCCCACCTTTCTTCAAGACTTGACAACCTCCCTAGTTCTCTCCCTCCAGCTCTTCCTCTTCTACTTTCAACCTTATTGCCACCCCGAATCTAACCCCACCACTCATGCTTGTTCTTTCTCTCTCCCAGCCCCAGGCTCAATCTCCCTGCACTCTTCCCTCCTCCCCCCCCCCCAGCTTTATGTTCCATCTCCAGGCTTGAGACAACTTCTTGTTTGCGGCGTACCTCATGCTTTCTCTTCTTTTTTGCAGATGGAAAACCATTACGTGAACAAGAAGATACATATAGAGAAACGAGGAGATAAACTGTTCCTGGAGAGAGACATCACAGAAGGAGAGGTATGGTCTCTAGCTCCCATAAATCTATATTGCTGGGCAGTACCAGGAGAGGCAATGCACTATGGGAGCTGCTGCTGTACCAATGCTGACACTGCAGGGCAGTGATAGGGGAGGGGCTACACTATTAAAAGGACTGTCCATCCTATCAGTGATAACTTAGACTTTAGTCAAGCACTGTTGATGCCCATATATCTGTCACAAGGCTCCCTCACCCTGCCCTCTTTGCAGACCACAGAACCTTTCCTTCATGCACCTGCAAACCTTAGAACATTTGTGTCATCCATGCTCCTTGACTTGGACAAGGCTGTTACTTGGGGTTGGGCATCCTAGGTAAATGTTTAGCCTTGTGCTTCCCCTGCAATGAACTTTCAGATTTCAAGGCACCTCCTGAGATTTTGATAATTAAATAACTATCTCAACATTGCCTATCCCAAAATAAGTTTATTGAATCTACAACTGGACATCACACTTCTAATAATAATCTTTGCTTTCTATACATATGCATGATGAGTGGTGATTATAATCCTAAACAAAGGCATTAGGGGTCTGTTGCATGGAGCCACCCTAACCACCCAAATAAGCAGACTAAATGGACTATTTTGCTCCTTATCTGTTGTTGTCTACTATCTAACTAAGATGAGGTCATTTTCCAAAAATCATTTACCCAGGTAAATGGGCTATTTGAAACTTATTCAGCCTTCTTGTTGGTAAAAGCATGTGTTGATGGTTCTCTGAATTTCTCCAGGACCAAGCAGGAAGTCAGTCCTCACATATGGGTGACGTCGGCGCCGACGGAGCCCCGTGCGGAGCATTTCCCCAGCCTTCAAAGAAAGCCTTTGGGAATGCAGCGCGCATGCGCGGTCCCCTTCCCACCCAAGGGTGCCATCTTGCTCAGTCTTCTTTTTTCCACGGAGCCCGACAGACGTTTTTCGTTTTCACCCGAAGAAAAAGTGGATTTTGTTCTGTTTGACCCGTTTCTTCGGTTCGACGCCGGTTTCCCTTTCCCGCCTGGGCCCGATACATCGGTATCGAGCTCGGTCTTCTTTTTTCGGTTTTTGTCCTTAGTGACTAGCGTTTGCGCCATTTTTCTTTTTTCACTGGCAGCCCTGCCTTTTGACCTCGCAGGGGCCCTTTTTCCCCTGATGGCTGCCAGTGGGTTTAAAAAGTGTGATCGGTGTAAGAAGCTTATGTCTCTCACCAACACACATGACTGCTGCCTCCGCTGCCTCGGGCCCGATCATGAACCGATGATCTGTGGCCATGTGGGAAAATGTCCTCGAAGGCGTTGAGGAGCCGGCAGCACCAAAAAGAGAGAATCTTCTCTGACTTCCCGTCCGGCCGGGCCCGGACTTCGTCAGAGGCCTCAACGTCTCGGGACTCCGATCCCGAGCATCGCTGGTGTTCCTCTGAGAGGGGGTCTCCCTCGCGGGAGCATTGCAGGAAGAAGAAACCCACAAGTGCGGCGTCGGACACACTTGGTTCCTCAAGAGCCAGGTCGCATAGCCCCGAGCGCCGTCCCAGGTCTTCTGAGTCGGAGCGGCCTGCTAAACAACCTCGTGTAGAGACGGAGTCTCCGAGTCACTTGAGTACTGTAGTCCTCGTGGACTCTCCTCTGGGGGAGCCAACGTTGGGGCACGAGTCGGGGGCTGCTGAGTCTCCTGAGCTCGGACTCAGGTTGACGGCCTTGGAGAGCAGCTTGGCTGCCTTCATGGAACAGCAGCGGGCACTGATCATCGGTCTCACTGATGCATCTGCCCCGACCAACGGGACATCGACGTCCAAGTCGACCCCGGAGGCTGAGCCGATCCTCGAGTCCATGCGCTCTCGATTCAATGCTCGGCCACGGTCTCCCTCGGCCTCCCATTCGGGACCGAGGTCGTCGACGCCGGTACCCTCGGCGTCGGGGCAGATGGCATCGGTGCCTGCCTGACCGGAGCCGCTTGATTCCTCCTCTGATGGGTCGGGCTGGGAAACAGAGGACGAGGAGTCCCCGGACACATTTCGGACCCCCCCCCGGACAAATTTTGGACCCAGTGTGTCCCTTCGGACTCACCGGAGTTCGAGCCTCAGAGACGGTCCCCCCCGGAGGACACCCAGTTCTCGGACTTCGTGCGGAACATGGCCAAGGCCTTGGCCTTCCCCGCGGACCCCGAGGAGGAGCCTCGAGCCGAGGAGCTCGATGCCCTGCAGTATGACTCTCCCCCCAAGGAGGCCTTTACTGTACCGGATCCTCCAATGCTGGAACGGTTGCTCTTCCGCATGTGTGAGGCGCAGGCCTCGACACCGGTTCTGAGCAAGCGGGTCGATTCCATCTATTGAGTCCGCAAGAGCCCTGGGTTCCAAAAGGTACAGCTACCGCACCACTCCATGGTTGTAGAATCGGCCATGCATCGTCTGAAGAGTCAGAAGATGCACTCCTCGGTGTCTCCCAGCCGGGCGGCCCGGAACCTGGATGCCCTCGGTAGAAAGTGCTTCCAGGACTCTGTGCTTGCTTGCCGTGTCCAGACCTACCAGCTGTACATGTGCATGTACCTTCGAGACATGGCAAAGGAGATTGCCGGGTTCTCTGCTGGTCTCTCCGAGGAACCTTTGCAGAGGTTCAAAGCCCTGTCATCAGGGATCCGGGAGTGCTCGAAGTTTATCTCTCGAGCAGCCTATGATGGCTTCGAGGCTTCGGCCCGAGTAGCTGCGGCCGGCATTGGTGCACGCCGTCAGGCCTGGCTACAGTCATCGGACCTCGAGCCATGGGTTCAGGACAAGTTGGTCGATGTCCCCTGCCGAGGTGAAAACCTCTTTGGCAAGCCCATGGCTGAAAAGGCTGCAGAACCCGAGTCCGAGACTCTCACCCGGACCAAGCTGTCCAGGAAAACCTCTGCCCCTTCTCAGAAGAAGGGCTCGGGGAAAAAGACCTTTTACCCGAGGAAGTCATCTGCCTACAAATCCTACCCTCATTTCCAGGCCTCCATAGCTCCCGCTCCCCAACAGGGTCAGCAGGCCAAGGGGCAGGGACATGGGCCCCGTAGGCAGAAAACCCCCAAGCCACCAGCTCCGGCTCCTGCACAGCAAGGAGCGGGGTTTTGACTCGTGGCATAGCCTCTCCTCCCTCCTCAGCTGGCCCCTCTCAGCACAGGAGGCCGCCTGACCCTGTATGCCCACAGGTGGTCAGCCTTAACAAGGGATACCTTGGTGCTAAGCAAAGTTCAGAAGGGCTATCTCCTCCACTTCCACCAGGTACCCCCCTCCTACTTTCCAGGGGAGCCTCCAAGACTTCCTCTGCACAGGGACCTACTCTTGCAGGAGTTAGCAGGTCTTTTAAAGGAACAGGCGGTGGAACCGGTGCCCCACCACCTGAGAGGTCAAGGCTTCTATTCCAGGTACTTTAAGAACATAAGAACATAAGATATGCCATACTGGGTCAGACCAAGGTCCATCAAGCCCAGTATTCTGTTTCCAACAGTGGCCAATCTAGGTCATACGTACCTAGCAGTTACCCCAAGGGACACAGGTTCCACAATGCTTGTATTGGTTCAAGCATTGATATCCTGGGTCCCTTCTTAATAATGGTTTATGGACCTTTCCTCCAGGAACTTGTCCAAACCTTTTTTAAACCCAGCTACACTAACAGCCTTTACTACATCCTCCGGTAACAAATTCCAGAGTTTGATTACACGTTGAGTGAAAAAATATTTTCTTTTATTAGTCTTAAATAGTTTACCCTGTAGCTTCATTGCATGTCCCCTAGTCTTTCTATATTCTGATAAGGTAAACAATCGATCTACGTTTACCCGTTCCACTCCATTCATTAATTTATAGACTTCTATCATATCTCCCCTCAGCCGTCTCTTTTCCAGGTTAAAGAGCCCCAACCTTTTTAGCCTTTCTTCATAGGAGTAGCCTTCCATCCCCTTTACCATTTTGGTGGCTCTTCTCTGAACCTTTTCTAAAATTGCTATATCCTTTTTAAGATAAGGCGACCAGAATTGCACACAATATTCAAGGTGCGGTCTCACCATGGAACGATATAGAGGCATTATAATATCTTTTGTTTTATTTTCCATTCCTTTCCTTATCATACCTAGCATTCTATTTGCTCTCTTGGCCGCCGCTGCACACTGGGCCGAGGGTTTTAACATGGTATCCACAAGGACGCCTAAATCTTTTTCTTGGGTGGTGGTTCCTAATGTGGAACCTTGCATCGTGTAACCATAGTTTGGGTTGTTCTTCCCTAGGTGCATAACCTTGCACTTCTCCACATTAAATTTCATCTGCCATTTTGATGCCCAGTCTTCCAATTTACCAAGATCCTCTTGCAATTATCCACAATCCTCCTGGGTTTTAACAACTTTAAATAGTTTTGTGTCATCAGCAAATTTGATAACCTCACTCGTTATTCCACTTTCCAGGTCATTTATGAATATGTCAAAAAGCAGCGGACCCAGCACAGATCCCTGGGGTACACCACTATTCACCTTTCTCCATTGGGAAAATTGGCCATTTAGCCCTACCCTCTGCTTTCTATCTTTTAACCAGTTCCTGATCCACAGTAGTACACTGCCTCCTATCCCATGACTCTTTAGTTTTGCCAAAAGTCTCTCATGAGGGACCTTGTCAAAGGCTTTCTGAAAGTCCAGATACACAATATCAACCGACTCACCTTTGTCCACCTGTTTATTCACTCCTTCAAAAAAACATAACAGATTAGTAAGACAAGATCTTCCTTGTCTAAAGCCATGTTGGCTGTCTCCCATTAGGTCATGACTATCTATATGCTGAGTAATTTTATTCTTTAGGATGGTTTCTACCATTTTTCCCGGTACTGATGTCAGGCTCACCGGTCTGTAGTTTCCCGGATCACCCCTCGAACCCTTTTTAAAAATTGGTGTTACATTGGCGATCCTCCAATCCTCAGGTATTAGAGATGATTTTAATGATAGTTCACAGATTACTGATAGCAGGTCTGCAATCTCAAATTTCAGTTCTTTCAACACCCTTGGATGTATACCATCCGGCCCAGGTGATTTGCTACTCTTCAGTTTATCTAATAGTTGTAGGACATCTTCCCGATGTATCGATATTTCCTTCAATTCTTCCACACCTTTAAATACCACTTCAGTCGTGGGTAACATCCCCACATCTTCCTCAGTAAAGACCGAAGCAAAGAATTCATTCAGTCTCTCCGCTATCGCCTTGTCGCCTCTTAGTGCTCCTTTAACCCCTTTATCATCTAATGGACCAACTGACTCTCTCACGGGTTTTTTGCTACGAATGTACTTGAAAAGGTCTTTATTTCGCGTTTTTGCTTCCGCAGCAAGCTTCTTCTCAAATTCTCTCTTTGCCTGCCTTATCAATGCCTTGCATTTGACTTGCCAGTGCTTGTGCTGTTTCCAGGTTTCATCATTTGGCTCTTTTTTCCATTTCTTGAAAGATGCTTTTTGGCAACAACAGCCTCTCTGACCTCAGCTTTAAACCATGCTGGCAATTTTTTGGACTTCCTTCCACTTTTCTTAAAGCGTGGAATACAGCTGGTCTGGGCTTCCAAGATAGTATTTTTCAACAACACCCAAGCTTGATGTACGTCTTTAACCTTTGCAACTGCTCCTTTTAGTTTTTTCTTAACTGTTTTCCTCATTCTATCATAGTCTCCCTTTCGAAAGTTAAAGGGTAGTACTGTGGATTTCCTTACTATCCCTCCTCCACTAATTAAATCAAAGGCGATCATGCTATGATCACTATTGCCAAGTGGCCCCAACACCCTTATCTCTTGCACTACATCTGGTGTTCCACTAAGGACTAGGTCTAATATTGCTTCCCCTCTGGTCGGTTCATGAACCAGCTGCTCCAAGAAGCAGTCATTTATTTCATCTAGTACCAAAAAGGACAGGAGGCCTCAGGCCCATCCTAGACTTGCGGAATCTCAACAAGTTCCTGCAGAAGGAAAAGTTCAAGATGCTTACCCTTGGAATCCTGCTGCCCTACCTCCAGCAGGGAGATTGGCTATGCTCCTTAGATCTTCTAAAGGATGCTTATACTCACATCCTTATTCATCCAGACCACAGACAATATCTCCGATTTTTAGTGGGAGGAAACCATTATCAGTACAGGGTACTACCTTTTGGCCTAACCTCTGCCCCCAGGGTTTTCACCAAGTGCCTGGCGGTGGTGGCGGCCTACCTCAGGGTTCAAGGACTCTTTGTCTTTCCATACCTGGACGACTGGCTCATCAGGGGTCAGTCTGCACAGGAGACCAATCAAGCCACCCTCCGCACTGTCTCTCTTCTCCAGCATCTGGGGTTTGTCATAAACTTCGCAAAGTCCACTTTGCGCCCCTCACAGAACATGGAGTTCATAGGAGCAAGACTGGACACCCTTCAGGCAAAGGCTTTCTTTCCTGTGGACAGGGCCCACAGACTGATGGATTTGGCCAGACAATTCCACAGCAATTCTCTGGTCTCCGCCAGACAATTCCTGAGGCTCTTAGACCACATGGCATCCACGGTCCATGTAACTCCAAATGCCCATCTACACATGAGGCCAGCTCAGTGGGGCCTCAGAACTCAGTGGCTGCAGGCCACAGGAAACCTGAAGGACAAAGTCAGGGCGTCCAAGCTACTAGCGGCTTCTCTGCAGTGGTGGCTTCATCTTCCGAATCTGCTGCAAGGGGTGCTTTTTCAGGCACCTCCACACTCTCAAGTGCTGACAACCGATGCTTCTCTTCAAGGTTGGGGGGCACATTGCCAAGGAGCATGCACTCAGAGCCTGTGGTCTCCTTGGGAGGCCACGCAGCAAATCAATTTCCTAGAGCTCAGAGCGATCCCTTAGCTCTGCGGACTTTCTCTCATGTCCTCTCTGAGCAATCTGTCTTAGTTCAGACGGACAATCAAGTTGCTATGTTCTATGTAAACAAGCAAGGGGGCACAGGGTCCCGACCTCTTTGTCAAGAAGCACAGGACCTGTGCTCCTTGGCAGTCAAGCATGGCATACTTCTCAAGGCGGTCTATCTCCCTGGACAGGAGAATTACCTAGCAGACAAGTTGAGCAGGATCCTACAGCCACATGAATGGCAGTTGAATCCTCTGGTAGTTCAACAGATCTTCCTAAGATGGGGTCTTCCCACCATGGATCTGTTTGCCAGTCCACTGAACTGTCAACTGCCCAAGTTCTGCTCCAGACAACCGCATCCTCTCAGAGTAGCAGCGGATGCATTTCTCATACCATGGTCTACAGGCCTCCTATATGCGTTTCCTCCCACGCCTCTAGTGCCCAAAACACTGTTCTAAGTGATCCGGGACAAGGCCTCTGTGATCCTGGTGGTCCCCAGATGGCCAAGGCAACCGTGGTTCCCTCTTCTTTTACAACTAGCGGTGGACGCTCCCCTTCCTCTGGGGATGCAACCCGATCTCCTGTCTCAGGAGCAGGGGTCTCTCTTACACCCCAATTTCCAGTCCCTCAATCTGATGGCCTGGCTGCTGAAAGGGTAGTTCTAGCATCCTTACTGCTGCCTAGGGAAGTGGAGGACGTGGTCTTGGCCTCTAGGAGGCAGTCCAGTCTGAAGTCATATGCTCTTAAGTGGCGTAGGTTCTCCACCTGGTGTGCCCAGCACAAGGAGGATCCTTTCTCCTGCCTGGTACCAGTGGTGCTGCAGTATTTGCTGCACCTGTCCAATCTAGGCCTTAAATCCAACTCTGTTAGGGTCCACCTCAGTGCTCTCTCAGCGCACCACTCACCGGTGGAGGGTCAGTCTCTCTCAAGCCACCCTTTGGTGGCTCGCTTCCTCAGAGGCCTCCTTTTGCTTAAGTCTCCAGTTCATCCACCTGCCCCTGAGTGGGATTTGAATGTGGTCTTGCAACAACTTACTTGCCCAACATTTGAGCCTATGCTACTTGTCCTTTGCGCTTTCTTTCCTGGAAAGCGTTGTTTTTGGTAGCTCTTACCTCAGCAAGGCGAGTAAGTGAGCTTCAAGCCCTGGTGTCAGAAGCACCATACACTAGGTTCTATAGGAACAGAGTAGTCTTACAGACTCACCCTAAGTTCCTTCCAAAGGTTGTCTCCTCCTTCCACCTCAATCAGGAGGTGGTTCTTCCAATTTTCTTTCCCAGGCCGCATGCCGGCCGGGCTGAGACAGTCTTGCATACCCTGGACTGTAGGAGGGCGTTGTCCTTCTACCTTGACCGTACGCGGGGACACCGAAGGGCTGTTCAGCTCTTCGTATCTTTTGACCCTAATAAGTTGGGGTTACCTGTCTCCAAGCGTACCCTGTCCATTTGGGTAGCAGACTGTATCGCCTGGGCGTACAGGGCAACCGGCCTTTCCTTGCAGTGTCGAGTCACGGCTCACCGTGTCAGGGCAAAGGCTGCGTCAGTGGCTCATCTCTGCTCTGTTCCGTTGGCAGACATCTGCCGGGCTGCTACTTGGTCTTCAAGCCAGACTTTTGCAGCCCACTACTGCCTCGAGAGGGAGTCCCGCAGGGACACTGCTTTCGGACAGGCGGTACTCCGTAATCTCTTTGAGGTATAGGCAACTCCTACCCTCCGGCCCTGGTGTTGGGCTACCGTACGGGGGTGATATTAGAGAAGATTCTTTTCACACATGCAGAGGCTCTAGAGGGAGCTCATTTTTTTTCAGCTTTGGGTCCCTGTTAGCCTTAAGCTGGGGAGTCCCATATGTGAGGACTGACTTCCTGCTTGGTCCTGGAGAAAGCGTAGTTACTCACCTGTAACAGGTGTTCTCCAGGAGCAGCAGGAATCAGTCCTCACAACCCTTCCTCCTCCCCTTGGAGTTGCAGTTTTATATTTCTTTTTTTCTTTTTTGCTGTCTTTTAGCTATGTCATCAGACTGAGCAAGATGGCACCCTTGGGCGGGAAGGGGACCGCGCATGCGTGCTGCATTCCCAAAGGCTTTCTTTGAAAGCTGGGGAAATGCTCCGCATGGGGGCTCCGTCGGCGCCGACGTCACCCATATGTGAGGACTGATTCCTGCTGCTCCTGGAGAACATCTGTTACAGGTGAGTAACTACGCTATCAAGGCGGTTTACATTGAACAAACTGAAATTACATTGGACAGGGCATTATAACTTGGAGATAACTATTTTACAGGGAACATGGGCAATGACATATACATAGTAAATTACAACATAGTAAATGACGGCAGATAAACACCAGAATGGTCCATTTAGTCTGCCCAGTAAGATGACAAGAGTAGTGCACCTGCTGCTCTGTGCAGGCCACCCCTCCCCATGTCTTTGTTTTAGGAGTGAACCCACTGCTCTGTGTAGGACAACCCTGTATGTTGAGAAATTAGACAGTTAAGTTTATTTTGATTTTATCCTGTTGCTGTAAAGGGATCCACTGTGTCTGTCCCATGCCATTTGGAATTCCATCACTGTATTTGCCCCCACCACTTCCATCGGGAGGGCATCCACCACCCTTTCCAAGCATCCACCACCCTTTCAGTGAAAAAGTATTTCCTGACATTGCCTTTCAATTTACCCCCTTGCAGCTTCATGTTATGCTCTCTAGTTTTACAGCTTCCCTGTCTTTGGAAGAGGTTTGTTTGTTCATTATTTCTTTTTAAGTATTTAAAGGTCTGAATCATATCTCCCCTATCCCTCCTCTCCTCCAGAGTGTACATATTTAGGTCTTCAAGTCTCTTCTCATAAGGCTTCTGACACAGGCTCCAAATCATTTTGGTCGCCTTCCTCTGAACAGTTTCCAGTCTTTTTATATCCTTTGCAAGATATGGCCTCCAAAACTGAACACAGTATTCCAAGTGAGGCCTCACCAATGACTTACATAGTGGCATTAGTACTTCTTCCTTTCTGTTGGTAATTCCTCTTTGTATGCAACCCAACATCCTGGCTTTTGCCACTGCCTTGTCGCACTGTTTTGCCACCTTGAGATCCTCATAAATAATCACACCAAGGTCCTGGTCTGTGCACACCAATCTCTTGCCCCCTATCGTGTACATTTCCCCTGGATTTCTGCAGCCCAAGTGCATGACACTGCACTTCTTCGCATTAAATCTTAACTGCCAAGCATTAGACCATTCTTACAGCTTTTGTAGATCTTTCCTCATGTTATCTACTCCCTCAGGGGAGTCCACTCTGTTGCAGATTTTCGTGTCATCTGCAAAAAGACAGACTTTCCATGAAGTCCTTCAGCAATATCACTCACAAATACATTGAATAGTGCCGGGCCCAGGACCGAACCCTGGGGCACCCCGCTAATCACCCTCCTTTCATCCGTGTGAACTCCATTTACCATCACCTTCTGTCGCCTGTCAGTCAACCAATTTCTGATCCATTTTACCACCTTGGGACCCATCCCCAAACTACTGAGTTTATTGATAAGCCTCATATCGGGAACAGTATCGAAGGCTTTGCTGAAATCCAGGTAGATGACATCCATTGCATGCCCCTGATTTAGTTCTCTGGTCACCCGGTCAAAGAACTCAATGAGATTTGTTTGGCAAGATTGTCCTTTGGTAAAACCATGTTGCCTCGGATCATGCAACCTGTTGGTTTTGAGAAAGTCCACTATGCGCTCTTTCAGAAGTGCCTCCATTACTTTTCCCGCCACTGCGGTAAGGCTCACGGGTCTGTAGTTTGTCACTTCCTTGTCGGCACTTTTGTGAAGAGGTACTTCATTCCCATTTTTATATTTGGGACTTACAGGTGGTCCTTCTCCAGGATTTTCTTTAGTAAAAACCGAGCAGAAGTATTTGTTTAGCAATTTCGCTTTTTCAATGTCACTTTCCACGAATCTGTTCCCAGCACTTCTGAGTCCTGCAATTCCATCTCTGATTTTCCTCCTCTCCCAAATATACCTGAAGAAAGTTTTGTCGCCACACTTCACATCTTTAGCCATCTTTTCCTCTGCCTTTGATTTTGCTTTCCTTATTTCTCTTTTTGTCTCTTTTAGTTTGATCCTGTATTCCTTTCTGTGTTCCTCTGTTTGCAAGCTTTTGAATTTTGTGAAAGCTGTGTTTTTGCCTTTCTCCAGGAACAAGCAGGAATGTATTTATTTATTTATTATTTATTACAGGCTCTTATATACCGCTCTATTCAGAATCAGCGCGGTTCACAATATAACAACATACCATAACAACAAACTGTTAGGTTTTACAGAGAACAAGGTCAGAGAACTTGGATAAAACATGGGACGTCATTACTGCAACTATTTACAAGAGTATATACAAGAGTATTTACAAGTATACATAACAGGATTTGTTCTTAGTTTGGGTAGTGATTAAGATTGGTTAGTTGGTAAAGTAATATTGGGGGAAGAGGTGGGATTTGAGTGCCTTTCTGAAAAGGGATAGATCAGTGATAGCACGAATCTCTGGGGGTAGAGCGTTCCAGAACTTAGGGGCATAGAATCTGAAAGCCCTGTTAGATGTCACTGATAGGCATTTTGTCGCTGCTTTAGGGATGATTAGAGTATTTGTTGATATCGTTCTCCTGGATCTGTTGGGTGGGACGGCCTGAATGAGGTCTATTAGAGAGGAGGAGGTGATGCTTTTAGTGGCCTTGAAAGTTAGTAGTAATGTTTTGAACAATATTCTGCCATGTATGGGGAGCCAGTGGAGTTGCTCTAGGATGGGTGTTACATGGTCCCTTCTTGATGCTCCGTAGAGGACTCTAGCAGCGGTATTCATGGCGAGTTGCAAAGGGTTTAATGTGGAGTGTGGGAGGCCTTGGAGAATGGCATTGGCATAGTCAAGGTGTGGTAAGGTTAAGGCTTGAAATATAGTTCTGAAGTCATCAGGATCAAGCAGGGGGCGAAGATGTCGAAGAGTCCGGATCTTGAGGTAGATTGCTCTGACTACGTTGGTTATGTGTAGTTTCAGATCCATGCGTTGGTCAAAAGTGACTCCAAGGTAGCGAATGGAAGGTTTTGATTGGAGCTCAGCTTCTTTCACCTTTATGTGGGGTGGGGGGGTGAAAAGTGGGTCCCTGGTGATGAAGAGAACCTCGGTCTTTTTGTGTTGAATTCGGAGGTTCTGGGATTGAAGCCATTCGGATACTGCATCAAAACATTTAGCTAGCGGGGAAAGGTCCATATGAACTGTGGAGAAAGGCATATATAGGAGGATGTCATCTGCGTATATCAAGCATTCAACCTTGAAGGACCTGATGATATTGCAAACCGGTTGTATGTATATATTGAAAAAGAGTGAGGATAGGGATGATCCTTGTGGTACGCCTTGCTTTTGGTGGTAAGGTGTGGATGTTGTGGTCCCTGAGGTAACGTACTGCCATCTCTGATCAAGGTATGACTTGCACCACTCCAGGGCAGTGTTATTGATGCCTTTTTCTTTTAGTCGCCCTATTAACAGATCGTGATGTACAGAGTCAAAAGCCGCAGCAATGTCTAAGAAGATGAGAGCAAAGCCTTGTCGGATGTTATCAATGCCTGTGATGATGTTGTTGCAGAGAGTGGTAAGGAGGGTTTCAACACCGTGGAACTCTCTGAAGCCATGTTGGCAGTGGTCCAGAGGGGAGACGGTGTCAATGTGGTCCTGTAATTGTCTTTGAGCTTCCTTTTCAATTATTTTCGCTAGTAGGGGTATGCTAGCTATGGGTCTATAAGATTCAACCTTTTGTGGGTCGAGTTTGTGGTTTTTCAAGAGGGGTCTTATGGATGTTCTCTTGAGGGCTGGTGGGAAGGAGCCGGTTGTAAAGGATAAGTTCATCATTTTAGTGATGATGGGGCTGAGATCTTGGCATAGTTCCTTTATCCAGTGGGCTGGGCAAGGGTCAGTTTGTGCAGTAGTCGTGTTAAGAGCAGCGATGGTGTCTTCAACATGTTTTCTGGATGGTGTGGAGAACATGGATAGGTTTGATATGCATATGGTGACTTGAGAGGAGATTGTTGCAATGTTGTTGGTTTGAAGCAACTTGGATTGCAGGAAATCAGCGAATGCTTGGGGATGGATGGGTTCAGGATGTTTTGGTGAAGGTTCTTTAGATAAGGTTTTGACTAAGTTGAAAAGATCGCGTGGTTTATTTAGTGATCTTTTCAGCGTATCGGTATGGAATTGTTTCATCTTGGCCATGACTGACTCCCTGTGCACAGATAGATGTGCTTTATAGGCTGCTTGGTCTTCTGAGGAGTGTGAGCGACGCCATCGTTTCTCCAGTTTTCTTAGGTGTGTGAGGGAGGCTCGTAGGTCAGGGGAGAACCAAGGAGAAGATTTTCTTTTCTTTGGGTTGTTGCCCTGGGCTGGTTGCAGTGCAATGGTACTGATAGTGCTGTTCCAGGATGTGATCAGATTTTCTAGATTGAGAGAGGTGTCATGTAGGAGAGGGAGGGTTTCCATAACTATATGTTCTTTGTTGAGGGTTTTGAATTTCCGAGATGTTACTCTTGTCGAGTCAATGGAGTTTTTACTTCTGTGTGGTGACTGTTTGCCATTGATGAGGATGGGGAAGGTGATTAAATTATGGTCTGACCAAGGTACTGGGGTTACAGAGTTGTCAAGTCTATTGTTGGAGTCGAGAGCTGTAAGAGGGGCAAAGATCATGTCAAGGATGTTTCCTCTCTCGTGCGTGGGGGTGTCGACAATTTGCTTGTATCCCAGTTCGTTGATTGCTTCGAGGAGGGCAGAGGCGTAGCTGGGATGTAGTGTTGGGAGATTGAGGTCTCCTAATATCCAGTTGGGAATGTTGGGCTTGTGTGAGTTAGCTGCTAGGTCTAGAATGTAAGGCAGGTCGTCCGTGGAGGGTGAGGGCGCTCTGTAAATTAAATTGATGAGGCATTGTTCATTTGTGATGGTTAATACGTCCATGCTGTTTGAGCTTGTGGAGTCCACGGTGTGGAAATTTAGGTCATTCTTGGTAAGTATGAGAATGCCTCCTCCTCTCTTGCTCTCTCTATGTTGGGAATGGGCAGAGAAGTTGGGGGGTATGAGTTGGTTAAGGATTACATTATCCGCGTCAGATAACCAGGTTTCGGTTATCATGAGGACATCTAGATTATGAGAAGAAATTGTGTCAGTGATGACTGGCCATTTCTTGCGGATAGACCGTGCATTTATGAGAGCACAGTTTAAGTAACAGGGTTGAGGGGGTTCCTCTTGCTTATTTTTCTTTGGTTGTTGAAGGGCTATATGTATCAGGTGAGAATGGCGTGTGGGGGTCTCTATTCTTGAGTTGGGATAGGGAGATTCTGCCCTTCTTTTTCCATGACTCAGAAGTATTGGAATTTGGTGAGCCGTGTGATATAAGGCAAGGGCTTCGTTGAGCCAGCTTGTGAGAAGGAAGAGGCAGATCGCCAGGGTATTAAATGGTAGAGCCATTGGGGGTTTTGTTGAA
The DNA here is from genome assembly GCA_033557465.1 of Ichthyophis bannanicus. Taxonomy (NCBI): domain Eukaryota; kingdom Metazoa; phylum Chordata; class Amphibia; order Gymnophiona; family Ichthyophiidae; genus Ichthyophis; species Ichthyophis bannanicus. Next base: position 795,787,258 of record CM066036.1, read on the forward strand.
GTGGATGAGGTAACTTTCTGTGAGGGATTCTGTGATTCTGGTAATTCTGTGGTTCTGGTGCTTTCTGTGAGGCTACTGACCACAGTAATAATTGAAACAGCAGTGAAAATTGAATGGTACTGGCAACAGTAAAACTGAATGGAACAATGATAATTGAATGGTACTGGCGACAGTAAAATTAACTACAACAATGATAAATGGATCCTACTGGCAGCAGTAATAATTTAAGGTAACAGTGCTAATTGAATGGTACTGGCGACAGTAAAATTGAATGCAACAATGCTAGATGGATCTTACTGGCAACAGTAATAATGGATCTTAGTGGCAACAGTAATAATGGGTCTTACTGGCAACAGTAATAATGGATCTTACTGGCAACAGTAATAATGGATCTTACTGGCAACAGTAATAATGTTAGATGGATCTTACTGGCAGCAGTAATAATGGAAAGTAACAGTGATAGTTGAATGGTACAGGCAACGGTAAAATTGAATGTAACAATGATAAATGTATACTATTGGTAGCAGTATAAGTGAAAGCAATAGTAATAATACAATATAATAATTATTATGGTATGTTACTGAAAACAGTACTAGTATCTTTCTATATAGTGTAGCCGTTGGTATTGGTGAGCCTAGTCAACATTACAAGGTTGAGCAGGAGATGGAAAACAGAAAAGAAGAGAAATTATGCTGTATAGTACTATCGATCAGTGTAGTCTTCACATATGGGTATCGTCGGTACCGACGGAGCCTGCGCGGGAACGCTCCCTAGCGTCCAATAGGGAAGCTTTTGGGAGCATCCCACAGCGCCTGCGTGCTGCCTTCCCACCTTTCCCAACTGTCCCTCTCCAGTTCTTCGTTTTCCGCGGAGCCAACAGGTCGCACTTCTTGTCACCGCAGAAAAAAATCCCTTCTATTCTTCTTTTTTGTGGTCGCGTCTGCCTTCCCTCGATGCTACATTGGTACCGCCGGTTCGTCTTTCTTTTCTTCTAAAAAACAAAAAACAAAACAAAAAAACTTTCTTTCTGGAGTCTTTCCAGTAATTTTCTCTTCAGGTGCCACGCTTCATTTTCCTTCAAAATGTGCCACGCTCCCAAATTTTCCTTCAAAATGGAAAAACCTGCTTCGGGTTTTAAAAAGTGTTCTAAGTGTGGCGGTACCATCTCCGTTACCGACACCCATGAGTGGTGCCTCAAATGTTTAGGTCCTGACCACTCTATTTCAGAATGTGTTGCCTATGGGATGATGTCGAAAAGGAGCCGGCAAAACTGAGCTGCTAAACGTAGCATCCTTTTTCCCTCTGTTGCAGCCTCCGTGGCATCGACGTCTTCCAGGGCTTCGTCTTCCTCCCATGGATCTCAGGTAACTAAACATAAATCTAGCCGGTCTTCAAAGGGTAGATCCCCTCCTAGACATCGAGATGCCTCTGGCATTGCCCTTGAGGGACTTTCACCGGCAAAATTGCCCCAGCAGGAGGCTTCAGCTTCCAAAGCACTAGTGGGGCTCCAGGATGTTCTTGAGGCTTCAACCTCGGCAGAACTACTGGTGCCATGCTCTGGGGTGCCGACCGCTTCATCCGGTACCGATACCCAAGCATCGGCAGCGTCGATAGACCAGAGATTCTTGGCTATTGAATGCAGTCTGGCAGCTCTTCTCACAGCCTCGATGCCCCTGAAACCGCTTCAGACAATTCAACCGGTACCGGCACCGACTGCATCGACATCGGCAGGTATTCTACCGGGACCGAGTCCTGCGTGTCTATCCGGCATCGACAAGTCGGTACCGGACCACTCCGATGCTGACTTCGATCGGTACCGGTACCGTGCTTTGCAAGATCCCCCGGATCGGAGATACTTCGAATCCTCGGATGCGTCTGAAGACTCTAAAAGCTCTGCCAATACCAGAGTACTTCTTCCTTAGGATTCCTCTTCTCCTCAACATAGGATGTCTCCACCAGAGGATATGTCCTTTCAGGATTTTATCCGAGATGTGACCCGAGGTCTTTCCATCACAGTGGCTCCTGAAAAAGAGCCTAGGGCAAAGGAATTAGAAATCCTACAATACCCTAAAGCTCCCAAGGAGGCAGCTACCTTACCTATTCCTGAGATCTTGCATGATCTCATGTTAAGGATGTGGGAAACACCTCTAACCACATCTCTTCACTCTCAAAGACTCGACACCATGTATCGAGTTCCTCCTTGTCCTGGGTTTCAGAAGACTCAATTACCACACCATTCCATGGTGGTGGAATCAGCTATGAGAAGGATAAAGAGTGCAAAAAGGCATGCATCTAATCCTCCAGGACGTGAGTGTAGGACTCTTGGTGCCTTTGGACGTCGAACCTTCCAGGCTTCCATGCTTTCTGCTAGGATCAGTTCCTATATCTTATATATGGGAATGTTCCTTAAGGAGGTCACAGGAGATTTAGAGCTTATGAGCCCTCTTCTTCCTGCTGATAAGAGGCAAGATTACCTCACACTTGTCAAACATGCTCAGGATGTTTCCAAGTTTGTGAATTGTGCAGCCTTTGACTGCTTTGAGTGCATAAGCAGAACCTCTGCCATTGCCATAGGTGCACATAGGATTGCCTGGTTCCAGGCATCTGACTTGGAAATTTGGGTACAGGATAAACTAGGGAATATTCCTTGCACAGGAGAAAATCTCTTTGGCAAGAATTGGCAGGAAAAAGCTAATGAGATAGATGCTGACAATATCACTTTGGATAGATTGTCTAAATCTACAGCTGATCCTGCGAGGAAAAAATCCTCTAAGAAACCATTCTTCAGTAAGAAGAAGAAGTTTTATCCCTCCTATACCTAGCAGGGACATCGTTTTAGGTCAGTCTGCCCAAAAGGGACAGCAGCAACAACCTAGGCAAAGAAAGACAAAAGCAGCTAAGCCTCAACCGGCTCAGCAGACTCAGCATCCACAGGGGCTTTGACTCCTATCTAGAGAACTTTGCCTTCCTGGCCCTGAACGGCCCAGAGCCCTCCACCATCCCAGGAAGGTTATGTCATTTTGCCCCCAGATGGGGTCAGATAACAGCAGAAAATTGGACTCGTGTCTATTGTAAGAGAGGGGTACAAGCTTCATTTCCTCAGCATGCCCCCTCTTACAATGGTAAGACAGTTCAATTCTCAAACCTCTCTCAATGACCACTGTGCTCCTTGCTCAAGGGGCAATAGAAGAGGTACCCATTCCCCAATGGAGTATAGGGTTTTACTCCCCCTATTTCCTTATTCCAAAGAAAACAGGAGGACACGGACCCTTTTTAGACCTCAGAGAATTGAACAAATTCCCGTTCAAAGAGAAGTTCAAAATGATTTCTCTAGGAACTCTGCTGCCATACCTTCAGAGTCAGGATTGGCTTTGTTCTCTAGATCTCAAGGATGCGTACACTCATGTTCTCATCCATCCAACTCACCGAAAGTTCCTTTGCTTTCTGTTTCAAGGGAAGCACTACCAATACAGGGTTCTTCCCTTTGGCCTGGCCTCTGCACCAAGGGTGTTCACAAAATGCATGGCTGTGGTGGCAGCATTTCTCCACACCCTGGGAATATTCGTCTTCCCTTAATTAGGCGACTGGCTCATTCGAGCCCCTTCAGAGCCAGAGGCCAGGGTTGCTCTCTCTCGCACAATGCGCATCCTTCAGTATTTGGGACTTGTCATAAACTTCCCAAAATCCAACCTTGCTCCCACTCAGTCCCTAGAGTTTATAGGAGCTCTGCTGGATACCAGACAGAGAAGGGCCTACCTTCCACAGCCCCGCTGCCTTCGCATTGTGCAGTTAGCTTCCCAAGCAGTGCTAAAACCTCACCTTACTGCTCGGGAAATGTTACAATTGCTAGGCCACGTGGCATCCACCGTGCATGTGGTACCTTATGCTCGCCTCCATATGAGGGCAACCCAGTGGACTTCATCCACTCAGTGGACTCAGGCGTCAGGTTGCCTGTCAGACAAAATAGCAAACTCAGATCTCCTTATTTTGTCCCTCCAATGGTGGCAATCACCCCAAAACCTTTTGGTAAGGTCTCCTTTTCAGCAACCCCCACCCCAAGCCACTCTAACAACAGATGCTTCACAGGTGCAAGGTCTCTCTACCCAGGGTACCTGGATTCCACAGGAGGCCTATCTACACATCAGTCTCCTGGAACTCAGAGCAATCTTCTTTGCTCTTCGAGTATTCCACACCCAGCTCAGCTACAAGACAGTCCTAGTTCAAACGGACAATCAAGTAGCCATGTTCTATGTGAACAAGCAGGGCAGAACAGGCTCTCTGTCGCTCTGCAACGAAGCTTTGCGACTATGGACCCTCGCCAGAAAGCATCAGATTCATCTCCTTGCAGTGTATCTTCCAGTCATTCAAAACTCTTGGGCAGACAGACTCAGTCGAGTTCTGCTTCCACACGAATGGTCTCTCCATGCAGACCAGGTGGCCAAACATTTTCCAATTTGGGGAACCCCGGACATAGACCTCTTTGCAAGTCCGCTGAATGCCAATCTTCCCCGGTTCTGTTCCAGAATTCCGGCTCAGAGTTGTCAGGCCAGGGATGCTTTCCTCCTCCATTGGGGTCAGGACTTCCTTTATGCCTTTCCACCCATTCCCCTAATTCCCAAAATCCTGTTCAAGCTTCAGAGAGACAGAGGTCATATGATTCTCATAGCTCCACGTTGGCCACGGCAAATGTGGTACCCTCTGCTCCTACATCTCAAGTTCCGCCTCTGGAGTTAGGATCTGCTCTAAATCTCCTTTCTGAAGAGGACGGGATGCTGTGGCATCCCAATCTCCAGTCTCTGAATCTCAGGGCCTGGTTGCTGAAAGCCTAGAACTTCATGGTCCTAACCTTTCCCAGCAGGTAAAGGATATCCTTTATGCTTCCAGGAAGCCTTCCACAAGATGCTCTTATACATTTAAGTGGAAAAGGTTTACCATATGGTGCTCGCAGAAGGGTCTTAACCCTCTTGCGATACCTCTGGAATCATTACTGGAGTATCTCCTTCATTTATCAAATGCAGGGCTTAAGACCAATTCAGTGAGAGTTCATTTGAGTGCTATTGCAGCTTCTTTCAAGCCTCTAAATGGACAACCTATTTCCTCTCATCCTCTCATAGCGAGATTTATGAGAGGCCTTCTTTTAACTAAGCCTCCCATTAAGGCACCACCGGTGCCATGGGACTTTAAATCTGGTTCTTGGGCAGCTCATGAAACCGTCCTTTGAACTATTAGCCACTCACTACCTCTTTGAAGTTCCTTTCCTGGAAGGTCATCTTTCTTATTGCAATCACATCAGCACGTCGCATCAGTGAATTGCAAGCATTGGTGGCTGATCCTCCTTATAGAAGGTTCCATCATGATAAGGTACAGTAGTCCTTAAGACTCATCCACACTTTATGCCAAAGGTGGTGTCTCCTTTTCATTTAAACCAAGCGGTTTACCTTCCTGTATTCTTCCCAAGGCCTCATGCCTCAAATGCAGAAAGGAATCTTCATACTTTGGACTGTAAAAGGGCTTTGGCCTTTTACTTGCAAAGGACACAGCAACATAGAAAGTCCTCTCAACTCTTTGTTGCTTTTGATCCTAGTCATATGGGACTTCCAGTCTCCAAAAGAACACTGTCCAGCTGGATTGCACAGTGTATATCTTTTATCTATGAGAGTAAAAACCTTCCTCTTGAAGGCCATGTCACAGCTCACAATGTGAGAGCCATGGCAGCCTCTATGGCTCATCTTCACTCTGTGTCTATCGACGACATCTGTCGAGGAGCTACTTGGGCTTCGGTTCATACCTTCACAGCCCATTACTGCTTAGACAAGGACTCCCACCGGGATGCCTTGTTTGGTCAGGCTGTTCTTCAACACCTGTTCAATACTTAATCAACTCCTACCCACTATCCCTGGTAGGATGCCAGAGATCCATGGGGGGAGGTGGAGCCCTTTCACAAGGGCACATGCAGCTAGGGAGTCCCCATATGTGAAGACTACAATCCTGCTTGTTCCTGGAGATAGCATAGTTACTCACCTGTAAGAGGTGATCTCCGGGAACATCAGGAATTTAGTCTTCACAACCCACCCACCTCCCCTAGGAGTTGTATCTCTCTATCTCTCTCTCTTTCTCTCTTTCCCTCTCTCTTTGTCTCAACTTTAAACTCAACTGGAGAGGGACAGTTGGAAAAGGCAGGAAGGCAGCACGCAGGCGCTGTGGGATGCTTCCAAAAGCTTTCCTATTGGATGCTGGGGAGCATTCCCACGCAGGCTCCATCAGTACCGACGATACCCATATGTGAAGACTAAATTCCTGCTGTTTCTCCAGGACCAAGCAGGAAGTCAGTCCTCACATATGGGTGTCATCGGCGCCGATGAAGCCCCAGTGGAGCATTTCCCCAGCTTTCTATGAAAGCCTTTAGGAATGCAGGCACGCATGCACGGTTCCCTTCCCGCCTAAAGGTGCCATCTTACCTCAGTCTCTTTTTTTTTTCCGTGAAGCCCACCGGACGTGTGTCCGGTTTTCCCGGTTAAAATTAGATTTTTCAGCGATTTTTTGCTCTTTCTCTACCGGTTCGACGCAGGTTCCCCTCCCGCCGGGTTCGGTACACCGGTATCGAGCCCGATTCTTCTTTTTCGGTTTTTGCCCTTCGTGGCTGGCGTTCGCGCCCTTTTTTCTCTTTTTCCCTGGAAGGCCGGTCCTTTGACCTCGCGGGGACTCTTTTTTTCCCCGATGGCTTTCAGTGGTTTCAAGAAGTGTGATCGGTGTAAGAAACTAATGTCTCTCACCGACACACACGACTGCTGCCTTCGGTGCCTCGGCCCCGACCACGATCCTACGTCGTGCGGGGCCTGTGGAAAAATGTCTTCCAAGGCACTACGAAGTCGCCAGCAGCAAAAGGAAAAGCTTTTCTCGGACTCAGCCTCCGGCCGGGCCCGGACCTCATCTGAGGCCTCGACATCTCGGGATTCCGATCCCGAGCGCCGTCGAAGCTCCTCGGACAGGGGGTCCCCCGACCGGGAACGCAAGAGGAAGAAACGGCTCGCGAGGGTGTCGGAGGAGGAGGTCCCTGGCTCCTCGAGGGCCAGGTCTAAGACCCCCGACCGTCGCCCCAGGCCTATGGAACCGGAGAAGCCTGCCAAAGTTCCTCGTGTGGAGCTGGAGTCTGCTGGACACGTAAACCCCGTAGTCCTCGTGGACTCTCCTCCCAGGGAGCCGACGTCGGGCCCGGCGCCGCCGGGGCCCGAGTCGGTGGCTGCTGCGTCTCCCGAGCTGAGTCTCAGGATGACAGCCTTGGAGAGCAGAATGTCTGCCTTCATGGAGCAGCAGTGGGCACTGATGGCCAGCCTGTCTGGCGCATCTGCCCCGACCACCGGGACATTGATGTCGAAGTCGACCCCAGAAACCGAGCCAATACTCGGGTCCATCGTGGCTCGGAGTCGACCTCGGTCGCGGTCTCCCTCGACCTCCCGTTCGGGACTGAGGGCATCGACGCCGGTGCTTCCGGCGTCGGGGCGGGTGCTCCAGGGCCCCGCGGGGTCGGACCCCGACTCTTCCTCAGACGAGTCAGCTTGGGAGATGGAGGAGGAGGAGTCTCCTGATACCTTTAAGACTCGGTGCGTCCCTTCGGACTTACCGCAGTCTGAGCCCCGGAGTAGGTCTCCCCCGGAGGACACCCGGTTCTCGGAGTTCGTCCGGGATATGGCCACTGCCTTGGCTATTCCGGCGGATCCCGAGGAAGAGCTCGAGGCGCTGCAGTATGACTCTCCTCCGAAGGAGGCCTTTACTGTCCCGGTTCCTCTGATGCTGGAACGGCTCCTCTTCCGTATGTGGGAGGCACCGGCCTCGGCGCCGGTTCTTAGCAAGCGAGTCGATTCGATCTATCGACTCTGGAAGAGCCATTCCATGGCATCTGGAAGAGCCATTCCATGGTTGTGGAATCGGCCATGCATCGTCTGAAGAGTCAGAAGATGCACTCCGCGGTGCCTCCTGGCAGGGAGGCCCGAAACCTCAATGGCGTCGGTAGAAAGTGCTTTCACGGCTCGATGCTCGCTTGCCGTGTCCAGTCTTACCAGCTGTACATGGGCATATACTTGCGGGATCTGGCCAAGGAGTTGGCCGGGTTCTCTGCTGGTCTCTCCGGGGAACCCTTGCAGAGATTTAAGTCCTTGTCCTCGGGGATTCGGGACTGCTCGAAGTTCATGTCCTGTGCTGCCTACGATGGCTTCGAGGCTTCGGCTCGAGTTGCGGCAGCTGGCATCGCGGCTCAACGCCAGGCATGGCTGCAGTCATCGGACCTCGAGCCATGGGTTCAGGACAAGTTGGTTGATGTCCCTTGCCGAGGTGAAAACCTTTTTGGCCAGCCCATGACCGAGAAGGCCGCTCAGCTCGAGACCGAGCACCTCACTCGGACAAGGCTGTCGAGGAAGACCTCTGCCCCTTCTCATAAAAAGAAGGGCTCGGGTAAAAAGCCCTTTTACCCGAGGAAGGGCACTGCCTACAAACAGTACCCTCAATATCAGGCTGCCCAAGCTGCCCCCCCAGGGTCAGCAAGCCAAGGGCCAGGGTAATGGGCCCCGTAGGCAGAGGACCCCCAAGCCTCAGGCCCCTGCTACCACTCAGCAGGGTGGGGTTTTTTGACTCCTTGAGCATAGCCTCTCCTCCACTGCTCTCCCAACCCTGCACAGGAGGTCGTCTCGCCCTCTTTGCCCACCAGTGGCCCCTTATCACCGGGGACAGTTGGGTTCTGGAGATAGTCCACAAGGGCTATGCCCTCCATTTTCACCAACTGCCACCCCCATACTTTCCAGGGGAGCCTCCAAGGCCTCCTCTGCACACAGACCTTCTCCGTCTGGAGCTTCAGGGTCTGTTGGTGGACAGAGCGGTGGAGCCTGTGCCTCCCCACTTGCAAGGTCACGGATTCTACTCCAAGTATTTCCTGGTGCCCAAAAGGACCGGTGGCCTTCGTCCCATTCTGGACCTCAGGAACCTCAACAAGTTCCTGGTGAAAGAAAAGTTCAAGATGCTTACTCTTGGAACCCTTCTGCCCTACCTCCAGCAGGGAGATTGGCTATGCTCCTTAGATCTAAAGGATGCGTACACGCACATCCTCATTCATCCAGACCACAGAAAGTACCTCATGTTCATCGTGGGAGGAAACCATTATCAGTAGAGTGCTGCCTTTCGGCCTCACCTCCGCCCCCAGAGTCTTTACAAAGTGCTTAGCAGTGGTGGCGGCCTACCTGAGAAATCAGGGCATCTTTGTCTTCCCCTATCTGGACGACTGGCTCATCAGGGGTCAGACAGGTCAGGAGGCCAATCGAGCCACCCTCAGGACCATTGCTCTTCTACAACGCCTGGGGTTTGTCATAAACTTCGCAAAGTCCACTTTGCTCCCTTCCCAGAACTTGGAGTTCATAGGGGCGAGACTGGACTCTCTCCTGGCAAAGGCATTCTTGCCAGAAAACAGAGCCCAAAGGTTGATGGCCTTGGCAAGTCAATTTCTCAGCAGGTCCCTGGTCTCCGCCAGACTCTGCCTGAGACTTCTAGGCCACATGGCTTCGACAGTGCATGTGACCCCCAATGCCAGGCTCCATATGAGGCCTGCACAATGGTGACTTTGAACTCACTGGTCCCAGGCCACAGGCAGCCTCAGAGACAGGATAAGGGTGTCCAGACCATTTCTGCACTCCCTCAACTGGTGGCTACACCCACCCAATCTGCTGAAAGGGGTGCCCTTTCAGATTCCAGGTTTCACAGTGGTGCTAACCACAGATGCCTCCCTGCAAGGCTGGGGAGTGCATTGTCTAGGCAAGTGCACCCAGGGACTCTGGTCTCCCTGGGAAGCTGCACAGCAGATCAATCTCCTCGAACTCAGAGCTATTCGCTTAGCACTCAAAGCTTTCACTCCTACCCTGACTCACCAGTCTGTCCTGATCCAGACAGACAACCAAGTTGCCATGTTTTATGTGAACAAACAGGGCGGAACCGGGTCCAGGATCCTTTGTTGGGAGGCCCAGGACCTGTGTTCTTTTGCCCTCAAGCACAACATGCTCCTCAAGGCTGTGTACCTTCCAGGCCAGGACAACTACCTGGCAGACAGGTTAAGCAGGATTCTGCAGCCCCACGAGTTGCAGCTGCATCCTTCGGTAGTTCAGAAGATCTTTCTCAAATGGGGTCTTCCTTTGATGGATCTTTTTGCCAGCCCACTGAACAAGCAACTGCCAAAGTTCTGCTCCAGGCAACTGCATCCTCTGCGGATAGCAGCGGATGCTTTTCTGATATCTTGGTCTCAGGGCCTCGTCTATGCGTTTCCTCCCACGCCCTTGGTGGCCCGAACCCTATTCAAGATTCTTCAGGACAAGGCCTCGGTCCTGCTGGTAGCTCCCAGATGGCCGAGACAGCCTTGGTTTCCTCTTCTACTTCAACTGGCGGTGGATCCTCCACTACCTCTGGGGTTGCAACCCGACCTTCTCACACAAGACCAGGGTTCCCTTCTGCACCCCAATCTCAAGTCTCTCAATTTGATGGCCTGGAGGCTGCAAGGGTAGTTTTGGCTCCCTGGGGCCTACCTCAGGAAGTTGAGGAGGTTGTCCTAGCCTCTAGGAAACAGTCCACAAGGAAAACCTATGCTCTCAAGTGGAAGAGGTTTTCTGTGTGGTGTCACCTACGTACAGAGGATCCTTTCTCCTGTACTGTGCCAGTGGTGCTTAGTATTTACTGCACTTATCCAATCAGGGACTTAAGTCCAATTCTGTTCGGGTCCACCTCTCAGCTCTAGCAGCTCACCACTCCTTGGTAGAGGGGCAGTCTCTATCTGGTCACCCCTTGGTGTCCCGCTTTCTCAGGGGCTTGCTTTTGCTCAAGCCTCCCATCCGTCCTCCTGCCCCTGAGTGGGAGCTGAATGTGGTCTTGCAGCAGCTGACTCGCCCACCTTTTGAGCCGATGGCTACTTGTCCACTACGCTTCCTCTCCTGGAAGACACTCTTCCTCATAGCCCTTACCTCGGCTAGGCGAGTAAGTGAGCTTCAAGCCCTGGTCTGTGACACACCAGGATTTACAGGAACAGGGTAGTCCTCAGGACTCATCCAAAGTTCCTCCCTAAGGTTGTCTCCTCTTTCCACCTCAATCAGGAGGTGGTTCTTCCAACATTCTTCCCTAGGCCTCATGCTAGCCAGGCTGAAGCAGTCCTGCATACCCTGGACTGTAGGAGGGCCTTATCCTTCTACCTTGACCGTACGCAGGGGCATAGAAGGGCTACTCAGCTCTTCGTATCCTTTGACCCCAATAAGTTGGGGTTAGCTGTGTCCAAGCGTACCTTGTCCATCTGGGTGGCTGACTGTATCACCTGGGCTTATAAGGCGGCTGACCTTCCTTTGCAGGGTAGGGTCACGGCCCATCGTGTCAGGGCAATGGCTGCCTCAGTGGCTCATCTCCGCTCTGTGCCCTTGGTAGACATCTGCAGGGCTGCAACTTGGTCTTCAAGCCAGACTTTTGCAGCCCATTACTGCCTGGAGAGGGACAGTGCTTTTGGCCAGGCAGTACTCCGGAATCTCTTTGAGGTTTAGGCAACTCCTGCCCTCCTGCCCTCTGTTGGGCTACCGGTGGAGGTTGTGTCCTTGAAAAGCCTTTCTTTGCTGCTGAGACTAGAGGGAGTACTCTTGTTCAGCCTGGGTTCCTCGGTAGCCCAGAGCTAGGGAGTCACCCATATGTGAGGACTGACTTCCTGCTTGGTCCTGGAGAAAGAGTAGTTACTCACCTGTAACAGGTGTTCTCCAGGAGCAGCAGGAATCAGTCCTCACAACCCTCCCTCCTCCCCTTGGAGTTGCAGTTGTACATAGTTTATTTTTTCATTTTTGTGTGCTGTTCTTAGCTATGTCATTTGACTGGGGTAAGATGGCACCTTTAGGCGGGAAGGGAACCGCGCATACGTGCCTGCATTCCTAAAGGCTTTCATAGAAAGCTGGGGAAATGCTCCGCTGGGGCTTCATTGGCGCCAATGACACCCATATGTGAGGACTGATTCCTGCTGCTCCTGGAGAACACCTGTTACAGGTGAGTAACTACTCTTTTCGGAGATCACCTGTTACAAGTGAGTAACCATGCTTTATTTCAGCAGCCACTTCTTTGGAGAACCAAATAAGTTTTCTTCCACTCTTGTTTTTATTTACTTTCCTTACATATTTATCTGTTGTCCCTTTTATTGCCACCTTTAGTTTATCCCATTGCAATTCCACTTCCCTTATCTCCTCCCACCCTGCCAGCTCCTCCTTCAGGTATTTGGCCATTTTACTGACGTCAGTGTTTTTGAAGTTTAGGACTTTGAGCTTGCTATGATTGGACTGCACCTTGGCTTTTATCTCAAACCACACTGTGTGATGATCGCTGCCTCTCAAGGGGCACCCACCCGGACATTCGACACGCAATCACCGTTGGTGAGCACTAAATCCAGCAATATCAGTCACTGATAAACATGACTGGTGTTTAAAATGTTTGAGTCCAGACCATTTACCGACTTATAGTCCTTTGTGTCAACAAATGACAAAAAGAGGCCCAAAGAACAGAGCCCAACAGTATGCCCCGGACTCGATATCAGTGGCTTCCACATCATCGAGGACGTCGGCCGCCTCTCTTTGTTCTCAGGTCTCTTCAAAGTCCAAACATAAGACTAAGTCATCGGCATCGAAAATCGATACCGATCCTCAAGGTAAGTCCCTTCACGTCTTCGAGATTCACCTAAAAGTTCATACAATGCAGACAGGCCTGTCAAACAGCCCCAGTGGGAGGACCAGTCCTCCAAAGCACGAGGGGCTTCAGGACGCTCCCAAGGTCTCAATCTCTGGAGAACTACTAGTTCCATGCTTTGGGACGGTGGCTCAGAGCCCTGTGCAGTATTCCACCCAGGCATTGGCCTTCTCCCTCGACCAGTGCATCTTGGCTATCGAGAGGAGTTTGGCAGCACTCCTGGCAGCCTCTGTACTGTAGGTATCAACAGCTGCAGCTGTGCAGGCTTCAGCATCTAGCCCATGGCTGATACCTCTGGGGCCAGTTGAACCTCAGACCAGCATCGGGGGATCCTTTCTCTCTGATGCCCCTTTTGGAACCGACAGATATCATTGGTGCCCAACAAGTTCCCACTGCTGCACCGACTGATCATTGCTATTGCTATCGATATCGAGCCTCGACATCGGCATGAGACTTTCGATGCTTTAACTTTCTGGGAGAATCGGACTCTACCTCCTCCAATTCTGATGCATCAGAGGACTCCAGGGTAACCCGGGATCTCCCTTCCGATCCGTCCCCTCCTCATGGTGTGTCGTCGGTCCCCGCCAGAGGTCATGTTTTTTCAAGACTTCATTCGGGACATGGCAGCAGGCCTGCAGATTACCGAGGCATCGGAGATAGAACGGAGGGCAGAGGAATTGGAAATTCTCCAATACCCTTCGGCCCCCAAAGAGTTCACCATATTACTGGTGCATCTCATCCTGCAGGATCTAATGCTACGTACCTGTATATGGGAGGTCCTACTAACGGTTCACCTGTCAGCAAACTATTCGATACCATGTACGAGTTCCACCATTTATTTATTTATTTATTACAGTTTCTTATATACCGCGCTATTTAGAATCAGCGCGGTTTACATCATAACAAAACGCGACCATAACGACAAACTGTCAGGTTTTACATTGAACAGGAGTACAAACTTGGATAACTGGGTTAACTATATACATAAACTATTTACACTGCAGTGTGAGGGCCTTTCTAGATTGGGTCATTTCTTGGAGGGGATATCTAGTTCAGTTGCTGTCTGGGAAATATTGGCAGAAAAGGTATGTTTTGAGAGCCTTTCTGAACTGATATAGATTGGTAATGGCTCTAATGTCAGGGGGTAGGCTGTTCCAGCATTTTGGTACATAAAAACTGAATGCCCTGTTTGTGGTGTTCGTGTTGGACTTTGTTGAAGCCTTTGGTATTGCTAGCAGGTTTACAGCTGATGATCTTCTTGCTCTGTTGGGGGGGACCATGTGGATTAGATTCATGAGTGAGAGGGATGAGGTGCCTTTGATTGCCTTAAATGCTAATACAAGGGATTTGAAGGTGATTCTCCCGTGAATTGGTAGCCAGTGTAGCTGTTTGAGAATAGGAGTCACGTGGTCGTTTCTGGATGCACCGTAGAGGACCCTAGCTGCGGCATTCATGGCCAACTGTAAGGGGGTTAGTGTGGATTGGGGGAGACCTTGTAGGATGGCATTTGCAAAGTCAAAATGCGGCAGGATCAGCGCTTGATATATGGTACGGAAATCGTCTGGGTCCAGCAGGGAGCGTAGGTGTTTGAGGGAACGGATTTTGAAGTAGATGGCTTTGACTACGCTGCTTATGTGGCGTCTCATGTCTAGATGTTGGTCCAGTGTAACTCCCAAATATTTTATTGCATCTTTAGTTTGCAAATCAGCTTCCTTGACACTGACGTGGGATGGGGGCGTAAAATTGGAGTCTCTGGAGATGAAAAGGACCTCTGTTTTTTTATGCTGGATACGTAGGTTCTGTGTCTGGAGCCATGTTGAAACTGCATTGAAACAATCTGTGAGTGGGGTCAGGTCCATGTGGGTTGTGGAGAAAGGCATGTATAAAAGAATGTCATCTGCATATATCATGCAGTTTACGTTGAATGATCTTATGATATTGCATATGGGCTGCATGTAGATATTGAAGAGTAAGGAGGATAATGAGGATCCTTGAGGTACCCCTTGTTTTTGATGGAAGTGGCTAGACTCTTCTGATCCAGACTTCACATATTGCCATCTATCGTCCAGATAAGACTTGCACCATTTTAGTGCCTTGTTGCAGACACCCTTTTCTTTTAGTCTTCCCAGGAGGATTTCGTGACTCACGGAGTCAAAAGCCGCGGCGATGTCTAGGAAAATGAGGACAAAACCTTGATGGATGTTGTCAATTCCTGTGATGATATTGTTGATTAGACCAGTGAGTAGTGTCTCAACCCCATGATGTTCTCTGAACCCATGTTGGCAGTTATCTAAGGGAGCAACAGAGTCTATGTGATCTTGAATTTGCCGTTGTGCTTCCTTCTCAATTATTTTGGCTAAGATGGGGATGCTAGCTATTGGTCGATAGGAGTCCACCCTTTGGGGGTCCAGTTTGGGGTTTTTCAGTAATGGTCTAATGGAAGTCTGTTTGAGTGAAGTGGGAAAATAACCTGTTGTAAAGGAGAGTTTCATTATATTTGCGATGACAGGACTGAGCACATCACGTAGTTCCTTGATCCAAAAAGCTGGACATGGGTCGGTCTGTGCAGTGGAGGTGTTGAGTGATGCTATGGTGTTCTCAATACATTTATTGGATGGTGTGGAAAGAAAGTTAAGTGGAGAGAGGTCCGCCGGTTCTTGATATTGGACTGCTGTGACCTTGTTAGTTTGTACAATCTTGGATTGCAGATAATCAGCGAATTCTTGTGGGTGTATGTTGATGTGTTGCTCGGGTGATGGTTCCTTTGAGAGGGATTTGACCAAATTGAAGAGGTCACGAGGTTTATTCAATGACCTCTTTAGGGTGTCAGTGTGATATTGTCTCATTCTTATAGAGATTGTTCCTCGATGTATTGCAAGGTGGGTTAGGTATGCGGTCTGATCTTCCGGTGAGCGTGATCGGCGCCATCGGCGTTCGAGTCTACGTAGTTGCATGAGGGAAGCGCGTAGGTCAGGAGAGAACCATGGGGCGGATTTTCTTTTCGCTCTTGCTGTATTTTTAGGGTTTGGGTGTTATGAGATGGCAAGCAGGCTGGAATTCCAGTGAGAGATTAGTTCATCAAGGTCAGGTGTTGTTTTGTTGATGAGTGATGGGGTCTCCGAAAGGATGAGTTCCCTATCGAAGGGGCGGAAGCATCTAGTGGAAGTTCGAGAGGTGATGTTCGTGGGTTGGCTTCTGTTCAGCTGGTCATTGTTGCTGGGAATCTGGATAATGATCAATTTGTGGTCGGACCAGGGTACATCCACGACTGATGTTGGCAGATTGTGGCTTTTGTCCTTGACTGGATGTGGCATAAAAACCAAGTCCAGAATGTTCCCTTTTGTATGTGTGGGTTCATTTATGATTTGTTTGAGACCCAGGTCCTTCATTGCATCAAGGAACGCATTTGCGTGGTTTTGGTGTAGCGATGGGAGATTGAAATCACCCATTATCCAATTTGGTTTGTTGGGAGTGCGGGTGTTAGCTGCAAGGTCAATGATGGTTGGAAGGTCAACTGGGGAAGTAGATGGTGTTCTATATAACAGGGTAAGGGAGAATTGTTGGTTAGCAACAGAGAGAGTGTCCAGGCTGTTTGTGCTAGAAGAGTCCACAATCTGGAAGTTGAGGTCTGATTTGGAGATTATGAGCACCCCTCCTCCTTTTTTGTTTTCCCTATGTTTCGTGTGTATGGAAAAATTGGGGGGAAGTAGTTGATTGAGGAGGACGTTGTCTTCTGGTGATAGCCATGTTTCTGTGATCATGAGGATCTCAAGGTCATAGAAGGAGATTGTGTCAAGGACCACAGGCCATTTTTTGCGGATGGAACGTGCGTTAATGATGGCACATTTTAGGGGTCGGCATCTACAAGGTTTTTCCTGGTTGGGTGTATTGGATAGCTGGAGTGCTACATGTATCAGGTGGGAGTGGCGTGGGTAGGTGTTACTTTCTGTGTTGAAGTAAGGGGGACTATTCCATGCCCTGGCTTCCAAAAGTCTCAACTATTACACACTCCATGGTGGTGGAATTGGTAATGCGTCGCACCAAGAGTTCTAAAAATCATTCTTCCATGCCTCCAGGCCAGGGCTCCAGAACTCTCGATGCCTTTGGCCTTTGGTGTTTTCGATCATGCATGCTCACTTCTAGGATTACTTCCTACATGCTCTACTGTATATGGGCATGTATCTCGGGGATATCTCTAGGGATCTAGAGAACTTTGCCCCTATTCTTCCTGATGACAAACGTGATGCATTCCGGGCCTTAATCAGGCAAAATCAGAATACATCCAAATTTCATACCAGAGCATCTTTCGATGCCTTTGAGTCATCCAGCAGAGCTTCAGCAGTCTGCATCGGTGCTCACAGAATGGCCTGGCTCCAGGCTTCTGACCTTGAGCAGTGGGTTCAGAATAAATTAGTCATCATCCTCTGCTATGGGGAGAACCTCTTTGGAAAAGGTTGGAGAGAGAAGGCCGGAGAGATTGAGACACATGATCTCACTCTCAATGCCTCTCCAGAAAAACATCAGACCGCTCTAGGAGAGAGACTTTTCTTTTTCTTTTTATGAATTTTACCCCAAAAAACAAGTGCATACAAACATTACCTGTGGAAAACAAGAATGCTGAGTGAAATAACAATAAAAGGTAAATAACAATCCATCCAGGAGTTACAAAAGAAGAAATAAAATTTAAACCTTCAGCATCCTACCCCAGCCCACAATACAGGGAGTATTCCATAAGGAAACAAATTATATAATCAAACTTGAAGGAAAAAGAAACAGCTTCTTCGTAGTCAATATCATTCTACCACAGTAGGTTCTACACTAGGAGAATTAGGAACTGGATAGGCATTTAAGAAGGACAAAAGCTTGAAGGAATACAGAAAAACATAAGCATTAGACATATTTTTCACTAAACATTTGCATGGATACTTAATAAAAGAACAGAGCACCCAGCTGGGAGATCCTCGGCCTAAGGAGAAGAAACCCCGTCCTTTGGCATTGGGTCTCCCGAGCCAAGTCAGGAGAAAGACTAATCCAAAGAAGTCTTTCTATCCTACTATCCCACTTTTCTTGCTAAGAAGAAAAGATATTATACTTCTTATCCACCTGCAGCTGCTTTCCAACTTCAGCAGCAACAGCAGTGACAGCAGGGCCCTCGCCAATCCAAAAAGCCTAAGACGCCTAAGCCACAACCAGCTGCACAGCCACAGCCAGCACCTGGTTTTTGACTCCTTCCCAGACAGCATAGCTACTCTGCCTCTACAGAGTCCCCACCCCTACGCATAGCAGACAGACTCTGTTCCTATGCCCACAAGTGGCACCTCATCATATCAGAGCAGTGGACTCTCAACATAGTCCAAAGGGGCTATCTGCTTAATTTCCAAAGCTTACCCCACCACCTCCACAAGAGATCATCCTGCAAACCCCTTGCAGACAAATCTCTTATCAGTCAAGGTGGCCACTCTGTTAGCTCAGGGGGCCATGGAAAGAGTTCCGCCCACCCAAGAGGATAGGGACTTCTACTCTAGTCCTAGTCCCACAGGTGCTCCTTGTGGTCTTGGGCAAGCTACTTAACCCTCCATTGCCCATGTTCCCTGTAAAATAGTTATCTCCAAGTTATAATGCCCTGTTCAATGTAATTTCAGTTTGTTTAATGTAAACCGCCTTGATGATATGAAAGGCGGTATATAAGAAATGTTAAATAAATAAATACTCTCCTTACTTTCTTATCCCCAAGAAGTCAGGAGAGTTCAGGCCCATTCTAGATCTAAGGAGCCTAAACAAATTCTTCATTCAAGAAAAATTCAAAATGATTTCCCTTGGTACACTCCTGCTGTACCTTCAGAGAAACGACTGGCTATGTTTTCTAGACCTCAAGGAAGCATATACACATTTGCTGATCCACCCTCAACACAGACAGTATCTGCATTTTCGGTTCCAGCAACTCACTACCTATATCGCGTGTTCCCTTCAGGTTAACCTCCGTACCCTGAGTGTTCACAAAATTCATGGCAGTGGTTGTCATCTACCTTCGTACTTTACGGGTCTTTGTCTTCCCCTACTTAGACAACTGGCTAATCACTGTGCTCTAAGATCTGGGATTCATCCTAAACTTTCCAAAATCACACCTGGTTCCAACCCAGTGGCTCAAATTCATCAGAGCACATCTGGATACTTGTCAGGCTCGAGCTTTCCTTCCACAGGACCGTTCTGCCTGTCTCATCAAGCTGGCCACCAGTATAAGGGGTCACAGTGCTGTGAGAGCTTGAGAAATGCTGCGCCTTCTGGGGCACATGGCCTCCACAGTCCATATCATCCCCTATGCCTTTCTGCAGGCACATGCGGCATACCCAATGGAGTCTGTCATCTAAATGAACCTGAGCAACCAGGCATCTCTCAGACAAGATCTGCATCACCCCTCCGCTTGTCAAATCCCTTCAGTGGTGGTGCTCCCTTCAAAACCTACTCAGAGGGTCACCTTTTGAGATGCCCCTACCTCAATGCACCCTGACAATGGATGCTTCCAAACTCGGGTGGGGAGCACATCTGGACACAACAGGAATCTCAGTTGCAGATCAACCTCCTGGAGCTAATGCTCTCATGAATGCCCTTCAGTTTTTCAACCCCAACCTTTGGTCAAACAGATCTTAGTCTGAAAATACAACCAGGTGGCCATGTTCTATGTGAACTTGTAGGGGGAATGAGTTCCTGTCCCCTCTGCTGGGAAGCCCTTCATCTCTGGTTCTTCTCCATTGCACACCACATCCATTTCAGGGAGGTGTATCTCTTTGGTGAACTCAATCTCATTGCAGAGAGACTCAGCCATATCCTACATCCACACGAGTGGATTTGAAATCCAGAAACAGCATTTTAGATATTCCATATGTGGGAAACCCCAGAATAGATCTGTTCGCCACCCAGGAGAATGCACAACTTCCACTGTTTTGCTCGAGGCTTCCTCCCTGGCACAGCCTGGCAATGGATGCCTTCCTTCTCCACTGGGGAACGGGCCTGCTATATGCATTCCCACCCATCCCCTTAATACCCAAGACCCTGTTCCAGCTGCAGGCCAATGGGCTCCATGATCATAATGGCCCCGTCAGCCATGGTTTCTTCTGGTGTAGACTCCACCTCTCAGCCTGGGACATGCGCCCAACCACCTCTCAGGATCATGGGATGCTTCTCCATCCCAATCTACAAGCCCTCCATATCACAGTGTGGCTGCTGAAAGCATAATCTTTGCTGACCTTGACCTTCCACAACAGGTCAAAGACATTCTACTTGCATCTCGCAAGCTGTCTACCAGACATTCTTATGCATTCAGATGGCAAAGGTTCACTCTCTGGTGTATCCTGAAACATATTGACCCCTCTGCCTGCCCAGTGGAATTCCTTTTACAATATCTCCTCCACTTGTCCTCGGCAGGTCTCAAGACTAACTCAGAGTTCATCTGAGTGCCATCTCAGCCTATCATAGGCTGGTGAACAGGCATCCTGTTTCTTTGCACCCCTTGGTGCAATGATTTATGCTGGGTCTTCTGCTGTCCAAGCCACGATCAAACCACCACCGGTAGCCTGTGCTCAACATGGTTCTAGGGCAACTTCTTAAGCCTTCTTTTGAACCTTTAGTCACCATTTCTTTAAAGTTCTTGTCTTGGAAGGTAATCTTCCTCATTGCCCTCACCTCAGCTTGCCGCATCAGTGAACTGCAGGTTTTAGTGTAGAATCTTCCATACACCCAATTCTACCATGACAAGGTGGTTCTCTGTACTCATCCACACTTCCTTCCGAAAGTGGTCTCACCCTTCCACCTACTTTAGATTTCAAGCGCACATTGGCTTTCTACTTGGACAGAATCAAGAATCACAGGAAATCCTCTCAATTATTCATTTCCTTTTATACAAGTCACCTTGGACTGCCAGTAATGAAGTACACCCTATCCAACTGGATTGTGGACTGCATTTCTTTTGGCTACCCTCAAGCGGGACTCTCCCTTTGAGGGTCACGTCACCACTCACAGCAGCCTCAGTTACTAGCCTTCATTCCGTCTCCATTGATGAAATCTGTTGAGCAGCTAATTGGTCCTCCATTCATGCCTTCACTGCACACTACTGCCTAGACAGGGACTTCTGTCGGGATGCTGTCTTTGGCCAGGCTGTCCTCCAGCACCTTTTTATTTATTTATTTATTTGGGTTTATATACCATGCTACTTTATATCAGTGCGGTTTACAGTATAACAACTTAATACATAGAACAGGTTTACATTGAACTGGTTTACAATGAACAGTAACATAACTAAGCTGAACAATTAGAACAAAACCACAGTACTTTTTGGGACTTAACTGCAACTCCTACCCTCTGTCCCGGACTTCTCCTGGCACCAGGCTTCCCTGTGATGCTTTTGCCAATTGCAGTCTAATCCAATGGGGCCATTTTGTATCCACATCTACTCGGCTCTATTCTTTAGCCTCAGGGATACCACTGCTACCACTTCCAGTCTGATATTTGGGAGCTAGTGAGTCCCATATGTGAAGACTTCATTCCTGCTTGTTCCTGGAAATAACATTGTTACTCACCTGTAACAGTTGTTCCCTGGGAACAGTAGGAATCAGTCTTCACAACCCGCCCTCCTCCCCTAGGAGTTGTAGTGTATTCTCTTTTTTTCTCTGTTTCTCAGCTACAAACTCAGCTGAGGAGAGGACTTGGGAAGGCAGATGCTCCCAAAGGCTTTCCAATTGGATGCTGGGGAGCGTTCCTGCGTGGACTCCATCTGTGCTGACGATACCCATATGTGAAGACTGATTTCTGCTGTGCCCAGAAATCACCTGTTACAATTGAGTAACTATGCTGTATTTCATATTGTCCTGCTAGACCAGTTCAGACAAGTGGGTTGTGTTCCCCTACCAGCAGATTGGTGAAGACAGAAAACCAATCAAAAGCCCAGACTTCAATGACATCACTCCTATGTCTCTATTCACCTCTGCCACCAGAAGTCCCTTCAGTACAGTATTTCTTTGTCTCTGGCAGATGGTGGATGGATTTTCGCCCCTCTAAAGAAAATCTGAAGGAGTGAGAGGAAAAGATTGATTTAAAAAATGCTTGTGATCGACCATTTTGAGGGTGACTCTCTTACTTGAACGTGACATAAGAGGCTCCACTAGACTGCGGTCTTTTCAGTAGCCATAGGAGGAGGGAAAATTGGTTCAGCTCCACACTCTTACCCTGGATAAGAGCCTATTTAGCAGCCAGAAAATTGGAAGGATGGAAGAATTCAGCAGCCTCACACATCTCAACGCCCTATTCCCCCTCCTCTGCTCCTCCTGCTCTCTCCCGAAGATTGCAGAAGGCTCTCAGAGGAGTCTGCCTGCCAGCCACTTTAAATGCAGTGTTGCAAAGCCAGCCAGTGAAACAGTTTCGGAGGACTAGAGCTGAGCCCGGCACGGATCCTTTGCTGGAGGCCCTGTAGGGATTATTAGTAGCGCAAAAGATAAGTTAGGTAGGCTCTCAGTTATGTCTAGAGGAAATTGGCTACTGATACCCAGCCCGAATTAGAGCTACGTCTCTCAGAATTTGTGTAATAATTCTGAATTGTCCTATTGTGGTCCAAGCAGCTGTTTATGCTGAGGTTTGTGGCTAGAGAATTATTGTCTGTTGAGATGGGTTTGGAACCCACATTATGGGATCTCTGAATGAGTTACGTCTGCCAGAATTAGAGTAATTCTTCAGCAGCTATTTCTGTGTTTGTTCTTACAGACAGTCTCAGCTATTAATTAATGATGGTTCTCACTGGTGTAGACTTGCAGGGGTACCAGCCCTACATCTCCCCCCCCCCTTGTAAGATGGAGTATTCTACCAAGTATATAAGAAAATAAAATAAATAAATATATAAATATATAAGAAATATATATAATATATAAGAATATATGTAATATATATAATATATAATAATATATAATATATATAATATATTTCTTATATATAAATATATAAGAAAATAAAATAAATAAATAAATAAATAAGTAGTACACTCCATCGTACAAAACCTAACTAGCCGTAGTACTGTGCAGGTCAGAACCAAATGACAAATGGTTGACTAAAGCATAATAAGTGGATAATACTTCAAGCACAATATGCATGAAAGCAATACTGCATGAGGAATAATACTGTGAATACACTCGAGCAATAAAAGAAGTTAAAATAAAATGACATAGGTACAATCAAGTCAATGCAATCAATATAATGCGTGTTAACTTCAAACTCAAGAATATATAGTGTACCTTAACCGAAAAGGTATATCGGTAATGCAATATAATGTGTTAGTGTAACACCAAAGTGAACTCTCAAATGTAATGATAAGCAATGTGTAAACGTGTTAGTAAAATAAACACATGCTATCTATGATAAAAGACATCTCAATTAAGAGTAATGGATAACTTGAAAAGAAAATGGTGACACTATTCAAAAGTGTGACGTTCCAGCAAATCCTGCAGACGCATGGCAGGTAGCGGAGGTGCAGGACGCATAGAGCGACGAAGAGTAAGAATCTGTCTCTGTTGATACAAAGAAATAAGGAACTGGAGCACCAACAGAGAGAAAATACCAGGCACAATGGCATGTGACATAAAATCAGTTTGTAAAATGTCCACATCACGTGAATCAAAGTTGTAATCAGCAATTGCAAGGTTTTCTTGGTCAATAGACAGTTCAACTGTGTGAGAGTCCTTATAGTCCAGAAGATAGTTCAAGGCTTCAGTGAAGTTAATCTCAGGACCACGAAACACATCCAGCATCTGGATCTGGAGTGGCTCAATGTGAGTTCAGGTTATTTTAGCAAAAGCTTCTGTAATAAGGTCTGTGGGCACCAGATATGAAGGAATCTGTCCTTGAATCAAGTTACTGATGCTATTGTCTAGTTCTCTAAACAAATCATACGTAAGATCACGTATTGGTTGCATGAAAGTACGCTCATCATTCAAAAGATCTTTAAGCATAGACAATTCTGCTGTGGTTTTAACCACTGTTGTGTGTTAGGTGTGTGGGTGTAACAGAAATATTGAAATGTTTCTGTAAAACATGTCAGGGATCCAGTGACACAAAGACTTTGTGTGACAGTCTGAGACTGTGTGATCAGGAAACCAGGCGTATCCTGTAGCACGACACCAGAAGGTGGGCCAGGCTCAATCAATCTGGCAACTTCGGATCCCGCTAACATCAAAATCAGGAACAGGACCTTCAAAGTTTGGTTTTCCATCTGTAAAACAGAACAAACAGGCTATCCTGCCTCAAGGTTAGTATCACTCACTTCATCAAGAGATTCTTCAGGAAGGAGCTTACTGGGATGACACGGTCTAAGCTGATTAATGCGGACCCATTTAAGGGAGCCTTCCCTCTCAGTAGCTGTCTTCATTTGAATTTGATAAGCAACAGGGGAGGCTTTATCCACAATAGGAAATGGACCATTCTAGCTAGGTAGAAATTTAGAGTCTTTGACCTTATTCTTACCAAAATTGTAGTAGAATACCTTATTGCCAATCTGGTATTCTTTAGAGGTAGTCCTCAAATCATAGTAGGCTTTCCTACCCCTAGCAGCAGTGTCCAAATTCTTTTGGGTAAAGGCATTTTGCAAGTGTTGTCTTAAGTGGGCAACATATTCATGAGCAGTTGTAGCAGCCGCGAGGTTCACGTCAGTAGTCCTGTAAAGAAGATGAAGGGGTAAAACCATGTCCCTACCTGTCATCTCAAAAGTGGACACACCAGTAGCATGATGACAAGTGGCTCTGCTAGCCATCAGGACCAAGGGCAGCTTGATGTCCCAGTCCTTCCCAGAGGAAGAAACATACTTCTTCAAGATAATGATGATAGTTTTGTTTGCTCTCTCCACCTGTCCAGAGGATTGTGGACGATAAGCAATGTGGGCTTTGGCTTTCACTCCCAGTAACTTCCACAGATGCTTGATGACTTGTCCCATGAAGTGGGAACCCTGGTCGGATTCCACTCGCATGGGTAGGCCCCACCTGCTGAAAACATGGTTTAACAACAAGGTGGCCGTGGTCTCGGCGGTACAGTTGGGTGGTAAATAAGCAGGTAACGGTCAACATATATTTATTGCCTCGAGAGGATCGGGGCACAGGGCCAATCCAATCAATCTGGAGATCAGACCAAGGCATGGTCAGACCTTTGTTTCTCAAAGGTGCTCTATGAAAAGGAGCTCCAGGTTGAAATCTGCAACAGGTTAGACAACCTTTAGTATACAATTGGACATCTTGGTACATGTGGGGCCAGTAGGCCACTTGTTTCAACATGTCGTAAGTTACTCTGTCACCTCTATGACTGGCACAAGGCTCGTCATGAGCGTGTTGCAACATAACTCCACGGAAGGCCCGAGGTACCACCCATTGCACAATACCATGCTTGCTTGTCCGAATCAACAGATCTTTCTGGAGGTGGAACATGTCTTTGGAGATGTAGAGGATCCTTAGTTCCTCATTGTCCTGACAATCCTCCAGAGTTAATGGGTGTTCCTGGGGGTTTTGCAGAAAAGAGTAGAAACGTCCGAGAGTAGGATCTTGTTTTGGGCTTGCACGAGGTCGAGATCTGTGATCTCGCTACACCATTGAACCACAGGGAGCATGGTGGATAGTTGGGCTTGTCGCCTGGAACTGCCTTCACGGTTCGGAGCCCCTTGGCCTCGGGACCTCCAACTGCCAGAGGTCTCCAGAGATAGCACCCTCCTTGGCAAGCTGATCAGCAAGATCATTTCCAATCTTGTCAGGATTGTCAACACGGGAATGACCTTTCACTTTCTTCCAGTAGATGGTTATGTCATTTTCATGAGTTACCTTGTCCAAGGCCAGAATTAATTCAGCATGTTTGACAGGTTTCCCTTTGGAATTCAGCATATTGGGCCGGAAGGACTGGGGTTTCTAGTCCCACAGATGCTCCTTGTGGTCTTGGGCAAGCCACTTAACCCTCCATTGCCCATGTTCCCTGTAAGTATCAGTGTATGTGTCCCATATCCCCGCGTGTTAAATGTATCCCCCAATTGTGTTGTGACCGCTTTGATTGAAGGATAAGGCGGTATACAAAAACTGTCTAAATAAAAATAAAAATAAAATATTATTAGATTTCCAAAAAGTGGGAAACAAAATTCTGTCGGACGTAGTCTGAGTCGGTACAGATGGTTAGGGTGCGAACCCCTCCCTGAGCAGCAGACTGGAGAGCTGCCAGTGCTGCAGCTAGCTCAGCATACTGATTAGTCTTGGTACCCAAACGGTACTTCAAGGGTTCACAAGGGTAGTTCTGGTTCCAAACTACACCTATACCTGCTACCAGTTCATGGTCAGGCTCTCGACGGTAAGCACAACCGTCCACATACACTTTGGGGTAGCCTTTACAGAGGTTCTCATCATAAGGACGATGACGAGAAGGCTCAGGTGTAAATGATTCCATCTCGGTGTCTAAATTACCCACTAATGGTTCTCTGGCAGTACAATTGTGCAATTCAGCCAGGCCCTGTGCGGCGGCATCCTTGCGGTTTTGAGCATACCTTACCTCTAGGGGCCATCCCTGAAGAGCTACGGTCCAGGAAACAATGCGGCTGTTCGACACTTGTCCTGATTTAATCTGATCACTGCCTAGGAACTTGATGGGTTGGTGATGGGTCTCGACAACCAACCTCTCACCTTGGATATAACTGCGGAAATATTGGAGGGCCCAGACTGTGGACAACAAGGACTTCTCACAGTCAGAGTATTTCTTCTCCACTTCCGTTAAAGCCTTGCTGGCATAGGCAATAACTTTCCTATCTGTGTCATGCATCTGGTACAGAATAGCACTCAGAGTGATCGGTGAAACCTAGTTCCACAAAGAACTCTCTGCCACTCTCTGGATAGGCAAGACAGGGAGCTCGACTCAAAGCAGCCTTCAGCTCTTTTAGAGCTGCCTCTTGGTCGGGAGTCCATGCCCAAGGTTCATCTCTTTTGAGGAGTTTGACCAGGGGTTGGGAAATCTCCGCATATTGGTCCACAAATTGGCGGGAATAATTGCAAATACCCAAGAACGAGCGCAGCTCACTCAACGTTGGTTGGATGTTTGAGTTGTTGCAAGGCTGCAATTCTTTTCCTTTGAGGCTGCAGTCTATCAGCAGAAACTTTGTAACCCAAATAATTGAGGGATTTCCGGCACCATTGGCCCTTTGACAAGGACAGCTTTGCTCCTGCAGCTTTCAGTTGCTGGAAAACATGCTCTGTTTCTTGCAAATGGTCAGTAAAACTGGTGCTCTTCACTAGAATGTCGTCTACATAGACGAGAGTGCCTCTAATCTTAGCATCAGGCAAAGCCTTATGCAGGAAAATATTGAAGTCTGCTGGTGCGTTCAGATAACCAAACGGTGTCCGATTCCAAGTATATTGTCGCCTACCAAAGGTAAGAGCCAGCTTATGTTGGTCTTCTGGATGGACAGGTATAGTCCAAAATCCTGAGGCCAGATCCAGGCTTGTAAAGTACTTTGCGCCCTTGATGGTGGCTAAGTTCTGTTCCAGATGTGCCATAGGCCATCTGGATAGAGGTACCTTTTTTATTGAGCTGGCGATAGTCCAGAGCTAAGCGCCAGCTAGAGTCTTTCTTGATGACAGGCCACAGCGGGGCATTGTAAGTACTGTTGCATTGGCGTATAATTCCCTTTTGTTCTAGGGAATTGATGATTTCCTGAACAGATTCATAGGATGCCAATGGGATTTTATATTGTCTCACAAAGACGGGTTTACTGTTTGGATCCGTAGGAATATGGGTGACATGTAGGTCGGTGAGACCACAGTCATAGGTGTCAGTGGCAAACAGGTCCTTATGTCGGTACAGCAGTTCTTTTAATTGGGCCCTTTCTGACTCATCAGTGCAGGCGTCTGCTTCAGCAAGTTTTCCCGCAACCATTTCGTCAAATCCCAGAACAGATTTGTTCGGGGGTATTTCAACCTTCTCCTCAATCTCATCTTGGAGAGAGGAAACCTTGATAGCTTGGACAGCACGGGGCTCCCCCCCGCTCCCCCCTCCCCCCCCGGTGGGTGAGGGAACTAACAGCCTCATCGAGTTTACTTGACAAAATCAGATGGTCAGACTCTAGGTCCACTTGAGAGGTCACTGCACTATGTGGCCAGACAAACTGTAAGATGAGGAGGCCTTACACACCCAGGGGTTCCCCCCCCCCCTTCACAGATGTTCCAGGAAACAGGGGCTTCCCCAATAATCTGGAGACTCAATTCCACGCTTGGGAACGATTCTCCCACTAGGAATCCCAGGGGTTCGCCTTTCACAAAGTGAATGCGGTCTGGGTTTGGATTGGTGAGCAATAAATGTAGTGAGGGAACTGTGGCCTCCATGCAGGGTATGGGACCCATGGCTAGGCCCAGCTCCTCAAAACGGGAATTTGTCCTCGGGTCACCTGTATCTGCAGGGGACAATCCTGTACCCTCCCAGGTATTTGGATGTCTTCTGCACTGACCATTTCACAAACTTGAGGAATCGTCTGACCAGCCTGTAGTGATGGGCGGACACCTGAGAAGTCCACCGGCTCTCCTTCCATCCTACTCCAGAGGATGATGTTCACGAAATCCACATAAGTTCCTAGTCTAATAAGGCAATCTGAGCCTATGTAGAGGGGCACCTCAAGCCCTCTGATGGAGAAGGTGTGCTGAAAACCTTTGACCCCAATTTTCAAGGGGAGATTGCAGTAGCCCACTAATGTCTTGAGTCCTTCCCCAGGCACTTGGAACGAAGTCTTCGCTCCTGTCACTCAATCAAGGGTGATCTGTTTGAGCCGATAGAAAAGAGTCTCACTGATGAGGGAGTGGTCACAGTGGGGTAATAGGTAGGCCTTTTCCTTCTGTGGCATGCCCACCTGCACATATATAAAGGGACCTTTCTCAGCAGAGAATATGTCTGTCAGTCTCCTAGGGTGACCTAGGCATGGATTGGATGGAGGAGGGGTTTGTACCTCATAACCTTCCACAGGTTCCTTCAGGAATATCTGCAGGCAGTCAGTATCAAGGACAATGTTTGCTACCGAATCCGCTTTGACATTGCTACTTCCCTGATCCTCATCTCCAGCCCTTTCATACTGGAGCCGTAGGATTTGGGGATCAGCTGACCTCTGGAAATTAATCCTGATGGACATGTCCATACGTTCCACAGAATAAGGACCACTGACCCTGCTGTCATATTTTACCTTAGCATAAGGTATGGGGTGTGTGACCTGTGTCCAGATCACTTCCTGGACGTAGTCCAGAATGGGGCGTAACCTTTTCAGGAGCTCATTGCCAATCAAGAGTTCTTCCTCAGGGCACTTAGTAATAATGACAGAATGTTTCATCTGTAATTTTCCAATTTGGAGGTTAAGCCAGACCTGACCCATCAACTCTATGGACTGATTCCCTTAAGCTGTGAGTGACAAATCACTGGGTGTGATGTGTAGGGTCCTCTGACGCCCCAAGGAAGCAGTGAGCCTATCGAAGAGACTCGAGGTAATCAGGGTAGCCTCAGAGGCTGAATCTATCAGGCCCTCACAGAGAAATGCCTGCTGAATTGTAACAGGAACAGTGTACCTCTGTCCTTTTGGCTTGAGTTTACCCAGAAAATACTTGTGCTTCCTGATGGCATCGAAGGCTGGACCCTCGTTGTCCTCTGCGGGACTGTTACTCTGTGTCAAGGGGGTAGCATCTCCAGCTGGTCTGCATATCTGAACTGGCTGCACCTGTGCAATAGTGACCTGTGGGACAGAAACAAGGTCGGTTAGTCATTCAGTCTCATTAGAAGGGGAAGAGGAGTCAACCAGTTCCTCCTCTGGCTTCTGAGACTTAGGACTGTTCTTTGGCCCACTGGGCTTTGCGCATGGCTTAGGTGGCTCGCTACTAGCAGAAGCCTCCTTTGAGGAGCTGAATGCAATGGTAGCCTTCATCATATCTGCCAACTCGCTTATTTTCTTTTCCAGCTCTGGTACTTGTTAAACCCTGGCTTTCTTTTCCAGTTCCGGTTCTGCTGAGTGAAACACTGGTTCCCAGAGTGCTGCTTAAACCCAGATGACTGGTTATTCTGGGGTGGCCTGGGAGGATTCTGTGAAGCAGAAGGAGAAGAGTTACTTTCCAAAGAAAGAGTAGATTTTACAGCACTAACACTCTGTTTTGGTTCCTTGGCTTTGCTTGGAGCCTTTACTTTGCTGCCATTGCTAGCCCTCGTGTTAGGAACAGCTTAAAAAATCCACTCAGCGTGTTCTATCACACGTGACAGGGGTTCGTGACGCTTGTCAGCCATATAAGCCTTAACAGATGGAAGGAGCAACCGACACAAAAGATTATGAAACTCCTGATGGTGTTCTATCGTTTCCCAGGAGGGATCACTCTGGAAGAAGGCCTGCTTAAGTCTGTAGGCAAACTCTCAGGATGTTTCATCTTCCCCATAAGTCATATTATATGCTGCCTGTTTTGCAGCGATAGCATCAGGATATGGCCCATAACGTTTCTTTAGTGCCTGTTCAAAGATGACGATATTATTCTTTTCATCGTCTGCCATGGCCAGGATAAACTGCTGACGGGGTACATCAAAGGACCATGGAAGATACAGAACCATGTCCTCTCCCTGGTAATTTTCAGAGCCCGGAAGGCGTCTTTGACTGCAGCTAAATGTTCATTTATGGTGGCACGACCATTTTTCTCAAAAGGTGTGACCATACTCCGCAAAGTGGCCCACAGAGGTACTATCGGTTTTTTTCTCCTGCAGGACCCCGGAGCATGGATGATATTGTTTGCGTTCAGCTCCCTCTGGTGGTCGCTGCTGGTACAGTTTTCCATCACTAGGGAGACTTCCCCCCCCCCCCCCTTCACCTCTCCCTGTATGGGGAGGGGTCGAGAGTAGGGTGTTTCACTCCACCCTGTTTCTCTCCTGCGCTGATGGAAGAGAATTCGCTGTTTCGCTGCATTTAGAGCAGTCTCTGCTGCATTTAACTGAGCTATCAGAGCGCTCTCTTGTTGTTCATAGAGAGCAGCTTCATTTTGTAGTTTCCTGGTCTGGTCGGCCAGTTCAGTTCTACAAACTGTTAGAAATTGCAATTCCTTTTGATCCTGATCGTTCCGCTTCCTGAGAGCGGAAACCTGATCCACCCAGTCTTCTGTGTGAACCATCATTAATTAATAGTTGAGACTGTCTGTAAGAACAAACACAGTAATAGCTGCTGAAGAATTACTCTAATTCTGGCAGACGTAACTCATTCAGAGATCCCATAATGTGGGTTCCAAACCCATCTCAACAGACAATAATTCTCTAGCCACAAACCTCAGCATAAACAGCTGCTTGGACCACAATAGGACAATTCAGAATTATTACACAAATTCTGAGAGACGTAGCTCATTCAGAAATACTCATCCTTAGGACGAGAATCCATGATGTAGGGATTATTAGTAGCACAAAAGATAAGTTAGGTAGGCTCTCAGTTATGTCTAGAGGAAATTGGCTACTGATACCCAGCCCGAAGTTCTGTGAGTTATTCTGGCAATGAGCCATGAAGTAAGTCTGGTCTGTAGATATATATATATATATTAGATTTTATTATGGACAGCCAGGTAGGAAAATATACAAACATATATATATATAATTAGAAACATGAGGTAGAAATTTGTTACGACACAGAATTACAGTTGGACAAAGTAATAAATCACTAATTAGTAACCAGACGTCACTGATTCGCTCTGCACTGACAAAAGTTATGGAATAAGTTTCCAACTACCCTTACCCATCCGGAGGAGGAGAGAGATAAGTCGGTACCTTAGCTTCATCTGTCACTCGGAGCTGATGTCCGGAGACTCTGGAGCAGCATGTCCAAGGAGGCAGCTAAACTAGATAACGCAGGCTACAGCCCTTTTCGGAGGCGAGCCGCGGTAGAACACAGAACCGGAGGTATCTGTGAAAGTCTTATCTCAGACCGTAGGAGAACGATCTTGCCCACACGTAGTGTGGCTGTCTTGCAGACAGATCAGGTAGTAGAAACCAGGTAAGCAGTGCACAAACAGCAAAAAATCCGTGTTCTGTCTAAGTTCTTCTATATTATTCTTTGTGATGATTCTCCGTCATAGGTCCGATGATTGGTTGGCACAAGCCAGTCCGAGGTGTTCTCAGCGAATCAGGAGGTAGATGACGGGTATCTTCTTGCAGACAAAGGATCCATAGTAAGATGTCATGCTGAGAAAACAGTATGTAGTTTTCTGGGCATAGGTACAAGTGTCCAAGGCCAGTAGAACCAGCTATAGATAAGCACCGGAGAAGCAGATGTTCTTGCATGTGGGCAGTGAATTAGCCAGGGACTATGGCTTCTGTATGCACACACAGAAACGCTGCGCAAGCAGTTGCTAGGAGGTCATGTCTGTAGCTGAACACAGCAAAAGTGTAGTGAGGAATCCATCTTGTCTGTTCAGCTTGGTTCAGGCTTGAGCTGCTGAGCAGGCCGGAGAACTGCAGGTGTAGACTTGCAGGGGTACCAGCCCTACAGCCCTCAGGGGGTAAGTAGCAAGGCTTGACCTCATTATTATTCCTGTTAGGGGTTCCCGATTCCGTCTGTGTAGGATGCAATTTGGGCTGAACTGCTGGCAACTATTGGCACTGTGTAGGGATTTCCTGCCATTTTCTGCAAACGCTAATATCGTTTTTAATATTGTGCGCCTGGCCATCACATGGTCCTTGCACACGTTCTGCCTGAGCAGCTCCAGTGCACATTCCTACCCTAGTGCCTGTAACGCACGTTGCAATAAAAGCACAATTCCTTTGCGTCTCTCTAGTCCAGTCCCGGAACCATAGAGTTTAGAATCTCCTCCTGCAGCCTTGGAGACTGAAATACATCATCGCTTTGCTGGCACCAGTATAAGTAGGCAAGGACCGCCCCCTTCATCCAGTGCTTTCAGTCTCCAAGCAGCTAGAGGAGATTCTGAGCCTGGGTCTGGGCTCAGTTAGCAGACATAAGCAGAGCTTCAATTTCTACTTCCCCTTTAAATTTAAAAGAAGTACTTTAGTTTGAGGGGGGGGTTTCTCTTTAAGATTTTTCTTTAGGATTTCTTTTTTTTTTCTGATTGGCTGTTTTGTTTTGCCAGGTGGAGTGCTGCTTCTGAAGGGGATTCAGTTTTTTCTATGGCTCCATCCTCAGTCCTTTCCCCCTCCCCCTCCCTCCTTCACCTTCCCTCTCTCTCCCCCCCCCCCCCTCCCGGTAATTGCCCCGTCGATTTAACGAGCACAGGGGGTGAGAGTTTGTTGTGTTGGTCTCCCTGCTCCCGAACCCGAGACTAAGGGTGAGGAGCAGGTGATAGGCTCTTCATCGCACCACGGAGCCTGAGAGCGGTGCAGATTTCTCCACACGGAGTTTTAAAAGCGCCAGAGCCGAAGCCGCGGTTCGGCTGAGTTCAGCGCTTGTCTGCCTCCTCGCAACACCAGCGAACACAGGGGACGGTGAGTGAGTTGGCCGGTATAACAAGCCTTTTGCCTTAACTTTGGGGAGGCGATTTCACATTAGAGAAGCAGCATTTGAGGCAGCTGCGTGCAGCCGCGCGGGAAATCGCTGCGGCGGCCATTTTAAAGGAAAACTTTTAAACTTTCAAATTTCTTCTTCAAGGCCTTAGTTTTACGTGATAGAAGCTTCGTTTTGGGAGGGGGGTTACTCAGCCTTGCCTGCCACCTCTAGGGGTGAGTTCACAGTTGAAAAGCGCAATAAAAAAAAAAAAGAAAAAGTTAATTACCCTTAGGAGTTATCTCAGGAGGTTTGAAGTCTTTTAGGTTTAGGCAGGTTTTCCCCAATTCCCCTCATCGGTTGCACTATTGGAGAGGTGCCGGATCGAGCCACTGAGATTAGGTAGTGTGGCGCTTGCACTAGTATGCCTGCGAAGCCTCGATGTTTAGTGTGTGGCACGAAGCGCAGTGCTGTGCAGGGCTCCGGTGTGTGTAGAGCTTGTACTCTGGAGGCAGAGGTTATGGAAGCAGCGCCGCAGGAGACCGTGGCGGGTCGGGAGGAAGTTCCTCCAGCAGGAGCGGAGGTCCTGCCTCCGTCCCTCAGCCCTGAGGAACCGATGCCGGGGACGTCCTCGGGTGAAAGCTCGTCTATGTCTTTGGGGACGGGTCAGGTGGGTGTTGTGCCTCTGATCCCACCAAATTTCTTTTCCCTCATGCAGCAGGCGTTTGCCTTGCTACAACCAGCGATGGCAGTGCCTCCTCAGGGGTCGCAAGGGTTGAAGCGGCAGGGTCTTTGGACCATCTTGAGGAGGGCACTCCCCCGGCTAAGAGAAGTAGAGGGGCCGGGGATGCCAGTCCGGCGTCTCAGCTTGGGGAAGACCTGGGAGCGGTAGACGCGGATTTGGAAGAAGTCTCGGAGGACAAGTTGGAAGAGGGAGAGTTGCCTGACTCGGAGCAGCAGAGCCGGGTGGTCAGGGTGTTTCGGCGCAAAGAACTGCCAGCCTTGATTGCCGAGACTCTCAAGACGCTGAACCATGTCCTCAGGGGGGGAAGCAGCAGTGGAAGCCTTGGAGGATCCGCTATTACAGGCGGTGCGGACGTCTCAAAGAGTTTTTCCCGTGCATCGCGTTTTTCGCAGTATGATTCAGGATGAATGGGATTTGCCAGAGTCAGCCCTGAAGGGCTCCAGGGCCTTAACGTGACTTTATCCCCTGGCCGACCATGATAGGGAACTTTTTCGTTCTCCAAAGGTAGATGCTGCGGTATCGGCGGTGACTAAGAAGACTACGATTCTGGTTGAGGGTGCCGCGGCGCTAAAGGATGTACAGGACAGGAGATTGGATACTTTGCTCAAGCAGGTGTTTGATGTGTGTGCCCTCTCCATGCAGGCCTCGATAGCGGGGGCGTGGGTGGCGAGGGGCTGCTTGCGGTGGTCCCAAAGGTTGCAAGGGGATCACGGGGACGGGCAGTCACAGGACGTAGCGCGGCTGGAGTCAGGCACCGTGTACTTAGCGGATATCCATTATGATCTTATCCGCAGCTTGGCTAAGAGTATGGCCTCCGTAGTGGCAGCCCGGCGGTATCTCTGGTTGCGTAATTGGTCGGCTGATAGTTCGTCTAAGTCTCGCCTCAGCAAGCTGCCTTTCAGGGGTAAGCTCTTATTTGGAGAGGATTTGGAAAAGTTAGTTAAGGATCTCGGAGAGTCTAAGGGGGGGGTCGGCTGCCGGAGGATAAGCCCAAGCAGGGCAGGAGTTCAGCTGGATCTCGGGGAGCTCCAAGGGACTTTCGTAGATTTCGGTCCTTTTGCTTTGGCCAGTCTCAGCGTGGAAGATTCCCGGCTAGGGGCCAAGGTTTTCGAGGTTTCCGGGGAGCAGGCAGAGGATTTGCTCCTTTCCAGTTCTCGACCCTTAAGAAGTTGCAATGAGATATGGCGGATTCAGGTAGAGGTAGTTCCCATGGGAGGGCGGTTGCGGGAGTTTTACCCTGCCTGGGTCCAAATTACAGCGGACCAGTGGGTCCTGGAGGTCATTCGAGAAGGTTATGCTCTAGAACTTCATTGACCCGTCTTAGATTCCTTTGTCCGCTCTCCCTGTCGAGCTCCTCTCAAGTTGCGGGCGGTCTCGGAAACTTTGCAGCGGCTGCTGCAGCTCAAGGCGGTCGTACCCGTTCCGTTAGATCAATGCGGGTGCGGTCGGTACTCCATCTATTTTGTGGTGCCAAAAAAGGAAGGCACGTTTCGCCCGATTTTGGATTTAAAAAGAGTAAATCGGTGTCTTCGAGACACCCATTTCTGTATGGAAACTCTGCGTTCCGTTATTGCAGCGGTCAGAGGGGGAGAGTTCCTGACGTCGCTAGATCTCACGGAAGCTTATCTCCATATCCCCATTCGGCAGGAGCATCAAAGGTTGCTGAGGTTTGCAGTGCCTATGGGACATTTTCAGTTTCGGGCGTTGCCCTTTGGGCTGGCTACTGCGCCTCGAACGTTCACCAAGATTATGGTAGTGGTGGCGGCAGCGCTCCGCAAGGAGGAGGTGCTGGTGCATCCGTACTTGGACGATTGGCTAATTCGGGCAAAGTCCACGGAAGAGAGTATCGCGGCCACCGCTCGGGTGGTGCAGCTATTGGAAAGTCTGGGCTGGGTGGTCAACTTTGCAAAAAGCAGCTTAGTTCCCTCACAGTCTCTGGAATATTTAGGGGCGCACTTCGAGACACAGCAAGCTGCAGTGTTTCTCCCGGCCCATCGAGCACAGGGGCTTCAGGAGCTGGTAAGGCGGTTTCTGTCGAGGGCAGCCCCTACGGCGTGGCAGTATCTGTAGTTGCTCGGCACAATGGCGGCCACGATCGAGGTGGTACCGTGGGCCAGGGCCCACATGCGGCCGTTGCAGAGCGCTCTGCTCCGGCGCTGGTCTCATCAGCGGGATGCGTTGTCGCAGCGGCTGGTTTGTCCGCCGGAGGTGCGTCAGGAGCTTCGGTGGTGGTTGCGGCCGGAGAGTTTGACAGTGGGCATGCTTCTGGAACCTCCATCCTGGAGACTGCTGACGACGGATGCAAGTCTCCTGGGGTGGGGAGCGCATTGTGAGGGGCACTTCGCCCAGGGTCTGTGGTCCCCGGAGGAGAAGACATGGTCCATCAATCGGTTGGAGATGAGAGCGGTGTTCTTGGTGCTGAGGGAGTTTCAGGACTGTTTCAGCCAGGCGGTGGTACGGGTCCTGTCCGACAATGTGACGACTGTGGCCTACATCAATCGGCAAGGCGGGACGACCAGTGTGTTGCTAGAGGCAGAGGCGTCTCAGCTGTTAAGTTGGGCCGAACAGCATCTGCAGGCTCTTTCGGTGCAGCATGTGGCCGGAGTGGACAATGTTGAAGCGGATTTCTTGAGTCGCCGCAGAGTGGATCCGGGGGAGTGGGTACTTCACCCGGACGTGTTTGCGCTGTTAGTGCAGCGCTGGGGCCTTACACTAATGGATTTCATGGCAAGCTTCGAGTCGGCGCAGGTAGTGAGGTTCTTCAGCAGACGGCGAGAGCGCATGTCCGAGGGTCTCGATGCGTTAGCACAGAGGTGGCCGGAAGCAGGGCTTCTCTATGTGTTCCCGCCTTGGGCTCTCATAGGCCGGGTGTTGCAACGCATAGAACGGCATCGCGGCCTGGTGGTTCTGATAGCGCCCGACTGGCCCAGAAGACCGTGGTATGCGGATTTGGTGCGGCTACTAGCAGACAGGCCATGGCGGTTACCGCAAAGGGAGGATCTCTTACATCAGGGTCCGTTACGCATGCCCCAGGTCAATCAATTCTCGCTTACGGCATGGCTCTTGAAAGGGCTAGGATGACTGCCAAGGGTTATTTGGCAGCTGTCATTTCTACGTTGCTGAGGTCGCGGAGACGATCCACTTCGCTGGCGTACATCCGGGTTTGGCGCATCTTTGAGGCCTGGTGTGCGGAGCGTAATTTGCGGCCCTTGGGGGCCTCTATCTCAGATCCTTTCATTTTTGCAAGATGGTGTGGACAAGGGCCTGGCAGCCAGTTCCTTACGCGTGCAGTTGGCGGCCCTCTCCTGCTACCACGGTAAGATTCACGGTCAGGTGCTGGGAGCTCACGGAGACATTAGGCGTTTTTTGTGGGCCGTGTTGCTCATGCGACCGCCGAGGCATAGTTCAGTGCCAGCGTGGGATCTGAATTTGGTGTTGGAGGCATTGCTGAAAGCGCCTTTTGAACCTTTGAGCAAGGTGGTTTCTGCATTTCATGTTAACCAGGTCGTGTCTCTTCCGGTGTTTTCCGATCATCAGAAGGAGAAATCGCAGGGTCGGTTGCATCTGTTAGATGTTCGTCGCGTACTTAAACAGTACCTCCGCCGGACGGCGCTCTTCCGGAGGTCAGACCGGATGTTTGTGGCTTTCGGGGGTCCGCAAAAAGGGGAGGTGGCGGCAAAGGGCCTCTATTTCCCGTTGGTTGAAGGAGACAATTGCGTCGGCTTACATTTTGAAGGGTAAGCCGGTGCCGGATGGTTTCCGAGCTCACTCGACTAGGGCGCAAGCGGCATCTTGGGCGGAATTCAGTTTGGTTCCGGTCGAGGACATTTGTAGGGCGGCAACTTGGTAGTCTTTGCACTCCTTTGCAAAGCACTATAGACTAGATGTGCAGGCGGCGAGGGATGGTCGTTTTGGTTCAGCGGTACTTCAGGCTGGGCTTGCAGGTCCCTCCCGTTGATATTTACTGCTCTGTTACATCCTCTATGGTTCCGGGACTGGACTAGAGAGACACAAAGGAAGATGAAATTAGACTTACCTACTAATTGTTGTTCCTTAAGGAACTCTAGTCCAGTCCTGGATCCCGCCCTGCATTTAAGGAGTGGTTTCAGCTGGAAGTTCCTCGTAATTCTTACAGTGATGACAGGAGAGGAGCATATATTAAAAAAAAAAAAAAAATTTCCCGCCTTGCATGCGGGGTCTCGAAGGGCGGAGGGTGGAGCCATGGAGAGAGCCCTTTCACGGCACCTTTTGGTGGGGTTCTCTTGCCTTTATAGGTAGTGTATAGAGATGTTACACCTCTGCTTTGGGGGTATTTACAATTTCTCTAATTCTTTGTTGCTCTGCTGAGTTTGCTTTGCAATAGGTACTGGATGAAGGGGGCGGTCCTTGCCTACTTATACTGGTGCCAGCAAAGCGATGATGTAATCTCCAGGAACAAGCAGGAATACGTCATCACATATGGGTACGTCGGTACCGACGGAGCCCGCGCGGGAAAGCTCCCCAGCTTTTCAGATTAAAAGCTTTTGGGGCCTCCCACTGCACATGCGCGCTGCCTTCCCGCCTTCCTGAGCAGCTCTCGTCAGAGCAATGGACCCTCTCTATCATCAGAGAGGGTTACAAACTCCATTTTTCCGACCTTCCTCCTTATACTATGGTGAGGCAGTTCAATTCTCCCCCATCTCTCCTGGCCCTCTTGGGTCAGGAAGTCTCCTCCCTCCTTGCCCAGGGGGCAATAGAGGAGGTCCCTCTTCTTCAACAGGGGACGGGATTCTACTCCCCTTATTTTCTAATACCAAAGAAGACAGAGGGCTTCAGACCAATTCTGGATCTGAGAGAATTGAACAAATTTCTTTTCAAGGAGAAATTCAAAATGCTTTCTCTGGGCATTCTCCTTCCATACCTTCAGAGTCAGGATTGGCTTTGTTCTCTAGATCTAAAGGATGCGTATACACACATACTCATCCACCCATCCCACAGAAAATACCTTCGATTTCTGTTTCAGGGAAAACATTTCCAGTACAGAGTACTCCCCTTCGGTCTAGCCTCTGCTCCAAGAGTGTTCACCAAATGCATAGCAGTCGTAGCTGCCTTTCTAAGAGGCCTGGGAATTTTCATATTCCCATACCTGGACGACTGGCTCATCCGAGCTCCCTCTCAGTCCCAGGCCCAAATTTCCCTGGACCGCACAAGGCGTCTTCTGCAGTATCTAGGACTGGTAGTAAACCTTCCCAAGTCTCAACTAATCCCTACTCAGTCTCTCGAGTTCATAGGGGCCCAGTTAGACACCATCACTGCAAGGGCCTACCTGCCTCAGGTCAGGGCCCAACGCCTGCTGAGTTTGGCCTTCCAAGCTCAGTCCAGCAGTCATTTGACAGCCCGGGAAATGCTGCGACTTCTGGGCCACATGGCCTCCACGGTACATGTGGTGCCCTACGCTCGTCTGCATATGAGAGCAGCTCAATGGACCTTGGCCACCCAGTGGACTCAAGCATCTGGAGCGCTCTCCGACCAAATACTCACCTCAAGCCATCTATTTTGGTCCCTCCAATGGTGGACATCCACCAAGAATCTGTTGTTGGGGGCCCCCTTCCAACCTTTGTTGTCCCAAGCAACCCTCACAACAGATGCCTCCCAGACAGGGTGGGGAGCTCATCTTCAGAACCTCTCCACTCAGGGCACTTGGTCTCCGCAGGAGGCCACCCTTCATATCAACCTCCTGGAACTGCGAGCAATTTACCTTGCCCTCAAGGTCTTCTATACCCTCCTTGTCAATCTGACTGTCCTAGTTCAGACAGACAATCAGGTAGCCATGTTCTATATAAACAAACAAGGAGGGACAGGCTCTCTGTCGCTTTGCAACGAAGCTCTCAGAATATGGGCCTTCGCCAGAGAGCATCAAATTCACCTTCTTGCAGTGTATCTTCCAGGAGTTCAAAACTCTCGTGCAGACAGACTCAGTCGAGTTCTGCTTCCACACGAATGGTCCCTACATATGGACCAGATACGCAGAATCTTTCAGGAATGGGGGACCCCGGACATAGACCTCTTTGCAAGTCCGTGGAATGCCAAACTTCCCCGGTTCTGTTCCAGAACTCAGTGTCAGGGAGCTCAGGCCCACGATGCCTTCCTCCTGCATTGGGGTCAGGAATTCCTCTATGCCTTTCCACCCATTCCTCTAATATCCAAGACTCTGTTCAAGCTCCAGAGGGATCACGGGACTATGATCCTCATAGCTCCCCGCTGGCCACGCCAGGTGTGGTTCCCTCTACTTCTGCATCTCTCCCAGGGATCCTCCCTGGACCTGGGAGCTGCGCCAGACCTTCTGTCTCAGGAGGAGGGGACTTTGTGGCACCCAAACCCCAAATCCCTACATCTCAGAGCTTGGTTACTGAAGGCCTAAGTCTTCAAGACTTTAATCTTTCTCAACCTGTGACAGATATCCTTCATGCCTCTAGGAAACCTTCCACGAGGCGTTCTTATGCTTTCAAATGGAAACGTTTTTCCATTTGGTGTGCTCAGCAGGGTCTTGACCCTCTAGCACTTCCTTTGAATTCCCTCTTGGACTATCTCCTGCATCTTTCAAATGCAGGCCTTAAGACGAATTCAGTAAGGGTCCATTTGAGTGCTATTGCAGCATCCTTAAAACCTATAAATGGACAACCTGTCTCCTCTCATCCTCTTGTTTCACGTTTCATGAGAGGCCTGACTCTAACTAAACCTCCCATCCGACCTCCTCCGGTAGCATGGGATTTGAACCTAGTTCTAGGTCAGCTTATGAAGCCACCTTTTGAGCCTTTGGACTCTACCTCCTTCAAATTTCTTTCCTGGAAGGTTGTTTTCCTTATTGCAGTCACTTCGGCTCGCCGCATCAGTGAACTGCAGGCTTTAGTGGCTCATCCACCTTATACTAGGTTTCATCATGATAAGGTGGTCCTTAGGACGAATCCCCACTTTATGCCCAAAGTGGTCTCGCCCTTTCATCTTAATCAAGAGGTATATCTACCTGTCTTTTTCCCGGCTCCTCATGCATCCAGTGCAGAGAGGAACCTTCATACTCTGGATTGTAAAAGAGCTCTTGCCTTTTACCTCAACAGGACTCAACCACATCGAAAGTCTTCCCAACTTTTCGTGGCTTTTGATCCTTCTCATTTGGGACTTCCAGTCACCAAGCGTACACTTTCCAATTGGATCGCTCAGTGTATTTCTTTTGCTTACCAGAGTAAGAACATTTCTATGGAGGGCCATGTCACAGCTCACAATGTGAGGGCCATGGCCACTTCTATGGCTCATCTTCACTCTGTGTCCATAGATCAGATCTGTCGAGCAGCCACTTGGGCCTCGGTTCATACCTTCACAGCCCATTACTGCTTGGACAAGGACTCCCGCCGGGATGCCTTGTTTGGTCAGGCTGTCCTCAAACACCTGTTCCATACTTAAACAACTCCTGCCCACCTTCCCTGGATGGATGCCTGAGATCCATGCGAAGATGGTTTACCCTTGGAGGGGGATCTCCCAGGCATCTTAGCTAGGGAGTCCCCATATGTGATGACGTATTCCTGCTTGTTCCTGGAGATAGCACAGTTACATACCTGTAACAGGTGATCTCTGGGAACAGCAGGAATTAGTCATCACAACCCACCCACCTCCCCTAGGAGTTGTATCTCTATCTATCTTCCTGTCCTCTCTCTCTATTGTCTCAGCTTTAAACTCGAACTGACGAGAGCTGCTCAGGAAGGCGGGAAGGCAGCGCGCATGTGCAGTGGGAGGCCCCAAAAGCTTTTAATCTGAAAAGCTGGGGAGCTTTCCCGCGCGGGCTCCGTCGGTACCGACGTACCCATATGTGATGACTAATTCCTGCTGTTCCCAGAG
This sequence comes from Ichthyophis bannanicus, assembly GCA_033557465.1. Classification (NCBI taxonomy): domain Eukaryota; kingdom Metazoa; phylum Chordata; class Amphibia; order Gymnophiona; family Ichthyophiidae; genus Ichthyophis; species Ichthyophis bannanicus. Next base: position 795,829,071 of record CM066036.1, read on the forward strand.
ATCACCTGTTACAGGTAAGTAACTGTGCTTTTCAGTCTCCAAGGCTGCTGGAGGAGATTCTAAACTCTATGGTTCCGGGACTGGACTAGAGTTCCTTAAGGAACAACAATTAGCAGGTAAGTCTAATTTCATCTTAACGTGTGTCTTCGGGCCGCCATGGCTTTAGCACCTGCTGTTGTGATACTTGTCATAACTGTCTTCTTCCAGAAAATGTTGTTTGTCTTATGACAAGCAAGGTGCATCATCTCTGGCTTCTGGACTCTGCCCTTCTTGCGTGGCTGTTTCAGAATCATCCCTGGAAAGCCTATTCCCCCTCTTTTAGCTGGGGGATGCTGTTTTGTCTGACCTTGCCTGCCTCAGGGCAGGAGGTGGCGATGCTATGAATAAGAATATTCAGCTAGCCAGAGGCTCTAGTGACCATGCTGTGGGCCTCTGGGGGATCAACATTGACTATGCCCCCTAGTGTGGGGGATCATTTCCACGAAGAGATATTCTGGAGTCCAGATTGTCTTCCCCGGATTATTTTCCTTTTACAGCAGGCTTGGTCATTCTGGAATGGAAATTCAGACCCTGCATCCTCTGGTTTCCCCTGAGTGCAGTCTCATAAGGGGCAGACTGAGAGTGGAAGCCCTGTTCGATTGATGGCTAAACGTCCCCAGCAAAGGGTGCCCCCTTGAGATGGGGATCAGCTGGGATCTGTCTGAGATTCTGACACTGATTTGAACTGAGGTATGTGATGTGGATCAAGAAGTACTCTCTCCTTCAGAGGCTTGTGAGGAGGCCAATGTTATCTGCCTGTTCTGGGAGTAGAAACTGGAAGCATTGATCCCCAAGGTCTCATCCACCATGAGCTTGGCGGATACTCCAGACATAAAGCAGGAACCAAAGAGACATCAACTCCTGCAAGGGGTATGGAAATCTACTACTGTCTTCCCATTTCCCAGAGGTGCTCAAGGGCCTGTTCCGGTCAGAGTGGGATTCCCCCAACTCTCACCCTAAGGGTGTATAAGATAATGCATGCGCTTCCAGATTTGGAGTGTGTTGTGTGGTTTTAGATTTCCAAGGTGGATGCACAGGTCATGGCTGTTACCAAATGGACCACCATTCCTGTGGAAGGTGGCTTGGCCTTGTAAGATATTCTGGGCTGAAAGGTGGATTTGTGTTGAAGAACCAGTTCACTTCGGTGGCTGCTATTCTTCAGTTGGCAGTATGTTCAGAGCTGATGTTTCGGGCCCTCTCCCAATAGATTTAGTCTCTTCCGCCGGGTGATTCTACCCTCTTTTGGAGTCTGCTACGGCCTTCCTTCTGATGCCATGTATGACCTGGTACTTCTTGCGGCCAGGGATTATGCTCTGTCGACGATGACACATTGGCTTGGCTTTGACATGGAGCAGTAGACTCCTCTTCCAAAGCCTGGTTGCCTATCTGGCCTTAAAGGAGTGCTTCTGTTGGGTCTGATTGAGAGAAGCAGGTAAAAGACCTGAGTGAGACAAAATATTCTGCCTTCTGGAGGACAGGTCCAAGGGGCCTGTGTAGCGAGCAGAAGCTCCTTTTCCGTCAGCCTCTGCCCACTCCTCACAGGAGCGCTGGTCGGATTCCCAGGAGTCTCGGGAATTCAATCGCTACTGGCTTGGAGAGCCATTCTTTCCCTTATGGACTTCAGGCTCATTCTCAGCCCTTTCATGGAGCACATGGGCCCAGGGACTCTGTCTCCTCTAAAGGAGGCTTCTGCTGGGCTGCGCAATAAAGGTTTGGGGGCCCATTCTCTGGTTCCTCTGGTTGGAGGCAGGCTTCACCTTTTCTTTCAGAAATGGGTCCGGGTTACCAAGGATTGCTGGGTGCTAGACCCTTTCAGTTCGGTTATGTCTTGGAATACAAAGGGCTGATTCCGGGTGCTTTCATTATTTTCCCTTGTGGATCTGTGATCAAAAGTGCCGCTGTGTGGACCACCTTGGACAAATTGCTGCGTCTAAAGGTGATGGTGCCCGCCCCCCCAGACAAGCAGAGCAAGGGCAGATATTCCATCTGTTTCATGATGTCCAAAAGAGGAAAAAAAAGGACATTTCCTTCTGGCCCATTCTGGGCCTCAAGGGGGTCAACAAGCACTTCTGCGTTCTGCATTTCTGGATGGAACCTTTTGCTCTGTGATTCAAGCAGGGTGCTGAGGATAATTCTTGGCTTCTCTGGATCTGGCTAAGGTGTATTTTCATATCCTGGTCCAAGCAGATGAACAAAAGTATCTGCGTTTTGCCGTGCTTGGCTCTCGCTATCAGTATGCCGCCCTCCCTTTTGAGCTCTCCACCACCCCAAGGACATTCTCCAAGGTCATGTTGGTGGTGGTGGTGGCAGCTGCAGTGCCGAAGGATCTGTGTCCATCCATATCTGACGACTGGCTCTTCCAGACCTGTTCCCTTTTCAGAGGCTTTTCAGGTGGTGCCCTGAGTGGTGTCCTTTTTGGAAAGCCTCGGCTGGGTGATCAATCGGGGAAAGAGCCAACTGTTGCCTTCCCAGTCCCTGGAGTTCCTGGGAGCACATTTCAACTTTTGAGTGGGCAGAGTTTTCCTGCCAGAGGGGAAAGTCATGACTGTTGAGTTGCCTCTTCGGATTGATGGCGGCAGCCCTAGAGATGATGCCGTGGACGAATGCTTACATGCAGCCTCTCCAGCCGTCCTTGTGGAATCGGTGGTTCCCAAGTTCTCAGGAGTTTGAGTGCAGGCTCCCACTCATGATGACCAGTCTGCGGTGGTGGCAGCAGCCCATTTATCTGAGGAAGGGCATGCTGCTGGACGATTTCATCTGGATCCTGCTGATGATGGATGCCAGTCTCTCTGGCTGGGGAGCCCATTGCCAAGGCCATATGGCCCAGGACCGTTGGTAATGCAGGGAAGCAGTATGGTCCATCAACTGCCTCGAGATAAAGGTCATCAGGTTGGCTCTTCGGCATTTCTGGCCCCTGGTCAAGAGCCAGGTGATTCGAGTGTTTTCAGACAAGGCCATGGTAGTAGCTTATGTCAATTGGCAAGGTGGCACGGGAGTGCCCGGGGTAGCTCTGGAGATGGCTTTCCTGTTTGCCTGGCAGAGAAGAGCCTCTTAGCCTTATTGGCTCTGCACCTTTCTTGGATGGACAATGTGGAAGCGGACTTCCTCAGCTGTCACTCTCTGGATCCTGGAGAGTAGGAGTCAGGAGGCATTTCAGTTGATTCTGCGCTGCTGGGGTCACCACAAAATGGATCTGATGGCAACCCACTCCAATGCCAAAGTTTGCCACTTCTTCAGTTGCTATATGGAGGCAGGGTCCGAGTGTGTCGACCCCCTGACCCAGCCTTGGCCAAGTCAGCACCTCTTATACGTGTTTCCTCTGTGGCCTCTGGTGGGGCATGTGATTTGGCGTACAAAATGCTAGCCGGGCAGGATTGTTCTAGCGGCACTGGATGCCAGTGGTGAAATGCATGCTAGAACTGGCCTCTGGTTTAGCCAGCTCTGCCTGCAGCTGTTAAATACAGGCTGGGGATCACCTGTCTACTAAAAGTGTCCTGCGGGGCCATTGGTAAATGGGAATTAAGAGATGTAGCAGCTTCTTAAACCCTACCTTCTCAGCTATCTTCAGGGGACAGTCATCCAAAGCTAACATTTCTGTAATGCAACATGTGGTGCTTGCTGCCTGCCCCATGACAGTGCTAATGAACACCACCCTATGTCTTTCATGGTGGCTTGCTTTGATGCACATCGGGACTGTTGCCATGCCATTTGACAGGCTATTTCCACTTCTGGATGGCCTATAATCATTTCATTTATTTATTTTATTTATTTAACATTTTTTATATACCGTCTTTCTACGAATCAAGACGGTTTACATATAACAATAAAGGCAGTATATTTCAACTGTTTACAAGGAACGAATAACTGGATACAGAGTAAGCAACATGAAGAACTAAATTATAATATACAGTTAATTGCAGTGAACAGTGCAATTAACTGTATATCCCTTTGTACTGAGTTGCAAAGGATGCTGCTACTACTATTACTACTACCTATCATTTGTATAGCACTACAAGGCATATGAGTGGAGGAGTAGCCTAGTGGTTAGAGCAACAGCCTAACACCCGAGAGATTGAGGTTCATTTCTCACTGGCACTCCTTGTGACCTTGGGCAAGTCACTTTACCTTTCCTTGCCGCTAAAGAAAATGCCTGGCAATCTGCTTCTGGTTCTACCTTACCAAGAAAGCCGTTGGTTTTGCCGCTATTGCGGCTTCATCAGCACAGATGGATCGAATAATTGTGAAAGCAAACAGAGTCTGCTTGTTTTCACAATAATGCTAAGAGACTATCCTCTCTGATGAAGTGCGATATTGGTGAAATGGCCGTGCAATATTGGTGAAATGGCCGTGGTCAGCTGCATAAAAAAAGGACCAAAGCATTTAACAGTCCAGTAAAAGCTGAGTGAGCCATGTTTTGTAGATCGGAGTGGAGTGTGCCCAGTGCTTTGAAGCTAAGTATTGGTTTAACAGTGTTCCCTTCATTTTGATCATTTATTATTGTGTTGCCTCAAAGTCAAATATGAATTCTGCATTTGGATACATTATTATGAGAATGTTGATGTGATTGTTAACTCAGGAAAGAAATATGTTTATATATTTTTTTGACAAGCAGCATTTTGGGTCCAATTTATGTTATACTCTTCTGGGTATTGCCATACAGAGGAGGAAAAATTGGTTCAGCTCCTTATCTCATTAAGGTCCAGTTGAGCAGCCAAAGTTTGGGAAAGGAGCATGGGAAAGGATTTTTCAAGCCTCGCATGACCTCAGTACCCCATCCCCCTCCTTCCCCCGGATCCCCCCCAAAGGCTTCTCAGAGGTATGTGCCTGCAACTCCCTGGGAGCAGGAGAGTAGCAGTGAGCCTGGCATACTTTTCCTGCCTTGGGCTCCCCAGGAGTGAGTACCAAAACCAATTCCAGAGCATCCTGCTAGAGCAGTCCAGAAAATCGGTTTATCTCCCCCAACCAGCAGATGATGAGACAGAAAAAACACTAGAACAGTGCTATGACATCACCACTAGTACCTTACCCAGTACAGCTAGGGGCACTCCACTATTTTCTCTGTCTCAGCAGATGGTGGTTGGTTTCTAGTACAGCTCAAGTTTACTCGCTACTGCATCCGTCTGGAAGATGGTTTGCAGTCCAACTTAGTCAGCTGTCTATGGGGCATATACAAGATAGTCCCTGGTTGGACTGATCTTCGGGGGGGGGGGGGGCAACTTCTGACCAGGAGGGTCAGTCCAGTTGTCTCAGGAGTCGTCCAGAGGGGTGTCTGGCCTATAACTTTTTAAATTTACTTTTATTTTTCTGTCTTACATGTATTAAAAAGGAAAGGAAATAAATAAATAAAAAGGAACTTCATTGCAAGTCCCTGCACTGTGGCTTGCTCCTACCCCCCCCCCCCCCCTGATGAAATGTCGTCATCTTCAGAGGATCAAGACTATTCCAGTGTTATCCACCTGTTCAGGAAGGAAGAACTGGTAACTCTGATTGTTCATGTGTCTTCCGCTTTGTGGTTGGCTGATCTTCTAGTGGCAGAACAGGTGCCGCAGGTTCAGAAGTCTATGAAGTCCTTTTCTTTTCTGGAGCTTATGAAGAACATGATCCACTCAGAGGGGCTTTGCCAGACTTTCAGGCTGATGAAGAAGCTGTATGCTCTGCCACAGGAGGATTGCACTGCATGGCTGAAAACTCACCTCTTCGCTGTTGCTTTCCAATCTTGACTCACCTAATCTCCTTTGTATTTCCCTACCATTCCCCCTAGATGTATCCCATGTCTACAGCTACTGTGTTGTCTGTCTTGACTAGACTGTAAGCTCTGATGAGCAGGGACCATCTTTCACATGTGTCCATGCAGTGCTGCGTACATCTTGTAGTGCTAAACAAATGCTCAGTAGTAGTAGTAGTGGTTCAGCTTGCTTCAGGTGGATGCCTGGGTCGCAGTGGTCATGAACTGGACTACCATCTTGGTGGGGGGTAGTGCAGCCCTGAAAGACCACTTGGAGCATAAGATGGAAGTTTTCCTGAAGAGTCAGTTTTCAGCCTCCTCAGTTATAATCCAGTTAGTGGTATATGTGACTGGAACACAAAAGTTGGCAACAAAGAAGAAGACAAAGTAGTTGGAAAATATGGACTCTCAACAGAAATGAAGCTAGAGAAAGACTAATAGAATTCTGCAAGACCAACAATCTATTCATCTCAAACACCTTCTTCCAGCAACACAAGTGGTGACTGTACACATGGACTTCACCCAATGGACTGTATAAAAATCAATGTGGAAGTCAACAATGGAAAAGCTCTATAACATCAACAAAGACAAAACCTGGAGCTGACTGTGGTACAGATCATCAACTACTAGTATGCAAACTCAAGCTAAAGTTGAAAAAGAGCAAACCACTCATGAATGCAGCAAAATATGACCTTGAGAATATACCACTGGAATTTAAAGACTGCCTGCAAAATCAATTTGCTGCTTTAGATACAAATGACAGAGCTCCAGAAGAGTTATTGAATGACATCAAGAAGATTGTGTTGGAAGAAAGCAAGAAGTCTCTACAAAAGGTGAAAAAGAAAAAAACGGCCAAAATGGATGACGGAAGAAACTCTGAAAATTGCCCAGAAACGCAGAGAAGCTAAAGCCAGAGGAGAAAGAAAGACAATAACAGAACTCAACAGAGATTTCCAACGTGCAGCAAGACAGGACAAGGAAAAGTACTACAATGACGCATGCAAGGAAATAGAAGCAGAAACTATTAGAAGAAGAACAAGATCGGCTTTCCTAAAGCTACGAGAGTTAAAGAAAAAGTTCCAGCCTCGAATTGGAATGTTACGAGATGCTCAAGGTTCTATGTTGAATGATGCTGAGAAGATCAAGAAAAGATGGGAGGAATGTACAGAGTTTTTATATGATAAAGATCAAGTGGACCAACAGCCGTTTCATCCTGTACCTTATGATCGGGAACCATTGGTGATGAAAGAAGAAGTTGAAGCAGCATTGAAAGCCTTATCAAAGAACAAGGCTTTCAATGCTGCTTCAACTTCTTCTTTGCTGCATTCATGAGTGGTTTATCAAAGAACAAAGCACCAGGCATTGATAACATTCCCATAGAAGTATTACAGCAATCTGATGCAGCTGTTACCATACTTACAAGGCTCTGCCAAGAAATATGGAAGACAACATCATGGCCAACTGACTGGAAAAGATCTGTGTTTATAGCAATACTAAAGAAAGGTGATCCAACTGACTGTGGAAATTATCGCACAATCGCTCTGATCCCACATGCCAGCAAGATTCTACTGAAGATTATTCAAAAGAGACTACAACCATACCTGGAACAAGAACTACCTGAAGTGCAAGCACAGGGTTCAGGAAAGGGCGAGGAACGAGAGATATCATTGCGGATGTGAGATGGATCCTTGAAAAGACTAAAGAATACCAAAAGGATATCTATTTGTGCTTTATCGACTATAGCAAGGCTTTTGACTGTGTAAACCATGAGAAACTCTGGGCCACATTAAGAAGCATGGGTATACCAGAACACCTGATCGTACTCTTGCACAATCTGTACATTGATCAAGAAGCAAAAGTTTGAACGGAACAAGGAGAAACAGAATGGTTTAAAATAAGCAAAGGTGTAAGACAAGGCTGCATACTTTCCCCCTACCTGTTTAATTTATATGCAGAACAAATCATCAGAGAAGCAGGATTGTATGAAGATAACAGAAGTGTGAAGATTGGTGGAAGGCTCATCAACAACCTTCGCTATGCTGATGATACCACATTACTGGCTGAAAGTGAAGATGATCTGAAACATTTGCTTCTCACAATCAAAGAACATAGTCTCAAAATGGGCCTGCACCTTAATGTAAAGAAGACAAAGATCATAAAAACTGGCATAATCAACAGGTTCATCGTTGAAGGAGAAGTAATTGAAATTGTGAACAACTTTAACCTATTTGGATCAACTATCAATAAAGAAGCAACAAGCAGTCAAGAAATCAGACGACGCATTGCTCTTGGCAGAATGGCTATGAAAGACTTAGATAAGATTCTCAAGAGCAGAGATGTCTCTCTCCATACAAAGATTCGACTTGTTCAAGCTATGGTATTTTCAATAATATCATATGGATGTGAAAACTGGACAGTGAAAAAGATAGACAGGAAGAAAATTGATGCCTTTGAATTATGGTGCTGGCGGCGAATACTGTGTATACCATGGACTGCCCAAAGAACAAACCAGTCGGTACTAGAGGAGATCAAACCTAAGCTTTCTTTAGAAGCTCAGATGACAAGACTTCGACTTTCATACTTTGTACGCATCATGCAAAGAGAGAGATCATTAGAGAAAGACATCATGCTTGGCAAGATAGAAGGTCAACGCAAAAGAGGAAGGCCAGCAATGAGATGGATCGATACAGTAACAGCAACTTCGGGTACCAGTCTGTCAACAATGAGTCGCCTGACTCAAGACCGAACACAATTTAGGATAGCTATCCAGAGGGTCGCCATGAGTTGACTCCGACTCGACGGCACTTAACAACAACAACAACAACAGTGGTATATGGGGGTCTGACAACACAAGCTTTCCTTCAGTGGATTCAGTGGCTGCCTCTGAATGCTATCTCCATCGTCCTGGAAGCAGCAGCAGTCTTATTGTCGGACACTATATACTATCTAGTCCACTTGGTGCCATAGATACTGCTTTTTCAATGGTGGTGCGACACAGACTGGCTTTGCTAACTTGGCATCAGACTCGGCCTCGAAGTCCCAGTTGTCCTGGCTTGCCTTTAAAGGGAAGCTCCTGTCTGGGGCAGAGGCAATGGAACATCTTTTTGATTGGAGGGGCCAAACAGGCCAATCTCCAGCCCTGCCCCCAAGTTTTCTACTTGCTGATGCTGTACTGGGCAAAAAATTGGTAGGGCCAGGCCCCTGTGGCTCATCCCATTCCGCTGTCTATCATTTGGGTAGTACGTGAAAAAAACTGGTTAAGAATTTGGGTGAGTTAAACTTCATCAACTCCTAGAAGATGAGAACATAAGAGATACCATACTGGGTCAGACCAAGGGTCCATCAAGCCCAGTATCCTGTTTTCAACAGTGGACAATTCAGGTCACATGTACTTGTCAGGTTACCCATCAAAATATAGAAAGATTAGGGGACATGCAATGAACATAATATATGCCATACTGGGTCAGACCAAGGTCCATCAAGCCCAGTATCCTGTTTCCAACAGTGGCCAATCTAGGTCATACGTACCTAGCAGTTTCCCCAAAAGACACAGGTTCCGCAATGCTTGTACTGGGTCAAGCATTGATATCCTGGGTCCCTTCTTAATAATGGTTTATGGACCTTTCCTCCAGGAACTTGTCCAAACCTTTTTTAAACCCAGCTACACTAACAGCCTTTACTACATCCTCCGGTAACAAATTCCAGAGTTTGATTACACGTTGAATGAAAAAATATTTTCTTTTATTAGTCTTAAATAGTTTACCCTGTAGCTTCATTGCATGTCCCCTAGTCTTTCTATATTCTAATAATGTAAACAGTCGATCTACGTTTACCCGTTCCACTCTGTTCATTAATTTATAGACTTCTATCATATCTCCCCTCAGCCGTCTCTTTTCCAGGTTAAAGAGCCCTAACCTTTTTTGCCTTTCTTCATAGGAGTATCCTTCCATCTCCTTTACCATTTTGGTGGCTCTTCTCTGAACCTTTTCTAATAACGCTATATCCTTTTTAAGATACGGCGACCAGAATTGCACACAATATTCAAGGTGCGGTCTCACCATGGAACGGTATAGAGGCATTATAATATCTTTTGTTTTATTTTCCATTCCTTTCCTTATGATACCTAGCATTCTATTTGCTCTCTTGGCTGCCGCTGCACACTGGGCCGAGGGTTTTAACATGTTATCCACAATGACGCCTAAATCTTTTTCCTGGGTGGTGGTTCCTAATGTGGAACCTTGCATTGTGTAACCATAGTTTGGGTTGTTCTTCCCTAGGTGCATAACTTTGCACTTGTCCACATTAAATTTCATCTGCCATTTTGATGCCCAGTCTTCCAATTTATCAAGATCCTCTTGCAAGTTTCCACAATCCTCTTGGGTTTTAACAACTTTAAATAGTTTTGTGTCATCTGCAAATTTGATAACCTCACTCGTTATTCCACTTTCCAGGTCATTTATGAATATGTCAAAAAGCAGCGGACCCAGCACAGATCTGGGGTACACCACTATTCACCTTTCTCCATTGGTAAAATTGGCCATTTAGCCCAACCCTCTGCTTTCTATCTTTTAACCAGTTCCTGATCCACAGTAGTACACTGCCTCCTATCCCATTTATTTATTTATTTGCATTTCTTATATACCGCGCTATTATAATCAGTGCAGTTTACATTTAAACAAAATATACAACAATGTAACAGGTTACACTGAGTTTACAATCAACAGGGGATACAAACCTGGATGAACTATGTACAGTGCTATGTAAGTAAAATTTTAAAGATCATACAAGGGACAAGGTTAGGCATTGTAACTTGTCTGAAGTTTTCTTGTTCCATGTAAACCGCGCTGATAATGAATAGTGTGGTATATAAAAAATGTTAATAAATAAATAATAAATAAATAAGTAATGTGTAAAGCGGGTATGTAAAAGGAGGAGTGTCGAGCTAACCAATTTCTAGAAGGGGATGTGTTACATGTGGGTTTTGGTGATGTCTAGTATGTTGAGATTGACTTGGGGGAATGGGATTGGGGTAGTATTTTAGGAACAGATGATGTTTGATAGCCTTTCTGAACGCAATGATATTTGTAATGGAACGAATTTCTGGGGGGAGAGCATTCCAAGCTCCTGGTACAAATAGTGAGAAGGCTCTACTGGATGTTGTCTTTGAACATTTTGTGAGTGTTTTTGGCACCTGAAGTTTGTTCAAACATGATGAGCGTCTGTTTCTGTTGGGTGGCATAGGTTGGATGAGCTTGGTGAGCGGAGTGGGGGGCTGATTTTTTGACGCCTTGAATGTTAGGACGAGGGCTTTGTATAGGATTCTAGCGTGTAGAGGCAGCCAGTGTAGGCTCATTAGTACTGGAGTTATGTGGTCTGATCTAGATGTTCCAGTGAGTATTCTTGCTGCTGAATTCATGGCTAGCCTAAGCGGGTTGTCAGACGGCTGCCTGGGTGAGAATCTGCACAGTCTTGGCAAGTGCATATATCTATATGATTTGCAAGGGATTGTGGGCAATGCAGTTCATTCACACCAGACACAGCTGCTCACAATAATTAGTTGTGCTTTTGGGTAAAGCCAATAAGATATTTATTTATGGGGTTATTTCTCCCAACACAGATATGCTTGGTAGCACATAAATCAGGTTACTTGCTTTCAGTGTTAAACTTGGAAAAACAAAATCAGGAAAACAACATTTGAACTTGTCAGGCAATCAAAGCAAAAGAAATAAGACCTGGTTGGCAACAAACTGGTTTTTCTGTAGGCTTTAGCTAATATTCTCTTAGCAATATATCAAACAACAAACAAAAGCCACAAAGAAAGGAAAAACTGTTCTTCTCAGGTTAACTTCTTGTATCTTCCCACATAGATTCAGAAGTGATTCTCTCAGAGCCCACAAGCCATTAGGTAAGGCTCAATTGCTAGCAGTTATCCAGCTGAAACCCCTTAGCTGGCTTGCCTTTTACTGCGTGGCTAGAAATCCTACACAGGAGCTTTTCTGAGTAGATTAAAGAACAAGTTTGTATTTCTTTGTGATGGTTGCTGTACTTTATAACAGAAAATCACCAAAGGAGTTTAGACAGAGAGCAGTCCATGTAAACAGATTCTTCATCTGCTATCACCCCCTCTTCTTCAACAAGCATGAGTTCAATATCATGGATTGGCACAGATGAATCTCCCAATGGAGCACTTTCAGGAGAATACAGTCAAACCTCAGTTTTCATGATTAATCCGTTCGAAAAAGTCTGACTAAAACCGAAACGTATGAAAACTGAAGCAATATTTCCCATAAGAAATAATGTAAATCCAATTAATCCGTTCCAGACACCCAAAAATATTCACAAAAAATACATTTTATAGAGAATAACTATATTTATACATACAGAAAACAATGAGAAATAAATATAAATGACTAATGAAATGGATAAATGAACATTTAACATCACTGAAAGCAAGCTAAGTACAGTACTGTACAGTACAGTATGTTAACATCTGGCCTTAGCCACCCCTGACAAGCTGCTGTGCCCAGCTCTCTTCGGAATCACATTGAATTCAGTCCATTAAAATACCTTTACATTATCTGCTCAATGCTTCAGAATGGCAGAAAATCTTAATGATATAGCTTCAGACGTACCATGCAAGAGAAAGAACTGCCTCCCACATTCATGCAACATCTCCTGCTTACGTTGACAGCTTTTCTTCCCTGCTACCGGGACAAAATCTCAGTCAAAAGACGTTGAAAACCGAAGCAATGCATGAAAACCGGGACAAAATCTCAGTCAAAAAAGACGTTGAAAACCGAAGCGTATGAAAACCAGGGCAAATGAAAACCGAGGTTTGACTGTACTTGTTTCCCTGCTGTCTTTCAAGGTTATAGCTAGGGCATAGATCAGTGTTCATACCTGAGCTTCCATTGCTGTTAGAGTTCCTCTCTATATAGCCTGGCCAGTATGTAGTCCAGTTCTTATGTCCAGCCTTCCAATCCAGATCCCTGGACACTGGATCTCTCTTCACATACCTTCTGGCACGGGTCTTAGGGTCCCTTCCACGTGCAGCCGTCTCCCTCACAGGTACCGTCTGGAGATTCCTAGCTCTGCAGCACCATTCCTCTGGCTTTCCCCAGTCCAATGGTGTATGCTGGCCCTTGGAATGCCTCCCAGTATACGTACTGCTCTGGACTCTTCTAGACCTCTCAAAGGCTTTTCTCCTCTTTCTTCCAAAGGGTTTCTTTCCCTCTCTGTCCGTCCGGTTTGGCTTCTGCTTCTGATGATCCTCCTGATGATGAAGATGATCAAGCTCAAGCTGCTTCTCTGTAGAATAAACTCTACCTTTATTCTGCTTAGATGAGTGCTCCTCCCTAACACAGCGCAGCTGTTCTGGATCAGGCCCTGCCCTTTGAGATGAGTGCATAGTGATTACCTCATAGCCCTCCTGATTGAACACACGTTTCCCCACTTCAGCTCCTCTAATGGCTGTTGGAAACCTGGTGCATTCTGGGACTGGTAGTCTTTTATGGGAAAATTCTGTTTTCTTATTTCTACCAGAACTGACAGGTTGCTTGTTCAGAGTCACTTCACCTTGCCTATAGCTCCTTCCTGAGCTATGATAAGCTTCCTTATCACAGGGTTCAGTGTTGCTTGTGGGAGCCCAAGGAGGATAATGTTGGCAAAATCAAGGTGAGGGGTAACCAGTGCTTGGAATATGGAGCGATAATCAGGGGGGTCAAGTAGCGGGAGGAGGTGGTGTAGAGACCGTATCTTGTGGTAGATGGATTTAGTGATATTCTTGATATGCGGTGACATATCCAGCTTTTGATCAAGGATGATGCCCAAATAACGGATGGTAGGTTTGACTGTGAGGTAGTAGTTGTTGACTCGAATGGATGGCGGTGGTATGAAATTCTGATTTCGTGAGACAAATAGGACATCGGTCTTGCTGTGATTAATGCGTAAGTTTTGGGTGAGGAGCTATTCAGATACTGCTTCAAAGCATTTTGTTATTGCTGAGAAATCCAGTTGGTCAAGCTTGAAGGATGTGTACATCAGGATATCATCTGCGTATGCTAAGCACTGGATGTTGAACGAGCGGATCAGGTCGCAGATGGGTTGCATATATATATTAAACATGAGTGATGAGAGGGATGAACTTTGGAGGACTCCTTGTTTGAGTGTGAATGGATCAGATGTAGTGGAGCCTACTCTGACCTGTTGTAGCCTGTCGCTCAAATATGACCTGCACCACGCCAAGGCCAGACCTTGTATACCTTTGTCTCTGAGGCGGAGTAAGAGTGTCTCATGGTTCACAGAATCAAATGCGGCTGCAATGTCCATGAATATTAGGATGAATCCTTGGTGTGAATCGTCAATTCCCATGACTAGGTTGTTGAATATGATAGTAAGGATGGTTTCTATACCATGAGCTTCTCTGAATCCGTGTTGTGAAGGGTCCAATGGTGCTTCGGTGTCGATGTGGTGTTGAATTTGTAGTTGAACTACTTTTTCTGTAATTTTTGCCAGAAGAGGGATGCTTGCAATGGGTCTAAATGACTCGACTTTGGATGGGTCAAGTTTGCAGTTTTTTAGCAGTGGGCGGATTGATGTGAATTTGAGGCTTTGTGGGAAGGAGCCTGTTGCAAAGGATTGGTTGAGGATCCTACTTATGATTGGGCTGAGGGTAGATTTCAACTCTTTAATCCAGCTGGAGGGACAAGGGTCATTGGGTGCTGTGGTAAGGTTAATGGAAGAGATGGTTTCTTTGATTTGTTTGCTGGAGACTTCATGGAATTGTGACTTTTTAGTCCCATGACTTTTTAGTTTTGCCAAAAGTCTCTGATGAGGGACCTTGTTCCAATGAAGCTACAGGGTAACCTATTTTAAGACTAATAAGAGAAAATATTTTTTCATTCAACATGTAATCAAACTCTGGAATTCGTTACTGGAGGATGTAGTAAAAACTGTTAGTGTAGCCGGGTTTGAAAAAGGTTTGGACAAGTTCCTGAAGAAAGGTCAATAAACCATTATTAAAGGGGACCCAGGATATCCACTGCTTGCCTCTGTACAAGCGTTGTGGAACCTGTGTCTTTTGGGGAAACTCTTAGCTACTTGTGACATGGATTGGCCACTGCTGGAAAACAAGATACTGGGCTTGATAGACTTGGTCTGACCCAGAATGGCATATCTTATGTTCTTATGGCTATGTTGCATCTTCATTGTGTGTCCCCTTGTCTTTCTACTTTTTGAAGCCATAAACAACAAATCTATGTTTACCCATTCCACTCCATGCATTAATTTATAGACCTCTATCATATCTCCCCACAGCCGTCTCGTTGAAGAGCCCTAACCTTTTAAGCCTTTCCTCATAGGGATAGTCCTCCATCCCCTTTACCATTTTGATGACTCTTCTCTGTACCTTTTCTAGTTCCGCTATATCCTTTTTTAAAAAGCAAAAGCTAAAAGAATCCCTTGGTTCAGTAACAACAGACAATCACAAAATAGAACCAAACCCAAATCAAAATTGTTTTCCCCTATCTAAAATATCTTTTTTTGTTGGAGCAGGCTGGAGGCGACAAAGAACAACACAGCCGCTCCAGACAGCCAGTTCCTTTTAAATCAAACCAAATAAATGTGGTACTTATCCAAGTAGTGTCCCAGTGAAGTGTTGTAATAGCCATCAAGATCATTTGCCTGATATGTTCCTCATTGTAATAGCGGTCAAAAGCAGCTATTCCACCACGATGCGCACGTTTCGGGCCACCAAGCCCTGTATCAAGTGTTCATAAATGTGCAGAAATCCCGCTTACATCTCAAAAAACAACCAACATCGGATATAGAGGATGAGTCACACACATTGGCTAAGATAGTTGTCAATCAGTCAGGAGCACCAATCACCAAATGGGAGACCCCACTGAACATCGGGGAATCCCTTGGTGTCATAGGTGACGTCATAATAAGCTTGGCCAATCTGTTTCCTTATTCAAACCCATCGGATGGATCGCAGCCAGATCAAAAATCAATTGTTGCTCACGACGTTGCAACAAGGCTAATCGATTACCTCCCCGGGGATTAGATGGAACATGATCTCACACAGTCCAAAAAACATCGACACCAAACTGATGTTGTTTAGCAACACAATGTTCCACAATCGGTGCTGATAGCACTTGTTGTCGCAACCTCGACGCATGTTCACTGAGTCTAATTTTCATCTTCCTCGACGTTCTGCCGATGTAAATCAGAGGGCAAGCACATTGCAACATATAAACAACAAAAGTTGAATCGCAAGTAGTCGCCCACCGTCTAGTAATCACTTGACCAGTATTCGGATGGACCCAATCCACACCGGTAAGTGAAGACGCACAAAATGTGCAATTAGAGCAGACAGAATGACCCCGTTCACTAAACTCAGGAAGTGGGGGGTGATCAATCAGTGGCAGTACGCATCAACTTGTCCTGTAAATTTGGCCCCCTGGAAAAAGCAATCCGAAGTGGCTTCTGAAAACATTGATGTAATCCTAAAATGGACCAATGCTTGCGAAGTATAGCCACAATAGCAGAACTCAAGGTGGTGTAAGGTAGCACACCCACAACATGATCAACCTCGTCTGAAGTGGAACTTTGTAGTCGATACGACTCATCTAACAGCAACTCACGATGAGTATACAGAGCCCGGCAATAAGCTGTTCTAATCACCTTTTTAGGGTATCCCCGTTGAGCTAACCTAATGCTTAGATCAGACGCATGATACTTAAAATCTGCTAATGTAGAACAAATCTGCCGAAGCCAAAGGAATTGTCCATAGGGCAAATTTCTCCGCATGGGGCCAGGGTGGCAACTATGATACATCAGCAAGCTATTGCGTTGGACACTTTTGCGATACAGTGTGGTGCGAAACGTACCCTGATCTTTAATAATCAGCATATCAAGGAATTCAATTTGTTCAAAATCAAAATGTGCTGTAAATCGAAGGTTTGATTTCAAAGTATTTAGCCAAGTCACAAACAGATTTATTTATTTATTTTATTTATTACAGTTGCTTATATACCGCACTATTCGGTATCAGCGCGGTTTACAGTATAACAAAAACAACCTAAACACAATTTGTTTGGTTTTACATAGAACAGGAATAACAACTTGGATAATGGGGTTAAACTATATACATGAGGGGTCACTTAAATAACAGGGTTGGATTATATACATGAAATTTTAGTTGCACTGAGTTATATTTAACATAATGCTTACTTTAGGACGGAATTTGTCTGATCTGCAGGAAGGAGCTTGGGACTGTGGTAAAGGCTTAGATTGGGTGTTATTAGGTGGGTATTTTAGGTTCCATTGCTGGCTGGGTAGAATTGGCAGAATAGGTGAAACTTGATTGCCTTCCTGAATTTAGTTAGGTCTGCAATAGCTCGAATGTCAGATGGTAATGCATTCCAGCATTTGGGGACGTAAAGACTGAAGGCTCTGTTTGCCGTTGTACAGTTGCATTTGGTCAACATCTTCGGTGTTAATAGTAGATTTGACGCTGTTGATCTTCTGGATCTGTTGGGTGGCACGGTTTGGATCAGATCAGTAAGTGCAGTAGAGGAAATGCGGTTGATGGCCTTGAATGAGAGAAGTAAAGTTTTGAAGATAATTCTTCCGTGTATTGGTAGCCAGTGAAGCTGTTTCAGAATAGGAGTAACATGTTCACTTCTGGATGCACCATGGAGGATTCTTGCTGCAGCATTCATGGCCAGTTGTAAAGGGTGTACAGTGGAATGAGGGAGACCTTGTAAAATGGAATTAGCAAAGTCAAAATGCGGCAGGATCAGAGCTTGATATATGGTCCGGAAATCATCTGGGTCCAGTAGGGAGCGCAGATGCCTGAGTGAGCGGATTTTGAAATATACAGCTTTGACTATGTTGCTTATATGAGTTTTCATGTTCAGATGTTGGTCTAAGGTGACCCCCAAGTATTTTATTGTTTCTTTGGTTTGTAGTTCAGCTTCCTTGACTCTTACATGAGATGGTGGAATAAAGTTGGGATCTCTGGAGATGAACAGTACCTCCGTTTTCTTGTGCTGGATACGGAGGTTTTGTGATTGTAGCCAGTCTGATATTGCATTGAAGCATTCTACAAGTGGTGTAAGGTCCATTTGCACAGTCGAGAAAGGCATATATAAGAGGATGTCATCTGCGTATATCAGACAGCTCACGTTAAATGATCTAATGATATTGCAGATGGGCTGCATGTATATGTTAAATAATAGAGATGATAATGAAGATCCTTGAGGCACACCTTGTGTTTGATGGAAATGTTTTGATTCTTCTGAACCGGATTTAACGTATTGCCACCTACCATCTAGGTAGGACTTGCACCAAGCAAGTGCAGTATTGCAGATTCCCTTTTCTTTCAGCCGCCCAAGAAGGAGCTCGTGATGTACCGAGTCAAAGGCCGCAGCAATGTCTAAAAAGATGAGCACAAAGCCTTGTCTAATGTCATCAACGCCTGTGAGTATGCTGTTAAATAGAAATGTGAGAAGGGTCTCGACTCCATGATACTCTCTGAACCCGTGTTGGCAGTGATCTAAAGGAGCTGTGGAGTCTATATGATCCTGAATTTGCCTTTGTACCTCTTTCTCAATTATCTTTGCTAGTAGGGGAATACTAGCTATTGGTCTGTAAGAATCGACCTTTTGAGGATCGAGTTTGGGGTTCTTCAATAAGGGCCTGATTGAGGTTTGTTTGAGTGTTGTGGGGAAGGACCCAGTGGTGAAAGAAAGGTTTATTAGTTTTGATGTTTATTTTTAGGTTTATTAGATGATCTTGATGGCTATTACAACACTTCACTGGGACACTACTTGGATAAGTACCATATTTATTTGGTTTGATTAAAAAGGAACTGGCTGTCTGGAGCGGCTGTGTTGTTCTTTCAGTCGCCTCCAGCCTGCTCCAACAAAAAAAGATATTTTAGATAGGGGAAAACAATTTTGATTTGGGTTTGGTTCTGTTTTGTGAATATCCTTTTTTAAGACATGGTGAATGGAATTGTAACCCTAGTTTGGGTTGTTCTTCCATAAGTGCCTAACTTTGCACTTCTCCACCTTAAATTCCATCTGCCATTTAGATGCCCAGTCTTCCAATTTATCAAGGTCGTTTTGCAATTTTTCACAATCCTCTTGTATTTAAACAATTTTGAATAATTTTGTGTCATCTGCAAATTTGATCACCTCACTTGTTATTGCCGTTTCCAGTTCGTTTATGAATATGTTAAAAAGCAGTGGGCCAGACTTCCAGTGATGTCATCGACCTACATGGCAGCGTAGCGGGGGAGCTCCACCACCAAAGCCTACAAAAAAGGGGGACATGAACTCCTAAAAGAAAAGGAAAGGGGCTGAAAAGGAGGAGAGAGGGTAAAGGCACCCTCCCAGAGTGAGAGGGCGGCTGAAAAGACCGGGCTTACCCCCCGAGCACAACATACACTGAGCGCCGCGGACGAGCTGGAAAGTGATCGGCCGCATGGTGCGATGGATGAGTGACCTGTGGTGAAAATCACACAGCAGGAGAGCCGGGGTGAGCAGGAGAGGCTGTGCGACGAAAGCTGGAGAGCAGCGATAACAGCACTAACTGCAGGCTGACAGCTGTGAACCACGGCGATCCACGGCAGTCCACAAAATAAAAACAAAAAAGCACCCAGTCCAGAAGCTGTGTGGGCTTAGATCGGGATGCCACGTAGTGCTTTGAAGCGATAGCAGCACCAACTGCAGGTTGACAGCTGCGATCCACGGCGAGCTACAAAACCAATTTAAAACAAAAAGCGAAGAGTCCAGAAGCTGTGCGGGCTTAGATCGGGATGCCATGGGGTGCTTTGAAGCCGGGACCAGAGGAGAGGCACAAAGGGAGCATCTGATAGGACGGCCGAGGCGATCGCTGGCAGCAAGGGAGAGGAGGACAAAGCAACACAGTTAGTAGCTGAGTTGAAGCGAGCGGGAGGTGGAGTGGCCCGCGAAGAAGAGCACCTGGGGGTACTGAAGTGTGGCTGGGACACGGTGGAGCGAGTGGCCCAGACACGATTGTAGCAGCAAGAACTCAGCAGAGTGGATGTAATAACAGACAGCTTGTCCGAAGAAAGTGTAATTGGCAAGGTCAGGCGAGGGAAGCCTAGACTTTAAAATAATACAAAAATTAAATAAATAATAAATAAAGCAGCACAAGCCAAAAGCCCCCACATAGAGAAAACATAAGGTGTGGGGAGGCACAGCCATAAAGAAAAGAGAAAAAGGGTACTAGTTGATTGGAAAACAGGCAAAATTTCAGAGAAGACGCGGCAACAACCATAGCGGGGTTGAACAGCTCCGCAGGCCCCGGAGATGCGACAGGGAAGGAAGGCAGGAAGATGAAGAAGTCTAAAGGAGGGCTATCAGCGAAAAAAAAGTTGGCAGAATTCAGATCCTCCTATGCCCCATTGAGAGGAGGGAAAGAAGTAGAGAAGGAAGGGAAAAGGTTAGAGGAACGAGAGGCGGAGACATTGGAGGAGATGGTGGATTTTGGTGGTCTGGGAGTAGCTGAACTGATAAAGTTGTGGCTGAATGAGTTGAAAGAAGAATTGAAAGTGGAAATCAGTGGTGCAAAAACTGAATTAAAAGAGACATTGTAGTCGCTACGACAGGATATAGTGCACCTAAGAGCCAGAGTAGAAGAAACCGAAAATCAGCTGGAGCAGCAGGGGGAAGCCTTGGAGGATCTCCACAAAGGATGGGAGGAGATAAAGCAGGCTCAAGAAGAACTGAAAGAGAAAGCGGAGGATCTGGAGGATCACTCAAGGCGAAGCAATCTCAGAGTGAGGGGAGTACCAGAGGGCCCTCAATATAAAAATTGTGATGAAGTAATCACTAAAGTGATTGCAAGCAGCAGCCCTAGAGGAGAGCGGGGTAGATGAATCTCCGCAAATTGAGAGAGCCCACAGAGGGCTGGGGCCCATTAGAGACAATCGACCACGGGACATTGTGGTGTGCCTGAAATCATTTAAAGCTAAAGAAAGACTTGAGGGCTGCACGGAAAATGGGACATTTCCAGTGGGAAGAACATTCGGTGGAACTGTTTCAGGACTTGTCCCTGGGCACCTTGCAGTGTCGTAGAGAGATGAAGGAGGTGACGGTGTACTTGAGGAGGGAGGAGATACGGTACAAGTGGCTATACCCTTTTGGCCTATTAATAAACCTTGTCTGTGGTTTAGACAACATCAAAGCAGGCTTTGTACTGATCTTCCTGGACATCGCCGCAGCATTTGACTCCGTCGATCATGATCAACTACTAGCCCGTCTCCACGAGAAGGGGATCCAGGGTCTAGCCTGGGATTGGTGTAAATCTTATCTTGAAGACTGATGGCAGCAAGTTAGGATTGGCTCTAGTACATCAGAACTGTTCCAACAAAAACAGGGAGTACCCCAGGGTTCCTCCCTCTCTGCGCTGCTGTTCAACATATACATGCAGCCAATCTGCGAAATCACCCGTGCCTTCGGAATATCATGCCTTATCTACGCAGACGACGTGCTGATGTATTCACCTTTCAACGTCACACTTCCAGATTACACGACACTAGTTGATTGCTTCAACGCAGTAACAGACTGGCTCCTCAACCAGAACCTAAGGATAAATTTCAAAAAAACTGAAGTCCCCTAACCATTACAAGAAATAAAAACTTCTCTCCTCCTCCATCCCTAATAGTGAGAGATACGGAACTACCAATCAAGTCAGCCATACGCTACTTGGGTGTGACACTAGATCAGCAGCTAAACTTCAAAGAGCACATAAGCCGCACAGTAAAGTCTGTCTATTACAAGATCAAGACCCTTCGCCACCTGAGACCCATGCTAGATCCTGACAGCTTCCGCACAATATTCCAAGCACTTGTCATACCCCACTTTGACTAAGCAAACGTTATACTTCAAGGCCTCCCCAAAAACACACTTAATCCTCTTCAGTTGGCGATGAATGCTGCTGCCCGTGTATTGTGTGGGACATCAAGAAGAGATCACATATCCCCCGTCCTAAGACTGGCTCCCGATAAGCTGTAGGATCTCCTACAAGGCCCTCCTAATCACTTTTAAGGCCATAAACAACATAGCACCCCCCTCAATCTCCATGCTCTTATCCCAACCCCCCAACAACAGATCCAAGAGGTTGCATTCCGCCAACATACTTATTATTCCAAAAATTTTCCACAAAATGGGCACAATCAACCAACAAACGGGCATTTGTGTCCTACGCACCCAGATCATGGAACAACCTCCCGTATGACATCAGAGCAATCAAGGACATCATTCAATTTAGAAAGGCCCTCAAGCACCATTTGTTCATTACTCACTTTCCACAATACAATAACTCCTTCACGCCTCATACCCTCACACATACCATCCCACAACCTGATAGCTTAACAGCAAACACAAGTTTGATAAGAGGAAGTGGTCTGTAAATGGAATACGGTCCACTCTGGATCACACTCCCCTGTTCTACCCTTGTAACATTACTTTATTGACACAGCAACATGTAAATTGTACATAGTTTCCCCTGTTATTTCCAAGTTGTTTTCCCTGTTCGATGTAAACTCGGGAGTGCCCTGCGGTCCTCGAGTCGTTCTGTTAACTGTAAACTGCACTGATGATAAAGAGCGCGGTATAAAAGAAATGTTAGATAAATAAATAAATAACTGTAAAAGGCAGTTCAAGAAGGGTGAAAAACAGCGAGGAGGCCTGGGGTGTGCTCAGAGACTTGGGGCTCACTCATCTTCCTGTGGGCCCAGAGGGTCAGGCATGATTGAAGAACGTCACTAATGCAGGTGCTCGGACAGCCAGCTTGAAATGGCACAGAGTACCAGCCAACGGTCGGAGGCTAGCAAGCCTGACTAAGGAAGGTCAGGGAACAAAGGCGGCAGTGAAGGCCTGTGGCTGAGAAGGATGGTTCCGGGTCACCGGATATAAGAAGACTCAATAATTGAACTGCAATGACTGCTGTTATTTAATGCTTTGCTGAAATTGTTGGTGAGGAGGGAGGATGTGAGAGGTAAGATAAGAGAAGGGGAGGGGAGGAGTAAGGAGCGCGGGGGGGTAGAGGTTTTTGGGTTTTAACAATGAAGAGTGCTTATAGCTAATGGCGGGGCGGGCGGGCACAGTGGTAGGGTAGCCAGTGGAAGGGGGTAGGGGAAGGAGGGTGGTGAGTTAGAAGGGAAATGGTAGGTGGTGGCTCGATGGTTTGTCACAACATATGTAAGTCGAGTCTCCGTGGAGGGGAAGGGGAAGGGGGGGTAGGGTGGAGGAGGTACGGGGGGATGGGGAGGGGGCAATGGAGGGGGAAGGGAGAAGAGGGGGAATGGGAGGCGGGTATGGGGAGGATAGGGCCAAGAGAGAAGAGGGGTAACGTAAAGGTGAGTTTAAAATAGTTACGTTAAATGTGAAAGGGCTTAATTCACCATTTAAACAACAAAAATTGTATACCGAAATGGCACACCAGAAGGCCGCGATAGTCCTGATTCAGGAAACACACTTGACGAGAGCGACAGAGTACCTGGTTAAACCCAAGGGCTATGGCGTATGTATCCATGCATCTAATACAGTGGAAAATAAAAAAGGAGGGGTCGCTATATTGATAGATGCAAAGTTAAAAGATACAAATACAATCGGTGGTGCAGGACAAAGGGGGGAGATATGTTTTATTGCGTTTAAAAATGGGGAATGAATGATATTGCATAATGAATGTCTATGCGCCAACAGGGGCGCAAGTTGAATTTTGGACAAAACTTAATGAGGAGGTGGGGAAATTGGGGGAGGGTATTCTCATTTGTGGAGGTGACTTCCATTTAAAATGTAATCTGGCTAGAGATGCCACGGGGAAACGAGAGGGTAAGAGGACTGACGGGAGTAGATATTGCAGCTTTGTAACACAACACTGCTTGATAGACGCTTGGAGATTTCACCACCCCGGGAAGAGACAATTTTCTTATTTTTCGCCTGTACATGGCTCATACTCTAGAATAGATGCTATTTGGGTCTTGAAGGAGGTGGGGGGTAGGATTAAGGGGCAGAGATGGACTCGATTACATGGTCAGACCATGCACCAGTGGAGGTATGTTTGAAACTGGAGGGGGAGGGGAAAGGCATACGATTTTGGAGGCTTAATGAATCATTACTAGAAGATGGGAGGGTACGAGCGGACATTGAGAGAGAAACGAGGGAATATTTCAAGTGGAACGACAATGGAGAGGTAGCATGGGGAGGAGTGTGGGATTGGATACAAGGCAGTGATGAGAGGGATTTTAGTAAAATGGGGAGTGTGAAAGAAGAAGGAAAGGGAGGGAAGAGAGAGGGAATTGAGAGAAAGATTGGAAGATTGGAATTGAGAGAAAGATTGGAAGAGCGTGATGCGCTAGGAAAACATGGGGCCTATAGAGGTCAGGTGTTGGCAGTAAGAGCACAGATAAATGCAATGCAGGCAGAAAAGATAAGGCATAAGATGCAGCTTTTGAGGCAGGAATTTTTTGAGGGAGGCAATAAAGCTGGGAGATATATGGCGCTGAAACTGAAGCAGAGGAAATTGCGCTCGCATATATTGAAAGTTCAAAATCAGAGAGGGGAGTTAGTAAATAAGGATGGGGAGATTAGGGAAGCTTTTAGGGGATATTACCAAGGGTTATCAAGCACGGGCTCCTCCATTGGGGGAGAGAGTACAAAGTTATCTTGATTCCCTAGAAATGCCTAAACTTGCTGAAGGGGAACAAGAAGAGTTAAATAAGGCTATAAGAGTTGACAAAGTGCAGAGAGCGATAAAGCAGTTGAAACTGAACAAGGCACCGGGGTTGGATGGGTTAAGAGCGAGATTCTATAGAAGTTTTGGAGAGATATTAACTGTACCATTGGTGAGGCTATTCAACCTTTCAAGGGAGGGAGGGGTGTTAGCGGATTCAATGGGGTGGGCAGGAATAACAATAATACATAAAGAGGGGAAGGACCCAAAAGAATGCTCCTCTTATAGACTTTTATCGCTGCTCAATTTAGACACCAAAATATTAGCTAAAATCCTAGCCACGCGTTTAAATAAGATAATAGGAAAGCTGATACATCATGATTAAGCGGGATTTATGCCAGATAGACAAGTAGCGGACAACATTAGAAAGATACTAAATATGATCTGGTCCATCGAACAGAGTGGGGAGGAGGCCTTGCTCCTGTCTCTGGATGCGGAGAAGGCTTTTGACCAGGTGGCTTGGCCTTTTCTCTTCCTGGTAATGGACAAAATGGGGCTGGGGGAAGAATTCACAAAATGGGTAAAAGCCTTGTATCACAACCCGAAAGCTTGTGTTAGGGTGAATGGGGCATACTCTGAATTTTTTGGGCAGGGGAGAGGAACGAGACAGGGATGCCCCTTATCGCCGCTGCTATTTGCTATAGCATTGGAACCATTCGCGGAAAGAGTGTGAGAACGAGCAGACGTAATGGGCATTAAAGCAGGGCGGAGTGAGTATAAAATATCTCTGCTTGCAGACGATATAATATTGAGTGTAGCTAGACCGCGTTTCTCTATACCAGTCTTAATGTGGGAACTGGAAGAGTATGGTAGGATGTCGGGATTTACAATAAATTGGACAAAATCAGAAATTTTAAACTTGTCAGTGAAGAGGGATGTACAGAATTTACTGCAAAAGAAATACCCATTTAGTTGGGCTAGAGAGAAAATTAGATATTTAGGTATCCAAATAAGTCATTGGCTAGAAACCCTATATAAGCTAAATTATTTGAAGTTATTCGGGCAGATAGAGAGTTGGTTAGATGGGTGGGGGAAGGGGTACCTGTCCTGGTTTGGGCGCATAGCAACAGTAAAGATGATGTTGTTACCAAGAATTTTGTTCCTGTTTCAGACGCTACCGATAAGGGTTCCCTATAGGAAGTTAAAGCAGGTACAAAACTCGTCAATCGATTCACATGGTCCAATAGACGGCCAAGAATAGCAATGGTGGTAATGCAAAGAGCCAAAGGAGAGGGGGGCTAGGGGTGCCAAATTTTAGAAAATATTATGAGGCAGTACAATTGAAAAAGATCTATGAGTGGCAAAGAGGAAAACAGAAACAGTGGGTCCAAATGGAAGAAGAGTCAATAGGGGGAGGGGGCTTGGAAAAATAGTATGGAGAGGTAGTAAAGGCTTTGAAAATAAATCCCTAAACCCCATAGTTGAACACAGCTTGAGTATGTGGAAACGAAATAGAAAATTATTAGTTCAGGATAAAGGGTATACACAGGGAATGACACCGGAGGCATGTTTTGATAGGGGTCAGGGACCTGAGGTAAATATTTTATGGAGATGGGCAAAGGTGGGGCTGACACATATTTCTCAGATAATAAGTCTGAAGGGTGTATTAGAGTTTGAGGGAATTAGGGATTTATATGGGCTAAAGGAAAGTGACTACTATACATATATACAGCTTGGTCACTTTTTAAAACAACAAAGTGTGGAAAGATTTATGGGAAAATAGGGGATGGTTTGAGGCGCTATGCTCAGGAACACTGGGTCAAAAGGGGGTTTTGTCCAAAATTTACAAAGGCTTAACAGAGACAGGGGAGAGTAAACTGGGATATATGCTAAAATGGGAGGAGGAATTGGAGGTGAGCTGGAATGAAGAGGTGTGGGATAAGATTATACAGACCGTGGCAACATTTCCATTGCCACGCAAATAAAAGAGAATGCATACAAGGTGCTATACCGATGGTATTGGATGCCCGTACGTAATAAAAGAGCGGGAACGGGGTGCAATGACCATTGTTGGAGGGGATGTCAAGAGAGAGGGGATTGGTGGAAGTGTGCACAGATGCAACTCCATTGGGCAAAGATTATAGACATGATATATGATATGACCGGCTATACATTGCAAAGGAAGC
Organism: Ichthyophis bannanicus; assembly: GCA_033557465.1. Classification (NCBI taxonomy): domain Eukaryota; kingdom Metazoa; phylum Chordata; class Amphibia; order Gymnophiona; family Ichthyophiidae; genus Ichthyophis; species Ichthyophis bannanicus. The sequence continues at coordinate 795,855,732 of CM066036.1, forward strand.
CGGAGATATGTTTATTGCATCAATTAGAGGATGATATTCCCAGAAGGGAAGAGTGGGTGCTGCATCATTGTATAGTAGCAGCACGATGTGAGATAGCACAGGACTGGGTAGGGCCGGGCATCCCAATAACTGCAGGATTTGTTAGAGTGGCTGAAGTGAGCTTGATGTCCAAACTGACAGAGCTGAGATGGGAGAAAGGTGAGAGAAGCGCTGAACAATGGATGGGAGTGTGGAAGTGGTTGGAAACATGGAGGAAGGCAGAGAGGGAGTGGAAGGAGGATGGAAGGATGGCTGCATCTTAACTAAGAAAGTTCAGGTTATCTGGCATAGAGTCAGAGCCAATGGTGAACGAGTGTAAAGAGCGGAGACTTCTATAAGAGGTAGGAGGAAAGAGCGATGAAGGGATGAATGATGAGAGAGGGGGGAGGGAGGGAGAAGATTCATGGAGAGATGTAAAGGACGGAGGTATAAAAGAAAGGTGCACGTATTGGGGAGAATGTTCAATGTTTAACGATGTTCATTGTTGAGAAAAATGCGGTTTGTATTGCTCATTGAAGTTCTTAATAAAAATTTAAAATGGGGGAAAAAAAAAGCAGTGGGCCCAGCACAGATCCCTGGGATACTCCACTATATACTTTTCTCCATTGAGAAAATTGGCCATTTAGCCCTAATTCTCTATTTTCTCTTTTAAACAGTCCCTAATCCACAAAAATACACTTCCTCCTATCCCATGACTTTTTAATTTACCCAAGAGTCTCTCATGAAGAACCTTGTCATTCTGAAAATCCAGATACACTATATGAACCGACTCACCTTTATCTGTTTATTCACACCTTCAAAAAATGTAAGAGATTAGTGAGACATATCTTTCCTTCACTAAATCCATGTTAGCTTTCTGCCATTAAGCCATGACTATTTACATGTTCAGTAATTTTGTTTTTATAATGGTTTCTACCATTTTGCCTGGTACAGACATCAAGTTCAAGGGGCCTGGGAAGCAAATGGGTGTGCTTTTGCCTGTTATCCTCGTTCCCAAGTTCAGGACCTCCGGAATTCCCAGGACTCCCATCGATCTCATCTTAAGAAGCCTGCCTTTTCTTCCTCTTCTGGTTTTTGGTCCTGGACCCAGTCCTTTCATGGAGTTTGTGGACCTGGGAACTTAGCATTTCCAGAAACATCTCCTCCCAGCATTAATGGGTTGGGATCCCATTCCTGGGTGCCTCTGGAGGGCGGCAGACTACACCTTTTCTACAAGGAGTGGGCATGAGCCACCGAGGATGGTTGGGTACTAGATACCATTCAGCATGGATATGTTCTGCAATGCAGAGACTGCTAATACACCTCCATGATGCATTTAGGTCAGCACGCCAGTGTGGCATTTATACTACTAGTACTAACCATTTGTATAGTGCTACAAGGCATACGTAGCACTATACATATAGATGTAAGACAGTCTCTGCTCATCAGAGCTTACAATCTAATCAAGACAAAACACATAGTGAAACTGGATACTAGAGTATGGTCAGATCCACATAAGTAGTGAATGTCAGGATTCAAAAGCGGCTTCAAAGAGGTGCGGCTTTAGCCTGTATTTGAGTAGGGCTAGAGAAGGAGCCCAGTGCACCAACTCAGGTAGTTTGTTCCAGGTATATGGCGCAGCAAGGTGGAATGAACGGTCTGGAATTGGCAGTGGCAGAGAAGGGCACAGATAAAAGAGATCTGCTAGAGGAACAGAGCTCACGAGTCAGGGCAGCTTCCTTTTGCTGTTGATGAGACCATCGTCATTGCGTTTGAATATATCTCCAGGAACAGGAATATAGTCTTCACATATGAATGACATCAGTACCGATGGAGCCTGCGTGGGAACGCTCCCCATCGTCCAATAGGAAAGCTTTTGGGAGCATCCCACTGAACCTACGAAGCTGCCTTCCTGCCTTTCCAGCTCTCCCTTTTCAGTTCATCATTTTCCATGGAATTGACAGGAAGCAAATCCTGTCACCGCAGAAAATTCCTGTTTTCATATTTTTTTGGTTCACATCTGCCTTCCCTTTGATGCTGGTACCGACTCACCATTGGTTCTTTCTTTAAAAAAAAAAAACTGTGAAGAAAGTTCCATTTTCTTCATGCGCATCGATGCCATCTTAGGCCTAGGCCTTCCATTTGTCTCTGACACAATGGAAAAACCATCAGTAATTTTAAGAAATGTTCCAAGTACGGCAGTACTGTCTCGGCCACCGACACCCATGACTGGTGTCTAAAATGCCTAGGGCCTGATCACCAACCGTCAGAATGTCCTCTCTGCAGGAAGATGACCAAGAGAGGCCTGCAGAATTGTTTATTTAGCTTATTTTATTTATTTATTTAGCTGCATTTATATCCCGCTTTTCACCGGGTCAAAGCGGTTGGGGGATACATTTAACATGAGGGGATATGAGACACATACACTAATACAGGGAACATGGGCAATGGAGGGTTAAGTGGCTTGCCCAAGACCACAAGGAGCACCTGTGGGACTAGAAACCCCAGTCCTTCCGGCCCAAGGTTGCTGTCCTCTAGTGGGATTTGAACCACCGACCTTCCGGCCTGTAGTACCTTGCCCCAACCACTAGGCCACTGCTCCCTCCCCTGAGCTGCAAAGTTGGGCGCCCTCTTTGCCTCCAACACCGTCTATAGAATCGACATCATCGAGAGCTTCATCTTCCTCCCAAGGATCTCAGGTATCAAAACATAAGTCTTCATCGAAGACTGGCCGCCCCCCCTCCCAAGGGTAGATCTCCTCCTAAGCATCGAGATGCCTCGAGTATTGCCCTGGAGGGGACACACCAGCCAAGCAACCCCGGCAGGAGGACCTTTCCTCCAAAGCCATCGCGGGGTCCCAGGATGCTCCTGAGGCCTCTACCTCCAGAGAGCTCCTGGTGCTTTGCTCAGGGATCATGGCTCGCAATTCCGGTACCGATACCCAAGCATTGGCAAGCCCCATGGATCAACGCATCCTTGCAATTGAGTGGAGCTTAGCGGCCTTACTGGCGGCCTCAGTTCTAGTGAAACCCTTACAGTCTGTTCCGCAGATGTCGGCACTGTTGCTGGTACCGATAGACTGCATCGGCTTCCCTGCCGCTTTCCACGATACTGCCCATGCCAGCCATCGAATCTTTCCGGTACCAAGGTTCCGGCTACACACATTCCAAGTACCGGCTTCAAGCAGTACCAAGTTCGCACAGAGTGGGAGCACCCTGCCTGTCGATACTTTGAGTCTTCAGATTCCGATTCGTCGGACGATGAATCGGACGATACGTGAGACTTGCAAACGCTTCCGGAAGACCAGTCCCTGTCTCCACAACGTCGCATGTCCCCACCAAAGGACATGTCTTTCCAAGACTTTATTTGTGATGTTGCCAGGGGCCTGTCCATAACAGTAACATCGGAGAAAGAGCCTAGAGCTGAAGAATTGAAAATTCTTCAATACCCGATAAGCGGCTATTCTTCCTATTCATCGTATACTCCACGACCTCATACTTTGTATGTGGGAGACGCCTCTTACTATTTCTCCCCATACCCACCGGCTTGATACTATGTACTGGGTACTGGAGTGTCCCGGTTTTCAAAAGACAGAATTGCCACACCATTCCATGGTGGTGGAATCAGCAATGCATCGAATCAAAAGCGCAAAGACACATTCCTCTAACCCTCTGGGTAGGAAATCAACAACCCTCTATGCTTTTGGTCGACGTTGCTTCCAGGCTTCCATGCTTTTGGTGAGAATCAGTTCTTATATACTCTATATGGGAATGTTCCTCAAGAGGTAACTAAGGATTTGGAGTCAATGGCTCCTCTTCTCCCAGACGACAAGAGGGCTGATTATCTTTCCCTTGTAAAGCATGCTCAGAACGTCTCAAAGTTTGTCAACAGGGCAACTTTTAATTGCTCTGAGTGCATCAGCAGAACTACATCTGCATCAGTGCATGCAGGATTGCTTGGCTCCAAGCATCGGATCGTGAACAATGGGTTCCAAATAAGCTGGGTAATATCCCTTGCATCAGTGAGAACCTTTTTGGCAAAGATTGACAGGACAAGACCTCTCAGAGTCTGAGAATACTACCCTGGATAGGCTCTGTAGATTTTCTGCCAACCCAGTTAAAAAGAAGGCAGCAGCAAAGAAAACCTTTAATAAAAAGAAGTAGTATTATCCTTCTTATACTCCTGCTGTTCAATGTCAGCATCATGCTTCTCAAAAGGGTCAACAGCCTCCAAGACATCAAAAGAAGCCTCAGACTCCCAAGTCTCAGCCACCTCAGCAGGCTCAGGCTGCTCCGGGTTTTTGACTCCTTTCTAGAGAACATAGCTGTTCTGCCTCTGGAGAATCCCGACCCTCTCCACATTCCCAGCAGACTCTGCCATTATGCCCTCAGATGGCATCTCATCACCTCGGAGCAGTGGACTTTAACAATAGTACAGGAGGGATACAGACTTCATCTGTGAAGCCTACCCCCTCCGGCTCCACCAAGAGAATTCCATTCTCAGTCTCCTATTACTACAAGAAATTACCTCCCTTCTACTGCAGGGCACAATAGAGGAGGTTCCAACATTCCAGCAGGAAATGGGCTTTTATTCTCCCTATTTTCCTATTCCAAAGAAAATAAGAACATAAGATATGCCATACTAGGTCAGACCAAGGTCCATCAAGCCCAGTATTCTGTTTCCAACAGTGGCCAATCTAGGTCATAAGTACCTAGCAGTTTCCCCAAAAGCACAGGTTCCTCAGTGCTTGAATTGGGTCAAGCAGTGATATCCTGGGTCCCTTTTAATAATGGTTTATGGACCTTTCCTCCAGGAACTTGTCCAAAACTTTTTTAAACCCAGCTACACTAACAGCTTTTGCTGCATCCTCCGGTAACAAATTCCAGAGTTTGATTACACGTTGAGTGAAAAAATATTTTCTCTTATTAGTCTTAAATAGTTTACCCTGTACCTTCATTGCATGTCCCTTAGTCTTTTTATATTCTGATGACGTAAACAATCAATCTACATTTACCCGTTCCACTCTATTCATTAATTTATAGACCTCTATCATTTCTCCCCTCAGCTTTTCCAGGTTGAAGTGCCCTAACCTTTTTAGCCTCTCTTCATAGGAGTATCCTTCCTTTTTATCATTTTGGTGGCTCTTCTCTGTACCTTTTCTAATAACGCTATATCCTTTTTAAGATACGGCGACCAGAATTGCACACAATATTCAAGGTGCGGTCGCACTATGGAATGATACAAAGGCATTATAATAACCTTAGTTTTATTTTCCATTCCTTTCCTTATGATACCTAGCATTCTATTTGCTCTCTTGGCTGCCACAGCACACTGGGCAGAGGGTTTTAACAAGTTATCCACGATGACGCCTAAATCTTTTTCCTGGGTGGTGGTTCCCAATGTGGAACCTTGCATCGTGTAACCATAGTTTGGGTTGTTCTTTCCCAGGTGCAAAGCTTTGCACTTGTCCACATTAAATTTCATCTGCTTTTTGGATGCACAGTCTTCCAATTTATCAAAAACCTCTTGCAATTTTCCACAATTCTCTTGGGTTTTAACAACTTTAGTTTTGTGTCATCTGCAAATTTGATAACCTCACTCGTTATTCCCTTTTCCAGGTCATTTATGAATATGTCAAAAAGCAGCGGACCCAGCACAGATCCCCCAGGTACTCCACTATTCACTTTTTCCATTGGGAAAATTGGCCATTTAACCCTACCCTCTGCTTTCTATCTTTTAACCAGTTCCTGATCCACAATAGTATATCACCTCCTATCCCATGACTTTTTAGTTTTGCCAAAAGTCTCTGATGAGGGACCTTGTCAAAGGCTTTCTGAAAGTCCAGATACGCTATATCAACCGACGCATCTTTGTCTACCTGTTTATTCACACCTTCAAAAAAATATAACAGACCCATTCTGGACCTCAGTGACCTAAACAAGTGTCTTGTATGGGAGACGTTCAAGATGGTCTCCCTTGGGACCCTTCTTCCCTATCTCCAGAGTCAGGACTCGCTCTGTTCTCTAGATCTAAAGGAAGTATACACTCATATTCTTATTCATCCAGAACACAGAAAATTTGTGCGCTTCATGTTTCAAGGAAGACACTATCAATTCAGAGTCCTACCTTTCGGCCTTGCCTCTGCTCCATTAGTCTTCACAAAGTGCATGGCGTTAGTGGCCACGTTACTAAGGACTCTAGGGATATTTGTCTTCCCTTACTTAGACAACTGGCTCATAAGAGCAAGCACTCTCAAGAGGCCAGCCTATCTCTCTCATACACCATGCAGGTGTTACAACACTTGGGATTTGTCATAAATCTTCTAAAGTCCCAACTCGTCCCCTCTCTTACTTTGGAGTTCATGGGGCCTTCTTAAATAGTCAGCAGTCAAGGGCATTTCTGCCCCAACTCCGTTGTACTTGTCTCTAGCTTCTCAGACATGTCTCAAGGACTATCTCACTGCTCGAGAAATGCTACAACGTCTGGGTCATATGGCATCAACGGTGCATGTAGTTCCCTGTGTCCATCTGCACATTGGCACAGCCCAATGGACTCTGGCATCCCAGTGGATTCAAGCCTCAGGTCGCCTCTGTGACAAGATAAGTCTCTACCCCTCTGGTCATATCTCTCCAGTGGTAGTGTTCCCCAGAAAATCTCCTTGTGGGGGTCACCTTTTTAGATGCTTGCACATCAGTGCACCCTGACGATGGATGCTTCCAAAGTGGGCTGGGGAGCCCATCTGGGATCTCTCCACTCAGGGCCTCTGGTCACAGCAGGAATCGTAACTCCAGATAAATCTGCTGGAACTCCGAGCCATCTTCACTGCTCTCAGGGTATTCCAGGACTGCTTACGTTACCAAACCGACGACAGTCGCCATGTTCTACGTGAACAAGCAAGGCTGAACAGGTTCTTGGTCCCTCTGCAACAAGTCTCTACATCTCTGGTTCTTTGCCATACATCATCACATTCACCTCCAAGCAGTGTATCTTCCGGGCAAACACAATGTCTTAGCAGACAGATTAAGTCTGATTCTTCTTCCCCATCAATGGCCCCGTAATTAGACATAGGGTCCTACATCTTTCAGACCTGGGGGACTGCAGGGATAGACCTCTTCGCCACTCCAAATAATGTCAAGCTCCCTTGCTTCTGTACCAGGACTCCTGCATCAGGCAGTCAACAAGTGGATGCTTTTCACCTCCACTGGGGACATGGCTTCCTTTATGCCTTCTCTCCCATTCCCCTAATTCCCAAGATTCTTTTCAAACTCCAGGCAGACAGGGACTTCAAGATACTAATAGCCCTATGCTGGCCACATCAACCGTGGTACCCTCTCCTGCTACGTCTGTCTCAGACTCAACCCATAGATCTGGGATGTGCTCCAAATCTCCTCTCTCAAGAGGAGGGGGTGCTGCTCTATCCCAAACTGTGGTCTCTCCATCTCAAAGCATGGCTGCTGAAGGCATAGCCTTTGAGGATATAAACCTTCCCCAGGAGGTTAAGGACATCCTCTTAGCTTCTAGAAAGCCATCCACCAGACGGTCCTTTGCTTTTAAGTGGCATAGGTTTTCTATCTGGTGTTCTCAGAATAATTTTAATCCCTTCTCAGCTCCGGTGGAGGCACTGCTTCAGTATCTCCTTCACCTTTCTTCATCTGGACTCAAAACCAATTCGGTAAGAGTACACCTAAGTGCAATTGTGGCCTCTCACATGCCCTTAGATGGACAACTCATCTCCTCTCTGCCACTTGTATCATGCTTCATGAGAGGTCTTTTACTAACCAAGCCTCCCATTAAACCACCACGAGTGGCATTGGACCTCAAGCCGCCCTTTGAACCTTTAGCCACTACGTCACTTAAGTTTCTAACATGGAAGGTCATCTTCCTCAATGCTCTCACTTCAGCAAGGTGCATTAATGAGCTTCAGGCCTTGGTGTCTGACCCGCCTTACACACGGTTCCATAAGGTAGTCCTTAGGACTCATCCTCACTTCATGCCAAAGGTGGCCTAGCCTTTCTATTTTAACCAGTTGGTTTACCTTCCTGTGTTTTTCCCTAGACCACATTCATCTAGGGCAGAGGCAACCCTCCACACTCTGAATTGTAAACATGCCTTAGCATTTTATCTTCAGAGTACTCAGGAGCACCAAAAGGCTTCTCAACTGTTCATCTCCTTTGACCCTAGTCACCAATCTCCAAATGTACTCTCTCCAAATGGATAGCAGATTGCATCACTTTTGCTTATGATGTGGCAGGCCTCTCCCTCGAGGGTCATGTCACTGCCCATAATATATGAGCATGGCTACCTCAATGGAAAATCTACGCTCTGTAGCTATTGACGAAATTTGCAAAGCAGCAACTTGGTCTTCAGTACATACCTTTGCTGCTCACTATTGTCTAGACAACAACTCCCACTGGGATGCCATGTTTGGCCAAGCTGTTCTCCAGCATCTCGTTCAGACTTAGAGCAACTCCTATCCTCTGTCCCAGAATTCGATACCAGACATCTATGGAGGATCCATGACCTCTTTAGGCCTTCTCTGAGGCAGACCTCTGCCGGTCCTGAGGTCATTTCTCTGGCATCTTCTAGCTAGGGAGTCCCATATGTGAAGACTACATTCCTACTTGTTCCTGGAGATAGTGTAGTTACTCACCTGTAACAGGTGATCTTTGGGAACAGCAGGAATTTAGTTTTTACAACCCACCCTCCTCCCCTAGGAGTTGTAGGTATTCTTTTTCTTTTCTCTCTTTTTATTTATTTATTTTATTTACATTCTCTTATATACCGCGCTATTCTGCATCAGTGAGGTTTACATTGAACAAACTGAAATTACATTGAACAGGGCATTATAACTTGGAGATAACTATTCTACAGGGATCATGGGCTATGGAGGGTTAAGTGCTTGCCCAAGACCACAAGGAGCACCTGTGGGACTAGAAACCCCAGTCCTTCCGGCCCAAGGTTGCTGTCCTCTAGTGGGATATGAACCCCTGACCTTCTGGCCTGAAGTACTTTGCCCCAACCTTGAAAGACTAGAAAAGGGAACTGTTACTTCTGGAGAGAGATCTGAAATTGTGAGTATATATTTCTGGGAATTTTCTGAAAGGAATTCTTTCTATTAAAGCTATTTAATCTGTGAACCCATTATTTCTTGTTAAATCAGTCAGGGCCTAGTAGCAGCAGTTTAAGTTTAAATTTAAAACACAGAAGAAAACTTTCTGGTTACATTAAATACCCAGCAGAGAGCTTGTAGTTTTAATTTAATAGTCACTCAGGGCCTAGTATCAGCAAAGTACTTTTAGTTTAAATTTAAAAACACAGAAGAGAGCTTTCTGGTTAAATTTGGAACCCAGCAGAGAGCTGTAGTTTACATTTAATAGTCACTCGGGGCCTAGCATCAGCAAAGTACTTTTAGTTTAAATTTAAAACACAGAAGAGAGCTTTCTGGTTAAATTTAGAACCCAGCAGAGAGCTTGTAGTTTAAATTTCATAATAAGTTAAAGCCTAGCAGCAGCAAAGAGCTATAATTTAAATCAAATAAGAACATAGCTTACCTCAGCAGCACAGGACAGGGTACTGTGTAGCAGCCCTCTTTTAATAAGTGTTATTTCCCTCCCTCCCCCCCCACACCCACCCACCCACCCCTGGGATAATCGTAGCTTTATAGGTACTTACACATCTTAAAGTCAAAAAAACTGCCAGCATGGTTTAAAGGTGAGGTCAGAGAGGCTGTTGTTGCCAAAAAAGCATCTTTCAGGAAATGGAAAAAAGAGCCAAACGACGAAACCTGGAAACAGCACAAGCACTGGCAGGTCAAATGCAAGGCATTGATAAAGCAGGCAAAGGGAGAATTTGAGAAGAAGCTTACTGCAGAAGCAAAAACGCGAAATGATGATTTTTTCAAGTATATTCGTAGCAAAAAACCTGTGAGAGAGTCAGTTGGTCCATTAGATGATAGAGGAGTTAAAGGGGCACTAAGAGGTGACAAGGCGATAGCGGAGAGACTGAATGAATTCTTTGCTTCGGTCTTTACTGAGGAAGATGTAGGGATGTTACCCATGACTGAAGTGGTATTTAAAGGTGCGGAAGAATTGAAGGAAATATCGATACATCGGGAAGATGTATTACAGCTATTAGATAAACTGAAGAGTAGCAAATCTCCTGGGCTGGATGGTATACATCCAAGGGTGTTGAAAGAACTGAAATATGAGATTGCAGACCTGCTATTAGTAATCTGTGAACTATCATTAAAATCATCGCTAATACCTGAAGATTGGAGGATTGCCAATGTAAAACCAATTTTTAAAAAGGGTTTCCAGGGGTGATCCGGGAAACTACAGACCGGTGAGCCTCATGTCAGTACCGGGAAAAATGGTAGAAACCATCATAAAGAATAAAATTACTCAGCATGTAGATAGTCATGCCTAATGGGAGACAGCCAACATGGCTTTAGACAAGGAAGATCTTGTCTTACTAATCTGTTATGTTTTTTTGAAAGTGTGAATAAACAGGTGGACAAAGGTGAGTTGGTTGATATAGTTTATCTAGACTTTCAGAAAGCCTTTGACAAGGTCCCTCATCAGAGACTTTTAGCAAAACTAAAGAGTTATGGGATAGGAGGCAGTGTACTACTGTGGATCAGGAACTGGTTAAAAGATAGAAAGCAGAGGGTTGGACTAAATGGCCAATTTTCCCAATGGAGAAAGGTGAATAGTGGTGTACCCCAGGGATCTGTGCTGGGTCCGCTGCTTTTTGACATATTCATAAATAACCTGGAAAGAGTAATAACGAGTGAGGTTATCAAATTTGCAGATGAGACAAAACTATTTAAAGTTGTTAAAACCCAAGATAATTGTGGAAAATTGCAAGAGGATCTTGATAAATTGGAAGACTGGGAATCAAAATGGCAGATGAAATTTAATGTGGACAAGTGCAAAGTTATGCACCTAGGGAAGAACAACCCAAACTATGGTTACACAATGCAAGGTTCCACATTAGGAACCACCACCCAGGAAAAAGATTTAGGCGTCATTGTGGATAACATGTTAAAACCCTCAGCCCAGTGTGCAGCGTCAGCCAAGAGAATGCTAGGTATCATAAGGAAAGGAATGGAAAATAAAACAAAAGATATTATAATGCCTCTATATCGTTCCATGGTGAGACCGCACCTTGAATATTGTGTGCAATTCTGGTCGCCGTATCTTAAAAAGGATATAGCATTATTAAAAAGGTTCAGAGAAGAGCCACCAAAATGGTAAAGGGGATGGAAGGATACTCCTATGAAGAAAGGCTGAAAAGGTTAGGGCTCTTTAACCTGGAAAAGAGACGGCTGAGGGGAGATATGATAGAAGTCTATAAATTAATGAACGAAGTGGAATGGGTAAACGTAGATCGATTGTTTACGTTATCAGAATATAGAAAGACTAGGGGACATGTAATGAAGCTACAGGGTAAACTATTTAAGACTAATAAAAGAAAATATTTTTTCACTCAACGTGTAATCAAACTCTGGAATTTGTTACCGGAGGATGTAGTAAAGGCTGTTAGTGTAGCTGGGTTTAAAAAAGGTTTGGACAAGTTCCTGGAGGAAAGGTCCATAAACCATTATTAAGAAGGGACCCAGGATATCAATGCTTGACCCAGTACAAGCATTGCGGAACCTGTGTCTTTTGGGGAAACTGCTAGGTATGTATGACCTAGATTGGTCACTGTTGGAAACAGGATACTGGGCTTGATGGACCTTGGTCTGACCCAGTATGGCCTATTTTATGTTTATGTTTTTATGTTTTATGTTCTTATGTTTATGTAACCACTAGGCCACTCTTCCACTTTTATCTCAGCTACAAACTCAACTGAGGAGGGTGAGCTGGAAAGGCAGGAAGGCAGCTATGTAGTTGCAGTGGGATGCTCCCAAAAGCTTTCCTATTGGATGCTGGGAGCATTCCTGCACGGGCTCCATCGGTACCGATGTCACCCAATTCCTGCTATTACTGGAGATCACCTGTTACAGGTGAATAACTACGCTTTATCAGTGATTCGTCAGCCCCTGAGGAAGGATTCAAAACCTTTTTGGCCAAGTGAAGGTTGGGTTAAGGAGGCAGATAGAACTGGTTTTGGTGAATGAGAGCAATCTCACTGGCAAGTACCAGCATTATTTTGTTGCTGTGCAAAGCAACAATATGCAGATAAGTGGTGTTTTGTAAGCTTACTATCTAAGGCCAAATGCCTTTGCATGTTGCAGTCACGATAGTCTACCTTGAGTGATTTGTGGTGGCACCATTAGTGGTCGATTAATATATTTTTATGAATAACAATAAAATGCATAAAAATATTTCACTCTATAAATGAACAATCAATGTTGTTGTTGTTAAGTGCCGTCGAGTCGGAGTCGACTCATGGCGACCCTCTGGATAGCTATCCTAAATTGTGTTCGGTCTTCAGTCAAGCGGTTCGTTGTTGACAGGCTGGTACCCGTAGCTGCTGTTATTGTATCGATCCATCTCATTGCTGGCCTTCCTCTTTTGCGTTGACCTTCTATCTTGCCAAGCATAATGTCTTTCTCTAATGATCTCTCTCTTCGCATGATGTGTCCAAAGTATGAAAGTCGAAGTCTTGTCATCTGAGCTTCTAAAGAAAGCTTAGGTTTGATCTCTTCCTAGTACCGACTGGTTTGTTCTTCGGGCAGTCCATGGTATACACAGTATTTGCCGCCAGCATCATAATTCAAAGGCATCAATTTTCTTCCTGTCTGTCTTTTTCACTGTCCAGCTTTCACATCCATATTATGATATTGAAAATACCATGGCTTGAACAAGTCAAATCTTTGTATGGAGAGAGACATCTCTGCTCTTGAGAATCTTATCTAGGTCTTTCATAGCCATTCTGCCAAGAGCAATGCGTTGTCTGATTTCTTGACTGCTTGTTGCTTCTTTATTGATAGTTGATCCAAGTAGGTTAAAGTTGTTCACAATTTCAATTTCTTCTCCTTCAATGATGAACCTGTTGATTATGCCATTTGTCATGATCTTTGTCTTCTTTACATTAAGGTGCAGGCCCATTTTGAGACTATGTTCTTTGATTGTGAGAAGCAAATGTTTCAGATCATCTTCACTTTCAGCCAGTAATGTGGTATCATCAGCATAGCGAAGGTTGTTGAGTCTTCCACCAATCTTCACACCTCTATTGTCTTCATACAATCCTGCTTCTCTGATGATTTGTTCTGCATATAAATTAAACAGGTAGGGGGAAAGTATACAGCCTTGTCTTACACCTTTGCTTATTTTAAACCATTCTGTTTCTCCTTGTTCTGTTCGAACTGTTGCTTCTTGATCAATGTACAGATTGCGCAAAAGAACGATCAGGTGTTCTGGTATACCCATGCTTCTTAATGTGGCCCAGAGTTTCTCATGGTTTACACAGTCAAAAGCCTTGCTATAGTCGATAAAGCACAAATAAATATCCTTTTGGTATTCTTTAGTCTTTTCAAGGATCCATCTCACATCTGCAATGATGTCTCTCATTCCTCGCCCTTTCCTGAACCCTGCGCTTGCACTTCAGGTAGTTCTTGTTCCAGGTATGGTTGTGGTCTCTTTTGAATAATCTTCAGTAGAATCTTGCTGGCATGTGGGATCAGAGCGATTGTGCGATAATTTCCACAGTCAGTTGGATCACCTTTCTTTAGTATTGGTATAAACACAGATCTTTTCCAGTCAGTTGGCCATGATGTTGTCTTCCATATTTCTTGGCAGAGCCTCGTAAGTACGGTAACAGCTGCATCAGATTGCTGCAATACATCTATGGGAATGCTATCAATGCCTGGTGCTTTGTTCTTTGATAAGGCTTTCAATGCTGCTTCAACTTCTTCTTTCATCACCAATGGTTCCCGATCATAAGGTACAGGTTGATACGGCTGTTGGTCCACTTGATCTTTATCATATAAAAACTCTGTATATTCCTTCCACCTTTTCTTGATCTTCTCAGCATCATGCAACATAGAACCTTGAGCATCTTGTAACATTCCAATTCGAGGCTGGAACTTTTTCTTTAACTCTAGTAGCTTTAGGAAAGCCGATCTTGTTCTTCCTCTAATAGTTTCTGCTTCTATTTCCTTGCAAGTGTCATTGTAGTACTTTTCCTTGTCCTGTCTTGCTGCACGTTGGAAATCTCTGTTGAGTTCTGCGATTGTCTTTCTTTCTCCTCTGGCTTTAGCTTCTCTGCGTTTCTGGGCAATTTTCAGAGTTTCTTCCGTCATCCTTTTTGGCCGTTTTTGCTTTTTCACCTTTTGTAGAGACTTCTCGCTTTCTTCCAACACAACCTTCTTGATGTCATTCCATAACTCTTCCGGAGCTCTGTCATTTGTATCTAAAGCAGCAAATTGATTTTGCAGGCAGTCTTTAAATTCCAGTGGTATATTCTCAAGGTCATATTTTGCTGCATTCATGAGTGGTTTGCTCTTTTTCAACTTTAGCTTGAGTTTGCATACTAGTAGTTGATGATCTGTACCACAGTCAGCTCCAGGTTTTGTCTTTGTTGATGTTACAGAGTTTTTCCATCGTTGACTTCCACAGATTTATTTATTTATTTATTTATTAACATCTTTTATATACCGCACTATTCGATATCAGCGCGGTTTACAGAGAACAAGAAAACTTCAGACAAGTTACATTTATCTGGTTTTACATATAACAGGAACAATAACTTGGATAACCGGGGCAATTATTTACAACAAAAGCAGTCAGAGTAATTTACATTTGGAAGACATATTGTTTGAAAAGAGCCTTGTAATATGGGAGCGTGATGAGATGTGTTGTTGGGTCAGCGGAAATTACGTGTTCAGAAGGGAAGTGTTGCTATTTGCGTGTGCCTGTGTTTCTATGTCCTCTGGGAAGTAATTGATGAAAAGGTGATGTTTCAAGGCCTTCTTAAACTGGCTGAGATCAGAGATGGCCCTAATGTGTGATGGAAGGGTATTCCAAAGTTTTGGAGCACATAAACTGAAAGATCGGCTTACTGTTGTGGAGTTGTATCTTAGAGTCTCTTTTGGTACCATTAGCATATTTAATTCTGTGGTTCTTCTTAGTCTGTTGGGGGTGATTGGTTGGATCATCTCTGATAATGAGGCGGGAGCGAGTCCTTTGTGAGCTTTAAAGGCCAGGAGCAGAGTCTTGAAGGTGATTCTCACTTGAATGGGAAGCCAATGTAGTTGTTTCAGAAGAGGTGTTACATGTTCTCTTTTAGGTACGCCAAAAAGCACTCTTGCTGCACTGTTCAAGGCTAGTTGAAGCGGGTTTAGGGTAGATTGTGGGAGCCCTTGTAAAATGGAGTTCGCGTAGTCAAAATGGGGAATGATTAAAGCTTGGTATACAGTACGGAAATCATCCGGATCAATCAGTTGTCGGAGATGTCTGAGGGAACGAATCTTGAAATAAACTGCCCTTACTGTGTTGGCAATGTGTGACTTCATGTCCAGTTTTTGATCCAGAGTCACTCCAAGGTATCGGATGTGGGATTTTACTTGCAGCTTGGCATCTTGAACTTCAAGGAATGTGGGTGGTATGAACTTGGTATTCCTTGAAATAAAGAGAACTTCTGTTTTTTTATGTTGAATGTAGTCAATTTGATTTTTATACAATGTAGTCAATTTGATTTTTATACAATCCATTGGGTGAAGTCCATGTGTACAGTCGCCGCTTGTGTTGCTGGAAGAAGGTGTTTGAGATGAATAGATCATTGGTCTTGCAGAATTCTATCAGTCTTTCTCCAGCTTCATTTCTGTTGCCAAGTCCATATTTTCCAACTACTTTGCCTTCTTCTTTGTTGCCAACCTTTGCGTTCCAGTCACCCATGACTATCAGGATATCCTGTTTGCATGTTCTGTCAATTTCAGCTTGTACTTGTTCATAGAACTCTTCAATTTCATTCTCTTCTGCAGCTGTTGTTGGGGCATATACTTGAATTATAGTTGTGTTGATAGGCATTCCTCGTAGACGAATAGAGATTAAGGGTTCGCTGACTGCATTGTATTTCATTACAGTTCTTGCAAGTTTCTTCTTTATTATAAATGCAACACCATTTCTTCTTTGTCTTTCATTTGCAGCATAGTAGACCATGTGATCATTTGATGCAAAGTGCCCCATGCCAGTCCATTTCAGTTCGCTGACACCCAACAGATCAAGTTGTACATGTTCCATTTCATTCTTGACCACCTCCAACTTCCCTTGGTTCATGCTTCGTACGTTCCATGTTCCAATGTGTAAGACATCTTTACAGCTTCTGACTCTCATTTCATGCGCAGCTACATCAGCAGTCAGACTTCCCGAGGGCTTTGATCCAACCACATCATAAATGCTGGCTACTCTGAAAAGTCTTCAGCTCTTCCCCAGTAGCTAGTTGAGTGCCTTCCGACCTGGGGGTCTCATCTTCCAGCACCATAGCACAATTTGTTTTGTTGTAACTATCCATTGGGTTTTCATGGCAAGATACAGAAGTAGATTGCCGGCCTTTCTTCCGCGCAGTTTAAGTTTGGTGTTGTTGCCGTTGTCACAAAAATGTGATCCTCCGCCGTCAACACTGTCCCATTCTGCTGCTGCCCAGATGGGTGGTTTGTCTTGGTCTGGCACCTCAGCTGAGACCTGTCCATCTTGGGAGACCCTGCCAGTAGTTAAACTACCGATAGTTTAGCTCTCAGCATCACTGATGCACGCAAGCCCTCACAGCACGACAAGCTGCAAACCAAGTGAGAGGAACAATCAATAAAGATAATTAAATTATCAGTTAATAGAGGTAGTTGGTTACTCCTAATGGACTAAATAGTGTGAATGTTGAGAATGATAAGTGGAGCTTATGGTCTAGTTATATCTAATCAAGTGTGGCTCAATCTGATGGCCTCCTTCCCACTTCTACAATATTTTAAGAGTGGATTATAAAGCTGTGTGTGTCCACTACAACCACCTAAGGAGTTGGATAGTCCCTGGAGGTGTATTAGTAGTCATTTTGTTGTGTCCTCTGGAGCGTTTGCTTGAGGGTTTTGTTTTTGTTTTTTTACTGAGCTGCAATGCAGAGAGCCTATCCTGGACACCACCATCATCTCTCCTTGTGGCTCTATGTTCAAGAGTGCCACTGTGCTGATCACGCTGGGAAAATTGCTCAGTCTGCAACCGAGTGTCCCAATTGGTAAGGGTTGATATTCCATCCATTTTGTGATGGCAAAGAAGGATGGCTCCTTCTTGCCAATTCTTAACCTCAAGGGGAAAAACACCCACCTGTGGACCCTACAGTTCCATATGGCGCCTCTAAATCAGTGGTCTAAGTGGTGCAGTGCAGGGAGTTTCTCATGTCTCTGGATCTGGCTAAGGCCTATTTCCATATTCCTGTCTACAGGGATCACTAGCACTTCCTCCACTTCGCCATGCTTGGCTCTCATTTTCAGTTCACTGCTCTTCCTACCACTACAAGGACATTCTCCAAGATCATGGTGGTTGCAGGCGTGGTGCTGAGGCATGAGGGAGGATCTGTGTTCACTCCTATCTGGAGGATTGGCTGATCTGAACAAGGTTGCAGTCAGAAGCAGCTTGGGTGTTGGCCCAAGTGGTGCAGTTGCTGTAGAGTCTCGGCTGGGTGATCATCCTTCGAAAGAGTCACTTGCAACCTTCCCAGTTGCTGGAATACTTGGGAACGCAGTTTGATACTCGGATAGGTGGGGATTTTTTACCCGAGGACAGGGTGAGAAAGTTGTTGTTTTTACTGGTAGCCTTCCAGATGGCAGTGGGCTCCCAGAGTTTGGGATTACCTGCAGAGTCTTGGCTTGATGGTGGCATCAAACTCATGTGAGGCTGCTGCAGAGGTTCTTGCTGTCTCGCTGGTCTCCAAGCTCTCAGGGCTTTGAGGCAAGGTTTCCGCTTCCTCTGTCGGTGGTGTCCAACCTGCATTGGTAAAAGCAGCCCCTTCTGTGGAGGGGCATGCCATTGGATGATCTGTCATGGCTCCTCCTGTCAACGATGCCAGTCTGTTTGGCAGTGGGGAGCCCATTGTGAGGCTACTCAGCTCAGAGCCACTGGAACAGTTGGGAAGTGGCATGGCCCATCAACCGCCTTGAGACAAGGGCCATTCATTTGGCCTTTTTACGCTTCCGGGCCTTAGTCCAGGGCAGAGCCATCCGGGTGTTCTCAGACAATGCCATGGCTATGACATATATTAGTTGGCAAAGGGGCACAAGGAGTGCCAGAATGGCCCTGGAGATATCCCTCTTGTTATCCTGGGAGAAAAGGAACCTCCTAGTGCAGCACATTGTGGTTATTGAATATGTGGAGATTTTATTTTTATTTTTATTTAAAAGGATTTATATCCCGCTTTATCCTAAAATCAAAGCGATTTACACTTCAAACGAATCAAGTTGCATAGTGCGAGGGTGTAGGCATGCAGTGGCTTTATCATAGCGTTTGTGTGGGTGTAATTCAAGTGTAACTTAATTACAGAATGCTCGATATACAGGTTGAGCTGTATACAATGTGCTATATGCAAGGAGGAGGTGTGGGGTTGGCTAGGGGAGGGGAGGGAAGAGGGTGGTAGGAGCAAGGCATGGTGGGGCGAGGGGTGAGCGATGGCAGGAATGATTAGATTGAAGGGTCTTTGGTCAGGTCATGTGATATCGCCGTAACGTTCTATGTAGAGCATGGTTTTGAGTAACTTTCTGAAGTCCTTAATGTCCACGGTTGATCTTAGGCAGACCGGGAGGGAGTTCCATAGGGCGGGAGCAGCCAGGGATATTGCTCTCCTTGAAGTGGTATGTCTCATTTTGGTGAAATCTTTGGGGGTGATGATGGTGTCTGTGGTGCCTCTCCTCCTGGGTCTGGTGTTTGAGTCGGAGCTGATGATGGTCTGCAGACTGTTTGCTGAGAGGTTCTGTTTGATTTTGAATATGTTCAGTAGGGTCTTATATCGGATGCGAGAACTGATTGGAAGCCAGTGGAGAAGGTTCATAATGGGGGTGATGTGATCGTGCCTTGCGGAACCAGTTGTTATGCGAGCAGCGATGTTCTGTGCCATCTGCAAA
This sequence comes from Ichthyophis bannanicus, assembly GCA_033557465.1. Classification (NCBI taxonomy): domain Eukaryota; kingdom Metazoa; phylum Chordata; class Amphibia; order Gymnophiona; family Ichthyophiidae; genus Ichthyophis; species Ichthyophis bannanicus. The sequence goes on from CM066036.1 coordinate 795,874,798, forward strand.
GGCCGGAGTGCGTGTTTTGGGAGCCCAAGATATGTGGTTGCAGTAGTCCAATATGGGTGTGATGAGGGCTTGACAAACAATACAGAAGTGATCTTGGGAGAGAATCGGCTTAAGGCGTCTGATTCTCATTTTGAGGTAGGTGTTCCTGGTGGTTTTTCTGATGTGAGACTGGAGGTTCAGATCTCTGTCGAGGGTAACTCCAAGGTATTTTACTTCTGGCTTTATGGGTATTGTGATGTTGTTCAGATTGATGGTGGGTGGGGCAGTGAAGGCAGTTTTGGGTGATAAGTAGAGCTTCTGTCTTGTTGTAGTTTATGGTCAGGTTGTTTTGAAGGAGCCAGTTTGTCATTTGTTGAAGGCAGTACGCTATTTTTGAGTAGTCTGGGTTGTCGGGGTTGATCGGGGTGTATATCATTATGTCATCTGCGTAGATAGTGTATTGAATATTGTGGTTATTGATGATGGCGCAGATAGCTTGTATGTACAGATTAAATAACAGTGCAGAGAGGGCAGAACCTTGCGGCACGCCCTGTTTAGCTATGAATGGTAGTGAAGTGATGGGGCCACATTTGACTTGGAGAGCTGTCTGTCTGTGAGGTAGGAGTTAAACCAGTTCAAGGTGGTGCCATATAAACCAATTTGTTGAAGTCTTGATTGAAGGGTGCTGTGGTCGACTCTGTCAAAAGCTGATGTGATGTCAATGAAAATCATGATAGACTGCCTCAGCCGCCACGCTTTTGATCCCAGCGAATGGGAATTGAGTCAGTCAGTGTTTCAGCAGATTCTGGGCCTCTGGGGGCCGTCTTGAGATGCCAAAGCATGCAGTTTCTTCAGGAGCTGCAAGCCAGCAGGCTCCAAGGGTGTCTATGACCTGGTTCAGCTTTGGCCAAAGCAATGTCTGCTGTATGTGTTTCTTCCATGGCTGCTTGTGGGGTGGGTGCTTTGCTGCATAGAGTGTCATCTGGGCTGGGTTATCCTGGTGGTGCTAGATTGGCCATGGAGGCCGTGATTTAGGAACTGATGCTGCTGCCTGCTGGAGACGACTCTATAGCTGCCAGGCCAGTCTTTCTGGACGATCAGGCTCCCTTCTTGCTTATGGCTTGGCTCTTGCGAGGCAATGTTTAGCAATAAGAGCTAGTCTCCTGCTGTAGTTTTCATACTTCTGAAAATGAGGAGAGGTTCTACCAGCCTTGCCTATGTGTGCATCTGGTGCTTGTTTGAGCAATGATGCTATGAGCATCATATTGGTTCTAATATAGCAGATTTGCCGTTCTTCAGAAAGACCCGGACAAGGACATTTTACTTAGTTCTCTGAAAGTTCAGGTGGCGACCTTGTTATGTTTCAGGGGACTGGTGACAAGGCGCTCTGTAATCTCGCACTCTGATGTGTCTTGTTTCCTGCAGGGGTACTGCACTTGCATCCTCCCCTGCGTCCATTCATTCTCTCTTGGGATCTCTGCCTAGTTCTCTCGACCTTGATATCAAAGCCCTTTGAGTTTTGAAGTAGACCACGCTTAAAGAACTGAACCTTGAAATTGTTTTCTTGACTGCAATCTGCTCAGCAAGACGTATATCTGAGCTGCAGGCATTCTCATGCAGGGATCCTTATTTGTCATTCTCGGAGGAGGTCATATACGTTCAGCCAGTTCCCTCCTTCTTCCTAAGGTGATGTCATCCTTTCATGTTAATTGAGTGGTCTACCTGCCCTCCTGTGCTAAGGAACAGTGCCAAGGGAAGGACAACGGCCTTCGCCTGATGGATGTCAGGAGAGTGCTTCTCCACTAATTCCTTTTGCAAGTCAGACCATCTGTTTGTGCTGTTTGCAGGTCTGCGTAAAGGCGATGTGGCTACCAAGTCAACTCTGGGGTGCTGGATCAAAGAAGCCATTGCCTCAGCATATGTTTAGCAGAACCGGCTGTTTCTGGAGAGTTTGTATGTGCAGGCATCCTCATGGATGGAGTGCAGCCTGCTCATCCACTCAAACATTTGTTGGGCAGCAACGTGGGCATCACTTTCCACTTTTATCAAGCATTACCACTTGGATGTCCATGCTCGGGCAGATACAGTCTTTGACTTAGAGCCACTCTGTCTTCTTCCTGCCTAGTGGAGTCATAGCTTTGGTACATCCCAGTTATCTGGACTGGTCTAGCAGGACGATATGGAAGGTGACGTTTTACCTACCAGATAATGTTCTTTCCTTGAGTCCTTCTAGACCAGTCCAGGACCCCCCACTCCTGTGACCTGTTATGTTCTGCTGTGCTTCTCTGTGGGTGGTCCTACGGGCCCATATCCTCATGACAGGTCTTCTGTCTGAAGATAATCTTGTGCATAGTTATGGTTAGAATATAAGAAATGCCATACTGGGTCAGACCAAGGTCCATCAAGCCCAGTATTTCCAACATTGGCCAAGCCAGGTCACAAGTACCTGGCAGGTTCCCAAGTCTGCAGGATCCACAATGCTTGTCCTGGAGTAAGCAGTGGATTTCCTGGGTCCTCTTTAATAATAGTTTATGTACCTTTCCTCCAGGAACTTGTCCAAACCTTTTTTCAATCCAGCTACGCTAACAGCTTTTACTATATCCTCTGATGACGAATTCCAGAGTTTGGTTCCTTGTTCTGCTGAACCTTGTTAGCCTCACTGAGGATGTGTGTAGTCGGAGATTATTGATCAAATGCTTGGGTATGAATACTGAGGTGTGCCCCTAGCTGCATTGACTAATACAGCTGGATGAGGTCATACAAAATCTCTGGAATTGTTTCTCTCTGTCTCCACCTCTGCTGGTAGGGGGAGACAATCCACTTGTCTGGACTGGTCTAGCCAGACTCAAGGACAGGACATTATCTGGTAAGTAAAATGTCACATTTTTACATTCAGATGAAAACTAATGCATGCACGTATTTCCAGTTCAAGGCGAGGTTGATTCTGGTACAGTAGATATTTTCCTGTTCCAGGAGGACTTGCACGGTAAGCTTGTACCTGAGTAAGGGATGTTAAGTGATTTGCCCAAGGCCACATGGAGTGTTAGTGGGATTTGAAGCAGGTGTTTCTGGTTCCCAGGCTACTCCTTTACTCTGCAGAGTCTTAGAATAAAAGCCGCATAAATCCTGCAACTATTATCGTGAGACTTTGGCTTGACCATAGTTGCTGGTTTGAAGACTGAAGTACATTCATTGGAGAAAGCCAGTGAGAAATAAGGCAACATTTTTGAAAGTGAGTAGTGTTTGCTATGCTCTACCTCTGATCTCCAGGAACAAGCAGGAATGAGTCTTCACATATGGGTATCGTCGGTACCGACGGAACCTGCGCGGGAACGCTCCCCAGCATCCAGTAAGAAAGCTTTTTGGAGCATCCCACCGCGCCTGCGCGCTGCCTTCCCGCCTTTCCCAACCGCCTCTCTCCAGTTCTTCTTTTCTGCGGAGCCAGCAGGTCGTGTTCCTGTCACCGCAGAAGAAGTTCTTTATTTTTTTCTTTATTTTTCTGTAGTCGCGTCTGCCTTCGACGTCAGACCGGTACTGCCGGTCTTTTCTTTTTTTTCTTAAAAAAAAAAACAAAAAAAACTTTTTTCTTTCAGCTGTGCATTTTCAGTTTGGGCCTTAGGCCTAGATATTTTCTCCTCATGGAGAAGCCCGCTTCCGGGTTCAAAAAGTGAACAAAATGTAGCGGTACTATTTCTGTCACCGACACCCATGATTGGTATCTGAAATGTTTGGATCCTGACCATTCCATCACGGATTGTGTGTCCTGCACCATGATGTTTAAAAGGGGTCGGCAGAACCGAGCAGCCAAGCTCAGTACCCTGTTTCCCTCTAATGCAGCCTCGGTGGCATCGACGTCTTCCAGGGCTGCTTCTTCCTCCCATGGATCTCAGGTAGCCAAACATAAATCTAGCCGGTCCTCGAAGGGCAAATCTCCCTCCAAGCATCGAGATGCCTCCGGGCTTGCTCTCGAGGACTCCGCTCCGGCAAAATTACCCCGGCGGGAAGTTCCGGCTTCCAGAGCATTATCTATGGGGTCACAGGTTGACATCGATGGCATGGCCTCGACCGATCACCTGTTGCCGTGTTCTGGGGTACTGGTGGCCTCCACTGGTACCAACATCCAGACTCTGGTGGCGTCGATGGATCAGAAAATTCTGTCCATACAGCGCACCCTTACGGCGTTTATGCAGGCTTCGACGCCTTCGGTACCGCAACAATCTCCGTTGCCAGCACCGACTCTGGCATCGGCACCGTTCCCGGTGCCGGTACCGATTGCATCGACATCGGCTTCGGTGTCGGCTGCAACGGTACCCTGTCCTACAATGCCCATCGGTACCGACCCGGTACTGCTTACTCCCGATGTCGATCCCACTCGGTACGCGTATTGGGCTTTACAGGAGCATCCAGACAGGCGATACTTCGATTCCTCCGAAGACTCTGATGAGTCTGAGGCTTCTGTCGATGTACCGGTGCTTCTTCCTCAGGAGTCTGATTCTCCAAAACAAAGAATGTCTCCTCCAGAGGATTTGTCTTTTCAAGACTTCATTAGGGAAGTGGCTAGAGGCCTCTCCATCACAGTGGCCTCTGAGTCCAGAGCCTAGAGCCAAGCAATTAGATGTTTTACAATATCCTAAGGCTCCTAAGGAAGCAGCTACCCTACCTATTCATGAGATTCTCTATGATCTCATGTTGGGCATGTGGGAGACTCCTCTCACCACCTCTCCTCATTCTCGCAGATTAGACACCATGTACCGTGTCCCTCCCTGTCCTGGTTTTCATAAGACTCAGCTTCCTCACCACTCTATTGTGGTCGAGTCTGCTATGAAGAAAATAAAGAGTGCAAAGAGACACTCATCTAACCCTCCAGGACGTGAATGTAGGACTCTAGATGCTTTTGGCTGAAGGATTTTCCAGGCCAATATGCTTGCTGCCAGAATCAACTCTTAGAGTCTCTATATGGGGATGTTTCTAAAAGAAGTCACAGATCATCTGCAGACTTTAGCTCCTTTTATTTCAGAAGATAAAAGGCAGGAATTTCTCACTTGGCTCAAACATGCCCAAGATGTTTCCAAATTCTCCAACCATGCAGCCTTTGACTCTTTTGAGTGTGTAAGCAGAGCCACGGCTATTGCCATAGGTGCACACAGAATTGCTTGGTTACAAGCCTCAGATTTGAAACTCTGGGTCCAAGATGAATTGGGAAACCTTCCTTGTACAGGTGAAAACCTGTTTGGCAAGGATTGGCAAGCAAAAGCCACTCAGATGGATGCTGAGAACTCTGCATTGGATCGACTTTCAAAGTCTACCTCTGCCCCTGTTAAGAAAAGATTGTTCAAAAAGACATCTTTTTCTAAAAAGGGAAGATATATCCTGCTCATGGGCAGACATCTTCTGCAGGTCGTTTTGCTACAAAGCGTCAGCAACCACCTAAACAGGCCAAGTCAAAGGCTGCCAGGCCTACCACAGCCCAGCAGCCTCAACCTCCTCAGGGCCTTTGACTTGCAACTAGAGAACTTAGCCTTTCTAGCTCTGGGAAACCCAGAGCCCCTCACCATTCCAGGAAGGTTGACTTACTTTGCTCCCAGATGGGAGCAAATCACAGCAGAGCAATGGACCCTCTCCATCATAAAGGAAGGGTACAAGCTTCACTTCTTAAACCTTCCTTCCCACACCATGGTGAAACAGTTCAATTCTCCAACATCTCTCCTCAACCTTCTAGGTCAGGAGATTGCTACCCTTCTTGCCCAAGGGGCAATAGAAGAAGTACCTCTTCTTCAACAGGGCTCAGGGTTCTACTCCCCTTATTTTCTTATCCCAAAGAAAACAGGGGGCCACAGACCCATATTAGACCTCAGAGAATTGAACAAGTTTCTATTCAAGGAGAAATTCAAAATGATTTCTCTAGGGGCTCTGCTTCCATACCTTCAGAGTCAGGATTGGCTTTGTTCTCTAGATCTCAAGGATGCGTACACCCATGTCCTCATCCATCCTACACACAGAAGGTTCCTTCGGTTCCTTTTTCAAGGAAAGCACTACCAATACAGGGTGCTTCCTTTCGGTCTGGCCTCTGCACCAAGGGTGTTCACGAAATGCATGGCAGTAGTAGCTGCATTTCTCCGCACTCTAGGAATATTCGTATTCCCATATCTGGACGACTGGCTCATTCGAGCCCCATCCCAGTCAGAGGCCCAGAATTGTCTAACCTGCACAATGCGTATCCTTCAGTATTTGGGACTAGTAATAAACATCCCAAAATCCAATCTCACCCCTACTCAGTCCCTGGAGTTCATAGGGGCCTTACTGGATACCACAACTGCAAGGGCCTATCTTCCCTCAGGCCCGTTGCCTACGTCTGGTGCAGTTAGCCTCCCAGATTCAGTTAAAGTCCCAATTAACTGCTTGAGAGATGTTACAACTATTAGGCCACATGGCATCCACCGTGCATGTGGTTCCATATGCTCGCCTTCATATGAGGGCAGCTCAATGGACTTTGTCCACCCAATGGACTCAGGCATCAGGTTGCCTGTCAGACAAAATAGCAAACTCCAGTCGTCTATTTTGGTCTCTCCAGTGGTGGAAGTCCTCTCAAAACCTGTTGCTGGGGTCCCCTTTTCCGCAACCGCTACCCCAAGCAACTCTCACAACAGATGCTTCTCCAAAGGGTTGGGGAGCTCATCTACAAGATCTCTCCACCCAGGGCATCTGGTCTCCACAGGAGACTTCTCTGCATATCAATCTATTGGAACTCAGAGCAATATTCTTAGCTCTCAGAGTGTTCCATTCCCTGCTCAGCTACAGGACAGTCCTTATCCATACGGACAATCAAGTAGCCATGTTCTATGTAAACAAGCAGGGAGGGACTGGCTCTCTGTCGCTTTGCAACGAAGCTTTGCGACTGTGGGCCTTTGCCAGAGAGCATCACATCCATCTTCTGGCAGTATATCTTCCAGGTATTCAAAACTCTTGGGTGGACAGACTCAGTCGAGTTCTGCTCCCACACGAGTGGTCCCTCCACATGGACCAGGTATCCAGGATTTTTCGAATTTGGGGAACCTCGGACATAGACCTCTTTGCAAGTCCGTGGAATGCCAAACTTCCCTGGTTCTGTTCCAGAATTCCGTGTCAGAGAGTTCAGGCCAAGGATGCCTTCCTCCTTCACTGGGGTCAAGACTTCCTTTATGCCTTTCCACCAATTCCCCTAATTCCCAAAACTCTATTCAAGCTTCAGAGAGATCGAGGGACCATGATCCTCATAGCACCACATTGGCCACGCCAAGTGTGGTACCCTCTACTTCTGCATCTCTCTCAAGCTCCTTCCCTGGACTTAGGCTCTGCACCAGACCTTCTGTCCCAGGAAGAGGGAACATTGTGGCACCCAAACCCCCAGTCACTCCATCTCAGGGCTTGGTTGCTGAGGGCCTATACCTTCAAGATTTTCATCTCTCTCAACAAGTCAGAGATGTTATTCATGCCTCTAGGAAGCCTTCTACTCGACGTTCCTATGCTTTCAAATGGAAAAGATTCACCATTTGGTGTTCAGAGAAGGGTCTAAACCCTCTTGCAATACCTCTGAATTCTCTACTAGAGTATCTCCTGCATCTATCCCATGCAGGCCTGAAAACGAATTCAGTAAGAGTCCATTTGAGTGCTATTGCAGCGTCCCTCAAGCCTCTCAATGGACAACCTATCTCCTCTCACCCTCTTATAGCAAGATTCATGAGAGGCCTTCTTTTAACTAAACCTCCCATTAGACCACCTCCAGTGGCATGGGACTTAAACCTGATTCTTGGCCAGCTTATGAAGCCACCCTTTGAACCTTTAGCCACCACCTCCTTGAAATTTCTTTCTTGGAAAGTTGTTTTTCTCATTGCAGTCACCTCAGCATGCCGCATCAGTGAGTTGCAAGCTTTAGTGGCTAATCCACCTTATACAAGGTTCCATCATGATAAGGTAAAGTGGTCTCGCCTTTTCATCTGAATCAGGAGGTATATTTACCTGTTTTTTTTCCAGGACCTCATGCATCAAATGCAGAGAGGAATCTTCATACCTTGGATTGTAAGAGAGCTCTCGCTTTCTACTTACAAAGAACACAGCAACATAGAAAGTCTTCTCAACTTTTTGTTGCTTTTGATCCTTCTCATTTAGGACTTCCAGTCTCTAAGAGAACACTGTCCAGCTGGATTGCTCAGTGTATTTCTTTCGCCTACCAGAGTAAGAACATTTCTCTGGAGGGCCATGTCACAGCTCACAATGTGAGAGCCATGGCAGCCTCAATGGCTCATCTGAACTCGGTGTCCATCGACCAGATCTGTCAAGCGGCCACCTGGGCCTCTGTTCACACCTTCACAGCCCATTACTGTTTGGACAAGGACTCCCGCCGGGATGCCTCGTTTGGTCAGGCTGTCCTCAAACACCTGTTCCATTCCTAATCAACTCCTACCCACCTACCCTGATTGGATGCCAGAGATCTATGGGGGGGAGGTGAAGCCCTCTGCAAGGGCATACAACCATGGGGTCTCTCCCTGGCATCTGCAGCTAGGGCGTCCCCATATGTGAAGACTCATTCCTGCTTGTTCCTGGAGATAGCACAGTTACTTACCTGTAACAGGTGATCTCTGGGAACAGCAGGAATAAGTCTTCACAACCCACCCACCTCCCCTAGGAGTTGTATCTCTCTATCTATCTTTCCTTTCCTCTCTCTCTCTTTGTCTCAGCTTTAAAACTCGAACTGGAGAGAGGCGGTTGGGAAAGGCGGGAAGGCAGCGCGCAGGCGCGGTGGGATGCTCCCAAAAGCTTTCTTACTGGACGCTGGGGAGCGTTCCCACGCAGGCTCCGTCGGTACCGATGATACCCATATGTGAAGACTTATTCCCGCTGTTCCCAGAGATCACCTGTTACAGGTAAGTAACTGTGCTTTCCTGCAGTGCACGGTCCCTGGGCCCCCTTCTTAGTTGAGCTTCCACTGCAGCAGCTGCTTGGGCAGAATTTAGGCTATTGCATGGAGACTGTTAAGATAACATGATGTGTCACAAGAAGAAAGATTAGGATATTCCTTTATCGGAGTTAGCTCATTCAGAAGAGTAGTTAGAGAAGAGTTCCACAAGGAGACCAGCTCTACCAAGTCAGATGAGCTGGAGTGAATCCAGGAGGCAGAAAAGGATGGTTATAGACTCATGGAGTAGACTAGACGTTTTACCACTGCTCTTAATTAGGGTGCAGAATTAAATTGGAGTGGAGGAGCAGCCTAATGGTTAAGAGCACTGGCTTGGGAACCCAGAGACCAGGGTTCAATTCCCACTAGCACTCCTTGTGGCCTTGGGCAAGTCACAACCCTCCATTGCCTCAGAAAAATCCAAGTTATCAATGTCCCTGTTTAATGTACATTACTAAGTTTAAGTTACAATGTAAACCGCTTTGATTGAAATGATAAAGCGGTATATAAAAACCCTGATAAATAAAAAGCAAAACATGATCTGTCCAGGAGTAGGAAAAGAACCTGATTTTTCAGTTTACCCTCCCCCTCCAATAGTAAAAATAGTCTAAAGTGTGATCTGCTGTAGGAGGTAGTAAAGTCTCATGTTGCTGAAATCCTACATCATCCATCAAGGAAGAAAACACTAAAATTTCCTAAGAACTCTTCATTAGAATATTGATTTCTACTATAAATTCTTCAAGTATACCAAGAATGATAGATTCAAATCAGGTGGGCAATAAAATGAAAGAAGATGGGAAATATTAGGGTCTTCAACTAATTAGATGGAGCAAGTCTGATTTTGTTAAAGGAAGGGACTCTGAATAAATAATAGCCATCCCCTTCCTATCAGTTATGTCACTTATTAAAGACACAGGAGAAAGGGGGAAGGTCGATATATTCTGTTCTCTCCATGGACAAGCAGGATACAATGAGCCACACACATGGGTGATGTCATCCCCTGACATTGGACCCGCACTCTCAGGTTGCTTTGTACTTTCCTTGGGTGTTATGGAATATTTGGGGAATACTCAGACCTACTGTGCAGCTGATATGACACTATTTTATCAGTTTTGGAATGACTTCCACATTCACAAAAAATATCTTTTAAAATGTTTGTTTATGTAATGCTTTTTATCCCTAGTATATAAAACATCTTACTACCTCATATTCCTGGAGCTCCATGGAAGGCTTTGTGTCTGAAGCTTCAAACTTGCTGATTCTGCGGATCCTGGCCAGAGAAAGGGTGATCCCCAAAAATATGATTTTCCTGGCATTTGATGCAGAAAGAAATCTCTGTGAATCTACCTATGTGAGTATCAGGGTTGTTGCAAGGTGAACATCAGCCTTCTGTCCTTCCTAATTGTCTTATAGTCCCTGAAGCCGCCTCTCTGAGATTTTAAGGATTAATTCAAAAGTCATGATCACCTCAATATCACCTATCCCAGAACAATCCAGTAAAATTGCAGAATTGGACTTCAAAGCTTTAAATATTAAAATTTGTTTCATCTAGGTAATTATAACAGGACACCTATGTAAAAGTCCAAACAGGCACCTATGCGCCTTTATATACTAGGCTTCTAGAAGCGACCCTTATAGCACACTTACTCCAAAAAAAAGAGGCGTAAATGCATGCTTGTACTTTACATGTGTACCCACACAGGTCAGTATTCATTGAAACATAGAAAATGACAGAGGATAAAGACCATATAGCCTATGAAGTTTTTCCATCCATACCAGCTACTAAGCTCTACAGTCCCTCCTCTGTGATTGTCCTTTGATTCCTTGAATTCAGATAGTCTTCCTCTCCACCACTTGCATAGGAAGCTGTTCTACACATCTACCACTCTTTCTGTAAAGAAATATTTCCATATATTACTCCCCTTTCACCTTCATCCCATGCCCCTTCGTTGCAGAGCTTCCCCCCCCCTCGAAAGCACTTGTGCATTTACCAGCGGCTACTAAATGTATAAGTGTACTATCCATGAATTTACAGTGGCACCATAAACTAGTACTGCTGCAAATTCTTACAGACTGCTCCTGCATTATCTGGATAGCAGCAGGTGAATTAGAATATATAATACTAAACGTGGCATTTTAGAAAGAACATCCAGGTGCTATTGGGGATATCCAGAGCAAAATGTCTGAGAAAACCCCAATTTTAGAAACATGGGCATCCCCAAATGGATGGCCTCAGAAACGGAAGTCCAGGCCAGCGTTTTACAGAAGGGGGACATCCATGTTCAGTGACATTTCAGACACTCAGCAGTGCGGTGGCAGATTAGTAATCTGTTTGGTATTTCTATTTACATGCAGATTTCTTTCCCAGAAAATATTGACAGTGACAATGACAGCACATTGTGCTCTTTCCCCTTGGTAGCATTGCTGTCATAAAACAAGCACTTTTTTCTACTTATTCATGGTCTGGAGCAGCTTTAGACACGGAGGCTTCAAAATCCAGAGCCAGACATGCTTGTGCCAGTCTGGAATTGCACCACGATGTGCATCTTTGTTGCTCCACCCAAGCCTCATCTCAGTCATGCCCTGTTGTACTTGGATGTCCATATACACGGTTTCCAAAATGACTCCAGGGACGCCCTTGTGATTTTGATGTTTGTGTACTCGTTTTCAGATGTCCAAAACACGAATAGGACTTCTAAAATAATCCCCTAAAAGAAGAGTTAAATACAAGTACATTTGTAGCAAAAAACCTGTGAGAGAGTCAGTTGGACCATTGAATGATAGAGGGGTAAGAGGGGACAAGGCCATAGCGGAGAGACTGAATGAATTCTTTGCTTCGGCTTTACCGAAGAAGATGTAGGGAAATTACCCATGCCTGAAATAGTATTTAAAGCTGATGCAGCAGAAGAATTTAAAGAAATATTGATAAACCAGGAAGATGTCAGGCTCACCAGTCTGTAGTTTCCCAGATCACCCCTAGAACCCTTTTTAAAAATTGGCGTTACATTGACCATCCTCAAATCTTCCGATATTACTGATAATTTTAATGATAGTTCACAGATTAGTAATAGTAGGTCTGCAATCTCATATTTCAGTTCTTTCAATGCCCTTGGATGTATTCCATCTGGTCCAGGTGATTTGCTACTCTTCAGTTTAACTATTTAATAAACTGAAGAGTAGCAAATCAACTGGACTAGATGGTATACATGCGAGGGTGTTGAAAGAACTGAAATATGAGATGGCAGACCTACTATTACTAATCTGTGAACTATGGAGGATGGTCAATGTAACACCAATTTTTAAAAAAGGTTCCGGGGTGATCTGGAAAACTACAGACTGGTGAGACCGACATCAGTACTGGGAAAAATGGAAGAAACCATTAAGAACAAAATTTCTGAACATGATAGTCATGGTTTAATGGGAGATAACCAACAGGGCTTTAGCCTGGGAAGGTCTTGTCTTACTAATCTGTTATATTTTTTTGAAGGTATAAATAAACACAAAGGGATGGGTCGATATAGTGTATCTGGATTTTCAGAAAGCCTTGACAAGGTCCTTCAGGAGAGACTCTTGGCGAAATTAAAAACTAATGGTATAGGAGGCAGTGTACTATTGTGGATCAGGAGCTAGTTAAAAGATAGAAGGCAGAGGGTAGTGCTAAATGGCAAATTTCCCCAATGGAGAAAGGTGAATAGTGGAGTACCCCAGAAATCTGTGCTGGGTCTGCTGCTTTTTAACATATTCGTAAATGACCTGGAAATGGGAATAATGAGTGAGGCAATCAAATTTGCAGATGACACAAAATTATTCAAAGTTGTTAAAACCCATGAGGATTGTGAAAAATTGCAAGAGGACCTTAATAAATTGGAAGACTGGACGTTTAAATGGCAGATGAAATTTAATGTGGACAAGTGCAAAGTTATGCGCCTAGGAAAGAACAACACAAACTATAGTTACATAATGCAAGGTTCCACATTAGGAACCACCACCCTGGAAAAAGATTTAGGCGTCATCGGGGATAACATATTAAAACCCTCCACCCAGTGGGCAGTGGCGGCCAAGAGAGAAAATAGAATGCTAGGTATCATGAGGAAAGGAATGGAAAATAAAACAAAGGATATTATAATGTCTCGAATACTGTATGCAGTTCTGGTTGCCGTATCTTAAAAAGGATATAGCAGAATTAGAAAAGGTACAGAGAAGAGCCACCAAAATGGTAAAGGGGATGGAAGGATACACCTATGAAGCAAGGCTAAAAAAAGGTTAGGGCTCTTCAACCTGGAAAAGCTGAGGGGAGATATGATAGAAGTCTATAAATTAATGAATGGAGTGGAACAGGTAAGCATAGATTGATTGTTTACACCATCAAAATGTAGAAAGACTTGGGGACATGCAATGAAGCTAAAGGGTAACTCATACAAGACTAATAAAAGAAAATATTTTCTCACTCAACGTGTAATCAAACTCTGGAATTTGTTACTGGAAATGTAGTAAAAGCTGTTAGTGTATCTGGGTTTAAAAAAGGTTTGGACACGTTCCTGGAGGAAAGGTCTGTAAACCATTATTAAAGGGGACCCAGGAAATCCACTGTTTGCCCCAATACAAGCATTGTGGAGCCTGTGTCTTCTGAGGAAACTGCTAGGTACTTATGACCTAGATTGGCCGCTGTTGGCAACAGGATACTGAAAGCCCTTGCAGAGAGGATCAGCGAGGAGAGGGGGCCCCGCGGGACACTCAATTCTGCCGCTGCCGCAGCGGCAGCAGCCAGAGCCAGGTTTTTTTTTTTATTTTAAATTTGCCATAAGCCGATGGGGGCTGGGCTGGGCTGGGCGGGGGGTGTTAAGACTGGTGCTGGGCTGGGCTGGGCTGGGCTGGGGGGGGGGTGTTAAGACTAGTGCTGGGCTGGGGGGGGTGTTAAGACTGGTGCTGGGCTGGGCTGGGCGGGGGGGTTGAAGACTGGGGCTGGGCTGGGCTGGGGGGTGTTAAGACTGGGGTTGGGCTGGGCTGGGCTGGGCTGGGGGGGTGTTAAGACTGGGGTTGGGCTGGGCTGGGGGGGTGTTAAGACTGGAGCTGGGCTGGGCTGGGGGCGGTGTTAAGACTGGTGCTGGGCTGGGCTGGGCTGGTTTTAAGACTGGGGCTGGGCTGGGGGGGGTGTTAAGGCTGGGCTGGGCTGGGCTGGGCTGGGGGGGGTGTTAAGACTGGTGCTGGGCTGGGCTGGGCTGGGGGGGTGTTAAGACAGACTGGGCTGGGCTGGGCTGGGGGGGGTGTTAAGACTGGGGCTGGGCTGGGCTGGGCTGTTAAGACTGGGGCTGGGCTGGGCTGGGGGGGGTGTTAAGACTGGTGCTGGGCTGGGCTGGGGGGGGTGTTAAGACTGGGGCTGGGCTGGGGGGGTGTTAAGACGGACTGGGCTGGGCTGGGGGGGTGTTAAGACTGGGGCTGGGGGGGGAGTTAAGACTGGTGCTGGGCTGGGGGGGTGTTAAGACTGGTGCTGGGCTGGGCTGGGGGGGTGTTAAGACGGGCTGGGCTGGGCTGGGGGGGTGTTAAGACGGGCTGGGCTGGGCTGGGGGGGTGTTAAGACTGGGGCTGGGCTGGGGGGGGTGTTAAGACTGGTGCTGGGCTGGGCTGGGCTGGGGGGGTGTTAAGACTGGTAATGGGCTGGGGGGGTTAAGTCTGGTAATGGGCTGTGGGCTGATGGGGGCTGTCTGGAAATGGGGTGATGGGGGGTTAAGACTGGTAATGGGCTGGGGGGGGCTAGGACAGTTAATGGGGGTGGGGGGGCTAGGACGGGTAATGGCCCGTCAGATGTGGGGGGGCTTCGGACTGGTAAGGGGCTAGGGGGGGGTTAAGACTGGTAATGGGCTGTGGGCTGATGGGGGTTGTCTGGAAATGGGGTGATGGGGGGTTAGGACTGGTAATGGGCTAGGGGGGGGTTAAGACTGGTAATGGGCTGTGGGATGATGGGGCTGACTGGAAATGGGGTGATGGGGGGTTAGGACTGGTAATGGGCTGGGGGGGTTAAGACTGGTAATGGGCTGTGGGCTGATGGGGGCTGTCTGGAAATGGGGTGATGGGGGTTAGGGCTGGTAATGGCTGGGGGGGTTAAGACTGGCAATGGGCTGTGGGCTGATGGGGGCTGTCTGGAAATGGGGTGCGGGGGGGTTAGGACTGGTAATGGGCTATGGGGGGATTAGGACTGATAATGGGCTATGGGGGGGCTAGGATAGGACATGGGCTGATGGGGAGGGGTTAGGACTTGAGGTGGGCTGATGTGGTTAGGACTGGTAATGGGCTGTGGGCTGATGGGGGGGTTAGGACTGGCAGTGGGCTATGGGGGGCTGACTGGAAATGGGCTGATGGGGTTAAGACTGGAAGTGGGCTGATGGGGGGTTAGGACTGGTAATGGGTTATAGGGGGGGCTTAAACTGAAAATGGGGTGATGGGGGGTTAGGACTAGAAGTGGGTTGATGGGGGGCTAGGACTGGAAGTGGGTTGATGGGGGGCTAGGACTGGTACTGGAAATGGGCTGTTGGGGGGAGCTAAGATTGGAAATGGGCTGTGGTGGGGGCTTGAATTGAAATGGACTCATGGAGGGGCTAGAACTGGAAGTAGGCTCATGGGGGGGCTTGGACTGGAATTGGGCTGAGTGGAGGGGAGCTAGGATTTGACATGGGCTGATGGTGGGGCTAGGAAATGACTAGAAATGGGCTGATGGGGGGCTAGGATTGGAAATGAGCTGATGAAGGGACTCAGACTGAAAATGGATGGGGGAGCTAGGACCGGAAATGGGTTGATGGGGGGTAGGACTGGAAATGGGCTGATGCAGGGACTAGAAGGGAATGGATGCTGGGTGAGACTGGAACTAGAAGGGAGCTGATGTTGGGGGAGGATTAGAATGGGATGGGGCTGGGAGAGTAAAATGGAGAGGGGAAAAATATTTTGTGTGGGAGGGATGAAAAATCTACAATTGGCCGGTTATTGGGAGAGTAAGTGGGGATTGAGGATGGAGGGGTAAAATTTGTGTGGATGAAATAGGAATGAGGAAAGAGCAAAAGGAGAAAGATTAGTATGTTAAAGCAGATGTAGAGAGAGAGAATGGAAAAAAACTAGAAGAGAAGAAAGAACAAATGGACAGCAGACGATGGAGAGTTAGCAGAAAACATGAAGAAACCAGAAGAAAGTGGCTGGAGCAATTGCAACTGAAAAAAAATGCACAAAAGGTAGAAAGATATCTCTTTATTTTGAATTTATTAACTGGAATATGAAAGCTCTGGGAAATGTGCATCATTAACGTCTGCGCTTTGTTTGGTACAAGAGGAAATTAATTTATAGTTTTATTTCTACAGTGGTGTTGTACATTCCAAGTTTGGCTTTTGGGGTTCCCAGTTTAATTATTGCCTTCCTGTTTCTAAATTGTGATTCCTTGTTTGATGATGGTCTATGTTCTGCATGTGTAACTGAGCTGAGGTATTCTGTTTATGTAATTCCTATTTGACATTGCCACTTGTTCTCTTTCCCCAGTATTCTCTGAAATGTATTGGTTTAATATTTGCAGTGTTGCCTTTTGATAGGTAGGGTATGGTGCTTTGTGAGTCCTGGTAATGCTGTCAGGATATGGCGGGTTTGCTATGGGTTCTAAATGGGCAGCGTTTGTAGTAGTTCCTAATGTGCCTGGCGGTTGGCATTGGATTATAGTAATGTAGAAATCTTTTAGTCTTTCTTTATCCATACCATGTTTACTAAAAGTTAGTGTATGGTAACATTATGCAAATATTTATGCAAATAAGGCCACTTATGCAAATGAGGCCCCACACCGAGTCTCCGCACCTGGCCCCGCACCCCCCTTGGGCCGCCCCTGCTGGTATAACTTGGCTAGTACCGCCCCTCTTCCACCAGTACTTTCAGTCTCCAAGCAGCTTGGAGGTTCAGAGCCTGGGACTGGGCTCAGTAGGAACAAATAAGCAGAGTTTTCTTTAGAGTGTTTCCTTTTGGTTTGGGTGATTTTCTTTTTGGGTTTATTCTAGGTCTGCCTGCTGCTGCTGAAAGGTTTCCTGCTGACTGGGCTCCGGTTTTGCTGTTCCCTCTTTTTCTCCCTCTTTGTCTCCTTCTTTCTTTCTTCCTGTCAGCCCCAGCGTGTAAACGAGCAGTATTTGATTTGCTCAGTGCCTCCCTGCTCCCGAACCCGTTTGACAGGGGTGAGGAGCAGGTAGAAGGCTGACCGTGCAGGAACAGGAGTGAGAGCTTTCCCTGCATGAGAAAGGAGTGATTAGCTTTCCCCCACTGCCTCCCTGCTCCCGAACCCGCTTAAAAGGGGTGAGGAGCAGGTAGAAGGCTGCCGGTGCAGTGACAGAACAGGTATTTGTCAGCTGGTGAGAACTTTCCCTGCACGATAAGGAGTAGACCGGCTTTCCCCCATTGCCTCCCTGCTCCCGAACCCGCTTAGAAGGGGTGAGGAGCAGGTGGCAGGCTGAGCAGCAAAGCAGCGGCACGGCAGAGGTCTGCAGGTCAGTCAGTTGTTTCCCCTGCTCATCTTCAGTGGGACTGCCGGGGCTGGAGCCGGGAGGGCAGTGCCCCGGGGCAGATTAATTTCCTCCGCACCCCTTCCTCTTTCCGCTGGGTCAGGATCGCGGCAGCGGTGTGTGGAGGCTTCAGACAGCTTGTTTTCCTGCGGCCTCCGCTGCCGCGTGGCTTCGGTGATAGCTGTTTTTTTGCGCGGGAAGCAGTTGCCGGTGGCCATTTTAGGTGCCGCGTTGCTGGGGAGCAGGGAGTCCAGCGGGTGTTTTTTCAGCCTGGGGAGCCTCGTTTTGCCGTTTGTTGGGGGGACTTCAGCTAGTTAGGCTGTTTCCTCATTGGGGAATCTAAAAAAAAAAAAAAACGGCGTTCTTTTAGGAGGGGGTCCCCGGGATAGCTGGGCTGTGTTTTCCGCTCCAGCAGCTGGGATTTCTACCCTCTCATTCCTTAAGGGGGGGAGATTTTCTGAGGATGCCAGCAAAACCCCGCTGTCTTGTCTGTGGGCTACGCCGTAGTGAAGTTTTGGAGTCAGGAGTGTGCAAGGGCTGTTCTTTGGAAGCCACAATAATGGAAAAGGCGCTCAGGGGTTTGGCTACGGAGACGGCAGCGGCTTCTTCGGAGGCCGGAGACTCCCAGCCGCCTTCGTTGGACCTTCCGGAACCGGTGGCAGGGCCCTCATCGGGGGCGGGCACTTCGATGGCGGCGGGAGGCAGCCAGAGCGCAGGAGTGCCGGGTATCCCACCGGATTTTTTCTCTCTAATGCAGCAGGTGTTGGCCTTGCTGCAGCCCGGACTAGGGACGCAGTCCCAGGGAGCAAAGAGGCAAAAGAGGCCCGGGAGTCTTCTGGAGGGGGAGGCTGGTCCGGGAAAAAGGCGTAAAGAAGTGGTGGAGGAGGGCCCGTCTTCACTGGTGGACGACGAGGGCCGGTTCTCCGACGTAGAGGTGGAAGGTGTATCAGAGGGTGAGCTAGAAGAGGGCGAGTTGCCCGATGCGGAGGACCAAAGTAGAGTGGTCCGGGTGTTCCGGCGCGAGGAGCTCCCGGCGCTGATTGTGGAAACGTTAAAGACGCTCAATATGCCTGCGGTGGCGCCGTCGGCAGAAGAGGCGTTAGAGGATCCTCTGTTGCAAGCCGTTCGGAGGTCTCAGCGAGTGTTCCCGGTTCATAGAGTATTTAGAGACATGATTCAGGAAGAGTGGGACGCCCCGGAATCGGCGCTGCGGGGAACCAGAGCGTTGGCCCGGTTATATCCCCTTTCTGACCAGGATAGAGAGGTGTTCCAGTCTCCGAAGGTAGATGCGGCAGTGTCTGCGGTTACTAAAAAGACTACAATTCCAATGGAAGGTGCCGCAGCGTTAAAGGACGTGCAAGACAGGAAATTGGAGACTCTGTTGAAGCAGGTCTTTGATATGTCTGCCCTTTCCTTGCAGGCTTCTATAGCGGGAGCGTGGGTAGCCAGAGGTTGCTTACGGTGGTCCCAGCGGCTGCAAGAGGGTCTCCTGGAGACGCAGGCGGACGAATTGGCATGGCTGGAATCAGGCACGGCTTATTTGTCGGATATCCACTATGATCTCATTAGAGGTTTGGCCAAGACTATGGCTTCCATGGTGGCGGCGCGTCGGTATCTCTGGCTGCGTAACTGGTCGGCAGATGGGTCTTCCAAAGCGTGGCTTAGTAAGCTTCCCTTTAAAGGTAAACTTTTATTTGGTGCGGATTTGGAAAAGCTGGTTAAGGACCTGGGAGAGTCCAAAGGTGGTCGTCTCCCGGAGGATAGGCAAAAGCAGAGCCGAGGGGCGACTGGTTCCAGGGGTCTCTCGAGGGATTTTCGTAGGTTTCGGTCCCCGCGTTTTGGCCAATCTCAGAGGGGGCATTTTCCTCAGAGGGGTCAGGCGTTTCGAGGATTTCGAGGGGCAGGCAGGGGTTTTGCACCCTTCCACTCCTTGGGCGGTAAGAAATCACAATGAGATACGGCGGGCCCGGGTGGCGGTCGTTCCCGTAGGAGGGCGGTTGTGGGAGTTTTACCCTGCCTGGGTCCAAATTACCACGGATCAGTGGGTTTTGGAGGTCATTCGCGAAGGCTATGCTCAGGAGCTCCATCGACCCGTTTTTAGATTCCTTTGTCCTTTCCACGTGCCATGCTCCGCAAAAGTTGAGGGCGGTCACGGAAACGCTTCGGCGGTTACAGCAGCTCGGAGCGGTGGTGCCGGTGCCGCCGGATCAATGCGGGTGCGGTCGATACTCCATTTATTTTGTCGTTCCCAAGAAGGAGGGAACTTTTCGGCCCATTCTGAATTTGAAAAACGTGAATCGTTGCCTTCGGGTGACTCATTTTCGGATGGAAACCTTGTGCTCGGTTATTGCGGCGGTCAGGAAGGGAGAATTCTTGACGGCGTTGGACTTCATGGAGGCATATCTGCATATCCCTGTGCGCCCAGAGCATCAGACGTTCCTGCGCTTCGCCGTGCCCATGGGTCATTTTCAATTGCAAGCTCTACCCTTCGGGCTGGCGACGGCACCTCGGACGTTCACGAAGGTCATGGTTGTTGTCGTGGCGGCGCTCCGCAAGGAAGGGATTCTGGTGCATCCTTATTGGACGATTGGCTGATTTGGGCGAAGTCCAGGGAGGAGAGTGCTTCGGCCACCGATCGGGTAGTGGCGTTCTTAGAGAGTCTCGGATGGGTCGTCAGTTATGCAAAAAGCAAACTGGTTCCGGCTCAAACTCTGGAATACTTGGGGGCGTGGTGTTTCTCCCAGTGCAGAGGGCTCAGGCCTTGCGGGAGCTCGTGCGGAGTTTTTTGGCGTACAGGGCTCCGACGGCGTGGCAGTACTTGCAGTTGCTTGGGACAATGGCAGCCACGATCGATGTGGTACAGTGGGCCCGATTTCATATGCGGCCGTTGCAGAGCGCTCTTCTCCGGCGGTGGTCTCATCAACGGAACGCCTTGTCCCAACGGCTGGTGTGCCCTCTACAGGTGCGGGTGGAGCTTCAATGGTGGCTGCAGCCCGGAAGCCTGGAAGGGGGCGTGTCGCTAGAGGCTCCGTCCTGGAGGCTGGTGACAACGGATGCCAGTCTCACGGGCTGGGGAGCACATTGCTAGGGGATTTGTGCCCAGGGGACTTGGTCGGGTCCGGAGCTGAGTTGGTCTATAAATCGGCTGGAGATGCGCGCGGTGTATCTGGCGCTGTGTCAGTTTCAGGAAGTTTTGGGTCGCGTGGTGGTACGAGTGCTTTCCGACAATGCGATGACGGTGGCGTATATCAATCGCCAGGGAGGCACGGGGAGTGCGTCGCTGGAGGAAGAGGCCGGTCAGCTGTTGCATTGGGCCGAGCGGCACTTGGTGGCCTTGTCGGCGCAGCACGTGGCCGGCATGGAGAATGTCGAAGTGGATTTTCTAAGCCGCCGCAGAGTAGATCCGGGGGAGTGGTGTCTTCACCCGGAGGTCTTTGCGATGATAGTTCAGCGCTGGGGAAATCCGGTGATGGATCTCATGGCCAGCTTCGAGTCTGCGCAGGTGGAAAGGTTCTTCAGCAAGCGCAGGGAGCGAATGTCGGAGGGCCTCGATGCTTTGGCGCAGCGGTGGCCGGTAGGAGGTCTTCTGTATGTGTTTCCTCCTTGGGCGCTCATCGGAAAGGTGGTTCAACGCATAGAGCGGCACAGGGGTGTGGTCATTCTGATAGCGCCCGATTGGCCCAGGCGACCGTGGTATGCGGATCTGATTCGGCTGCTGAACGACAGGCCTTGGAGGCTCCCAGTTCGGGGGATCTCTTAATGCAGGGGCCGGTACACATGCCGCAGGTGGGTCGATTCTCGCTTATGGCATGGCTCTTGAGAGGGCTTGGCTGAGGTCAAGGGGGTACTCGCCGGCCGTTATTTCCACCTTGTTGAGGGCACGGCGGCATTCCACGTCGCTGGCGTACACCCGGGTTTGGCGGGTGTTTGAAGCATGGTGCCAGGAGCGCGCTCTTCAGCCTTTGCGTGCTTCGGTGCCGCATGTTCTGTCCTTTTTGCAGGATGGTTTGGAGAAAGGGCTGGCAGCTAGCTCTTTGCGGGTGCAGTTGGCGGCTATCTCCTGTTTCCGGGGAAGGATTCAGGGGCAGTTGGTAGGAGCACACACTGATATTCGGCGGTTTTTGCGAGCGGTGCTGCTTTTGCGGCCACCGACATGTCCTTCCGTTCCCCCGTGGGATCTTAATGTGGTGTTAGAGGCGTTGCTTGGGGCGCCGTTCGAGCCGTTAGGTGCTGCCTCTCTTAAGGACTTGATGTTGAAAACTGTGTTTCTCGTGGCTATTTGCTCCGCTAGGAGGATTGCAGGCACTGTCTTGTAGAGAGCCGTTTTTGTCCTTCTTCGCTCACAAAGTGGTTCTGCGCACGGTCCCAGCCTTTTTTCCTAAAGTGGTGTCGCGTTTTCACGTTAACCAGGTGGTGTCACTCCCGGTTTTTTCTCTGGAGCAGAAATCTCGGTCGGGCGGTTGTTTGCATCGTTTGGACGTTCGGCGGGTACTTAAGAAGTATCTCCGTCGGACGGAATCTTTCAGGAAGTCGGATCGACTGTTTGTTGCTTTCGGGGGGCCGCGGAAGGGTGAAGCGGCTGCGAAGTCTTCGATTTCTAGGTGGTTAAAGGAGGCCATTGCTTCGGCCTATCTGTTGAAGGGTAAGGTGGTCCTGGTAGGTCTGCGTGCGCACTCGACCAGGGCGCAGGCGGCATCTTGGGCGGAATTCAGTTTAGTGCTGGTGGAGGATATTTGTAAGGCGGAGACTTGGTCTTCGTTGCATTTGTTTGCGAGGCACTATCGGCTGGATGTTTGGCGCAGGAGGATGTGCGCTTTGGGTCCGCGGTTCTTCAGGCTGGGCTTGTAGGTCCCTCCCATTGAATTTAACTGCTCTGTTACATCCTCTATGGTTCCGGGACTGGACTAGAGGGACGAAAAGGAAATGAGAATTAGACTTACCTGCTAATTGTTGTTCCTTAAGGAACTCTAGTCCAGTCCCGGACCCCTCCCAGGGTATTTAGCTCTACACAGCCTGAAGATTATTTCATGACGCAAAGAGAGAAATGTAGAAGAATTTGGCGGGTGTTTTTTCTTTGTTGGGAGGGGGCGCGACGGAGTCACAGTGGGGTCTTTCTTGAGCAGCAGGACCCGGTGGGCTCGGGGGCGCCAGTGGGCAGGCGTCCGGAGCCTGTAGTTTTCTTTTTTGCCATATTTTTTCTTACGTTTTGGCCTGTTTGAGATGTTAGTAATTTTTCTTGTTCCTGCTTATTTGTTGCTCTGCTTAGTCTGCTTTGTCAATAGGTACTGGTGGAAGAGGGGCGGTGCTAGCCAAGTTATACCAGTGACATCAAAACGATGACATCTTTCAGTCTCCAAAGCTGCTGGTGGAGGTTGTAAACTCTATGGTTCCGGGACTGGACTAGAGTTCCTTAAGGAACAACAATTAGCAGGTAAGTCTAATTCTCATTTGTAAAAAGGGCTCAGGGTGATCCAAGAAACTAAAGACTGCTGAGCCTAACGTAGGTGTCAGGCAAAAAGGCAGCAACCATTATATCAAACAAAATTGCTGAATACATAAGATGATATTTTAGAAAGGACATCTAGGGCAAAATGTCCAAAAAACTGTTAGGGATGTTTAAGTGTTGGCCTGATTTTGGAAATATAGACATCCTTGAAATGGACAGCTATAGCAATGACCATATATATATTTATTTAATGTCTTTTATACCGCGCTATTTAACATCAGTGTGGTTTACATACAACAGTAGCTTATACAGTGCTGCTCTCTATTTACAATGAAACAGGTGCTATAACTTGGATATCGCTGAGGTAACTATATACAGGTAGGAATCAAGTCAGGTCCAAGCAGGACTATCGGTGAGAAGAGTGACATATAGATGTCCTTGCTAGAAAAACCGCAATGAAGTGACCTAGTTTTCCCTGTCATTTTCGTTATCATCAGTACAAATATAGGGAGAATAAGAGTAACTTCTTCTCTGTGCCCTCCAGGCATCTGGATGGCAGAATGAGGGCTTTTGTGATGGTTATTGGAGCCCTGGAGCAGGTATGAACTTGGATACGGCTCTGAATGTGCAGGACGTTTCTGATATTGGACGAGCACCTCCAAGTACTTGGGAACATTGGACATGCCCCCATTCAGCCTTGGACATCCTCGCGCCAGGGACATCCTTAAAACTGCTTTCTAAAATGGCTCCAGGTATGTCTCTCTGCTTCGGATATCTTGTCAGATGTCCAAAGCACAAATAGACAGACATGATTTAATGGGATAACGCCACATGGATTTAGCCAAGGGAAGTCCTTCCTCTCTAGTCGGCTGCATTTTCTTTGAAGGCATGAATAAAAATATGGATAAAGGTGATCTAGTTGATACACAATATTTAGACTTTGAGAAAGCATTTGATGAAGTCCCACAGTGAGGAAAATAGACAACATTCAGTTTACTGTAACTTAGCCCAGACTACGCCTTGACTTTCTGCCATGCTACCCGCCGAGCACACTGCCGGCAGCTAGCTATTGCCGTGACCTCTAGCTGGCAGAGAAAAGGGAGCAAGGTCAAGTAATGGCTGAAGTCAGCCATCTGCTTCATACTGAAAGGAAAATGAAATGCAGAATAAGAGTTCTCATCTCACGTTTCTTTCTTGCCCCTCCCACTAAAAAAAAAATGGCATAGGAGGCAATGTCCTACAGTGGACAGGGAACTGGTTGGAAAAAAAGCAAACGGAGAGTAGGGTTAAATGGTCAGTTTTCTTGATGGAAGAAAATGAATAGTGGAGTACCCCATGGATCTGTACTGGGACCAGTGCTTTTTAACATATTTATAGACAATCTGGCATTGGGAAAAATGAGTGAGGAGATCAAATTTTGCAGATGACACTACATTTTTCAAAATTGTTAAATCATATGTGGATTGTGATTATTTGCAAGAAGACCTAGAGAAATTAAGAGACGGCCTCCAAATGGCAGATGAAATTTAATGTGATGCACGTAAGGAAGAATAACCCAAACTATGGCTACATGATGCAAGGTTCCACATTAGGAATCACCACCTAGGAAAAAGGATCTAGGTATCAACATGGACAATACATTGCAATCTTCTGTTCAGTATGTGGCGCCCACAAAAAAGCAAACAGACTAAAACAAGATATTGTAATGTCTCTGTATCACTCCATGATGCAACTTCACCTCGAGTACTGTGTGCAATTCTGGTCGCTGTATCTCATAGTAACATACTATATGACGGCCGATAGACAGCATGGTCCATCTAGTCTGCCTAGCAAGGTGGCAAGAGTAGGTGCACCTGTCACTCCATGCAGGTCGCCCCTCCCCATACTTTTGTTTAGGGGTGTGCCCATCGCTCCATGCAGTTCACCCCTATTTGTTGAGATATAAGAGATAGGTAAGTCTTTTTATTTTTATTTTATCCTGTTGCTCAAAACATATGTCGTAGCATTAGAAAAGGCACAGAGAAGGGTGACCAAAATGATAAAGGGGGTGGAACAACTCTTCTATGAGGAAAGACTAAACAGGTTAGGGCTCTTAAGCCTGGAGAAGAGACACCTGAGAGGAGATATAATAGAGGTCTATGAAATAACGAGTGATGTGGGGTGAAGCCGCATCATGGAGTGATACAGAGGCATTACAATATCTTGTTTTATTCTGTTTGCTTTTTTGTGGGCGCCACATACTGAACAGAAGATTGCAATGTATTGTCCATGATGATACCTAGATCCTTTTTCCTAGGTGGTGATTCCTAATGTGGAACCTTGCATCATGTAGCCATAGTTTGCGTTACCCTAACCCCCGTTAACGTTTATGACCAAACTATAGACCAAACAAACTGTACCACACCGTACCTTCCGCAGTACTGACTAATGCTCTGTACTGTTCTAACTCGATTGTAAGCTCTGATGAGCATGACTCTGACGGGCAGGGATTGTCTCTTGTATGTTAGCTGTGCAGCGCTGCGTGCGTGGCGCTCTATAAGTGCTAAATAGTAGTAGTAGTATGTGGAACAGGTAAACATGAATCAATTGTATACTCGTTCAAAAAGTACAGCGTAGAGGACACCCCATAAAATTACAAAATAGTATATTTCAAACAAATGGGAGAAAATATTTTTTCTTTCAACATATTAAGTTTGAAATGCATCACTGGAGGATGTGGTAAAAGTAGGTAATGTGGCTGGGTTTAAAAAAGGTTTGCACAAATTTCCAGAGGAAAAGTCCACACATAGTCATTAAACTAGACTGAGAGAAAACCACTGCCTATGCTTGAGGATATGTAGCATGAAACTGGCTGGTACTCGTGACCTGGACTCGTCACTGCTGGAAAAAGGAAAGGACCTGAGCTTGATGGACCTTAGGTTTGACCCAATGTGATAGGTCTTACATCCCAAAGGACTTTCAACAAATGCACTGGAAATTGTATTGATTCATTTGGAATAGGCATCCACTACAAGTGTCCCAAAATGTACTAATCAGATCTACGTTTGGGGGAGGGGAGGATATGGCATTTCTGGATCTACATCTGTACCTTGGTGCGGCACTTCTGAGAGCTGTTCTGGACTCACTGGTTCCTAGCGCTAAGCACTGTGTGATCTTGGAGCAATATTCAGCTAAAGGAGTGCCTTTGTGTTATTTGCTATGAATCCGTACAGTATGTTAAGATGATGCTAGGACTTTGAAAACATAGGTACAATTAGATTTTAAACCAGGGATGCTAGATCCTAGTTTTAAGTGATGGGAGTCTTGGCCAGTTATTGAAGGGGGAGAGGATTAGGAATGCATATCAGTTACCTGAGGAGAATCCCCTTCAGTACATGCAACCTCGACAGTTTGCGGGTACTTTTGTAAACTTCCACAGAGTTATTGCATGTATTTGAGATCTATTATACAAAATGCTTGTACTTTATTTTATAAAATAGGGGCGTAAGTGGTGTAAAACTCTCAGGCGGGCATAAATGCTTATGCCTAGATTTTTCAGAAACACTTGTAAGTTGTAGCATTTTGCAGTGCAATGTGTGCCTTTGAGTCAGTCCTGACTCCTGGTGACCCAGAAGCTCCTGGGTTTTCTTGGCAGTGTCACCAGAAGTAGATTGCCAGGCCTTTCTTCTGAGGCAGTGGAGGGTTAAGTGACTTGCCCAAGGCCACAAGGAGTGCTAGTGGGAATTGAATCCTGGTTGCTTGGTTACCAAGCCAGTGTTCTAACCACTAGGCTACTCCTCCACTCCTTGTAGCAGTTTATAACAACGCAAATAAATTTGCGCATCACTGACGCTCTGCCCAGAATCTGCTGAAAGTACAAGTGCTTAGGGAATAGCATTCACCTACTATGCGCACATTTGTCCTTGAAAATAGGCGGCTTAAGCACGTCAATGGCATGTATGTTTTTACGCGGCTTGTTATAAAATCAGCTAAGTTTTTATAAGGACCATACATATTGGGGAATGATAAGTCTAAATATGAAGTACTGTGGACTAAAATGAAGATTCCAAAATGATTATTCTCAAGCATCTATGCATTACTGCATCTCAACCAGCATGTAAAAGATAGATATCACCTGCAGTAAGAAAAAGATGTGGGGGCAAAAATATCTGTTGCTCAGTGGCAAGAGGTATATGGATTGATGTGTAAAGGACCAATTGCAGATAATTTGATTAAGAGTGGTTGAAAATTAGTATTTCCAGAACATCCTAGACCAGTCCAGACAAGTGGGTTATGCCCCCCCCCCCCCCTGCCAGCAGATGATGAAGACAGAGAAAACACCAGAACTTCAGAGACGACATCACTGGTACTAAACCTGGTGCAACTAGGGACTCCCTCCATTTTTTTTTCTCTGTCTCCAGCAGATGGTGGTCGTGTGACCGGTGCAGTGAAGCTTGTGGGCTCCTGGCAGCCGTCCCATGGGGTGCCTTCCAGTAGAACCCAGTTGGCAGAGGTCTCCAGGGTGTATTTTAGAATACCTCTCTGGAGTTTCCTGCCCATCCTAGGGGGTCTGCTCCTGCTCAGGAGGACAAGTGCAACGAAGCAAGATTGTTGGGCCTTAGTTCTGCATTTGTTTAAAGAAGAGATTAAATCCTTGCAATGCAATGTGTGCCTTCGAGTCAGTCCTGACTCCTGGCAACCCAGAAGCTCCTGCGTTTTCTTGGCAGTGTCACCAGAAGTAGATTGCCAGGACTTTCTTCCGAGGCAATGGAGGGTTAAGTGACTTGCTCCAAGGCCACAAGGAGTGCTAGTGGGAATCGAACCCTGGTTGCTTGGTTACCAAGCCAGTGTTCTAACCACTAAGCTACTCCTCCACTCCTAAAGAAGAGATTAAATCCTTAAAGCCTCTTTAAAAAAAATAAAATACAGTAAAATAAAAGAAGGAAGAAGTCAGCAGAACCCCCCCCCCCCCCCAGGCTTTGGCAACAGCAGTTTCTTCCGAAGGAGGTTACATAGTTTCATCTTAACCAGTCAATTGTCTTCCAACATTCTTCCCAAAACACCATTCTCAGGAAGGGGAAACTAGTCTTTACATATTGGATTGCAAGCAAACCTTAGCTTTCTACTTGGAGGGGATGAAAACCCATAGAAAGTCCATCCAACGTTTTGTTTTTTTTCACCCCAGCAAGTTAGGAGTTACTATCTCCAAACGAACCTTATCAATTTGCTTCGCAGACTGCATCACTTTCACTTATGCCAAGGCAGGCCTAAGCCTTTGAGGGTCATGTCACGGTTCATTATGTTGGAGCCATGGCTGTCAGCGACCCGCTTGCACATCTCACTACTGTCTTGATGGGGATTCCTGATGCGACAACAGTTTCAGCCAATCATAGTAACCTAGTATATGATGGCAGATAAAGACCATTCTCCAGGACCAAGCAGGAAGTCAGTCCTCACATATGGGTGACGTCGGCGCCGACGGAGCCCTCGCGGAGCAATTTTCCCCAGCTTTCAAAGAAAGCCTTTGGGAATTGCAGCGCGCATGCGCGGTCGCCTTCCCGCCCAAGAGTGCCATCTTAGCCAGTCTTCTTTTTTCCGCGGAGCCCTACAGACGTACCCGTCGTGTCCCCGCTGAAAAAGTTGATTTTCGTGAGTTTTTCTCTTTTTTCTCTTCGGTTCGACGCCGGTCGTTTTCCTGCCCGGACTCGCGACGCCGTTGCGAGTCCTTCTCTTATTTTTCGGTTTTTCTGATTTTGGTCAGTTTCGTTTTTTCGCTGGCAGTCCGGTCCTTTGACCTTGCAGGGGCCCTTTTTCCCCCGATGGCTGCCAGTGGTTTCAAGCGGTGTGGTCAGTGTGACAGAAATATGTCACTCACTGACACACACGATAATTGCCTCCGCTGCCTGGGCCCGGATCATGAAGAACTGATCTGTGGAGCCTGTGGCAAAATGTCCTCCAAAGCGTTAAGGAGTCGGCGGCACCAGCGGGATAGAATCTTCGCTGACCCCGGCCGTACCCGGACCTCGTCGGAGGCCTCAGCATCCAGAGGCTCCAGCTCTGACCATCGCCGAAGCTCCTCCGACAGGGGTTCTCCCTCCGGGGACCATCGACGGAAGGCAAAACCCGCGAGGGCGGCGTCGGTGGACGCTCCTGGCTCCGCGAGGGCCAGGTCGCATAGCCCCGATAGCCGTCCCGGGTCTTTGGAGAAGGAGCACCTCCCGAAGCGACCTCGCCTGGAGTCGGAGTTGCCTGCTCGGGTAAGTCCTGTAGTCCTTCTGGACTCGCCTCCGAGATGCCCGACGTCGGGCCCGACGCCGTCGGGGCCCGAGTCGGGGGCTGCTGGGTCACCTGAGGTCGGACTCAGGTTGACGGCCTTGGAGAGCAGACTATCTGCCTTCATGGACCAGCAGCGGGCACTGATTGCTAGCCTCGCTGGCGCCACTGCCCCGACCGCCGGGACGTCGACGTCTAAGTCGACCCCGGAGACCGAGCCGATCCTCGAGTCCATGCGAACTCGAGTCGATCCTCGGTCGAGGTCACCCTCGGCCTCCCGTTCGGGACCGAGGTCGTCGCCGCCGACTCCCTCGGCGTCGGGGCGGCCGACGCCTCCGCCTGCCCGAGCCGACCCCACCGATTCCTCCTCGGAGTCGGCCTGGGAGTCTGAAGAGGAAGAGTCACCTGATTCGTTTCGGACTCGGTGTGTCCCCTCGGACTCACCTGAGTCCGAACCTCGGAAGCAGTCCCCTCCGGAGGATGCCCGGTTCTCGGACTTCGTCAGGGATATGGCCAAGGCTTTGGCCTTCCCTGCGGATCCCGAGGAGGAGCCTCGAGCCGAAGAGCTCGACGCCCTTCAGTACGACTCTCCCGCCCGGGAGCACTTTACTGTACCGGTTCCTCCCATGCTGGAACAACTACTCTTCCGCATGTGGGAGAGTCCGGCCTCGTCGCCGGTATTAAGCAAGCGGGTCGATTCCATCTATCGAGTCCGCAAGAGTCCTGGCTTCCAAAAAGCACAGCTGCCACACCATTCCATGGTAGTGGAATCGGCCATGCATAGGCTTAAGAGCCAAAAGATGCACTCCTCGGTGCCTCCGGGCAGGGAGGCCCGTAACCTGGATGGCCTTGGTAAGAAGTGTTTCCAGGGCTCTATGCTGGCTTGTCGTGTCCAGACCTACCAGCTATACATGGGCATGTATCTCCGAGACCTGGCTAAAGAGATAGCCGGATTCTCCGCTGGACTGTCCGAGGAACCTTTGCGGAGGTTCCTGGCCTTGACAACTGGTATTCGGGAATGCTCCAAATTCATGTCCCGAGCAGCCTATGATGGCTTTGAAGCATCGGCTCGAGTAGCCGCAGCTGGCATCGGTGCCCGCCGACAGGCTTGGCTTCAGTCGTCTGACCTTGAACCCTGGGTGCAGGACAAGTTGGTCGATGTCCCCTGCAGAGGTGAGAACCTCTTTGGCAAGCCCATGGCTGAAAAGGCTGCACAAATCGAGACGGAGACTCTCACCAGGACTAGGCTTTCTAGGAAGACCTCCGCCCCTTCCCAGAAAAAGAAGGGCTCGGGAAAGAAGTCCTTTTACCCGAGAAAGGCGGCTGCCTATAAACACTACCCTCAATATCAGGCCTCCGCAGCTCCCCAACAGGGCCAGCAGGCCAAGGGACGGGGTAACGGGTCCCGTAGGCAGCAAGCCCCCAAGCCTGCACCACCAGCCCCTGCTCAGCAGGGTGGGGGTTTTTGACTTCCTCAGCATAGCCTCTCCCCCTCAGCTGGCTCCTCCCAGTACAGGAGGCCGGCTGGTTCACTTCGCCCACAGGTGGTTCAACATCACTTCAGATGCCTGGGTGCTTCAAGTCATGAGAGAAGGCTATCTTCTCCACTTCCATCAGGTCCCTCCCTCTTATTTTCTGGGAGAACCTCCTCGACTCCCTCTGCACAGGGACTTACTCCTTCAGGAGTTAGCAAGTCTTCTTCAGGAACAGGCTGTGGAACCGGTGCCCCACCACCTGAGAGGTCAAGGCTTTTATTCCAGGTATTTCCTAATACCAAAAAGGACAGGAGGCCTCAGACCCATCCTGGACTTGCGCAACCTCAACAAGTTCCTCGTGCGGGAGAAATTCAAGATGCTTACCCTTGGAATCCTTCTGCCCTACCTCCAGCAGGGAGATTGGCTATGCTCCTTGGATCTAAAAGATGCCTACACGCACATCCTCATCCACCCAAGCCACCGCCAATACCTAAGGTTTGTGGTGGCAGGAAATCATTACCAGTACAGAGTACTGCCCTTTGGCCTATCCTCCGCACCGCGAGTCTTCACAAAATGTCTCGCGGTGGTGGCGGCCTATCTCCGGCTTCACGGCCTCTGTGTCTTTCCGTACCTCGACGACTGGCTCATCAGAGCATCGTCCTCTCCGGCAGTCACCAATGCCACACACTGCACGGTGACTCTTCTGCAGTACTTGGGCTTTGTCATAAACTTCGCAAAGTCCACTTTGCTCCCCTCACAGGATCTCGAGTTCATCGGCGCAAGACTGCACACTCCTCAGGCACGAGCTTTCCTGCCTCTCGACAGGGCTCAACGGCTCATGGACCTAGCCGGCAGTTTTCGCAGCCAGCCCCTGGTCTCCGCCAGGCGCTTCCTGAGACTACTCGGCCATATGGCTTCCACCGTCCACGTGACCCCCAATGCTCGCCTGAATATGCGGCCTGCTCAATGGTGCCTTCGCAAGCAGTGGCAACAAGCCACCGGCGCACTAGCCGACTTAGTGCGCATCTCCGGGCCGCTGGCCTCTTCCCTACAGTGGTGGCTTCATCGGCCGAACCTGGTGCTCGGAATGCCGTTTCAGTCGCCTCAGCCGGCTCAAGTGCTGACGACCGATGCTTCCCTCCTGGGTTGGGGAGCACATTGCCAGGGGGCATGTACTCAAGGTCTCTGGACCGCGTGGGAGTCTGCTCAACAGATCAACTTCCTGGAGCTCAGAGCAATCCGTCTGGCGCTCAAGGCTTTCTCCCACCTGACTTCTCACCGGTCCGTCCTTGTCCAGACGGACAATCAAGTTGCCATGTTCTACGTGAACAAGCAGGGGGGCACGGGCTGCTTCCTTCTCTGCCGAGAAGCTCAGAAGCTCTGCTCTTGGGCCGTCAGTCACGGCA
Organism: Ichthyophis bannanicus; assembly: GCA_033557465.1. NCBI lineage: Eukaryota > Metazoa > Chordata > Amphibia > Gymnophiona > Ichthyophiidae > Ichthyophis > Ichthyophis bannanicus. The sequence continues at coordinate 795,906,804 of CM066036.1, forward strand.
TTCTTCTCAAGGCAGTTTATCTCCCAGGCCAAGAGAATTGCCTGGCGGACAAACTCAGCAGGATACTCCAGCCGCACGAGTGGCGTCTGGATCCCTTGGTAGTTCAGAAACTTTTTCTGAAGTGGGGCCTCCCCACGATGGATCTCTTTGCCAGTCCTCTCAACCGGCAACTTCCTCGCTTCTGCTCTCGTCAGCCACATCCCCTTCGGGTAGCGGCAGATGCTTTTCTACTCTCATGGTCGGAAAGCCTTCTCTATGCTTTTCCTCCCATCCCGCTAGTCTCTCGAACTCTATTCAAGGTTCTCCGGGACAAAGCTTCCATGATCCTGGTGGCTCCTCGCTGGCCCAGACAGCCGTGGTTTCCACTCCTGTTGCAATTGGCGGTAGAGGACCCGTTCCCTCTGGGGTTTCAACCGGATCTCCTAACACAGGATCAGGGGTCTCTGCTACACCCCAACCTCAGATCTCTCAATCTAATGGCCTGGCGGCTGAAAGGGTAGTCCTTGCTCCCCTTCTCCTGCCGGCAGAGGTGGAAGAGGTCGTCCTAGCGTCTCGGCGACCTTCTACCCGCAAATGCTACGCCCTTAAATGGCGTCGTTTTTCCGTTTGGTGTGTACAGCAGTCTCAGGATCCCTTCTCCTGCTCGGTGTCGGTGGTCTTGCAGTACCTGCTCTACCTCTCTAATCTGGGACTTAAGTCCAACTCCGTCAAAGTCCACCTCAGTGCTCTTTCAGCACACCATGTGCCGGTGGACGGCAGACCTCTTTCCAGCGACCCTCTCGTAGCACGGTTTCTCCGAGGTCTCCTTCTACTTAAACCACCTCTCCGCCCGCCAGCACCTGACTGGGATCTGAATGTGGTTTTACAGCGGATCACCTGTCCGCCTTTTGAACCGATGGCTACCTGTTCTCTGCATTTTCTTTCGTGGAAAACCTTATTCCTGATAGCCCTCACTTCCACTAGACGCGTAAGTGAATTGCAGGCCCTCGTGTCTGATCCCCCTTTCACTCGGTTCTACAAAAATAGGGTAGTCCTACGGACTCACCCAAAATTTCTTCCAAAAGTTGTCTCCCCTTTTCACATCAATCAGGAGGTGGTACTTCCAACCTTCTTTCCCAGGCCTCACTCCAGCCGAGCTGAAAGGGTCCTGCATACCCTGGACTGTAGAAGGGCATTGAACTTCTACCTTGACCATACGCGGGAGCACCGTAAAGCTGCTCAGCTTTTTGTGTCTTTTGACCCCAATAAATTGGGGCTCCCGGTCTCCAAGCGTACTCTGTCCATCTGGGTTGCTGACTGTATCGCTTGGGCTTATGGGGCAGCCGGACTCTCCTTAGAAAGTCGAGTCACGGCTCATTGTGTTCGGGCGAAGGCTACGTCAGTGGCTTACCTCCGCTCTGTTCCGCTGGCAGACATCTGCCGGGCCGCTACTTGGTCTTCGAGCCAGACTTTTGCGGTCCATTACTGTCTCGAGAGGGAGTCCCGCAGGGACAGTGCTTTCGGACAGGCAGTCCTCCGAAATCTCTTCGAGGTTTGAGCAACTCCTACCCTCCATCCCGGATGGGGGCTACCGGTGGGTGATAATTCAGTGAAGATTCCTTCCTTCTGTGCCGCTGAGCTAGAGGGAGCTCATTTTTGTGCTTAGGGTCTCCGGTAGCCTTAAGCTTGGGAGTCCCATATGTGAGGACTGACTTCCTGCTTGGTCCTGGAGAAAGCGTAGTTACTCACCTGTAACAGGTGTTCTCCAGGAGCAGCAGGAATCAGTCCTCACAACCCTCCCTCCTCCCCGTGGAGTTGCAATCATCTGCTTAAGTTTTTTTGCAAATTTTTATGCTGTCTTTTAGCTATGTCATCAGACTGGCTAAGATGGCACCCTTGGGCGGGAAGGCGACCGCGCATGCGCGCTGCAATTCCCAAAGGCTTTCTTTGAAAGCTGGGGAAAATTGCTCCGCGAGGGCTCCGTCGGCGCCGACGTCACCCATATGTGAGGACTGATTCCTGCTGCTCCTGGAGAACACCTGTTACAGGTGAGTAACTACGCTGAATGGTCCATCTAGTCTGCCCAGCAAGGCGGCAAGAGTAGGTGCACTTGCCACTCCGTGCAGGTCACCTCTCCCCATGCCTTTGTTTAGGGGTGCACCCACTGCTCCTTTTACGTCACCCCTATTTGTTCAGATATAAGAGATAGTTATGTTTATTTTGCTGTTACCCTTTTGCTATAAAGGGATCCACACTGTCTGTTCCATGCCATTTTGAATTCTGACACTGTGTTTGCCTCCACCACTACTAATCAGTAGTTTGAAGTCTGTCCGGGGAGTAGAATCCAACTCCATCCCCCTTAGGCCCATTTCTTTCTGTTCAGACTACCTTAAAGAAAAATATATATAAAATATATAAGAGGAGGCCTCTCCACCAAAATACAGTTGTTCTTTTGCCTGACTTGGGAAGTGTATTATCTCCTTTTTGTTCAAGGTAGCCTGTAGCTAGAGAGTCCCTTAAGCGAGGACTTTTTTCCTGCTTGTCTATGGAGAAAAGGTAGTTACTCACCTGTAGCAGGCATTCTCCAAGGACAGCAGGAAAAGTCCTCACAACCCATCCACCTCTCCTAGGAGTTGACTTCTCAGCTTTTTTTTAAATGTATTTATTAAGGTTTACCACAGAATACAAAAACAATATATAAATCTCTTAAAGTATTGAGCATCCTCAGCATAGGGGCATACAACCCCCAAACAAAATAAATTGGAGAAAGCTGGTCATAATAACAAAATAAAGATACAACCAATAATAAAACGGACAGGTATAAAGTAAAAAAGAAAAAGCTCCCCACCACTTCAATCCAGGGCCGACCCGTCCATTGAGCAAGAATGTTGTTTGCACAGGGCCCCGCATTTCAGGGGGCCCCGCGCAAACAACATTCTGCATCAGTCCAGGTAAATAAAAAACAAAACCAAAACAAAACTGGCTGCTGCTGTAGCAGCGGCAGAATCAAGTGTCCCGTGGCCCTCCCCTGCCCAGCAGAGCCCTCCCTGCAGCATCAGCTCCCTCAGCGCTGGCTTTCATAGCTGTGAAGGGAGAGTTTCTCTCTTGCGGCTCTGTTTCCCATCAGCGCCGGCAGGCTTAACAGAGCCACGAGAAAGGGAAACTCTCCCTTCGCAGCTCCGAGGGAGCTCATGCTGCAGGGAGGGCTCTGCTGGGCAGGGAGAGGGGCGCGGGACACTTGATTCTGCCGCTGCCACGGCGGCAGCAGCAGCCAGTTTTTTTTTTTAATTTACCTGGGCTGATGGGAGGGAGGGGGGCTAGGACTGGTAATGGGCTACGGGCTGATGGAGAGGTTAGGACGTAATGGGCTATGGGGGGGCTAAGACTGAAAATGGGTTGATGGGGGGTTAGGACTGGAAGTGGGCTGATGGGGCTAGGACTGGAAATGGGCTGATGGGGTGGTTAGGACTGGAGGTGGGCTGATGGTGGGGGCTATGGGGGGGTTAGAACTGGAGGTGGGCTGATGGGGGGCTTAGGACTGGTAATGGGCTATGGGCTGATGGGGGGGTTAAGACTGGTAATGGGCTATGGTGGGGCTAAGACTGAAAATGGGGTGATGGGGGGTTAGGACTCGAAATGGGCTGATGCAGGGGTTAGGACTGGAGGTGGGCTAATGGGGGGGGGTAGGACTGGTAATGGGCTGATGGGGTCTTAGGACCGGTAATGGGCTATGGGGGGGCTAGGACTGGTAATGGGCTGGGGGGGTTGCTAGGACTGGTAATGGGCTGAGTGGAAGGTGGTCTTGAAATGCAAATAGCTGATGGGGAGGAGGGGCTTGGAATAGAAATATGCTGTGAGGGGAGGGAGCTAGGACTGGAAATGGGCTGAGTGGGGGGGGAGCTAGGACAGGAAATGGGCTGATGGAGGGGCTAGGATAGGACTGGAAATGGGCTGTTGGGGGGTGCTAAGATTGGAAATGGGCTGTGGTGGGGGCTTGGATTGAAATGGACTCATGGAGGGGCTAGAACTGGAAGTAGGCTCAAAAGGTAGAAAAATATCTCTTTATTTTGAATTTATTAACTGGAATATGTCGGCTCCGGGAAATGTGCATCATTAACGTCTGCGCTTTGTTTAGTACAAGAGGAAATTAATTTATAGTTTTATTTCTACAGTGTTGTTGTACATTCCAAGTTTGGCTTTTGGGGTTCCCAGTTTAATTATTGTCTTCCTGTTTCTAAATTGTGATTCCTTGTTTGGTGATGGTTTATGTTCTGCATGTGTAACTGAGCTGAGGTATTCTGTTTATGTAATTCCTATTTGACATTGCCACTTGTTCTCTTTCCCTAGTAGGTCATGTATTGTTATTCTCTGAAATGTATTGGTTTAATATTTGCAGTGTTGCCTTTTGATAGGTAGAATATGGTGCTTTGTGAGTCCTGATAGTGCTGTTAGGATACGGTGGGTTTGCTATGGGTTCTAAATCCATCGCTTCTCCACCTACGCAAGCGCGAGAGACAGTGGTGCCAAACCCGGACCTCCGAGGCACTCTGTGCATACTCCTCACACCTACAAATACACCGAGAAAAAACGATGGAAAAAAGAAAACATTACCATTCAGATATACTAAAACGGTCAATGAACAAACCACATGACCTATTCAGTATTGTAAAGTACTTAACAGGTGATCCAGCACTAGCTCAACCACCCATGCCCCAACTGCAGGACTACTCCAACTATCTACAGTCGAAGATGATTCAGACTAACGTGAATGCAACCACCACAATCCTCTCCACCCCGCATGATACTTCCCAGCCAGCCTCTCTGCTCAAGTTCTGTGAGGTATCCAACAAAGAGATCAAAGACATTATTTCCTCTATTAAACTCACCACGGCACCCAACGATCCTTGTCCAGCCAGTTGGATTAAAGAGCTACGCCATGAACTCAGTCCAATCATAAGCAGAATTCTGAACCAATCCTTCTCAACAGGGTCTTTCCCACAGAACCTAAAGTACACATCAATCCGTCCACTGTTGAAAAATAGCAGACTCGACCCTTCTAAAGTCGAATCCTTCAGACCAATTTCGAGCATCCCCCTTCTTGCCAAAATCATCGAGAAGGTAGTCCAGCAACAAATCCAACAGCACGTCGACACTGAAGCACCACTTGACCCATCCCAACACGGCTTTAGGGAAGCACATGGTGTTGACACCATCCTCACAACCCTCTTTAACAACCTAGTCACAGGACTTGACAACATCCACCAAGGATTTGCCCTCATCTTTATGGACATTGCAGCCGCTTTTGACTCGGTGAACCATGACATACTATTACTTCGTCTCAAAGAAAAAGGGATACAAGGCACCGCTCTAGCCTGGTGTAAATCCTATTTGGCCGACAGATGGCAACAAGTCAGAGCAGGTGCCACGACCTCGGAGCCATTTTTACTGAAACAAGGTGTGCCTCAGGGATCATCCCTTTCTGCATTGATGTTTAACATTTACATGCAGCCCATCTGTGCCTTGATCCGATCTTTCAATGTTCAATGTCTTGCCTATGCAGATGACATCCTGATTTACATACCTTTCAAGATTGATCAACCAGACTTCTCACCAATATTAAGATGCTTTGATGCAGTAGCAGACTGGCTCTTCACACAGAACCTATGGATTAACCACAGCAAAACTGACGTTCTATTTGTCACGAGAAATCAGAAGTTCACGCCACCTTCCTCAATAAAAGTCAACAATGCTGAGTTGAAGACCAAATCCACAATTCGCTATCTAGGCATTACACTTGACCAACGGCTCGACATGTCAGCACATGTAAAAAACACCACGAAAGCAATATATCACAAGATCCGAACACTACGTCATCTCCGCCCATTACTTGACTTCACCGACTACCGAACAATCTTCCAAGCCCTGGTGATCCCACATCTTGACTTCGCTAATATCATCCTCCATGGGCTTCCACAGTCAACTCTAAGCCCGCTCCAACTTGCCATGAACTCAGCTGCGAGGGTACTTGGATTATCAAGGTCAGACCACATAACGCGAGTCCTGAAGAACCTCCACTGGCTACCTCTGCAGGCTAGAATCCATTACAAGACCTAGTCCTGACATTCAAAGCCCTAAAGAACCAGCCCCCTACGCCCATCAGTAAACTTATCCACAGCACACCGGTCAACAGGAACAGGAGATCTACATTGACGAACACACTAGAAATCCCCAAGATGTTGACAAAATGCACAAAGACAAGAGCTAGTAGGGCCTTCTCCATATTCGCTCCTAGGGCATGGAATGCCCTCCCAACCGAAACCCGAGCCATCACGAACCTAGCGTTATTTAGAAAAGCTCTCAAACACCACCTGTTCTTAAAACATCACCCTGAAACTAATTCTGGAAAACAAACAGCCATCACCCTGCCCTCCTACCCAAACCGCCCCATAGCTCAGCCCCCTGAAGAGAATGGTTAATCAGCTCTTCCCCTCCCCTCACCCTCTGACTCATGAACATATGTCTTTGGTAAAGATCCCTATATAAAGAGAAATTATAATTTGTAAATAGTTCTCCTGGTTACTTCCATGTTTTACTACCCCTGTTCTTTGTAAACTCAATGTGGCCTGTTGCATTGCAGTATGTTCTGTTCAACTGTACACCGCACTGATTATAATAGCGCGGTATATAAGAGATGTAAATAAATAAATAAATAAATGGGCAGTGTTTGTAGTAGTATCTAATGTGCCTGGCGGTTGGCACTGGATTATAGTAATGTAGAAATCTTTTAGTCTTTCTTTATCCATGCACTCATTAAGAGGCAGAGTTAGTGTATAGTAACATTATGCAACTATTTATGCAAATGAGACCCATTATGCAAATGAGGCCCCCACACCGAGTCTCCGCACATGGCCCCGCACCCCCCTTGGGCCGTCCCTGCTTCAATCCACCATCTACAAACTTACCAGCAGGTATCTAGTAAGAAAGCAACAACAGAAACAAAGTAAAAAATCATTCAGCATTAGACTTTTCATGAGCTGAATCAATGCTTGCAGTTGAGAGAGTTCACAAAATATATAATCGCTACCTAAATATTTAACCAAACACTTCCTAGGATATTTTAGGAAAAAATGTCATCCCAGGATTAAAGCTCTAGGCTTCAAGTGGAGAAAACCTTTCCGAATTTGCTGAGTCTTTACAGAAACATCAGGATACACATGTATAACATGTCCATGGAAAAACATCAATCTCTCCTTGAAAACTGCAGAAAAAAACTGTCTCTTTATCTGAGAGATTGTGGAAGGTGGCACCGCAGTACTTCTGATAGTGGACTCCTCCACGGATGTCTCCAGGAGAGCAGCTAAATCGCCATCAGGGGGATGAACCAGGCTGCCTCCAACATTCAATATGGTAGGCAAGGCAGCCTGTCAGCTTTCAGGGGTAACACATGAGCCAAAGAACTCTTTAACGTCTCTACAGCAGAAATCATATTACAATTCAGAAAGTTCAAAAATCGAAGATTTAATCATTTTAAGGAGTTTTCTAGCCTGTCTACTTTGCTTTCCAACATCAAATTCCCCTTCAAGAGAGCACTGTTTGCTCCTTCCAAAGCCTGAATTTTACCCCTGGTATTGCCAGTTAACCCCTCCTGAGATCTTAACTCCCACTCAAGGAAAGCCAGCTTATTTACAGTTTCACCAGAAAACCTACATAATTGTGAAAGACAGCAGAGTTGCATCCATCTTGGCCATAACTTGCCAAATTTCTAAGTTGGTAACTTCCTTCGGGGGAGTCATTGGTATAGATACATTTCTCCCCAAAGCCTCAGGAAAAACCACAGACTTTAGTGGAGCAACTGATGTACCAGAGTTAACCACTCCCATTCCTAACTCATTGTGGGGGGGGGGGGGGGGTAAGACCAGGGACAGTCCTCCTGCTACTAACTCGGATACTGAAGTATCACAATTCTGCACAGGGATACCATTAACTCCAATCTGGCTAACACTACCTCCAACCAGGGTGGAGGCCAAATTGGTAGCACCTTGGCTCACTGATAGATGGAGGGGTAGTGAGTGGGAGTCCAGGCTTAAAAAGGGAGCCTCAGGACTAATCAGACTCACTTTTAAAAGTAACCCCTATAAAGTCTTGCTCTGAACTAGAACAAAAGAGTCCATTTGCCCCTGGGTCGAGACCTGAGCTCCTCCAGTGCCATCCTTCAGCTTCACTTTCCTCTTTCCTATTCTAGCAGCAGCCAAGAACAATACCTGGGGTGGAAGATGACCAACTTCTGCTTGCTTCTCTCCAGGGCCGGCCCTTCCATTGTGCGAGAATGTTGTTCGCACAGAGCCCTGCGCTTCAGGGGGCCCCGCACCAACAACATTTTGCATATTTGGCACCGGCAGGGCGACTTTAGAGGGAGCCAGAGAAGCGCTGGCTCACCTCTGACAGCTGCCGAAGTGAAGAGCATCATTTTTCTTCACTTCAGCAACTGTATTGTAATAGAGGCCGCTGGCGCACCAGAGGTCAAAGGGAACTTCCTGTTTCCCAGAACTCAGCACACCAGCAACCTATACTACAATATAGCTGTCGACGTGAAGAAAAATGGCGCTCTTAACTTTGGCAGCTGTCAGAGGTGAGTTGGGGCCTTTCCAGCTCCCTCTAAAGACATATGGACAGCCATGGGGCTCTTCAGGGGGTGGGGGCTAGGATTGGAAATAGCTGATGGGGAGGGGGGCTTGAACTGGAAATGGGCTGAGTGAGGGGAGGAACTAGGACTGGAAATGGGCTGATGGAGGGGCTAGGATTGGAAATGGGCTGATAGGGAAGCTAGGATTGAAAATGGGCTGATGGGGGGCTAGGATAGGACTGTAAATAGCTGATGGGGAGGCTAGGATTGGAAATGGGCTGATGGGTGTCTAGGATAGGACTATAAATAGCTGATGGGGGTCTAGGATAGGACTGGAAAGGGCTGATGGAGGGGTGGAATATGAATGGAAATGTATTTATTTATTTAAACAGATTTGTATACCACCTTATCCTACAATCAAAGTGGTCACATCACAACTAGAGGGTTACATTTAACATAGGGGAACTTAACAACATCTAGACAGTACAATTGGAGGGTTACATTTATCCGAAATGCTTCCTGTTCCACGTGCAGGACCCAAAAGACAGGCAGAGCTCCGGACTCTCAATGCGTGGATGAGACAATGGTGCAAGGATGAGGGTTTTGGATTTGTTAGGAACTGGGGAACATTCTGGGGAAAGGGGGGGCTCTTCCGAAGGGATGGGCTTCACCTTAATCAGGATGGGACCAGACTGCTGGCATTAACCTTTAAAAAAGAGATAGAGAAGCTTTTAAACTAGAAAATAGGGGAAAGCCGACAGTCACCCAGGAGTGCATGGTTCGGACGAAGGTATCCTTGAAGGATACTACCAAAAGCAGTGAGGTTCCAAAAGGGAGTATAGTAGCCCAAATGCCCTTGAGTAAGGAGCAGACAGAGCATAAAGATTCCAAATTACCCCTGCCTACCAATAGCCAGATTAATATGAATAAAGTACAGTCTCTAAAATGCTTGTATGCCAATGCTAGAAGTCTAAACAATAAGATGGGAGAGTTAGAATATATAGCACTAAATGAGAGGTTAGATATGATTGCACTCTCAGAGACATGGTGGAAGGAGGATAACCAGTGGGACACTGTGATACCTGGATACAAACTATATCGTAATGATAGAGCTGATCAAATTGGTGGAGGGGTTGCGCCTTATGTTAGAGAGGGCATTGAGTCAGAAAGGATTAAAGTTTTGCAGGGAACAAAATTTGCTGTAGAATCTCTATGGATTGAAATTCCATTTATGAAGGGGAAGGTGATGGCAGTGGGAGTATACTATCGACCACCTGGCCAGAATGAACAAATGGATGATGAAATGCTCAAAGAAATCAAGGAAGCTAACAAAAGTCACAACAGAGTAGTAATAATGGGTGATTTCAATTACCCCGGTATCGACTGGGTCAGTGTCACAGCAGGACAAGCTAAAGAGATAAAGTTTCTAGATGGAATAAATGACTGCTTCTTGGAGCAGCTGGTTCATGAACCGACCAGAGGGGAAGCCATACTGGACCTAGTCCTTAGTGGAACGCCAGATCTGGTGCAAGAAATAAGGGTGTTGGGACCACTTGGCAATAGTGATCATAGTATGATCATGTTTGATTTAATTAGTGGAGGACAGATAGTAAAGGCATCCACAGTACTACCTTTTAACTTTCAAAAGGGAGACTATGATAGAATGAGGAATACAGTTAGGAAAAAACTAAAAGGAGCGGTTCAAAAGGTTAAAGACTTACAGCAAGCTTGGGTGTTATTTAAAAATACTATCCTCGAAGCCCAGACCAGCTGTATTCCACGCATTAAGAAAAGTGGAAGAAAGTCCAAAAAACTGCCAGCATGGTTTAAAGGTGAGGTCAGAGAGGCTGTTGCTGCCAAAAAAGCAACCTTCAGGAAATGGAAAAATGATGAAAACTGGAAACAGCACAAGCACTGGCAAGTTAAATGCAAAGCATTGATAAGGCAGGCAAAACGGGAATTTGAGAAGAAACTTGCTACGGAAGCAAAAACACGAAATAAAGACTTTTTCAAGTACATTCGTAGCAAAAGGCCTGTGAGAGAGTCAATTGGACCATTAGATGATAGAGGGGTAAAAGGGGCAGTAAGAGGAAACAAGGCTATAGCAGAGAGACTGAATGAATTCTTTGCTTCGGTCTTTACTGAGGAAGATGTAGAGATGTTACCCAAGACTGAAGTGGTATTTAAAGGTGATACTGCAGAGGAATTGAGAGAAATATCGCTACACCGGGAAGATATATTACAACTATTTGATAAACTGAATAGTAGCAAATCACCTGGACCAGATGGTATACATCCCAGAGTGTTGAAAGAACTGAAATATGAGATTGCAGACCTGCTATTGGTAATCTGTGAACTTTCATTAAAATCATCTGTAATACCTGAAGATTGGAGGGTCGCCAACGTAACACCAATTTTTAAAAAGGGTTCCAGGGGTGACCCAGGAAATTACAGACCGGTGAGCCTGACGTCAGTACCAGGGAAAATGGTAGAAACCATCATAAAGAACAAAATTACGCAGCATGTAGATAGTCATGGCCTAATGGGAGACAGCCAACATGGCTTTAGACAAGGAAGATCTTGTCTTACTAATCTGATATGTTTTTTTGAAGGTGTGCATAAACAGGTAGACAAAGGTGAGTCGGTTGATATAGTGTATCTGGACTTTCAGAAAGCTTTTGACAAAGTCCCCCATCAGAGACTTTTGGCGAAGCTAAAAAGTCATGGGATAGGAGGCAGTGTACTATTGTGGATCGGGAACTGGTTAAAAGATAGAAAGCAGAGGGTAGGGCTAAATGGCCAATATTCCCAATGGAAAAAGGTGAATAGTGGAGTACCCCAGGGATCTGTACTGGGTCCGCTGCTTTTTGACATATTCATAAATGACCTGGAAAAGGGAATAACTAGTGAGGTTATCAAATTTGCAGATGACACAAAACTGTTTAAAGTTGTTAAAACCCAAGAGGATTGTGGAAAACTGCAGGAGGATCTGGATAAATTGGAAGACTGGGCATCCAAATGGCAGATGAAATTTAATGTGGACAAGTGCAAAGTTATGCACCTAGGAAAGAACAACCCACACTATAGTTACACAATGCAAGGCTCCACATTAGAAACCACCACCCAGGAAAAAGATTTAGGAGTCATTGTGGATAACATGTTAAAACCCTCCGCCCAGTGTGCAGCGGCGGCCAAGAAAGCAAATAGAATGCTAGGTATCATAAGGAAAGGGATGGAGAACAAAACAAAAGATATTATAATGCCTCTGTATCGCTCCATGGTACGACCGCACCTTGAATATTGTGTGCAATTCTGGTCACCGTATCTTAAAAAGGACATAGCGTTATTAGAAAAAGTACAGAGAAAAGCCACCAAATTGGTGAACGGGATGGAAGGCTACTCCTATGAAGAGAGGCTAAGAAGGTTAGGGCTCTTTAGCCTGGAGAAGAGACGGCTGAGGGGAGATATGATAGAGGTCTATAAATTAATGAATGGAGTGGAACGGATAAACGTGGATCAATTGTTTACGCTATCAGAGTATAGAAAGACTAGGGGACATGTAATGAAGCTACAGGGTAAACTATTTAAGACAAATAAGAGAAAATATTTTTTCACTCAACGTGTAATCAAACTCTGGAATCTGTTACCGGAGGATGTAGTAAGGGCTGTTAGTATAGCTGGGTTTAAAAAAGGTTTGGACAAGTTCCTGGAGGAAAGGTCCATAAACCACTATTAAAAAGGGACCCAGGATATCAATGCTTGACCCAGTACAAGCATTGTGGAACCTGTCTTTTGGGGATATTGCTAGGTACGTATAACCTAGATTGGCCACTGTTGGAAACAGGATACTGGGCTTGATGGACCTCGGTCTGACCCAGTATGGCATGTCTTATGTTCTTATGTTCTTATCATAAGGGTAACATTTAGACAGTGCGAGGTAGTTGACAACATTATATTATGTTTGTTTGGGGTGAGTGGGTATTCAGTTGGTGTTATGTCATTACCTTGTATGCCTATTGGGATGAGTGAGTATCGAATTATCAGCAGTAGATGCATTACCATTTTGGTGGGGACTGTTTTCTCTCTGCTGATAAGTTTCAATAAAGAGATAATAGACTTCCGAAAGGACCTCAAAACTTAAGTCATCTAATGCTCTCAGGCTTGTTGGGAGGGAGTTCCAGAGTGTGGGCGCTAGTAAGGAAGGAGCTCTTTTTGAAGTTGTTTAGTCTTGTGGAATCCTGCAGGTGTGCCGATGGGGAGGAATAGGATTGGAAATGGGCTGATGAGGGGCTGGAATATGACTGGAAATGGCTGATGGGGGACTAGGACTGGAAATGGGCTGATGAGGGGCTGGAATATGACTGGAAATGGCTGATGGGGGGCTAGGACTGGAAATGAGCTGATGCAGGGGCATGGGAGAATGGGACTAGAAGGGAGTGGATGCTGGGTGGGGCTGGAACTAGAAGGGAGCTGATGTTGGGGGAGGACTAGAAGGGGGTGGGGCTGGGGGAATGAGAATGGAGAGGGGAAAAGATATTTTGTGTGGGAGGGAAGAAAAACCTATGATTGGCCGGGTATTGGGAGAGTAAGTGGGGACTGAGGATGGAAGGGTGAAATTTGAGAGGATGATAGAGGAATAAAGAAAGAAATGGAGGAAAGAGCAAAAGGGGAAAGATCAGTATGTTAAAGCAGATATAGAGAGAGAATGGAAAAAATCTAGGAGAGAAGAAAGGACAAATAGACAGCTCGCAGAATGCACGAAGAAACCAGAATAAAGTGACTGGAGCAATTGCAACTGAAAAATAAAATGCCCAAACAAAAGGTAGAAAAATACTTTTTATTTTAAATGTATTAACTGGATTATGTTGCTCATGAAATGAGAGTCAGAAGCTGCAAAGAATGTATGAAGCATGAACCAAGGGAAGTTGGAGGTGGCAATGTGTACAACTTAATCTGTTGGGTGTCAGCGAACTGAAATGGACTGGCATTAGGCACTTTGCATCAGATGATCACATGGTCTACTATGCTGGAAATGAAAGACAAAGAAGAAATGGTGTTGCATTTATAATAAAGAAGAAACTTGCAAGAACTGTAATGAAATACAATGCAGTCAGTGAATGCTTAATCTCTATTCGTCTACGAGTAATGCCTATCAATACAACTATAATTCAAGTATATGCCCCAACAACAGCTGCAGAAGAGGATGAAATTGATGAATTCTATGAACAAGTACAAGCTGAAATTGACAGAACATGCAAACAGGTTATCCTGATAGTCATGGGTGACTGGAACGCAAAAGTTGGCAACAAAGAAGAAGGCAAAATGGTTGGAAAATATGGACTTGGCAACCAGGGGCGGCCCAAGGGGGGGTGCGGGGCCATGTGCGGAGACTCGGTGCGGGGCCTCATTTGCATAAGTGGTCTTATTTGCATAAATGTTTGCATAATGTTACCATTCACTAACTTTTAGTAAACATGTCTCTTAATGAGTGTATGGATAAAGAAAGACTAAAAGATTTCTACATTACTATAATCCAGTGCCAACCGCCAGGCACATTAGGAACTACTACAAACGCTGCCCATTTAGAACCCATAGCAAACCCGCTGTATCCTGACAGCATTACCAGGACTCACAAAGCACCAGACCCTACCTATCAAAAGGAAACACTGCAAATATTAAACCAGTACATTTCAGAGAATACTGGGGAAAGAGAACAAGTGGCAATGTCAAATAGGAATTACATAAACAGAATACCTCAGCTCAGTTACACATGCAGAACATAGATCATCACCAAACAAGGAATCGCAATTTAGAAACAGGAAGGCAATAATTAAACTGGGAACCCCAAAAGCCAAACTTGGAATGTACAACAACAATGTAGAAATAAAACTAAAAATCAATTTCCTCTTGTACCAAACAAAGCGCAGACGTTAATGATGCACATTTCCCAGAGCTTTCATATTCCAGTTAATAAATTCAAAATAAAGAGATATCTTTCTACCTTTTGTGCATTTTTTTTCAGTTGCAATTGCTCCAGCCACTTTCTTCTGGTTTCTTCATGTTTTCTGCTAACTCTCCATCGTCTGCTGTCCATTTGTCCTTTCTTCTCTCTTCTAGTTTTCTTTCCATCCTCTCTCTCTACATCTGCTTTAACATACTAATCTTTCTCCTTTTGCTCTTTCCTCATTCTTATTTCATCCACACAAATTTTACCCCTCCATCCTCAATCCCCACTTACTCTCCCAATACCCGGCCAATTGTAGATTTTTCATCCCTCCCACACAAAATATTTTTCCCCTCTCCATTTTACTCTCCCAGCCCCATCCCATTCTAATCCTCCCCCAACATCAGCTCCCTTCTAGTTCCAGTCTCACCTAGCATCCATTCCCTTCTAGTCCCTGCATCAGCCCATTTCCAGTCCTAGCCCCCAATCAACCCATTTCCAGTCCTAGCTCCCCCATCCATTTTCAGTCTGAGTCCCTTCATCAGCTCATTTCCAATCCTAGCCCCCCATCAGCCCATTTCTAGTCATTTCCTAGCCCCACCATCAGCCCATGTCAAATCCTAGCTCCCCTCCACTCAGCCCAATTCCAGTCCAAGCCCCCCCATGAGCCTACTTCCAGTTCTAGCCCCTCCCTGAGTCCATTTCAATTCAAGCCCCCACCACAGCCCATTTCCAATCTTAGCTCCCCCCCAACAGCCCATTTCCAGTCCTATCCTAGCTGCTCCATCAGCCCATTTTCAGTTCTAGCTCCCTTCCCTCACAGCCCATTTCCATTCCAAGCTCCCTCCCCATCAGCTATTTGCAGTTCAAGCCTCCCCGTCCACTCAGTCCATTTCCAGTCATAGCAATCCCCCAACCCATTACCAGTCCTAGCCCCCCATCAACCCATTTTCAGTTTAAGCCCCCCCTATAACCCATTACCAGTCCTAACCCCCCCATCAGCCCACAGCCCATTACCAGTCCTAACCACATCAGCCCACCTCAAGTCCTAACCCCTCCCCATCAGCCCATTTCCTGTCCTAGCGCCCCCATAGCCCATTAGCAGTCCTAACCCCCCCATAGCCCATTAGCAATCCTAACCCCCCATCACCCTATTTCCAGACAGCCCCCATCAGCCCATTACCAGTCTTAATCACCCCCCCAGCCCATTTCCAGTCCTAACCCCCCATCACCCCATTTCCAGTCAGCCTCCATCAACCCCCAGCCCATTACCAGTCTTAACCCCCCCTAGCCCATTTCCAGTCCTAACCCCCCCACCCCATTTCCAGTCAGCCTCCATCAGCCCCAGCCCATTAGCAGTCTTAACCCCCCCAGCCCATTTCCAGTCCTAACCCCCCCAGCCCATTTCCAGTCAGCCTCCATCAGCCCCAGCCCATTAGCAGTCCTAACCCCCCCAGCACATTTCCAGTCCTAACCCCCCCCCAGCACATTTCCAGTCCTAACCCCCCATCACCCCATTTCCAGACAGCCTCCATCAGCCCCCCAGCCCATTACCAGTCTTAACCCCCCCCCCTTCCCTTCCCTTCCCTTCTGGCAAATTAAAAAAAAACAAAAACCTGGCTCTAGCTGCTGCCGCGTCCGTCGCAGCAGCGGCAGAATGGAGTGTCCCGCGGGGCCCCCTCTCCTCGTTGAGCCCTCTGCAAGGGCTTTCAGATTCGCGAAGGGAGAGTGCTCCCTCGCGTCTCTGTAAAGCCCGCAGGGGCTAATGGGAAATTTCCCATCTGCCCCTTTAGACGCGAGGGGCTGATGGGAAATTTCCCATTAGCCCCTGTGGGCTTTACAGAGACGCGAGGGAGCACTCTCCCTTCGCGAATCTGAAAGCCCTTGCAGAGGGCTCAACGAGGAGAAGGGGCCCCGCGGGACACTCCATTCTGCCGCTGCTGCGACGGACGCAGCAGCGGCAGCAACCAGAGACAGGTTTTTTTTTTTAAATGTAATTTTAAAAAAAAAAAGCAGAATGTTCTTTGCGCGGGGCCCCCTGAAACGCGGGGCCCTGTGCAAAAAACATTCTTGCTCAATGGACGGGCCGGCCCTGTTGGCAACAGAAATGAAGCTGGAGAAAGACTGAGATTTCTGCAAGACCAACGATCTATTCATCTCAAACACCTTCTTCCAGCAGCACAAGCAGCGACTGTACACATGGACTTCACCCAATGGATTGCACAAAAATCAAATTGACCTCATCTGTGGAAGTCAACAATGGAAAAGCTCTATACAAGAACAAGGCGTACCGCAGGGATCCTCACTCTCGGCCCTCCTGTTCAATACTTACCTGCAGCCCATTTGCATTCTCATCCGCTCCTTCAACATCAACTGCCTGGTATACGCTGACGACATACTGCTTTACACGCCTTTCTCAACCGACCACCCTGACTTCACACCTCTAACAACCTGTTTTGATGCTGTCACCGACTGGCTCCACACACAAAGGCTCAGAATAAACTTCAACAAAACAGAGGTCCTCTTCGTCTCCAGGAACCAAGCATTCACCCCGCCCACCTCACTGATAGTATGAAACGCCGAACTCCCTCAGCAAGCCTACGGTATGGTACCTTGGGGTCACACTAGGCCAGCAGCTGGATATGAAGGTCCATATAAGCAACATGGTCAAAGCAGTTTACCACAAGATAAGGACAACCCGACACCTACGATATCTGCTTGAGCCAGATGACTTCCGAACAATCTATCAGGCTCTAGTAATCCCTCACTTTGATTACGCCAATGCAATTCTGCAAGGGCTCCCGAAGAACCCACTGAACCCACTGCAGTTTGCAATGAATGCAGCAGCAAGAATACTGCATGGAGCCTCCAGGAGGGAACACGTAACCCCAATACTAAAGCACTTGCATTGGTTGCTGGTCCACTGCAGACTCTCCTTCAAAACACTATTGATGACGTTCAAGGCCATCAACAAGTGCTCTTCCACCTCCCTCACAGACCTCATCCACCCCACCCCCTCCAACAGAGACAGGAGATATTTGTTGCCAACACCCTGAGAATCCCAAAAGCAATAACAAAATGTTCACAAACATCCAGAAATAGAGCCTTTGCCCTCTACGCACCCACATGCTGGAACGTGCTTTCGCCTGCCCTCCGGGCCATCACTGACCTCGCCCAATTTAGGAAGGCACTAAAGCACCACCTCTTCCTCCAGTACTACTCTCATACAAATGACATATCTCGACCAGACACACTCGACAACCAGACCCTCACCCCCAGCGCACCAACGCCACATGATTACAGCCCCACCCCCTAGTTCAACAATACCCCCAGTCTACTGAATGTGTATATAGTGACTTACTGCTGTAAATATTGATGTAATACTGTAAAGATACCACCAGGTAAGTGATGCTAAGTGTATATACCCTGTACATAGTTACCCCCATTAATCCCAAGTTATCATCCCTTGTTCATTGTAAGTCCAGTGTAGGCCCGCCTGCAGTGTTCAAATGTTGTTGACTGTAAACCACACTGATTCCAAAGAGCACAGTATAAAAAAAAAGACATTAAATAAATAAATAAATAACATCATCAAAGACAAAACCTGGAGCTGACTGTGGTACAGATCACCAACTACTAGTATGCAAACTCTCAAGCTAAAGTTGAAAAAGAGCAAGCCACTCATGAATGTAGCAAAATATGACCTTGAGAATATACTACTGGAATTTAAAGACAGCCTGCAAAATTGACTTGCTGCTTTAGATACAAATGACAGAGCTCCAGAAGAGCTATGGAATGACATCAAGAAGATTGTGTGAATGGCTGTGAAGGACCTAGACAAGATTCTCAAGAGCAGAGATATCTTTTTCCATACAAAGATTTGACTCGTTCAAGCCATGCTATTTTCAATAATATCATATGGATGTGAAAGTTGGACAGCGAAAAAGATAGACAGGAAGAAAATTGATGCCTTTGAATTATGGTGCTGGCAGCGAATACTGCATATACCATGGACTGCCCAAAGAACAAACCAGTCCGTACTAGAGGAGATCAAACCTAAGCTTTCTTTAGAAGCTCAGATGACTTCGTCTTTCATTCTTTGGACACATGCAAAAAGAGAGGTCATTAGAGAAAGTCATCATGCTTGGCAAGATAGAAGGTCAATGTAAAAGAGGAAGGCCATTAATGAGATGGATCAATACAAGAACAGCAGCTATGTGTGTCAGTCTGTCAACAATGAAATGCCTGACTGAAGACCGAACACAATTTAGGACAACTATCCAGAGGGTTGCCATGAGTCGACACCGACTCAACGGCACTTAACAACAACAATGTCTTTGCGATTTTCTTTAGTACAAGAGGAAATTAATTTATAGTTTTATTTCTCCAATGTTGTTGTACATTCCAAGCTTGGTTCCTTTGCGTCCCTCTAGTCCAGTCCCGGAACCATAGAGTTGTCAACCTCCTCCAGCAGCCTTGGAGACTGAAATACATCAGCGCTTTGCTGGCACCAGTATAAGTAGGCAAGGACCGCCCCCTCTCACCAGTACTTTCAGTCTCCAAGCAGCTGAAGGAGATCCTGAGCCTGGTTCTGGGCTCAGTTAGGGAAATAAGCAGAGCTAAATGGGATACATTCCTTTCTGATCTTTCAATTTCAATTTAGTTTTAGTGACTTTGCCCCTTCTTTGTTTTGATTGCAGAAGCTGTGCTGTTGCAGGAGATTTCTTCCTCTGGCTCCATCTGCCCCCCTCCCTCCCCTTCCCTCCTCTCTCTCTCTCTCTCTCTCTCTCCCTTCTTTTACTTCAAAGCCCCATTGCTTAGACGAGCACTGCGGTGTGCAGACAGCACAAAGGAGTTTCTGTGCCTCCCTGCTCCCGAACCCGCTTTTAAGGGTGAGGAGCAGGTTGCAGGCTTACAGCAGTGGCCCGGAGTTTGCTGGACAGCTAAGGCATGTGTTGCCGGTGTTGGAGCTGAAGCCGAAGTCAGGCTGAGCTCCAGCGGGGCTGCTGCATCTCTCCCTCTGTTCTTCACCCGATCTTCAGAGTGGTGAGTGAGGGGTACTCTTGTCTCTTATTTTCAGGGGCTCATTGCAATTTAGCAGGTAGGGGGCTAGGATGGTTTTTTTTTTTTCCATTTCGGGGTGGTCTGCCGCGTGGTGCTTTAGGCGGGAATCGGCAGCGGTGGCCATTTTGAAAAGTCCCGTTTTTGTTTTTTGAGATTCGTTTTGCTTATTTTCAGCTTTCTATCCCTCGTTTTGGCTGCAGACCATCAGGATTCGACTTGGGGGAGGTCTGTGGTTCTAGTGTGTTAAAAAAAATAAAAAAAATCGGGGGTTTTGCAGGGCCTGACTGAAGGCTCTTCTGTGCTTTGCTGCTGCTCCGCGGGGTGGGGGTGGCAGTTGAGACTTTCTCTGGGTATGCCTGAGAAGCCACGCTGCGTTGTTTGTGGAGCTAAGCGGGGTTTATTGGCAGGGTCCAGTGTGTGTGGGGCCTGTACTCTGGAGTCCAGCGTTATGGAGAGTACGGCTCTGTCTACGACCGTAGCCTGTGAGGCACTTCCACTAGGGGCAGCGGCAGTATTACCTCCGTCTCTGGATTTTCAGGGGCCGGGGTCATCCCCTGGGGAGGGATCCTCGGGTTCGCAGGGACCAACTCCAGTCGGGTTGGCTCTGGGGATTCCACCCGATTTCTTCTCTCTCATGCAGCAGGCTTTTGCGCTCCTGCAACCCGGGATGGTCTCTCCGGCTCGAGTTTCAGAGGGGCAGAAGCGTCCGGGGTCCCTGGTTCAGCCTGAAGACGGCGTTCCTGCTGCAAAGGTTGCCAAGGGGACAGCGGATGAGGGTTCAGCGTCTCGTCTGGGGGAGGACCTGGGGGCGGAGGACGTGGACCTTGATAACACCTCGGGTGAGGAGTTGGAGGAGGGAGAGTTACCTGACGCAGAGCAGCACAGTAGGCTCGTCAGGGTGTTTCGTAGGGAAGAGCTTCCGGCCTTGATTGCCGAGACTCTCAAGACGCTGAATATGCCTGCGGAGGCGGCGGCACCGGATGATGCTCTGGAGGATCCACTGCTCCAGGCGGTACGTACGTCCCAGCGGGTCTTCCCCTTGCATAGAGTATTTCGGGGTATGATTCAGGAGGAGTGGGACTCGCCAGAATCGGCGCTGAGGGGGTCCCGTGCCTTGTCGCGGTTTTATCTGTTGTCCGATCAGGATAGAGAGCTTTTTCAGTCTCCCAAAGTTGATGCGGCGGTATCGGCTGTGACTAAAAAGACTACGATCCCGGTTGAAGGCGCTGCAGCGTTGAAAGATGTGCAGGATAGGAAATTGGATACGCTGTTGAAGCAGGTTTTTGATGTGTGCGCCCTCTCGATGCAGGCTGCCGTGGCGGGGGCTTGGGTAGCGAGAGGTTGTTTGCGCTGGTCCCAAAGATTGCAGGGGGATGCTGGGACAGCGCAGGTGGAAGATGCGGCGCGTTTGGAGTCTGGAACCGCCTATTTGTCGGACATTCATTATGATCTCATCTGTAGTGGTGCCAAGTCTATGGCCTCGGTGGTAACGGCGAGGCGCTATTTGTGGTTGCGCAATTGGGCGGCCGACAGTTCCTCCAAGGCTCGTCTCAGCAAGCTTCCCTTTCGGGGGAAGTTGTTGTTTGGGGAGAATTTGGAAAAGTTGGTCAAGGATCTCGGTGAGTCTGAAGGGGGGCGTCTTCCGGAGGATAAACCGAAGCAGGTCCGGTCTACCGCGGGGTCTCAGGGGGCTCCTTGGGAGTTTCGCCGTTTTAGGGCGTCTCGTTTTGGTCAGCCTCAGCGCGGTAGGTTTCTTGCTAGAAGCCAGGGGTTTCGTGGCTTCAGAGGGGCCGGCAGAGGTTTCTCCACCTTCCAATCCTCCTCCATTAAGAAGCCCCAATGAGATGAGGCAGGCTCAGGTGGACGTAGTTCCCGTGGGGGGGCGTTTGCGGGAATTTTACCCTGCCTGGGTCCAACTTACATCAGATCAGTGGGTTCTGGAGGTCATTCGAGAGGGTTATGCTCTAGAACTCCGTTGTCCCGTGTTAGATTCCTTTGTTCTGTCGCCTTGCGGGGCTCCGCTCAAGCGGCAAGCCATCGTCGACACGTTGCAGCGATTGTTGTGGCTCCGGGCGATAGTTCCCGTGCCGGGGGACCAGTGCGGTTCCGGTCGATACTCCATCTATTTCGTGGTACCGAAGAAGGAGGGATCCTTTCGTCCTATCCTCGATTTAAAAAATCTCAATCGGTGTCTCCGGGTCACTCACTTTCGCATGGAGACGCTGCGATTCGTCATTGCGGCTGTCAGACAGGGGGAGTTTCTGATTTCTCTGGACCTCACGGAGGCTTACCTACATATCCCGGTTCGGCAAGAGCACCAGCGCTATCTGCGGTTTGCCGTTCCCATGGGCATTTTCAGTTTCAGGCGTTGCCCTTCGGCCTGGCGACGGCACCCCGCACTTTCACCAAGATCATGGTAGTCGTGGCGGTGGCTCTTCGCAAGGAGGGGGTGCTCGTGCATCCTTATTTAGACGATTGGTTGATTCGGGCAAAGTCTCAGGCGGAAAGTGTGGAGGCCACCACCTGGGTGGTGCAGTTGCTGCAGAGTCTGGGCTGGGTGGTCAACTCTGCGAAGAGCAGGTTATTTTATTTATTTTATTTTATTTATTTACATTCTCTTATATACCGTGCTATTCTGCATCAGTGCGGTTTACATTGAACAAACTGAAATTACATTGAACGAACTGAAATTACATTGAACGGGGCATTATAACTTGGAGATAACTTTTTTTTTTACAGGGAACATGGGCTATGGAGGGTTAAGTGGCTTGCCCAAGACCACAAGGAGCACCTGTGGGACTAGAAACCCCAGTCCTTCCGGCCCAAGGTTGCTGTCCTCTAGTGGGATTTGAACCCCCGACCTTCCAGCCTGAAGTACCTTGCCCCAACCACTAGGCCACTCCTCCACTCCTCCAGGTTGACTCCATCGCAGTCTTTGGAGTACTTGGGGACGCGGCAAGCGGCAGTGTTCCTGCCGGTTCAGCGTGCGCAGGCGTTGCGGAGGCTGGTGCGGCGTTTTCTCTTGCGGGCGGTGCCCACGGCGTGGCAGTATCTCCAGTTGCTCGGCACGATGGCAGTGACGATCGAGGTGGTGCCCTGGGCCAGAGCGCATATGTGAAAGTTGCAGAGCGCACTTCTCTGGCGTTGGTCCCATCAGCGCGATGCGTTGTCTCGACGGCTGATCTGTCCCCCGGAGGTACGCCTGGATCTTCGGTGGTGGTTGCGGCCGGAGAGTTTAGCCGCGGGCATGCCCTTGGAACCTCCATCCTGGAAGCTGTTAACTACAGATGCCAGTCTTCTGGGGTGGGGGGCGTGTTGCGAGGGCGCGTTTGCCCAGGGCCTGTGGTCGTTGGTGGAGAGGGAATGGTCCATCAATCGGTTGGAGATGAGAGCAGCGTTTCTGGCTCTACAGGCGTTTCGGGGGACTCTTGCTCGGCAAGCGGTTCGGGTTCTCTCGGACAATGCGGTCACAGTTGCCTACATAAATCGGCAGGGCAGCACCAGCAGCGTGGGGCTTGAGCTGGAGGCCGGTCAGTTACTCGCTTGGGCCGAAGCGAATCTGAAGTGTCTGTCGGCGCAGCATGTGGCAGGCATGGAGAATGTCGCGGTGGATTTTCTGAGTCGCTGAAGGGTGGACCCGGGGGAGTGGGTCCTGCACCCCAAGGTCTTTGCGCTTCTGGTGAGGCGCTGGGGAGTTCCCCTAATGGATCTCATGGCGACCTTTGAGTCGGCTCAGGTGGAGCGCTTTTTCAGCAGGCAGCGAGAACGGATGTCGGAGGGTCTCGACGCGCTGGCGCAGCACTGGCCGGAAGGAGGGCTTCTCTATGTCTTCCCGCCTTGGGCTCTGATAGGTCGGGTAGTGCAGCGCATAGAGCGTCATCGGGGCCTCGTGGTGCTGGTGGCACCCGATTGGCCCAGACGGCCATGGTACACGGATTTGGTGCGGCTGTTAGCGGATCAACCGTGGAGACTTCCTCAGCGGAGCGATCTCTTGGGTCAGGGTCCATTGCGCATGCCTCAGGTGGCTCGGTTCTCGCTTACGGCATGGCTCTTGAAAGGGCTCGGATGACTGCTAAGGGATATTCGGCGGCGGTCATTTCGAACTTACTGAAGTCGCGTAGACGTTCCACGTCTCTTGCGTACATTCGAATCTGGCGCGTCTTTGAGGCTTGGTGTGCAGAGCGTGCCGTGCGTCCATTAGGTGCTTCAGTGTCGCAAATCCTTTCTTTCTTGCAGGATGGCGTGGGCAAGGGTTTGGCGGCTAGTTCGTTGCGCGTGCAGTTGGCTGCCATTTCCTGTTACCGTGGAAAGGTGCATGGGCAGTCTCTCGGGGCTCATGCGGATGTCCGGAGGTTTTTGAGGGCGGTGTTGCTCTTGCGACCGCCGCGGCGCTGTGCTGTTCCCCCGTGGGACTTGAATTTGGTGTTAGAGGCCTTGCTTGCTCCTCCGTTTGAACCGTTGTCCACAGCTTCGCTAAAAGATCTCACGTTGAAAACTGTTTTCCTGGTGGCTATTTGTTCGGCTAGGAGGATCTCGGAGCTGCAGGCCTTGTCTTGTAGGGAGCCCTATCTCTCCTTTTCTGACCAAAAGGTGGTTCTCTGTACCGTTCCAGCGTTCTTACCCAAGGTGGTGTCCGTGTTTCATGTTAACCAAGTGGTCTCTCTTCCTGTGTTCTCGGATCGGCGACAGGTCGGATCTATGGGAAAATTGCATCTGTTGGACGCTCGCAGGGTTCTGAAGAGGTATCTCTCTCGGACGGCGTCCTTTCGGCAGTCGGATCGGCTTTTTGTGGCGTTCGGTGGACCGCGAAAAGGGGAGGCGGTGACGAAGTCCTCTATTTCGCGCTGGTTGAAGGAAGCGATTGCGTTGGCCTACATCTTGAAGGGCAAGTTGGTTCCACAGGGTCTTCGGGCTCATTCCACTCGGGCGCAGGCGGCGTCTTGGGCGGAGTTCAGTTTGGTTCCGGTCGGCGACATTTGTAGGGCGGCGACTTGGTCGTCCTTGCATTCCTTTGCTAAACATTACCGCTTAGATGTTTTATCGGCGGAGGATGGGCGTTTTTATTTTTTATTTTATTTATTTATTTAACAGTATTTTTAAACCTCCTTATCTTATTAATCAAGGTGGTATCACAGCAAACAATCGGGTAAAGTGAATGTGTTAATCATGCAGTGAGGGTGAAATTTAGTTGAGTGTGTGTTGTATCGTGTGCTGGATTGGGGTGAGCTATGTACAAGGTGTGGTGTATTGTGTGCTAGAGTGGTTTGAGCTATGTACAGTGTGGGCTATATACAGTGGTGCTGCAAAACATTTTCAATACAGGCGGTATCATGTGCTGTTATACATTCTCTTAGGTTATGTGATGTGTCCATAGTGTTCTATGAACAGCATGGTTTTTAGCTGTTTTCTAAAGTTTTGGTGCAGCGGTGCTTCAGGCTGGGCTTGCTTGTCCCTCCCGTTGATGTTCACTGCTCTGTTACATCCTCTATGGTTCCGGGACTAGACTAGAGGGACGCGAAGGAAGGTTAAATTAGACTTACCTGCTAATTGTTGTTCCTTGCGGAACTCTAGTCCAGTCCCGGATCCCTCCCTGTGATTTTGAAGGGTCGCCAGCCTGTCTGTTTCGGATCCCGCGGGTGCTCTTCATTACCTAGCTTCTTGGGGGCGTGGGATGAAGCCATTGGAGGACCCTCTTGCGTAGCGCTATTGGCTGCCCATCCTCTTCTGAGGCGGTGGTGCCTGGCGTTTCAGTGTAGTATGTTCCCTGTAAAATAGTTATCTCCAAGTTATAATGCCCTGTTCAATGTAATTTCAGTTTGTTCAATGTAAACCGCACTGATGCAGAATAGCGCAGTATATAAGAGAATATAAATAAATAAATAAAATAAATAAATAAGAAATATTTAAATTAGGGAAAGGACAAAAACCTAAACAATATAAAACAAAACAAAACAATATATAAACGGAATAGGAAGACTAAGATATCTTTGTGTATATGTATAACTGTAAGCACTTATTTCCCATTCTTGTTGAATGTATTCTGGTTAAATCTACTTATTTGTTGTTCTGCTCAGTGTGCTTTGTCAGTAGGTACTGGTGAGAGGGGGCGGTCCTTGCCTACTTATACTGGTGCCAGCAAAGCGCTGATGTATTTCAGTCTCCAAGGCTGCTGGAGGAGGTTGACAACTCTATGGTTCCGGGACTGGACTAGAGTTCCGCAAGGAACAACAATTAGCAGGTAAGTCTAATTTAACCTTTTTGAGGTTCCCAGTTTAATTACTGTCTTCCTATTTCTAAATTGTGATCCCTTGTTCTTTGTTTGGTGACGGTCTATGTTCTGCCTGTGTAACCGAGCTGAGGTATTCTGTTCATGTAGTTTCTATTTGACAGTGCACTTGTTCTCTTTCCTCAGTAGGAGATGTATTGGTATTCTCTGAGATGTACTGGTTTAATATTTGCAGTGTTACCTTTTGATAGATAGGGTTTGGTGCTTTGTGAGTCCTGGTAGCGCTATTATGATATGGCGGGTTTGCTATGGGTTCTAAATGGGTAGTGTTTGTAGTACTTCCTAATGTGCCTGGCGGGTGGCACTGGAGTATAGTAATGTAGAAATCTGATAGTCTTTCTTTATCCAGACACTCATTAAAAGGCATATTTACTAAATGTTAGTGCACATTAATATTATGCAAATGAGGCTCCTTATGCAAATGAGGCCCTGCAATGAGTCTTCGCACATGGCCCTGCACCCCCCTTGGGCCACCCCTGCTTCTCTCTGCTGCTCATTTGGCTCTGAAGGGGCTCTAAAGGGCTCCTAGTAGGCTCTTTTTGTCGCGCAACTGTGGGCCGTGTACCACAGCTACCAGAATCAAATTATAGCTGTAAGACCGGAAGTGATGTCACCAACCAGCCTCCAGCATCTCTGAGGTTCTCCCACAGGCAGGAACGGGTCCCAGGATTCTCCCCCACACTTTTTCTCCTCCTGGCCCTTCAGTGCAGACAACCAGCTTCTCCCTCGCCTTGGCTTTTTAATTACACTGAGGATATGATGGTGTCATGGCATCAGGTGGGAAGATGCATATGCATGGTGGGCATCCAGAAGCTTCTAGAAGGCTCTGGGAATGCTTCTACACAGAGGCTCCATCAGATATTGTCACCCATAAGTCAGGGAAACACCTGCTACAGGTGAGTAACTACCTTTTATGCATCAGTAGGGTGGGATAGTGAAGAATGGTGTTCTATCTCGATGTATGCACTGCTGAGCATCTGAATGCTAGGTAGTCCTTTCACACTTTGGGTGTTTTTTATTATTTTTCAAAAAATGAAACGTAAAATTTGGATTACTGGATTCTGATTTTAAAACAATAACAATGTTCTTTGTCACTGATTTAATGTGTGTGATGTCCAGCTCAGGATTTTTCAGCACTTTCACTTTCACAGCTCTCTTACCGTCCCTCAACAGAACCCTGCCCACTAGCACAGCCTCAGGGGAGCCATGGTTAGGGGCGTAAAAGTAGGCTCCATTTATGCATGCAAGTCGCCTATTTTCACGAATCTGTAAACGCACACATAAGACTGATTGCATGTACTTTCAGTGTGGGTATATATAGGGGTGGAGTTTGGGCAGAGCATAGGTGAAGTGTTAAGTTATAAAATACTGTAAATTACAGATCTAGGTGCAGGCATTTACCCCTGCAGTGGTACAGAGGTCAGTGCTCACTTCTCGTTTATGCCACTTACACCCTCTTTATAAAGTATGCATGTGCTAATGTGCGTTATGAAATGGCCCTCTTAATGCACTGATCTGCAGCCTCCCCCATAATACAGCTTTATGGAACCCCACCCCGCTGAGCATTTCCCAGGACCGCACCTTAAAGGTCCTACACTCACTGAAGCATTTGATCAAAGAGGTTATTAGAAAAATAAGAGACCTAAACTGGAGGGTAAAATGAAATGTAGGAGCCTGTTCCTATCAGGAATTCAGTTTTCTGTTCACTTCTTAGAATGAGCTGGGCTTACAAAAGCAGACCATTGGCAACGACACAGTAGATGTATTTGGGATTGAGAGG
Organism: Ichthyophis bannanicus; assembly: GCA_033557465.1. Classification (NCBI taxonomy): domain Eukaryota; kingdom Metazoa; phylum Chordata; class Amphibia; order Gymnophiona; family Ichthyophiidae; genus Ichthyophis; species Ichthyophis bannanicus. The sequence goes on from CM066036.1 coordinate 795,934,480, forward strand.
AGCATCCAGTCAGAGGCGGATCTTCCTATGACATGGCAATACTACTTCCTTGCAGATGGGTACGTGTGGCTTTTATTATGTTCCACAAGAAATAGGTTTTACAGTCCTGCAAAAATGATTTCAAATAGTTCCAGCTGAGTTTTTGGGTTATAGAACGTTACAGTATGTAAAAAAATAAAGAATATGCAAACTTTTATTCATCCTTCCTAAAGTACAATCCTTAGAAAAAAATCTTTTTTTGATGTTGGGGGTGAGGAAAAGTGGGGTTTATAGGGCCTGTTCAAGGGTATCTAATGTGCTATGTGAACCTTCTGCCGTGCGCCCCCCTACACCTTCAGGGCAGTTTACAACAATCTGCCTAAGGCAAGGGATGAGATGGCACCCCCCCCCCAAGCATTCAAAAGGGAGAACCTCCTCAGAGCTGTGGTTAGACAGGCAGGGAGAGTCCCCTTCCTTTGAACACGGGCCAGGCAGTTTCCCCAGAAATAAAGAATGCAGCTTATGCTTGTAGGTTATATATAGTTAAGACATTAAAACTTTGCAATCATAGATTATACTCAGCAAAAATTGTAGCCTAGGACTCAAATAAAAAATACCGATCCCTGACACTACCCTGACCTGTAGAATTAATTGTAAACTTCCTTATTGCTCCTGCCAGACCAGTCCAGACAAGTAGACTGTGTCCTCCTACCAGCAGATGGAGACAGAGAACAAAAATGCAGTCGCTGACTTCACTCTCCCGCTATTTAGTATGCACAACGTTCCTGTTTTTAATAACGTGTTGAACTGCTTTTCAGCCTCAGCGGTGTTAAGTGCCAACTGCTGCAGCTGCAAACAATCTAGAGCAGTGGTTCTCAACCTTTTTTGTACCGCGACCCCTTTTACCATTGGTCAACTTGTGATGACCCCCAATGATAATATTAAATGAGTCTCTCTTCCTTTACCGTTAACGCATTGTCGCTGTAATCATTTTTTGAATTATTAATATTATAGGCCTTTGCAATATGTTTTTATTTATAAAATTTACTTATTTTTCTACCTTTTGTTGTTTGGGCATTTTATTTTTCAATTACAATTGCTCCAGTCACTTTCTTCTGGTCTCTTCTGTCTTCTGCTAATTCTCCATTGTCTTCTGTCCATTTGTCCTTTCTTCTCTCTTCTAGATTTTTTTCCATTCTATCTTCTACATCTGCTTTAACATACTGATCTTTCCCCTTTTGCTCTTTCCCCAATTTCTTTTTTATTCCTTTATCATCCACTCAAATTTCACCCTTCCATTCTCAATCTCCACTTACTCTGCCTATACCCAGAAATTTGTTTTTTCTTCCCTCCCACACAAAATATCTTTTCCCCCTCCATCCTCATTCCCGTAGCCCCATCCCCTTCTAGTCCTCCCCCAAAATCAGCTCCCTTCTAGTTCCAGCCCCACTCAGCATCCGCTCCCTTCTAATTGCATTCTCCCCCCCTGCATCAGCCCATATCCAGTCCTAGCCCCCCCCCATCAGCTCATTTCCAGTCCAAGCTTCCCCCCATCAGCTCATTTGCAATTCTAGGCCCCCATCAGCCAGTTTTAATACTAAGCCCCCCATAAACCAATTCTAATCCTATTCCAGTGAGCTGATAGGGGGGTTTGGACTGGAAATTGGGCTGAGTGTGGAGGAGGCTTCAGCCCAATTTCCAGTCCAAGCTCCCCAACACAGTCCATTTTCAGTCCGAGCCTCCCCATCAGCTCATTTCCAGGCCAAGCTGCGCCTATCAGCCATTTCTAAAAGTAGTCCCCCCCAATTGGACATTTCCAATCCTATTCCAGAAGTGCATCAGTCCATTTCCAATCCTACTCCCCAAAAGCCCATTTGCTGTCCTAGTCCTCCCCATCAGCTCATTTGCACCCCCTCCCACTCACCCATTTCCATTCCTAGCCCCCGCACTCATCCCATTTCCAATTATAGTCCCCCCCAGCCCATTTCCAATCCTAGCCCCCCCATTCAGTCCATTTCCAATTCTAGTCTCCCCCCCCCGCATTCAGCCCATTTCCAATCCTAGCCCCCCCAGCCCATTTCCAATCCTAGCCCCCCAGCCCATTTACATTCCTTGTCTCCCCCCCCCCCATTCAGCCCATTTCCAATTATAGCCTCCCAGCCCAATTCCAATTTTAGACCCCTCCACAGCCCATTTCAAGCCCAAGCCCTCCTCCCCGAAGAGCCCTGCGGCAGGCTTCACTCAGTGGGAAGAATTTATAAGTCATTCCAGGCTCTCATCTGGTGTGGTGTCCAATAAATGCAAACAAAAGATTTACCAGGGGTCGCCTTCTTTAACGGCACCTGGCAGGCTCAGCACAGCTCGTTACAGCCGCCGAAGTGAAGAGCGTTGTTCCGTTCACTTCAGCAGCTCTATTGTAATGAAGATCGCACGCGTGCTGAGAGCCGGGACACAGGAAGTGTCCTTTGACCTCCGGCACGCCTGCGATCTTCATTACAATTCAGCTGCCGAAGTGAACGGAACAACGCTCTTCACTTCGGCGGCTGTAACGAGCTGTGCTGAGCCTGCCAGGTGCCGTTAAAGAAGGTGACTCCTGGTAAATCCTGAGGCGACCCCCATGGGGGTCGCGACCCACAGGTTGAGAACTGCTAATCTAGAGAGTCAGCACTAATATCCAGATTCCACACTGGCCACTGGCACTATTGGGATTGTCCCTCTTATGTATTTTAGAAGCAGCTCCACTTTTAGCAGAGCCGTTTCTAAAATACTGTTAGCACTGAGTACATCCCAACCTGGACGTCTCCATTCTGATCTCCGCATGCTGTCTAAGATGTGCCTTCACACAAAATAAATATAAGCAGGCCTCCTAGAATCTCATTCATACAAGGAACCAGCTCTTGAGAAACCTTGTCTGTTCCAGTTCATGCAGTGGTTATGAAGTGTCCAAACATTCCCCTGGATGCCTTTTCCACAATAAAAGGGTTGGGTAGGGCTTGTGATTAGCACTTGCAGCTGCTGTTGGCAGTCGGGTTTTGAACTGGCCTCCGTTGTAATCGTCTTTTCTCACTTACTAAGGGGAAGAGAATACATCTATTACGTGTTCTTTTCTTCTCAGACACTTGTCCAGCCATGTCCAGGTGGGCTCCCCTGTTACCATGAAGCTGCTCAATATGCCCATTTTGATTGAGAAAGGTAAGGTGTACCCCCAGCCTTATAAAGAAGGCAGCTCTATAAGAAATTTGACTGCTAGACTCTTAACAAAACCCAGAAAATATGACCATATCACCTCTGCTTCAAAAACTCTTAATTTTATCTAATTCAGTTCAAAATGTGCATCATTATTCATAAAGTATTGCAGGCCCCTGCTCCGCCCTTCTGTTGAATCTAATAATCTCTTGCAACTGTTTCTGTCTACTTTGCTCTAACCGTGTTAACCAACTCTTCATCCCCACTATCCCAGGGACTGCGTTTTCCTGCAGAGCTCCCATCACTTGGGATTCTCTTCCCTGACACTTGAGGAGTGAAGCAAACCATGCACACTTCAAGTCCACCCACTTTTATACCTTTAGGGTCTGATATTGAGCGAGGCTCATTTTCAAAGGACTATGCACCTCATCGGTGCATAGCCCTCCCTGCTGACCTCTAACTCGGATATTCAATGCCACAGTGACGACATTGAATATCCAGGGATTGCCACACACACTGGAAGCCATCAAAGTTAACCGGGCAGCAGCGATACTGTATCTTAAAGATAGGCGAGGAAAATCCTCGCCTATCTTTTCGGTGCAGATTACTAACCGGGCAGCATGCAATATCACTACTGCCAGGTTATCGCTTGCTCTGCCCTGGAACACCTCTGATGCTAAGCGGATAGCATCGGGGCACGCAGGGCAGTTAGAAGGGGATATTCAATGGGCTAACTGTGTAAGTACCATTGAATATCCTGATTCAAGGCATTTGCATGGTTTACTGGGCTGTAAACCATGTAAATATCTTTTGAAAATCGGGCCTTTCGTTTTTGGCGACCCTCCTGATGCAACCCTACACTACCATGGGACTCCCCCACCCCCCTACTTTCTTCCCTTTTCTTTTTGGAATATTTGAAGCTTCTCTATTTTCTTTTATTTTCATGTTTTCTGTAAACTGCTTTGAAGCAACCTTTTGTGTCCTTTAGGTACTTGTGTAGGATTTAGTATTTGATGCAAAAGCGTCCTATAGATCACTGCTTCTCATCCACTGTGCCTTGGTGGTGGCAACCAGGAGTGTGACTAGGCTCAGGATCGTGGCTCTTGTCTAAACATTATTGGACAGTGTCCCAGAGAAAAGCCCTTTTGCCTCCTGCACCTGTCTGAACTCCAAAGCAGCCTGCAGGTACCAAAAGGGGAAAGGATGATTCTCCAGGAACAAGCAGGAAGTCAGTCCTCACTTATGGGTGACGTCGGCACTGACAGAGCCCACACGGAGCAATTCCCCAGCTTTCAAAGAAAGCCTTTGGGATTGCTGCCACACGTGTGGTCCTCTTCCCGCCCAAGGGTGCCATCTTGCTCAATCTCCCTTTTTACGCGGAGCCCTTCGGACGCATGTCCTTGTCCCTCGGAAAAAGTTTTCATTTTCTTTGCCTTAACAGGCTATATCTCTTTTCCAGTTACACCGGTCCTCTACCCATCTTCCCCTTGCTCCTTTTTGGAGCTTGCGGGAATACACTTCATAAATTTTTTCTTCCTAGTCTTTGTGCCCTTTTTTTTCTTCCAACCACTAGCTGCTGCATGGGTCTTCGACCTCGCAGGGGCCGTTTTCACCCCCATGGCCACCGGATTTAAAAAATGCAATAGATTCTCTAGGAACATGTCGCTTATAGACACTCATGACTGCTGTCTGAGGTGTCTAGGAGCCAACCATGATGCAGAGCTCTGTTTGCTCTGTAAGAAAATGTCCTCCAAGGCCCTGCTCAGCCGTAAGCAGAAGGCCGAAGACATTTTTCGAAAGGCTTCCTCGGAGTCCCCGGTGGCACCCTAGGCCATCTCCCCTCCGGTGGGTTCTTCCTCTGCGGCACCATGTTTCAGGTGGCAATCTGACCAGGGGTCCCCCAAGGTGGAATGGCGCAAAAGAAGAAGGCCTCAAAGTTGCTGTCCGGGGCCCCCGACAAGCGTGAGCATTCTCGCGCCCGGTCGCTTAGCCCCATTTGACATGTCCAAGAGTCTGACAAGGAGAGGCCCCGCAAGGTACCTCGCAGAGAAACGGAGGCTTCCAGCGAAGGCACCCAGTCTCCTTAGGGCTGTCTTGGTGAAGACCCCCTCTCCTCCTCGACGTCCGATCCGGTGACCCCGGTATCAGCGTCCCAGGGCCCCACGCCCGTGTGGGAATCCCATATACTGGCGCTAGAATGCAGCGTTTCTGTGTTCATTGCTTCTCAGCAGGCGCTTACGGCCAGTTTCACTGACTTACGCCCAGAGACCATGGGTCCTTCGCATGGGATACCCAATCCGTCCAGGAAACTCCCGAGAGCCACGGGCCTCAGGCGGATCCTCGGTGTCGGTCTCGCTCACTCTCCTTTTCCTCAGGGGGTGAGGTCGTCCAGGGCCTCCGGTTTCAGGCTGCCGGCCATCGGACAGGGCAAACTGCCCGGCTCAGATCCCTCCACCGATTTCTCAGACTGGGAATCCGTTGGGGACACTTCCCTGGAAACCTGCACTCACTGGGATCTTCTGTCGGACCCCTTGCCGCCTGGTCTCCAGTGGCATTCACCACCCAAGGACACCTCCTTTCTGGTGTTTATCCGGGACATGGCTCGAGCCCTCAACTTGATCAACCAGGCCGAGGAAGAACCCCGTGCTGAAGAACTTGATATTCTTCAGTACGAGGCCCCACCTAGGGAATCCCTCACCGTACTGGTGCCGTTGATTCTCTCCCGGCTATTGCTCCGCATGTGTGAGGCCCCGGCCTCGATCCCCATTGTGAGCAAGAACCTTGACACAATCTACAAGGTGCAGCGGGGGCCAGGCTTCGGTAAGACTCAACTTCCACACACCTCGATGGTGGTGGAATCAACCATGAGGAAGCAAAAAAGCCCGAAGTCCCACTCATCGGTACCACCGGGCTGAGAATCAAGAGCCCTCGATGCTCTGGGCCGCAAGGCCTATCAAGGGTCCATGCTCTCCTGTCACATCCAGGCATACCAGTCTCCAGTGGCATTCACCACCCAAGGACACCTCCTTTCTGGTGTTTATCCGGGACATGGCTCGGGCCCTCAACCTGGTCAACCAGGCCGAGGAACTTAGCGAAAGAACTTAGAGGTTTTTCCATGGGCCTCGAGGGCGAGCCCCTCGATAGGTTCCGCACACTGTCGAAATCAATAGCTGACTGCTCCATCTCTCAAGCCTCCTACAATGGCTTCGAGACTTCGGTTCGGGTGGCGGTCGCGGGCATTGGAGCCCGCTGCCAGGCTTGGCTCCATTCCTCAGATTTGGAGCAGTGGGTGCAGGAGAAGCTCCTGGATGTATCCTGTCTTGGCAGGCAATGTTTTGGAAAGCCGAATGAGGAGAAGGCCGCGGAGATCGAGATAGAGTATGTCACTAGGACCCGTCTCTCCCGCAAGACCTCTATGCTTCCCCGAAAGAAGCAGCCTACCGAGAAGCCCTTCTTGCCCAGAAAAGGCCTCCAGTACTGCGGCTACCCACCGTACCTGGCTACCCCTGCGCCAGCCACCCCTGCGCAAGGGAAGTCTGGCCAGGGTCACCGGAAACCCAAGGGACCGAAGACCCCGACACTGGCTCCCCCACAACCCTCTCAGGGATTTTGATGCCAAAACGGCATAGCCCCTTGCCCTCCAGTGATACAGCAGCCCATAGGGGGACGCCTGTCCAGTTTCGCCCAACTTTTGGTGGTTATCATCTCGGACACCTGGGTCCTCCAAGTCATCTGGAGGGCTATCGCCTCCACTTCGACAAGCTCTCACCTCCCTTTCTCCCGGCAGAGCCTCCTCGACTCCCCGCACACCAGCTTTTGCTGCAGCGGGAATTACACTCTCTCCTCACCCAGCAGGCAGTCGAGAAGGTCAAACCCCACCTTCGAGGTCGGGGTTTTTACTCCCAGTACTTCCTCGTCCCAAAAAAGACAGGAGGTCTGCGGCCTATCCTTGACCCCACAGGCTAAACAAGTTCCTGGTGCGGGAGAAATTCATGATGTTATCTCTTGGCGTACTGCTGCCCTTCCTCCGGCAGGGCGACTGGCTATGCTCCTTGGATCTAAAGGACGCTTATGCCCATATTCTGATCCACCCTCAACACAGGCAGTACCTGCATTTCAGGGTGCAGGGAGAGCATTTCCAGTACAGGGTGCTCCCCTTCGGCCTGGCATCCGCCCCACTGGTCTTCATGAAGTGCCTCGTTGTGGCCGCTGCTTATCTTCAGCGCCGGGGCATGGCAGTATTTCCCTACCTCGACAACTGGCTCGTTACCGGCTCATCCGCCAGCAAGCGATGTCAAGCACTGTCCTCCTCTTAGAGAATTTGGGGTTCTTGGTCAATACCCAAAGTCTCACCTTGAGCCGACACAGGCTCTCAAGTTCATTGGGGCGTGCTTCGATACTCGGCAGGCCATGGCCTTCTTGCCGGTGGACCGCTCCACCCACCTCCGGGTCCTAGCAGCTCGCATCCAGAATGCTCACCAGGTCACCGCTCAGTTCATGCTACACCTCCTGGGCCACATGGCCTCGACTGTGCAGGTGGTTCCTCATTCCCGCCTGCACATGTGGGTGGCTCAGTGATGTCTAAGCACCCAATGGAGCCAGCCTGGCGGTTGAACGGGTCCCTCTAGCCTCACTGGCCCTTTCGGAAGAGGTCAAGGAAATTCTCCTTGCCTCGAGGAAGGACTCCATGAGGCAGGCTTATGCCTTCAAATGGAAACGTTTTTCCTTCTGGTGCTCGAATCACCAGATTGACCCTTTCTCCTGCCCGGTTCAGTTGGTTCTCCAATACCTTCTCCACCGCTTGAGAGAAGGGCTAAAGTCGAACTCCTTTCGAGTTCATCTGAGCGCCATATCGGCTCATCTCCCTATCGAGGGAAAGCCTCTCTCGGGGTAGCCACTAGTCTCCCGCTGTGGGGCCTTTTGTTGTCCAAGCTGCCTATCCATCCCCCGCCGGCAGAATGGTATTTGAATGTGGTGCTCACGCAGCTCACTCGTCCACCCTTCGAGCCGATGGCGACATGTTCGCTTCGGCACTTGTCCTGGAAGGTGGCCTTCCTGGTGGCGCTGACCTCGGCCCGCTGAGTCAGTGAGCTTCAGACACTCATGGCTGGTGCCCCTTACACCAGGTTTTATCGGAACAGAGTGGTCCTCTGGACCCATCCTAAGTTCTTACCCAAGGTCATGTCAACCTTTCATCTCAACCAAGAGATTGTGCTCTGGACCTTCTTCCCGAGGCCCCACGCCGATCAGGCATCGGCGGCTCTCCACAACCTCGACTGCAAGCGGGCCCTCGCCTTCTACTTGCAGTGCATTCAGACTCACCGCAAGTCTGACAAACGTTTCGTGACCTACGATCCCAATAGGCAGGGGCAGGCAGTCACCAAGCACACCCTCTCCATTTGGGTGGCGGATTGCATCGGATTCGCTCATGCGAAGGCGGGCGTCCCTCTGGATCGTCGGGTCACTGCTTATGGGGTCCGAGCCAAGGCAACCTCGCTACCCTCCGTGCCCATGATGACAATCTGCCGGGCGGCAACCTGGTCTTCCACGAACACTTTCACTGCCCACTACTGCCTGGAGAGGGAGTCCCGCTGGGACAGCGCCTTTAGCCAGACTGTACTCCGTAATCTGTTCGGGGTATAAGCAACTCCTGCCCTCCGACCCTTCTTCACGGCTACCGAAGGTTCTGCCCCAGGGACGAGGTCTTGGGTTCCTTCGGGCTTCGGCTTCTGCTTATGGCCTCGCAAGGCATTTTTGGTTACAGGTTTGGTAGCCTGTGGCTAGGGAGTCCCATAAGTGAGGACTGACTTCCTGCTTGTTCCTGGAGAAAGTGTAATTACTCACCTGTAACAGGTGTTCTCCAGGGACAGCAGAAATCAGTCCTCACTATCCTCCCGCCTCCCCTGATGAGTTGCTACATTTTTGTCCTTCCCTTGCCATCTGCTTGGTAGGGCTCGAGCTAAGGGACCTGACTGAGCAAGATGGCACCCTTGGGCGGGAAGAGGACCACGCATGCGTGGCAGCAATCCCAAAGGCTTTCTTTGAAAGCTGGGGAATTGCTCCGTGTGGGCTCTGTCGTTGCCGACGTCACCCATAAGTGAGGACTGATTCCTGCTGTCCCTGGAGAACACCTGTTACAGGTGAGTAACTACACTGTCTGGAACCCAGAGGGATTCCTTCTCCCTTCTTGTCATTCAGAATAGGAGATATGACTGCAGCTGCAAAACAAAGCCCCTGCTCTCTCTGCTCCAGCCCTTCCTATTCTGTCCCAAAGGCAAAATGGACCAGATGGGAGGAAGGTGCCAGTAGAGCGTAAGAAGGGCGCAGAGAGCAGAGGGCTCGATGCTGTGTCAGTTCCAGCCCCGCATGAAGAGAGCAGTGCCTCCTCTGCTGGTCTCAGTCTGACGTTTTACTGTCTCTCAGGATCTGCTGTCTCCACATGTTCAGATGTTATATTGAGACTCTAAAAGGGAGGGGGAAGATGCAAGGCCTGAACAAACTCAAAAAGTGCGGCTCAGAGTGAAAAGGATTGAAAAGTGCAAAGCAGAAGTGAGCCCTGGCAGAATCTGTGCCCCCTTCCTGATATATTCTGCGAGACTGAGCATGTGTTCAGAAAGTTCATTAAGTTCAGAAAGGCACTGAAGCACTATTTGTTCCTAACATACTACCCCGAAGCTACTCCATCCGAAGCTACTCCATCTGAAAACAGCTCTCATGCAGATCTTTCATATTTGACCCCTGTAGAGAATGGATAATTACGATGATTATTACCTGCTCACTATTGGACATATTTATTCTCACTATATTTAGCATATTTACTCTTTAATTTAATTAACTTCTTATCCACGGCATTAATAATTAACCAAAATATCCATGTATATAGTTGCCATGTATATAGTTATTTATATATAATTACCATGTTTTACCAAGTTTATTTACCTTGTTCATTGTAAAAAACCAATGCTGTTTGTACCATTGTGTTTATATTTGTTCATATGTAAACCGCACTGATTTAAGAGCGCGGTATATAAGAAAAATAAATAAATAAATAAATAAATGTGCAGGGGGCCTGAGCAGCAGGATCTTAACTGACCTTTTCCTTGGGTCTGCAGAGGAAATAGACCTCAAACCCAGGTTTGAGAAGCAGCTGCTGGAGTGGGAAACAGATGCCCAGCTCTCCTCTCAGTTCCTGCACCGGAAGGTAAGAGGCGGGGCAGCTACTGACTTTCTGTAAACATAGTCTAGTTTCTGCTGGGTGTTTGGGAATGAAGGTTCATGGTGCTTTAGTGCTAGCAGGGACCAGTTCTGATTGAACTGGAAGCGCAAAGGATCAGGAAGAAACTGCTAGGGCAAAACATGGTAATTAAAACAAGCTATAAACTGCACGGTATATACAGTTGTGCTCAACATCATTGGCTCCCTTGCATTTTGGGTATGTTTTGTACAATATCTTGAGAAATAATTGGAAATGTTCCAACTGTAGCCATCATAATATTTTAATAGTATGTTCAAAGGTATATAACAAAAAGAAGATGTCTGTACAGCTTAGACATAGTACTTTCTGAGAAAAAAAACTCAAAATATAACCTGGACAGGATTTATGGCACCCTTCACCGATATTTGGTTGCACAATCCTTGGCAGTGATGACCACCTCCAAATGTTTCTTGTAGCCATCTGCAAGTTTCATACATCTGTCTGCTAGTAGTTTCACCCTTCAACTGTGATTTGTTCCAGCTCATGAATGTTTCCAGGATTCTTCGTGGACAAGCAAGAAGTAAGTCCTCATGTATGGGTGACTTCCCCAATGAAGCCTCTTGCGTGAATGCTCCCCAGCTTTCATTGGAGGCTTTTGGGAGGCTCCACTGCACATATGTGCCTGCCTTCCCACCAGCTGTGGCGCTATCTTCTCCAGTCATCTCTTTTCACAAAGTTCCTAGGATGTGTTCCTGCCATCAGCGGAAAAAGGTTGATTCCTTATCATCCCTCCAATCCAGTCCCACACCTCTGGGTAGTGCACCTCTTTGACTGTACAGTACAGTACTACCCAGTACAAGCATTGCGGAACCTGTGTCTTTTGGGGAAACTGCTAGTGACCTAGATTGTCCACTGTTGGAAACAGGATACTGGGCTTGATGGACCTTGGTCTGACCCAGTATGGCATATCTTATGTTCTTATGTTGACTGGGCATGTCAAACTCTGAAGTCAATTGTACTTATACTGCTGGCACCTCCCACCAGCTCCCAGTGTGCTCAGGTGCTGGGCTCACTGAAGGAACAGATAAGGAGCAAGTTAGTTAGGGTAGCTAAAACTTTTTGGGTTTGTTTCTCCTTGCCTATATTTTATTTGTTTTGGGGATTTATTTAAAGTTGTTTAAAAAAAAGAAATACACTGAGGGCAGTCGGGGGGGGGGGGGGGGAGGGCGGCGTACAGGGAGATAAGGAACACTTCCCCTGCTGCCAATCTATTTTTTTGCCTTTGCTTTCTTCCCTCCCCTCCTTGTTTGTATGGAGGGAAGCTGAGAAACTGCCTTGCTTCTGCTGTGCCCAGAGACTCCCAATCTCATGAGCGAGTGAAGAGCTGTCGGCAGGTTGGATCGCTCACTGCTCTCTGCTGGGAAGCTGGTAGTCGACATCTTCCTTCAGTTTCAGATCCGGCGGTCAGACTCTCCTCAGCAGCAATTGTCAGGGAGGTGAGTGCAGCGATTGAGTGAGCGCAGGCAGTCCTTCAGACGGGGCCTAGTGCCTCATGGGGAGCGCGTTTAGGCCAGTTACCTCTGTTTGCTCAACGGCTTGTTTTTTTCCCGTGTTTTTTTTACAATATCGGGTCTGTTTGTCTTTCACACTCTGTGCAGAGTTCCAGTGGTTTTAGGGGGGCACTTTTGCTTCTGGTAAGGCTCCCGGGACTGTAAGGGACTAGTTAATTGAAAAAAAAAATATTTTACTTTACAGTTTTTATGGTCAGCCTTTATTCTGGAGAGGGCGCCTTTTAGGTCTTGGGTAGTGACTGTCTGTTCTGATACCCTTTTTTCTGCACGGCCTTTGCCTTTAGTGCCGTTGAGGCGCAGAGATTTGGGGCTAATGCCTTCTCGCCCGCAGTATCTCATCTGCGGTACCCGTCGAGGGACAGTCTCGGATGCCGGGGTGTGCCGCATCTGTGCAACAGAGGCACTTAGTATGGAGCAGGAGATTCAAGAGAAATCTAAGGAGCCGGCTTCTTCGGCTGCACAGGGGGCACAGATCTCTATGGAGGTTGGTCCTCTGCTGGAGGCTCCTGCATCTCCTCGAGCTGCTGTCCTGGCAGTTCCAAGTCCTTCTAACCCTCCAGTGTTGGGAGTAGGGATGCTGGGGGGTTTTCTCCAAAGTTTGTCCTCTTGTTGCATCAGGCCTTTTGCCTGCACCAACAAGGAGTCACTACAGATCTCTCAGTCCTCAGGGCCGATGCAGGTCGTTCCTCTCTGGAGAAGATAGAGAACTCGGGGGCAGGACTGACCAAGAGAGCTCGGTCCGTAGAGGAACAGCCTCCTTTGTCTGACTGGCTAAAGGGCGACAACTTTGAGCTTGAGCCAGAAACAGCCAGTGAAGAGCTCGAAGAGGGGGAGATTCTGGAGCCTGAAGACCAGGCCAGGATTATTCTAGTGTTTAGAAGAGAGGAGCTGCCAGCTTTAATTACGGAATCGCTTCAGGCTCTCAACCTCTTGGTTGTTCAACTGGCTGAGGAGGAGTCGATGGAGGATCCTCTCATTCAGGCGGTTCGGAAGACGCAGGCAGTTTTTCCGGTCCACCGGGTAGTCAAACAGATGATCCAGGACGAGTGGGATCTGCCAGAGGCAGGCCTGAGAGGAGTGAGATCGATGACTCGCCTCTATCGGTTGTTGGACCAGGAGCGTGAGATGTTTCGTTCCCCACAAGTGGATGCAGCTGTGTCGGCTGTCACAAAGAAAACAACGATTCTGGTAGAGGGCAGCGCAGCCCTGAAGGATGGGCAAGACTGGAAATTGGACTCTTTGTTGAAGCAGGCCTTTGAGGTCAATGCTCTGTCCTTGCAAGCTTCCATTTGTGGAGCATGGGTGGCGAGGGCCTGTCTTAGCTGGTCGCAGAGACTGCCAGGAGAGCAGGTGCAAGACCACCTGGTGGACGTAACTAGACTAGAATCGGGGGCGGCTTACCTGGCCGATGTCCACTATGACCTCATTAGAGGCTTGGAAAATAGCATGGGGTCACTGGTGGCAGCGCGGCGCTACCTCTGGCTTTAGAATTGGGCAGCAGACAGTTCCTCTAAGTCATGGCTTAGCAAGCTCCCCTTTAAGGGAAAGTTGTTTTTGGGGAGGACCTAGACAAGCTGGTCAAGGACTTGGGGGAGTCAAAAGGAGGTCAACTGCCAGAAGATATGCCAAAGCCAGGTCGGTCGTCGACTTCTTCGCGAGGTCAGGCGCTGGATTTTCGACGTTTTCGTACCTCCCGCCTGGGAGGTTTCCAGAGGGGCAGATTTCCCTCTCGAGGTCAAAGTTTCAGAGGATTCCGGGGAGCGGGCAGAGGGTTTGCCAGTCCCGCCTCCTCAGGATTTAAACAGCCCCAATGAAGCGAGGAGGGCCCAGGTTGTGGTACAGCCTGTGGGAGGTCGGCTTCAGGAATTTCTTTCAGCCTGGGTTCAGATAATCTCCGACTGATGGGTGTTGGAAGTCATTCACGAGGGGTATGCCCTCGAATTCGCCCAGCCGGTCACCGATTCTTTTGTTCTGTCTCCCTGCAGGGCATGGAGCAAAGCAGTGGCGGTAGAGGAGACTCTGTCTCGCCTTCTGCAGCTGGAAGCGGTGGTTCCAGTTCCTCGAGAGCAGTGTGGCTCCAGTCGATACTCCATTTATTTCATGGTCCCCAAGAAAGATGGGTCCTTTTGCTCAATTCTGGACCTCAAATGGGTAAACCGTTGTCTGCGGGTGCCGCACTTTCGCATGGAAACTTTACGGTCGGTATTCGTAGCAGTGTGAAAGGGGGAATTTTTGACGTCCCTCGATCTCACCGAGGCGAATCGTCACATTCCTATCAGACCGGATCATCAATGCTTCCTAAGGTTTGCAGTGCCGCAGGGGCATTTTAAGTTCCAGGCATTGCCGTTTGGTCTAGCGACAGCGCCGCATTCTTCCACCAAGGTGATAGTGGTAGTGGCGGCGGCTGTCAGCAAGGAAGGGAGTGTTGGTACACCCTTATCTCGACGACTGGTTGATCTGGGCGGTCCAGAGCGGAGAGTGTTCGGGCTATGGCCAATGTTGTGCGTCTTCTGGAGAGCCTCGGTTGGGTGGTCAATGCGGCCAAGAGCCGATTGGTGCCTTCGCAGGTTCTAGAATATTTATGAGTACAATTCGACACTCATGTGGGGACAGTTTTTCTGCTGGAGCACTAGGCTCATGGGCTCCGCCTCTTAGTGCGCAGTTTTTTGGGATGCTCATCTCCGACGGCCTGGCAGTATCTTCAGGTTCTGGGAACGATGGCAGCCACTCTGGAGGTAGTGCCATGGGTAAGGGCGCACATGCATCCATTGCAGAGGTCCCTGCTCCAATGTTGGTCTCATCAGAAGGACTCTCTGGCCAAGTGACTACCCTGTCTGCTGGGGGTCAGGGAGTCCCTTCAATGGTGGCTTCGTCCAGAAAATTTGGCGGCAGGCATGCCTCTCGAGCAGCCGCAGTGGGTTCCAGTATTGACCGATGCCTGCTTGGCGGGTTGGGTAGCTCATTGCGGGGAGCTATTCGCTCAAGGGAGCTGGAAAGAACAGGAAGTCGAGTGGTCGATCAACCATTTGAAGCTGTGAGCAGTAGCTCTGGCGCTTCGCACCTTCAAGCCCCACATACAGTACTAGGTTGGGCGGTCCGAGCTCTGTTGGACAATGCCTCGGTGGTGGCCTAACTCAACCATCAAGGGGGCACAGGCAGCGCGGCTCTGGAGGAGGAGGCGGAAGCATTGTTTAGCTGGACAGAGCCTCAGCTCCATTCGCTATCAGCGGTGCATATTACGGGAGTAGACAATGTGACGGTGGACTATCTCAGTCGAGTGCGCGTGGATCCCGGGGAATGGGAGCTTCATTTGGAGGTCTTCGTTCAGATAGTACACATGTGGGGGACGCCCATTATGGATCCGATAGCTACGTTCCGATTGGCCAAAGCGAGTCGCTTCTTCAGCAGAAGACAGGAAAGGATATCCGAGGGTCTGGATGCGTTGCTGCAGCAATGGCCCATGAAGGGACTCCTCTGTCTTCCCCCCTTTGGGCTCTCAAAGGCCGGGTGGTTCAGCGCATCAAAACACGCCAGGGGCGGGTGATTTTAATCACTCCAGATTGGCCACAGCGTCCGTGGTACACAATTTAGTGTGTCTTCTCGTCGGTCAGCCATGGTGACTCCCAAATCAGGAGGATCTCCTACAACAGGGGCACTTCGAATGCCTCAAGTGGATCGGTTCTCGCTTACGGCCTGGCCATTGAAAGGGTGAGGCTAAGGAAGAAAGGTTATTCCGGATCCGTGATCTCTACCTTGCTCGCGGCCAGACAACGGTCAACTTCGCTAGCTTATGTCCACGTTTGGCAGGTTTTTGAGGATTGGTGCACGGCGCGGCAGGTGCGGCCATCCTCTGTTTTGATTTCAGAGGTCTTGAGTTTTTTGCATGATGTTTTGATAAGCGTCTGGAAGCCAGCTCTTTGAGGGTACAGCTAGCAGCTATTTCTTGCTATCGCGGGAAGATCCAGGGCACGGCCTTGAGCTCCCATCCAGATGTCTTACGTTTCTTGAGGGTGGTATCCCGGTTACGGCCTCTGCATAGAATGGTAATTCCTCCTTGGGATCTTAATTTGGTCTTGGGGGCGTTGACAAGAGAGCCCTTCGAGCCATTCACCCAGGCCTTCTTAAAGGATTTGACTTTAAAGATGGTCTTTTTGGTAGCAGTCTGTTCAGCTCGCCGAATCTTGGAGTTACAGGCCTTATCTTGTCAGGAGCCATTTCTGTCTTTCTCTTGGGAGAAGGTGGTTTTGCGTCCCGTTCCGTCCTTCCTGCCGAAGGTGGTTTCAGCTTTTCATGTGAATCAGCTGGTGTCCTTGCCAGTTCTGGGGGCTTCGAGGGACAGCGCATCGGACCGTAACTTGCACTTGTTGGACGTAAGGAGAGTTCTTCATCGTTATTTGAAGGCATCGGAGCCTTTTTGTAAGTCTGATCGTTTGTTTGTCCTTTTTGGGGGTCCGCGTAAGGGCAAAGCAGCGGCCAAGGCTTCCATTTCCAGATGGGTCCGTGAAGCCATTTCGTCGGCTTACATCTTACAAGGTCGACAGGTGCCCTCAGGGTTGCGGGCTCATTCTACCAGGGCTCAGGCAGCTTCGTGGCTGAGTATAGTTTGGTTCCTCCAGTTGAAATTTGCAAAGCAGCCACGTGGGCCTCTTTGCATACTTTAATAAGCATTATCGGCTGGATGTCCATGCAGCAGGGGATGCCTTTTTCGGAAGGGCATTTTTGCGGGCCGATTTGTCTGGTCCCTCCCATTAAGTTACTGCTCTGTTACATCCCAGAGGTGCGGGATTGGACTGGAGTTCCTCAAGGAACAACAATTAGTAGGTAAGTCTAATTTCTCTTTTTTGACTCCCTTGCGGATTAGTTTCTTTCCTTAAGCCTACCGCCTGTCATCTGCTCCAGGGCCGATGTTTGTTTTTCAGTTTTGAGTTTTCATTTTTTCTGCTTTGCGTTTTTTCTCGCTGCTGGCAACATCGAACCATTTGACCTTGCAACGGCCATGTTCTTGGACATGTCCAAGCCAGCTAGCGGCTTCAAAAAGGTGCACTAAGTGCGCATGCACCATTTTGGTCACTGACAGGCATAACTGGTGCCTACAGTGCCTTGGGCTTGACCACCAGCCCACCTCATGCAATCTATGCCTGCAGATGATGAGGAAGGGCCTGAAGGACTGAGAGAAACAGAGGAAGTCCCTTTTCGGTCCATCGGATTCAGTGTCCTTGGCCTGGGCATCAGCTTTAATGGCCTTGCGCGGTTCTACCGAAGTGTTGGCATTGAGGGGTACTCGAGCGCACTCTGAACTGAGGGGCGAAAATGCCACAGAGCAGAGACTCTCTATTGATCACCGATCGGAACCAAGGAAGGACCCAGCATTGATTCCATCGATGTCGAAGGGGGCGTCCGTGCTTCCGGGCCAAGACCTATGCACATTAGCACTGGAGCCCTTCCTGACGCAGCATCGATTGCGATGGCCGGAAGCGGCCCACTAAACTGCCCCAACAGGAGGAATAGACTTCCAGGGCCCCAGAGGGCTGCCAGATGTCTCCCGATAAATTTATGATCATGGAGTCCCCATCAGGGGTGCCAGAGTCGGTGGCCGAAGTCTTAATCCTGGCCCTGATGTCTTAGGAGTCAGCAGCGCTGGTGGAACAGCCTTGAGGCCCACATGCAGCAAACTGGTCATCGATGCCTTTTGCATCTTCACCGCACTCCATCTTGCCCATCCTCAAGACCCATGCACTGCCTGCTGAAGCAGGCGCATCGTGCCGGTGGTTGGAATTGACACCAGTTCCTACAACCATTTCCTTCTCCAGCGTCTCTGGATCCAATGCCCCAGTGCACCAGTGCAAGCGCTCAGTGCATCATCGACCTCACCTATGACAGCCTCTCTGTTCGCCAGGGATAGCGCCAAGAGGAGGCTCAATGCTACTATGATTTCCTCTCGGATCTGACTCTGATGGATGGGAGACAGAGGGGAAGTCAGTGGTATCTGACCGGGGCTCTCCCAACCTTCCCTTGGACCCCTCCCATCCATATAATTTATTTATTTAACTGGTTTTGGTATACCGCTTTTCTACCTGTCAAAGTAGTTTACAAACAACAATGTGCACAAAGGTGTAAACAGCGAGAGGTGCATGCAGGTTACAATGAACTTGGTGGGGTGAGAACTTGTATCTGGTGGGTTACTTCAGACTTTATCTTGAGAAGTATAAGCAGTGGAAGTCTCCCCCGGAGGACATGTCCTTCCAGGACTTTGTCAGGGACATGCCCAAGACCATACCCTTCTCCTTTATTTATTTATTTTATATACTGCCTTTCATGATAGCAAGGCGGTTTACATTGAACAAATTGAAATTACATTGAACAGGGCATTATCACTTGGAGATAGCCCTCCATTGCCCATGTTCCCTGTAAAATAGTTAAGTGGCTTGCCCAATACCACAGGGAGCACCTGTGGGACTAGAAACCCCAGTCCTTCCGGCCCAAGGTTGTTGTCCTCTAGTGGGATTTGAACCCCTGACCTTCTGGCCTGAGGTACCTTGTCCCAACCACTAGGCCATTCCTCCACTCCTTTGAGTCTGAAGATGAGCCGAGAGCGGAGGAGTTGAAGATCCTCTAGTATGCTTTGGCTCTCAAGGAGGCCATCATGGTGCCTGTGCACCAAATCCTACAGAGGCTGCTGCCGAAGATGGTGGAGAATTCCCACATGGTGCCAGCAATCAGCCGGCAGCTGGACTCAATGTACTGGGTCCAGAAGGCCCCGGGCTTCGAGAAGCTTCAGTTGCCACATAACTCCATGGTGGTGAAATTGGCCACAAAAAGGGTCAAGAACACCAAAACTCATTCCTCAGTGCCCCTGGGTAGGGAGGAGAGGACCCTGGACTCCTTTGGAAGGAGATACTTTCAGGGCTCCATACTGGTGGCCAGGCTCCTATCATACCAGCTGTAAATGAGTATGTTCCTTAAGGACATCATGCTGGACCTGGCCGAGTTCAGTTCCTTCATCCCCTCGGAGCGCCTAGAATCCTTCCGTGCCCTCATGGGCCATATCAAGGACTGCTCCAAATACATGGTCTGAGTGATTTACGATGCTTTTGAATCAGCCGACAGGGTTGCAGCTGTGGGTATTGGGGCATGCTGTCTTGCTTGGCTGTGGTCCTCTGACCTGGAACAGTGAGTCCAGGACAAGCTGGCAGACGTGCCTTGTCAAGGGGAGAAACTCTTCAGAAAACCAGTAGAGGATAAGCCGGGAGAGATCGAGAAGGAGCATGTGACCTTCTCCAGGCTGTTGAGAAAGATCACTAATCCCTCGCGCAAGAAGTATCAGCACAAGAAGACCTACTACCAGCGCAAGCGCCACTACTACCCGAGCCCTCAGAATGCTCAGCTGAAAGTGCAGGCCCTTCTCAAGCAGTGACAACAGAAGTCTCAGAAGGCCCAGCCTGCCCCTCAGCCAAAGCCGGGGGTGAGTTTTTGACTGGTTCCTCAGGAACATAGCAAATCTGCCAGTGCCCGAAGGGGTACCCACTCCTCCTTGGCCTTTGCCTATGACATCCTTTTTTGTTTAGTGCATGGATTATTATGTGGGTTGAAATCTCCACTCTAGATTGTTTTAGGTCAGCCTTAAGCTCTTTGGATGTTTGTATGTGGTGTTTTTCCAACAGTTCACACTATGCTTCAAAGACTTCTTGGATTAATTTTCCTCTTCCCACCACATCCTGGGAGGTTCTTGACAGTTCCATGAGTAGAAAACCTCTTAATATTGCAAACTGTAGACACAGGAATCCTGAGGTCTTTGGAAATGGCCTTGTACCCTTTGAAGTTTGATTTTTGGTTCTGGCAGTCTCAGGCAGCTCTCTTGTCTTCACCATTGTGAAAATGGAACATGGAGTGAATGTGGCCATTTTAAACATTAGAATCATCTTTCATTGGTTGATTCAAATCATGTGAGTACTGACAATTGATCACAGATGTGATAAATTTTACTGCAATGGGAATGTGGTTCTTCTGTTCAAACTGATTTGAATTGTTTTTAAGGGTGCCAATAATCATGTCCTAGAAATGTCCCAGTTATACTATTTCCTTTTTTAATTGGTTTTGTTTTACAGTTGAAGGGACAGGAGCAGGACCTCAAACACCCACAAGTAGGAGCAGAAGTGAAGGGGATCTTGAATGATTTTCAGAAGACTATATTCATGATGCACTACTAAACTAAAAGTAGATAAAGCAATAGGACCAGATTCCTATCCAAGAATACTATAGGAACTTGGGGACATTCTAGCGGCTCCAGTGACTGACCTTTTCAATGCTTCTTTCGGATCGGGAGTGGTCCCAGAGGACTGGAGAAAAGCACATGTGGTCCCTTTACACAAAAGCAGAAGTAAGGATGAGGTTAGTCTAACCTCTGTGGTAAGTAAATCAATGGAAATGCTGCTAAAGCAGAGGCTAATGAGGTATCTGGAGTCCAATGGATTGCAGGATCCGAGGCAGCATGGGTTTACCAAAGGCAAGTCATATCAGACAAATCTGATTGATATCTTTTACTTTGTGACCAGAGAGCTGGACTGAAGGAGAGCCCTACATGTGGTGTACTTCGATTTCAATAAAGCATTTGACACCGTTCCACACAGGTGACTTATAAATTGAGCACCCTTGAGAGGGACTCTAAAGTGACTGACTGGGTTAGAAATTGGTTGAATGGGAGGCAACAAAAGGTATAGATAAATGGAGCTCACTCTGAGGAGGAGGAGGTTACCAGTGTCTGCCCCAGGGATCTGTCCTTGGTCAAATTCTTTTTAACATCTTTGTTGATGATATTGCAGAAGGGCTGTCGGATGATACCAAAATCTGCAATAGAGTAGACACTCAGGAAGGAGTAGATAACATGAGGAGGGATGTAGCTAAGCTTTAAGAATGCTCATGAATTTCATAGCTGTGATTTAATGCTAAAAAATGCAGGCTCATGCATTTGGGCTGCAAAACTCCAAGTGAGTGGTACAGTGTAGGGGGCAAAGTACTTCTGTCCATGAAAGAAGAGCGGGACCTGAGAGTTTCTGATGATATTAAAGTGGCTAAATAGGTAGAAAAGGTGACAGCGAAAGCCAGAAGGCTGTTTGAGTGCATAGAGAGAGGAATGAAGGAGGTGATAGTGCCTCTGCCTCTGGCGTGACCTCATTTGGAGTAATGTGTGCAATTCTGGAGACCTCGCTTTTCAAAGGATATAAACAGGATGGGGTCGGTGCAGAGGGTGGCTTCTAAAATGGTCAGTGGTCTTCGTTATAAACCATATGGGGACAAACAAAGATCTTAATATGTATACATTAGAGGAAAGGCAGTATAGAGGAGATATGATAGAGATGTTTAAATACCCCCATGGCATAAATGCACAAAAGGAGAGCCTCTTTTGATTGAAGGTAAGCTCTGCAACAAGAGGCCATAGGATAAGAGTGAAAGGGGATAGTCTTGGGTATTTCTTTACGGAAAGAGTGGAAGATGCATGGAATAGTGTCGCAGTGGAGGTAGTAAAGACAAGAACAGTGTCTGAATTCAATAAAGCATGGGGCACAGAAGATCTCTAAAAGAGATATAGTATTTGATATGGAAGGGAAGACTAGATAGGCCATATGGTCTTTTTCTGCTGACATCTTTCTATGTTTATTTGATTCTTTTATATGTCAAATGTGTGTGCAAATATAGTCCAAAGCCATTTCACTGGCCACTTTTTTTTTTAAGGAGATATTGGACATTAAAGGGTTGAACTGCAAGAGTACCAGTAATGTTGACCACAACTGTATTTATGTGTTTCTCCAGGACCAAGCAGGAAGTCAGTCCTCACTTATGGGTGACGTCGGCGCCGACGGAGCCCTCGCGGAGCAATTTTCCCCAGCTTTCAAAGAAAGCCTTTGGGAATTGCAGCGCGCATGCGCGGTAGTCTTCCCGCCCGAAGGTGCCATCTTAGCCAGTCTTCTTTTTTCCGCGGAGCCCTACAGACGTCCCCGTCTTGTCCCCGCGAAAAAGTTGATTTTCCTCTGTATTTATCCTTTTTTCTTTCGGTTCGACGCCGGTCGTTTTCCCGCCCGGACTCGCGACGCCGGTCTCGAGTCCTCTAACGGTTTTTCGGTTTTTCTGACTTAGTCAGTTTTCGTTTTCGTTTTTTCCCTGGCAGCCCGGTCCTTTGACCTCGCAGGGGCCCTTTTTCCCCCGATGGCTGCCAGTGGCTTTAAGCGGTGTGGTCGGTGTGACCGAAATATGTCACTCACCGACTCACACGACCTTTGCCTCCGCTGCCTGGGCCCAGATCACGAGGAACTGATCTGTGGGCCCTGCAGCAAACTGTCCTCGAAGGCGTTGAGAAGTCGGCGGCATCAGCGCGAAAGAATCTTCGCTGACCCCAGCCGTACCCGGACCTCGTCGGAGGCCTCACTGTCGAAAGGCTCCAGTTCGGACCGTCGACGGAGCTCCTCCGACCGGGGTTCTCCCTCCGGGGACCATCGACGGAAGGAAAAACCCGCGAGGGCGGCGTCGGTGGACGCTCCTGGCTCCGCGAGGGCCAGGTCGCATAGCCCCGACAGCCGCCCCGGGTCCTTGGAGAAGGATCACCTCCCGAAGCGACCTCGCCTGGAGTCGGAGATGCCTGCCCGGGTAAGTCCTGTTGTCCTTCTGGACTCGCCTCCGCGTCAGCCGACGTCGGGCCCGACGCCGTCGGGGCCCGAGTCGGGGGCTGCTGGGTCGCCTGAGCTCGGACTCAGGTTGACGGCCTTGGAGAGCAGATTGTCTGCCTTCATGGACCAGCAGCGGGCACTGCTCGCTGGCTTCGCTGGCGTCGCTGCTGCCCCGACCGCCGGGACGTCGACGTCCAAGTCGACCCCGGAGACCGAGCCGATCCTCGAGTCGATGAGAACTCGAGTCGATCCTCGGTCGAGGTCGCCCTCGGCCTCCCGTTCGGGACCGAGGTCGCCGACGCCGACTCCCTCGGCGTCGGGGCGGCTGGCGCCGCACCCTGCCCGAGCCGACCCCACCGAGTCCTCGTCGGAGTCGGTCTGGGAGTCGGAGGAGGAAGAGTCACCTGATTCTTTCCGGACTCGGTGTGTCCCATCGGACTCTCCGGAGTCCGAGCCTCGGAAGCAGTCCCCCCCGGAGGATGCCCGGTTCTCGGATTTCGTTAGGGATATGGCCAAGGCTTTGGCCTTCCCTGCGGACCCCGAGGAGGAGCCTCGAGCCGAAGAGCTCGACGCCCTCCAGTATGACTCTCCCGCGAGGGAGCACTTTACTGTGCCGGTTCCTCCTATGCTGGAACGACTACTCTTCCGCATGTGGGAGAGTCCGGCCTCCTCGCCGGTCCTGAGCAAGCGGGTCGATTCTATCTATCGAGTCCGCAAGAGCCCTGGCTTTCAAAAGGCGCAGTTGCCACACCATTCCATGGTAGTGGAATCGGCCATGCATCGTCTTAAGAGCCAGAAGATGCACTCCTCGGTGCCTCCTGGAAGGGAGGCCCGTAACCTGGATGGCCTTGGCAAGAAGTGCTTCCAGGGCTCTATGCTCGCCTGTCGTGTCCAGACTTACCAGCTCTACATGGGCATGTATCTCAGGGATCTGGCTAAAGAGCTAGCCGGCTTCTCCGCTGGTTTGTCCGAGGAACCCTTGCGGAGGTTCCTAGCCTTGTCCACAGGTATTCGGGAATGCTCAAAGTTCATGTCCCGGGCAGCCTATGATGGCTTTGAAGCCTCGGCTCGAGTAGCCGCAGCCGGCATCGGTGCCCGCCGACAGGCTTGGCTTCAGTCGTCCGACCTTGAGCCCTGGGTACAGGACAAGTTGGTCGATGTCCCCTGCCGAGGCGAAAACCTCTTTGGCAAGCCCATGGCGGAAAAGGCTGCACAAATTGAGACTGAGACTCTCACCAGGACCAGGCTTTCTAGGAAGACCTCCGCCCCTTCCCAGAAAAAGAAGGGCTCGGGAAAAAAGACCTTTTACCCGAGGAAGGCGGCTGCCTACAAACAATACCCCCATTATCAGGCCCCTGCAGCTCCCCAACAGGGCCAGCAGGCCAAGGGACGGGGTAACGGGTCCCGTAGGCAGCAAGCCCCCAAGCCTGCGCCACCAGCCCCTGCTCAGCAGGGTGGGGGTTTTTGACTCGCTCAGCATAGCCTCTCCCCCCCCGCTGGTTCCCCCCAGCACCGGAGGCCGGCTGGTTCACTTCGCCGACAGGTGGTCCAGCATCACCGCAGATGCCTGGGTGCTTCAGGTCGTGCGAGAGGGCTACCTTCTCCACTTCCATCAGGTCCCTCCCTCCTATTTTCCGGGAGAGCCTCCGCGCCCCCCTCTGCACAGGGAGTTGCTCCTTCAGGAGTTAGCAGGTCTTCTGCAGGATCAGGCGGTGGAACCGGTGCCACACCACCTGAGAGATCAGGGCTTCTATTCAAGGTATTTTCTGATACCAAAGAGAACAGGAGGCCTCCGACCCATCCTGGACTTGCGCAACCTCAACAAGTTCCTTGTGCGGGAGAAGTTCAAAATGCTTACCCTTGGAATCCTTCTGCCCTACCTCCAGCAGGGAGATTGGCTATGCTCCTTGGATCTAAAGGATGCTTACACGCACATCCTCATCCACCCAAGCCACCGCCAATACCTAAGGTTTGTGGTGGCAGGAAATCATTACCAGTACAGAGTACTGCCCTTCGGCCTGTCCTCTGCACCGCGAGTCTTCACAAAATGTCTCGCGGTCGTGGCGGCCCATCTCCGGCTTCACGGCCTCTATGTTTTTCCGTACCTCGACGACTGGCTCATCAGAGCAGCGTCCGCTCAGGAGGTCACCACCGCCACGTGCCGCACGGTGACTCTGCTGCAGCACTTGGGCTTTGTCATCAACTTCGCAAAGTCCACTTTGCTCCCCTCACAGGATCTCGAGTTCATCGGCGCAAGGCTGCACACCCCTCAGGCGCGAGCGTACCTACCGCTCGACAGGGCTCAGCGGCTCATGGACCTAGCCGACCGCTTTCGCAGCCAGCCCCTGGTCTCCGCCAGGCGCTTCCTGAGACTGCTCGGCCATATGGCTTCCACCGTCCATGTGACCCCCAATGCCCGCCTGAATATGCGGCCTGCTCAGTGGTGTCTCCGCCAGCAGTGGCGACAGGCCACGGGCGGCCTAGCAGACCTGGTGCGCGTCTCCGAGCCGCTGGTCTCGTCTATCCGGTGGTGGCTCCGGCAGCCGAACCTGGTATTGGGAATGCCTTTCCAGTCACCTCAGCCGACCCGGGTGCTGACCACCGATGCATCCCTCCTGGGCTGGGGAGCCCATTGCCAAGAGGCACGTACTCAAGGCCTCTGGACCAAGTGGGAGTCTGCTCAGCAGATCAACTTCCTGGAGCTCAGGGCGATCCGCCTAGCTCTCAAGGCCTTCTCCCACCTGACCTCCCAACAGTCCGTCCTTGTCCAGACGGACAATCAAGTTGCCATGTTCTACGTGAACAAGCAGGGGGGCACGGGCTCCTTCCTCCTCTGCCGGGAGGCACAGAAGCTCTGCTCTTGGGCCGTCAGTCACGGCATTCTCCTCAAGGCAGTTTATCTCCCGGGCCAAGAAAATTGCCTGGCGGACAAACTCAGCAGGGTCCTCCAGCCGCACGAGTGGCGTCTGGACCCCTTGATTGTTCAGAAGCTCTTCCTCAGGTGGGGCCTCCCCACAGTGGATCTCTTTGCCAGTCCTCACAACCGGCAGCTTCCTCGCTTCTGCTCTCGTCAGCCTCACCCCCTTCGGGTGGCGGCGGACGCCTTTCTGATCTCATGGTCGGGGAGCCTTCTGTACGCTTTCCCTCCCATCCCGTTAGTCTCTCGGACCCTTTTCAAGGTTCTCCGAGACAAAGCTTTCATGATCCTGGTGGCCCCTCGCTGGCCCAGGCAGCCGTGGTTTCCGCTCTTGCTGCAACTGGCGGTGGAGGATCCAATCCCTCTGGGGGTGCAACCAGATCTCCTCACCCAGGATCAGGGGTCCCTACTGCACCCCAACCTCAGGTCTCTCAACCTCATGGCCTGGCTGCTGAGAGGGTAGTCCTTGCTCCTCTCCTCTTGCCGGCGGAGGTGGAGGAGGTCGTCTTGGCTTCGCGACGGCCTTCTACCCGCAAATGCTACGCCCTTAAATGGCGTCGCTTTGCAGTCTGGTGTACCCAACAGTCTCAGGATCCCTTCTCCTGCCCGGTGTCGGTGATCTTACAGTACTTGCTACACCTCTCTAATCTGGGACTTAAGTCCAACTCCGTCAAAGTTCACCTCAGTGCTCTTTCCGCACATCATGTGCCGGTGGACGGCAGACCTCTCTCCAACGACCCTCTCGTAGCGAGGTTTCTCCGAGGTCTCCTACTACTTAAACCACCTCTGCGCCCGCCAGCGCCTGACTGGGACCTGAATGTGGTTTTACAGCGGATCACCTGTCCGCCTTTTGAACCTATGGCTACCTGCTCTCTCCGTTTTCTGTCTTGGAAAACGCTGTTCTTGATAGCCCTCACTTCCGCTAGGCGCGTAAGTGAATTACAGGCCCTCGTGTCTGATCCCCCCTACACTCGGTTCTACAAGAATAGGGTAGTCCTACGGACTCACCCAAAGTTTCTGCCTAAAGTGGTCTCCCCTTTTCACTTGAATCAGGAGGTGGTACTTCCAACCTTCTTTCCCAGACCACACTCCAGCCGAGCTGAGACGGTCCTCCATACCCTGGACTGTAGAAGGGCGTTGAACTTCTACCTTGACCGTACGCGGGAGCACCGTAAAGCTGCGCAGCTTTTTGTGTCCTTTGACCCCAATAAATTGGGGCTCCCGGTCTCCAAGCGTACTCTGTCCATCTGGGTTGCGGACTGTATCTCTTGGGCTTATGGGGCAGCCGGACTCGCCTTAGAAAGTCGAGTCACGGCTCATTGCGTTCGGGCAAAGGCCACGTCAGTGGCTTACCTCCGCTCTGTTCCGCTGGCAGACATCTGCCGGGCCGCTACTTGGTCTTCGAGCCAGACTTTTGCGGTCCATTACTGTCTCGAGAGGGAGTCCCGTAGGGACAGTGCTTTCGGACAGGCAGTCCTCCGTAATCTCTTTGAGGTCTGAGCAACTCCTACCCTCCATCCCGGATGTGGGCTACCGGTGGGTGATAATTCAGCGAAGATTCTTTCCTTCTGTGCTGCTGAGCTAGAGGGAGCTCATTTTTGTGCTTAGGGTCTCCGGTAGCCTTGAGCTTGGGAGTCCCATAAGTGAGGACTGACTTCCTGCTTGGTCCTGGAGAAAGCGTAGTTACTCACCTGTAACAGGTGTTCTCCAGGAGCAGCAGGAATCAGTCCTCACTACCCTCCCTCCTCCCCTTGGAGTTGCAATCGTCTGCTTATGTTCTTTTTGCAAATTTTTATGCTGTCTTTTTTAGCTATGTCATCTGACTGGCTAAGATGGCACCTTCGGGCGGGAAGACTACCGCGCATGCGCGCTGCAATTCCCAAAGGCTTTCTTTGAAAGCTGGGGAAAATTGCTCCGCGAGGGCTCCGTCGGCGCCGACGTCACCCATAAGTGAGGACTGATTCCTGCTGCTCCTGGAGAACACCTGTTACAGGTGAGTAACTACGCTTTATTGATCTGATGATCCGTAAACAGCAAGGCGATGTACAAATATCAGTAAAAATCTAAAAAGAAAATCATGAAACCAAATACCTCTTAAAAATTTAAAAAAAATCTTTTTTGGATTGCTATCCATCTACAATATCTTATTTGCTATAATTTTATTACCCGCCTTGCTTATTGTTGTGTTGTGTTGACCAAATAAAAACAAACAGCATTCCTTTCCTAAACAAAAACATAACACATGAAGGAAAACTAATAAAATAAATAAATAGTTGTAGTGATCGGAAATGGCACAAAGGTACTAAAGTTTAACTGCATTAGAGTTTCTCGTTGCTCTTTCACATGCCCTAAAGTAATAAATACATAGCACACGACACATGTGAATAGACATGCAGACCTGTGCTTTAGTGAGGTATTTCAAATACACACATGTGCTCACAACTAGCCAATCCTATTACTCAGTCAGCTCTTTCTATTGCCCATACCCATTTCTCTGATTGGATAAGAAATGCTCCATATCTAGTGACAGGTATAGTGACGTTCCTGCTGTCCACCAGGGAAGTAAATTCATTTTTAAATAAATTGAAATTGCACTTCGTTTTTAGCATACACAATTTGCAAATAACACACACTGAAAACAAATTGCAATAAAGCGGAAAAGTATTTGAATCCAATGAAACATCAATAGCCTTCTCCAAAACAAAAGAAAAGATGGCCCACCCTCAGCCCAAAAGACTGTGGGCCCAATTTTCGAAAGCCTTTACACGGGTAACTTCCCTAGTTACCCATGTAAAGGCCTTTTCCTGTTCGTCTCTCCGGGCCAGTCCAGGAACAAGTGGGTTGTCAATCTCCTTCAGCAACTGAGGACTGAAATCTTAAACTTTGAAGAGCTGGCATCTGGCTCCCTCTGCTGGCCACTGTCAGTCTTTTCAGTCCTCAGCAGCTGAAGGACGTTATCCTGGCTGGCTCCCACATTCAGATGCTTAAGGCTTAGAAATTTTATTTCTTTCTGTTTTATTTTGTGAACTTTCAGCAGTGGTACAGAGCAGGGGGTCCTAGCAGGGTCCCTGCCAGTGTCGATTACAGCCAACAAATTTTTAGCGGCGCTCCGAGACACGGGGCTGAAGAGGCAGAGCCTGTCTCATTTTCAGATCCGTTTAGTAGAGCAGAGAGCAGTGCGGTGCTGGGAGCCCCAGATACCTTCCTGCTGCCTCCGGGGCTCAGCTTCCTTCCCCACTAGCAGTGGGTGCCAGGAGCTGAAGGAGAAGGATCATTTCTTATTAAGGTTGGTCATTTTTTCAGCTTGATGGTAGTTTTGTGTGTGCCGGCAGCCATTTTCTTTGTTTTCAGTCGGCATTTGTTTTTCCCGCGGCGGTTTCTAAGGGGCCGGTTTGACGGTGGTTTTTCTTCCTCCGATTTTGTTTGGTATTTAAAGTTTGCTTTCGGTTTGCTCCGTTTGGGGTAAGGGCCTCTCGGGCATAGATCCTGCCTCAGAAGCAGGCCTTCCAAAAGGTTCATTTTTGGCGGGAACGGCAGCCCGGGCTGCTGCAGCTCCAATATCCTTGGCTCCTCAGGATAAGTCTGCAAAGAAAAATATAAGCGCAATCACGGGGAGGAAGCTCCTCCACCCTCCTTGCCAGACATATCCAAGGACTCTGGGGTCAATTTTTTCTGTAGCTTTGATTTTAGCCCTTTCTCAGGCTTATTGTGGCAGCAGCTGCAGGCTCAGGAAAAGTCCTCTATGCCTGATGCTGCGCAGGTCTCTCTGCCTAGGCCTGCCCTGCCCGATCCGGGTGAGGGCCCATCGGTGGGGGGCCACGCAACGGACTTTGATACGGCTCTCCTTAGTCAGCCTATTTCAGGGCTCCTACGGATGGAATACGGGGAGCTCCTCTCGGATCCAGAGTTGGATTGGCCTACAGACGGGTACGAAGCTGGGTTTGGGTCCATTGAAGATCCCAGTATGTTTTGGGTCTTTAAATAGGAGGCACTTGAACCACTCATTACCCAGGCGTTGTCGGTGGCCTAAGTGTGGTGCAACAGACACAGCAGTGCCTGTAAACCAGAGGGTCACAGGTTCAAATCCCAGCTGGGGCTCCTGCCTACCCAGTCCCCATAGTTTATCTTGAATATTGCCTTACCGGTGTCCCCAGATGAGCCTTTAGAGGATCCGCTCCTTCAAGGCTTCAGATCTGACCACAGGTGCTCCCTGTGCACAGCATAAAGCGGCAGATGGTGGAGTCGGAATGGGAATGCCCGGAGGCTTCCTTGCGAGGGGCTCGGGTTATTAGTCGCTTATATCCGCTGCCAAAGGGGGGAGCTAGACTTTTTGCGCCTACCTACGGTAGATGCCTTAGCGTCGGCGGTCGCTCAGACAACCGCTATCCCGCTAGAAGGTGGTGCGGCTCTAAAGGACCTGCAGGATAGTAGATTACAGACTCGCTTGAAGCAAGCTTTTGCATCTTGTGTTCTGTCGCTGAGGCGGCTATATGTGCAGCTTCTGTTTCCAGAGCCTCTATTAGGAGGATTCAGGGGGCTTCGCTTCCCTGCTTCGAGCCGGCAGACGGTGCAAACCTTGAGTCAGCGGTTGCGGTACTGGGCGGCGGACGCCTCTTCCAAGGCGAGACTCCGTAAGCTCCCGTTTAAAGGGTCGCTTCCTGCTGGAGCTGCCTTTGAAAAGATTGTCCAAGGCCTTGGAATTTCTGAGGGTGGTCCTCTGCCTGGGACCGGCCGCAGCCTTCTCAGACCGAACTCTTTGCACAGAGGGGTGTCGCAGGATTTTCGCAGGTTCCGCGGGTCCCGTTCTACGCCCTATCTGCGGGGGCGTTTTTTATGGCCAGGGGGCGGTCCTTTCGTGGGGGCTTGAGGCTTCGGCTGCGGTTGTTTTGAGTCTCAGCAACATGTCCCCAAAAGGCCACAATGACCTGAGGTTGGTCCAGGCAGACTTCCCAGTGGGAATGCGGCTGCCAGCCTTCCTGTCTGCCTGGGCCACCATGGCTTCCGACCAGTGGGTCTTGGAAGTCCTTCGCGAGGGTTATTCCCTCGAGTTCGCCCGTTCGTTGTCAGACGCTTCGTAGTTTCTCCCTGTGGTGCCGCGGAACAGTGAGCGGCAATAGCACAGACCCTTCGTCGGTTGTTGCAGCTCCAAGCGGTGGTTCCGGTCCTCCCGGACCAGTTAGGCTTAGGTCGAAACTCGATTTATTTTGTGGTCCCCAAAAAGAAGGGCTCCTTTCGCCCTATCTTAGATCTCAAGTAAGTGAACCGCTGCTTGGAGAGTTCCGCATGGAGGCGTTTCGCTCCGTCATTCACTCAGGGCACCCAAAGGAGGTGTTGACCTCTATTGCTCTCACAGAGGCGTATATTCATCTCCCGATTCGGCCGGAGCTTCAGCGTTTTACTCCGTTTTGCGGTGCATACGGGTCATTTCCAATTCCCAGTCTTTCCGATTGGCCTGGCTACGGCGCCCCGCACCTTCCTGAAGGTGCTGGTAGTAGTGACTGCGGCCTTACGGAGAGAGGGCGTTTTAGTACACCCTTACCTCGACGACTGGCTAATTCGAGCCCCGTCGGTATAGGAGTCTCTTGCGGCCACGGCGCGTGTGATAGGTCTCCTGCAGCAACTGGGTTGGGTGATCAATCGAGCCAACAGTCAGTTGCAGCCGGTTACGAGGCTCCTCTCTCTTTAGGGGCGGTGTTCGCATTCCAGGTCGGGGTACTTTTTCTGCCGGTAAGCTGAGTGCTGACGAGCTTGTCACAGGTGCAGGCCTTCTTGCATCTTCGAGCGTCGACTGCGTGGCGCTATCCGCTGCTCCTCGGTTCCATGGCGGCGACCTTAGACCTCGTTCGGTGGGCCAGGGCCCACATGCGGACATTGCAGCGAGCGTTGTTATCGCGCTGGAATCCTCCAGATTTTCCCCTGGCATACCGGTTGCCCCAGTTGAGCGACGTCTCCGACAGTCTCCAGTGGTGGCTGGATCCGGTTCATCTGAGTGCGGGGCTTCCCTTCAGCCAGCCCGCCTGGGTGTTGGTTGCGACAGATGCCAGCCTCGTTGGTTGGGGAGCTCATGGTCAGGCGACCTTTGAACAGGGGCTTTGGCCGTCAGAGATCCAGAGTTCTTCCCTACATCTGGTAGGGTTCCGGGCAGTGTTTCTAGCGCTGTAGAATTTTTCTTCCTCTGATACAAGACGAAGCGGTGCATGTTTTTCTCAGAATAGGCGGTGACGGTGTCCTATATCAATCATCAAGGCGGAACTGGCAGCGCGGAGTTGTTGAAGCGGAGTCTGCAGCTCATATCATGGGCAGAGGTGCTTTTCATAGCCCTGTCAGTGGCCCATGTCGCAGGGCGGAAAGATGTCCAAGCGAATTTCCTCAGCACGCCTGTGGTGGATCCCAGAGATTGGGCGCTGCACGCTTCGGTGTTTCACGATCTGACCCTGCGTTGGGGGCAGCCGAGGATGGTTCTCTTGGTTACCTTCGGCGATGCCAAAGCTCCTCGGGGTTTTCCGCAGGCGCAGGGTGCGCATGTCGGAAGGTCTCGACGGGCTGGTGCAGCCATGGCCAACGGGAGGTCCGCTTTATGTGTTCCCTCTGTGGCCAATGATCGACAGTGATTCGGAGGATAGCGGGTCGCTGCGGACTAGTAGTTCTCATTGCACCGGATTGGCCCAGGGGGGCGTGGTATGCGGCTCTTGTGCGTCTTCTTGTCAACAAGCCTTGGATGTATCCCTCGAGGGAGGATCTTCTGTTCCAGGGGCCTCGGCTCATGCCCGAGGTGGATTGCTTCGCTCTTACGGCTTGGCTCTTAAAAGGGACCAGTTGATCCGGTAAGGGTATTCGCCTTCGGTCATAGCCTCTGTGTTGCAGGCTCGCGGACATTCCATGTCCCTAGCTTCTGTTCGGGTATGGCATCTTTCTGGGTCTTGGTGCGGAGAACGGAACTCCGGCCTCGCGATGCCTTGGTTCCGAACGTGCTGTCGTTTCTTCAGGACGGTTTGGATAAGGACTTAGTCCTCCGCACCATCCGGGTGCACTTGGCGGCAATCTCTTCCTTTCGCGGAAGTGTGAGAGGGCTTCATCTAGCAGCTCATCCAGCTGTCCTTCGTTTTTTCTTCGAGCAGTTCAGTACTTTCGTTCCCCTCTTCGCGGTGGGGTTCCACCGTGGAATTTGAATTTGATGCTTGAGGTGTTGTGCGACCTCCTTTTCGCCCAGATAGCGATATCTCGCTCAGGGAACTTTCTTGGGAAATGGCCTTCTTCGGGGCCTTGTGTTCCGCGAGGAGGATTTCGGATCTCCCAGCTCTATCATGTACGGCTCCCTATCTGCACTTTTCGGAAGACAGAATGCTGTTGCGGACGGTTCCCTCCTTTCTTCCGGAGGTCGTCTCTAGATTCCATGTCACTCAGTCTATCGCTCCCCCCTCCTTCCGGGTCGGGGGAGATCTTCCCATTGGCGACGTTCTCGGATTGCTCAGGAGATACCTCCGAAGAGAGAGAAAAAAAAAACCCTACGTCTTTCCGGGAGTCGGAACGGTTGTTTTCTTTGCCGGGTCTAGGAAGGGCGCAGCCGCATCTAAGTCGTCCATTGCTCGGCGGGTGCAGCAGGTGATTGTGCTGTCCTAGCAGAACGCGGGGAAGGTCCCGCCGGAGGGTCTTCGTGCTCATTCTACGCGCAGCCAAGTGTCGTTTTGGGCGGCATATGCTTGGGTTCCGCCGGTGGCTTTTTGTCGGGCGGCTACGTGATCGTCGCTTCACACGTTTGCGAGACATTGCAGGCTAGATGTCTTGGCCGAGGGCTATGCCTGTGTGGGGGCGTCAGCCGTCCTAGTGGGCCTGTTCGGTCCCTCCCGTGGTTAGATACTGCTCTGGTACTTCCCACTTGTTCCTGGACTGGCCCGGAGAGACGAACAGGAAACAGAAATTAGACCTTACCTGCTAATTGTCTTTCCTGGAGATCTCTCCGGGCCAGTCCAGGACCCACCCCTGTTTTTT
Source organism: Ichthyophis bannanicus (assembly GCA_033557465.1). Taxonomy (NCBI): domain Eukaryota; kingdom Metazoa; phylum Chordata; class Amphibia; order Gymnophiona; family Ichthyophiidae; genus Ichthyophis; species Ichthyophis bannanicus. Next base: position 795,967,975 of record CM066036.1, read on the forward strand.
GTCGAATTTCAGTGTGGCGCGGGGGCCTAAGGATTCTATGTTGCTGGCGGTGGAGTCCGCGCCATGGTTTCTAAAGAGTTGTTTTCTGTTCTCGTTCATGGGTTGCGTTTTAACTCATTGGTTATTTTGTGAAAAAAGAAAAAAAAACAAAAGGAACGAACTTGGTTTTTTGGCTGTTAAGTCACATAACAGCAGGGCTGCTGCGGTTTCGTATTTCCTATCAGCCTCACGGAAAGGTACCACTTTTTTATTATTTTCCCTATTTTTCTAGTTTCTTCTGGTTTTTGGGCATTATTCTTCATCTGCTTTGTTAAGGTTCGACTGACAGTGGCCAGCAGAGGGAGCCAGATGCCAGCTCTTCAAAGTTTAAGATTTCAGTCCTCAGTTGCTGAAGGAGATTGACAACCCACTTGTTCCTGGACTGGCCCGGAGAGATCTCCAGGAAAGACAATTAGCAGGTAAGGTCTAATTTCTGTATCTGTGATTTTCGAAGGGCACTCACAGCGCATAGCCTGCCTAATTGAAAATCGGGCCCTGTGTGCTTTAGAGTGAGGGATTCAGTATGATAGGGGACACTTGGCTTTTAGAAGCATGAAAAACTAAGCTCAATCCATGAAGGAAGTTAGGGGGAATTTTCATCACATCTCTTACTTTTGAAGTAACAGTTTAAAATACTTCTTTCATCCATTTACAGTTGAAGACATGGTTAGATAGTGATTTTTCTCTGGGAACTAGCAGGAAGTCAGTCCTCCTATATGGGTGACGTCGGCGCCGACAGAGCCCACGCGGACCCACTCCCCAGCTTTCAAAGAAAGCTTTTGGGAGATACATCACACATGCATGGTCACCTTCCCGCTCAAAGCTTCCATCTTGCCTCAGTCTGTCTTTTTTCGCGGAGCCCTGCAGATGTTCATCTGTGCACTCTGTAAAAAGTAAGATTTTCGACACTTGTATTGGTAATTTTTTTCTGTTCGAGTGCTCGATTTGATTACCTTCCCCACCTGAGTCTTCACCTCGGCATCCAGTTTTTCAGTCAGGTATTTTTTCTTTATCTTTTTTCACTTTTGGCATGCGGGATTTTTTTCTCATGGCCTAGCTGATTGAGATATCCTCGTTATCTCCAGGAACAAGCAGGAATGTAGTCTTCACATATGGGTATCGTCGGTACCGACGGAGCCTGCGCGGCAACGCTCCCCAGCGTCCAATAGGAACACTTTTGGGAGCATTCCTCAGCACATGCTCACTGCCTTCCCACCTTTCCAACTGTCCCTCTTCAGTTCTTCATTTTCCGCGAAGCCGACAGGTCACACCCTGTCACCGCAGAAAATTTCTTCTTTAAACTTGTTTTTCTTGTGGTCGCGCCTGCCTCCGCTCGACGCCTACCGGTACCGCTGGTTCTCTTTTCTTCTTTTAAAAAAAAAAAAAATTACTATCTGAAGTGTTTCTCTTCAGAAACTTTTTCTTTTTGGTGCTAGGCGCCATTTTGGGCATTAGGCCCCATTTTCCTAAAAAATGGAAAAACCAGCTAGTGGTTTTAAAAAATGTACTAAGTGTGGCGGTACCATTTCCATCACCGACACCCATGACTGGTGTCTCAAATGTTTAGGCCCTGACCATTCTCCTTAGGAGTGTTCCTCTTGTATGGGGATGACTAAAAGAGGAAGACAGAACTGGGCTGCAAAGCTCGGTACCCTCTTTTCTTCAGATGCAATGTCCATTGCATCGACGTCTTCCAGAGTCTCGTCTTCCTCCCATGGATCTCAGGTAACTAAACATAAGAGCCAGTCCTCAAAGGATAGATCTCCTTCCAAGCATCGAGAAGCCATTGGCATTGCCCTTGAGGAAACTATACCTGCAAAACAGCCCCAGCGGGAGGCTTCGGCCTCCAAAGCACTAACGGGGCTCCAGGATGTTCTCGAGGCCTCGACCTCGGCAGAACTACTGGTGCCATGCTCAGGGGTTCCAGCCGCTTCTACCGGTACCGACACCCAGGCATCGGCAGCGTCGATAGACCAGAGATTCTTCGCTATCGAACGCAGTCTTGCAGCTCTCCTTACAGCTGCGGTACCATTGACACCGCTACCGACAATTCAGTGGGCACCGGTACCGATACCGGTGCCAGTACCAGCACTGATACCGGTACCAGCACCGACTGTTCCAGCCCCGGTGGGAATTCTGCCCATGCCGACTTTTTCGTGCATCGACAGATCGGTACCGGACCAACTCGGTGCTGACTTCGATCGATACCGATACCGTGCTTTGCATGAACAATGGGGATCAGAGATGCTTCGAATCTTCCGATTCCGATGACTCGGATAACTCGGTTGGTGCCAGAGTACTTCTTCCGGAAGACTCCTCTTCTCCTCAACGCAGAATGTCTCCTCCGGAGGACATGTCTTTTCAGGATTTTATTCGTGATGAGGCCTATCAATCACGGTAGCTCCTGAAAAAGAACCTAGAGCAAAGGAATTGAAAATACTCCAATACCCTAAGGCTCCCAAAGAGGCAGCTACCCTGGCCATTCATGAAATTCTTCATGATTTGATGCTCAAAATGTGGGAAACACCTCTGACCACATCTCCTCATTCTAGGAGACTCGATACCATGCATCGAGTTCCACCATGTCCTGGTTTTCAAAAGACTCAGCTGCCACACCATTCAATGGTAGTGGAATCAGCCATGCGTAGGATGAAAAGTGCAAAAAGACATCTAGGTCGTGAATGCAGGACTCTTGACACCTCTGGGTGTCAAACATTTCAGGCTTCCATGCTTTCAGCTAGGATCAGCTCATATATTTTATATATGGGAATGTTCCTCAAAGAAGTCACAGGAGACTTGGAGCTTATGAACCCCCTTCTCCCTGATAACAAACGACAAGACTTCCTTACTCTTGTCAAGCATGCTCAAGATGTTTCCAAGTTTGTAAATCGTGCAGCCTTTGACTGCTTTGAATGCATCAGCAGAACTTCTGCTATTGCCATTGGTGCACGTTAAATTGCCTGGCTTCAGGCATCAGACTTGGAGACTTGGGTATAGGACAAATTAGGAAACATCCCTTGCACAGGCGAAAACCTCTTTGGCAAGAATTGGCAGGAAAAGGCTAATGAGATAGATACTGACAATCTCACTTTAGACAGATTGTCAAAATCTACAGCCACTCCAGCCAAAAAGAAACCCTGTAAAAAACCCTTTGTTAGCAAAAAGAGGATGTTTTATCCATCCTATACCCAGCAAGGGCAAGCTCAGGGTCAAACTGCCCAAAAGGGACAACAGCAACAATCCAGACAACAAAAGAAGCCAAAAGGCCCGAGAGCTCAACCAGCTCCACAGGCTCAGCCCCCTCAAGGGCTTTGACTCCTTTCTAGAGAGCTTAGCTTTCCTGCCTCTGAAGGGTACAGAACCCCTAAACACTCCAGGCAGGTTGTGTCATTTTGTCAACAGATGGCACCAAATAACAGCAGAAAATTGGACTCTGTCCATGTAGGGGAGGGGTACAAGCTTCATTTTCACAGCATGCCCCCTCCTACAATCGTAAGACAGTTCAATTCCCAAACCTCTCCAGACAATCTACTGGATCAAGAGGTCTCAACACTCCTTGCTCAGGAAGCAATAGAGGAAGTTCCCATTCCCCAACAGGGTACAGGGTTCTACTCCCCCTATTTTCTTATTCTAAAGAAAACAGGAGGACACAGACCCATTCTAGACCTCAGAGAATTGAACAAATATCTGTTCCAAGAAAAGTTCAAAATGATTTCTCTGGGAACTCTTCTGCCATACCTTCAAAGTCAGGATTGGCTTTGCTCTCTAGATCTAAAGGATGCATATACTCATATTCTGATCCATCCAGATCACAGGAAATTCTTATGATTCCTTTTCAAGGGAAAACACCTCCAATACAGGGTTCTTCCTTTTGGTCTGGCTTCGGCACCAAGAGTATTCACAAAATGCATGGCAGTAGTAGCTGCATTCCTGCGAACCCTAGGGATATTCATCTTCCCTTACTTCAGTGGTTCTCAACCTTTTTTGTACCGTGACCCCTTTTACCATTGGTCAACTTGTGATGACCCCCAATAATAAAATCAAATGCGTCTCTCTTCCTTTACCATTAACGCATTGTCGCTGTAATTATTTGTTGAATTATTAATATATTATAGGCCTTTGCATTGTTTTTATTTATAAAATTTACTTATTTAAACCACAATAATTAATCTCAATAACAAGTAATAATATTTGATTTCAAAATTATTATGATTTTGTAGTCAAATCACTAATATGAAATAAAATTATTTTTTCTACCTTTGTTGTCTGACCAATTTATTCTCTGATCATGCTGGTCCCGATCTGAGGCTTTCCTGTCTTCTCTTAGCTCTCTTTCTGTGGTCTATGGTCCATCTGTCATTTCTTATCTCTTCTTTTGTTTTCTTCACTTCTTTCCATCAGCCTATTTCCAGTCCCTGTAACCCTTCCCAGTATCAGCCCCTTTCCAGTCCTCACTCCCAGTACCTTCCAATGTCAACTTGCATTCCTATGACTGCCACTGGTGTCCATTCCCTTCCAGTCCCCCCTCCTTCCCCACTGACGAGTCCCTTCTAGTACAAATACCTTGGCAGCCCCTCTGAAATCCACTCCCTTCCAGTTCCATTCTCCCATCCCCTTGTATCAGCCCATTTGTAGCCTTAGCCCCCAGTTTTCTTCCAGGGCCAGCAGCTCTATCCTCCCCTCCCCACAATCAGCCCATTCCCAGTCGAAGCCCCCCCAATCAGCTCACTTCCAGTGCTAGTCCCCCCTCAACCCCATTACCAGTGCTAGCGTCCCCTAATCAGCCCAATACCAGTCCTACCCCCCCATCAGCTTATTACCAGTCCTAGCCTCCACTAATCAGCCCATTTCCAGTCACAGCCCCCCCGATCAGCTCATTTCTAATGCTAGCCTCCCATCAATCCATTACCAGTCCTACCCCACCCCATCAGCCCATTACCAGTCCTAGCCTCCTCTAATCAGCCCATTTCCAGTCCTAACCTCACCGATCAGCTCATTTCCAATGCTAGCCCCTCATCAGTCCATTACCAGTCCTACCCCCTTATCAGCCCATTATCAGTCCCACCCCCCCCTTGATCAGTCCATTCCCAGTCCTAGCCTTCCCTAATCAACCCATTACTAGTCCTAGCCCCTCCCCATTTGCCCATTACCAGTGCTAGCTCCCCCATCAGCCCATTATAATCCTAACCCGCACTGTCTCTCCCCTCTTTCCAGCATTTATCCGCTGTCTGTCCAGTATGTCCCCTTGTTTCTCCCTTGTCCATGTCAGCCCCCCTCTCCCTCCCTCCCTCCATGTCAGCCCCCTCCCTTTCTCCCTCCATCCATGTCAGCCCCATCTGTCCATGTCAGCCTCCCCTCCCCCATGTCAGCCTCCCCCTCCCCCATGTCAGCCCCGTTGCAGGTTCCCTGCCCCCTCCTCCCCTCTCCCCATGTCTGCCTTCTTCTTCTGCAGCCACGGCTCCCTGCTTCTTAGGGAACCACGGCTGGGCCTGTGAAGCCGTTGTGGAGCCTTTCTGTCTCTAAACGGGCTCCGTGCAGCATTGTCCCACCTCCAAAGGAAGTGGTAAACAACTTCCTTTGGAGGCAGGACAATGCTGCACAGAGCCCATCAAGAGGCAGGAAGGCTCCGTAACGGTTTTACAGGCACAACTGCGGTTCCCTAAGAGGCAGGGAGCCGCGGCTGCATTAGAAGGGAGGTGGTGAGTTTGCTGCTGCCGAGAAGCGGACTCGGCAGCGGCAGCAACTTGTGCGCTTTTTTAATTTTCTTTTTTAACTTGGCGGAGTGAGGCGGCCCCCACTAAATCCTGTGGCGACCCCCATGGGGGTCACGACCTACAGGTTGAGAACCGCTGCCTTACTTGGACAACTGGCTCATTCGAGCCCCCATGATTCCAGAAGCCAGCTGTGCACTGTCTCGCACAATCCGAATTCTCTAATACTTGGGATTGGTCATAAACTTCCCAAAATCCCAACTTGTTCCTTCTCAGATCCTGGAGTTCATAGGAGCTTGTTTGGACACCAGACAGTCAAGGGCTTTCCTCCCACAGCCCCGCTGTCTTCGCATAATGCAACTAGTTTCTCAAGCAGCGGGAAAGTCCTCCCTAACTGCTCAAGAACTGCTGAAATTACTGGGACATATGGCATCCACAGTTCATGTAGTTCCCTATGCTCGCCTCCACATGCGAGCAGCCCAGTGGACACTAACCACACAGTAGACACAGGCCACAGGACGTCTGTCAGACAAGATATCAAACTCACAACGACTGATCTTGTCCCTACAATGGTGGCAATCACTGGAGAATCTTTTAGTGGGGTCTCCTTTCCAACAACCCCTTTCCAGGCCCCCTAACAATAGATGCATCACAGGTGGGATGGGGAGCACACCTGCACCATCTCTCCACCCAGGGTACCTGGACTCCACAGGAGGCTTGTCTTCACATAAACCTCCTAGAACTCAAAGCAATCTATCTAGCTCTTCGAGTATTCCATGCCCAGCTCGGCTACAAGACAGTCCTAGTCCAAACGGACAATCAAGTAGCCATGTTCTGCGTGAACAAGCAGGGCAGAACAGGCCCTCTGTCGTTATGCAACAAAGCTTTACGACTATGGGCCCTCACCAGAGAGCATCAAATTCACCTTCTCGTGGTATATCTTCCAGGCATTCAAAACCTTTGGGCAGACAAACTCAGCTGAGTACTGCTGCCTCACGAATGGTCTCTCCACCTAGACCAGGTGATAAAGATATTTCACATCTGGGGAACCCCAGACATAGACCTCTTTGCAAGTCCACTGAATGCCAAACTTCCCTGGTTCTGTTCCAGAATTCCGGCTCACAATTGCCAGGCAAGGGACGCCTTCCTCCTTCACTGGGGTCAGGACTTCCTCTATACCTTCCCACCCATTCCCCTCATCCCCAAACACTCTTCAAGCTTCAGAGAGACAGAGGTCGTATGATCCTCATAGTGCCACGGTGGCCATGACAAATGTGAAATCCACTGCATCCACATCTCTCTCAAGCTGCATCTCTGGAGTTAGGGTGTGCTCCAGACATTCTCTCTCAAGAGAACGGGATGCTATGGCACCCGAATCCCCAGTCCCTGCATCTCAGGGCCTGGTTGCTGAAAGACTAGACCTGCAGGATCTTAACCTTTCCCAACAGGTAAAGGGTGTCCTTCAGGCTTCCAGAAAACCTTTCACAAGATGTTCTTACGCCTTCAAGTGGAAACGTTTTACTATATGGTGTTCTCAAAAGGGCTTAAACCCCCTTGTGATACCTTTGGAATCGGTACTAGAGTACCTACTTCATTTATCAAATTCTGGTCTAAAGACAAATTCAGTAAGAGTCCATCTTAGTGCAATTGCAGCTTCCTATAAGCCTCTAAATGGACAGCCAATTTCCTCTCATCCACTCATAGCAAGATTTATGAGAGGTCTTCTATTAACAAAGCCTCCCATCAGGCCACCACCGGTGGCATGGGATTTAAATCTAGTTCTCGGACAGCTCATGAAACCGCCCTTTGAACCTTTAGCCACTACAACCCTAAAGTTTTTATCCTGGAAGGTCATCTTCCTAATTGCAATCACCTCTGCACGTTGCATTAGTGAATTGCAAGCTTTAGTGGCTGATCCCCCTTATACAAGGTTTCACCATGATAAGGTTGTTCTCAGAACTCATCCACATTTTATGCCAAAGATGGTTTCGCCTTTTCATTTAAATCAATCGATTTACCTTCCTGTATTCTTTCCGAGGCCTCCTGCCTTCAATGCAGAAAGGAACCTTCATACTTTGGACTGTAAAAGAGCCTTGGCTTTTTACCTACAAAGAACACAGCATCATAGAAAGTCTTCTCAACTTTTTGTTGCTTTTGATTCTAGTCATTTGTGACTTCCAATCTCCAAAAGAACTCTATCTAAATGGATTGCACAATGCATATCTTTTACTTATGAGAGTAAGAGTCTTCCTCTTCAAGGCCATGTCACAGCACATAATGTGAGAGCCATGGCAGCCTCTATGGCTAACCTTCAATCTGTGTCTATCGATGACATCTGTCAAGCAACCACCTGGGCTTTGGTGCACACCTTCACTGCCCACTACTGCCTAGATAAAGCCTCCCGTTGGGAAGCCTTCTTTGGCCAGGCTGTTCTTCTACATCTCTTTCAGACTTAATTCAACTCCTACCCACCAACCCTGGTAGGATGCCAGAGATCCATGGGAGGAAGCATGGCCCACCTCACTATAGGTGGCAGCTTCCTGGGGCCATCTCTCCGGCATCTTCAGCTAGGGAGTCCCCATATGTGAAGACTACATTCCTGCTTGTTCCTGGAGATAGCGTAGTTACTCACCTGTAACAGGTGATCTCCAGGAACAGCAGGAATTTAGTCTTCACAACCCACCCACCTCCCCTAAGAGTTGTCTCTCTATTTCTCTGTCTCTTTCCTCTCTCCCTCTATCCTTTCACTCAGCTACAAACTTAACTGAAGAGGGACAGTTGGAAAGGCGGGAAGGCAGCACGCATGTGCTGAGGGATGCTCCCAAAAGTGTTCCTATTGGACGCTGGGGAGCGTTCCCGCACAGGCTCCATCGGTACCGACGATACCCATATATGAAGACTAAATTCCTGCTGTTCCTGGAGATCACCTGTTACAGGTGAGTAACTATGCTTTCCCCGCGATGGCCTCGACCAGTGGTTTTAAGCAGTGTGCTAAGTGCAATCGCACTATGTCCCGCACGGACTGCCACAACATCTGCATTAAATGCCCTGGGGCAGACCACGACAGGTCCTCCATGTCAACCAAAACCCGAAGGGAGCATGAAAGGCGGCAGGGGGAGCGGTTTGGCAAAGCTGGCTCTGGTTTGGCATTGGGGCAGAATCCTTTCCATCGGTGCAAGGCAATGTGTCTCCGTGTGCCCGAGCTCGGTCAGATCCAGGGGGCATCAGGCATCGGAGTCTTCCTCGGAGGACCTCCCTGCGTTGACTACATCCTCACTCAGGCCCAACCTGACGTTAAGGGGCAAGTCCTCCTCAACGGCCTTGGAGCCCTCGGCGTGACTTGGGGGACGACTGTCAGGAGTGGCCGTCGAAGCATTCCCATCAGGGACTCCCCAACCAGGAAGTCAGATCTGGGCCCAATGCCGTCAAGGCCCAGTCCGGCTGCGGAAACCTCTGGCATAGATGCTCGCATGGCTGCACTCAAGTGTAGCTTCACTGCATTCCTTGAGTCGCAGCAGGGCCTGACTCCCAGTCCCTCCAGGTTATCGGCGCCCCACACTGGGACATCCTTGCTGAGGACTTTCTCAGAGAAAGTTCCTCCTATCCTGGAGCGCCTCGCTCATTCTGCATCGAGGCCCTCGATGCCCGAAACTATGCCATCGGATTGGCACTGGGAGTCATTGGCACAGAGTCGGTCCAGCGACCAATGGGCACCCGGCGACTCTTCTGGCTCGGAGTCTGGCTGGGAGACTGATAATGACTCCCCCGAGACAGTGCTGCAATGGGCCATCCCCTCTGACCTTTCTCTGCCGCATCTTTGGCAGAGGTCATCCCTGGAGGACTTAGCCTTCCTTGGGTTCGTGAGGGAGATGTCCCAGGCACTCACCTTTGTGGCAGTGCCGGAGGATGAACCTTGTGCAGAGGACCTGGAGATCATCCAGTACAGGGCTCCTCCTTGGGAGGCACTGACGGTGCCCGTGCCCCCCATCCTGGAGTGCCTGTTGCTCAGGATGTGGGAGAACCTGGTGACAGTGCGATTGTGAACTGTCAACTTAATTCCCAGTATTGAGTCGGCACAAGCCCAGGGTTTCAAAAGGCACAGCTCCCACACAATTCCACGGTGGTGGAATTGGCTATTCATCAGATTAAGAGCCAGAAGACACACTCCTCAGTGCCCCCTGGCAGGAAACCCCATACATGGATGCATTTGGTAGAAAGTACTTCCAGGGCTCCATGCTCACAGCCCGGATCCAGGCCTACCAGCTGTACATAGGTATGTACTTGAGAGACCTGGCGAAGGAGCTCACCGAGTTCTCGGCTGGTTTATCAGGAGAGCCCCTTGAACGCTTTTGGACCCTGGTCTCTTCAGTCAAGGAATACTCCAAATTTCAGACTCGTGCAGCCTTCGACAGCTTTGAGTCAGTGGCTCGTGTGGCTACGGTGAGCATTAGTGCCCGCCGCCTTGCCTGGCTGCAGTCCTCTGACATGGAGCAATGGGTTCAGGAAAAATTAGCCGATGTCCCCTGCCGAGGAGATAACCTTTCTGGAAAACCCATGGCTGACAATGCTGACGAGTTGGAGAAGGAATTCATGACAAGGACCAGATTGTCCAAAGTGGTTTCAGTTCCTTCCCGTCGGAAGGCTTCGGGTAAAAAGCCCTTCCACCTGAAAACTAAGAAGGCTTACAGAAACTACCCTAAGTTCCTGGTCTACCCCCTTGCCCATCAGGGGCAGCAGGCCAAGGGCCAAGAACACAGCCCCTGTAAGCCCAGAGCTCCCAAACCCCAAACAGCAGTTCAGCCACAGCCTGGTGTGAGTTTATGACTCCTTGGGCATAGAGCCTCCCTCCCTCAGGAGGTAACAGGCACAGGGTTCATGGGGGGAAGGCTTGTCCACTCCATGCACAGGTGGCCCAAGATAACCATTGATGCCTGAGTGGTGCGCGTGGTCACAGAGGGTTACCTCCTGCATTTTTACGAGCTGCCTCCCCTTTCATTCGCAGGGGATATATCAATAGACGCCTTGCATAGGGAGCTCCTGGACTTTTGGTACCTCATCGGCTTCCTGGTCAAGGAAAAATTCAAAATGGTATCCCTTGGAACCTTGCTGCCTTCCCTCCTGTAGGGAGATTGGCTGTGCTGCTTAGATCTCAAAGATGCTTATACCCACATCCTGAGACACCATCGGTACCTCTGCTTCATCATGGGAGGCCAGCACCACCAGTACAGGGTGCTACCCTTTTGACCTCGCCTCTGCTCCATGAGTCCTTCACAAAGTGCCTAGCTGTTGTGGCCGCCCAGCTCAGTGTCCTCAGGGTCTTTGTATTCCCCTACTTGAACGATTGGCTCGAACAGGCTGGCATTCTGGGCAAGGTGCGCATTGTCACTCGGTGCACTTTGTGGCTGCTGCAGCATCTAGGGTCCATGGTGAACTTCCCCAAGTCCCACCTCATACCAAGCCAATGCAGGGAGTTCATTGAAGCCCTGCTTAGACTCCTCTCAGGCATGGGCATTCCTGCCCAGGGAACGGGCCTAATGCCTTGCTGCCCTGGTGAGGGAGGTGCAGGGTGCTGCCTCCGTGTCGGCCCAACAGATGCTCTGCCTCCTGGGTCACATGGCATCCTCCATCCACATGACTCCTTTTGCCCACCTAGACATGTGGCAGGCCCAGTGGATGCTCAGTTGGCACAGGCAATGGGCCACTTGGAGGACCATATTCAGATCACTCCCGCCTTGGCATCTTCCCTGACTTGGTGGTGGGACCAACGCAATCTGAGGGCTGGCCTGCCATTCCAGTTGCCACCAACCCGGCACATCCTCTTGACGGATGCGTCCAAGTTGGGCTGGGGGGCCCATTGCGACCACCTCTGGTTACAGGGACAATGGTCGCCAGAGGAGAGTGCCTTGCAGATCAACCTGCTCAAGCTTCAAGCAGTCTACCATGCTCTGCGGGTGTTCTTGGACCATATGAAGGGGGGGGGGGGTCCAGATTCAGATGGACAACTAGGTAGCAATGTTCTATAACAACAAGCAGGGAGGCATGGGGCTGTACCACCTCTGCCAGGAAGTGGTGCACCTTTGGAAATTTGCATCTGCCAGGAACCTCTTCCTCATGGCGGTATATCTGCCGGGCCAGAACAACATACTGGCAGACCACCTGAGCCGCGTTCTCCAGCCCCACGAATGGAGGCTGAACCATTCCATCCTGGTGGAGATCTTCCGGTGTTGGGGAACCCCAGAGATAAACCTCTTTGCCAGCCTGGAGAACGCGCAGCTCCCAAGGTTCTGCTCCAGGAGGCCAGGCTGGGGATGGGAGGCAGCGGACACCTTTCTCCTCCTGTGGTCTGAGGGGTTTCTTTATGCCTTCCTGCTGACCCCTCTGGGCACTGCTAAAGATTCATGCAGAAGCGGCCACCATCCTCTTCATTGCATCCCATTGGCCGCAGCAGCCCTGTTTTCCCCTGCTGTTGGAGCTGTCTCAGGAGACCCCCTGATTGCCAGGATGTGCCCCAGTCCTGATTTCGCAAGAGGGTGGCATGCTGCATCACCCCGACCTTCGGTCCCGGTCACTGACAGCCTGCTTGCTGAGAGGCTGGCCATTGCCCACCACGGCCTGGTTCAGCCAGTGGCCTTGCATAAAGACTCTACGAGACAGGCCTTATGTCTTTAAGTGGCGCAGGTTCTATCTATGGTGCACTGAGTAGGGCCTTAACTCCTTCTCTTGCGCAGTGGCGGGGGTCCTTCGGTACCTCTTGCACCTGTCAGGTACATGCTTGAAATCCAATTTAGTCAGAGTGCATCTCTGTGCCATTTTGGTGCATCATCGTGATGTGGACGGCCACATCATGTCCGCCCACCCCTTGGGGAGCTGGTTCATGCGTGGTCTCCTCCTTTTCCGGCCCCTGGTCCGCCCACCACCAGTGGCATGGGACCTCAACGTGGTCCTTGGGAAGCTCATGGGGGCTCCTTTTGAGCCATTGGTGACGTGCCCTCTCAAGTACCTCTCCTGGAAGGTCTTCTTCCTTGTGGCACTCATCTGTGCCAGGCGAGCTGCAAGCACTCATAGCACACAAACCCTACACCAGGTTCCATAGAAATAGAGTAGTCCTTCGGACACATCCGAAGTACAGTGGTGTGCAAAAGTCTGGAATCACTTGTAAATTTGATGTTTTTTCAACTTCGTGACCTTATATCTTAATTTCCTTTTGCTTCCAGTGGCTTTTTCTGTGTATCCCATGATAAGTGATAGATTTGGCTGTTAGGGCCAACTTTTAGTATTGGTTTGGCCTTTATTTTCTGAGTTTGTTCCCCATAGTTGTCCTGTTGATAGATTTTCTGTGAAAATCGTGTAATGTACATCGTTGGCCAACGATATATTATTGTAAGTATGCTTTAAAATATTATGGACGCAAGCTGGGTTTCCTTCAAATTAATGTATGTGGCCTTGAAAAGGCTGTTTTTATGTGTCAGTGATGGCTCAGTTTATGATGGGCCACCCTTTGTTCTTGATCACCTGACTGCACCTTGGCGGCATTGAATGAACCAGTCTGACAAGGGGATCGTTGGTTAAATAAAGATGATTTATCACGCCCAGTATTCAACAACAGAAACCTAAGATTTACAAAAAGACAATGTTTTCATTTTCTGTTGGAACAAGGTCTCAGACAAACTATCAGCACTTTACCCTGGACTAGAGCCTAGTCCTCATATTGTGCTAGTTTTGACATCAATGACCTTCAAATTTTTTCTTATCCTTTTTTTTCTTATTAGCTCATTTCCCCATCATAACTTGTTCTTTGGATTTAAAGCAAGTACTTAACTTAATTCAAAAATGCTGCTATTCTTTTGCAATGCATCTCATTTGGTGAATCCCGCATGCACGGCGTTTTCAGCTGGAAGAAAAAGTTTGACAGCACGATTTTTTAAGTGCATTGGAGATACGTGGGCAGCATCAGGTCGGGTCTTTATGTAATTCCAATGATATAAGAATGTAAGATGGAGGATGCAACATGAAATATTTCTTTAGTTACATAAATTCATTTTCTGTTTTTAATTATTTTACAGTGATATACATATGGTGGTAATCCCCTGAAGAAACAAGTGATAGTGAAACGCTCTGGGCGCCTTATATTGGGGCGTCGGGATTCACCAAATGAGATGCATTGCAAAAGAATAGCAGCATTTTTGAATTAAGTACTTGTTTTAAATCCAAAAAACAAGTTATGTTGGGGAAATGAGCTAATAAGAAAATAAAGGATAAGAAAAAATTCGAAGGTCGTTGATGTCAAAACTAGCACAATATGAGGACTAAGCTCTAGTCCAGGGTAAAGTGCTGATAGTTTGTCTGAGACCTTGTTCCAACGGAAAATGAAAACATTCTTTTTGTAAACCTTAGGTTTCTGTTGTTGAATACTGGGCGTGATAAATCATCTTTATTTAATTAGTTGTACACGTTTTAAAAAGTGACTGTTATACATTGTCTGGATACAATGAAGGTGATCATTGGTGACAACGCGGTTCCAAGCTGCATTGAGCTCACGCTTTGATGTCGGATGCCTCTTGGATATTTCCAAGGCCACCTTGTGCCACAGGTTCTCAATTGGATTCAGATCTGGAGACTGGGCAGGCTAGTCCATTGACTTGATGTTGTTCCGCTGCTTCCAACTGATCACCTGTCTGGAGCGATGGCAGGGTGCATTGTCATCTTGAAACAGGAACTAGCCAGAAAACAGCTGGTGTGCTGATGGCACCATGCACTTTTGCAGTATGGTGATGTACTTGGCCCCGTTGACCATTCCATCAACGATGTGAAGACATCCAACGCCACTGGCAGCCATGCAGCCCCAGACCATGACCTTCAAAGGATGCTTCACAGTGAGGTTGAGACACTCAGGCTTGAATTCCTCTCCAGGAAATCTCCTCACATAGGTGTGGGCCTGGTTACCAAACAGGCAGAAGGTGCTTTCATCACTGAATAGCACCTTTTCCCACATTTCAGTCAACCAGGTTGCGTGCTTTCTCACCTACACGATCTGGTTGCGCCTTTATATGTCAGTCATCAGTGGCTTATTCCATGTTTTGCAGTACCAGAGACCAAACTACAGGCACCAGCAATGAACTGTTGATGAACTGACACTGACCTCACTCTTGTCTGACCACTCTCAAAGTAGCTGAGGAGAGGTCAACTTGCAATTAGTCAGTGAAATGCGTCGTACGCGGTCCTGGCGTGATGTTGATGCACGTGGACGACCTGAATGAGGCTTGTCCACCACTGAACCCGTTTCTTTCTTCTTCTGTACAATCTTAAAAACAGCGCTCTGACTGCAGCCAACTTTCCTGGCTATCTGATGGCTTGAAAATCCTTCCTCGCTCATAAAGGACACACGAACATGCTCCTCCAACGTCAGGGTCCGAGTCATCTTCATGGTCAATCCAGAAAGCATATGAAATTCAAAAATTCCACGCGTTTTTATAGCTGCACTGTTGGCTAGATATCTGCATTGTGATTGGTTAGTGAAACCAGCCTGATTGGTCAGAAATAACGTGTGCATATTGGATAATCTCGATCCAGTTTTGACGCAGGATCCACAAAAATCGCAGTAGCTATCTCCCAGTGTCTGTAAAGTATTTAAATTGGAAGCAAGGAATGCAAAAAAGTCAACTCTAATAGCCAAATGTATCCCTTTTAACGTGGTAGAAAGATGAATATGCTGGCTAACGCAAAATTGTAAAAAAAAACAACATTAGAAAGTACGAAAAACGCAAAACTCACAAGTGATTCCAGACTTTTGCACACATCTGTAACTGCCAAAGGTGGTTTCAGCGTTTCACCTGAACCAGGAGATGGTTCTGCCCACCTTCTTTCCAAAACCCCATGCCTCCAGAGCAGAGGCCTCTCAACACACATTTTATTTATTTATTTAACATATTCTCCAGGACCAAGCAGGGAGTCAGTCCTCACATACGGCTGACATCGACATTGATGGAGCCCCTGTGGAGCATTTCCCCAGCTTTCTATGAAAGCCTTTGGGAATACACGCATGCGCGGTCCCCTTCCCGCCTAAAGGTGCCATCTTGCTCAGTCTCTCTTTTTCCATGGAGCCCATCGGACGTGTGTCCTAGTTCACCTGGAAAATAGTTAGATTTTTTCGTCAATTCCTTGCGATTTCTAAGCGGTTTTTTCTCCGGTTTGACGCCGGTTCCCCTTCTCGCCGGGTTCGGTACACCGGTATCGAGCCCGATCTTATTTTTTCGTTTTTTGCCCTTCGTGGCTGGCGTTCGCGCCCTTTTTTCCTTTTCCCTGGAAGGCCGGTCCTTTGACCTCACAGGGACTCTTTTTTCCCCGATGGCTTCCAGTGGTTTTAAGAAGTGTGATCGGTGTAAGAAACTAGTCTCTCACCGACACACACGACTGCTGCCTTCGGTGCCTCAGTCCTGATCATGATCCTAAGATCTGTGGACCGTGTGGAAGAATGTCCACTAAGGCACTTCGAAGTCGTCAGCACCAAAAGGAAAGGCTTTTCTCTGATTCGGCCTCCGGCCGGGCCCGGACCTCGTCTGAGGCCTCGACGTCTCGGGAGTCTGACCCCGAGCATCATCAGGGTTCCTCGGAGAGGGGGTCCCCTGAGCGGGAGCAAAAGAGGAAGAAGCGGCTCGCGAGGGCGGCATCGGAGGAGGTCCCTGGTTCCTTGAGGGCTAGGTCTCGGACCCCCGACCGCCGTCCCGGGCCCATGGAACAGGAGAAGCCGTCAAAAGTACCTCAGGTGGAGCCGGAGTCTGCTGGACACGTAAGTCCTGTTGTCCTCGAGGACTCTCCTCCCAGGGAGCCGACGTCGGGCCCGGCACTACCGGGGCCCAAGTCGGTACCTGCTGAGTCTTCTGAGCTGGGTCTCAGGCTGACAGCCTTGGCGTGCAGACTTTCTGCCTTCATGGATCAGCCTCGCTAGCGCATTTGCCCCGACCACCGGGACGTCGAAGTTGACCCCGGAGACCGAGCCGATACTCGAGACCATGAAGGCTCGAGGTCGTCCTCGGTCGCGGTCACCCTCGACCTCCCAGTCGGGGCCGAGGGTGTCGATGCCGGTGCCTTCGGCGTCGGGGCGGGTGCTGCCGGGCCTCGCGCGGTCGGAGCCCGACTCCTCTTCGGATGAGTCCGCCTGGGAGACGGAGGACGAGGAGTCCCCCGATACCTTCAAGACTCGGTGCATCCCGTCGGACTCACCGCAGTCTGAGCCCTGGAGTAGGTCCCCTCCAGAGGATACCTGGTTCTCGGAGTTCGTGTGGGATATGGCCACTGTTTTGGCGATCCCGGCGGATCCCGAGGA
This sequence comes from Ichthyophis bannanicus, assembly GCA_033557465.1. Lineage (NCBI taxonomy): Eukaryota > Metazoa > Chordata > Amphibia > Gymnophiona > Ichthyophiidae > Ichthyophis > Ichthyophis bannanicus. The sequence continues at coordinate 795,985,048 of CM066036.1, forward strand.
GGAGCCTCGAGCCGAAGAGCTCGAGGCCCTCCAGTATGACTCTCCTCCGAAGGAGGCCTTTACTGTGCCGGTTCCTCCGATGCTGGAATGGCTCCTCTTCCAGATGTGGGAGGCACCGGCCTCGGCGCCGGTTCTGAGCAAGCGAGTCGATTCAATTTATCGACTCCGTAAGAGCCCTGGGTTTCAAAAGGCGCAGCTACCGCACCATTCCATGGTGGTGGAATCGGCCATGCATCGTCTGAAAAGTCAGAAGATGCACTCCGCGGTGCCCCCTGGCAGGGAGGCCCGGAACCTGGATGCGTTCGGTAGAAAGTGCTTCCAGGGCTCGATGCTTGCTTGCCATGTCGAGTCTTACCAGCTGTACATGGGCATGTACTTGCGGGACCTGGCAAAGGAGCTTGCCGGGTTCTCTGCTGGTCTCTCCGGGGAACCTTTGCAAAGGTTCAAGTCCTTGTCTTCAGGGATCCGGGAATGCTCTAAGTTCATGTCCCGAGCAGCCTACAATGGCTTCGAGGCCTCGGCCCGTGTTGCGGCTGCCGGCATCGCGGCTCGACGCCAGGCATGGCTGCAGTCATTGGACCTCGAGCCATGGGTTCAGGACAAGTTGGTCGATGTCCCTTGCCGAGGTGAGATCCTTTTTGGCAAGCCCATGGCCGAGAAGGCTGCTGAGCTCGAGACCGAGCACCTCAAGAGGACAAGGCTGTCTCGAAAGATTTCTGCCCCTTCACACAAGAAGAAGGGCTCGGGTAAAAAGTCCTTTTACCCGAGGAAGGCGACTGCCTACAAACAGTTCCCACCTTACCAGGCCTCCCCCGCTCCCCCACAGGGTCAGCAGGTCAAGGGGCAGGGACATGGGCCCCGTAGGCAGAAGGCCCCCAAGCCTCTGACTCCTGCTCCCACTCAGAAGGGTGGGGGTTTTTGACTCCCAAGGCATAGCCTCTCCGTCTCTGCTGTCCCATCCCTGCACAGGAGGTCGCCTAGCCCTGTTTGCCCACCGGTGGCCACTCATTACAGGGGACAACTGAGTCTTAAGCATAGTCCACAAGGGCTACTTGCTTCATTTTCATCAGCTGCCTCCTCCCTGTTTTCCAGGGGAGCCTCCAAGGCCTCCTCTCCATACAGCCCTCCTCCTGCAGGAGCTCCAGGGTCTGTTACGAGACCAGGCGGTGGAGCCTGTGCCTCCCCACCTACAAGGTCACGGTTTCTACTCCAGGTACTTCCTAGTACCAAAGAGAACAGGGGATCTCAGGCCTATTCTCGAGCTCAGAAATCTCAACAAGTTCTTACAGAAGGAAAAGTTCAAGATGCTTACTCTTGGAACACTTCTGCCCTACTTCCAGCAGGGAGATTGGCTATGCTCTTTAGATCTAAAGGATGCGTACACTCACATCCTCATTCATCCAGACCACAGAAAGTACCTCAGGTTCATTGTGGGAGGAAACCATTATCAGTACAGAGTGCTGCCATTTGGCCTCACCTCCACCCCCAGGGTCTTTACCAAATGCCTGGCAGTGGTGGCGGCCTACTTGAGGAATCAGGGTATCTTTGTCTTCCCCTATCTGGACGACTGGCTCATCAGGGGTCAGACATGCCAGGAGGCCAGGCAAGCCACCCTCCGAACGATTTCTCTACTCCAACATCTGGGGTTTGTCATAAACTTTGCAAAGTTCACTTTGCTCCCCTCCCAAAACTTAGAGTTCATGGGACAAGACTAGACTCTCTGCAGGCAAAAGCTTTCTTGCCAGAGGACAGAGCCCAAAGACTGATGACTCTGGCAAACCAGTTTCTCTGCAGGTCACTGGTCTCCGCCAGGCTCTACCTGAGGCTTCTCGGCCACATGGCTTCGACAGTACATATGACTCCCAATGCCAGGCTTCATATGAGGCCTGCGCAATGGTGTCTCAGGAGTCAGTGGTCGCAGGCCACAGGGAGCCTCAGCGACAGAGTAAGGGTGTCCAGACCATTCCTGCACTCCCTACGTTGGTGGCTGCATCCCCCCAACTTACTGAAAGGGATGCCTTTTCAGCCACCTGGGTCCACAGTGGTACTGACCACCGATGCCTCCCTACAGTGCTGGGGTGCACACTGTCTGGGCAAGTGCACCCAGGGCCTGTGGTCTCCAGCAGCAGATCAATCTACTGGAACTTCGGGCTATTCGCTTAGCCCTCAAGACTTTCTCTCAAACCCTGGCTCACCAGTCTGTTGTAGTGCAAATGGACAATCAGGTAGCCATGTTTTATGTGAACAAACAGGGAGGCACTGGGTCCAGGCTCCTTTGTCAGGAGGCGCAGGACCTTTGCTTGTTTGCGCTCAGGCACAACATGTTGCTCAAGGCAGTTTATCTCCCTGGCCAGGAAAATTACCTAGCAGACAGGTTGAGCAGGATTCTGCAGCCCCACGAGTGGCAGCTCCATCCCTTGGTAGTTCAGAAGATCTTCCTGAGATGGGGACTTCCATCCATAGATCTCTTTGCCAGTCCCCTGAACAGACAGCTGCCCAGGTTCTGCTCCTGGAAACCACATCCTCTGAGACTAGCAGCAGATGCTTTTCTGATTTCCTGGTCCCAAGGCCTCCTATGTGTGTTTCCTCCCACGCCTCTGGTGGCCCGAACCTTGTTCAAGATTCTAAAGGACCAGGCCTCGGTCCTTCTGGTAGCCCCCAGGTGGCCGAGACAACCTTGGTTCCCACTCTGCTTCAGCTAGCAGTGGACACTCCACTACCTCTAGGGTTGCAGCCCGACCTTCTTTCTCAAGACCAGGGGTCTCTTCTGCACCCAAATCTCAAATCTCTCAATTTGATGGCCTGGAAGCTGCAAGGATAGATTTGGCTCCTTGGGGCCTACCTCCAGAAGTTGAAGAGGTCGTCCTGGCCTCTAGGAAGCAGTCCACTAGGAAAACCTATGCCCTGAAGCGGAAGAGGTTTTCGGTGTGGTGTCAGCTGCGTACAGAGGATCCTTTCTCCTGTGCTGTACCAGTGGTGCTTCAGTACCTGCTGCACTTATCCAATCAGGTCCTTAAGTCCAATTCTGTTCGGGTCCACCTCTCAGCTCTAGCAGCTCACCACTCACTGGTGGAAGGACACTCTCTATCGGTTCACCCCTTGGTGTCCCGGTTTCTCAGAGGTTTGCTCTTGCTCAAGCCTCCTGTCCGTCCTCCAGCTCCTGAGTGGGAGTTGAATGTGGTCTTGCAGCAACTGACTCGCCCACCTTTTGAGCCGATGGCTACTTGTCCTCTCTGCTTCCTTTCCTGGAAGACACTCTTCCTAGTAGCCTTAACCTCGGCCAGACGGGTGAGTGAGCTTCAGGCCCTGGTCTGTGACAGGCCTTACACCCGCTTCTATAGGAACAGGGTAGTCCTTAGGACTCATCCAAAGTTCCTCCCTAAAGTTGTCTCCTCTTTTCACCTCAATCAGGGGGTGGTTCTTCCAACATTCTTCCCTAGGCCTCATGCAAGCCAGGCTGAAGCGGTCCTGCATACCCTGGACTGTAGGAGTGCCTTATCCTTCTACCTTGACCGTACGCAAGGACATAGAAGGGCTACTCAGCTCTTCATCTCTTTTGACCCTAATAATTTGGGGTTAGCTGTGTCCAAGCATACCTTGTCCATATGGGTGGCTGACTGTATCACCTGGGCTCACAGGGCGGCTGACCTTCCCCTGCAGGGTCAGGTCACGGCCCATCGTGTCAGGGCAATGGCTGCCTCAGTAGCTCATCTCCGCTCTGTACTGTTGGCAGACATCTGCAGGGCTGCAACTTGGTCCTCAAGCCAGACTTTTGCAGCTCATTACTGCCTGGAGAGGGAGTCCCGTAGCGACAGTGCTTTTGGCCAGGCAGTACTCCGGAATCTCTTTGAGGTTTAGGCAACTCCAGCCCTCCATTGGGCTACCGGTGGAGGTTCTTTCAGTGAAAAGTCTTTCTTTGATGCTGGGACTAGAGGGAGTTCTCTTGTTCAGCCTGGGTTCCTTGTTAGCCCAGAGCTAGGGAGTCACCCATATGTGAGGACTGACTTCCTGCTTGGTCCTGGAGAAAGAGTAGTTACTCACCTGTAACAGGTGTTCTCCAGGAGCAGCAGGAATCAGTCCTCACAACCCTCCCTCCTCTCCTGGGAGTTGCAGTTGTACATAGTTTATTTGTTACTTTTTGTGTGCTGTTTTTTAGCTATGTCATTTGACTGAGCAAGATGGCACCTTTAGGCGGGAAGGGGACCGCGCATGCGTGCAGTATTCCCAAAGGCTTTCATAGAAAGCTGGGGAAATGCTCCGCAGGGGCTCCATCGACGTCGATGTCACCCATATGTGAGGACTGATTCCTGCTGCTCCTGGAGAACACCTGTTACAGGTGAGTAACTACTCTTACCGCGCTGTTAGTCATCAGTGCGGTTTACATTGAAACAATATAACACTTGGTCAGTTAAATTTGACCATCGTTTACATAGAACAGGGATTTAACTTGGGGGTAAAACTTGGGGAAACTATTTACATTTCTAGTACATTACATACTGGAGCTAAATTCACTGTAGGTTTTTTGCAGTCATATAGTAGAGGTTTGGGATTGGACTGTAAACACACCCTGGCTTTCTATATCCAGAGGATACAGGCTCATCGACAGTCGACACGGCTCTTTGTGTTTTTTGATCCCAAATGCATGGGAATAGCTGTTTCTAAATGTACACTCTCCCGGTGGGTGGTCAATTGCATCACATTCGCCTACCAACAGGCGGAACTCTCACTGGAGCGTCATGTGACAGCCCACAACGTGCGGGCCATGGCAGCCTCTGTAGCCAGCCTGTAGTTAGTGCCCTTGGTGGACATCTGCCGCGCACTACCTAGTCCTCTGTGCATGCCTTCATGGTGCACTACTATCTAGATGAGTCCTCCCCCAGTGACAGTGCCTTTGGGAAGGCGGTACTCCACCACCTCTTCAGGAAATAATGCAATTCCTTACTTCCAGCCCTCTGTGTCCAGGCTACCAGAGTAGGGATTGTTGTCACAATGTTAGACTTCCAGTCAGTCAGTGCCCCCTGCTGTCCTTTACAGTCTGCATTATTGGGTCGCTTGTGGCTTTTAGAGGTTTTTTCGGTAGCCTGTAGCTAGGGAATCCTATATGTGAGGACTGACTTCCTGCTTGTTCCTAGAGAAAGCGTAGTTACTCACCTGTAACAGATGATCTCCAGGGACAGCAGGAATCGGTCCTCACAACCCTCCCTCCTCCCCTTGGAGTTGTTTTTCATTTTTAGGTTTTGCCGTCTTACGTATGCTATGTTCTTATACTGAGGCAAGATGGCAGCTTTGAGAGGGAAGGTGACCGTGCATGTGTGGTGTATCTCCTAAAAGCTTTCTTTGAAAGCTGGGGAGTGGAACCATGTGGGCTCTATCGGCACCAACATCACCCATATGTGAGAACTGATTCCTGCTGTCCCTGGAGAATACCTGTTACAGGTGAGTAACTATGCTTTCCATGAAATTAATGTTTAACAGTGATTCTTCACTATAATACTGTTGCCCCTAACTTAATAATATGAGGAACAAGTTACTGTCCCCCTTCGACTGAGGGTTCATCATGAGGCCTGTAAGGTTTCCTGTGCGTTAGTTCCGCAGACCCAGCCTGGCTCCCTGCTCCTCACTTTGTCTTTCCATTGCAGGAGGAGCTGAATGCTGATCATGCCTCTTACATCCGCCACCACCCCGAAATGAGGCTCCTGCTTTCTGATTTCCTGCAGTTCCTGCTCCTGCGTAAGCCAGAAGACATCATCACTTTTGCTGCAGAGTTTTTTGCTCCCTTTTCGGCAGCGAGACCACGGAGGGACACGTTCCGGTCATCCAATAAGTCTAGTCCCTTCCGGAATGCCTCTTAAAAAAAGAAATATGATGGCACTTTTTTCCCAGGCGCTAAGAACGGAGGACAGATTTTGCATCAGAGACGCTGGGTGCTGTGCAGTTTGATGGGAAGTTCCATTTTGCACCGGACATTTAGGTCAGAAAAGGGATGTCTGAGTTAGGAGGTTCAAAATTTCTTGGGTAGTTAACAAAAGGTTCACTGGACACACAGCTTCTGTAGAATATGTATAAGGATGAGTTGGAGTAAACATGTACTTGCCGCAACATACAGTGGGATGAGCAATTTATCAAAAAAAATAGGGGAAAAAAAGCAGCTTCATTCTGGGTATTTGAGGTATAAGTAACAAGAAAAGCCAAGCAAGGTGCTGAAGTCCACCGTTGAAATGTTTGGTTTTTCTGAGATGGTTTTGAGATTGCAGACCTGCTATTAGTAATCTGTGAACTATCATTAAAATCATCTCTAATACCTGAAGATTGGAGGATCTCCAATGTAACACCAATTTTTAAAAAGGGTTCCAGGGGTGATCTGGGAAACTACAGACCAGTGAGCCTCACATCAGTACCGGGAAAAATGGTAGAAACCATCATAAAGCATAAAATTACTCAGCATGTAGATAGTCATGGCCTAATGGGAGACAGCCAACATGGCTTTAGACAAGGAAGATCTTGTCTTACTAATCTGTTATGTTTTTTTGAAAGTGTGAATAGACAGGTGGACAAAGGTGAGTCGGTTGATATAGTGTATCTAGACTTTCAGAAAGCCTTTGACAAAGTCCCTCATCAGAGACTTTTGGCAAAACTAGAGTCATGAGATAGGAGGCAGTGTACTACTGTGGATCAGGAACCTGGTTAAAAGATAGAAAGCAGAGGGTTGGGCTAAATGGCCAATTTTCCCAATGGAGAAAGGTGAATAGTGGTGTACCCCAGGGATCTGTGCTGGGTCCGCTGCTTTTTGACATTTTCATAAATGACCTAGAAAGTGGAATAACGAGTGAGGTTATCAAATTTGCAGATGACACAAAACTATTTAAAGTTGTTAAAACCCAAGAGGATTGTGGAAAATTGCAAGAGGATCTTGATAAATTGGAAGACTGGGCATCAAAATGGCAGATGAAATTTAATGTGGACAAGTGCAAGGTTATGCACCTAAGGAAGAACAACCCAAACTATGGTTACACAATGCAAGGTTCCACATTAGGAACCACCACCCAGGAAAAAGATTTAGGCGTCATTGTGGATACCATGTTAAAACCCTCGGCCCAGTGTGCAGCGGCGGCCAAGAGAGCAAATAGAATGCTAGGTATGATAAGGAAAGGAATGGAAAATAAAACAAAAGATATTATAATGCCTCTATATCCTTCCATGGTGAGACCACACCTTGAATATTGTGTGTAATTCTGGTCGCCATATCTTAAAAAGGATATAGCGATTTTAGAAAAGGTTCAGAGAAGAGCCACCAAAATGGTAAAGAGGATGGAAGGATACTCCTATGAAGAAAGGCTATAAAGGTTAGGGCTCTTTAACCTGGAAAAGAGACGGCTGAGGGTATATATGATAGAAGTCTATAAATTAATGAACGGAGTGGAACAGGTAAACATAGATCGATTGTTTACCTTATCAGAATATAGAAAGACTAGGGGACATGCAATGAAGCTACAGGGTAAACTATTTAAGACTAATAAAAGAAAATATTTTTTCACTCAACGTGTAATCAAACTCTGGAATTTGTTACCAGAGGATGTAGTAAAGGCTGTTAGTGTAGCTGGGTTTAAAAAAGGTTTGGACAAGTTCCTGGAGGAAAGGTCCATAAACCATTATTAAGAAGGGACCCAGGATATCAATGTTTGAACCAATACAAGCATTGTGCAACCTGTGTCCCTTGGGGAAACTGCTAGGTACATATGACCTAGATTGGCCACGGTTGGAAATAGAATACTGGGCTTGATGGACCTTGGTCTGACCCAGTATGGCATATCTTATGTTCTTATGTATGTGGCCTTGAAAAAGGCTGTTTTTTGTGTCAGTGATGGCTCAGTATTTGATGGGCCACCTTTTGTTCTTGATCACCTAACTGCACCTTGTTGGCATTGAATGAACCAGTCTGACAAGGTGAACGTTGGTGACAACGCAGTTCCAAGCTGCAATGAGTGACTCAATCAGCTCACGCTTTGATGTTGGATGCCTCTTGGATATTTCCAAGGCCACCTTGTGCCACAGGTTCTCAAATGGATTCAGATCTGGAAACTGGGCAGGCCAGTCCATTGGAAGGAGGACAACCAGTGGGACACTGTGATACCTGGGTACAAACTATATCGAAATGATAGAGCTGATCAAATTGGTGGAGGGGTTGCGCTCTATGTTAGAGAGGGCATTGAGTCAGAAAGGATTAAAGTTTTGCAAGAAACAAAATTTGCTGTAGAATCTCTATGGATTGAAATTCCATGTAAAAAGGGGAAGGCGATGGCAGTGGGGGTGTACTATCGTCCGCCTGGCCAGAATGAACAAATGGATGATGAAATGCTCAAAGAAATCAAGGAAGCTAGCAAAAGTTACAGTGCAGTAATAATAATGGGTGATTTCAATTACCCCGGCATCGACTGGGTCAGTGTCACAACAGGACATGCTAGGGAGATAAAGTTCCTAGATGAAATAAATGACTGCTTCTTGGAGCAGCTGGTTCATGAACCGACCAGAGGGGAAGCAATATTAGACCTAGTCCTTAGTGGAACACCAGATGTAGTGCAAGAGATAAGGGTGTTGGGGCCACTTGGCAATGATCGCCTTTGATTTAATTAGTGGAGGAGGGATAGTAAGGAAATCCACAGTACTACTCTTTAACTTTCGAAAGGGAGACTATGATAGAATGAGGAAAACAGTTAAGAAAAAACTAAAAGGAGCAGTTGCAAAGGTTAAAGACGTACATCAAGCTTGGGTGTTGTTGAAAAATACTATCTTGGAAGCCCAGACCAGCTGTATTCCACGCTTTAAGAAAAGTGGAAGGAAGTCCAAAAAATTGCCAGCATGGTTTAAAGCTGAGGTCAGAGAGGCTGTTGTTGCCAAAAAAGCATCTTTCAAGAAATGGAAAAAAGAGCCAAATGATGAAACCTGGAAACAGCACAAGCACTGGCAAGTCAAATGCAAGGCATTGATAAGGCAGGCAAAGAGAGAATTTGAGAAGAAGCTTGCTGCGGAAGCAAAAACGCGAAATAAAGACCTTTTCAAGTACATTCGTAGCAAAAAACCCGTGAGAGAGTCAGTTGGTCCATTAGATGATAAAGGGGTTAAAGGAGCACTAAGAGGCGACAAGGCGATAGCGGAGAGACTGAATGAATTCTTTGCTTCGGTCTTTACTGAGGAAGATGTAGGGATGTTACCCACGACTGAAGTGGTATTTAAAGGTGTGGAAGAATTGAAGGAAATATCGATACATCGGGAAGATGTCCTACAACTATTAGATAAACTGAAGAGTAGCAAATCACCTGGGCCGGATGGTATACATCCAAGGGTGTTGAAAGAACTGAAATTTGAGATTGCAGACCTGCTATCAGTAATCTGTGAACTATCATTAAAATCATCTCTAATACCTGAGGATTGGAGGATCGCCAATGTAACACCAATTTTTAAAAAGGGTTCGAGGGGTGATCCGGGAAACTACAGACCGGTGAGCCTGACATCAGTACCGGGAAAAATGGTAGAAACCATCATAAAGAATAAAATTACTCAGCATATAGATAGTCATGACCTAATGGGAGACAGCCAACATGGCTTTAGACAAGGAAGATCTTGTCTTACTAATCTGTTATGTTTTTTTGAAGGAGTGAATAAACAGGTGGACAAAGGTGAGTCGGTTGATATTGTGTATCTGGACTTTCAGAAAGCCTTTGACAAGGTCCCTCATGAGAGACTTTTGGCAAAACTAAAGAGTCATGGGATAGGAGGCAGTGTACTACTGTGGATCAGTAACTGGTTAAAAGATAGAAAGCAGAGGGTAGGGCTAAATGGCCAATTTTCCCAATGGAGAAAGGTGAATAGTGGTGTACCCCAGGGATCTGTGCTGGGTCCGCTGCTTTTTGACATATTCATAAATGACCTGGAAAGTGGAATAACGAGTGAGGTTATCAAATTTGCTGATGACACAAAACTATTTAAAGTTGTTAAAACCCAGGAGGATTGTGGAAAATTGCAAGAGGATCTTGATAAATTGGAAGACTGGGCATCAAAATGGCAGATGAAATTTAATGTGGAGAAGTGCAAGGTTATGCACCTAGGGAAGAACAACCCAAACTATGGTTACACGATGCAAGGTTCCACATTAGGAACCACCACCCAAGAAAAAGATTTAGGCGTCCTTGTGGATACCATGTTAAAACCCTCGGCCCAGTGTGCAGCGGCGGCCAAGAGAGCAAATAGAATGCTAGGTATGATAAGGAAAGGAATGGAAAATAAAACAAAAGATATTATAATGCCTCTATATCGTTCCATGGTGAGACCGCACCTTGAATATTGTGTGCAATTCTGGTCGCCATATCTTAAAAAGGATATAGCAATTTTAGAAAAGGTTCAGAGAAGAGCCACCAAAATGGTAAAGGGGATGGAAGGCTACTCCTATGAAGAAAGGCTAAAAAGGTTGGGGCTCTTTAACCTGGAAAAGAGACGGCTGAGGGGAGATATGATAGAAGTCTATAAATTAATGAACGGAGTGGAACGGGTAAACGTAGATCGATTGTTTACCTTATCAGAATATAGAAAGACTAGGGGACATGCAATGAAGCTACAGGGTAAACTATTTAAGACTAATAAAAGAAAATATTTTTTCACTCAACGTGTAATCAAACTCTGGAATTTGTTACCGGAGGATGTAGTAAAGGCTGTTAGTGTAGCTGGGTTTAAAAAAGGTTTGGACAAGTTCCTGGAGGAAAGGTCCATAAACCATTATTAAGAAGGGACCCAGGATATCAATGCTTGAACCAATACAAGCATTGTGGAACCTGTGTCCCTTGGGGAAACTGCTAGGTACGTATGACCTAGATTGGCCACTGTTGGAAACAGAATACTGGGCTTGATGGACCTTGGTCTGACCCAGTATGGCATATCTTATGTTCTTATTGACTTGATGTTCCACTGCTTCCAGCTGATCACCTGTCTGCAGCGATGGCAGGGTGCATTGTCATCTTGGAACTGGTCAGGAAACAGCTGGTGTGCTGATGGCACCATGCACTTTTGCAGTATGGCGATGTACTTGGCCCCATTGACCATTCCATAGATGATGTGAAGATCTTTAATGCCACTGGCAACCATGCAGCCCCAGACCATGACCTTCAAAGGATGCTTCACAGTGAGGTTGACACACTCAGGCTTGAATTCCTCTCCAGGAAATCTCCTCACATAGGTGTGGACCTGGTTACCAAACAGGCAGAAGGTGCTTTCATCACTGAATAGCACCTTTTCCCACATTTCAGTCAACCAAGTTGAGTACTTTCTCACCCACACGATTTGGTTGCGCCTTTGTATGTCAGTCATCAGTGCCTTATTGCGTGCTTTGCAGCCCCAGAGACCAAACAGCGACGAACTGTTGATGAGCTGACACTGACCTCACTCTTGTCTGACCACTCTCGAAGTAGCTGAGGAGAGGTCAACTTGTGATTAGTCAGTGAAATGCATCGTAGTGCGTGGTCCTGGCGTGATGATGATGCACATGGACGACCTGAATGAGGCTTGTCTACCACTGAACCCGTTTCTTTCTTCTTCTGTACAATCTTAAGAACAGCGCTCTGACTGCAGCCAACTCTCCTGGCTGACGACTTGAAAATCCTTCCTCACTCATAAAGGACACACGAACATGCTCCTCCAACGTCAGGGTCCGAGTCATCTTCATGGTCGATCCAGAAAGCGTATGAAATTCAAAAATTCTGCATGTTTTTATAGCTGCACTGTTGGCTAGATATGTGCATTGTGACTGGTTAGTGAAACCAGCCTCCTGATTGGTCAGAAATAACATGTGCATATTGGATAATCTCAATCCAGTTTTGACGCAGGATCCACAAAAATCACAGTAGCTATCTCCCAGTGTCTGTAAAGTATTTAAATTAGAAGCAAGGAATGCAAAAAAGTCAACTCTAATAGCCAAATGTATCCCTTTTAACGTGGTAGAAAGATGAATATGCTGGGCTAACACAAAATTTAAAAAATGTTAGAAAGTATGAAAAAACGCAAAACTCACAAGTGATTGCAGACTTTTGCACACCACTGTATAAAGCATATTCCGGTCAGGCCCATGTACATCCCCAGCAGTTCACCCAGACATCCATGTTATACCTGCTGAAATGTGCAATAAGGACAGGGCAGAAAAAAACCCTGCTCCCAACTCCAATGTGTCCCATAGTGATGAATGGTTTGGCTCGGGGCAGTTTCTCCCAATGGGTTAGTTTTGCACATACCGTGGCAGGCTTGAACCTCACTTCTAAGCCAGGGCATGGGGAGTATGATCTCAGTCTCTCAAATTCACTGCTAAGGCATCATACCAAAGAGAGACTCCTGCTAGTGCTGGGTAGTTTCTCAAGATGTACTTGGAAATTCTTCTTTATCAAGCCTGTGGTACCCAACACAATGGGAAATATTTCTATATCTTTCTGCCATATTTTCTTGGTCTCTGACTGCATTTCCTGGTACTTCAGGATTTTCTGCCTCTCCACACAATTTACAGAGTAGTCGCTTGGAACTGACACCTATTACACAGGTACACTAAAAAAATTTTTTTTTAAACTGCCTCTAATATTTCGATTGATTTTTACGTTTTTTGGTGCGCTGAATCCAAATCTGGTAACCAATTTGCTCCATCACGTACAGATTTTTTGCTACATTGGGTTAGCAGTTTGAGGTGAACGTTTCAGATTGAGTGTGATCGAGATAAAAGTTTCTTGGATGAATTCTTTATACTAATTGTTTAGTAGTTATTCAAATAAGAATAAAGAAAATTGTAGCAAGGCAGCACATAAGAATAGAGTAATGTCAACAAAACACACTGTGATTGTAGCAAAATTGTCTGCACTTAAAACAGCCACATACATGTGCACAAACATTGAGCATATAAGAGCGAGGTTAGACACAAAGCAAAGCAAAGAAATGTGCAAAAAATGTTGTACAGGTATGTATGTAAGAATAGAAAACGCAAACCGCACCATTGCAATACATGAAGACAAACACCCGATGGTGTGAAAATAAAATTCTAATAAATGAGATCCGACACTGTGGTAATAACTAGCAAATTTTTATTTCAAATTTTAGTAAAAACACGATATTTGTCAACACAGTTTAGATTTTAAAGTCATTCTTGGGTCAATCAATCTCCTGGTGGGCCCGTTTCTTCTTCCCCCGAATGCTTCTCTTGGTGCGCTGCTTGGCGTATTTTTCATCTGGGGTTTCCCGCAGCAGCAACCAGCAGAAATCAGCCATCATAGTGGTGTTCCATCTTCCTTGGTACCTTCTCTCTGCGTCCTTGATGTCCTGGTGAAACCTTTCACCTTGTTCTTCACTGTACGCCCCCAAGTTTTCGGGAAAGTAGTTCACATGGGAGTGCAAGAAATGGACTTTCAGGCTCATGTTACAGCCTTGTTCTTTGAAGGCATTGAGCATCCTGGCAACAATATCCTTATAGTTCTCATCCCGCCTGTTCCCCAAGAATTTGAGAACAACATCCTTGAAGGAATCCCAGGCTTCTTTTTCCTTCTCAGACATCGTTTCAGCGAATGCTCCATCTGAAATGAGTTTCCTTATATCAGGGCCAACAAACACTCCTTCCTTTAGCTTTGCTTCAGAAAGTCGGGGGAACTTTGAGCAAAGGTACCGAAAGCACTCACCATCTTTTGGAAGGGACTTGATGAATTGCTTAATGAGACCCAACTTAATGTGGAGAGGTGGTAATAGAATTTTATCACGAGGTACCAAGCTCTCATGAAGAACATTTTTCTCACCGGGTCTCAAATACTCCCGAATTGGCCAGTCTTTTTTCCCCCAGTGTAGGTCGCGGGCCCGGCTATCCCACAAGCAAAGGAAGCAGGGGTATTTGGTGAAACCGGATTGCTGCCCTAATAGCATGGATAGAATTTTAAAGTCTCCACAAATCATCCACTTATGCTCATCATAACGAATCTTCTGAAGAATCAGGGCCAAATTCTTGTATTTTTCTTGGAGAATAACAGAGTGAGCAATAGGAACTGAAGCGAATGTGTTGCCATTATGAAGAAGAACACCTTTTATGCTGTCTTTTGATGAATCAATGAACAGCCGCCATTCAGCAGGATCATACTTGAGTTTAAACTTTTCCATCACTCCGTATATATCATTGCAAAATACCAAATCTTCCTCTTTGCTGAAATACTTCAAAAATTGTGTCTCGCAGTTGCGGTACCAATAAAAAGTTGTTCCTGGTGACAATAGATTTTTCTGTTTAAGCCGAGAACCTAGCAGTTGGGCAGCATCTTTTGGGAGTCCTAAATCCCGGACTAAATCATTCAATTCAGCTTGAGAGAAAAGTTCAGGTTTCGGATCTGGTTCAGTTTCAAACTCGGAAGTACAGTCAAACCTCGGTTTTCATGATTAATCCGTTCAAAAAAGTCTGACTATAACCGAAACGGACTAAAACCGAAGCAAGATTTCCCATAAGAAATAATGTAAATTCAATTAATCCGTTCCAGACACCCAAAAATATTGACAAAAAATACATTTTATAGAGAATAACTATCTTTTTACATACAGAAAACAATGAGAAATACATATAAATGACTAATGAAATGGATAAATGAGCATGTAACATCACTTTTACCTTTATTGAAGACTTTTGTTGGCATATGGGACGCACTCCAGCCAGCTCCAGCTGCTCTCCCCTCTGGGGATCGAGCAATCACCACCAGCAGCGGAGGTGGGAACAGCCATCTTGGCCGTCTGCACAATCGGGGCTCCAGCCTGCCTTTTAACTTAGCAGCCATCACACCCAGTTACCAAGCTCACAGTGTCAGGAGAGGTAGTGCCAATGTCAGCAAAAGTAAGGGCACCAGAAAGAGGACAGTGCCCGAAGTCACACCAGCCTGTAGGGCAGCCACTCCTACACAGTGTCGGGAGAGGTGGAGAGGCAGTGTCAGCCAAGCAGCAGGCAGTTGAGAAACAGTGGGACAGAGAGTCTTAGGCTGCCTCCGGCCCCCCTAAGGTAGCAGCCTGACACAGGTGAGAGTCAGAGAACAGCGTGGGGCTGTGCCAGCAGGAGCCTGCAGCTGCAGACTGCAAGGTTTCAAGGAGAGGCCGCGTGTGCAGGCCTGCAGGACACCCAGAATCCAATCGGGAGGGCAGGGGCCCCGGCGGGAGACTGGGCCGCCAAGGAGAAGCAGATTCGGTCACCAGCTCCTGTCCCGGTTCAAGGGATGTGCAGGGGAAGAGGCAGCAGGCAGACGTCAATCGGGGGAGAGTCCGGGGCAGGAAGCAGTTTCGGGCAGGCCACGCTGGAGCGTTGAACTCCTCGGCTCCCCAGAGGTCCCGCAGAATCGCTGGCTCAAGCTCCGTGGGAGATCGCTGGCTCACGCTAATCCATGGCAGGTACGGGGGGGGGGGGGGTAAAATGCTGTACGAAAACCGAGACAACGTACGAAAACCGAAACAAAATCTTGATGAAAAAAGTCAACGAAAACCGAATCGTACGAAAACCAGGGCATACGAAAACCGAGGTTTGACTGTACTGGACTCATCGGGAAAAGCCATCTGATGAGTCTCGTCATGATCAGAACCGTCCACACAAATATGATCCAAAGATTTTGGTGGTTCAGGCACAGGTACTTCGTTGCTATGAGGCATAGGCCTAATTGCTGAGGGAAGGTTGGGGTAACTTATTACGTTCTTATTTTTTAAGTTGTATCTCTTCACAATGCAAGAGCAAAAATAGCAGTCACTGCTGTGGTCTCTTTGTTCACGCCACATCATAGGTATTCCGAAACGAAATGCTTGTTTTTTACCTTTCATCCATAAGCGTAGATCTTCCTCACATGTCTTGCACACTTTGTGAGGAGCCCACGGTTTGTCTTGATCGCCTAACTTCAAACCGAAATAGGCGAAATATACTTTTTTAATAAATGCAGAAATGTTCCTCTGCCGCTTTTTCACGGTATATTCCCCACAAATAAAACAAAAACTGTCCGGAGAGTTGACGCAACCTCTGGCTTTGTGAGCCATCACAAATACACAGCACTGCAAACTACAACTGTAGTGAACCACTTCGGAATAAAGCTGGATTACGACTGAGCAAACAAAAGGTAATAATGAACTTGCAAGAAACTGAAATTTGACAGGAACGTTCATGTTGCAACCACCGTGTTTGAGCGAGCGAATGAGGCGAGGCGAACAGGAAAGAACATGCGCCAGCGCGAGTACTGGATTTAGCCCCCCGCCTCCCAATTGTCCTGTTAATGTATAAAATGAATACAAAACACTCTAAAATATCATGAGGGAGTGTTTCTAGTTAGTTAACCATTACAACCTCTATTTTGGGCCAAGAAAATAAACTGCAGTCGGCTAAAAAGAAATTATGTGAACATTCCTTATATGGGTAAGAAATCTAATTTTGCAAGAAAACGTGACGTGATGGAACATTTTGGCTATCTTTCCTGGATTCAGCACCCCAAAATCTATAGGAATCAGTTGCAAAACTGGAGGCAGTTTTTTGGTAGTGTACCTGTGTTATCAATGCCGTTCTGGTGTTTTTCTCCTTAACCACTATATCTGGCTTCCTCACATCCAGCTTTTAATCGGCCAGAATGGGAATATTCCAGGTGATCATAATCTCCTCATTCTCTGTAATTCTCTTTGGGTCATGATCCCAGTACTTTTTGGGCACAGTGATGTTATGCACCTCATCCATTGGAAACTCTATAAATGCTACAACTTTATTATGCATTTTTGTATAGAAAATTTTCACCATCAGAACTTCACAGCCAGCTATGAGGTGAGTCCAGGTCTTTCTTACAGAATCAACATATGTCTGTATTACCAGTTTTTTTCAATGCTCACTGTAAACCATCTCTTCTATAAGCTACTGTCCTGGGCTGCAACTATCAAGCTCTCAGCCTTTGGTTTCAGTTCACCCCTCCTTAATCATTCATGTGTCTGTTCCTGACTGACAAAGAGTTCCTGGAGTAACACTCTATATTTCCCACTGTATTTGTGCATCTACCACTGTTCTTTCCTTTGTTGTTGATCTAAATTCCTTGAAGTTTTTTCTCTTGTTTGTTTTATTTATTTATTTATTTATTTATTTATTTAACATGTTTTGTATCCCGCCTTTTCCTTCAATCAAAGCGGTTAATACAGCACAAAGTTAAACAAAGGTGAGGGAAACATACATTGCATTATCATTACATCACAACAAAACACTAGGAGTACAAACAGGGAACACAGTACATAACTTACATTACATTACCTTACATTAACTACAAACAGCATATCGCTGAACAGAATGAGCATATAGCAGCAGATAGTGGGTCCCGCACGGTCCACCGCCTAAGGGCCACGCCAAAGGGCCCTCTTGCGAGGCCCTCAGGCGCGGGCCCGCAAGGCACGGGCGCGCCATTGCTGAAGGGATTTTAAATGATTTGAAAAGTGCTCAGATTGGCTGCAGTTTTCTCTCACACACAGTTCCCAACTAAGTAGGCACAGCTGATTCTCACTCACTGCTCACAGGATCGTTGGAGCCTTTGCTGAAGGGATTCTAAATGATTTGAAAAGTGCTCAGATTGGCTGCAGTTTTCTCTCACACACAGTTCCCAACTAAGTAGGCACAGCTGATTCTCACTCACTGCTCACAGGATCGTTGGAGCCTTTGCTGAAGGGATTCTAAATGATTTGAAAAGTGCTCAGATTGGCTGCAGTTTTCTCTCACACACAGTTCCCAACTAAGTAGGCACAGCTGATTCTCACTCACTGCTCACAGGATCGTTGGAGCCTTTGCTGAAGGGATTCTAAATGATTTGAAAAGTGCTCAGATTGGCTGCAGTTTTCTCTCACACACAGTTCCCAACTAAGTAGGCACAGCTGATTCTCACTCACTGCTCACAGGATCGTTGGAGCCTTTGCAAATTCTATTACTTCCTTCCCTGTGCATGCTTGTGGATTTTCACTCATTCCTTCTAATCGTCAGAACAGTTGTCCAAGTTTGATGATGGAGACAGATTCTGGATATTTACTCAAGTATTTCAGTACTTTTTGCATATGTGGATCAGAGGATGCAGTTAAGCAGGCCTGGAGGCCTATGACAGTAGCTCTGTAATCAATCTCTATAAGTCCTAGCCCTCCTTCAGCTCTAGGGATGTACAGTCTTGGCATACATTGATTCTTGTAAATCACTTCATGGGCATGGAGGAGTTTGTGTTCGCACATCCAGTTTTTCAAGATCTTTAAGAGGAAAGTCCACAACCCCAAAGCTATATGAAAGTACAGGAATTGCCAGCTGATCGATGGCTTGTATCCTAGTCTGCAATGTTAAAGCACGTTTCAATAATGATTTTAATCTCCTATACTATTCTTTACTTGTGTTTTCTCTCAGTAATTCCTGCTTCAATGTTGTTCCTTCTTCTACTCCAAGATATATATACACCTTCCTGTTCAAGGTCCTTGATGTTACAGCCTTCAGCCAGGGAGATGTTTTCTGTTTTGCTGAATTTTCCTCTAAAGGTTGCCTTAGCACATTTGTTAAGGTCAAAGGTCAGAAAAGCTTTTCACCACACACAGTTGCTCTGCTAATTGTCAGTCGCTGGAACTATAGAGTTTCAAATCATCTACAAATAATAAATGTTATTTATGGGTTGTTAACTTCTTTAGGATTCATGCTAAATCCATATCCCAAAGAGGTGATGAGAGTACTCATTGGATTAAGTGCTATACCAAAACAGAAGGCTATGAGAATCTGTATTGATCTGGTGTGTCTGCTGTCCGGGAGAGCACAGGCTGCTATGATAAGGAATAGAATGCACAGCTGGGGGGCAATTTTAGGGCACAGTAACATTAAGAACACCCAGAAAGTAATGTAAGGTACAGCAATAGTCTTTAATCTGGCATGTGCTGCAAGGCCACGCCACCCCACCCCCCACCCCCACCCCCACTTAGAAAAATGGGAACAAAGCTACAGGGATGGTATGTGTAGGGCTGAGAAATGTGGATCTCATGTGTAATCCTAAGACCATACATTCATGAAGCAGCAGTAGTTGTGTATAGGTGAAGGGCATGGTCATGGCAGAGGTATGTTATCTGTGCCTGCAAGCAAGAATGTGCACGTGTGTATGTGTATTGGATGCAGGAGAGGCCCTGGTATGCTGATCTGCACGTCTAGGGGAGGAGGGGGGGGGGGCAATGTATGCCTGGCCATTTCCAGGTGCCAGTGTGCATGGGCAGTAGATTCTGACAAGCTACTCTACAGCAATATAGCAGAGCATATCCCCGACAACCATGGGGGAGCCTCAGAGGGAGGACATGCTGCAGTGCACATAGCACTAATACACATCTAATTGCACCATCAGAGGTCTCTAGCATTGCGCACCTCTAGAAGGTCAGGTGCTGGTATACATGGGCCTGTATTGCTCATGTTCTCATCCCTATGGGTTCCTGTTCTTGGCAGGGCTACGTGTAGACATGTAGCTGTAGAGATAAATTCTGGGCTTTCCTGGACCATACTTTGCAATGCATATATTGTTTGCAGCAGTGTCCACCACAGCCCATGTATAGGTTGCTGTCAGATCATCTCCCCTATCACTTGCTGTTACGTTCACCTTGGTGCATCCCGATAACCTTCTACTGGTCTGAGCATGCAGACAGGTTCACATAGTCCACTTTGCATGCACACTCTTATTTCAACAGTAGCCCTGTCTTGTTTGTATGAATACAACTCTGGCAGCAGTTTGGGAGATGGATGTTTTCCAAGCAGGAAAGCC
Organism: Ichthyophis bannanicus; assembly: GCA_033557465.1. Lineage (NCBI taxonomy): Eukaryota > Metazoa > Chordata > Amphibia > Gymnophiona > Ichthyophiidae > Ichthyophis > Ichthyophis bannanicus. Next base: position 796,004,844 of record CM066036.1, read on the forward strand.
ACACAGAGACAGGGGATCATCATGTACATATATCTTTCCAGAATACAGTGAGCACAAAAAAAACCATGCAGGCTGGCTGCCACATATACTCATATCCCATAATAGCAGCAGCAGACATGTTAGCCGTGCCACACCAGAAATATATCTCCAATCTCTGCTGTTCCAGAATCAGGTCTGAAACATGCTAATTTCCATTGGGCCTGGATGTCCTGACCTGAACGGGCCCCTTTGTATATTGACCATTCTGGCTGCTGGTAAAAGCACATAGAGGTGACTTTCATTAGTAGAGACTATGCCAAGAGAGGGATCCAGACAGACTTGTGATACAATAGTCTGAAGAACTGGCAGAATTAAGAGGCAAAGTAAAAGGGAAACATTTCAACATCTACATACATGAGACTAAATACAATTTGAAATACTGCACAGAAACATCCATAATGCAACTGAAGGGTAACGGTAAAAACAGGGGGGGGAAAGAGGAGGGTAATATCTGTAACAGGTGCACATTAAAATCCATCTTCAGGGGACATTGTTAACAGTAAATTCTAGAACTCAGGATCACACCCTGCGGAGGAGGAAACCCCCCACCCCACATATATTCAAACAACTCAAAATGGTCAAACACTATTCAATAAGAAATCAAGTGGACTCACAAATGTGAAGAAAATATATTTTTTTTTTCATATCAATGCTTATAGCCAGGGACAACTCAAAGCAATTTCCCAAGGCAAATGCTGAGATGGTCACATCCAGAAGGTGGGACAAGCAGATAGGTGGGAACTGAGAGGCCTCTGGAGCAGGGAGTTACATGTGGAGTCCGTCAGGCACAGTACCCATGTACAGCAGTGTTGCACGCCTCCCCCCCCTTGCTTTTTCTAAATTACCCCATTTGGTCCAACAGCAGGACCAATACTTAAGCATACCACCTACAGGCCTGGGACCCAAATCTCACCATAGGAGGCACAAGGTGCAAACAGTGGGGGGGGGGCCCCCCCCCCCCCCCCCCCCCCCCAACAGGCTCAATTAACCATGGCTCCAGCAGGCAGGGTGGATGGATGGCTAATGGTGTAACCAGAAAAATCTCAAGAGAAAGAGACGGCATAGCAAGAGAGCTGCAGGAAGCAGTGTGTGCCACAGCAGCTCCTCTCCATGCACTGCTGCTGGTAGGACATGCAACAAGCAGGTCGCATGAGACAGAAACAGACCCAGGCTCCCAGCAAAGGGAGGGGGAGGGGGGGGGGAGATTTAGCACATCAGGTGACAGTGAAACAGGTGCAGCCCTGCACAAGATGATTTCAAATTCCACCGAGCAAGTGGTGCCCAGCCCAACAGGGGAGCCAGCTGGTTGCAACGACTATTGAGACAGCCAGGGTATTCCTCTTCCTCACAACAGGCAGGGGCTGGGAGTCCTCTGCTCTCCACGCTGCAGCAAATGCCACAAACTGCCCAAGAGAAAAACATAACAAATTAAGCGTTAGCTGGAGTTGTGAAACTAACCTGTAAATAATTTAAAACTGGTTCCCTCTGTACCTGTCCTCCTCTTAAAACTAGATAAGCCTGGAAGGGAAACATCTCCCATAGAAAAGCAGAATTCAGGGGGCTTCCTACAGAAATCCATGCAAACTACAGGTTACAAAGAGCTGATAGAGACTGCCAGACCCAGCCTGTCCCTTTACCATGCAAGCCACAACATCTCAGCCCCCTTCAAGTCCTCTCAGCAAAAGGCCTGATTTGGAAATTCTTCTTAATCACGCTTTAAACAATTAGTCTGTTGCATGAACTCCAGGAGGCAGCTCTCTTTGGCACGATGCAAGTACTAAGCCAAGTGTTAGCAGTAAATTTGAGAGACTGGAGATACCCCGGCTTAGAAGAAAAGGTCCATGACTGTCAGGGTATGTGCAAAACCAACCCACTTATACAAACAATTCCTTAGGGGCTATTTCTCCCTGAGCCAGAATAGCTTCAGTCTCATTACTGGTTTTTACCTGCCATATGACCCCCAGGGGAGCATGTCACATACCCATCTAGACCATAATCCCTTCTCATGTGTTTTCACTGAAAAACCAACATTTTATTTAACATTTCTTATATACCGCCTTTCATGATGTCAAGGTGGTTTACATTGAACAAACTGAAATTACATTGAACAGGGCATTATAACTTAGAGATAAATACTTTACAGGGAACATGGGATATGGAGGGTTAAGTGGCTTGCCCAAGACCACAAGGAGCACCTAGGGGACTAGTAACCCCAGTCCTTCCGGCCCAAGGTTGCTGTCCTCTAGTGGGAATTGAACCTCTGGCCTGAAGTACCTTGCCCCAACCACTAGGCCACTCCATTTGTTTCTTGATCCTTTTACATATTTGATGGGGTGCACAGGGCCTTGGGGCAATGCTGACTCATGGCAACCCTGCCTCTGGGTTTTGATTAGGGTTAGTTTGGTGTCATCATAATATACATTTTAGCTGTACTTTCCAGAGTCTCCTTTTAGTTGAAATGGGCCTGCTTCTACCACAGAGGTATTTAAAGGTCATCTCTTTCTTACAGGGTAAACATGTTTAGAACTTTTAAGTGTGCCCCTAGAAGCTTTATGACCAATTTTGGTAGCCTGCCTCCCCTCTAGACTCCGTTTATATCCTTTTGAAGGTGTGGTCTCCAGAATTGCACCCAATACTCCAAATGAGATCGCACCAAAGACTTATACGAGGCGTTATCACCTCCTTTCTTCGGCTAGCCATTCCGCACCCTGTGTAGCCCAGCAGCCTTCTGATGTCACCATCACCTTTTCTACCTGTTTAAACCACCTTAAAATCTACAAACAAACATGAATTATCATCCTAACCACCTTACTGGGGACCACTCGGTCTTATCTGTTGCTATTAGTCATTATGCCAGCAGACACAAGTCACCCCCAGCTTTTGTTATTGTTGTGTGCTGAACCTACACCCACATGACTCAGTTAAAGAGCCTAAGCCGGGGGGGGGGGGGGGAGATGCAATGCTCAGGAAACAGTACAGAAATTCAGGCAGCATCTGGTTCAAGCTCAGTGACAAGCTATGGCACTAGACAGCCAGTTGACGTAGGCAAACCGCAGGTGCCGGTGCCAATAGTCCAGCAAGCATGAAGAGTGAATGTGCCACCTCACCTCCTTACAGCAGGCATGGCCAGGCTCATAGCACTCGTTATACCAAGCAAGTGGGTAAAGCATAGCTCACAGAATTCTTTCTAGGCATACGTGTGCGCATCTGTGTACAGGTATACCCATGCATGCCATGTTTGTGTGATTATATACACATCTGTCCATGTACCAAGACATTAGCACAGGTGTACTTATATCTGTGGGGCTTAGTGGCAGATATGAAATTCCTTAATTCCTGCTACTCTAAATCAAACTAATTTATGCTAGGCAGATTGCAACATTACATACACAGCTTACAAAAAAAAAAATCACACAACTATAAAGACTTCAGTTAGCTGGATAAGCCTGCTTAAACAAATGCGCCTTGAGTCTTCTCTTAAGGGACAGTACTCTTCTTCTCATCCTCTGACACACAGTTAGAGTATACCATCTCAGAGAGCAAGGAAATGAGTCTTGCACTAGGAGATACTTTGTGATCAAAGTGCACATGAGGTTTCTAACGTTTCATGACAGAGTATCTGAAAGTTACACACAATTCTACCAGGAGCCAAATGTAGTTTAAGCAATACTGGAGTAATGTGTTCCTAGTTACTTATTTGCTGGGGGGGGGCTACAGCAGCATTCCCAGTAATTTGAAGCATGTGAATGACAGGAAACCACCATCATAGAAGCAACTGTAATTTATGAATTTTTCCATACCACCTAATTATTTAATCAAGACAATTTATAATAAAAACTTCAACTTTTACAGAGAACTTGTATGTGGAAACAACAACATTAAACTTAAAGACTTACCACAATCACAGAAGGGTGTCTGTGTAGAACAAAGGGGAGGGGAAAGGTGGAAGTTCAGGCATTGTAACAAGAATGGTGGGTGGAAGAGAGGTGCAAGAACCCAAAGAGTGTATCAGGACAAGATTGTAGATTTAAATCTGTACGTAGCTTAAGCTAATCATGTGACTATGCTACAGCTTTTTCTAGAGGAATGCTTTGCTTTTGAGGAGGGGGGGAGGGAGACAACTTTTTTCCTTCCATTTCCCACTGCACACAGAAAGTCCACACTGACATTACAGGCTAGTGCACTGCAAATAGGCATTAAAAAGCTCATTGAAACAGCACAACTTAACCCTGGCATGCAGAAAAGGGTGTACGGGACAAAGGGGCAGCTGGACTGTGGGCCAGACAGTTCCCAAGAAGACACTTTGCTCTGTCCAGAAAGGGAACCACTCAGGGAGGATCTCTCACTTCCCAATAAAATCTCACCTTAAGCAGAACGCACTTGGACATGGTAATAACTCTCTCTCAGATTTTTCTTCCCAAAAGGGTCTTTTATTATTCCCTATCTTACAGAAACTAAGAACAAAGGAAACCAGTCCAGTGGAATTACAGATCTTGCCACCTCTCACAGCAGCCAAACAGAATCATTCTGTCTTCTCTCTAAACTACAAGCCAGAATGTCAGAACCATGCTGGAGAAGGACCAGTCTTACTGCCTGACTGAACAGCAAATAAGACAGGCTTTCCTAGACACAAGAGCTCAGTGTAAGAGGCATACACAAGACAAACCAGCATGCACACACAACTCTGACATAACAGGGATCCTGGGGCCATAGGGAACCCAGGGAATCCATACCCCACACCCCACCTTCACTGCAGGAGATGAACTCATCGTAGCTCTGATCCTGTCACATTATAGACCCTTGCTCAGGGCCACACTTACTAGTCAGGCATTCTACCAGTTATCTAAAATTTCTGTTCCAGCTGTCAGGGCCCCCACTTGCATGATTTGCCATGTTATTTTACTCATGTCAGTACCCCTCTCCATCAACCTTGAGGCCCCAGGCCTTGTCAGATTTACATTGTTAACCGAGCTCTATTCCTCCCCCCCCCCCCCCCTCAGTTCCCAAGAAATCTCTTTTCAACTCCGTGTGTTCTGACAATGCAACTGGGGGCCATATGTTCATGCTAAAAGTGGCATAGTTATTTCTCCTAGTTGCCTTTCCACCCTCTTGCAAGGTCCACCAGTTACTGCTGTGTTTTCCCATCTTTTCCATATGATGTCACATGCACACCTCAGTACAAGTCCAGTAGTCAGACATTTTGATGATTTTTGTGCTACTGTGTTAATCTTCTCTGGCTCTTATGCCAATTAGCCATTCATTTAAAACACTGCCATTTGCACCGTTCAAGTATGAGAACAAGCCACACACACACACACACCTGTGCAAGTGGGGCATGCTCTCCCACAGAAACAGGGGGCTCTGTATGGCTAATTTGGATATGATGCATGCACATGCACACCCCCACCCCCCCCCCCGTAATTTGATGACAGTCAGTCACTTTCTTCAATACCTGAATCCCCTCAGATGATCTAGGTATCAGGAAAAGACCCACCCTGCACCCCCCTCACGCACCCCCCCCACCCCCGCCCGCACCCCCCACCCCGCCGCACCCCCCCGCCCCTCGCACCCCCCCAACCCCCGCCCGCATCCCCCACCCCGCCGCACCCCCCCGCCCCTCGCACCCCCCCACCCCCCCCGCACCCCCCCGCCCCTCGCACGCCCCCCACCGCCCCGCCCCTCGCACCCCCCCCCCCCCGCACCCCCCCCCCCCGCCTGCACCCCCCCCGCCCCTCGCACCCCCCCCCCCGCCTGCACCCCCCCCCGCCCCTCGCACCCCCCCCGCCTGCACCCCCCCCCGGGCTGAGTCTTTAGTTGAAAGATCCATCTTTGCACACAGGTTATGAGATTTTCCTCTCATTCGACCTCCCCTCCCTATCATAACACTTATCAATACAAAACCACTAAACTCATGCTATTTATCCAGACAGGTGCTTACCATTGTTTACAAAGGAGTAAAGAGCAAATGTTTCCCTACAAGGGCACAATATCCCATATACTACTAAATCAGACTCACAGGTGTAATTAAAATATAAAAGTCTTGCCACCATACATAAAACTCATGATTTCCCAAGATAGAAAGCACAGTTACTTACCTATAACAGGTGATCTCTGGGAACAGCAGGAATAAGTCTTCAGATATGGGTACGTCGGTACCGACAGAGCCTGCACAGGAACGCTCCCCAGCAAGGAAAGCTTTTGGGAGCATCCCACAGCGCCTGTGCGCTGCCTTCCTGCCTTTCCTAACCGCCTCTCCTCAGTTCGAGTTTTAAAGCTGAAACAAAGAGAGAGAGAGAGGAAAGGAAAGGAAAGATAGAGAGATACAACTCCTAGGGGAGGTGGGTGGGTTATGAAGACTTATTCCTGCTGTTCCCAGAGATCACCTGTTACAGGTAAGTAACTGTGCTATCTCCAGAAACAAGCAGGAATGAGTCTTCACATATGGGGACTCCCTAGCTAGAGATGCCTGGGAGATCCCCAAGGTTATAAGACCCTGGAAAGGGTTCTACCTCCTCCTATGGATCTCAGGCATCCAGTCCGGGAAGGAGGGTAGGAGTTGATTAAGAATGGAACAGGTGTTTGAGAACAGCCTAACCAAACAAGGCATCCCGGCGGGAGTCCTTGTCCAAGCAGTAATGGGCTGTGAAGGTATGAACCGAGGCCCAGGTGGCCGCTCGACAGATCTGATCGATGGACACAGAATTTAGATGAGCCATAGAGGTGGCCATGGCTCTCCAGAGAAAGGTTCTTACTCTGGTAGGCGAAAGAACTACACTGAGCAATCCAATTGGACAGTGTCCTCTTAGAGACTGGAAGTCCTAAATGAGAGGGATCAAAGGCAACAAAGAGTTGGTAAGACTTTCTATGTTGCTGTGTTCTTTGTAAGGAAAAGGCAAGAGCTCTCTTACAATCCAGAGTACGAAGATTCCTCTCTGCACTTGATGCATGAGGACCTGGAAAAAAGACAGGTAAATACACCTCTTGATTAAGATGAAAAGGTGAGACCACTTTAGGCATAAAGTGTGGATTGGTCCCAAGGACTACCTTATCATGATGGAACCTTGTATAAGGTGGATTAGCCACTAAAGCCTGCAGTTCACCGATGCGGCGAGCTGAGGTGACTGCAATGAGGAAAATAACCTTCCAGGAAAGAAATTTCAAGGAGGTGGTGGCTAAGGGTTCAAAAGGTGGCTTCATAAGCTGACCAAGAACCAGATTTAAGTCCCATGCCACCGGAGGAGGTCTGATGGGAGGTTTAGTTAAAGTTAGGCCTCTCATGAATCTTGCAATAAGAGGATGAGAGGAAATAGGCTTAAGGGATGCTGCAATAGCACTCAAATGGACCCTTACTGAATTTGTCTTAAGGCCTGCATTGGAGAGATGCAGGAGATATTCCAATAGAGAATTCAAAGGTAGTGCTAGAGGGTCAAGACCCTTCTTAGTACACCAAATGGAAAACCTTTTCCATTTAAAAGCATAGGAACGTCTAGTAGAAGGTTTTTCTGGAAGCATGGAGGATATCCTTCACTTGCTGAGAAAGATTCCAATCCTGAAGGTCTAGGCCTTCAGTAACCAAGCTCTGAGGTGAAGGGACTTGGGGTTTGGGTGCCACAAAGTCCCCTCCTCCTGGGACAGAAGGTCTGGAGCAGCTCCCAAGACCAGGGAGGGGCTTGAGAGAGATGCAAAAGTAGAGGGTACCACACTTGGCGTGGCCAGCGTGGAGCTATGAGGATCATAGATCCTTGATCCCTCTGGAGCTTGAACAGAGTCTTGGGAATCAAGGGAATGGGTGGAAAGGCATACAGGAAGAACATAAGAAATGCCATACTGGGTCAGACCAAGGTCCATCAAGCCCAGTATTCTGTTTCCAACAGTGGCCAATCTAGGTCATACGTACCTAGCAGTTTCCCCAAGGGACACAGGTTCCACAATGCTTGTATTGGTTCAAGCATTGATATCCTGGGTCCCTTCTTAATAATGGTTTATGGACCTTTCCTCCAGGAACTTGTCCAAACCTTTTTTAAACCCAGCTACACTAACAGCCTTTACTACATCCTCCGGTAACAAATTCCAGAGTTTGATTACATGTTGAGTGAAAAAATATTTTCTTTTATTAGTCTTAAATAGTTTACCCTGTAGCTTCATTGCATGTCCCCTAGTCTTTCTATATTCTGATAAGGTAAACAATCGATCTACGTTTACCCGTTCCACTCCGTTCATTAATTTATAGACTTCTATCATATCTCCCCTCAGCCGTCTCTTTTCCAGGTTAAAGAGCCCCAACCTTTTTAGCCTTTCTTCATAGGAGTAGCCTTCCATCCCCTTTACCATTTTGGTGGCTCTTCTCTGAACCTTTTCTAAAATTGCTATATCCTTTTTAAGATACGGCGACCAGAATTGCACACAATATTCAAGGTGCGGTCTCACCATGGAACGATATAGAGGCATTATAATATCTTTTGTTTTATTTTCCATTCCTTTCCTTATCATACCTAGCATTCTATTTGCTCTCTTGGCCGCCGCTGCACACTGGGCCGAGGGTTTTAACATGGTATCCACAAGGACGCCTAAATCTTTTTCTTGGGTGGTGGTTCCTAATGTGGAACCTTGCATCGTGTAACCATAGTTTGGGTTGTTCTTCCCTAGGTGCATAACCTTGCACTTCTCCACATTAAATTTCATCTGCCATTTTGATGCCCAGTCTTCCAATTTATCAAGATCCTCTTGCAATTTTCCACAATCCTCCTGGGTTTTAACAACTTTAAATAGTTTTGTGTCATCAGCAAATTTGATAACCTCACTCGTTATTCCACTTTCCAGGTCATTTATGAATATGTCAAAAAGCAGCGGACCCAGCACAGATCCCTGGGGTACACCACTATTCACCTTTCTCCATTGGGAAAATTGGCCATTTAGCCCTACCCTCTGCTTTCTATCTTTTAACCAGTTACTGATCCACAGTAGTACACTGCCTCCTATCCCATGACTCTTTAGTTTTGCCAAAAGTCTCTCATGAGGGACCTTGTCAAAGGCTTTCTGAAAGTCCAGATACACAATATCAACCGACTCACCTTTGTCCACCTGTTTATTCACTCCTTCAAAAAAACATAACAGATTAGTAAGACAAGATCTTCCTTGTCTAAAGCCATGTTGGCTGTCTCCCATTAGGTCATGACTATCTATATGCTGAGTAATTTTATTCTTTATGATGGTTTCTACCATTTTCCCGGTACTGATGTCAGGCTCACCGGTCTGTAGTTTCCCGGATCACCCCTCGAACCCTTTTTAAAAATTGGTGTTACATTGGCGATCCTCCAATCCTCAGGTATTAGAGATGATTTTAATGATAGTTCACAGATTACTGATAGCAAGTCTGCAATCTCAAATTTCAGTTCTTTCAACACCCTTGGATGTATACCATCCAGCCCAGGTGATTTGCTACTCTTCAGTTTATCTAATAGTTGTAGGACATCTTCCCGATGTATCGATATTTCCTTCAATTCTTCCACACCTTTAAATACCACTTCAGTCGTGGGTAACATCCCTACATCTTCCTCAGTAAAGACCGAAGCAGTGAAGGAGGAAGGCAGAGAGGCTCGCATCCTGGAGACAAATGCATGGCTGCGTGGATGGTGTCATCGAGAGCGTTTTGGTTTCCTAGACCATGGGATGCTTTTCCAAGGGTTGCAAAGCAGAGATGGCATCCATCTGTCCAAGAGAGGTCAACGCATCTTTGGTAGTAGACTGGCTAATCTACTGAAGAGGGCTTTAAACTAGATTCCTTGGGGATGGGTGAAGAAAGCCCCCAGGTAAGTGAAAGCCCCAGGTAGGTGATACATTAAATACCTTTATGGAAATGGGTAACATATGGAAAGCAGTGTGTATTAATGCCCGTAGCATGGGAAATAAGATCCCTGAGGTTGAAGCTTTGGTGGGAGTGGCTGACTTGGATTTAGTGGCAGTTACAGAAACATGGTTCACAGAAAACAATGACTGGGATGTAACTATACCTGGCTATACTTTATTCAGGAAGGACAGGGTAGGAAAAAGAGGAGGAGGAGTGGTACTATATGTAAAAACTACTCTTAAAGCTTTGGAATTACAGAGCTTAAAAGGGAGAGAGGAGGCATTGTGGGTTAAACTAGAAAGAGGGAAAGAGAAATCTATTTGCATGGGAGTGATATACAGACCTCCCTCACAAGAGGAAGAGGTGGACAGAGAGTTAATTGAAGACATACGCAGCATTGCTAAGAAAGGGGAAGTGCTACTGATAGGAGATTTCAATATGCCAGATGTTGATTGGCACATTCCTGCTGCAGTATCATCTAGAAGTAAGGAGATCCTGGATTCTCTACAGGGAGAACTATTCAGGCAATTGGTAACAGACCCCACACGTGAAGGGGCCATACTGGACTTGGTGCTTACCAATGGTGAAAGTGTTTCTGATGTTGTAGTGGGAGATCATTTTGCTTCCAGTGATCACCAGATGGTGTGGTTCAGTATTAGGACTAGGGCTGTAAGAATCCATTCCAAGGTGAGGATCTTAGACTTTAGGAAGACTAACTTTGCGAAGATGGGCCAATACCTCAGGGAGTCGTTAGTGGGATGGGAACAGCTGGGGGATGTAGAAAAACAGTGGGCAAAACTGAAAGGGGGTATTTTAAGGGCAACCAACCTTTTTGTTAAAATGGTAAATAAAGGCAAAAGGAACAGGAGACCGCTATGGTTTTTGAAGGAAGTAGCTGAAAAAGTGAAGAAAAAGAGGGAGGCCTTCATGAAATACAAGAGATCACAGAGAGCAGAAGACAAGCATCTGTATTTGGAAAAACTTAGAGAAGCTAGCAAAGTAGTCAAGAAGGCAAAGATTCAAAAGGAGGAGGAAATAGCCAATGCAATAAAATGGGGGGATAAGACATTTTTCAGATATATTAGTGAGAAGAGGAAGAGCAAAAGTGGTATTGTCAGACTCAAGGGTGCAGGGGGGGAATATGTAGAAGCTGATAAGGATAAAGCGGAATTGCTTAACAAATATTTTTGTTCTGTGTTCACAGATGAAGAACCAGGAGCAGGACCTCAGAAAACACCCACAAATAAGAACAGAAGCGAGGGACATCTTGAACTATTTTCAGAAGACTGTGTTCGTGAGAAACTAGCTCAACTTAAAGTAGACAAAGCGATGGGACCGGATGGGATACACCCTAGAATACTGAGGGAACTTGGGGACGTTCTAGCAACTCCACTGACTGACCTTTTCAATGCCTCGTTGGAGTCAGGAGTGGTGCCAAAGGACTGGAGAGAGGCTCATGTGGTGCCTTTATACAAAAGCGGAAGTAAGGATGTGGTTGAAAACTACAGGCCGGTTAGTTTAACTTCGGTGGTGAGTAAATTATTGGAAACGCTGCTGAAAGAGAAAATAGTGAGGTTTCTGAAGTCCAGCGGATTACAGGATCCGAGGCAGCATGGATTCAGAGGCAGGTCTTGTCAGACAAATCTGATTGATTTTTTTGACTGGGTGACCAGGGAGTTGGACCGAGGGAGAGCTCTAGATGTGGTGTATTTAGATTTCCGTAAAGCCTTTGACACTGTTCCTCACAGGCAACTTATAAACAAACTGAGCACCCTAGGGATGGACCCTAAAGTTACTGCTTGGGTTAGAAATTGGTTGGGTGGGAGGCGACAAAGAGTACAAGTAAATGGAGCTCACTCTGAGGAGAAGGATGTTACCAGTGGTGTGCCCCAGGGATCTGTCCTTGGTCCAATTCTTTTTAACATCTTTGTTAGTGATATAGCGGAAGGGCTGTCGGGTAAGGTTTGCCTCTTTGCGGATGATACCAAAATCTGCAATAGAGTAGACACCCAGGAAGGGGTAGATAACATGAGGAGGGATCTAGCTAAGCTTGAAGAATGATCTAGAATTTGGCAGCTGGGATTTAATGTTAAAAAATGTAAGGTCATGCATTTGGGCTGCAGCAATCCAAGGGAGCAATACAGTATAGGAGGTGAAGTACTTTTGTCCACTAAAGAAGAGCGGGACCTAGGCGTGGTTGTGTCTGATGATCTTAAAGTAGCTAAACAGGTGGAAAAGGCGACAGCAAAAGCTAGAAGGATGCTGGGGTGCATACGGAGAGGAATGGCTAGCAGAAAAAAGGAGGTGATAATGCCTCTGTATAAGTCTTTGGTGCGACCTCATTTGGAGTATGGTGTGCAATTCTGGAGACCGCACCTTCAAAAGGATGTGAACAGGATGGAGTCGGTGCAGAGGGTTGCTACCAAAATGATTAATGGGCTTCATTATAAAGCATATGAGGACAGACTTAAGGATCTTAATATGTACACCTTAGAGGAAAGGCGGGATAGAGGTGATATGATTGAGATGTTTAAATACCTCCGTGGCATAAATGTTCAGGGAGAGAGCCTCTTTCAATTGAAAGCAAGTTCTGCTACGAGGGGACATGGGATGAGGGTGAAGGGAGATAGATTCAGGAGTGATATGCGGAAATATTTCTTTACAGAAAGAGTAGTGGATCCGTGGAATAGTCTCCCAGTGGAGGTGGTAGAGATGAGGACAGTAACTGAATTCAAGAAAGCATGGGACCAACACAGAGGATCTCTAAAGGCAAAAAGTGGACTGTTGTAGTTGTTATGGAAGGACAGACTAGATAGGCCATGTGGTCTTTTTCTGTCGTCATATTTCTATGTTTCTATGTTTCTATGAACTCCCTGACACGGAATTCTGGAACAGAACCGGGGAAGTTTGGCATTCCACGGACTTGCAAAGAGGTCTATGTCCAGGGTTCCCCATTCTTGGAAGATTCTGAGTACCTGGTCCATGTGCAGAGACAATTCGTGTGGAAGCAGAACTCGACTGAGTCTGTCTGCCCAAGAGTTTTGGATTCCTGGGAGGTATACGGCCAGGAGATGGATTTGATGCTCTCTGGCGAAGGCCCACAATCTTAAAGCTTCGTTGCAAAGCAACAGAGAGCCAGTTCCTCCTTGCTTGTTTATATAAAACATGGCTAATGATTGTCTGTATGAATGAGGACTGGTCTTGTAGCTGAGCAGGGTATGAAAGACCCTGAGAGCTAGAAAAACTGCTCGAAGCTCCAAGTGGTTGATAAGAAGAAAGGTCTCCTGTGGAGACCAAATGCCCCGAGTGGAGAGGTCTTGTAGATGCCTCCCAAACAGGTTGGGGAGCTCATCTGTTGTGAGGGTTGCCTGGGGCAACAACTGTTGAAAGGGGGACCCCAGCAACAGATTTTGGGTGGACTTCCACCACTGGAGAGACCAAAAGAGGCGCCTGGAGGTTACTATTTTGTCTGACAGAGCCCCTGATGCTTGAATCCACTGGGTGGACAAAGTCCATTGAGCTGCTCTCATGTGAAGGCGAGCATAGGGGACTACATGCACTGTGGATGCCATGTGGCCTAGCAGTTGAAGCATCTCCCGGGCAGTTAAATGGCTCTTTGACTGAATCTGGGAGGCTAACTGCACTAGGCGTAGGCAACGGGCCTGAGGGAGATAGGCCCTTGCAGTGGTAGTGTCTAACCAGGCCCCTATGAATTCTAGAGACTGAGTAGGGGTGAGCTGGGACTTTGGGAGGTTTACCACAAGTCCCAGATACTGCAGAATGCGCCTTGTGCGGTCCAGGGAAGTCTGGGCCTCTGACTGAGATGGAGCTCGGATGAGCCAGTCGTCCAGGTATGGGAATACGAATATTCCCAGAGTGCGTAGAAATGCAGCTACTACTGCCATGCATTTGGTGAACACTCTTGGAGCAGAGGCCAGACCGAAAGGAAGCACCCTGTATTGGTAATGTTTTCCTTGGAAAAGAAAACGGAGGAACCTTCTGTGAGATGGATGGATGAGCACATGTGTGTACGCATCCTTGAGATCTAGAGAACAAAGCCAATCCTGACGCTGAAGGTATGGAAGGAGAGTGCCCAGGGAAAGCATCTTGAATTTCTCCTTGCATAGAAATTTGTTCAATTCCCTGAGATCTAATATGGGTCTGTAGCCCCCTGTTTTCTTTGGGATGAAGAATAGGGGGAGTAAAACCCTGACCCTTGTTGAAGAAGAGGTACTTCTTCTACTGCCCCTTGGGCAAGAAGGGTAGCCACCTCCTGACCTAGAAGGTCGAGAAGAGATGTTGGAGAATTGAAGTGTCTCACCATGGTGTGAGGAGGAAGGTTTGAGAAATGAAGTTTGTAGCCCTCCCTTATGATGGAGAGGGTCTACTGCTCTGCTGTAATTTGCTCCCATCTGGGAGCAAAATGAGCTATCCTTCCTGGAATGGTGAGAGGCTCTGGCTGTTTTAAAGCCAGAAAGGCTAAGTTCTCTAGCATCAAGTCAAAAACCCTGAGGAGGTTGGGACTGCTGAGTTGCAGCAGCTCCTGTAGACTTAGGCCTGGCCTGTTTAGGTTGCTGACGCTTAGTAGCAAAGCGACCTGTAGATGATTGTTGGCCAGAAGTAGAAGGGAATCTGCCCTTTTTGAAAAAAACACTTCTTGAAAGGTTTTTTCTTGGCAGGAATGGAGGTTGACTTTGAAAGTCTATCCAGAGCAGAATTTTCTGCATCCATTTGAGTGGCTTTTATTTGCCATTCTTTGCCAAACAGGTTTTCACCTGTACAGGGAAGATTTCCTAAGCCATCCTGGACCCAGGGTTCTAAATCAGAAGCTTGGAGCCAAGCAATTCTGTGAGCAGCTATGGCAATGGCCGAAGCTCTGCTGGCACCTTCAAAGGAGTCAAAAGCTGCACGGTTGGAAAACTTTGAAATGTCTTGAGTATGCTTAAGCCAAATAAGGAATTCTTCCCTTTTATCCTCTAGAAGAAAAGGGAGGAAAGTTGGCAGTTTATCTGCAACTTCTTTCAGAAACATACCCATGTAAAGACTATAGGAGTTGATTCTGTCAATGAGCATACTGGCTTGGAAGATTTTCCTACCAAAAGCATCCAAGGTCCTGCATTCTCTGCCTGGGAGGGGCAGAGGAGTGTCTTTTTGCACTCTTTATCCTTTTCATAGCTGACTGCACCACAATAGAATGGCGAGGAAGCTGTTTTATGAAAACCAGGACAAGGAGGGACACGGTACATAGTGTCCAATCTTCGAGAATGAGGAGAGATAGTGAGAGGAGTCTCCCATAAGTCAATCATGTACTCAAAGAATCTCATAAATTGGCAAGGTGACTGCCTCCTTAGGAGCCTTAGAATAACCTAAAATATCCAATTTTTTAGCTCTAGGCTCTGATTCAGAGGTAACTGAAATAGAAAGTCCTTTAGCCACGTCTCTTATGAAGTCCTGAAAGGACCTCTGGAGGAGACATCTTTCTTTTTGGAGAAGAAGGCTCTTCAGGAAGGGCTATGGATACTTCAGCAGACTCCTCCGATGTATCAGAATCTTCAGAGGAATCAAAGTATCGCCTGTCAGGGTGCTCTTCTAAAGCTCGATACGCGTATCGAGCGGTATCGACATCGGGTGTCATCGGTACTGGTTCAGTACCGATGAGCATCCCTAGACAGGGAACCGCTGCAGTCGGCATCCTGGTTGATGTCGATGCAGTCGGTACCGGTACCAACACTAGTGCCGGTACCGGAGCCGATACCGACAATGGGGTTTGTTGTGGTATCAGCTGCATCGCAGCTTGAATGAAGGCCATGATAGCCTGCTGCATGGATAGAACATTGTGATCCATCGACGCCATGAATGCCTGGAATTTGGTACCGGAAGGTTGTGCCGGTACCCCAGAGCATTCTAACAGGTGATCGGTCGAGGCCGTGCCATCGATGTCAACCTGTAACCCCATAGGAGGAGCTTTGGAAGCCGGAGCTTCCCGCCGGGGTTGTTTTGCTGGTGCGGAATCCGAGGGCAAGCCCGGAGGCATCTTGATGCTTGGAAGGAGATCTACCCTTCGAGGACTGGCTGGATTTATGTTTGGTTACCTGAGATCCATGGGGGGGAGGAAGAAGCAGCCCTGGAAGACGTCGATGCCACTGAAGCTGCATCAGAAGGAAACAGCACATGGAGCTTGGCTGCTCAGTTCTGTAAACCTCGTTTAGACATCAAAGAGCAGGACGAACAATCCGAAATGGAGTGTTCAGGACCCAAACATTTAAGACACCATTCATGGGTGTCGGTAACAGAAATATTACCACTACACTTAGTGCATTTTTTAAACCCAGAGGCTGGTTTTTCCATGAGGAAAATTCCTTGTGGAGCCTAAGGCCCAAAAGAAGAAAAACACACTAAGTGAGGGAAAAATGTTCTTTTTTGGGTTTTTTTTAATAAGAAAAGAAAGAAAAACCGGCAGTACCGGTCCGAGTCGGGGGAGGCAGACGCGCGACCAAAGAAATAAAATAAAATAAAACAAAGAACTTCTTCAGCGGTGACAGGAACACGACCTGCTGGCTCCGCGGCAAAGAAGAACTGAGGAGAGGCGGTTAGGAAAGGTGGGAAGGCAGCACGCAGGCGCTGTGGGATGCTCCCAAAAGCTTTCCTTTTTGGGAAGCTGGGGAGCGTTCCCGTGCAGGCTCCGTCGGTACCGACGTACCCATATGTGAAGACTCATTCCTGCTTGTTCCTGGAGATCAAAAGGAGCACCCCCCCTCCAGACCAGAGATCATAAACAGGTAGGACTCAAAACCTCTTTTAAAGTTGGATTCCTTTGCCATATACACCAAGGCTGCCTTCAAGCTAATCCTGGGATAGTTTTGAAAAACGACTGGCATGCTTCAAGAGAATACGCTGAATCCTAGAGCTCAGAGGGGAAAAAATAGGAAGTTAGCTGAAAACATTCACCATCAGTTATCTGCCTATCTCAGGGGGTGGGGGGGGAGAAAGAGAAAAAAAGTCATTCCTTATCATTAAAAGCACCTGGCAATAAGCCCAATCACCCTACTTTATCATCTAGCAGCAAAAATCTGCCCTTAAAAAACATTTGGATTTGGCCTTAAAATCATCTAATGTAGAACAATTTCTATTATATCATATAAACTGAGAAAAGAAGAAGTCCTTTTACTAGGCTGAACAGGTGGGCACTAGAATAGTGTAAAATATGTATCAAACCATGTTCTTCTTATACACCCATGTGCATCAATCATCTGCTTATTGGAATACCCTCACATCTAAGAGAAAGAAACAATCCCATCTGCATGATGATTTAAAAGGTACAACTATGTAGGAATCCAAACGATATAAAACTGAAGAGAACCTACTGAACCTTCCCAGATCAAGACAACATTGTTTGTATAATGATACCATAACTTGATCTGGGAAGCAAATGGAGAATCGGAGAGTCACTTCTGTTCATATTGGCAACCATTATAAAAGAATGAAATTCTTGAACATGTAACAACCATGGTTTAATGGGAGAAAAGTCAACATGAATTTAGCCAAGGAAATTCTTGTCTTGTGTTTACCTGCGCTTTTTTTTTTAAACAGGTAGAAAAAAGGAGGAGCCAGTTATAGTGTATCTGGATTTTCAGAAAGCCTTTGACAAGGTTCCTAATAAAATGCTCTTGGCAAAATAAAAAAGGCATTGGTTCAAAGGTAGTGCAGTACTGTGGATCAGGGAGATATAGAGAAAGAAGTCTGAATGTATGGCTAAATGGCCAATTTTTTATTTTTTTTTAATTGGAGAAAAGTGAATAGTGGAATACTCCAAGAATCTGTGCCGGGCCTGCTGCTTAATATTTATAGATGACCTGGAAATAAGGGAGGAAAAAAAATGGGAGCCACATACCACAAGTGATCAAATCCGCAAGAGGATCTGGATAAATTGGAAGACTGGGCATCCAAATGGCAGATGAAATTTAATGTGGACAAGTGCAAAGTTATGCACCTAGGGAAGAACAACCCAAACTATGGTTACACGGTGCAAGGTTCCACATTAGGAACCACCACCCAGGAAAAAGATTTAGGTGTTATTGTGGATAACATGTTAAAACCCTCGGCCCAGTGTGCAGTGGCAGCCAAGAGAGCAAATAGAATGCTAGGTATCATAAGGAAAGGAATGGAGAATAAAAACAAAAGATATTATAATGCCTCTGTATCGTTCCATGGTGAGACTGCACCTTGAATATTGTGTGCAATTCTGGTCACCATATAGTGACATTAGACTTAACCTGCTAATTGGTGTTCCTGGAGTAACTCCAGTCCAGTCCTGCATGGTTAACCACCTCCAGCAGCTTGGAGATGGAACCCGTCATCTTTCGATGAGTGTATTTAGGCAGCTGGCACCACCTATTGACAAAAATATTCTCGACCTTGTCTTCGCTCCACCCACCTACATGTCCACAAACTATATACCCGACCTCTCCATCACTCCAGTCCCCTGGTCAGATCACAGCCTGATCTCATTCAAAATACCAGCTCAACAAGACCCCTTCACAAATACAAAGAAATGGTCAGCAACTAATCACACACGTTTCAAACAACTCGACGAAGAAGAAATCAAGAAACACTTACTCCCAAAACTCAATCAGCCTTCTTCCAACATCAACGACATGGTTGCTACCTGGAATGAAACCATCAACCAATACGCCATGCGGCCTCCAGCCTACAAAAACCCAACTACGAATAACCTGGTAGGAAAAAGACCATCTGCACCATGGTTCTCCCGGGAGCTAAGGAAGTCCCTTATGCTTTTGAGGAAGCTTGAGAGAAAGTGGCGGAAAACACATAACCCGACAGATCAAACAAAATACTCAACCCACCTGCGAGCCCACCGTGAAGCAATATGGAACACAAGAAAAACCTTCCATTCTGAACTCCTCAACCGATCCTTAAACAAACCACGGGAACTCTTCAATCTAGTAAAAACTCTAACCACAGAACCTTCACCACCACAACATGAACCTATACACCCCCAAAAGTATGCCAACTTCATACAGGCTAAATCCATCAGAACTACAACCTCATATTCCCCAAGTCCCACCAGCATTATACCCACCAGTTTCCTCTCCTTCAGCTATCATCTCCCTCAGCAAAATCCGTTGAAGACATCATCATCAAAACGAATACCACCACAGCACCCAACGACCCTTGCCCAGCACACTGGATAAGAGCTATGCGTGCAGAATTTAGCCCAATCATAGCAGAAATAATAAATATGTCCTTCTCAACAGGCATCTTCCCATCTGCCCTAAAGCAGACCTCCATAAGGCCACTGCTAAAGAACAACCAACTGGACCCAACAAAAGAAGAATCATACCGTCCGATCTCCAGTATTCCGCTTCTATCCAAAATAATTGAGAAAGTGACCAACAATCAAATCCAACAACACAGACACCTCTTCACCGCTTGACCCCAGTCAACATGGATTCAGGGAAGCCCACAGAGTTGAGACACTGCTGACCACCTTAACCAACACACTCATCAGTGGGATAGATGATACCAAAAAGGGCTTTGCCCTAATTTTCCTCGACATCCCCGCAGCATTTGACTCCGTGGACCACGACAAACTATTAACCCGACTATACGACAAGGGAATCCACGGGTTGGCATGGGAATGGTGCAAATCATACCTGGAAGATTGCTGGCAACAAGTCAGGACGGTTGAAGGCACCTCAGAACCATTCCAGCTAAAACAAGGAGTACCTCAAGGCTCCTCCCTATCAGCGCTGCTATTTAATATATACATGCAGCCCCTATGCGATATCACTCGCTCCTTTGGCATATCCTCCCTAATCTACGCAGACGATGTGCTCATCTTCACACCAATCAATGTTTCGTGCCCAGAATACACAACACTAGTAGATTGCATATTCTGGGTGAGGAGCCAGTCTGCTATAGCGTTAAAGCAAATAAATTTCAAGAAAACCGAGGTCCTCATCACGAAAAACAGAGAATTTTCACCACCAGTTACTCTAAAAGTACGGGACACTGACCTCCCAATCAAGTCCTCCATAAGATACCTTGGAGTAATATTGGACCATCGACTTGACTTCAAAGAACATGTCAACCGCACTGTAAAAACCATTTATTTCAAGATAAGGACCCTCCGTAACCTGAAAAATATGCTCGACCAAGACAACTTCCGGACCATATTCCAAACCATAGTCACACCCCACTTTGACTATTCCAACATAATACTCCATGGCCTCCCTAAAAACACCCTAAATACATTACAACTTGCCATGAATGCCGCTGCCCGTGTCCTTTACGGCGCCTCAAAAAGTGACCACATTACACCCATCCTAATGGAACTACACTGGCTCCCCATATACTGCAGGATTACTTATAAAGCCCTTATTATGACCTTTAAAGTGATCAACATGATTGCCCCTTCAGCAATCTCAAACCTCCTCAATCACACTCCTAACATTAGATCCAGGAGATCCGTAGCTGCAAATACCCTAGCCACACCATCAGAAGCCACAAAATGCACATGCACAACCACAGACAGGGCTTTCGCACACTACGCACCCAAATGTTGGAACAACCTACCACTAGAGCAATCACGGACCTCAAGCAATTCAGAAAAGCCATAAACCACCACCTGTTCCTTCTACACTTCTACCAATCCCAGTGCCCATCATCAACCCTCTAATACATTCCAAGCCAGCATAGAAAAATTGTAAATATATTATTTATACAAGATGTTATGAAATTATATACAATGAATAGAGATTTTATTAACATATATGTACATAGTTTCACCAAGTTGAATCCCAGTTAAATTTTCCTGTTTCATGTAAACCTGTTGCTTGCTGTGAGTATTCTTGTTAATTGTAAACCGCGCTGATGAAAAAGAGCGCGGTATAGAAAAGCTATAAATAAAGCAGACTCACAGGAGCAACAAAGTAACCAAAAACCCCCCCACCAAACCCCCTCACAACCAAGGACACCCCTCCCCTCTAGTAGGGACCCTCCTGAGGAGGCTCATCTATGGTCTGCACCACAAAATCCTATAGAAGGACCCTGCCTGAAACTGGGCACACAATTTAGCATGGAAGGCCAAGAGACAGACAGCACTTCTGGCAGAAGTTGACTGCCACAATTGCTAGCCCTGTTCTGTAATTCTCCAGGCCATAAAAACACCATGGTAACATACTTCAGGGTCACATTGTTGAGTACTATAAATCATCAAGGAGGGCTCTGGGAGTTACTCAAGGAATGCCAATTAGCAGGTAAGGCCTAAATTTCGCTTTCCTTATCCTCCAGTCCAGGCCCACACCTCTGGGATGCAAAAGCAATTCTAGCAACAGGAGGGACCCATGATTCCAGCTGAATGGCAGCTGCCCTGAAGCTGGCATCCCCTGCCACCTGCACATCCAGACAATGTTTTGCAAAAGAGCATGAAGGGAGGACTAGAGTGGCTGCCCTACCATCTTTGCTGGTGGTGGTACCATACTATACTCTGCCCATGAGGCCACCTGAGCCCATAGTCCTGCTGCCACTAGCTTTCCCTTTCACATAGGATAGGCCGACCCAATAGCTTCTCAAATCTACTTAGAAAGGGAAGCCTTGCCCACTGCCTCCCCTTTGCGTGGCCCCCTAACCAGTACAAACAAGCAATTCGACTTATAGAACAGAGCTGTTCTCTTAAGATCACAATGCTCTTAACATCTGACAACTGCGGATCTGCACCCTCCTCCGGTCTGCTCTAGAGCACCAGCAGGGAAATTTGCTGATTTAAATGAAATCCTGACACAACCTTAGGCATAAAGAGGAAGCCACTTGCCCAAGAACTACCTTCTCCTTTGAAAAAATTAGGAAGGGCTCCCCTCACAGAGTGCTTGAAGTTCTCCAGGCTAAGCAAGTAGTTTTCTGGTGGCAATCTTAAAAATCAAATCCTTCAGCGAGGAGATGCTCAAAGGGTTCCCTTGTCAGTGCTGCCAATACCAAAATTGAGATTCCAAAGAGGAACAATGACTGCTGGAGGGCAGAGGTGCTTCACTGCCTTCAGACTGTACCACATCTGGGTGTGTTCCCATGACAGCCCCTGGATTGTGCCCCGATAACAAGAAATGGCTGCCACTCACAGAATTCACAGCCAAACCTCTCAAAGCTGGCCTCCAGAAACACTAAACACATCTGGTACCATAGCCGAGAATGGCAACACCAGCGAGCTCCACACCAAGACTCAAAAATGCACCAGGCCCAGATATAGGAAAGAAGTGGACCTTTTCTGTGCCTTCAGTAACATTGCAGTCACCGGTCCTGAATAGCTACACCTCTTCAACCGAGCCCTTTCAAGAGCCATGCCGTAAGCAAGGGTCACATCTGCAGCATTTTTACTTGTCTCTGGGTTAAGAGGTCCTCCTGGGCTGGCAGACACCAAGGCCTATCTGCCTTTAGTCACACTGGGTCAGCATACCAGTCCATGACAGTTAGAATGGCCATTCCCTGTGAGCATTGATCCACTGCATAACATGTCTTAGTGCCCATGGGGGAAGCAAATAGAATTCCATGGGCCACCTCTGCACTAGGGCATCCAGGCCCTCTGACACTCCTCCTGCTGAAAAATCAGCTTGACTTGGGGCATGCCGATCATAGATCTCAGGGCAACAGCCATCTCCTCACCACCTGCAAGATGACCTTGTAGCAAAGCATCCACACCCCAGGGGCCATATGAACCCACCTCAAAGTAGTCCACTGTCACATTCTGTTCCTGCAATGTTCTTCCACCCAAGTTAGGAGTACCTCAGCCTCCTCTTCCAAGCCCCAGCTGCCTGTTCCTCCTTGCCAAAATGAGATAGGGTCTTCTCGGACAACATGACCAGTGGCCTAACAGTCTTCCCCTGCAGCCAGGGTTGAAACGTTTGTTTATACATTTGATATAACCCCCCCCCCTCCCCCCATTACAATCAGGGTGGTTTACAATTCATAAAAAAAAAAAAAAGGTCAAAGAAAGGGAATTACAGTCAATATAGACAAGGAAAGAGAATGAAAAAGAAAATAGTAATATTCAGAATTAAAAAGGAGGGGAGAATCAAGAGATAGTGGAGAGGGGGGAGGCTGAAGGCAGAGGAGAAAAGGTGGGTTTTTAGGAGGGAGCAGAATTTGGGGTAAGACTCTTCCAGTTGAAGGGCAGTAGGTAAGGAGTTCCACAGGGAGGGACCGACAAAGAAAGCCGACTGTCTAGTTGACTGAAAATGTGCTTGTGAAGGGATGTGTAAACGGTTGATATGGATAGAGCAGAGGCTTCAGGTGGGTGTATGAAAGGTTAATGAGTCAGCTAGGTACTGGGGGTCTGTGGGAGTAAATAGCTTGGATCAATGCGAGGATCTTAAGTTGTATCCAGAAGTTCAGCGGAAGCCAATGAAGCTGTTGCAGAACTGGAGTAATATGGTCATGAGGGGAGGCATGGGTAACTATCCAGGCTGCAGTGTTTTGTAGGAGTTGTAGTTGTCAATGCAGATATTGAAGGATACTGGTAAATATGGAGTTACAAAAATCGAATCTAGTGATGACCAGTGAAAGGAGAGTGATCAAAGCTTGAGGGGATAAGAATGGCCTGATGGCATGAATGCGCCAAAGGCAAATAAAAGAATGTCGGGAGACCTGGGAGATGCAAACGTTAAATGTGAGCACTATTGAGAAAGACACCTAGATAACGGAGCTTAGGTACTAAGGAAATTGGAGTACCAGAGAAAGAAGGAGTAAGTGATGGACAGAGCTGTGAGGAAACCAGACAGCAGCAGTTTTAGAAATGTTGAGAACAAAACAGTTTGAGGAAAACCAGGTAGAAACTAGAGATAATCACTCGTTTAGAGGGGTGATGTCTGGATGGGAAGAGGTGTGATGTAAGAGGAAAAATGTCAGCATAATATCCTGAAATAACCCGACTGTTTAATTAATAATGCCAAAGGGGCCAGGAACACATTAAATAATAGTGGAGCTAATACTGAACCCTGTGGGACACCACAGGTAAGAGAAAAGTGGTCTGTGGTGGATGAAGCAGAGGTCACAGCAAAAGAACGAGAGTATAAAAGAGTGGCACCAGTGATAAAGACAGTACATTGAACACCTGTATCCTGTAATCTAGAGAGAAGGAGTGATCAACCAAATCAAAAGCAGCAGAGATATCACCACAGTCATGTGAAGAATGTATTTCATTCATGACAGCAGTAATGATGGATTTGACACTATGGCCTGGCCAAAAACTGGACTGACGGGGGTGAAAAAAGTGTGTTAAGTCAAGATGGGAGAGTTGTGTGAAAACTGCTTTCTCTAGAAGTTTAGAGGCAAATGGTAAATTTGATACGGGGCAATAGTTTGCTGGAATCAAATCTAAAGTGGGATTCTTCAGGAGGGGGTCGCACCAGGGCGTGTTTCCATAGGTGGGGAAAAAAACGAGAAGCAAGACTAGAATTGATGATAGCTAGTAGTGGCGTGAGTAGGCCAAGATAGTTCGGAGAGCCAGGCAGATGGTATAGGATCCAATGGGCAAGTGGTCTTGCGAGTGGGGGAAAGAAGCTTAAGAAGTTCCAGGGATGTGAGGGGATGGAAGTTAGCCCAAGAGTGGGATAAAGGGAAAGGAGAGGATGGAGGGGGTGAAAGTGTATGAGGACAAAATGGGAGACACAGGTGTAAGTCATGAACTTTGGAGAAGGAGGCCAACTGGGTAGCACTGGGAACTGAATCAGAAGGAACAACGTTACGTGAGGAACAGGATTACAGTTGTGAAAGAGCATGAAGGGTTGAGAATAAATGTCTAGACCCGCTGGGGGCTGATGCAATTGATTCAGAATAGAAGGTATGTTTAGCTTGGAGGAGACTAGAGCGATATTGTGCATGACAAAAATTTGAAATGGCGGTATGTTGCTGATGTTCGAGCTTTCCTCCAGAGGTGTTCTGCCCTGTGTAAATGTGAATGCTGTAATCAGAGACCAGCATGAAACCAAGGATGACTGACTACATGGTGTGAATGAGGTTGCAAGGGTGCAATATGATCCAATGCATGACGGAGTTCCATAAAGCGACCTGGGAAAACGGTGTGAGGGAGGAGAAATCAGAAAGAAGAAGCTGGTTTGCAGTAGGGAAGTTGTTGCTGGAGTGATGCGACAAAAGGATTGCACTGGTAAGGAAGACGGGCCAAAGGGAACAGAAACAGACACTACAAACTGTAGGGAAAACAAGGCAGAGATGGTCTGATCAGGGGACAGGTTTGTGAGTAAATGACAGGAGCCGACATGGGGAATTCATAAGAACATAAGATATGCCATACTGGGTCAGACCAAGGTCCATCAAGCCCAGTATGCTGTTTCCAACAGTGGCCAATCTAGGTCGTACGTACTGAGCAGTTACCCCAAAAGACACAGGTTCCACAATGCTTGTACTGGGTCAAGCATTGATATCCTGGGTCCCTTCTTAATAATGGTTTATGGACCTTTCCTCCAGGAACTTGTCCAAACCTTTTTTAAACCCAGCTACACTAACAGCCTTTACTACATCCTCTGGTAACAAATTCCAGAGTTTATGTTTATTACATTTGATATACCGCTCAGGCCAAAGCATCAGAGCGGTTTACAATATTACATAAAAAATACTGAAAATATGAAAAGAACACCATTGATAAAATAGGACAGAGTAAGAGATACAGTGATAGTCAAAGAAATAGAAGAGACAAGAGGAAAGGCTCATTATAACATCCAGAGAGACAGAATATCATACCATCACAGCTCAGTCCTTCCAAACAGATTTGACCATAATCTTATCTCATCACAATTCAGGCCAGGCAGGAATATATTTGGCACAGCTCTCACTCACAGCCTGCGATGCCAACATCATCCCTCCTCTGACCCGATCGACACGGCAATCAAACCACATATAGCAGGTTACCCAGTCCCACACGGTCCAACGCCTAAGGGCCATGCCAAAGGGCCCTCTGGTGCAGGGCCACCAGTGGAATGGCAGTTTAAAAGCCGATGGAGTGGGCAGGCTCTGTGGAGGGAGGTAGAGCTCCCGCTCTCACCTCCGATGCTGGCTGCTGCTCTCCCCTTACAGAATGCGCCGGTGGAATTTGATTACACATTGACTGAAAAAAATATTTTCTTTTATTAGTCTTAAATAGCTTACCCTGTAGCTTCATTGCATGTCACCTAGTCTTTCTATATTCTGATAACAATCGATCTACGTTTACCCGTTCCACTCTGTTCATTAATTTATAGACTTCTATCATATCTCCCCTCAGCCGTCTCTTTTCCAGGTTAAAGAGCCCTAACCTTTTTAGCCTTTCCTAGGAATATCCTTCCATCCCCTTTACCATTTTGGTGGCTCTTCTCTGGACCTTTTCTAATAACGCTATATCCTTTTTAAGATACAGCAACCAGAATTGCACACAATATTCAAGGTGCGGTCTCACCATGGAATGGTATAAAAGGCATTATAATCTCTTTTGTTTTATTTTCCATTCCTTTTCTTATGATACCTACCATTCTATTTGCTCTCTTGGCCGCCGCTGCACACTGGGCTGAGGGTTTTAAACATGTTACCCACAATGACGCCTAAATCTTTTTCCTGGGTGGTGGTTCCTAATGTGGAACCTTGCATCGTGGAACCATAGTTTGGGTTGTTCTTCCCTAGGTGCATAACCTTGTACTTGTCCACATTAAATTTCATCTGCCATTTTGATGCCCAGTCTTCCAATCTATCAAGATCCTCTTGCAATTTTCCACAATCCTCTTGGGTTTTAACAACTTTAAATAGTTTTGTGTCATCTGTAAATTTGATAACCTCACTCGTTATTCCACTTTCCAGGTCATTTATGAATATGTCAAAAAGCAGCGGACCCAGCACAGATCCCTGGGGTACACCACTATTCACCTTTCTCCATTGGGAAAATTGGCCATTTAGCCCAACCCTCTGCTTTCTCTTTTAACCAGTTCCTGATCCACAGGAGGCAGTGTACTACTATCCCATGACTCTAGTTCTGCCAAAAGTCATGGATGAGGGACCTTGTAAAAGGTTTTCTGAAAGTCCAGATACACTATATCAACCGACTCACCTTTGTCCACCTGTTTAGTAAGACAAGATCTTCCTTGTCTAAAGCCATGTTGGCTGTCTCCCATTAGACCATGACTATGTACATGCTGAGTAATTTTAATTTTTTTTATGATGGTTTCTACCATTTTTCCCCCGGTACTGACATGAGGCTCACTGGTCTGTAGTTTCCCAGATCACCCCGGAACCCTTTTCAAAAAATTGGTGTTACATTGGCAATCCTCCAATCTTCAGGTATTAGAGATGATTTTAATGATAGTAATCTGTGAACTAATAGCAGGTCTGCAATCTCATATTTCAGTTCTTTCAACACCCTTGGATGTATACCATCTGGCCCTGGTGATTTGCTACTCTTCAGTTTATCTAATAGTTGTAATAATCTTCCTGATGTATCGATATTTCCTTCAATTCTTCCGCATCTTTAAATACCACTTCAGTCATGGGTAACATCCCTACATCTTCCTCAGTAAAGACCAAAGCAAAGAATTCAGTCTCTCTGCTTTCGCCTTGTCGCTTCTTAGTGCCCCTTTAACTCCTCTATCAGCAATTCACATGAGAGATGACCAGATCTAGAGTATGGCCAGCAGCATGAGTTGGAGAAGGGACATGCTGTATCAGAGAGAGATCTTCAAGGAGCGAGACAAATGAGGTGTCCCTTGGGGAGACAGGTAAGTTGAAGTGGACATTAAAGTCACCAAGTAAGATCAATTGAGGAAATTGTAGAACCAGATGAGATGGAGGAAAGGAGAGATTCCCAAAGAAGGGGAGGAGATGGAGGGGAGTAAAGTACTAAAAAATTGAAGAGCTGGGTAGGAGTTTAGACAGAAGAGATTCCAGGTATTGCAGCAAAGGGGAAGAGATTTGAGTGAGAGAGACCGAAAAGCAGTGAATTGCTACACCACCACCAATTTGCCCAATACGTGGAATGGAAAGAGTGTTATAATCTGGGGGTGCCAACAACTGCCCCCATAAAGCCTGTCTACAGACCTTTCCCTGCAGATACACCCCCCCCCCCCATTCACTGGGCTGAAAGAAGCACTGCCATGTCTTCCTTACCTTGTGCTCAGCCTCCACGAGGCGACGCAAGTGTTGTCTGCTTGCACCACAGCTCCTCACTTATTAATGACTGTGGGAGCTGTGTGCTTGGTGGTCAGAGCTCCCAAAATACCCTCTCGTACAGGGGGTGGGGCACTGCCTTTTTTTTTTTTTAATAAAGGTTGTGACCAAGAGAATTCCCGTCTTCTGCCAAAAAAGAAAAACCTAAGACAACTCCTTAGTTGTCTCTTCAGGGAGTCCAGCCCTCTAGACCACTCCTCCAGCTGCTTGGAGACCAAGCTTACTGAGGGTACTGGCACCACCTACCAGCCCAAGTACACCAATATCAAAAGATGACATGCTTAGTCTCCAAGCTGCTGGAGGAGGTGGACTATCCAGAGGTGCAGGACTGGACAAGGAATTTAATATAGTGGAATTAGAAGGGAAGGGGAAAAAAACAAAACAAAAAAACAAACAAACACAGAGTTAACAGCCACTAGAACAGTGAATGGCATGGAAGGCTACCCCTATGAGGAGAGGCTTACAAGGTTAGGGCTCTTAGACTTGCAAAGGAGACATGATAGGAGGTCTACAAAATAATGTAGAGTGAATGGATAAATGTAGATAGATATATATGGGGGGGGGAGGGGGGGGGAGGGGGGGGGGACTCCATGAAGCTAGAGTGTAACCCATTTAAAAACTAAAGCGAGAAAAAAAAAAAAAAGTTTCCCCACTCAAACACACTGGAATTTGTTACTGGGAGGATACAGTAAGAGCTGTTAGTATAGCTGGGTTAATAAAAAAATAAAAGTTTAGTCAAGTTCCTAGAAGAGCGATCCATAAATAATCAGATAGGACCTGGGAAATCCACTGCTTGCCCCATGACATGCATTGGGGAACCTGTGTGTGCCTTTTTGGGAACCTGCTAGGTACCTGTGACCTGGATACTGGGCTTGACAGACCTTGGTCAGAACCTCATATGGCTTTTATTTTCTTAACATTGCACTTGTCTGCATTAAAGTGTCCTTTCCCATCTGCATACCCAGTCTCTTGCTGTCTCAGGTTTTCTTGAAACACAAGGGGACTGTGAAAAACAAAACACAAACAGTGTTGTAAGCACTTTGAGTAACCACCACAGTGCTCAAGGTCTATTCTCTATCACCCCTTCCAGAGATCAAGGGCAGTTTACAGAGAACAGTTAACAATTTTTATATACTTTTACATGGAACAGTATTTGTGTATGTGATTATATATACATATATTACATACACACAGTAGCAGGCCCAGCACAGATCCCTGGGTAGATCTCCTCGGTTCATTAGCATTACCAGTTATTTTTGTTTAATCTTTTAAACCCTTCCTCATCCACAATAGCCTTGGGATAGGAGGCAGTGTACTTTTTTTAAAGTTTGAGCCTTTGATAAGGCCCCTTGTAGGAAGCTCTCAATAGCCAGAGGTTGATATACTCAACTGGCTCACCTAAAAAGGAAATAAGAGCTTAGCGAGACAAGATTTTCCTTGGCTATATCCATGTTGGCCATCTACATGTTCAGTACTTGTTATAATGTCAGACTTAGACTGTAGCATAAGTCAAGCATGGGCACTGCTAACATACTATCATCTGAGAAGCCCAGACTGGGTGTATGCCACACAAAGGCAAGAAGGGCAAAGTACCTGTATGATTTACAGGCACAATCAGAGAAGCTGTTATAGCCAAAAAAAAAAAAAAGGAAGCACCTTTACATGGAGCTCTAAAACTGCACCAACACTGGTCACTCTCCAAGTTTCAGCTATTAGATACTATTAGTTCACAAGTTACCATTAAAGTTAGAACTGAAATGAGACTGCAGACCTTTCAGCACCGAGGATGCATTCCATCCAACTGATTTGCTACTCTTGTTGTTATCAAACAGCTATTACATCTTCTAGTTTGATACCTCTGAAATTGAGGCTTCCCTATATCTTTCAGCAAAGGCCAAAAAAGTATAAAGCACAAGGACAGGTCTGCAGTCAGGAACTACTTTTTCACTGAAAGGGTGGTGGATGCTTGGAATGCCCTCCCGCTGGAAGTGGTGGGGGGCAAATACAGTGACAGAATTCAAAATGGCATGAGACAGACACAGTGGATCCCTTTACAGCAACAGGATAAAATCAAAGTAAACTTAATTATGTAATTTCTCAACATATAGGGGTGTCCTACAGAGCAGTGGGTTCACTCCTAAAAACCAAAGACACAGGGAGGGGCAGCCTGCACGGAGCATCAGGTGCACCTACTCTGGCCAGCAAGATGGCAATACTGGTCTTTAGCTGCCGTCATTTACTATGTATACTTTAGAAAAAAGGCACAATGACAGAGACTTAAATACCTTAGTGGCATAAAAGCCAGGTGGGTCTTTCAATTGAAGGCAAACTCGGCTACAAGGGGACATAGCATGAGAGAAACTGGATAGATTCAGGAGTGATATGCAGAAATATTTCTCTATGGAAAGAGTGGTGGATCTGTGGAATAGTCTCCCAGCAGAGGTGGTAGAGATGGAAGACAGTATCTGAATTCAGGAAAGCTTGGGACAAATAGAGGATCTCTAAAGGGGGATAACAACCCCCCCCCATTGTAGTGGTTGATATGGCAGGACAAACTAGATAGGAACATGATGGCAGGAAGACCACAAGGCCTAACAAAGAATTACATTATCTCTGCTTTGGCCTTGTCCTTTTACCCCTCTTATCACCACCATTACCACCCCCACATGCAAAGAGCAATACGAGGTGAGCGTAACAAGCCAAAGACAAGTTAATGTTAAACCACAGGCTTGGTAAAGAACAATTTCTAAGCACGTCTTGAGAAACTTCCCATACACATTTGATCTTACAAAACTCCAGAAGCAGCTCTTTAGCACGATGCATGTACTACACCCAGCATTAGCAGTAATTGTGACCGATCATACTCCACTTATCCTGGCTTAGAAGACATGTAAATGACTCATGGTATGTGCAAACGTAACCTGGGACCAGCTATCTACATGCCTAATGATCAAGTCACCAACTATGATGAACCAGCCACAATAACACTTCCCTCATGAGCATGTGACCCCAGAGACACCTCACCAAGCTCTATATGGCAGAGGCTGCCAGACTGGGAGGTGGGACTTCAGTTATTAGTGCTAATAAAACCTTAAGTTGTAATGAAAAACTGGAGTTTTTAGGCTGGTGAGTAACAGCACTTTCCCCTTTAGAAAATTTTCTGCTACAAGGGGGGAAGTTTGTTGAATTGCTGAGGCATTTTTCTCCCTTAGTAAAAATGGGAAGAAATTAGTTTGTTGGATGATTACTTCTATATCGAGAGTAGCAAAAACCCTAGGGTAATAGTAAAACTTGATTCCTGCTGGTTGGATGTTCATTGTATTGTCGAACACCAAGAGCTTTTCTCCTTTTGACTCCTGGTTACCAAGCCAGTGCTCTAAGCATTAGACGACTTCTCCAGGGCACAGGCGGAAAAACAAACCCAGGAGAAACCTATGGTGCTCCAGAGTGGCTACACTACAGTAATAAGGCAAAAAACTCCCACAGCTTTCACAAAAACAGGAACACAAGAAAACAGAAAGCAAAAAGCAAAAGAGAAATAAGGATAGCAGAAAGTACGAGGTGGAAGAAAAGGTGGCTAAAGATATGAAATGTGGAGAAGCCTCTCAGGTATATTTAGGAGAAGAGTAAAGCCAGGAGGTAGAACTGCAAGAATCAGAAATGCTAAGGACAGATTTATTGAAGCGACTTGCATGAATATCACTGGATTAAAAATAGTCCTTTAATCTGGAGAAGGGCAAGGAGCATACCAGGATCTGTATCATTTATGTGATCTGTAACATGTTATGATTAAACTTTGCACGATGAACTGTCTATGCTAAAGATTGTGAGCACTAGACGCTTATGCCAGCTGAAAGCTCTATGGGCTATCCCATCTACCCTGACATGCCAGTGACAAAGCTCTGTGTCCTTCCAAGGAGATCTGCTTCCCCCATGCCCCCTAATTCTGAGATTCTCTTCCCCTCCCTCCCCCAGTCACAGCCTAGCGGGAGGTAGTTCCATGCCTCCACCACCCTTAAGGAACTATTTCTTTAGAAAAGACTCTAAAAGTCTGCCCGTTCCTGCCTTCATTATAAAACTTCACTTATGATCTCTAGAGTCACTGGTTTAAAATGCCAAACCTTCACCGCTAAATAAAGCCACTCCTGGGAGCCTCCTGTATACTCCTAGTAAAGGCCAATAGATCATCTTATTCCATCTAGTCTGTCCAGCAAAGGGGGGAGGGTGGTGGTAGTAAAGCTTTTAACCACCATTAACTGCATGTTACCCCCCCCCGCGCCCCCCCCCGCGCCCGCCCCCCGCCCGCCCCCCCCCCCGCCCGCCCCCCCCCGCCCCCCAGCCCCCCGCCCGCGCCCCCCGCCCGGCCCCGCCCCCCCCCGCCCGCCCGCGCCCGCCCCCCCCCGCCCCGGCCCCCGCCCCCCCCCCCCCCCCCCCCGCGCCGCCCCCCCCCCCCCCCCGGCCCCGCCCCCCCCCGCCCCGCCCCCCCCGGCCGCCCCGCCGCCCCGCCCGCCCGCCCCCCCCCCGCCCCCCGCCCCCCCCCCCACCCCCCCCGCCCCCCCCCCCCCCCCCGCGCCCCGCCCCCCCCCCCCCCCCCCCCCCCCCCCCCCCCCCCCCCCGCCCCCCCCCCCCCCCCCCCCCCCCCCCCCCCGCCCCCGCCCCCCCCCCCCCCCCCCCCCCCCCCCCCCCCCCCGCGCCCCCCCCCCCCCCCCCCGCGCCCCCCCCGCCCCCCCCCCCCCCCCCCCCCCCGCGCCCCCCCCCCCCCCCCCCCCCCCCCCCCGCCCCCCCCCCCCGCCCCCCCCCCCCCCCCCCCCCCCCCCCCCCCCCCCCCCCCCCCCCCCCCCCCCCCCCCCCCCCCCCCCCCCCCCCCCCCCCCCCCCCCCCGCGCCCCCCCCCGCCCCCCCCCCGCCCCCCCCCCGCCCCCCCCCCGCCCCCCCCCCCCCCCCCCCCGGATGCAGAGAGGAGACTGATTTAGCTTGCACCT
Organism: Ichthyophis bannanicus; assembly: GCA_033557465.1. Classification (NCBI taxonomy): domain Eukaryota; kingdom Metazoa; phylum Chordata; class Amphibia; order Gymnophiona; family Ichthyophiidae; genus Ichthyophis; species Ichthyophis bannanicus. Next base: position 796,037,924 of record CM066036.1, read on the forward strand.
TAGTGTTTAAGGCACCTTACCTATAGTAGGTATTTTGCCATTTCCTGATCAGTAGACGGTTGCCCAAGCTCAGTGGATTCTGAATGAGGCTTTCCTGGGTCTTAGCCCACCATTTTTAACTATTTGGCTACTCCTGTATGCAGGTTACACTCCACAACCCCCTCCTTTACATTTTCCATGTGCAAAAAGCTAAAATCTGCCTCTTGCGGCCGTGGAGGTAAGACACTGTGTACCCCATTCCCATCTGTGCTCACATTATCGCTTCCTACTGCTGGGCAAAGTAGGAGTTCCACCAACCCCCATGCACCAGGAACGAACGAACGAACGAACCAACCCCCGCCCCTCCCCCCGCCCCCCCCCTCCTCCCTCCCCTCCCCCCCGCCGCCCCCCCTCCCTCCCCTCCCCGCCGCCCCCCCTCCCTCCCCTCCCCCCCCGCCCTCCCCCTCCCCCCCTCCCCCCCCCTCCCCCCTCCCTCCCCTCCCCCACCCCCCCCGCGCTCCCCCCCCCCCGTCCGCCTCCCCCCCCCCTCCCCCTCCCTCCCCCACGCTCCCCCCCCCCCCCTCCCTCCCCCCCTCCCCACCCCCCCCCCCCACCCCCCCCTCCCCCCCCCCTCCCGCCCCCCCTCCTCCCCCCCCTCCCCCCCCCTCCCCCCCCCCTCCCCCCCCCCCCTCCCCCCTCCCCCCTCCCCCCCTTCTCCCCCCCCTCCCCCTCCCCTCCCCCCCCCCCTCCCCCCCTTCTCCCCTCCCCCCCCCCCCCTCCCCCCTCCCCCCCCCTCCCCTCCCCCTCCCCCCCCTTCTCCCCTCCCCCCCCCCCTCCCCCCCCTCCCTCCTCCTCACCCCGCGTCCCCCCCCCCCCTCCTCCCCCCCCCCCTCCCCCCCCCTCCTCCCCCTCCCCCCCCTCCCCCCCCTCCTCCCCCCCCTCCTCCCCCCCCCCCTCCTCCCCCCCCCCCCTCCCCCCCCCCACCCCCCCCCCGACCCCTCCCCCCCCCCCCCCCTCCCCCCCCCCCCTCCCCCCCCCCCCCCTCCCCCCCCCCTCCCACCCCACACTCCCCCCCCACCTCCTATCCTCCCCCCCCCCCCCCTCCCCCCCCCCCTCCCCCCCGCCCCGCCCCGCCCCTCTGCAGCTCCAGAAACCGTTGAGTGACCCCTATGATCCTCCGGATCTCCTCGTCCTTACCAGCTGATTTCTGAACAGGCATTTCTTTGGAATTGAGAAAGCAGCCATCCTACAACTTTAGCTCAAAGTTAGATGCAGCATGGGCCGGATGGATGCCGTTTCTGAATGCATAGTGCATTCGTTTTGTGCCAAAAGAAATGCAAGTTCCATGCCCGACAAAGTAAAACCTCCTCACTATATTCGAGAGTGGCTAGAAAAGTGCAAGTGTTAGAACAGTCCACGTGCAGCTCTCGAGACTGATCCTTGAGCAGGGAGAGAGCGCGCGAGACCGCCCGGCGCTCTGCCCCTTATTATATGCCGCCGCCATCCTCCGCTCGCCCTCGGGGTCCCTTGGCCGGAGATGCTGCGGCCGAGGTCAGACTAATTCGCTTCAGGGGATTTGCCATCGCGTCCTCCCGTGGAGAGCAGACTGCAGGCAGGACACTGCAATTCGGCCTTTTCTGTCATCACCCCCCGGCGACTGCAGCATGTCCGGCTGTCCAGGTCCAGATCCCGATCCCCCCCTCCCGAGCCCCCTGCCCGGCTCCCCCCAGCCTCACCATGCAGCGGCAGCTTTACTCACCACGTGGAGCCTGCGCTGTGAGCCGCCATCTTGCTCCTGACGTCGCCGCTCACGTGACCGAGCGGCTGCTCCACCCTCTGGCTCTAGTTCTCCTCCCCTGTTGCTGCTGCAGTGCTTAAGGCAGGGGCGGCCCAAGTGCGGGGCGACATTTGCATACACGCCTCTTAGTCTTTAGTCTTATCTAGCGTGGTATGAGTCTCCTAAGAGGCATGGATAAAGAACAGATTCCTGCTAGTGTTCATGGACACAGTGGCAGCCTTTGCACTGTGTCCCACACCAGGTTACTGCAACACCTGCAGCAGATAGTATGCAAGAATACTCTGAAGTGGTTTACTTCCTACTTGGAAGACTGAATGCAACAAGTCAAGTGTACCCAAAAGAAATCACTGCAGTTCCGTCATGCAGGGAATACCACAAGGTTCAGCACTGTCAATGCTCTTTAAATATCTACATCCAACATCACAAAATTCACTTTCACCTCTATGCTGACATGGTGTATGCTCCAATTCAACCTACTAGCTCTTGACACCACAATAACCAAATGCCTTACTCAGCCAATTACGATTAAAAAAAAAAAAACCAACCACGCCACACGCAATGTCAGTTACCAGGAATCCCACCTTCATTCCACCACAAACTATAAGCATTCTAGACAAACTCATAGTAGTCAAAGATGAAGTTACATACCTGCGCATCACAATGGACAGATCCCTGAACCTAAAATCTGTTGGGATATTTTTGGCTTAGGGATAGTTCTGCTCAGTTCTGCTTCATATGCCTTCTATGTTTACACTCCTGCTGGCCTGCAACACACACAAGCATCCTGAAGGCACAGAAACACAGCATGTGGGGTTTAAGTGAAAGTATGTTGTGAGGCCTGCTACAGTCTGGAAACCATGTTCTGGGCAGGAGTTCAGGATATGGGCCTACTATGAAATACAGGTCAAGCTAAAACTATTTAGAAGAAAATACTCAGCGCCAGGAACTAAAGAGAACACAAGCCCCACACAGGAAGGCAAAGGAAGGTACTGCTTCACAGCACACTGATAAGCAGAGACCTTGAAGAGAACTGAACTAATTGCTGGCCCAAATCATCATGGGTGGCCCCCTCCCCAAGTAAGAAACTTTGCAGACTTTACAGAAAGCTGCAAATGACAAGAGTTTTATGCAGAGCTTTCTGGTACTTGCTAGAAATCCATATAAGGAGGCAGCTACATAGCTTGGGGGTGACTCTCACCACTGAGGGGTAGGGAGAACGTCACCTGCCCTCAGGTCCTTGAGACAGACACTTGTGTATTGGTGTTTACAGCTTTTGCTTGTACCAAATAAAGGGTTTTACTGACAAGTGGCTGTGATCTGAGTTTTTCCTCCTGGTGCAGGACTTCAGATGCCCAGGAAATTGGTGACAATTAGGGATTAATCCTTTGTAGGTCTGACCCGCCTACAAATCCCACATCAGCAAAACTGCAAACAAGGCCTATCAACGTTTAAGGACCATCAGAAAGCTCAAACCAGTACTCCGCCAGGACCACTTCTGCACAGTGGCCAGGCACTCACCACACCTACTCGACTATGGAACTCGCTATATCAAGGCCTCCCCTGGCAGACCTTACACCCACTCCAAATAGTGCAAAACACTGCAGCACGCATCATTACAGACACTCCAAGAACTGAGTACATCACCCCTGTCTTACAGCAACTGCACTGGCTGCCAATGATGGCCAGAGCAAAGTTCAAAGCAGTCCTGATCTTTAAATCTACCATCTCTTGGCAGATACACTCCAAGATATCATAAGGGATATCAGCAGTAGACCAAGGACCAATAATGACATGATCGGCACACCTGCAGGATATCACAAGACTAAAATCGCTTCAAGAAGAGCTTCACTACTGGTGTCCACACTTTGGAACTCCATCCCAACAGATCTGAGGGCCCTGAATAACAGACTTCTGCAAGGCCCTTAAAACCCTGCTCTTTACAGAAACCTATGATCAGACAGTCTCCACCGGAACGGTAATGCAACTACCTCCACCAACTTGATACCCACCCATCCCAACTAGACATACGAGTTCATTGTATAATGTTGTCAAGCGCCCTCATGTTAAGTAACCCTCCAATTGTGATGCAACTGCTTTGATTGTAGGATAAGGTGGTATACAAATCTGTCTAAGTTTCCAGTCCTAGCCCCTCCATCAGCCTATTTCCAATCCTAGCGCCCCCCCCCCCCCCATCCCAGGTCCAGTCCTTTCCTAGCCCCTCCATCAGCCCATTTCCAGTCTTAGAAACTCCCCCCTCACAGCCTGTTCAGTGCAAGCCCTCCCTCCTCCTGAAGAGCCCTGCAGCTAGTTAAGAGGGAGCCAGAGATGCCCCTGCTCCCTCTAATAGCTGCCAAAGTGAAGCTTGTCTTTCCTTCACTTCAGCAGCTGTTCTTAAGTTTAGAACGCTGCCGTGCTGAGGTCAAAGGGAACTTCCTGTTTCCCAGTACAGTGGTGTTCTGAACTTCAGTACAGCTGCCGAAGTGAATGGAAGAGGTGTGCTTCACTTCAGCAGCTGTTAGAGGGAATTGCAGCCTCTCCTGCTCCCCTCTAGTCACCCTGCCTGCTGCTCTTCAATGCAGGATGTTAGCACAGGGCCCTGTGCAAACATTCATGCTCAATGGACGGGCCAGCCCTGGCTTAAGGTGCACAGACCACAAGATGCTTTGATTAAAAAAAAAGTTAACCTTTATTATCACAAAATTATTCATTCTCTAGCAGTACAAAACTTAGAGCCTTGGCTCCAAGTTCTGGTGTTGTCACCTGGAGCCCAGATACTTGGCCACCGCCTTGGTGCCCTGGGCTACAGCATGTTGGCTAAGCTCCCCAGGCAGCAGCAGCTTCACTGCAGTCTGGATCTCACGGCTGGTGATGGTGCTTCTCTTGTTGTAGAGCGCCAGCCTGGCAGCCTCTGAAGCAAGACGCTCAAACACATCCCTGGTGAAACAGTTCATGATCTCCATGGCCCAGCAGGACAGACTCAGATCAGGGTGCACCTAGTAAAGAGGGAAACTCATTAGCAGGGGCTCTCAAGCTCAGAGTATTGACCATGTAGCCAGGACTGGCCACTGCCTGGCCCAAATCAACATGGGTAGGCACTAGGCAGTGCAGGACACCACTTTCCTTTCTCATGGGCTTGTGTTGCAACTGCTGTCTGGGTAGGTTTGACTCTAAAGTGGAGGGGCCCAGGCCCACCCAATTCCAGACCCACCCACAGATGCACTCCTACTGATCAGTGTATTAAGTTGTTGGTTTCACCCGAGACAATGCAGCCTTCACTGGTGTGACTGGAGCAGCTGACTTCTCCCCCTCCACCCACCCCCCCCCCCCCCCTTCTCAAAAAGATGCCATCAAGATACCACCAGCTGATGTTCATGATATATGTATATTAGACAGAAATCCAGACCACTGCCTCTTGATGTCTTGACCCACATGACTTCAAACTTCAACCTCAAGGTTTGCTATGATAATGGCATTTCACTTTTGCTTTACTAGTGAAAGTGCTGGTAAGTTAGACATACTAAAGATTTAACAGTGAGCTCAACAACTTGTTGCCCTTGTACCCTTCTAGAGCTCAGCACAGGGTGGGAAGTCAGCTGCTGCAACACTCGTCTATGAGAAAAGGTTAGATTCATCCTGTTTCCAATAGCAGGGGTTGGGGCTTCAAAGCTAATCAGGCATCAAAATATTCAGTGCTAGACCGGTGTCATGGCACTGTGCACACCCCCAGCTAGATATGCACTCTGCAGCTTGTTAACCCAGAGCCCCACCCCCCCACTTGCATGCAAGAACACCTGCCAGGCTTCCTTGAAGCCTAGTGCAATGGCCCTGCACCGCTCACTCAGCCTCTGGTATGGCCCTGTGTGTGCACTAACCCTCTAAATGCATGTTTTAAGCAGTGGGCCTAGCCTACGTGCCAACACTATGTTAACTAGCAGATGTCTATAGATAACCACAGCAGCACAGATACATGCTAACACGAGACTGCAATCCACCAAAGCAGCTTACAAAACCAGGAGCCGTATAGCAGAACTAATGGACTAAGCTGTCCCTTAATGGAGATTCAGGTAGAGGTTCCAATACCCCTTTAAAGGCATAGTTTTATGGTCACCACTGATTAACATTAACCTCAACATAAGTAAAGTTATTCAGCCTCCTAGTGGACCTTCTGCCTTGCGGCCCTACCACTTTTCATAATGGTCCTTGAAGTCTAAGTAGCCATCAGGAGGAGTTTTGCTTATGCGTTAGCAGGTCTCTATCTCCCTCCCCCCCCCCCCCCCCCCCCCGGGTATGACAGGATTAAGAGGAAAGCTTTAGTGCTAAAGGCTAGCTGGAAGAAGGCTAGTCAAAGAGCGTACTTGTTTCAGAACTTTGTAGATGAAGCAGGAATAACTCTCCTTCCTCTTCTCCTTCCTCTTCAGGACGGGTTTGCTTGTTTCGCTAGCACCAGGCTTCTCATTGGCAGCGGCGACAGGGGTGCGCTTCATGCTGACTGAAAGGTAGATGGTGGCATCTTACTGGTTTGAAGTAGAGCAAGAGCAGACAACTTGTGAACACAAACTTACTCCCCTCCCTCATTTGCACAGGGAGCAGGAGAGGAGGGTTATTCTCCTGACAGAGCAGGGGAGGGGAGGGGCTGCACCTCGTCTTTTGCCACTGAGCCTCACACTAGAGGCTCTGCACTGCATGGGGGGGGGGGGGGATGTCCAATTTAGACCTTAAGACAAGTGAGTGGGTTACACCAACTCTGAGCTTACCTTTTCCTGAGAGAGGTCAGCGTATTATATACGAGTTTCTCTAGCTTTCTGGGCTGAGTTAGTAAGCCTCTGGAGCTCATCTGGATCAGATACTTTTGAGCATGATTCCATTGCCTGGCCGCCTGATCACCCACCCATCTACTGTGATCTTGGGCAAATCACAGAGCCATTATATTTTGGAAGAGGGGGGGGGTGCTTATGGGCACAGGTAGGCATCATTAGTAAGATCACCCCAAAACTCAGGTATCGGCAAGCTCTCAAAGAGAAGCCAACCAGGTCTACTTTCCAACTCAAAGAAAAGCACCAGAACCACCAACTTCAAACATCCAATATGCTCACAGCTTACCTCAGACCAGCAACAACAGGACAATCCAACCAACTGAACTTCTGTAAGCATAGAGGAAGGGGCAGGAGGGGCTGTTATATGCCCAGAGGTCTGGCTGCTCCAGCCTCCCCTTAATTTAACTTACGAGCTTCACCTGCTGGGATCTGAAGGCTGCTCCTGGAGGTGACGTAAATTGGTTAATTAGGAAAAGACCTTGGTGGGGGTAGCTCAAGGCCAGCTGCATGCAGAAACCCTAGGGCAGTAGTTCCCAACCCAGTCCTCAGGTACCTCCAGCCAATCACGTTTTCAGGATATCCACAATGAATATGCATGAGATAGATCTGCATATAGTGGAAGCAGTGCATGCTAATCTATCTCATGCATATTCAATGTGGATATCCTGACAACCTGACTGGCCTGGGGGTACCCGAGGACTGGGTTGGAAACCACTGCCCTAGGGATTTACCTGTCCCTGAAGGGTTTAGGGTACTTGAGGCAATGGAGGGTTAAATGACTAGACCAAGGTCACAAGAAGCAGTAGTAGCAGAAGGAGGGTTTCAGTGGACCCTGCTGAACCTTTCAGAGAATAATAGAAGCCGTCTAATTAACTTTAGTATTGAGGAGGGTTTTTTTTATTTTTTGCTCCTTCAAATCTCCCAAAATAAGGTGGAAATTGCAAAGTTTACGGAATGGGGTATCGGTATTTTCACTTCCTAAGAGAGGAGGGAAACCATCCCGTGTGGGTAAATGGAATCTTTGGACCCCCACTTCCACCCCAGAGAACGCTAGAAGGAGCACAAAAGCTGCCTGCAAATTGGGGGGGGGGGACAGTCTCTGATAGGTCAACAATAAAAAGTTGCAATCCACCCTCTGCTCTTTCATTTTGAGTCATTACCCTGGTAGCAGTTCAGTGCAACAAAGTCTCAACTAAGTCCAGACAATTGGGGGCCAGATCTAGGATAAGCCCTGAACCACTACCTGTTTATTTAGGGAGGGGGAAATTCACCACTGACTGAGGTACAGGGAAATAAAGCGACTTAACCTATGGTCACACAGAGAATCAGCGAGAGAGCTGGGATTAGAACCAAGGTGCAGGGGGATAAAGTGACTCACCCAAGGTCGCACAGAGATTCAGTGAAAGAGCTGGGATTAGAACCAAGGCACAGGGGGATGAAGTGACTCACCCAAGGTCACACAGAGAGTCAGTGACAGAGCTGGGAATAGAACCAAGGTGCAGGGGGATAAAGTGACTCACCCCAGGGTCACACAGAGAATCAGCGAGAGAGCTGGGAATAGAACCAAGGTGCAGGGGGATAAAGGACTCACCCAAGGTCACACAGAGAGTCAGCGACAGAGCTGGGATTAGAACCAAGGCGCAGGGGGATAAAGGACTCACCCAAGGTCGCACAGAGAGTCGGTGACAGAGCTGGGAATAGAACCAAGGCGCAGGGGGATAAAGTGACTCACCCAAGGTCGCACAGAGAATCAGTGACAGAGCTGGGAATAGAACCAAGGTGCAGGGGGATAAAGGACTCATCCAAGGTCGCACAGAGAGTCAGTGACAGAGCTGGGAATAGAACTAAGGTGCAGGGGGATAAAGGACTCACCCAAGGTCGCACAGAGAGTCAGTGACAGAGCTGGGAATAGAACCACGGTGCAGGGGGATAAAGGACTCACCCAAAGTCACACAGAGAGTCCGTGACAGAGCTGGGAATAGAACCAAGGCGCAGGGGGATAAAGTGACTCACCCCAGGGTCACACAGAGAATCAGCGAGAGAGCTGGGAATAGAACCAAGGTGCAGGGGGATTAAGTGACTCACCCAAGGTCACACAGAGGGTAAGTGACAGAGCTGAGAATAGAACCAAGGTGCAGGGGGATTAAGTGACTCACCCAAGGTCACACAGAGGGTAAGTGACAGAGTTGGGATTGGAACTGAGACACAGCGACATATAGGCCCCGATATTCAAAGGCATTTAGACAGATTACAGACCTGTAAACCGTGTAAATGCCGCTTAGGGGGATATTCAACAGCACTAACACAATCTGTGGCATTGAATATCTGCGCTTAGCACCACTACACGCCCTCATGCTGACCGTGTAGCTTCGGGGAGTGTCGTGGGCATTCTGGGGTGGAGTGGATGTGGCATGCATCGCTAACCGAGCAGCGGTGGTATTGCAGCACTGACCGTTTAGCGACCCGCAGGGAAAGATAAGCACAGCAAAAACTGGCCTGTCTTTATCCAGAGCGGCTAAGTGGGCAGCGGTGCAATATCGCCCCTTTTGCAGTGTCTGTGGCTGTGCGTCGACCCCAGATGTTCAAGTCGTGGCCGCATAAGACCCCGGCAATGAATATGCACATTTGCTGTTCAGCGCCAGTGGCTAGCTGCTGTTATTGCATTAGCCACAGCACTGAATATCAAGCCCATAGTTTCTGTTTCTCACTTTTATTATTTATTTATTGGTTATTCATTAATTATGGCTTATTAGGGACTTTCTATAGTACCCTTCAAACATCAGTGCGGTTTACAAATAAAAAGAATCATAAAAGAAAAGGAAAAGAACTCCAATTACAATAAAGCAAGTAGAGCCAAGTCTACAAGGACTCATTTCTAGACATATAAACAGCAGGGGGCACATAGGGGAGAACGGCAATGAGTCAGTGTTCCAGGGGTCCGGAATCGTAAGGAGCTGGGAGGGAAAGAGTCTGTTAGTATGAATAGAGTGAAGAGTCTGGCTGGAGGAGTGTGGAATAATAACAGAGGAGAGGTAAGAGGGGATACCAGTGTGAACAGTGGAGAAGGAGCCTAATGGTTACAGCACAAGAGACCAGGGTTCAATTCCCACCAGCACCCCTTGTGGCCTTGGGAAAGTCACTTAACCCTCCATTGCCTCAGAAGAATCCAAGTTATCAATGCCTCTGTTTAATGTACATTACTAAGTTTAAGTTTCAATGTAAAGTACTTTGACTAAGCACTATAAAAGCCTGTAAACTAAATGAAGAGTCCTGTGCATGTTCATCAGAATTTTATATTGAATTTGAAAAGCAATTGAAGCCAATGGTATTGAATCATTAAAAGAGTGATGTATCCAATCTTGAAGCATGTGTGAGTAGTCAGAGAGTAGTGTTTTGGACCGTCTGTACCCTTTTTAGCAGGGCCAGCTGAAGGGGTTGTAGCACCCTCAGACAATGTTTGCTTTTGTGCCCCTTGGGTCTGATCTTGCAGTGTAAGCTGTGCAAACAGGGGTACATCTTCACCCCACTAGCTTATGAAATGCCACCCTCCCATTAGCTTACTCTGTGTATTCTGTGTCACTATCCGTATAGATAGCGGCGTGGAACATACAGAGAGTGATGGCGTGGTCATTGTACTTTAAGTTTAGACTAAACCTGATATTCCGCAGGCCTAAACTAACCATGTAACTCACCTGAGGAGTGCCTGAATATTTACACGATCTGGATAAGTTTCTGGCCTCCTCCCCTAACATGCCCCACAAGTATAGAGATAATATCTGGCCATTCTGCAATTTAACAGCCTGACATTATCTGCCTATGTTTTGAAAATGCATGGTTAGTATAATTGTGTATTTACCAGTGAACGTCTAATTGCCTTTGAATATCAGTTTGACAGGGCAGAATTATTCATTCATAAGGAACAGACCCAGACTCCCCATTAAAACTCTTCCAACAACAGATGCAGATTAGAAGTAGGGTTTTCACTTTACAACTCAACAAACAAACAAATTCTATTCAAGTTCTAGTCTCACATTAGTGACACCACCACTAACTTCCTCCACTGCAAGACACAAACCCTGCAAATTGACACCTGACACCAGCTGGGCCAGCCCAAGGGTTTCTGCCACATCACTACCGCACTACCCACTGAAGTCTGCAGCCCTAGGCAGACGCCTAACCAGCCAAGTGGACGGGCCGGCCCTGGACATCAGCATCAAGAACTCAAATTTCACCAATGCTACCTATGGAAAATCAGCACTGCAAATATCCTAGAAGCCCAGTAACCCCCAGTTGGAAACAAGAACAAGCTGAACTACTACAGATTCCTAGAGAGGACCTACAGTACATATTAACAGAATCCCTTATCTCGGCTGCACATGGAAACCACAGACCATCACCACTTAAAGATTCAGGGCCCGAAATTCAACTAGGCAGGCTATGTGCCACTACGGCGCACAGCTGGGCCCGCTCACCCCTAACCTGGATGTTCAATGCTGCGGTGACGTCATCGAATATCCAGGTTTGGCACACAAGGAAAACAGCAGCAGAGCCTAACTGGGTAACGGAGACATTGCACCACTACCCAAAAGCTAGCCTAGTTTTAGCTATGGATCGCTAACCGGGTAGTGGCAGTCTTCGCCCCAGAACGCCCCCAACATGCCCCTAACACAGTAGCATCGGGACGCGTAGGGGACTTAGGAGGGGATATTTAACAGCACTAACTGTGTAGGTACCACTGAATATCCCTAGCAAACTACAAAAGACAAAAACTGAAATGGAAAACCCTGAAATCAGACCCCAGGCTGCGAAAGACAGAAGAAGGAGAAGGAGAAATGCATTTCCTCCGGTAAAGAACTATAAGACAAAGCTCCAAATAGGCACTTCAACAAAAGTTGTCAAAAAAGAAAAGAAAAAACAAAAATACCCAAGAAAACAAAACAAGATCTAACACCCAAACAATATGAAATCGGGAGGCGGCAGATAAAGGTGGGAAACAGGCTCAGGCAAAAAAGAGGAAAAAAGACCTCAGCATACCTCCAACCAGTAATCTAGGAGGAATCGAGACTGTTATAGGGCAAAACATGCCTTAGAAAATAACAGTGCTCTACTTACATCAACGGTCAGAAAAAAACCTCTTAAGCCTGCAGAAAAACAGTCCCCACGTAAGTATAGCCCCTTCCCTAAAAAAGCAACCTCAGTGGCAAATAGCAGTAAAAAAGCACTTAACAAGAATGTCGCTATCAGTCCAGAAGATCAGTCCAAAGGCAGGTAGCAGTGAAAAAGCATGCAACACTCAACTGGAACATCGCTATCAGTCCAGAGGATCACAAAGAAACGGGAGCCCTGCGTGTTACTGGCTCCTCGAGGAAATATTTTGTATATTATCAAAGCTGACATATTTCATTCTCTAAAAACTGACTGTCTTTTGTACCTTTCTTGTCTGATCATTCTATTTTTCCAGTTGGGTTGGTCCCAGTCTCTCTTTTCTACTTCCTCCTGTTGGTTTTCTTCTAAGTCCTTTTCCAAGATCCCGTTTCCATGTTCTGTTTCTTCACTCTCTCTGTCTTCTTCCTCCTTTCCTTCGCTACATCTCTCTCTGACATTGATCCTTCCGTTTCTCTCGTTTGCCTTTTATCTAACTATAGCTTATTCCGTTCCTCTTTCTCCTTCCTACAATCTTCAGTCCTCCTCTTTTCACCGTTCACCTACTTACCAACTTTCCATTTCCTAATCTTACTTCCCTAGTCCCTCCATTTCACGTCTGTCTCATTCCTTTGCCTGCATCCTACCTCCCCCCCCTTCTGTCTTTCACCCACTTTCTAGTCCGCCACTTACTACTACTACTATTTAGCACTTATAAAGCGCCACCCATGCAGCGCTGCACAGCTAACCTACAAGAGGTAGCCAAATACAAGAGACAGTCCCTGCCCGTCAGAGTCATGCTCATCGGAGCTTACAATCTAGTTAGAACAGTACAGAGCATTAGTCAGTTCTGCGCAAGGTATGGTGTGGTAGAGTTTGGTCTATAGTTTGGTCATAAACGTCGATGGGGGTTAGGGTGAGATGAAGAAAGAGTCAGGACCTGGTGAAGAGGTGGGTCTTCAACCTGGATTTGAAAAGGGCCAGAGAGGATGCCTGGCGCACAGACGCAGGTAGGCTGTTCCAGGCGTAAGGTGCAGCAAGGTAAAAGGAGCGCAGTCGGGAGTTTGCGGTGCGGGTGAAAGGCATTGATAGAAGTAGTTTGTTAGCGGAGCACAAATTTCGAGAGGGGATGTAGGGAGAGATAAGAAATGAGAGGTATTGAGGGGCCATAGAGTGAATGAATTTATAGGTCAGCAGGAGAAGCTTGAATTGGATGCAGAGTTGGACAGGGAACCAGTGAAGCGCCTTGAGAAGAGCAGTAACGTGGGCATGGCGAGGCTGGCAGAAGATTAGCCGAGCAGCGTGATTTTCTATAGATTGGAGGGGAAGGAGGTGGCTCACGGGAAGACCAGCAAGGAGTAGGTTGCAGTAATTGAGAAGAGAGGAGATTAAGGAGTGGATAAGCGTTTTGGCAGTGTGTTCAGAGAGGAAGGGGCGGATTTTGCTGATGTTGTAGAGAAAGAAGCGGCAGGTCTTAGCTACTACCTGGATATGAGTGGAGAAGAAGAGAGAGGTGTCAAAGATAACCCCTAGATTGCGGGCCGAGGGAACAGGAAGGATAGTAGATCCATCCACATGGACTGAGAGATGGGGAAGTGGGGGGAGGAGTTAGGTGGGAAGACAAGGAGTTCAGTCTTGGACATGTTCTATTTCAGTCATCGATGAGACATCCAGGCAGCGATGTCCGAAAGACAGGCAGAGATCTTGGACTGGGTTGCCAGGGAAATATTAGGTGTAGAGAGGTAGATTTGTGAGTCATCAGCATAGAGATGGTACTGAAAGCCATGGGAGGGGATAAGCGCGCCAAGGCCTTGGGTATAGAGAGAGAAGAGGAGGGGGCCTGAGACGGATCCCTGGGGTACAGCTACATGGAGCGGGGTAGGGGAGGAGGAGGAGGAGCCACCAGAGCATACGCTGAATGAGCAATGGGAGAGGTAAGAGGAGAACCAGGATAGTATGGAGTCCTTGAAGCCAAGCGAGGAGAGGGTGATGAGGAGGAGGTTGTGGTCAACAGTTTCAAAGTCAGCAGAAAGGTCAAGAAGGATGAGGACAGAATAGAGGCCCTTGGATCTAGCCAGGAACAGGTTGTTTGTGACTTTTGTGAGTGCCATTTCAGTGGAGTGTAGGGGACGGAAGCTGGATCGAAGTGGGTCCAGGAAGGCCTGGGAGGTGAGGAAGTCGAGGCAGCGACAGTGGACTGCTCGTTCTAATAGTTTGGATATGAAGGGAAGGAGGGAGATGGGTCGATAGTTAGAAGAGCATGTGGGATCAAGTGAGGGTTTCTTGAGGAGGGGTGTGACAACAGCATGTTTGAAGTCAACGGGGACAGTTGCAGTGGAGAGTGAAAGGTTGAGGATATGAGTGATGGAGGGGACAATGGAGAGGGGGTGGGGATAGGGTCTGATGAACAGGTGGTGGGTTTGGAGGAGGACAGAAGGAGTGTGGTTTCTTCCTCAGAGATCGGAGGGAAGGAGGAGAGGGTGGCAGAGGGAATATGGATGGGGGAGGAGAATCGGGGGGGGGGGAGGGAGGTAGATGGGGGGAGGGAATTGGAGGGTAATCTTGTGGATTTTGTGGAAGTAGTCGGCTAGGGTTTGGGCAGAAAGGGAGGGCAGGATCGGGGGCGGGGGGACTTTGAGGAGAGAATTGAGGGTATTAAAGAGACGGCGAGGATCAGGGGCCAGGGAGTTGGTCAAATAGATGTAGTAATCTTGTTTGGCAAGTGCTAGGGCTGACTGAAAGGAGTCAAGCATGAATTTGAAGTGTAGAAGATCTTCCAAGGAGTGGACCAAGCTTGTTCGGCAGAACGGGCACAGATGCGTAGGTAATGGATTGTGGGAGAGAGCCAAGTTGGGGAGTAGATCGTTTTACAGGACGTGGGGTGGGAGGGGCAAGAGTGTCAAGGTCTGAGGATAATGTAGCATTGTATGAAGATAATGCTTCGTCAACGGTCTTGGAGGATAAAATGCAGGAAAGAGATGGAGAGATGGTGGAGGAGAGAGTCAGTGGATCAATATTATAAAGGTTTCTAAATAGGTCGGATGAGACAGGATGAGGTTGGGACTGCGGAAGCTGAAGAGTAAATGTTAAGAGGTGATGGTCAGATGAGGGAAGGATTGATTTGCGTAAGTTTGATGGAGAGCAGTTGGAGAAGAGTATTAGGTCAAGGCAGTGGCCGTTTAGATGTATGGGGGCAGTGGAACAAAGTGGGAGGTCGAACGAGGAGGTAAGAGCAAGGAACTTTGAGGCATGGGGATCAGAGGGGTTGTCGATGTGAATGTTGAAATCGCCAAGAATAAGAATGGGGGAGGAGGGATCCATAAAGGCAGAAAGCCAGGAGTCAAAGTCTGTGAGGAAGGTTGATTTGGAGTTGTCTGGTGGGCGATAAATAAGAGCTATTCGGAGGGGAAGTGGTGAGAGGAGGCGAATGGAGTGGACTTCGAAGGAGAAGGGGGAGTGTGATTGGGGTGGCAGGAGGGGTTGGAATTGGCAGGAGGAAGAGAGTAGGAAGCCAACGCCACCACCGCGACCAGTAGATCAAGGTGTATAGGAGAACTGATAGCCCCCATAGCAGAGAGAGGCAATGGATGCGGTGTCGTCTGGGGGGAGCCAGGTCTCGGTCAAGGCAAGAAGGTGTAGGGCATTGGAGATAAAAAGGTCATGAATGAAAGTGTTTTTTTTAATGACTGAGCATGCGTTCCATAGGGCGCATGAAAACAGGAGAGCGGGGGGGGGGGGGAGAGGGATATGGATAAGGTTGGATAAGTTACGTGTAGATTTCTTATCAGAGTGGTGTGGGGGTCTATTTCTAGGGTAATGCCGAGATTTAGGTTTAGAGGGAGCAGGGTGTGGGTGAGTGTGTTCTCCAAAAGGGACATGAGGGAGGGGAAATGAGGGGAAAATCAATGGTGTCGGGTAGGTTATGTGAGGGATTATTTTTAGGGGTAGGGTTGGAGTTGATATCTATGGATGAGAGAGAGACTGCAGCTGGAGCATGCCGCTTTAAGGGCCGATCGCCCTTTGATGTTGGCTGGCGGCGTGAGAGAGAGAGAGAGAGAGAGACTGCAGCTGGAGCACGCCGCTTTAAGGGCCGATTGCCCTTTGATGTTGGCTGGCGGCGTGAGAGAGAGAGAGAGAGACTGCAGCTGGAGCACGCCGCTTTAAGGGCCGATCGCCCTTTGATGTTGGCTGGCGGCGTGAGAGAGAGAGACTGCAGCTGGAGCACGCCGCTTTAAGGGCCGATCGCCCTTTGATGTTGGCTGGCGGCGTGAGAGAGAGAGACTGCAGCTGGAGCACGCCGCTTTAAGGGCCGATCGCCCTTTGATGTTGGCTGGCGGCGTGAGAGAGAGAGAGAGAGAGACTGCAGCTGGAGCACGCCGCTTTAAGGGCCGATTGCCCTTTGATGTTGGCTGGCGGCGTGAGAGAGAGAGAGAGAGAGAGACTGCAGCTGGAGCACGCCGCTTTAAGGGCCGATCGCCCTTTGATGTTGGCTGGCGGCGTGAGAGAGAGAGAGAGAGACTGCAGCTGGAGCACGCCGCTTTAAGGGCCGATCGCCCTTCGATGTTGGCTGGCGGCGTGAGAGAGAGAGAGAGAGAGAGACTGCAGCTGGAGCACGCCGCTTTAAGGGCCGATTGCCCTTTGATGTTGGCTGGCGGCGTGAGAGAGAGAGAGAGAGAGAGACTGCAGCTGGAGCACGCCGCTTTAAGGGCCGATCGCCCTTCGATGTTGGCTGGCAGCGTGAGAGAGAGAGAGAGAGACTGCAGCTGGAGCACGCCGCTTTAAGGGCCGATCGCCCTTTGATGTTGGCTGGCGGCGTGAGAGAGAGAGAGAGAGAGAGACTGCAGCTGGAGCACGCCGCTTTAAGGGCCGATTGCCCTTTGATGTTGGCTGGCGGCGTGAGAGAGAGAGAGAGAGACTGCAGCTGGAGCACGCCGCTTTAAGGGCCGATCGCCCTTCGATGTTGGCTGGCGGCGTGAGAGAGAGAGAGAGAGACTGCAGCTGGAGCACGCCGCTTTAAGGGCCGATCGCCCTTTGATGTTGGCTGGCGGCGTGAGAGAGAGAGAGAGAGACTGCAGCTGGAGCACGCCGCTTTAAGGGCCGATCGCCCTTCGATGTTGGCTGGCGGCGTGAGAGAGAGAGAGAGACTGCAGCTGGAGCACGCCGCTTTAAGGGCCGATCGCCCTTTGATGTTGGCTGGCGGCGTGAGAGAGAGAGAGAGAGACTGCAGCTGGAGCACGCCGCTTTAAGGGCCGATCGCCCTTTGATGTTGGTGGCGGCGGCTGGCTCCCTCTCTACTCATCTCCTCCCCAGTCTCATTTACCAGCCCCATCTCATTCCCTACACTCCACCTCCAGGCCCTTTCATATGTCTTACCCCCATCGAGGCTGCCATTTCCCTTCCACTTCCGCCATTTCTACCCTCTTTCACCTGCTTCAAGGAAGACCTGTTTCCTTCCTGTGTCTCTCATCCCTTCCATAGCACTCTGTCCTTTTCAACTGTCCCCCAACCCCTCTCCTCCCAAAACCCTCCAGGTCCTTCAGACCTTCTCTCCTCCTCATATTTCTGCACTTGTTCTCACAGCCCTACTTGTACCCCTCACTCAATCACCTTGTCCCCACTGTCCTCAATCCCTGATCATTTCTTGCCCCTACTATCCCCCCAAGCAACTCCAGTTTCCCACTAACAATCCCACCCAAGTCTCAAGCCCTCCCTACTTTAAGCTCCCAATACCCAGCCTTTCTCAGAGTCTTTCTTCTATTTTATCACCGAATCTTAGGGTCCCCCACCTCTCAGTCCCTGCATTCCCACATCCCACATCCCTACTACCTGCCTTCCTGCCTCCTACTTCCCTTCCCCTCACCCACCCATTTACTTCCTCGTCTTTCCTCCTTCTTACCCCAGCATGCATTCTTATACCCCTCCCTCTCAACTTTTCCTTGGTTGACTTTGTTTCTTCCCCACTTCCCATAATATCTGTACTCATCTCCCTTCTCGCTCCCACAGCATCTCCTTCTTTTTCCCACTCCAACCCTAGCATGTGCCAGCATCAGCCCCCTTTCAATCCCAAGACCCAAGCCCTAGAATCAGCTCCCTTCCAGTCCCATCCCCTCAGACCTAGTGTCAGCCCATTTTCAGCTCCCCAGGCCCAATATTTATTTCAGATGTATTCCACGCTTTAAGAAAGGTGGAAGCAAGGCCAAACAGCAACTAGCATGGCTTATAGGTGAGGTCCAAGAGGCTGTTATAGCTAAGAGAAAATCCTTCAGAAAATGGAAGAAAGTGCCAAATTATGAAAACAGGAAATAACATAAGCACTGGCAAGTTAAATGCAAGGCATTGATAAGGCAGGCAAAGAGAGAATTTGAAAAAAAGCTTGCTGTGGAAGCAAAAGCGCATAACAAAAATGTTTTCAAGTACATTCATAGCAAAACACCTGTGAGAGAACCAACTAGACCATTAAATGATAGAAGGTAAAAGGGACACTAAGAGAGGACAAGGCCATAGTGGAGAGACTAAATGAATTCTTTGCTTCAGTCTTTACTGAGAACATATAGAAAACTTACTCATGCCAGAAATTATATTTTAAGGTGATATATCAGAGGAACTGAAACAAATCTTGACAAATCGTGAAGATGTATTACAGCTATTTGATAAACTAAACAGCAACAAATCATCTGGACTGGATGGTATAATACTAGGGTGCTGAAAGAACTGAAATATGAGATTGTTGACCTACTTATAATAATCTGTGAACTATCCTTAAAATCATCTGTAGTACCTGAAGATTGGCAAATGGCCAGTGTAATGTCAATTTTTAAAAAGGATTCCAGAGGTGATCCAGGAAACTACAGACTGGTGAGCTTGACGTCAGTACCAGGCAAAAAACGGGGTTACTTACCTGTAACTGGAGTTCTCCGTGGACAGCAGGATAAGTCAGCCACACCTGGTGACGTCTTCCGGGCGGCGCCATAGTACGGAAGTGCTCTCTAGAGCTCAGAAAGATGAGACTTTCTGAGCCCACCCAGGTAGCCCACCTCCCCGCTCCGCCCCCTAGCCACCAGTAAGTTCCAAGCTAGTCCGCCGGCTAGGGAGCGGCCCTTAGGATGGCCTCCTCCAGGGGAGGCGGGTGGGATTGTGTGGCTGACTTATTCTGCTGTCCACGGAGAACTCCAGTTACAGGTAAGTAACCCCGTTTTCTCCATGGACAAGCAGGATTGCGTCAGCCACACCTGGTGTCTCCCTAGCTGGATATGCTGGGGGGAGGAGGCCCATCGTGCTGTATGGACCTGGATATGTGAATTAGACACCTAGTCCAAGATCAACAACTGTATGTTTATTCAGGATTAGAAAGTGCAATCGTGCTATAACAACAGATTAGTGCACCGAGGTGCTAGCATCATAACAGTGTCAACAGTGCAACAACAACAACAGTGCAACAGTGCAAACAGCAAGCAGTGTAACAGTGCAACAGTAATGTCAATTGTCCAGTGTAACCGAATGCCAGCAACGCATACCGGTAACACGACTAAGTGTTTGGAGTTAGCTTCTGAAGCCGCTACCGCACGGGGTAGGAGCAGAGCTTAATCGCGCCTCGTTGCCATGGAGAGGACGGCAGCGCCGAGAGCGCAATCCTCCTGGGAGCGGAGGTCAAGGCAATAGTGTCTCTGGAACGTGTGTGGGGAGGACCAGGTGGCCGCTCTGCAGACATCGGCCAGTGGCACTGCGCGGAAATTGGCAATTGAAGTGGCCAGAGCCCTAAGATGATGGGGGCCCACTCTTGAGTGCTCACTGGCGTCTGAGGAATCAAGGCAATAAGCGACACAGGCAGAGACCCAATGGGACAGTGTCCTCTTGTTGACGGGTCTTCCGGGTCTGTTCGGGTCGAAGGAAATGAAGAGTTGCTCGCCCTGTCCGATAGCTTGCGTTCTTTGTAGGTAGATCGAGAGTATGCAGGCGCCTTTGTAGGCAGTCGAGAGTATGCAGGCGCCGTTCCTCGTCCGAAGAGTGAGGTTCCGGGAAGAAAGATGGAAGCTCTATAGACTGGTTAACATGGAAGGCCGAAGACACTTTCGGCACGAACCTAGGATTGGTCCGCAGGGAAGCATGGTTCTGGTGCAGCTGTGTGTAGGGGGGATGTGATACTAGCGCATGCAGTTCGCTAATCCTCCTTGCGGATGTGATGGCCACAAGAAACAGCGTCTTCCAGGAGGTGAACTTCATGTCGGTTGACTGAAGGGGTTCAAAGGGTTCTTGTGTCAGGCGTTGCAGGATAGTGTTGAGATCCCAAGGTGGTACAGGTCGTCTGATCGGAGGCTTCAGATTCGACAGGCCCTTCATGAAGCGTGATGTAAGGGGCAGTGCCCCGATAGAAGCGGCCCCTGTTGGCGGTGCATGGAAGGCCGCTATCGCCGAGAGGTGTACTCGGATGGACTGCGTTTGCAGGCCAAGATTAGACAGAGACTTGAGGTACTGCAGGACATTGGGAAGAGGGCACGTGGTGGGCTCGAGACCGTGGTTTGTGCACCAGGTGCTGAATCTCCTCCATTTCAGACCATAGGACTTCCTGGTGGAGGGTCTCCTGGCCGCCAGCACCACGTCCTGCACTTTGGAGGATAGCTGGAGTTTGGAAAGGCTTAGCCGCTCAACCTCCAGGCAGTGAGAGACAGGGCTCCGAGGTTGGGGTGCCGTATGCTGCCCTCGTCCTGTGTCAGCAGGTCCAGCCTGAGAGGTAGTCGCTTCGGGGCTCCATGCGCTAGACACAGCAGTAGGGCAAACCACATCTGGCGTGGCCAGTGGGGTACTACCAGGATGGCGTTGGCTCTGTCCTGCACAATCCGTTGCAGTGTCGCTGGGATGAGGGGTGTTGGCGGAAAAGCATACACCAGAGACCACTCCCCCCCAGAACACGTCAAATGCATCCGCCGCCAGCCTCCTGGTTGACGGGTGCCTGGAGCAGAACAAGGGGCATTTGGCATTCCGTTCCGTGGCGAAAAGGTCGATGTTCGGAAACCCCCAGTGCCGAAAGAGATTGCCTGAGACCTCCGGGTGCAGGGACCATTCGTGGGGCTGGAGTTGTCTGCTCAGTCTGTCTGCCAGGATATTCTGGTCCCCTGGGAGATAGGACGCCCGAAGGTAGCAACTGTTCTTCAAGGCCAGGGTCCAAATCAGTGTAGCCTTCTTGCAGAGGGGACGTGAGCCGGTGCCCCCTTGTTTGTTGATGTAGAACATGGCCACCTGGTTGTCCGTCTGGATGAGGATTGATTTCCCGCACAATTGTGGGAGAAACGCTTTCAGAGCATATCGCATGGCCCTTAGTTCGAGGAGGTTGATGTGTAGAAGCCTCTCGTGCTGGGACCACTCCCCCTGAGTACTTAGGGATTGGATATGAGCGCCCCAGCCAGTGTTTGATGCATCCGTGGAGAGAACAATCTGGTGATCGCGGGGGTGGATGTCTTTGCCCACCAACAGGTTGGTTGGCATCGTCCACCAGCGAAGCTGGGTATGGATCTATGGAGTCATCATGATCATGGTGGAAAGAGGTTGACAATGCTGGTTCCAGTGAGTGTGTAAGTGCCACTGAAGCGGGCGCATCTGCAGCCTTGCCATGGGAAGGACTGAAGTGGTGGCCGACATGTGTCCCAGGAGGCGCAGGATGGATCTCGCTGAGGAATTCGCTGCCTTGGTTGCCCTGACTGCCAGCGCTGTGATGGCGGATAGTCTGCGTTCTGGGAGGTAGGCCTTCGAAGCCTTGGTGTCGATCACGGCCCCTATGAACTACAGGCTCTGGGATGGTGAGAGGTGTGACTTGCTGAAGTTGATGACAAACCCCAGGGAGGACAGCAGTGTCATGGTTGTCCGTAGTGCCTCCTGTAGTTCTGAGGCTGAGGGGGCCGTGAGGAGCCAGTCGTCCAGGTACAGGAAGACCGCTATGTTCTGCTTGTGGAGGTGAGCTGCCGCCATGGCTACACACTTCGTGAAAACCCGCGGAGCTGGGGACAGTCCGAAGGGTAGGACTCTGTATTGGTAGTGCTGGCCTAGCACTTGGAAACGGAGGTACTTCCTGTGCGACTTGTGGATGCGGATGTGAGTGTACGCGTCCTGCAGATCCAGGGACGCCATCCAGTCGCCGGTTTGAATGAGGGGGAGGATGGCGTTCAGGGAGTACATCCTGAATTTCTCCTTGCTGATGAACATGTTGAGCCGGCGGAGGTCCAGGATGGGACGGAAGCCGCCAGTCCGCTTGGCGATGAGAAAGTATCTTGAGTAGAACCCCGGGTTCCTCCCGAGCGGGGGAACCTCCTCTATGGCCCGAGAGTGCAACAGATGTAGCAGTTCCGCTGCCATGGCGAGGCGCAGCTGTTGAGGCGTGTCGCTGACTGGAAGAGAGTTCTGATGAGGGTGCGCCACAAAGCGCATGCGGTAGCCTTCTCGAATGACCCACAAGACCCAGGAGTCGGAGAATATTCGCTGCCACTCTGGCAAGAAATAGGTCAGGCGTCCCCCGATCCGGTGGCTCGCCCTTGGTCTGGCGTCAAAAAGAGGGTCCACCTTTGTTGGAGGGCGCGCTGGTCTTCTTTTGTTTGCGGTCCCTCTGCGAGTTTCGCTGATGAGGTGGTCCTTGGTAGGGATTGTTTCTATATCTGTTGTTTTGCCATTTGTGGCTTGAAGGGTACCTCTTGTTGGAGGAGTAGTAAGGTTTCCTCTGGAATTTATTTCTCTGGGTGCCGCTGTTGCACTCAAAAGCGTCCTCCGCCAGGGTCTGTAGCGTGGTACAGTGCTCCTTCATATCATTGACAGTATCTTTTACCTTGTCGCCGAAGAGTGACTCGCCAGAGCAGGGTGCATCCACAATCCTGTCATGTGTGTCGTCATGCAGACCAGACGCCCTCAGCCATGACCATTGCCTCGCTGAGATAGCTGTCCCAGCGGTTCTCAGCGCTGTGTCGAAAGAGTCAAAGGTAGCACTGGCTAGGTGCTTGCTGCATTCGGACATGTCAGCGAGTGCCGCAGATGCCAAGATCTGAGATTCCTTTGGGAGGGAGGTCATAGCGGCTTTTAGGTTCGCCATGCACGCATCCTGGTAGAGGACTTGCTGAAATTGATGAGCCGCTATCTTCGTGTTTAGCATGGCTCCTTGGTACACTTTCCTCCCGATATCGTCGAGGAGCTTGTGGTCCCGACCCGGCGGGCTGTTGGCATGCGTGCGCGAGGACTTAACGCGCTTGAGGGCTAAGGACACCACGATGGATTGATGCGGTAGTTGCGAAGATGTAAATCCTGGCACAGGCTGCACCTGGTATTTTGTTTCCAGCCTCCTGGGAAAGGGGCGGCCAGATGCTGGGGTCTTCCAGAGTCTCAGATGGTTGTCTCGGAGTGTCTGGTGGATAGGCAGCACGAACACGGTTCTCGGGGTGGCTAGGTATTTTAAGACCTCCGGCACCGTCTCCTTCTTGTCGTCCCGGCCTTGTTAGGACAGGGTAGATGCAAGCTTAAGCAAAAACTTGGGATAGGTGAGATCCTCAGGGGGTGGAGGTTCCTCTGGATCTGGGGAGCGTCCTCTATCCGGGGTCGCGCCCTCACTTTGGTGGGCCGTGGACCCCACAACTGCCCCTCCAAGCTCACCTCTGTCAGTGTCAGGGGGCGGGTCGCTCGAGGGTCTGCTGCCTGGCGAGGGTGCCTGGCTGTCCCCAATCAGTGGATCTGTCTCCAGGATATCCGGCTGGGCGTCTGTTGGGAGTGGAGCTTGCTGAGGCATGTGCGAAGGGGCTGCCACGGCAGACTGCTTGAGGAGCTGAGACAGCAGGCGTACCAATGAGCTGGAAGCCGGTCTGCTCCGCAGGCTGCGACAGGGGCTGGGGGAGGCAGAAAGGCTCACATGGCTCCTTTTGCATTTCTGGTGCCGATGCTTGGTGTGGCGTCTCGACGAGCGGCTGCCTCTGTGCCTGGGGCTCCGATGCCGGCTGGATGAACTGCTGCTGCTGCTGCTGGAGCCACGGTGGCGTCTGCCTCTGCTTTTTTTGTGCTTCGAGCCCCGTTTCCGACGCGATGAGCGGCTGCTGCTCGCGCTGCTGGATCGTTCGCGCCTCCCTTGCTTCCTCCCTCCGCGGCGTGTCCGTCCGTCGGAGCTGCTGCTGCTGCTGATGTTGTTGTGTTCATGCCTTTGGCGCGCAGGGGATCTGGCGCCGAGGAGGGAGGCGTTGTCATGGCTCCCCGACAACGCCGAGCGATAGAGAGGCTCGTGGGCGGGGCTGGAGGACTGGCGCCGGCAGACCTCTATGGCCGCATCTTGGGTTTCAGCCGATTGGTTCCTGGAGTCAGCAGACTTGCCGCAGGAAGGGGCGGGGTTGGAGGACTGCCTTCCAGTGTTGGAGGAACTGGACCGGGCGCCATCTTCTGCCACCGCATGGCTCTCCTTAGTTCGTTTTCCTGGAAGGGAGCAGGCAGGCCTCACTTCCCCCAGCGAGACCACCGCGGGCGACAGGGATGGTGGTGGGAGGCCAGGCTGGAGATATTCAGCACCGCGGTCATGGAAGGAGGCCGCACCGGGAGCATCCAGAGCCGGAGCAGATGCAGGTACTGGGAGGGAGGAAGAAGAGGTACTTGCTTGGTCATGATAAAATAACAAACAAAATAATAAAATGGTTAATGGAGAGAGAGCAGGGTCCGTCTTGCTGGCAAGGCGGAAGGAAGAATACTGGTGGCTAGGGGGCAGAGCGGGGAGGTGGGCTACCTGGGTGGGCTCAGAAAGTCTCATCTTTCTGAGCTCTGGAGAGCACTTCCGTACTATGGCGCTGCCCGGAGGACGTCACCAGGTGTGGCTGACGCAATCCTGCTTGTCCATGGAGAATGGTAGAAACCATTATAAAGAATATAATTACTGAATACGTGGATTGTCAGGGCTTAATAGAAGGAAGCCAACATGGCTTTAGCCAAGGAAAGTCTTGTCTTATTAATCTGTTATATTTTTTTGAAGGTGTGAATAAACAGGTAAACAAAGGTGAGCTTGTTGATATAGTGTATCTGGATTTTCAAAAAGCCTTTGACAAGGTCTCTCATGAAAGACTCTTGGCAAAATTAAAAAGTCACGGGATAGGAAGCAGTGTACTATTGTGGATCAGGAACTGGTTAAAAGATAGAAAGCAGAGGGTAGGGCTAAATGGCCAATTTTCCCAATGGAGAAAGGTGAATAGTGGAGTACCCCAGGGATCTGCGCTGGATCCGTTGCTTTTAAACATATTCGTAAATGACCTGGAAATGGGAATAACGAGTGAGGTGATCAAATTTGCAGATGACACAAAATTATTCAAAGTTGTTAAAACCCAAGAGGATTGTGAAAAATTGCAAGAGGACATTGATACATTGGAAGACTGGGCATCCAAATGGCAGATGGAATTTAATGTGAACAAGTGATAAGTTATGTATCTAGGAAAGAACAACCCAAACTATGGTTACATGATGCAAGGTTCCACATTAGGAACTACAACCCAAGAAAAAGATGTAGGCGTCATCGTGGATAACACTTTGAAACCCTCTGCCCAGTGTGCAGTGGCGGCCAAGAGAGCAAGTAGAATGCTAGGTATCATAAGGAAAGGAATGGAGAATAAAACTAAGGATATTATAATGCCTCTGTATCGTTCCATGGTGCAACCGCACCTTGAATATTGTGTGCAATGCTAGTCAGCATATCTTAAAAGGATATAGCAGAATTGGAAAAGGTACAGAGAAGAGCAACCAAAATGGTAAAGGGGATGGAAGGATATCCTTACGAGGAAAGGCTAAAAAGGTTAGGGCTCTTTAACTTGGAAAAGAGATGGCTGAGGGGAGATATGACAGAGGTCTATAAAATGGAGTGGAACGGGTAAACATAGATCTGTTATTTACTCCTTCAAAAAGTAGAAAGACTAGGGGACATGCAATGAAGCTTCAGTGTAACCCATTTAAGACTAATAAGAGAAAATATTTTTTCACTCAACGTGTAACCAAATTCTGGAATTCAGTGTAGTAAAAGCTATTTGTGTAACTGGGTTCATAACAAGTTTGGATGAGTTCCTGGAGGAAAAGTCTATAAATCATTATTAAAGAGGACAAGGGAAATCAACTGCTTACCCCAGGATAAGCAACGTGGAATCTGTGTGCCTTTTTGGGAACCCAACAGGTACTTGTGATGGACCTTTGTCTGCCCCAGTATGGCATTTCTTATGTTAATATCAGCCCATTTCCAATCCCAGCTCCCCCCCCCCCCCCCCATTCCCAGTATGAGCAGACTGGCAATAGCCTAGTGGTAGAATGTATTCTTTTCCATGAAGAAGCAGGATGAGTCAGCCACACATGGGTGACTCCCTAGCTGAGGGCTCTGAAGGTAAGTTTCTCGTAAGCAAAGGCATGGGGAGG
The DNA here is from genome assembly GCA_033557465.1 of Ichthyophis bannanicus. Taxonomy (NCBI): domain Eukaryota; kingdom Metazoa; phylum Chordata; class Amphibia; order Gymnophiona; family Ichthyophiidae; genus Ichthyophis; species Ichthyophis bannanicus. The sequence goes on from CM066036.1 coordinate 796,064,048, forward strand.
GGTGACCTGCACGGAGCGGTGGGTACACCCCTAAACAAAGGCATGGGGAGGGGTGACCTGCACGGAGCGGCAGGTGCACCTACTCTTGTCGCCTTGCTGGGCAGGCTAGATGGATCATACTGGTCTTTATCTGCTGTCATATACTATGTTACTATGTGTTCACCTTTTACAACCATGTGCTGTGGTAGGATGAAGCTGTCCGGTTGGATCAGATAAGTGGAGGAGATACCCATGGGGCATAGCGATGCCAACCAGTATTTGACCAAAGCAAGAGCATACCATACTGAGTATGACTGCCACAAAACTCCCAGCTAACATCCTCTAGTCCTGGGGGGGGGGAGGGTGCATATTCCTGTGATGTCAGGTTTATGAGATGGTGGTACACGCTTCTTTGCGACCTAGCGTGTGCAGTCTTTCTGGATAGGAAGGGAGGAAAGAGAGACATCCATGTCAATTCTTCCTGCACCAAGCAGGTAGAGGATGAATGAGGTCGTTTCTCCAATGAAACCCACTTCCTAAGCCAGGTACGTGGAGTATGATCCCAGTCTCACAAATTTACTGCTAATGCTCGGCGTAGCACCTGCATTGTGCGAGGATGACAGGTTTTACTCAGGGTAGTTTCTGCAAATGGGTTAGTTTTGCGCATACTATGGCATTCGTGAAACCCATTCCTGGGGTGAGGCCAACATATCTATTTGGGCTTTTGCTGTCATTCGGCCTGGGGTGCTCCCCATCCAGCTTATTGGGGCTTCTATAGCCTCTCTAAGTGGGCTATCCCCCTATGGCCTCCATCGGGGGGGGGGGGAGGGGTGGTGGTTGCTGCTCCTCCCCAGCTGTGGGTGCAAGGATTAGCTAGGAGCCCCGTCTTTACTGGGCTCATTCCCTGCTGATGGGAGGAATTGCCGGGCACTGTGCCTGTACCCCCCCCCCCCCCCCCCCCCAGGCAATGCTGCCTGCACCTCGCATCTTTGTAAGAGCAGTTGGCAAACCACAAGAGGGGAGGAATCATGCTGAGGATCTGCAGCTCAGGAGTGGATTGGAAGGGATGTCCCCAGAAGATCTGGATTTTTATTTTATTTTATTTTAGTGCCATCAAGTCAGTTCTGACTTTTTTTTTTAATTTATTTTTTATTTATAACATTTTATTTATCATTGAAGAAACATACAAAATTTAACCCATAACAAAGGGAAGGGGAAAACCCCAACCCCCACTTTACAGCAAAATCCAAAAGAAACACACATATCAATAGTCCTCATTCAGGAGGAGTACTATAATAAGAAAAAAAAAATCCCTTTCCCTGACCAACCTGGTAATTTAATTTGAACCCAGCAGAGAAGAGACAAGAAAGAAAAACTACAGGAGACTACAAAATAATACTAAGACTGGCCCTTGCCATTCAAAAATGCCTCAAGCTGCAAAGCCTCAAGAAAAATGTAACGAGTACCTTGGTAAATAATGTGGCACCGACAGGGAAATTTTAAGTAAAACAAAGCGCCCAAAGCCAAAACACGCGGGCGAATTTCCAAAAAGGCCCTCCGCCTTTGCTGCGTGGCCCTCGAGACATCGGGAAAAATCTGAATAGTGGAGCCACAAAATTTCTCAAGTTTTTTCTTCAAGTATGCACGAAAAATTCGCTGCCTATCCAACTCTGAGGCTAACGTAATTAACAATGTGGCCCTTGTAGGAATCTCGTCCTGAGACAATTCCAAAAAATCAGAAATATTTAAAGAAGCTGAACTTTTAGGCTTTCTAGTGCCCCATGAGGACTGTAGCAGGTCGCCATCTGGATCCCTTCAGGTAGCAGAGGGATCACCATAGCAGCATCCTAGGAGAGAAACATAACAGGCAACAACCAGCTGATGAATCCACGTAAGTTTAAATGTTGAATAGTAGTAATTGTAGTAGTAATAGTAGAGTGGAATCCGTCCGCATGGCTGGGCGGATAGAATAGACTGAGGTGGAAAGGGGGCGGGCACTGTGGTGGGGTGACTGGCACATGCTCAGAAGAGTCTTCTAGACTCTTCTGAGCTATTGGAGGGCAATTCCGTCCATGGCGCCGTCGGATGACGTCACCCACGTGTTGCTGATTCATCCTGCTTGTCCATGGAGGAGCATATATTCTACCACTAGGCTACTCACTCAATAAGATGGAAAATGTCAACCGAGTGGGATAACAGTAAATCAGATATGAGAGAAGTTTTATTAGTAAAGAGCGGCAGTTAAGAAGAGCACAGTGACAGAATGTAGAGTGAGAGGGGTGAGAGAAGACGAATGAGGGATGGAAGTGCAGTCGATCAGGTTACTCACGTGTGAAGCAGCTCTGGAGCGAGGAAGGGGGTAAGCAATGCCTTCTCCACAGAACTGGAATATGGGACATGGGATGCAGAGGGGAGCAGGGCAGCATAAGATAGGCAGAATCCAAGAAGAGCCGTCAGGAGCAGCAGATGGACGAACTTGTTGGGAGTGGACCCTATGGGGTAGTGGTGTTTGCATGAGTCAGCCCAGGAGTCGCCCTAAGGAGGTCACGTCCTGCTCCTTGGGCACACGCCTTTGACACGCAATGCCGCATGATGTTCATTTTAAAGCAGCGTTTGAGGGGCCGTGCCCGTTCAGCGATCACATGACCTATGATGTTAGGCTGCCCACGCACTCTCACTGGGGCTCAGGGCACTGAATTATTATTTATTCATCGCCTTTCCAACATGGCAGCCACACGACTTTAGTTTCTCCTTTCATAGATGATTGATGGCTCCTTGTGATCTTGGACAAGTCACTTAACCCTCCATCGCCTCAGGTACAAACCTAGATTGTAAACTCTCTGGGGACAAGAAAATACCAAGAATACCTGAATATAAATCGCCTTGAATTCTGAGAAAGGAGTAAACTACATCCAAAATCCCTTCCCTCCCCTCCCCTTCAGCACTTCCAGAAGGGGGCGCTGTGTTAAACTGTGAGAGTGAAAATGACAAAATGCTGGTGGCACTTTATAGTGTATGTGATTTTTTTGAGGAATGAGCTTTCAAGGACCGGAGTCCACGTCATCATATGCATGAGGAGAGCAGTTCAGGAGTCCGGAATGTTGTGTCCAATTTGTTGAAAGTCAGGAAAGATCCAAAGAGCCCCTGCTATTCCTCTATGCTTTCAGCAATATTACGGAGAAATTAGGCCTTACCTGCTAATTGTCTTTCCTTGAGTTCTCTCCGGGCCAGTCCAGGAAAGCAGGAAAGTAGGGTAGTCAACCTCCTCCAGCAGCTGAGGACTGAAAACTGTAAAACTTTGCTGACAGCCCCTCTAGCTCCCCCCGGTGTCAGAGAGTCAGTCTAATGGTAACAAAGCAGCGGAACTAGACCTTCTAACCTCGACAATACTAAAACAGTAACCGTAGGTAGTAACTTGTAAACAAAAACATTCTCCTCCACTTATTGCCTTAGTTGTATAAGGCTTGTTCGTTTTTTTTTTTTTTTGAAGTACACTGCTCATTCCGATCCAAATCGAAGTTCACCTAAATTAAGTCCCCCCAATGTCCCCAGCTCCGGCCACCAGCTTGGTAACCGCCTATATGTCTAAATCTTTGGCCGAGAACCGGGACCTCTCTCAACCTCGCAGACAACAGTGGGTGGGTCCTGGACTGGCCCAGAGAGAACTCAAGGAAAGACAATTGCAGGTAAGGCCTAATTTCTCCTTCCTATTCGTCTCTCCGGGTCAGTCCAGGAAAGTAGGGTAGTACCAAAGCAGTACTTAAATCCGGGAGGGACCTGTGAGCCCAGAAACAACAGCCGAGGCCCCCACTCTCACATTGTCACGTGCTTGAACATCTAAGCGATAGTGCCTAGCAAACGAATGCAGAGAAGACCACGTCGTCGCTCTACAGATATCCACCGGCGGAACCAAAGCATATTCCGCCCAAGAGGTAGCCTGACCTCTTAGTCGAATGAGCCCGGATCCCCACCGGAGCCAATCGCCCCTTTGCTTCATAGGCCGCCCGAATGGCATGCTTTACACAGCGAGCGATAGAAGCCTTGGTCACCGCTTTTCCTTTTGCTGGACCCCCAAACAGATCAAACAACCTATCCGACTTTCGAAACGGCTTCGTTACCTCGAGGTATTTCCTTAACACGCATCCTAAATCCAACTTCTTCAGCAACCTATCCCGTTTCCCTCCCTCGCGAGGAACAAAGGTAGGAAGGAAAACGGCCTGATTCACATGAAAACTGGACACCACCTTAGGAAGAAACGCCGGCACCGGCCGCAACACCACTCTCTCTGCCGAAAACTGAATGTACGGCTCCCTGCAGGAAAACGCCTGCAGATCCGAAACCCTTTGTGCTGAGCACAAGGCCACTAAAAAAGCAGTCTTCCAGGAGAACTCCCGGAGATTACCCTTTGTGCTGGTCTCAAACGGCGGCCCTGTTAAGGCTTCCAACACCAAATTCAAATCCCAAGGAGGAACCACATGCCGAACTGGAGGCCGAATGATTTTGGCCGCCCTCAGAAACCGCCGTACATCCGGATGCGAGGAAATCGAGTGACCCTGTACCTTCCCTCTATAACACGCCAACGCCGCCAACTGCACTTTTAAAGTGTTGAGGGCTAGTCCTTTCTCTAGACCTCCTGAAGGAAAGCTAAGATATCAGGCAGCATAACCCCGGAAGGCCTAACCTGTCGCTCTGTACACCACACTTCAAAAATACGCCATACCCTAATGTACGCCAACGAAGTGGAGCTTCTCCTGGATTTTAACATAGTGTCTATCACCGACTTTGAGTAGCCTCTATGGTGCAACCGTTCCCTCTCAAGAGCCAAGTCGTAAGCAAGAATCGATCCACCTGAGGCATTAAGATGGGACCTTGACACAACAGATTGACTCGAGCGGGCAGCCGCCACGGAGGAACTACCAGGAGACGCATGAGATCCGCATACCACGGATGCCTGGGTCAATCCGGAGCAATGAGAATCACCATCCCATCGAACCTCGATACTCTCTGAATGACACGCCCTATTAGCGGCCAGGGCGGAAAAACGTACAGCAGCTGACCCGACGGCCAAGGCTGAACCAGCCCATCGAGACCTTCCAACATGTGCTCTCTGCGCCTGCTGAAAAATCGTGCCGCTTTTGCATTCGCTAGAGTAGCCATGAGATCCAGTACGGGTTTACCCCACCTCACTGTGATCTCGTGAAAAATTGCCCAATTCAGTTCCCATTCTCCGGGGTCTATGACATTCCGACTGAGATAGTCCGCCTGAATGTTTTCTTTTCCTGCCACACGCGTTGCTGAAATTGCTAACAGATGAGCTTCCGCCCACTGAAACAACTGATGACTCTCCCCTAGCAGCACCGCATTGCCCGTGCCGCCTTGCCTGTTGATGTACGATACTGTTACTAAGTTGTCGGAAAACACCCAAACTGCTCGACCCTCGAGCAAATCGACAAATTCCACCAGCGCTAACCGAACTGCTTTCAGCTCCAACTGATTGATCGACCAGGCCCTCTCTTCTGCCGACCAAAGGCCCTGCGCTATTCGCGTCAAACAATGCACTCCCCAACCGGACAGGCTGGCATCTGTTGTGAGCAATACCCAGTCTGGCAGCTCTAAAGGAACGCCCGCTTGAAGGTGAGCTGGAACCAACCACCACTGCAGACTTAACCGCACCTCTTCCGGACACAGCAACCTCCGAGAGAGTGGGTGATGCTGCGGAGACCACCTCGACAGCAATGCCTGCTGAAGCGGTCGCATATGCGCCCTGGCCCACGGTACCAGATCAAAGGCCGCAGCCATCGACCCCAACACCTGTAAATATCTCCAAGCTGTTGGAGCTGAAAGTCGTAGGAACGCCGCCACCTGCAACAGAATCTTTTGAACTCTGTCCTCCGGAAGAAACACTGAGCCTATCTCCGTGTCGAAGAGAGCTCCCAGATAAGTCAGTCGTCTTACTGGATCCAAATGACTCTTTGCTCGATTGATAACCCAACCTAGCTGTTCGAGGAACTCCACTACTCGTGCGGTCGCCGAAAGGGACTGCCAGAGATGGCGCTCGGATCAACCAGTCGTCGAGATAGGGATGAACCTGAATCCCTTCTTTTCTCAGCGCCGCGGCCGCCACCACCATAACTTTGGTAAAAGTTCGAGGCGCCATAGCCAGCCCGAACGGCAATGCCCGGAACTGAAAATGACCCATGGGAACCACAAAACGAAGAAATTTTTGATGTTCCTTTCTGATTGGAATATGCAAATACGCTTCCGTTAAATCTATGGAAGAAAGAAACTCTCCCTTTTTTACCGACCGGATAACCGATCTTAATGTTTCCATGCGGAAATGCGGCACCCTCAAACAACGATTTACAAGCTTGAGATCCAGAATTGGTCGAAAAGAACCTTCTTTCTTGGGAACCACGAAATAAATCGAGTATTGACCTAAGCCGCACTGGTCTGCGGGAACTGGCTCCACTGCCTGAAGGCGCAGCAATCGCGACAACGTGTCGTTGACCGCAGTCCTCTTTAGCTGAGGCCCGCAGGGAGAAGTCACAAAGGCATCTACCAGTGGGTGAGCGAATTCTAGTGCATAGCCCTCTCTGATAATTTTGAGAACCCACTGGTCTGTAGTTATGTTGGCCCAGGCGGAGAAAAACTCCTGCAAACGACCTCCCACCAGAATCTCCGCCTGGACCGGCGCTCCTTCATTGTGTCTTTTTAGCTGGGTTTTGATGGGAAGTAAAGTAACCCCTACCGAACCCCCTGGCCCCTCGAAAGGACTGGCCTCTAGCCACAAAACGGCCTCGCTGATAAGGCGTAAAGCGAGATCCATGGAACCTGCAAAAATCTCGCCCCTGACCTCTGTGTACTGGACCCATCCTGGCCGGTCTCGCACGGTCCTCGGGAAGACGTCCCCCCTTGGAATCACCCAAGTCCTTCACAATCTTTTCCAAAGCTTCCCCAAAAAGCAGCTTGCCCTTGTATGGAAGCTTACTGAGCCGAGCCTTAGACGACGCATCTGCCGCCCAGTTCCGCAACCAGAGAAATCGCCAAGCTGCTATCACGGAAGCCATTGATTTCGCTGAAATCCGCACCAGATCATAGAAGGCATCTGCCAGATAAGCTGCCGCTGACTCCAGCTTTGCTCCTTCCGGAGAAGAGTCTTCCTCCTTATCCAAACTCCGTTCTCCCTGCATCCACCTGATAGAAGCTCTCGAAACATAAACGCCACACACCGAAGCCTGAAGAGCCAAGGCACTGGAGTCAAAGGCTTGTTTCAGAAGCGCCTCTAATCTACGATCTTGAAAATCCTTAAGAGCCAAACCCCCTTCTACCGGAATGGTGATCTTTTTGGTGACCGCCGAAACCAAGGCATCTACCTTGGGCATAAGCAAAAAGTCCTTTTCCTCCTGAGGAACGGGGTAAAGATGCGCAATAGCGCGGCCCCCCCTTAAAGAGGCTTCGGGGCACTCCCATTCAGATTCAATCATCTGCTTAATAACCCTGTGAATGGGAAAACAGCGCTGCTCGGTTTTGAAACCCTGCAATAAGGGATCCTCTAACGGCTCCTGCTGAACTGTAGGGAGCACCATATTTAGTGCAGCTAAAGGCTGAGCAATGAGGGCCCCAAGCTCTTCCTTCCTAAAAACCCGAAAAACATTCGGATCCTCACCTGGCCCCAACTCGCCGTCTTCCAATTCTCCTGGCCAGCCATCGAATCCTGCCTCTGAAAGAATCTCACCTTCCTCTGGCAGCTGAGACACTGAACCTTGAGGTCCATCTCCTTCTAAGGCTGTTTCCACGGACTTTACAATAGCAGAACCCCCTTCTCCAGGGTCTGACCCTGTGCAATCCACCTGCTTAACTGCTGGAATGCTATCACTAGAAGGAGAGATAGGAGCCTGAGACTTCTTCAGCAAATAAGCCCTATGTAGAGCCAAAATAAATTCAGCAGAAAGAAAAGAGTCCAACGACCCTTGTTCAACCGGCAAAGATTGCTGCACTGCTCCCTCAGCAGAAGGAGCTTTGTGTGACTTAGATTTCTTTTTGCCTGACTTCAAATGCAGCGCGGGAGAAACGGACGGCTCAGGTAAAATGGCCGCCGTTCCCGCTCTTTCAGCAATGCTCTGAGGACGAACTAAACCCTGCTCCTCTGAGCCTGTGAGACTCTCCATTAAATTATTGTGCCCAGGAACCAAATTAAAGTAAAAGAACAAAGGAAGGCGCACCAGCACGAACCCAATGCCCGGTTTCAAAACCGCCGATCTCTGAGCGCATCCCCGCAATGCTAGCTCTGCCGGTACACGCGGTCACTCACAGAACTGTAAGCTGCCTAAGAAGCTAAACCGTGGCGGCGAAACTAACGCCCGATATAAGAATTTTCCAAAAAAACCGTATCCACTACCTGAAAGCAAGCTGTGAAGTCGAGGCTGCTGCCCTCTGCTGCCCCGCTGCTAGCGGGAAGCCGGAACGGCAGTGACTGGAGGCAGAAAAACGGCTCCTGGGGCTCCCAGACATTTTCCCTAATGCCTCTAAGCACCGGAATCCCTAAGAGGCAGGCTCTGCCTCACAAACCGCAAGATCCGACGGTTTAGGGTAACCAGAGATGCTGCTCTATTTTTTTTTTTTAATAACTTAAAGGAGAAAGAAAAAAGAAAAACGAACATTTTCACTGCTGATCTGCCCTGCCAGGATAGATCAGACAATGCTGTTAAACCACTCTGCCTTCTTTTTTTTTATTTTTTTTTAAAGTAGTTAGAACCCCAATTCTGTTCCTATTAGTTTCTCTGGGGAGCCTGTCAGCCACACGTCCTGTTCAGCTGCTGAGGACTGAAAGACTGACTCTCTGACACCGGGGGGAGCTAGAGGGGCTGTCAGCAAAGTTTTACAGTTTTCAGTCCTCAGCTACTGGAGGAGGTTGACTACCCTACTTTCCTGCTTTCCTGGACTGGCCCGGAGAGACAAATAGGAATAGAGGATTTTGCATAAGTGATAGCGTCTATTGTGGAGGCTTTAGCCAGCTGGGTAGAGTTGTGTGATGCTCCGTACACATCAGTTTGCTTGTGCATGTGTAAGAATACACAAAGCGATGCACAGGGCCCTCTCACCTCCCCCCCAAGCAAGTTGAAGAGCCAGCAGGAGTCCCAGTCCCGTCAGCATGAAGTGTGAAGCTGTGGCCTGGCTGCCTGAGAGTTGGGAAGGGTGGGGTAAAGAGGGCAGAGCAGGGTGGCTCAGAGGAGGAAGGCAGGGAATGGGTGGGGCTAGCGGAAGGGAGGGGAGGGACGGAGCATTGGGGAAGGGCAAGGTTAGAGGAGGGAATGCAGTGAGGGATGAAAGGCAGTGAAGGGAGAGAGTGTGAAGCTGGATGGGGGGGGGGGGGGAGAGAGCATGGCTGGGTGAATGGAAAGGAAGGAAAGAGTGATGTCAAGCTGTTGAAACCTTCACCAAAGAAGCAGATCTTGAAGGGCTGGGGGCTGTTGGAAGCAGGGCTCTGACTGAGACAGAGCCAGTACAAGGAACAGAGGCACCCTAGACGGGTCCCCCCCTACCCCCCATTGCTGCTGCTGCTGCCCCTCTCTGGAAAGGCTCAGAAACCACGATGCAGCATGTATCTAAAGGCCTTGGCGCTGCGCTGTGGTTCCCATGTCCTCCTACTTGCCGCTTCTGGCCCATGTAAACTGGAAGTCTGCATCGGAGGGAGCAGAAGCGGCAGGCAGGACATGGAAACCGCGATACAGCACTGAGGCCTTTAGATAAATGCTGCACTGCCGTTTTTGAGCCATTGCTGCCAATACAGGCCCCATAGAGGGGCAGTAACGGCACCCCCGGAGGGCTGGCACTCTAGGTGACCACCTAGTTCGCTTAACGGTAGCGCCGGCTCTGGACTGAGAAAGAGATCAGCACCCCGTTCAATCCCTGCCCACTCGGTCCCTGGCTTCTGCTTCAAGAGTCCTCTGCACTTGTCCCATTCATTCTTGAACTCTGACACAATCTTTGGCCTTACGGAGGTCCGTCACCTGACGCAGCCCCTTTGCATCGCTGGACCTATAGTTCTGCCATACTATACAGTGTGATAAAAACCAGAAATGGATCAGCTAGTGAGGCTTGACATGAGTTGGATGACAGCCGCCCTCTCCTTCCAGTCTACTCTCTTCTTAATATACTGGTGTAAGGAGGTTCCAGATCTGTGGCACTGTGGATCCAGTGCAGGAAGGTCATATCTAAGGTGACCACCCGGCTCCATGCTATGAGGAAAAGGTTAATCCAGGCCAGACTTTACCCAGGTTTGGCGCCAGTTGCAGGAAGATCGAAAATTATCCTAAATGTCAAAGGCATGTTTGCTTGCTCTCTTCAAAGGGGGAACTAGTGTGGGGCAAGGAGGAGACCAATTGTACATACTGGGACACATGGAAATCTCTGCTGGACTCTGTGGAAGGGTCAGAGAAAAGGATGGGAAGGCCAAATAGCATCATCTTGTTTAAAATGGATTTAGGTTTAAGGAATGGGGGGGGGGGGGGGGTCCTATGGTTATGGAGGAAGAGAGTGTTGCCCAAAGGTGATCAAACGTAGCTAGATGCTGTCTTTAGCCTAGCAGCTTTCCCTCGTATATGATGCACCCTAGACAACTGTTGTATCAGAATATTCACAGCATTTATTCAGTTTCATTTACTACCTTTTTGAAAAACTTTACTCAAGGCGATTGACAGCAAGTAGAGATTCCTGTCTCTGCTACTGATGAGACCTCCCATCCCTACTGTCTCCTCCTCTCTCTGCGACCAGCTGGTCAGTATTGTCCCCACCCCAGGAGTCCTAAAGCCAGATGACCATTATGACCACCCCGATGTAGAGAGGTGCCCAAGCCTTTAGCTACCCAGCTGGTGGCCAAGATGACATAGCAGAGGGATACTGTACCTTCATTCTTCCCCCACACCTTACACTAAACCTCTGATTTCCTCTTAAAACTCGTCAGACCAGTTCCTTTAACATTTGATTTTCCTCACAGAAAGCAGTTTAACAGTGGAATAAGTTGGCCATTTTATGTTACAATTGTGAATGAAGAATTAGGCCTAGAGGAAGGAGTTGGATGACAGCATGAGTGGTTCTCCTGACATGCCGGCTCTCTTACATTTCCTTAAAATGTTTCCCGTCTTAATGCTATTTCGAAGGAACTTCTTCCTCCAAAGTCTCCTTGCCTGCCCCAGTTCAGTAGAATATTGATGCCCACCTCGTCGGTTCTTTTGGAGCGGTGGAGGGCGATGCCCCTGCTGTGGTAGCTGACAGGGGGTGTCGCCACCTCTGGGAAACATCCTACTTTTACTTCTATGCATGTGCCGCTCTCCCTGCAGGTACAACGATGAGTTTGTCTGGCTCTCAGGATCCGCTGTTGTGCTTTCACCGCTGCTGCAGCTCTGTGCTGCCCTGGGCGTCTGCCTAGTTTGCCTAGTAGTCGGTCCGGCCCTACATTGCACCCATAACTCCTACCTGTCGATTTTTGTTCTTTGAAATATTGCACATGTTCTCGAAACCCATGACCCACTGGAGCCGATTCTGACTGGATTTAACTTACGACATTACTAAGTGCAGATAACTTTCTGGGATATACCAAGTGTTATCGGGGGCTGCCACCAGGAGAGGATGTAGACTGAGAACCACAGAGACCAGGGTTCAAATCCAGCCTTGGGACTCCAGTCAAGTCACTTTATTGCCCATCCAACTGGGTAGTCATTCAGACTGTAAGCCCTTTGGTTTAGGGACATAATCTACTTGAATTCTTACCACTGCTGCCTTTTCAGGTGGGAGGGGGGCGGCAGCAGGTAAGATAATGATGATTGTGCCAGGGGAAGGTGGGGAGATGATTATCCCAGGTGAGGGGTCTGTGAAACAAAGGAGTTTATTATGTTGGGAATGAAGGGGGGGGTGATGTATTTATGGTGCGGGTTTGGAAGGGGGGTGATGTGTTTATGCCGGAAGAGGTGGGATACAAGCTATGGTACCGTTGTTCATGTGTTTGGGAGGAGGGGTTACGCATGTGTTTATATTACTGTAGTAGTGCACACTAAAGGGTTAATCTGCTCTGATTTGGAACTGAACAGATTGCGCAATAACCAAAATCCCACCTGAAGAAACAGCCCCAGGATTGTTGCTCCAGGCGGGGTGTGCTACAGGGCTGGGGTTTCCCAAAGTCATTAAGTTGCTGAGCTCACTGTTCAGGTGTCCCAGCTGTCGGTAAGAAGTCATGACGGAAATCATATCATATGTCAGATACTTACACAAGCTGAGTCCTGTCTCCTTCTTGTGCAAACATGGAAATTTGACTCACACCACTGCTGGCTGTGTCAGTGATTGAATTGCCCAGATTTTCCCTTCACAGCTGAGTCTTCAGGAAAGAGTCCTCCGTCTCTCTCTCACCCACCGGGCACATCCTTGCTGGGCACCGTTCTGTCCGTGGAATTCTTTCCCTGCCAGAAATTCAATTCTTGGGGATAAAAGGTCTTGTTTGAGATTTATACCTTCACACTTCTTTTGTCCTAATTTTTGCCTTTGCCTTGACTCTGGCTCTAAACTGCTGAGTGGGTTGAGAAATCCCAGTGGTTAGAGCAGCGGGTTCAGAACAAGGGAAGCCAGAGTTCAAGTCCCACCCATGTTCCTTGTGATCTTTCCTGCCTCAGGAGCTCTACAGGAGTGGAGGAGCAGTATAAGAACGAGGGAAATCCCACCGCTGCCTCAGGAGCTCTACAGGAGTGGAGGCGCAGTATAAGAACGAGGGAAATCCCACCGCTGCCTCAGGAGCTCTACAGGAGTGGAGGCGCAGTATAAGAATGAGGGAAATCCCACCGCTGCTGCTTGGGCAAGTCACTCACTTGTCTGAAGAACAAACTTAGATTGGAAACTCTGTGGGGTGAGGAAAATATCTGCTGTATCTGAATGTATCTCACCTTGAACTTCTGAGAAAGGCAGGTACTGAGAATAAGAGCATTGGTGGCGTCGGGGACAGGCAGGTCGAGCTTTAGCACAATGCATGCAAGAGCTTCTGCTTCGGCTGTTCTCAGGAAAACCAGAAGCACATTTCCCTCCCTGCCTGCGGGCTAACTAGCAGCCTATGTTATGTGATATGGAATTCTCTGGGAAGCCTTGAGGCCAGGTTACATCACGGCATCAAACATGAACAATGCCAAGACATGGCAGCCCTGCACCCAGACAACGGCAAAATGGGCAACTTGTTCACCCATTTCTGCTTTCCACAAACCTTTTGCAACCTGCGTTGGCCACTGATGGACCTTTGGTCTGACCCTGTGTGGCAGATCTTATGTTCTAACTACAGATACCCAGAACAGGCATAATGGAAACCAGCAGAGACTCCAGGAACCTAGGAGCAGAATAGCTAGACTCACAAGTACCTGACATGACCCAGACGTAGCCAGATCGTATGCTACTTACCCCCACCGATAAGGAGTAGCTTAACAGTTTATGCAGATTTGCCAATTTACCCATTTCCAGGCATGAGATGTTAAGCCAGTCCTGGATTTCTGACAATCTCATCCTGATGCATTATGGGTCTTGTCGCATTGATTCCAAAGGGGAAAATCAGAGACTACAAATACTATACAAATTTCAAATCAGAACTGGCCAAAACATCTCACTCCTGGAACTAAGTAACTTGGCAACTGCAGTTTATGGACTTTTCCTCCAGGAATTTGTCTAAACCTTTTTTAAACCCAGCTTCACTAACAGCTTTATACATCCTCTGTCAATGAGTTCCAAAGGTTAACAAGGTGCTGAGAGAAAATATTTTCTCCTGCTTGTTTTAATTGCACCACAATACTACAGGTGGAGGAGTAGTCTCATATCCAAGAGACCAGGGTTTGATTCCCCATTAACACTCCTTGTGACCTTGGGCAAGTCACTTTACCCTCCATTACCTTGGAAGAAGGCCTGACAATCTACTTCCCATCACTGTTCCCTCTAAGCTGTGCGCGCGCACACACCTCGCTGAGCGAGCGCACATACTTTATAACAGAGTGCACAAAAATTACAGTTCTGATTCTGATAGAAAACAACACAGATGTCTTAAAATGTAAAAGTTCTTGTGTATTTATGGTTTTCACAAGTTCTACAATGTTTTCTAGTGCCATCAATGTAGTGTACATACTGTATTCTGACGTGTAGTCAAATTTTAAAGTATATAACTCCGAGTGTCGTTATGTGGCGCACAAACATTTAACCTTCCTTCAAAAGCTGCACACAGCCTACAGAAAATTAGAGGGAACATTGCTTCCCATCATATCTTGTCAAGAAAACCCAGGGGCTGTTGGGTCAGCATTGACTTGATACGAGCACTTAAAAACCACCCACTAATAGCTTTTACTACATCCTCAGGCAACGAGGTCCAAAGATTAACAAGGTGTTGAGAAACTTTATACTGTGTTACTGTGTTTGTTTTAAATGCACCACTTTGTAATTTCCAAGGTATTTCCTCAAGTCATTGTACTTTCCGAAAGAGTGAACAATCGATTCATGTCTACCTTCCACGCCACTAGATCTCTATCACGTCTTCCCTCAGCCATCTTTTCTCCATACCGAAGAGCCCTGACCTCCCAGCTTTCCTCATAGAAGAGTCTTTCCACCCCTTTATCATTTTGATTGCCTTTCTCTGTTCCTTTTCTAATTCTGCTTTATCTTTTTTGAAATGTGGAGACCAAAATTGTACACAATACGCAAAGTGTGATTGCACTATGGAGCAATACGGAGGCATTACAATATTCTTTGTTTTATCCTCTCTTCCTTTCCTAATAATTCTTCACTTTCTGTTTGCTTTTTTGTCTGACAGTGCACACTGGGCAGAAGATGTCAACGTCTTTCCCACGATGCCACCTTTTTTCCTCGGTGGCAACTCATAATGTGGAACCGAGCATTGTGTAGCAATAATTTGGGTTATTCACGCCCCTTCCATTCCCCCTTTACCTTCTCTCTCAGTCTACTCTCCGCACCCAGTGCATCTAACTCCCTACCACAACCCTGTACCCCTTTATCTACAGGCAACTAACTGCTGTGTAAAACTATACCAGTGAAGAGACAGTGGGATCAATCACCACTTAAGGATGGACTGTGGAATATGCGGTCTTAAACTGTTTAGAAAGTTAGGGCAGCTAGTTACAGTATAAGATTCACTTATATGGATAACACTGACTGGATAGCAGCTGAGGTTTGCCTGCTACGGGTGTAACCTGCATAACTTTCTGGCCCTACCTGCAGAATGTCCTTGGGTCCCTTCGCAACATAAACAGGTGCGTTTTAGCTCTATGTTATCTTATACAGACCAAATTTATCTACTCACTGGCTGCTGGAAGTGCTTTTTGAATGCCAAATATTTATTAGCGTGCTCACAAACAGACAGTAAGTGTATCACATTGGAAATGTCGTCATAAAAGCTGTATGATTTGTATCATAAAACAGGCCTGATTGTTCTGGTTTCTACTGTAAAAAAATTGTTTCATTGGAAAATGTCAAGAGGACAGAGGACAGTGGAATTCAAACAGAGGAACGAAATGTGGGTAGTGGGAATCTCAAGGACCATCCTGGGTCTGATTCTGTTCAGTACTTTTGCAAGTGTATTACTGAAGGAACAATTTATCTTTTCAGGTAACACAAAGACCTGCACATGGGAGGTAGACCAAACGGGAAGTGATCTGCAAAAACTAGAAGACTGGTCGAATAATTCTGGTTAACCTTTAAGATGAAGAAGTGCAGCGTGAAGCACTTGGGATATAGAAATGGAAAGGAGCTGTACTGTATGTGCTAGAAGGGGAGAGAGAACTCAGGGTGATAACCTGTGAGGATCCCAAGGTGGGGAAAGATGCTCAGTAACCAGCAGGAAGGAGGAGCTGTTAGTGTCCCCGGACAAAGAGCTGACGAGGCCTCGCTTGGAGCGCTGTATTCAGTTTTGGATTCTGTTCTCTCACTAAGGACATAAGAAGCTAGGAGTTGCTGCAGAGAAAAATGACCAAAATGGTAAAGGACTCTGTCAGCAGAAATACTAAAGAAAATTGAGATCCTAAATATGTACATGCTAGAAGAAAGAGGGGCTGGCTTTTAAATACTTGAAAGCTATGGGGTCTATTCTGTCACACGAATAGCGAGGATGGATGTCCCGCTTGCCGTTCCCGACTAAGCCTCCCTGTATAAACAAGGCGTTTGTATGGGGAGGCTTAGATGGGGTGGGAAGGGGCGTTACGGTGGTGGAGTTAGGACGGGCAGTGGGCAGTCTGCAGTCCTGGACGTACTGGGCCGATTTTGAAGTCGGCCCTGTACGTCCAGGACCGGCAGATTGGGCAAGGGACTTATTCCACCTGGGTTTTAGAGGCATCAGGCCTCTTTATCCAAAAATAGCTTAACCCTCATCTGAAAGGGGGAGGAGGGAACCCCCTGCTCTGCAGGCTCTCCTCCTGAAGATGGTGCTGGAAAGTCTCCTGGGTGCAGTGAAGATTGCAGCAGAGAGACTCCTAGGGTAGGAGTGAGGTCTCCTCCTAACACAGGGAGTGGAGATGGCAGCAGAGAGACTCTGGAGAGCCTAATCCAGGTTTGGTAATCCAGTGACAGGTCAGCTCCCAGAGAGCTACAGTAGCAGAATTAGCTGCAGAGAATTGCAGCCTCCACCAATGAGCTGATCCAGCACTGGACTCCCAAATCTGGATTAGGCTCTCCAGGGTCTCTCTGCTGCCATCATCCTCCCTTGACCAGGTCTGTAGGAAGCTCCCAGGAGACTTTCCAGCATCTTGCAAGGCAGTGGGGGGGGGGGGGGGGGTGTCCTTCCTTCCCTCTCAGATGAAGAGGACTCACACTTCTAAATCCCAAATAGTTCTTCTTCAAGTGTCTCCCCTCCCCCCTGCACAAGGCTGCTGGTGCCAGTGCTAAGTGATACCATCCTCTTAGGGTGAGCAATTTCCACCGGCCCCGATTTTTACTTCTCCACCCTCTGTTTAGTCAGTGCACTTTACTCCCCTACACTATTCCCTATAGATTTAAAGTCAAATCTTCATAAGAAATATAAATGTGAGCAAACATTACTCTTGCTCCTTCAGCACAGGCAGTGATTTGCATATCCTCCTAAATGTTCACTTTCCAGCTCTGCTAGCCCATAGTTACGCCAAAGTACTTTACTTCTTCTTTACTTTAATATTGTTCCTCATCTGACGTCGCCAGCAGCCACCCCTTCAGCAGCAAACAGTGACCATTTACCTTTGATTCTACATCATTCAACACACTCTCAAACACCCACCTTTAGAGGGTTTCAAACATAAGATCTGCCATACTGAGTCAGACCAAGGTCCATCAAGCCCAGTATCCTGTTTCCAACAGTGGCCAGTCAAGGTCATACGTACCTAGCAGTTTCCCCAAAAGACACAGGTTCCACAATGCTTGTATTGGGTCAAGCATTGATATCCTGGGTCCCTTCTTAATAATGATATATGGACCTTTCCTCTAGGAACTTGTCCAAATATTGTTTAAACCCAGCTGCACTAACAGCCTTTACTACATCCTCTGGTAACAAATTCCAGAGTTTGATTACACGTTGAGTGAAAAAATATTTTCTCTTATTAGTCTTAAATAGTTTACCCTGTAGCTTCATTGCATGTCCCCTAGTCTTTCTATATTCTGATAAGGTAAACAATCGATCTACGTTTACCCGTTCCACTCCGTTCATTAATTTATAGACTTCTATCATATCTCCCCTCAGCCGTCTCTTTTCCAGGTTGAAGAGCCCTAACCTTTTAAGCCTTTCCTCATAGGGGATATGACCGGATATGCAACACTGGCCTTTGTCTGTTGTTAATGCAACTATACATTTTTCTAAGTCAGGGGCGCACAAGTTCAGATGTTAGGGGCTGCAGATGGACCAGGCTTTCAGGATAACATTCAGTGGAGAAAATACGTCTGCAGATTTGTCATGCATATTCATTAGGGACCGCCTTAAAACCTGGCCTGTGGTGACTCTTGAGGACTTTGAGTAAGGGGCACAGTATCAGACCACAGAAGGCATACCCGGGAGCACTGGAGGTGAGTTTAAAGAAATGCCAGATTTCCTGCTTGTGGCCAGACATGTCCGTGACTCACTGTTTCTTCATAGCCATTTGCTGAATGAACTCTATCCACAGCAGAACTTCCTCGTCACTCTGTGCTGTGAGAGACTGGGGGCCGGGTCCGCAGTGGCAGAAGACAGACAGGGACCAAACAGGATCCCTTCCTCCTGCAGTCTGTCACCAGCTGCTTCTACCCCTCCTTTTCTAGGCTGCGAAGGAAGACCCCCAGCTGCCCCTTCCAGTCTTTCTCTTCACATTCAGATCCATAAGCTCGGTGTGGCTGGGGCTCAGGAGAGTCTGGGGTAAACTCTTTTCACACTGCTGGAATCAGTCCCAAGGCAGCTATGACCTCAAAGGATACAGGTATGTTTCCTTTACGCTTATGTGCACAGTATAGCTATATAGATTCTGCGTTATCTCTGTTCCCTTCACTATACCTCATCAATAGAAAGCACCTTGAGTTGTACCGATCCACTGCCTTTTCTAGTGATTACGCACAAATCATTTTCTGTGCTGCCCCTTCCGTACAAACATGGAAGAGGGTTATCCTGTGACGTAAACGCTTGGGACCTGGAGCTGGGGAGAGGGCAAGGCTTAGCCCAGATGGCACAGAGAGACTCTCACTGTGCACCTGGGAGGATGGACCAACAGATGGATGCTGCGGGCTAAATGTGGATCACTGTCGTCTTTTACACACTTGTCCAACTGCAAGTTTGGGTTTACAACTACGTTCATAAGTTACTGTAACATACAGCCTCGTTTATGTATCAGAGTAGGGCAAAACTGTACAGGAGATCAGAGAATGAGGTAAGGACGGCAGAACAGAGAAAATGAGGGCAGATTTATTGATTTTGTTATTTATTTATTTAAACTTATTTTTATACCGCCTTTCTACAGTTCAAAGCAGTTTACAGATAAGCAGAAATCGAAGGAGGCGGTCTGTACAGTAAAATAAATAGAAACTCTGAACTATTTAAAGACTAAACAGCCGGTTACTAAACTCTCCCGTAGGGATCCTCTATGCTTCTGCCTTGCTCCCTTGAATTCAGATACAGTCACCACCTCCGCTGAGAAGCTGTTCTACACAGCCACCACCCTCTCCAGAAATAAATATTTCTCTCCATTACTCCTCAGTCAACTCATCCTATCCCTCCCTTCATTCCATATCTTCCTTTCACTTGAAAGAGGCTTGTCTCTTGTGATTTAAGACCACAAGATAATTTAAACGTCTCTGTCGGTTCCCACTGGTGCTCCTTGTGACCTTGGGTAAGTCACTTAACCCTCCACTGCCTCGGAAGAAAAGCCGACAATCTACTTCTGGTCCCACTGCCAGGAAAACGCAGGAGCTGCTGGGTCGCTGGGAGTCAGCACTGACTCGGAGGCAGACATTGGATTGTTTGCATAGTCAGGGGGGCTAGTGAGATACTGGCTCAGGACGCACAGAGCTAAGGGTGCTGGGAGCTTGCCCCACTGGCTCACCTCTTCACCGCCATGGGAATGGTTTCCTTCACTCTCGGGGCATGCTAGGCTGAAGCATCAGACACTGCTGCTCTTTTAAAAGAGTAAGACAGGCGCTTCCTGTATGGAAACCTCTGCGTTTCACTTTTAGAGACATGTCAGTGCCTGCTGCTGCAGTGTAGCAGAGCCACAGCTGTGTAACTCATGAATGCAGCTGGGGTGGGCAGGTGTGTGGGGGGGAGGGGGTTAAGGAGGTGACCGGCTGGAACTGATGCAGGGGCTGGTACAGCAAAGATAACTGATGGTGATGGTGGTGATGGCTGGCGAGCAGGAACTGGGATTGAAGGGGAGAGACTAGGATGGGGCTAGAAATGGGTTGCTGCTGGAGGGGGGCTGGGGCTGGAAAGAGGCTGATGCTCAGGACAGGGCAGAAGCTGGAGGAGTGAGAAGGGAGAGGGGGACAGGTATTGTGTGTGTGCTGTGGGGGGACGGGACTGGAAGAAACAAGGTTATATACAGGAAAAGGTTGAGAGGGAGGTGCATAAGAATTGATGCTGGGATAAATGAACCGCCCTGATGTCGAAGAGTGCGGTATATAAGAAATTAAAATAAAATAAAATAAATAAAAATAAAGAGGAATAAGACTGAGGTGGAGAATGGGAGGACTAGGGAGGTAAGAAAAGGAAAACTGGCAAGTAGGTGGAAGGCGAGAGATGAGAGGAAAAAGATGAACCAGATGGATCAAGATGTAGAGGAGAGACAGAGTGAAAAAAAAACAAACAAAGTAGAAAGTGGAAATGAGATCCTGGGAAAGGACTTAGGAGAAAACCAACAAGATGAAGCATTAAAGAAAGATCAGGGCTACTCTCCAGTTGGAAAAATAAAATGATCCGTTTTTAGATAGTGATGTATGTTGGTGTTGGAAATGTGCGTGTCTTAGAGATTAGGAGGAAATGCATCCTGTTCCTCTTTCTCCAGCGTTCCACAGCTCAGAGTTTGTTTTTTCATGTAAGTGTATTTTAGTCAGTGCTGACTCCTGGCAACCCAGCCACTCCTAGGTTTTCTTGGTGGTGTGACTGGAAGTAGATTGCCAGGCCTTTCTTCTGAGGCAATGGAGGGTTAAGTGGTTGGCCCAAGGCCACAAAGAGTGTTTGTGGGAGTTGAATGCTGGTCTCTTGGTTGCCAAGCCAGTGCTCTAACCGCTAGGGTACTCCTCCACTCCTTGTCTGTATATTGTTTTTAATTACTAGCTGGCCGTCTACTGTAAGTCTTCCCTCTGCATCTGAGGTGAAGGATTCTGTTAACATGTTGGTTCTGTGTAGGAATCTGTAGTTCAGCTTGTTATTTTCTTCCCAACCGGAGGTATATTGGTGTGTTAGAATATTTTCAGTGCTGACTTTACATAGGCAGGGTTGGTGTACTTAGAGTTCTTGAACTTGGTGCTGGTATGGTATGGTAAGATTTTGAATATTCATTTGCAAGGTTTTGGGTTACTACACACAATGTCTAGCAGTGGAGGGTGTGTGTGGTGTTGTCACTGATGTGACACCAGAATTTGAACAGAATCATTTTTTATGTTGACTTGTAAAGCAAAACATCTGTTGGGAGAGTTTTATTGGGAGTGTAACATATGAATCGGGGAAAGCAACGCCGCCAGGCCATCCGGCCTGCTTGTGAAGCCCCTCCAGCCCAGTCGGGGCTGTGCGAGGGGGAGGAGCAGCAGCGGACCACATAAAAGAAGCCGCCGACGGCGGGAAAGCCTCTCTACCATCTTCTTCCCCTGATCGGGGAAAGCAACGCCGCCAGGCCATCCGGCCTGCTTGTGAAGCCCCTCCAGCCCAGTCGGGGCTGTGCGAGGGGGAGGAGCAGCAGCGGACCACATAAAAGAAGCCGCCGACGGCGGGTAAGCCTCTCTACCATCTTCTTCCCCTGATCGGGGAAGAAAGCAACGCCGCCAGGCCATCCGGCCTGCTTGTGAAGCCCCTCCAGCCCAGTCGGGGCTGTGCGAGGGGGAGGAGCAGCAGCGGACCACATAAAAGAAGCCGCCGACGGCGGGAAAGCCTCTCTACCATCTTCTTCCCCTGATCGGGGAAAGCAACGCCGCCAGGCCATCCGGCCTGCTTGTGAAGCCCCTCCAGCCCAGTCGGGGCTGTGCGAGGGGGAGGAGCAGCAGCGGACCACATAAAAGAAGCCGCCGACGGCGGGAAAGCCTCTCTACCATCTTCTTCTTCCCCTGATCGGGGAAAGCAACGCCGCCAGGCCATCCGGCCTGCTTGTGAAGCCCCTCCAGCCCAGTCGGGGCTGTGCGAGGGGGAGGAGCAGCAGCGGACCACATAAAAGAAGCCGCCGCCAGGCGGGCCCGAGCCTGGTCGGGCCCGCGCCTGAGGGCCTCGCCAGAGGGCCCTTTGGCGTGGCCCTTAGGCGGGGACTGAGAGAAGGAGCACCAGAAGAACTCTTGCCACCAGCGGCACCTATCCTCAGTCGGGAATAGAGCCTCCGGCAATAAGGTAACAGCACCAGCTTCACTCACCCAATTCGGAGCTACTTGTATGGACTTTTAAGGGATACCATTGCCAATAGTGATCATTGTGAGATACTGCTACCTATGATAACTACCCCTCTTACACTGTTACTATGAGATACTGTTGCCAATAGTAATTATTATCAGATACTGTTGCCAGTATTGATTATTGTGAGAAGCTATTTCAGTAGTAATTATTGTAAGATAATCTTGCCAGTAGTAATTTATTGTGAGATACTGTTGTGAGTATTGATCATGGTGAGATACATTTGCCAGCAGTAATTATTGCAAGATACTCTTGCCAGTAGAAATCATTGTGAGATAATGTTACCAGTGATGATCATGTGAGTTACTATTGCTAATAATATTTACCCACGGCAATCAGTAGTAATTATCGCTTCCTGCATTGCTATTACAAGACACTGTTGCCAGCAATAAATACCCTCCTTGCACTGTCAGCTTGTGATACTATTAACAGTAATAATTTCCCTCCCTCCAACTACATACCTCCAACTACTTCCCTCCTACTCTACCCATTACCTCATAAAATGAACAAAATGTCTCCTACTAAGATTACAAATCTCCTTTTCATTCTCTTCTTAATAACCCTCCTAACTCAACACATATACACTTACAAAACCAACCAAAGTCCATACAATAACATCCCAATCATCTACAATCATAACCGGAACCCTTATAATAATTTCCCAATCACGTACAATCAATACCAGAACCCAATATATAGCTCTACATACACAAACTCTCATAATCACCACTCGCGCCACACTTCACACAAACGCCATCACCGCCTCATCCAAATAAAGCAACAACCCATAAGTGATAAAATTGACCAAAATGACAATACAAACATCAAACTACAACTCATCCTAATAAACATACGATCCATAAGAAACAAAATACCTATAATTAATGACATAATTAACGATACATCCCCTGACATTATCTGTATTACTGAAACATGGCTCTCACCTACAGACACTATACTACTAAACCAGCTAACCACATATCAATATGACATTTTCAATTGCCAAAGGAATATAAAAAGAGGAGGGGGTGTAATGATTCTCACCAAAAATTACCTAAAATTCACCCTAACAAACCTAAATAATATAGATGGAATAGACATCGTTAACATAGAAAATAAAACTATGGCTCTCACCCTCATCTACAGACCCCCATCATCCGATCAGAAAAACCTCACCCCTATCCTAGAACTTGCATGTACAGCATCACAAAGCAAACCACTTTTACTCCTTGGGGACTTGAACCTTCCATCACTGAACCATTCACAATCAGATAACTTCATAGACACTATGTCACAAATGGGGTTCACACAGATAATACATGCCCCTACGCACAAAAAAGGTAACATACTTGATGTAATTTTCCTCCCAGCCACACTCTACAATCACTTACTACATACCACTCCGAGTATAACTGAAGTACCCTGGTCAGACCACCATCTAATCACAATCCAGCTACCAGCACAAATCCCAAAAAACAATGAGAGCACAACTACACATACATCACGCTTCGCACGCTTTGACAAAAACACATTCCTCGATAAAGTACTACCTGAACTAGACACAAGCTCACCAGACATCAACTCAACCATAACGCATTGGAATCTAACCATTCAAAAAGCAGCTGCCCACACACAAGTCTTACACAAACGAACAAAAAAGACAGAAAAATGGTTCACAAAAGAGCTGACAAAACTAAAAAAACTACTGAGGAAACAAGAAAAGAGATGGAGAAAACTAAAATCTGATGAAAACAAATCCCAATACATGCTCTTACTTATGGAATACAAAAACGCAATTAACAAATCAAAAAGAGACTACCACTCCAAAGTAATAAATTCTTCCATCAACCGCCCAAGGGAGCTATTCGCGATAGTAAAAACTTTAACCAAAACTAATAACACCGAACCTAAACAACAAGCAATAAATATACAAACACTAGCAAAACATTTTGCAGAAAAAACTAAAAAACAAAACCACTACCTCAACTCCTGTATTATCAAACACAAAAATCTCACATGAATGGACAAGTTTCCAGTTGGTAGAACAAAAACAACTCCTCAAAATCATAACTATGATAAACACCACCACTTCCCCACTCGATCCATGCCCGGTGTCATGGATTAAGTGTGCAAAAGCTGAATTGGTGGTAAATATACAATACATCGTTAACCAATCCCTTTCACAGGGCATCATGCCTGATGCCCTAAAACTCACAACACTCCGACCAATAATAAAGAATAATAAGCTCGACTCAAAAGACCCGAATTCATACAGACCCATAGCCAGCATTCCATTCATAGCCAAAATAATAGAGAAAACAATTCAAATTCAGTTACAAGAACACATTGATGAACACAAACCTCTTGACTCACACCAATTTGGTTTCCGCCCATTCCATGGAGTAGAAACCCTCCTAATCACCCTTATGGACTTCCTCATCAAGGGCACAGATGACAAACATCAAGGCTTCTTACTCCTTTTTATAGATATCTCTGCCGCCTTCGATAACATTAATCACATGACACTGATCAACAGATTAGAAAAACCTAGGAATAGGCGGGATTGTCCTTAACTGGTTCAAATCCTATATTTCACACAGATTAATACGAGTCCAAATTGACCAACAAGCATCAGAAACATTCCCTCAAGGACAGGGAATACCCCAAGGATCAGCCCTTTCAGCCCTCTTATTTAACTTGTACCTGCAACCGATAACAGACATATTTAAAAAACACAGAATTAACCATTTTATATATGCCGATGACATCATGTTAGCTATCCCCATAAATGCTAAAAACCCTACATATGACTCGCTATCCAAATGCATGGCTGAGACCTCCTCCTGGATGGAAACTAACCACCTTAGCATAAACCTCAAAAAACTGAGGCAATGTTTGTGACAAGACCACCCACGACTGAGAACACATACCCAGAAACAATCACAATCAACAAAACCTCCATACCCGTCAGAAAACAGGTAAAATACTTAGGAGTAATAATAGACCACACCCTCACCATGCTACCACACATAAAACAAATAGTAAAAACCATTTTCTATAAACTCAAAACTATTCAGCACCTAAGGCCACTTCTTGAAACACAAGACTTTAGATCCGTAGTAAGTACACTGATCACCCCGCACTTCGACTACACAGGTACACTAAAAAAAAATTTTTTTAAACTGCCTCTAATGTTTCGATTGATTTTTACGTTTTTTGGTGCGCTGAATCCAAATCTGGTAACCAATTTGCTCCATCACGTACAGATTTTTTGCTACATTGGGTTAGCAGTTTGAGGTGAACGTTTCAGATTGAGTGCGATCGAGATAAAAGTTTCTTGGATGAATTCTTTATACTAATTGTTTAGTAGTTATTCAAATAAGAATAAAGAAAATTGTAACAAGGCAGCACATAAGAATAGAGTAATGTCAACAAAACACACTGTGATGGTAGCAAAATTGTCTGCACTTAAAACAGTCACATACATGTGCACAAACATTGAGCATATAAGAGCGAGGTTAGACACAAAGC
The DNA here is from genome assembly GCA_033557465.1 of Ichthyophis bannanicus. Taxonomy (NCBI): domain Eukaryota; kingdom Metazoa; phylum Chordata; class Amphibia; order Gymnophiona; family Ichthyophiidae; genus Ichthyophis; species Ichthyophis bannanicus. Next base: position 796,089,654 of record CM066036.1, read on the forward strand.
AAAGCAAAGAAATGTGCAAAAAATGTTGTACAGGTATGTCTGTAAGAATAGAAAACGCAAACCGCACCATTGCAATACATGAAGACAAACACCCGATGGTGTGAAAATAAAATTCTAATAAATGAGATCCGGCACTGTGGTAATAACTAGCAAATTTTTATTTCAAAGTTTAGTAAAAACACGATATTTGTCAACACAGTTTAGAATTTAAAGTCATTCTTGGGTCAATCAATCTCCTGGTGGGCCCGTTTCTTCTTCCCCCGAATGCTTCTCTTGGTGCGCTGCTTGGCGTATTTTAAATCTGGGGTTTCCCGCAGCAGCAACCAGCAGAAACCAGCCATCATAGTGGTGTTCCATCTTCCTTGGTACCTTCTCTCTGCGTCCTTGATGTCCTGGTGAAACCTTTCACCTTGTTCTTCACTGTACGCCCCCAAGTTTTCGGGAAAGTAGTTCACATGGGAGTGCAAGAAATGGACTTTCAGGCTCATGTTACAGCCTTGTTCTTTGAAGGCATTGAGCATCCTGGCAACAATATCCTTATAGTTCTCATCCCGCCTGTTCCCCAAGAATTTGAGAACAACATCCTTGAAGGAATCCCAGGCTTCTTTTTCCTTCTCAGACATCGTTTCAGCGAATGCTCCATCTGAAATGAGTTTCCTTATATCAGGGCCAACAAACACTCCTTCCTTTAGCTTTGCTTCAGAAAGTCGGGGGAACTTTGAGCAAAGGTACCGAAAGCACTCACCATCTTTTGGAAGGGACTTGATGAATTGCTTAATGAGACCCAACTTAATGTGGAGAGGTGGTAATAGAATTTTATCACGAGGTACCAAGCTCTCATGAAGAACATTTTTCTCACCGGGTCTCAAATACTCCCGAATTGGCCAGTCTTTTTTCCCCCAGTGTAGGTCGCGGGCCCGGCTATCCCACAAGCAAAGGAAGCAGGGATATTTGGTGAAACCGGATTGCTGCCCTAATAGCATGGATAGAATTTTAAAGTCTCCACAAATCATCCACTTATGCTCATCATAACGAATCTTCTGAAGAATCAGGGCCAAATTCTCATATTTTTCTTGGAGAATAACAGAGTGAGCAATAGGAACTGAAGCGAATGTGTTGCCATTATGAAGAAGAACACCTTTTATGCTGTCTTTTGACAAATCAATGAACAGCCGCCATTCAGCAGGATCATACTTGAGTTTAAACTTTTCCATCACTCCGTATATATCGTTGCAAAATACCAAATCTTCCTCTTTGCTGAAATACTTCAAAAATTGTGTCTCGCGGTTGCGGTACCAATAAAAAGTTGTTCCTGGTGACAATAGATTTTTCTGTTTAAGCCGAGAACCTAGCAGTTGGGCAGCATCTTTTGGGAGTCCTAAATCCCGGACTAAATCATTCAATTCAGCTTGAGAGAAAAGTTCAGGTTTCAAACTCGGAAGTACTGGACTCATCGGGAAAAGCCATCTGATGAGTCTCATCATGATCAGAACCGTCCACACAAATATGATCCAAAGATTTTGGTGGTTCAGGCACAGGTACTTCGTTGCTATGAGGCATAGGCCTAATTGCTGAGGGAAGGTTGGGGTAACTTATTACGTTCTTATTTTTTAAGTTGTATCCCTTCACAATGCAAGAGCAAAAATAGCAGTCACTGCTGTGGTCTCTTTGTTCACGCCACATCATAGGTATTCCGAAACAAAATGCTTGTTTTTTACCTTTCATCCATAAGCGTAGATCTTCCTCACATGTCTTGCACACTTTGTGAGGAGCCCACGGTTTGTCTTGATTGCCTAACTTCAAACCGAAATAGGCGAAATATACTTTTTTAATAAATGCAGAAATGTTCCTCTGCCGCTTTTTCACGGTATATTCCCCACAAATAAAACAAAAACTGTCCGGAGAGTTGACGCAACCTCTGGCTCTGTGAGCCATCACAAATACACAACACTGCAAACTACAACTGTAGTGAACCACTTCGGAATAAAGCTGGATTACGACTGAGCAAACAAAAGGTAATAATGAACTTGCAAGAAACTGAAATTTGACAGGAACGTTCATGTCGCAACCACCGTGTTTGAGCGAGCGAGCAAACGAGGCGAGGCGAACAGGAAAGAACATGCGCCAGCGCGAGTACTGGATTTAGCCCCCCGCCTCCCAATTGTCCTGTTAATGTATAAAATGAATACAAAACACTCTAAAATATCATGAGGGAGTGTTTCTAGTTAATTAACCATTACAACCTCTATTTTGGGCCAAGAAAATAAACTGCAGTCGGCTAAAAAGAAATTATGTGAACATTCCTTATATGGGTAAGAAATCTAATTTTGCAAGAAAACGTGACGTGATGGAACATTTTGGCTATTTTTCCTGGATTCAGCACCCCAAAATCTATAGGAATCAGTTGCAAAACTGGAGGCAGTTTTTTGTTAGTGTACCTGTGCTATTGCAATAGTCTCCTAATAGGCCTCCCCCAAAAAAGCATATACCTTCTCCAAAGAGCACAAAACATCTGTGCAAAGGTAATCTCTAAAGCTCGCCTAACTGACCACGTAACCCCAATACTACTGGAACTCCACTGGCTCCCTATAAACAGCCGAATCAAATATAAGACTATCCTAACAACCTATAAACTCATAAATGACATAACCCCTTCACACCTATCCACATTACTACAATCTCCAACATCGACAAGGACCCTCAGACAGAACGCAGCCCACTCCCTCATCACACCAAAAGCCATTCGTAAAACTAAGAATTCCACTAGCTCCAGAGCATTCTCATTCACTGCCCCCACACTCTGGAACGACCTCCCTATTGAACTTCGCACCATAAGAGACCTCACCCAATTCAGAAAAGAATTAAAGACCTACCTGTTCACTGAACACTTCGAAATCCCCTATTCCCCCAAAGCCAGCTCCACAACAAACATGGTCACACATACACAAACTCCCTTAATCCCCTAACCCAACAATGTAACCTCAAGACTTTCCCCCCCCCCCTCACACCTGAAGACGAAAACGAAAAAAAGGAACTAAATTCCAGCACCTACACCAATTCCTGCCCCACACACCACACACACCACACACTGTAAATATTCATTTGTATAAAGTTTAATATGTTTGCTTTATTACCTATAAATGTTATATTTACTGTTTAATGTAAATAGTTGATTTCTATTGTTCTATGTTCTATGTAAACTGTATACAAACTGTGTACATGACTGTTAACTTGTTATATGTAAACCGCCCTTGATCTCTGGAAGGGGCGGTATAAAAGAAATAGTTAAATAAATAAATAAAAATAAATAAAAATTATTGTGCTGTTATCAGACTGACATTCAAAGGCAATCATGCTTTCTCCAGCAAATTCAGAATTTGCTTATCTGTGTATCTCTGTACAGATCATATCAGGCCATTTAAATTGCTAAATGGTCAGATGTTATCTGTATAGTTGTGGGGCATGTTAGGGAGGAGCGAGAGCCACAGTTCATAGAAACATAGAAATATGACGACAGAAAAAGACCACATGGTCTGTCTAGTCTGTCCTTCCATATCAACAACTACAAGACGTTATACATTTTGGGAAGCATTTAGGCCTAAACTAAACAGATAATTCTGGCGCAGTCATTGTACTATTCGTATAATCAGCGCCGCTGCCAATATGGATAATGCTGCTCAATATAGGGACTGAGTTAAATGGCAGCACCAGCGTTTAACTTAAGCCGCTGACTGTGCTGGCTGAAAATTTACCCCATTTGTGTAGTTCATACCGCAAGATTGGCCCCTAGAGGGAGGCGCAAAAGCAAAAGTTGGGTCAGGGTGCCAGAACCCCTTGAGCCAGCCCTGAATGTCTCTGTCATATCTCCCCTGTCCCACCTTTCTTCCAACTTACTTAGATATGGATATGAAGTCAGAGGACTCTTATTTTGACTCTAATCACTAGTTGGTTGGATTATTACGGTGCTTTGTATTCTGGCGAAGCGGTTGCAGTTAATTCAGAAAATGGCGGTGAAGTTGCTTGATGGGGCTAAGAGATTCGATCATGCGACCCCTCTTTTAGTAAACGAGCACTGGCTTCCAGTTTCACAACCCTGACGCTTGCACATGGGGTGTTTTATACGGGTTTTCCACTTTATTTATCCTCCTTGTTCTAGGAGTTGCATCTAGGGAGCTGCAATCTTCGCAAGCTCATTTGTTACAAATCCTTACAGTCCGGCAGCTGAGGTTTTTGTTCGTAATGTCCCACTTTATTGGAATTTCCTTCCGTTGGAAACTTCATTTAAGAAGTTCAAGAAGCAGGTTGGCTTTTCCGCCAGGCTTTCGGAGGTTGATGTTGGGTTCTCGTCGGGACTGTGCTAACCTATTTTGCTCCTCCCTTTTGTAATCGGACAGTATTTTACTTATTTTGTTGTTGTTGTTTTTTTGTTGTGATGTTGCATTTCCTTCCTAGAGTGTTTTATTGTTTTGTTTTATCTGTGAATTGCTTGTTTCTGCTGCTGGTATTTGGTTGTTGTAAACTGCTGAGATGCATGTCCTTTGGGTGGTGATCAGCAGTATAGCAAATGTTTTAAATAAATAAGTCTGTTCCCATATGCGTTATGATGAAGACCACTTATCGTTTAAGTGAGTGCCCTTTGGACCAACTCCATCCTACGTATAACTCTTTATAGGTCCAGCCTCCAAATGAGGTCTCACCAGAGACTTATACAAAAACTTCTGTTTTCTTGCTGGTCATTCCTCTCCCTATGCACCCAAACATCCCTCTGGCTTTCACTGTTACCTTTTCTACCTGCTTAGCCACTTTAAGATCATCAGATATGATCACTTCCAGATCTACTACTACTAGTAATACTGATCATTTGTCTAGCACCACAAGGCGTACCCAGCACTGCACAGAGACATGCAAGAGACAGTTCCTGCTCTTTGGAACTTACAAGCTAGTCAAGACAGACGACACAACAGTTGAAGAGAGGGAGACGTCAGATCCCCCAGTGAAAACTGGAGCTGCAGACTGACCAGGGCCTAGGGCTGAAATGGACTAAGAGCAGATTTGTCCGAGTGGTCTTTTGGGTGAGAATTGACTGGCCGAGAGTGATTTCTTCTGCATCAGTGATGATAGGGTGAGAAGCGAGGTCATTTTCAGATCACATTTGGATAAGGAACTTTAGGGGACTCTCTTACTAAGGTGCGCTTGGCAGCTAGCACCAGTTTTGGCACACTGTAACTGTTAGTATGGGGTCAATACAGCGTGCGCCGATTTCCACAATATGACCCGCATGTTGGGATGGTAAAGGGGTGGGTTAGGAGAGTAGAGTGGGTGTGATGAGCATTGCACTGCGCAGTGGTAAACATCACGTGCTAACTGCAAACCTTGCAATTAGCAGGGGTTCACCTAACACCACCTCAATAGGTGCAGCTAAGTGCGCAGCAGGAATTACTATAGATGCAAAAGACAGTCCCTGCTCATGAGAGCTTAGTCTAATCAAGACGAAGAACATCACAGAACTGGGGACTAGAGTACGGTAAGATACACATAAGTGGTGAACAAGAGAGTGAGGGGCATCAGGATCCAAAAGCAGCCTCAAAGGGGTGGGTTTTAGCCTGGATTTGAACAGAGTCAGGGAAGATGCTCGACGTACTGACTCAGGTAGTTTGTTCCAGGCATATGGAGCAGTGAGGTGGAACGGAGTCTGGAGTTGGCAGTGGCAGAGAAGGGCACAGATAGAAGGGATCTGCCAGAGGAGCGGAGTTCCCGAGGAGGGGAACTGTGCATGTCGCTGTGACATGTTCAGTGTGGTTCTCGCCAGGAACATGCTGAACACCCCCCCACTAGTTATTGCACAGCAATTGCAACTACCATGTGTTAGTATTTGTACTAAATGCATGTAAGTTGCAAAACCCAGGGTACTTTAATAAAAAGACCTCTTAATTAGAGCCTGGGGCCGATTTTATTTAGCTCATTATTTATTTAGAATCATTTCTACACTGTCAAACTGGATCCAGCCATGCTGAGCGGTTCACAGATTATAAACACAAAAGAATCACAATTAAAACATTCAATTGCAAAAAAAAAATAGCAACAACCACTGAGGAAAAAACAGACGTCTATCCTCCACGAACATTCCCAGCCCACTCTTACCACACAGACGCAGATGGGTCTTCTGAAACGTAAGCCCATTATCCTCTTGTCCTGCTACTAACAGTAATCCATTCCAAAGATGAAGCATCACTAGTGGCAGTGCCCGAGCTTATAACCTCGCCTTGCAAAACCGGCAGGCAATTTTATAACCAAAGTATGAAGGGTCACTAGCCACCTATTTTGGGGATATTTTAGAGAGACGACATAGATATGCAGGTAACTTTGTAAAAATAGCTTCACAAAAGCTGCAGAAATCGTGGCTGAAATGCCCCCACGCAAACGCAACTTCGCAAGAGTAAGAGTAAATGAGCATGAGCGGATGAGCACTTACGTGTATAAACTGCAGCCCGATATTCAAAGGACCCACTAACCACATAAAGCTGCTGAGAGGGGTAGTCAGTGGAATATCCCCTCTAACTGCCATGGCACAGCGGGCGGGGTGAGAGCGGGCACAGCGCTTATCTAATGAGCGACAATTTTCAGAACACTAACCGGGTAAGTGCCTTCATCAAGACAGGCCGCTTAAAAGGCTGCCCTAACTTCATATGGCTTCACTATCTGAATATCACTGCTGTCCGGAGAATGGTGGTGGTCAGTGCTGGAGAATATCCGGATTCATGTGCTGAATATCCACTTTGAGTTTTTGCCACGTCAGCCAGGTGACTGCCACAGCTGAATATAGACCCGCACATGCAGACCTGTGACTGCCCACGCTCCACGCAAACTGCACCCCTGGCTATGCCTACACGTGGCTGACGTCAAAGTACGCATGGGTTTGTCCCATCACATATTTTTATGCTTGTATATCATGAGTTCATTGTATAAAAGCCCTTTCTGCAGGAAAAACAGGATTTGCCCATGGATAAAATTTCATAAATTACTCCTAACATGCTGCAAGGATCCCACGAGATTACGCACGGCGGCACGCACCATCTCAAAAAGTCAACTGAATAAACTGGCTTGCCATATCTTAAGAGGTGAAAGGTTAAGATCAAAATCTTAGTCAGATCGAGGCTGCAATCAACAACCAGTGCAACCTGGTCAACAATGCTGTGTCACCTTCCGTAACATTGGCTTCTTCTTTAATACTCTTCTAGGTAGACTCGTACGTACAGTATTGCATTACAGACACAGTAAAGACTTGGGAATACACCAATGTTTGAATCATTTGATATATCTACACTGTTAAGCCTTCTCAAATGGTTCAAATCTGTAGTGAGATATGGGGGTTATCTTTGAGGTAGGGTTGTTTTGGGTTTTCTTGAAATTGCTCATTTTAATTTTTTATTCTTATTTTATTTCTGTAAGTCAACCAGGGCTGTTTGTGAAAGAGAAGGGTATCAAGTGATTCCAAATTACCCCTGTCTACTGATAACCAGATTAATATGAGTAAAATGCAACCTCTAAAATGCCTGTATGCAAATGCTAGAAGTCTAAAAAATAAGATGGGAGAGTAAGAATATATAGCATTAAATGAGATATGATTGGTTTCTCAGAGACATGGTGGAAGGAGGGCAACCAGTGAGACACTGTGATACCTGGGTACAAAATATATTGCAATGATAGGCTAGATCAAATTAGTGGAGGGGTTGCGTTCTATGTCAGAGAGGGCATTGAGTCACATAGGATTAAAGTTTTGCAGGAAACAAAATACACTGTAGAATCTCTATGAATCAAAATTCCATATAAAAAGGAGAAGGTGATGGCAGTGGGGGTGTACTACCAACCACCTGGCCAGAATGAACAGATGAATAATGAAATGCTAAAAGAAATCAGGGAAGCTAACAAAAGTTACAGGACAGTAATAATAATCAGTGATTTTAATTACCCAGTATCAATTGAGTCAGTGTCACGGCAGGACATGCTAGGGAAATAGAGTTTCTAGATGAAATAATGCCTGCATCTTGGAGCAGCTGGTTCATGAACAGATAAGAAGGAAAGCTATTTTGGATCTAGTCCTTAGTGGAACACAGGATCTGGTGCAAGAGATAAGGATACTGGGGCCACTTGGCAATAGTGATCATAGCATATTACAGGATGCGAATCATCAGGAGACTGAAACCACTCCTCGCTCCAGAACACTTCCGTACAGTCTGTCAAGCACTGATAACCCCAATACTGGACTTCTGCAATCCGATATACCTCGGACTACCAAAACAAGCTCTCAAACCACTACAGCTGGCACAAAACACTGCAGCTCGAATCATATCCGGAGCCGCAAGGCAGGAGCACATCACACCTACACTAAAGGACTTACACTGGCTCCCAATCATTGCTCGCATCAGATACAAGACTATCATAAACCTATTTAAGATAAAAGAACACACATCAGCCAACAGCCTCCACCTGCTCATACAACCGGAAACCAGCGCACGTCCCAGAAGAAGTCAAACACGCAACCGAGTCAGCACCCCAAATGAGTACAAGCACACACGCAAGGACACAACAGACAGAGCTCTATCCATGGCTGCTCCAACAATATGGAACAATCTACCGGACGATCTAAGGGCAACTCCAGACCTCAAAGACTTCAGAAAACAACTGAAAACCATGCTGTTCATAGAGCACTATGGTCACATCACATAACCTAAGAGAATGGATAACAGCACTCCAATCCTCCCAAACAACTGAATATATATAAAATATGATTCTAGCACCACTGTAAATAGCCCACCCTGTATATAGCTCAAACAAATCAAGCACCCAACACATCCCTCACACAACTAAGTTTTATCCTCACTGCATGTACAACACACACACTTTACCTGATTGCTTGCTGTGATACCACCTTGATTATTAAGATAAGGCGGTTTAGAAATACTGTTAAATAAATAAAAATAAAATAAATAACATTTGATTTAATAAATGGAGGAAGGACGGCAAGAAAATCCACAGTACTACATTTTAACTTTCAGAAGGGTGACTATGATAAAATGAGGAAAACAGTTAAGAAAAAACTAAAAGGAGCAGCGGCAAAGGTTAAAGGTTGTTTAAAAATACTATCTTGGAAGCCCACACTAGATGTATTCCACACTTTAAGGGACAAGGCCATAGCGGAAAGACTGAATTAATTCTTTGCTTTGGTCTTTACTGAGGAAGATGCAGGAAAGTTACCCATGCCTGATATGGTATTTAAAGATGATGCAATTGAAGAATTGAAAGAAATATCAATAAACCAGGAAGATGCATTACAACTTTTGATAAACTGAAGAGTAGCAAATCACCTGGATCAGATGGTATATATCTGAGGGTGTTGAAAGAACCTACTTATGAGACTGCAGACCTACTATTAGTAATCTGTGAACTATCATTAAAATCATCTGTAGCCTGAAGACTGGCAAATGGCCAATGTAATTCCAATTTTTAAAAAGGGTTAAAGGAGTGATCCGGGAAATTATAAACTGCTGAGCCTGACGTCAGTAGCGGGCAAAATGGTAAAAACCATTATAAAGAACAAAATTATTGAACATGTAGATAGTCATGGTTTAATGGGAGAAAGCCAACATGGATTTAGTCAAGGAAGGTCTTGTCTTACTAATCTGTTATATTTTTTTGAAGGTAAGAATAAACAGATAGACAAAGGTTCAGGTTTTTATTTAGTGTATCTGGATTTTCGGAAAGCCTTTGATAAGGTTCCTTATGAGAGACTTGGCGAAATTAAAAAGTCATGGGATAGGAGGCAGACAGTGTACTATTGTGGATCAGAAACTGGTTAAAAGATAGAAAGCAGAGGGTAGGGCTAAATAGGCAATTTTCTCAATGGAGAAAGGTGAATAGTGGAGAACCCCAGGGATTTGTGCTGGGTCTGATGATTTTTAGCATATTCATAAATGATCTGGAAATGGGAATAATGAGTGAGGTGATCAAATTTGCAGATGACACAAAATTATTCAGCATTGTTAAAACCCAAGAGGATTGTGGAAAATTGGAAGACTGGGTGTGGAAATGGCAGATGAAATTTAATGTGGACAAGTGCAAAGTTATGCACCTAGGGAAGAACAACCCAAACTATGGTTACACGATACAAGGTTCCACATTAGGAACCACCACCCAGGAAAAAGATTTAGGCGTCATTGTGGATGACATGTTAAAACCCTCGGCCCAGTGTGCAGCGGCGGCCAAGAGAGCAAATAGAATGCTAGGTATGATAAGGAAAGGAATGGAAAATAAAACAAAAGATATTATAATGCCTCTATACCGTTCCATGGTGAGACCGCACCTTGAATATTGTGTGCAATTCTGGTTGCCGTATCTTAAAAAGGATATAGCGTTATTAGAAAAGGTTCAGAGAAGAGCCACCAAAATGGTAAAGGGGACGGAAGGATACTCCTATGAAGAAAGGCTAAAAAGGTTAGGGCTCTTTAACCTGGAAAAGAGACGGCTGAGGGGAGATATGATAGAAGTCTATAAATTAATGAACGGAGTGGAACGGGTAAACGTAGATCGATTGTTTACGTTATCAGAATATAGAAAGACTAGGGGGCATGCAATGAAGCTACAGGGTAAACTATTTAAGACTAATAAAAGAAAATATTTTTTCACTCAACATGTAAGCAAACTCTGGAATTTGTTACTGGAGGATGTAGTAAAGGCTGTTAGTGTAGCTGGGTTTAAAAAAGGTTGGGACAAGTTCCTGGAGGAAAGGTCCATAAACCATTATTAAAGAGGACCCGGGAAATCCACTGTTTGCCCTGGGACGAGCATTGTGGAACCTGGGTGCCTTTTTGGGAACCTGCCAGCTACTTGTTGGAAACAGGATACTGGGCTTGATGGACTTTGTTCTGATCCAGTAGGGCATATCTTATGTTCTTAAGAGTAATAAATAAAGGTAATGCCGGAATTACCAGTTGCAATGTGTGATATTGCACAGCACATAACTTAGACTTCAGGCTCGAAAGAAATATTTTTCACCAATCTGCATTCCCAAATTATGAATCTCTCTACTTCTACTTATCATTTGTATAGCGCTACAAGGCGTACAAGGCAGCGCTATACTGTGGCATGTAAGAGACAGTCCCTGCTCATAAGAGCTGACAGTCTAGTCAAGACAGACAACACAATAACTGGGCACTAGAGTTTATCTCAAGAAATGGTCGGGAAACACAGAGGAGTTGAACAGGAGACTTAGGGCATCACGATCCAAAAGCAGTCTCAAAGAAGTGAGTTATTAGCCTGAATTTGAACAGGGCCACAGATGGAGCCTGACGTACCGACTCAGGTAGTTTGCTCCAGGCTTAAGGAGCAACAAGGTAGAAAGATCAAAGTCTGGAGTTAGCAGTAGAAGAGAAGGGCACAGATAGAAGGGATCTGCCAGAAGAGCGGAGCTCCCGAGGAGGGTGTAGGGAGAGATAAAAGAGGAAATGTAGTGAGGAGCAGCTGAATGAAGATACTTGGGGCCTGATATTGAGCTGTGCGTGCTTTCGAAGGGCTATGCACCTCATCGGCACATAGCCCTCCCTGCCAACCTGTAATTCGCATATTCAATGCCGCGTGATAGCGTGGAATATCCGGTGATTGCCGCAGACGCAGAAAGCTGCCAAAGCTAACTGGGCAGCAGTGATATTGCATGCTGCCCGCTTAGCTCCTGTGTCTTAGAGATAGGCAAGGGTTTTCTTTGCCTATCTTTTAGGCGCAGGTCGCTAACCGGGAGCGTGCAATATCGCCGCTACCTGATTAGGGAGGGTCTCTGCTTCTACTCCGTCCCAGAATGCCCCCAACATACCTCGATGCTAACCGGATACATCGGGGCGCGTAGGGGAGTTAGAGGGCGATATTCAACGGCATTAACTGTATAAGTGCCGTTGAATATCCCGGCTGTAAAGCATGTAAATGCCTTTTGAAAACTGAGTTCTTAGAGGTCAGTAGTAGACGTTTGAACTGGATGCGGAAATGCAGAGGCTTGAGAAGAGGGGTGACATGAGCATAGCAACATTGGCGGATGATTATTGTTATTATTATTTGTTTTTAATTTAACTGTTTTTTTTATACCACTTTATCATTTCAGTCAAAGCAGTTTACATTGTAACTTAAAGTTGGTAATGTTCATTAAACAGGGACAGTGATAACTAGGATTCTTCTGAGGCAATGGAACCCTGCAACTGTGTTTTAAACAGATTGAAGTGGAGAGGGATGGTTCAGAGGAAGACCAGTGAAGAGGAGGCTGCAATAGTCTAGACGGGAGACGACAAGAGAATGGAGAAGGGTCTTAGTAGTGTGTTCAGAAAGGAAGGGATGGATTTTTCCAGTGTTAAAGAGAAAGATATTCAGTGCCCGCAGCTGGGTGCGGTTACAGTGCCTAGCCGTCAGCACTGAACACTAAACCCAGATAATCAATGCCAGGATCATATCCAGCCCTGGCATTGAATAGCCGGGGTCGCCACACATCCTCCGCTGCTGCAGAGGCTAACTGGGCAACCGCAATATTGAGCCGCTGGCCGGTTATCTCCTATGGGTAAAGCTAGGTCACTTTACCTGTGTGCTGCAATATCGCCATTACCCAGTTAGCGACTGTCGCCACCCATGACACAGCCCCGTTGCTAAATAGCATCAGAGTGCACCTGCCAAGACCTCTGTCTTTTGATAGTTAACAATCAACCAACTTCTCTGCATCCAGTTAACCACCTCCACAAGAAGATTTTATTTTTTATTTACAGTTCTTTTACACCGCGCTTTTTAGAATCAGCGCGGTTTACATATAACATAATTCTGCATCAGAACAACAGTCTTTTGCTTACATTGTAACAGGAATAGTAACTTGGGCTATAACGAGGGTAACTATATACAAATCAACAACAGTGGTTGTAGAAACTATTTACAGTTTATAAAGCAAGATAGAATCGTAATGCATGAAACAGTGTAATCTAAAGACATCATAAGTGTACCTGAGGGTGGGTATGTTTTGTACATTGTCAGGAGTTATGTTGTTGGAATGTCAGAGGCTGAGTGAGTGAGTTGAGGTGCGGGGGGTGATTGTGTTAGGTTAGGGTAGAAGTGAAGGCAGAATAGGTGGTGTTTAAGGGCTTTTCTGAACTGTGAGAGGTCTTTGATTGCTCAGATATGAGGTGGGAGATTGTTCCAGCATCTGGGGGCATAAAAGGTGAAGGCTCTGTTCCTAGTTGTTTGAGTGCATTTGGTAGACTCAAGTGGGATAGTCAGCGTGTTGTCAGATACTGACCTTCTTAGTCTTATTGTAGGGGTGGTAGTCAGCAGTGCAGTGAGGGAAGAAGGGGACAGCTGGTTTATTGCCTTAAAAGATAGGAGTAGTGCCTTGTAGCTGATTCTGCATTGTAACGGTAGCCAGTGTAGTTCCATAAGTATGGGTGTAATGTGATCTCTTCTAGAAATGCCGTAGAGAATGCGGGCTGCTGCATTCATCGCCAACTGTAGTGGATTGATGGTGCTGTTGGGTAGGCCATGTAGGATGATGTTGGCATAGTCAAAATGAGGCATTACAAGCGTTTGGAATATTGTTCTGAAGTCATCTTGGGTTAGTAGAGGTCTTAGGTGTCTTAGTGTCCATATTTTATTGTAGATGGACTTGGTGGTGTTCTTTATATGTTCTTTGAAGTTGAGCTGTTGGTCAATTGTGACCCCTAGGTAGCGTATTACAGATTTACATGGGAGCTCTGCATCTCGCACCTTCACTGAGGTAGGGGAGAGAAGTTCTTGTTCTTGGTTATGAAAAGTACCTCTGTTTTCTTAAAGTTTATGCGTAGATTTTGCAATAAGAGCCAATCAATGATTGCATTGAAGCACTCTATTATTGGGGAGAAGTCAGGGTGTGTGATTTTTATTGGTGCAAATATCAAGACATCGTCCGCATAGATCAAGCTGGATATTTTAAAGGAGTGGATTATATCGCAAATGGGTTGCATATATATATTGAAACGTAAAGCAGATAGTGAGGATCCTTGGGGTACTCCTTCTTGTTGTTGGAATGGTTCAGATGTTGCTGGTCCTATCTGAACGTGTTGCCAACGGTCGGTTAGATAAGATTTGCACCATTCCCAGGCCAGGCCATGAATTCCCTTTTCCTGCAGGCGAGAGAGGAGTTGCTCGTGGTTAATAGAATCAAATGCAGCCGCAATATCAAGGAAGATGAGAACAAATCCGTTTTCGATCTTGTCAATACCTCTGGATAAAGTATTGACAAGTAAGGTGAGAAGAGTCTCTACCCCATGGGATTCTCGGAATCCATGCTGGCAGGGATCAAGAAGGGATGCTATGTCGATGTGTTGTTGTAGTTGGATTTGCACCACCTTTTCAATAAGTTTGGCTAGAAGGGGTAGGCTTGAGATCGGGCGATATGAATCTGTCCTTGTCGGGTCAAGTTTGTTGTTCTTCAGGAGAGGGCGTATGGACGTTTGTTTCAGGGCTGCTGGGAATGATCCTGTTGAAAAGGAAAGCTGCATGATGTAGGCTAATGTTGGGCTGAGTTCTGCACGCATCGTTCTGATCCAGTAAGCAGGACAAGGATCATTTGGGGCTGTGGTGGTGTTAATAGTAGCAATAAGGTCAGCGATGTATTTCTCTGCTGGGGGGATAAAGTTTGTTAACGGTGGTTGTCCTTGGGGAATGTAGCTGAGGGAGGGCTTTGATACTGCTTTTGTTTTAATGATTTTAGATTGCAGGTATTCGGCATAGGCCTGGGGTTGAATTGATATCACCTGATTGGAGGAGGGTGCTTTGGTTAAAGACTTAGCAATGCTGAAGAGGTCACGTGCTTTATTTAATGAGCGGAGGAGGAGCTCTTTATGGTATTCTCTCATTTTTTCAGCTATTTTTTCACGGTGTTGTTTCAGGGTGTTTTCATAAGTCATTTGGTTGGATGTGGATCGGGATCGACGCCATTTTCTTTCCTGCTTTCTTAGATGCTGAAGAGATGACCGTAATTCAGCAGAGAACCAAGGGGCTGGTTTTCTGTTTCTTGGTGGTTTGACGGATGCAGGTAATTTATTCGAGGATGGTAGCTGCGAACAAGAGGTCAAGGTGGTATTCCATTTGTTGATCATATCGTTGAGATTCTGAACTGATTGACGGAGGGCTGACAGAGCACTGTTGATGAACTCATCTTTGTCTAGGGATTTGAAGCGAGTTGTCAATCCTGAGGAAGCTGTATTTGCTTGATTGGTTAGGATTCGATTTTGTTGGAATGGGATTTGGAAGGAGATTAAGTTGTGGTCTGACCATGGAACAGGAGTAAAAGAGAGGTTGATATTATTATTTGATTCTGATTGGGGGACAAAAATGAGGTCAAGAGCATTTCCCTTGAGGTGAGTTGGAGAGTTCACCATCTGTATATAACTGAGATCAGTCATAGCATCAAGGAAATTATTAGCGTAGGTGGGTTGTAGGGAAGCGAGGTTAAAGTCGCCAATCAACCAGTTAGGTTTTCGTGGGCTTGCGGGGTTGCAGGCCAGATCAAGTACGACAGAGAGGTCTTCTGGGGGGGAAGAAGGAGCTCGGTAGATGAGGTTTATGATGATGTGTTTATTAGCAACAGACACTATGTCCATGTGTATGAGACTCCTAGAAGATAGTAGTTGGAACTGAAGATTAGTTCTTGCCAGAATGAATACTCCACCTACTTTCCGGTTGGTTCTATGGCATGTGTGTATTGAATAGCTGATTTAAATCATTTATTTGATTTAAATCATTTATTGCCCCTTCTGGACCCACACCCAAAGGGACAAAAACCTGAATGTCACCACATAGATGTAACTGAAAAACAGAAAGGATGAATTCCTTTGCCCAAAGATGAGAGACAGAATATCGTAAGGGTGCAGCAGTAAAGCTGACTACAGTCATTTCTGCTGCATATTTGTATGATGTATTATGTTAAGTTTAACCCCAATGTCATGTGACCACTTTGATTGAAGGATAAAGTGGTATACAAATCTATCTAAATAAAATAAATAAATATAAATATTTATCCACAGTTCTTGTAGTTGCTGGGGAGTATATTCACTGAGAGATAGGCTCTATTTCTATATCTGGTCCAAAGGTTGCTTCGAACAGTCATGTTATCATGAATTTCCTGAACATTAGCAAGTTGGAAGCTAGTCTGATGGCAGGAAGTTTCATGGAGTTGGAGATGAATCCAAGAAGGTTCTCCTTTTGGTGCTCGTAAGGCCCAGTTCCTTCAGAGTCGGGATGGCTAAGCTCGCTCGACATAAAACCTCAGAGAGCATGATAATAAATAAGAATTTAGATGACATAAGATGTGCCCTACTGGGTCAGACCAAAAGTCTATCAACCCCAGCATCCTTTTTCCAGTGGTGGCCAATCCAGGTCCTAAGTACCCAACAGAATTCCAAAGAGTAGGTAGGACAGTATATCACCTTTGATGACCTTACGTGCCAGCAGCAGGGTTTTGAACTTGACTTGATAGAGGACTGGGAGCCAATGTAGGGATTTTAAGATAGGGGTAATCCATGCAAATGCTTTCTTATTCAACAGCATTCAAGCTACAGCACTCTGGATGAGTGGCAACCATTGATTTAGGGTTTTTCCAGATAGGAAATCATGCAAGCCTGGCTGACCCTAACTAGAGCAGGGCTGTCAAAGAAGGGGTGCAGATGGCGTAGTTGGCGTACCTGGAAGACAAGCAGTTTCGATGGTGCTAGGGCTTCTGCTTCTTCTCAGAGAGTGCGGTCTGGAAAAAGTTAATTATTTGTTTCTAGAGCACTTGATATACTGCTTGGGAGCCAAGGCTATCACAGCAGTTTATAAACAATAAAAAAGGGGGTAACAGTACAGAAATCCTAAGATGCAGACTTGATAGCTGAAGCTAAAGGGTAAAGGGTAAAGGGTAGGGCTGTTCTTTGAAAGTCATCTTGGAGTTCAAGTAGTCTTGGGTTGTTTTACATACCTGCTTTTGCCTCCCAACTTAGGATCCTTTCCGCCCTCATAGAAAGATGTAGACCATCGGTACAAGAGAGTCTTTTATTATTCCACATCCACCCCAGCCCCCTCCAATACACCTAAAACACACATCTTAGGTTTTAAGCCACATTTTGAAGTAGACAAAGGACTTAGTTTTTCCTCTCCCTTAGCACGTTCCCCCTTCTCCCCCACACACTGCAGAACAGATACTACACAAGGAAATGCCAATAGTGAAATCTTCCCAAATTAGTTTAGAACTAGGTGGAGGACATCAAGGAGAGAGGTCAGGGGGTCCTGGGGCCCACTTGGGCCACAAAGGCTGATTCAGTGAGATTATAGGGTGAGGGGGGGTAAGAGGCTTGCTAACTGGCTAAACCCCGGCAATCCCGATATTCGGTGCTGCTGAATATCCCCACGAACCACAGGAAAGACACCTGGTTAAATCCAGGGCAGCCTGTGGGTAGAGTGGATAGTCATGGTAGTGATATCAAGCCACTAACTAGATTGCTAAACTGCATAACGTTAGGATGGGTCAATCACTGTCCTAGCTTTATGGGATTTAGATGTCCAGTTTACAGCTCAATATGGCCACAGACTGAACAGTTGCAACAATCACCAGCAGAACCGGATATTCAGTGCTAGATGCCGCATAGGTTCCAGCGATGAATATCTGGTTTTGCTTTCAGTGGTGGTGACCAGACACTACCGCTGACTATCAATCACTTTATCCATATCAATCCTTCTCTTGTGTGGTCCATCACCATTTGTCTGAGATAAAGCCTTCTGCACGGAGCTTGTGAGCTCTTCCCACCAGCTCCGTGGATAGAATACTCCAAAACACATCCAACACCACCGCCCCCATCACTGCAATCTTTTCGATGTCTTTGATCAGATTTCCATTCGGTTCTCCATCCATTGCCCTATCCAAAACAGTTCATAGTGTTTCCTCCTTTTCTCATTCTCCCTGCTCAAGGGTGGGTTCCTGGCTTTTCTATGTCTAGGGTGAGACCCTCCTTCTCTAACATAACCAGCTATCAGTATATTTATTTATTTAGCTGTGTTTATATACCACTGTATCAATATATATGTATATAATCTGAGCTTCCTTTCTACTCTCATAGAAAGGTGTAGGGCCATCGTAACTCTTTAATGTTCTACATTTAGCCTCAACTCCCAATATATAACCTTTCCTTTCCCTTTACACTTCCCCCTCTTCGCCCCACACCGCAGAAGAGGAACCACCAGCGGTGTAAACTTCCCCTCTGCAGAGCAGCTCATTCACTTCTAATCTGGGCTCCTAACTATGAACTAACGTGGCATGGATTTGCTGAGAGTCACCAACATGTAAGTGAAGGGTGAAAGGAAGCGAGGGCTGATTTCTTTCAGGGACATTATGTCTAGGAAGGAAGTCAGCTGAGGAAAGAGGATGTGAAAAGAGAGAATAAGCAGTTCTCTTTGGTTAAAAATGTGGTTTTAGTGAAATGAGTTCTCTGTGCTCCTAAGAAGATATAAAAGGTCACCTGTACGGAGCCTAATCATGTTATCGGCCTCTATCTGCCTCGCTTACGTTTTTTAGGTCCTCTCCTACATTCCACCATCTTGGTTAGAGCCCCTCTTAGTTCCCTCCAGTACTCACCTGTCCCCTGTGTAACTATATTAGCCTGACCGTTGCCCAGGTATCTAGCTTTCTACGTCCCCTGCTTGCCAAACAAGCCTGGCTATGTTTGCACCAGGATCTCTAGTTAATTACAGAACTTGTATCCTGCCAGTCAGACCCAGCTGCTGGTCAATTCTGTCAGACCATCTCGGCCTGAAATAACCTGTATCGAGTGGTGGTTACAACCCAAAGCAGTAATGGTATAACAGCATTGGACTTCCAAGAAGTGACCCGTATGGAGGGACTGTGGGGGAATCCCAAACTTCAATCAGCACAGGGAGGTTGGAATTTCAATGACCTCGATAACCCTGGTGCCTGTGGATATTATTATAAAGCTTGGGAATAAGATGCAGAGGAGGGCCCATACAATGGCTTCAGGCTTGGTCTTCTTAAGGAGCATAGCCGAAGATGGAAAAGGCTGATGTGGCCTCGCACCAAAGGTCATCAAGGTAACAGATTTTGGGCACAACTGGTACAAAGTCCTAGCGTAGGAATGAAACCTTTGTCCTTTGCACGTCACCGTGCAGCAATGTCACTGAGCCCAGGACCAGAGCAGTTCCAAACTAGCCACCTCATGGCACTGATTTCCTGCAACTTATTGGAAAAACTTCTGTGAGTTTAACCTAATGCAAAAAATGTTGAGAGCTCTTATTGTTTATTTATTTTGATATATCTCCATTCTAGAGTCAATCAAATCAGTTTACAATTAAATTAAAATAAAGTACAGCTAGAGGTTAGAAAGGAATGTCATTTTTTAAAGGAAAGCGATTAAACGGAGCATAGGAAGGGAGAAGGGAGAAGACTAGGTCAGTAGAACAGGTAAGGGTGGAATGAGAAACAGAAAGACATGGCTAGTACCAGCTTACCACCAATGCTCCTAGCCCGCAGCTTCAAACGCCTGCTCCAAGAGATGGGTCTTTAGAGCAGGCTTGAATTTCTGGAGAACAGGGTACAGGCGAGCTTGTGAGGGCAGGCTGTTCCAAAAGATGGGGGCTGGAGAGAAAAATGCAGAGTGACATGTCGACTTACACTTCTCCCTAGAAGGAGCTGGTGCATGCAGCCGGTTACCGTGAAGCGAGCGGAGGCATGTAGGCAGATAGAGAAGAACGATATTCCGAGGCTGCATTCTGTAGGGTCTTAAAGATTAACAGGAGGATCTTGTGTTACTGGAAATGACATGCAAAAGGTTTTGAAGGGCTCAAATTAATGAATTCAAAAAGTCCCTCTGTGGTTTTTTTCATGATTTTTTTTTTTTACTTGATAATTTCCTCTTGGTCCTTTGGGCTCTGGGGCCATGGACTTTCATCTGTAGCTATCTGGTGCAGTCTCACAGTGACTTGGGCCAGTGGCTACAGGTGTAGCACCCTACAGACCCCGATATCCAAAGTGGTATCTTTCAATAGAAAGCCCTTACTCCCATCTCCACATGGGTGCAGGTTGGGCTTCACACAACTTGCAAGGGATGCTTTCTGGACATGCTTACCACAGAAAATGCCTGAGTCAATGTTGACTTCTCTCTGTGCCCCTTTTCAAGATGACGTTTGGTTTTTTTAGCTTTGCAAAAACAATGAACATTAGATGGTGCCATTTCCACACTGGAGTTCGTCTATGTCGTGGGACTTGCACATGTAAGCTGACCAGCAGGAAGACGTTTTGCCATAGGTAGAGAAAAGGACACAGTTGGACCTAGTCAGTGACACATAACATGCATGAATTTTGCCATTTGTCAAACATGTGACCTCACATACTGTGGTGATAGACTGAGAAGCAATGTCAGGAAACATTTTGTCACAGGATGGTGGCAGAAGTGTGGAACAATCTCCTAGGTTTACTGAACATGCGGATAGTCATGGTTTAATGGGAGACAGTCAACATGGCTTTAGACAAGGAAGATCTCGTCTTACTAATCTGTTATGTTTTTTTGAAGGTGTGAATAAACAAGTAGATAAAGGTGATATAGTGTATCTGGACTTCAGAAAGCCTTTGACAAGGTCCCTCATCAGAGACTTTTGGCAAAACTAAAAAGTCATGGAATAGAAGGCAGTGTACTATTGTGGATCAGGAACTGGTTAAAAGAGAGAAAGCAGAGAGTAGGGCTAAATAACCAATTTTACCATTGGAGAAAGGTGAATAGTGGAGTACCCCAGGGATCTGTGCTGGGTCCGCTGCTTTTTAACATATTCATAAATGACCTGGAAATGGGAATAACAAGTGAGGTACTCAGATTTGCAGATGACACAAAATTATTCAAAGTGGTTAAAATACAAGAGAATTGTGAAAATTTCAAGAGGATCTTGATAAATTGGAAGACTAAACATTCAAATAGATGAAATTTAATGTGGACAAGTGCAAAGTTATGCACCTAGGAAGGAATAACCCAAACTATGGTTACATGATACTAGGTTCCATATTAGGAACTACCACCCATTAAAAAGATTTAGGCGTCATCATGGATAACATGTTAACACCCTCCGTCCAGTGTGCAGCGGCAGCCAAGAGAGCAAATAGAATGCTAGGTATCATAAGGAAAGGAATGGAAAATAAAACAAAGCATATTATAATGCCTCTGTATCGTTCCATGGTGCAACCACACCTTGAATATTGTTTGCAATTCTGGTCGCCATATCTTAAAAAGGATATAGCAGAATTCGAAAAGGTACAGAAAAGAGCCACCAAAATGGTAAAGGGGATGGAAGGATACCCCTATGAGGAGAAGCTTTAAAGGTTAGGGCTCTTCAATGTGGAAAAGAGATGGTTGAGGGGAAATGTGATAGAGGTCTATAAATTAATGAATAGAGTAGAAAAGATTAGGGGACATGCAATGAAACTACAGTGTAACCAGTTTAAGACAAATAAGAGAAAATATTTTTTCACTCTGGAATTTGTTACCGGAGGATGTAATAAAAGCTGTTAATGTAGTTGGGTTTAAAAAAGGTTTGGACAAGTTCCTGTAGGAAAGATCCATAAACCATTATTAAAGAGGACCCGGGAAATCCACTGCTTACCCCAATACAAGCATTATGGAACCTGGGTGTCTTTTTGGGAAACTGCCAGATACTTGTGACCTGGATTGGCCACTGTTGGAAACTGGGCTTGATGGACCTTGGTCTGACCCAGTATGGCATTTCTTATGTTTTTATGTTCTTAGGTTGGGTGGTGGAGATTTAAAATGAAAGGAAATCAGAAATCTAAGTGCTGACAATACTGTATTCATCTGATTCAACAATGAGAGCTGAGACTGGCAGAACATTAGTAAGAAATGCGAGTACTCAAGCTAAAGATGTAGGAGATATCTTTATCTTTATCTTTATTTAAAATTTGATAAACCGCTTAGGCCGAAACATAAAAGCGGTGTACAAAAAAATAAAAGGTCAACACTGCAAACTATAGAAAAAGGAACGCCAAAATATAACAGGAAAGCAAAAGAAAGGACAGTGCAAAGCAAAAACAAACAATAATCGCAACCAAAACACAGACTGACTCAACTAAAACAACGACAGACAGGGGGAAAACAGGACCAAAATCTAGCTGAGACAAGACAACAATAAAAACAATGAAACTACTACGTCAGGGGGGGGGGGGGTCCAAGGGAAGGTCAAATGCTTTTTGGAAGAGGTAAGTTTTAAGGGAGGCTTTAAATTGAGAATAGGAGTTTTCAAGACGAAGGGACGAAGGTAAAGTATTCCACAACCAGGGACCAAGGAAAAAGAAAGCAGAGTGACGGGTCTTTTCAAGATGTGCATGGGAGGGGGGAGGCAGAGACAGACGATTAGCGTGAAGAGCACGGAGCTGGCGATAGGGTGTGTGCAAGGAAACCAAATCAGCCAGATACAAAGGGTTATGGGTGTGGATGGCACGGTGTGTGAGAATGAGAATTTTGTAATGAAATCGGACAGATAGGGGCAGCCAGTGTAGACGAAAGAGGATAGGAGTGATATGATCAAAGCGGCGGGCAAAAGTGATGATACGGGCAGCAGTATTTTGAATTAGTTGGAGGCGTCGGAGTTGATACTTGGGGAGGTTGGCTATGAAAACATCACAATAGTCGAGTCGGCTGGTGATCAGGGCAATGACAAGAGTAACTAATGATTCTAAGGGAAGAAATGTGCAGACAGCTCGAATTTGATGAAGGGTAGCAAAACAACGCCTAGTAAGGGAAGAGATATGGTCGTGAAAAGAAAGAGAAGGATCAAGAACTACTCCAAGATACCGAAAGGAGGATACAAGAGGAATGGGTACAGAATCGATCAAGGGAGCAGAGGAGGGGCAAGAACCAGTGAGGGATACCCACATAGCCGTGGATTTGGATGGGTTCAGACGTAAGAAATGCTGGGAAAGCCAGGAAGCCACATGTGAGAGACAGATATTGAAAGGGGAAAGATCCAGAGAAAGTGGGGAAGTGTGATAGAGTAAGATGATGTCATCTGCGTAGACATAGGGAGATACTGGGTACTGCTGCAGTAAGAGAAGTAGAGGGGCCAAAAAAATATTAAACAACAGAGGAGACAGAACCGAGCCTTGAGGGACACCACAGGTGAGGGGAAGAGGGGAAGATGATGTTCCATTCAGAGTGACGGAAAAGGATCGGGCCGTAAGAAAGGAACGAAACCAAAGAAGAACCGTATCGTGAAGACCCACCTCCGCAAGACGAGTGAGAAGCAGGGTGTGATCGATTAAATCAAACGCAGCAGAAAGATCCAGGGAAACCAACAGAGTAACATCACCACGATCATGTGCAACGTGAAGCTCATTCAAAACCGCAAGAAGAACAGTCTCGGTGCTGTGGCCCTGTCGAAATCCGGCTTGCCGAGGGTGAAGTGCGTTAGCCCAATCCGTCTGTCTAGTGGAGGTTTGTCCACTTTGGGTAAATGTATAAATTTCCATAGGCAAGCCAATGCTGGCTGCCCTTCCCCCATGACGTTTAGTGAGTCACTAATGAAGAGGAAATGTTCCCAGACCCTCCAACCAGCCACATCATTTTCAGTTTTGATGGTCCACACATAGACACTTTATATTAGGGGAGCATGGAGATGAACAAGTAGAGGAGTAGCCTGGTGACCAGGGTTCAGTTCCCACTGGCACTCCTTGTGGCCTTGGGCAAGTCACTTTACCCTCCATTGCCTCAGAAGAAAAGGCTGGCAGTCTACTTCTGAAAAAAGCCAGGGGTTGCTGGGTCACCAGGAGTCAGCATTGCACAAAAAAACATAAGGCAGATGAAAAGGAGCCTTTTAATCACTAGGGTTTCAGGAGCAGTGTGACCGGCTCTCTCCACAATGCTTGACAACCTTGCATGAGTGGCTGCGGTGGAATAGAGATAGCAATTCCCCGAATAAATCAAAGGAAATGCGAGAGCAGCAATAAACACTAGAAAAGATAGTATCGCTTCAACTACAAGAACACATCAGTACATACACTCCTCGGCAACATGGCTTCCGTCCACATCATAGTGTCGAAACACTTCTCACAACTCTACTAGACACATTAATAGTGTGGAGTGGAGGAGTGGCCTAGTGGTTGGGGCAAGGTACTTCAGGCCAGAAGGTCGGGGGTTCAAATCCCACTAGAGGACAGCAACCTTGGGCCGGAAGGACTGGGGTTTCTAGTCCCACAGGTGCTCCTTGTGGTCTTGGGCAAGCCACTTAACCCTCCATAGCCCATGTTCCCTGTAAAATAGTTATCTCCAAGTTATAATGCCCTGTTCAATGTAATTTCAATTTGTTCAATGTAAACCACACTGATGCTGAATAGCACAGTATATAAGAGAATGTAAATAAATAAATTAATAGGAGGTATTGAAAAGCCAGGACAAGGTTTTATACTTACCTTCCTCAACATTTTGGCTGCATTTGACTCCATAAACCACAACACACTCATATCTAGAATACAAGAAGGGGAAATTCACAACACTACATTGGCATGGTTCACATTATACCTAAAAGACCACCATCAACAAATCAAAATCAGCCCACTCACATCCAATCCGCTCAGACAGCAATAAGGAGTACCCCAGGGATCCACATGGTCCTCCCTCCTATTCAGCATTTACATTCAGCGACTATGCATAATAATAATAAAAAAAACAACGTCCAATACCACATCTATACAGACGATATAATGATCTACACTCTGTTCCGCATAGACAACCCCATTCACACAGCTATAATAGTATGTTTCAGTGCAATTACCCAATGGCTAACATAACCATAATCTCTCCATAAAAATGAAGTTCTCCATGTAGCGAGAGATCCAATCTTCACCCCACCAACAACCCTACGAACTAAACATATTGAGCTGGAAATAAAATCAGAAGTCTAATATCTTGATATATTGCTAGACCAGATGCCAGACCTACGGTCACACAAGAGAACCACAACAACAGCATATTGCAAGATGAAGACAGGACAGTACCTAGCCCTGTGCAAGCGGTGCAACCACACAGGGTGCAAAAATCTGGGGCGCATTCACAAAGGGACCGGAAATTAAGCCCTTGCTTCTGGTGGGGATTTCACCATTAGACCTCCCATGCCTTCCCCCTCAGTTACTCACTCCTTATCCTCCTGCCTTCTGGTGGACAGGACTTCTCCGAGGCACTCACCACACAGCTGCGGGATCGTTCTCCTTCGATCCCACGGCTGTACTAAACTGCAGCCGCCAGCACGATCGCATTGCCTGCACTGTTAAAAGTGAAACGGGGGAACTTCCTGTGTCTTGCGGGCAATGTGAATGTGTGGCGGCTGCGGTTTAGTACAGTCGCGAGACCGAAGGAGAAAGGTCATGCGGCTGTGTTGTGAGTGGGTGCCACAGAGAGGTCCAGTCCACTGGGAGGCAGGAGGATTAGGGGTGAGTAATTGAGGGGGGAAGGCATGGAAGGGCTGCTGCTGGGGGGAGGGGGGAGAGGAGGCATGGAAGGACTGCTGCTTGGGGGAAGGCCGGAAGGACTGGGGTTTCTAGTCCCACAGATGCTCCTTGTGGTCTTGGGCAAGCCACTTAACCCTCCTTTGCCCATGTTCCCTGTAAGTATTAGTGTATGTGTCTCATATCCCTGCATGTTAAATGTATCCCCCAATTGTGTTGTGACCGCTTTGATTGAAGGATAAGGCGGTATACAAAACTGTCTAAATAAATAAATAAGAACTGCAAATTAGTTGATGCTGAGGGGGACTGGGAATGAAGGGGAGATGATGCTGGGAAGGGCTTGGACAAGAGGTGAGGTGAGGCTGGGAGGAACAGGGACTGGAATGGACCTGATGCTGGGAGGGACAGGGACTGGAGGAGAGCTGATGCTGGGAGGGACAGGGACTGGAGGGGAGCTGATGCTGGGAGGGACAGGGACTGGAGGGGAGCTGATGCTGGGAGGGACAGGGACTGGAGGAGAGCTGATGCTGGGAAGAGCTGGGAGAAGAAGCGAGCTCATGCTGGAAGGAACTGGGACTAAGGAGAGCCAGGGGTAGCTCTTTAATGAGGCAGAGTGAGGCGGCTGCCTCAGGTGACAAAGTTTTGAGGGTAGCAAAAATGCCCCCACAGCAGCTTACTCACTCCGTCTTCAAAAGTTTTTTTTATTTATTTTTTTTATTTATTTCAACTTCTTATATACCGCACTCTTTGACATCAGCGCAGTTTACAAATAACAGAAAGGAACCAGAACAACAGGCTGTTTGGTATTACATATAACAGGAGTATC
Source organism: Ichthyophis bannanicus (assembly GCA_033557465.1). Classification (NCBI taxonomy): domain Eukaryota; kingdom Metazoa; phylum Chordata; class Amphibia; order Gymnophiona; family Ichthyophiidae; genus Ichthyophis; species Ichthyophis bannanicus. Next base: position 796,116,017 of record CM066036.1, read on the forward strand.
AACTTGGATAACATGGGAGAACTATTTACATGGAGTATATAATCTGTTAGCTAGATAGCATGCTCGAACTATTTACATAAAATTAGCAGTGATGCTTGGAACAAGAGGGATATTGTGGATTATACTAGGGTGAGGCTGTTATGTTACGGTTCATGTAGGGTAGTATTTGATGAAAAGGTGCAGTTTAAGGGCCTTTCTGAACTGGGTTAGGTCGGTTATGGCGCGGAGATCAGGTGGGAGAGCATTCCAGTATTTTGGTGCGCTAAACATGAAAGCTCTGTTTGATGTTGATAGGCTGCACGTTGTTATAGCCTTTGGGGTTGTTAGTGAGTTTAATGCTGCATGTCTCCTATTTCTATTTGATGGGACGGATTGGAAGAGTTTGGTAAGTGATGTGGACGATAAACCATTTAAGGCCTTGAATGTGAGAAGGAGGGTTTTGAATGTAAGTCTTCCGTGTATAGGGAGCCAATGGAGCTCTTTGAGGATAGGTGTAATGTGTTCACTTCTGGCCGCTCCTAGAAGAACCCTGGCAGCGGTGTTCATTGCGAGTTGCAAGGAGCTTATTGTGGATTGTGGGAGTCCTTGTAGAATGGAATTGGCGAAGTCGAAGTGCGGCAGTATCAGTGCTTGGTAAATGGTTCTGAAGTCTTCGTGGTCTAGTAGGGGACGCAGGTGTCTAAGAGTGCGTATTTTGAAGTATACAGATTTTACGATATTGTTTATGTGTGATTTCATGTCGAGCCTATGGTCTAGTGTGACTCCGAGGTATTTTATTGTATCCTTGGTGCCTAGGTCAGCTCCCTTGACACTTATATGTGGTGGTGGGGTGAAGTTGGGGTCTCTTGTGATAAAGAGAACCTCAGTTTTCTTATGCTGAATGCGGAGGTTCTGTGACAGGAGCCATTGTGATATTGCATCGAAGCAGTTTGTTATAGGCAGTAAGTCCATTTGCATTGTGGAAAATGGCATGTAGAGTAGGATATCGTCAGCGTATATCATACATTTCACATTGAAGGACCTGATGATATTGCAGATAGGCTGCATATAGACGTTGAACAAGAGGGATGAGAGTGAGGACCCCTGCGGAACGCCTTGTCTTTGATGGAAGAGTTTTGATTCTCCTGTTGCGGATTTGACGTATTGCATTCTGGTGTCAAGGTATGATTTACACCATTCAAGTGCTGAGTTGCAAATGCCTTTTCCTTCCAGTCGACCGAGGAGAATTTCGTGATTTACCGAGTCAAACGCTGCTGCTATATCCAAGAAGATTAGCACGACGCCTTGTCGGATGTTGTCTATGGTATTGAGAATATCATTGAAGAGGGTGGTAAGCAGTGTCTCGACGCCGTGGAATTCTCTGAAACCGTGTTGAGAATAGTCTAGAGGGGCTGCGGAGTCGATGTGGTCTTGGATTTGGCGCTGTGCCTCTTTCTCAAAGATCTTTGCTAAGAGGGGGATACTGGCTATTGGCCTGTAGGAGTCTGGCCGTTTTGGATCCAGTTTAGCGTTTTTCAGTAGTGGCCTGATGGATGTGAGTTTTAATGCAGATGGGAAGGCGCCAGTAGTGAAAGAGAGGTTCATGATTCTTGCAATGAAGGTGCTAAAGTCACCCCGCAGGTCCTTTATCCAAAAGGCTGGGCAGGGATCGGTTTGTGCAGTGGTCGTGTTGAGTGAGGAGATGGTGTCTTCAATGTGTTTAGAAGAAGGCGTGTGAAGTGCGGATAGGGATGTTGGGCAGGTCGTTTCTTCTATATTGTTTTTTGAGAGTTCATCTGTCTGTAGGAGTTTTGATTGCAAGTAATCAGCGAATTCTTGCGGGTGGATATCATTATTTTGTTCAGAAGATGGTTCCTTTGATAGTGACTTAACCAGGTTGAAAAGGTCGCGTGGTTTGTTCAATGATCTCTTGAGCATATCTGAGTGGTATTGCTTCTTTCTGGCTGCGATTGCCTCGCGGTGAGTTGAGAGGTGAAGAATGTAGGCTTCGTGGTCGTCGGTAGCTAGTGAGCGGCGCCAGCGTTTTTCTAGCCTTCGTAGGTGCGTAAGAGAGGCCCGTAGTTCCGGGGAAAACCATGGTGCAGAGGTTCTTTTCCCTGATAAGGTCTTTTTGTTTGGTAGTTGAGCAACAGCGTTGAGGCTGTCGTTCCAGGCAGCGATTGACTCGTCGAGGTTGAGTGATGTGTTGTTGAGGATTGGTTGGGTACTTGACAGAATAAGTTCTCTGTTGAAAGGTCGAAAGCCCCGTGTTATTCTGGATGTATTGGCGAGTTTGCTGGTGTTCAAATTATGACTGTTGTTCAGAGGGATTCGTAGGTTTATGAGTTTATGGTCAGACCATGGGACATCAGTGACCGATGTTATAATGTTGCTGTTTTGCTCGGCGACATGGTGTGGGGCAAATACCATGTCAAGAATGTTTCCTTTGGAATGAGTGGGTTCAGTGATCATTTGTTTATAACCAAGATTTTCGATGGCATTGAGGAGTGAGGAGGATTGGTTTTGTTGTAGTGATGGGAGGTTCAAATCTCCCATAATCCAGTTGGGAGTGTTGGGGTTGCTGGTGTCAGCGGCCAGATCCAATATAGTGGGCAGATCGTCTGGGGAGCTCGAGGGGGCTCGGTAGACCAGGTTTATGGAGCATTGATTATTGGCTATGGTGATTATGTCCAGATTGTTTGTGCTATGGGAGTTAGTCATGTTGAAGAGGAGTTCAGACTTGGTGAGTATGAGTGCTCCTCCTCCTTTCTTGTTTTCTCTGTGGGTTGTGTGTATAGTGAAGTTTGGTGGAATGAGTTGGTTGATAAGGACATTGTCTTCTTTAGATAACCAGGTTTCGGTGATCATGAGAGCATCAAGATCATAGAGGGTAACTATGTCTAGGATTACAGGCCATTTTTTTCGAATTGATCGAGCATTTATAAGGGCACATTTTAGTTTTTTTGAGGGTGATGGTTTGTGTTGCTTCAGGTTGCTGGATTGCAATGTGGATCAGGTGGGAGTGTCGGATGTGCGCTTCCCTAGTCGGATACTGAAAGGGGTTGCCTGCCCATTGCTTTCCGTGGTTTTTGAGGATGGGGATAAGACTGTAGGAGGGGGAGTAGGCAATGGTGGCTCCGAGCCAATCTGTGAGGAGATAGAAACTGAGGAGAGTAATGAAGTGGGGAGACATTTTGGTTTCTGGGATATAGTATGAGGTGGTAATTGAGTTTTGGGTGGTAAGAATACACAATACAGTGGTAAGAGTTAAAAAAAAGTTAAAGTTAAAAAAATTACTTTAACTTCCTTTAGAGGTGGGACATAGCTGCACGGTTCCTTCACAGAGGCGGGAAGGATCCAAACTAGTTTTAATTTTATTTAAACTTAATATCACTAGCACAACTGCGGCTCTCTAAGAGGCAGGACCCCCGGCTGCCAGTGAAAGGAGAGAGTGAGTCTGCGGGGGAACTAACACGGGGGAAGGTGGGGGCTGACATGGGGGGGAGCAGGGGGCTGGAAGGGAACTGACATGAGGGGAAGATGGGGTCTGCAAATGGGTTGACACGGGGGAGGGGGGCTGGAAGGGAACTTAAGAGCCAGTTGCATATATACTCCAATGACAATCAGGACATTGTAACAGATAAAAACCAGTGGCTGAAAGCTCAATAAGTGCTTCTCAGGTAAATTTTCACTTTCTCAATAGATGCCGCAGGCATACCCGAGGGGCACTTATTGAGCTTTCAGCTGCTGTTTTTTATTTGTTGCAATGTCCTAATTGCCATTGGAGTATTTATGCAGCTGGCTCTAAAGGCTATGATTATTAATCGTCGCTAGCACAGACGCCGCTACTGCTGATTAATAAACATACCCCTGATAACCTAAACTCGTCCACGTCGGGTCTGTACCTTTGAAGGTTTTACGAAATAAAGGTTTCTTTGTTTTTAAGTGGTGTGGCTGTGTCCTCCCTGGGCTGTTCTGGTGACTTCTGTGATTTCTGCGGAGGGCTGGTCTTCTTTCCCAGGTGTTCTTAGTTCACAATATGCCTGATACTGGAGAATGTTTGTTGTTGTTGTTACTGAGATGATTGGAATCAGGTATATATTTTTTAAGATATTGAGTTCTGTGGGTGAATATCCTGGTTCTGCTCTGCACCCATTCTTGAGGGAGGGGATTCTGTGGATGCAAAATATATGTTTAAAAAGATTGTGAGCCCTTAGGGGACAAGGGAATAAAAAGTACCTGTTAGTATACATGTAAACCGCACTGATTCTAAAGAGCGCGATATAAATAAATAAATAAAATAAAAAAGCAAGAACCATAATACAGTTTATAACAACAAAATAAACATGAGTTATAATTTGGTGTTCTAAACTGTGCTGCGGTTCTCGCTCTTTCTTTTAGATCCTTGGTGTGCAAACTCTTACATTTCCTTCATATAATCTAATTGGCTTTTTGGTTTGGTTCAGTGCCTGACTCTAGTTTTGAGAAAGCCTCCTCCCCTTGCTTTGGGGGGGGGGGGCATCTCATCCCTCACCTCAGGCAGCAGATTGCCTTGAGCAGTTCCTGAGGAGAGCTGATGCGGAGCTTATGCTGGGAAGAACTGCGGCTGGAGGGCAGCTGATGCTGGGGGGGGGGGGGGCGCAGGGAGTGAAGGGGAGCTGATGCTGGGGGGGGGCAGGAACTGAAGGGAAGCTGATGCCGGGGGGGCAGGGAGTGAAGGGGAGCTGATGCGGGGAGGGACAGGGAGTGAAGGGAGCTGATCCTGGGGGGTGGGCAGGGAGTGAAAGGGAGCTGATGCTGGGGGGGGCAGGAACTGAAGGGAAGCTGATGCCGGGGGGGGGGGGGGCAGGGAGTGAAGGGGAGCTGAAGCTGGGAGGGACAGGGACTGGAGGGGAGCTGATGATGGGAAGGGCTGAGACAGAAGGGGAGCTGATGCTGGGGGGGGGGGGCAGGAACTGAAGGAGAGCTGATGCTGGGGAGACAGGGACTGGAGGGGAGCTGATGCTGGGGGGGGCAGGAACTGAAGGGCAGCTGATGCTGGGAGGGACAGGGACTGGAGGGGAGCTGATGCTGGGGGGGGCAGGAACTGAAGGGCAGCTGATGCTGGGAAGGACAATGTCTGGAGGGGAGCTGATGCTGGGAAGGGCTGGGACAGAAGGGGAGCTGATGCTGGGGGGGGGGAGGCAGGAACTGAAGGAGAGCTGATGCTGGGGGACACGGACAGGAGGGGAGATGAGGCTGGGGGGGGGGGCAGCAACTGAAGGGCAGCTGATGCTGGGAGGGACAGGGACTGGAGGGGAGCTGATGCTGGGAGGGACAGGGACGGGAGGGGAGCTGATGCTGGGGGGGGAAGGAACTGAAGGGGATTGATGCTGGGAGGGACTGGGACTGGAGGGGAGCTGATGCTGGGAAGGGCTGGGACAGAAGGGGAGCTGATGCTGGGGGGGGCAGGAACTGAAGGAGAGCTGATGCTGGGGGACAGGGACAGAAGGGGAGCTGATGCTGGGGGGGGGCAGGAACTGAAGGAGAGCTGATGCTGGGGGACAGGGACGGGAGGGGAGCTGATGCTGGGGGGTGGGCAGGAACTGAAGGAGAGCTGATGCTGGGAGGGACAGGCACTGGAGGGGAGCTGATGCTGGGAAGGGCTGGGACAGAACGGGAGCTGAGGCTGGGGGGGCAGGAACTGAAGGAGAGCTGATGCTGGGAGGGACAGGGACTGGAGGGGAGCTGATGCTGGGAAGGGCTGGGACAGAAGGGGAGCTGATGCTTGGGGGGGGGGGGGCAGGAACTGAAGGGGAGCTGAAGCTGGGAGGGACAGGGACTGAAGGGGAGCTGATGCTGGGAGGGACAGGGACTGGAGGGGAGCTGATGCTGGGGGGGCAGGAACTGAAGGGGAGCTGATGCTGGGAGGGACAGGGACTGGAGGAGAGCTGATGCTGGGAAGGGCTGGGACGGAAGGGGAGCTAATGCTGGGGGGTGGGCAGGAACTGAAGGAGAGCTGATGCTGGGGGGGCAGGGAGTGAAGGGGAGCGGCTGCTGGGGGCGGGGCAGGGACTGGAGGGGAGCTGATGCTGGGAAGGGCTGTGACAGAAGGGGAGCTGATACTTTGGGGGGCAGGAACTGAAGGGGAGCTGAAGCTGGGAGGGACAGGGACTGGAGGGGAGCTGATGCTGGGAGGGACTGGGCCTGGAGTCGAGCTGATGCTGGGGGGGGGGCAGGAACTGAAGGCGAGCTGATGCTGGGAGGGACAGGGACTGGAGGGGAGCTGATGCTGGGAAGGGCTGGGATAGAAGGGGAGCTAATGCTGGGGGGTGGGCAGGAACTGAAGGAGAACTGATGCTGGGGGGGCAGGGAGTGAAGGGGAGCTGATGCTGGGGGGGCAGGGAGTGAAGGGGAGCTGATGCTGGGGGGCAGGGACTGGAGGGGAGCTGATGCTGGGAAGGGCTGGGACAGAAGGGGAGCTGATGCTTGGGGGGGCAGGAACTGAAGGGGAGCTTATGCTGGGAAGGGCTGGGATGGAAGGGGGAGCTGATGCTGGGGGGGGCAGGGAGTGAAGGGGAGCTTATGCTGGGGGGCAGGAACTGAAGGAGAACTGATGCTGGGGGTGCAGGGAGTGAAGGGGAGATGATTCTGGGGGGGGGCAGGAACTGAAGAGGAGCTGATGCTGGAGGGGGCAGGGAGTGAAGGGAGCTTATGCTGGGGGAGCAGGGAGTGAAGGGGAGCTTATGCTGGGGGGCAGGAACTGAAGGGGAACTGATTCTGGGGGGACAGGGAGGGAAGGGAAGCTTATGCTGGGGGCAGGAACTGAAGGAGAACTGATGCTGGGGGAGCAGGGAGGGACGGGGAGCTGATTCTGGGGGGGGCAGGAACTGAAGTGGAGCTGATGCTGGGAGGGACAGGGACTGGAGGGGAACTGATGCTGGGGGGGGGCAGGAACTGAAGGGGAGCTGATGCTGGGGGGGAAGGAACTGAAGGGGATTGATGCTGGGAGGGACTGGGACTGGAGGGGAGCTGATGCTGGGAAGGGCTGGGACGGAAGGGGAGCTAATGCTGGGGGGGTGGGCAGGAACTGAAGGAGAGCTGATGCTGCCCCCCAGGGAGTGAAGGGGAGCTGATGCTGGGGGGGCAGGGACTGGAGGGGAGCTGATGCTGGGAAGGGCTGGGATAGAAGGGGAGCTGAGGCTTGGGGGGGCAGGAACTGAAGGGGAGCTGATGCTGGCAGGGACTGGGACGGGAGGGGAGCTGATGCTGGGAAGGGCTGGGACAGAATTGGAGCTAATGCTGGGGGGTGGGCAGGAACTGAAGGAGAGCTGATGCTGGGGGGGGCAGGGAGTGAAGGGTAGCTGATGCTGGGGGGGCAGGGACTGGAGGGGAGCTGATGCTGGGCGGTGCGCAGAAACTGAAGGAGATATTATGCCTGGGGGGGGGGCAGGGAGTGAAGGGGAGCTGATGCTGGGGGGGGGGGCAGGGACTGGAGGGGAGCTGATGCTGGGGGGGGGGGCAGGGACTGGAGGGGAGCTGATGCTGGGCGGTGGGCAGGAACTGAAGGAGAGCTGATGCTGGGGGGGCAGGGAGTGAAGGGGAGCTGATTCTGGGGGGGCAGGAACTGAAGGGGAGCTGATGCTGGGAGGGACAGGGACTGGAGGGGAGCTGATGCTGGGAAGGGCTGTGACAGAAGGGGGGCTAATGCTGGGGGGTGGGCAGGAACTGGAGGAGAGCTGATGCTGGGGGGGCGGGAGTGGAGGGGAGCTGATGCTGGGGGGGCAGGGACTGGAGGGGAGCTGATGCTGGGGGGGCAGGAACTGAAGGAGAGCTGATGCTGGGGGGGCAGGGAGTGAAGGGGAGCTGATGCTGGGGGGGGGAGGGAGTGAAGGGTTGCTGATGCTGGGAGGGACAGGGACTGGAATGGAGCTGATGCTGGGAAGGGCTGGGACAGAAGGGGAGCTGATGCTGGTTGGTGGGCAGGAACTGAAGGAGAGCTGATGCTGGGGGTGGGGGCAGGAACTGAAGGAGAACTGATGCTGGGGGGAGCAGGGAGTGAAGGGGAGCTGATGCTGTGGGGGCAGGAACTGAAGGGGAGCTGATGCTGGGAGGTACAGGGACTGGAGGTGAGCTGATGCTGGGGGGGGGGGCAGGAACTGGAGGGGAGCTGATGCTGGGAAGGGCTGGGACGGAAGGGGAGCTGATGCTGTGGGGGGACAGGGAGTGAAGGGGAGCTTATGCTGGGGGGGGCAGGAACTGGAGGGGAGCTGATGCTGGGAAGGGCTGGGACGGAAGGGGAGCTGATGCTGGGGGGGGCAGGGAGTGAAGGGAGCTGACGCTGGGGGGGCAGGAACTGAAGGAAAACTGATGCTGGGGGGAGCAAGGAGTGAAGGGGAGCTGATGCTGGGAGGGGCAGGGAGTGAAGGGAAGCTGATGCTGGGAAGGGCTTGGATGGAAGGGGAGCTGAGGCTGGGGGGGCAGGGAGTGAAGGGGAGCTTATGCGGGGGGGCAGGAACTGAAGGAGAACTGATGCTGGGGGAGCAGGGAGTGAAGGGGAGCTGATTCTGGGGGGCCGGAACTGAAGGGGAGCTGATGCTGGGAGGGACAGGGACTGGAGGGGAACTGATGCTGGGGGGGGGCAGGAACTGAAGGGGAGCTGATGCTTTGTGGGTGGCTGGGATGGAAGGGGAGCTGATGCTGGGGGGGGGCAGGGAGTGAAGGGGAGCTTATGCTGGGGGGCAGGAACTGAAGGAGAACTGATGCTGGCGGAGCAGGGAGTGAAGGGGAGCTGATTCTGGGGGGTAGGAACTGAAGGGGAGCTGATGCTGGGAGGGACAAGGACTGGAGAGGAACTGATGCTGGGGGGGCAGGAACTGAAGGGGAGCTGATGTTGGGGGGGAAGGAACTGAAGGGGATTGATACTGGGAGGGACAGGGACTGGAGGGTAGGTGATGCTGGGAAGAACTGGGACTGGAGGGGACCTGATGCTGGGGTGGTCAGGAACTGAAGGGGAGCTGATGCTGGGGGGGGGCAGAACTGAAGAGGAGCTGATGCTGGGGGGAGCAGGGAGTGAAGGGGAGCTGATGCTGGAGGGGGCAGGAACTGAAGGAGAGCTGATGATGGGAGGGGCAGGGAGTGAAGGGGAGCTGATGCTGGGAAGGGCTGGGAAGGAAAGGGAGCTGATGCTGGGGGGGGGGGGGCAGGGAGAGACGGGGAACATGCTGGGGGGCAGGAACTGAAGGAGAACTGATGCTGGGAAGAACTGGGACTGGAGGGGAGCTGATGCTGGGGGGGCAGGAACTGAAGGGGAGCTGATGCTGGGGGGGCAGGAAATGAAGGAGAGCTGATGCTGGGGGGGTAGGGGGTGAAGGAGAGCTGATGCTGGGGGGCAGAGGGTTTAGGGGTGTTGATGCTGGGAGGGACAGAGGCTGGAAGGGAGCTGATGCTGGGAAGAACTGGGGCTGGAATGGAGCTGATGCTGGGAAGAACTGGGGCTGGAAGGGAGCTGATGCTGGTGAGACCTGGAAGGGGTGATGCTGGGGAGCTGAAAGGGGGCAGATGCTACGATCAGGGTGGAGAAAAATGCTGGGGCAGTGAGGCTGGAGAGGAGGACAGATATTTTGTGTAAGATGAAGAAACAAAGCGGATGTAGAGAGAATAGAAAAAAATAAGAGACAAGAGAAGACAGGGCAAATGGACAGCAGACCATGGAGAATTAGCAGAATAAATGAAGAAAGCAAAAGAGAGAGACTGGGGCAATTGTGACGGAAAAATAAAATGCCCAGACAACAAAAGGTGGAGAGGAATTATTTTATTTTGAATTTATTAACTGGAATATGTCAGCTCTCGGAAATGTACATCACTGATGTCTTTATGTTTGTTCAGTACAAAAAAATTAATTTATAGTTTTATTTCTCCAGTGATGTGGTGCACTCCAAGTTTGGCTTTTGGGATTCCCAGTTCACTCATTGCCTTCATATTTCTAAATTGTGATCCTTTGTTCTGTATTTGATAATGGTTTGTCTATGTTTTGCTTATAGAGTATGACCGAGCTGCGGTATTCTCTATGTGTAGTTTCTGTGAGGAGTCCCTTTGAAAGTCTCCTAAAATTTTAGATGGGCTGCATAGAAATTTTAAAATGAAATATATGCAAATGAGGCCCAGTACGTCTGTGGGGCGCACCAGGTTCACAAGTCGCACAGAGCGCGTTATAGCTTGGTATGGCCCCTGGATGAAGATACTTTAAAACTTCCTCCTTCTCCTCGACCCCAAGGATTTCAGATAATTTCTTCAATCCATAATGACACTACACCTAAATTACTGCAATATAATATACCAAGGCCTTCCAAAACAAGCTCTATACCCCTTACAGATCTCCCAAAACACTGCGGCCTGTATTATAACTGGTATCTCAAGAAATGAACCCTCACTAGCTCCCAGTCATACTTGGAGTAAAGTATAAAATAATAGTATGTATCTTTAAGTTCCTACATTACCAAACAGCAGCTAACATTCAAGCCCTAATACATAAAGCTCCAGACACTAGAGCAAGACGACGTACGAACCAGAACCTTCTCTCCATCCTACTCCAACAAACCTGCACTAGAGCGTTCACTGTATTACACCTCCTATCCGGAACACTCTCCGGATGACCTCAGATCTTGTGAAACTGTCTCTGAACTAAGGAAGAGACGCAAAACATATCTGTTCGTAGAAAACTTTGGGAGAGACACCAAGTAATTATTACACGTCTTGTGAAATGTCACAGTATTTGTAACGGTTATGCCCGGGATACTAACACTAGTTTGTTGAAGCAGCCGATTGTACCCGCCCCTGTTCCATGTAAGTTTAAATGTAAATTTCATGTTAATTTTTATTTTTATTTATTTATTTAGACAATTTTGTATACCGCCTTATCCTTCAATCAAAGCGGTCACAACACAATTGGGAGATACATTTAACACACGGGGATATGAGACACATACACTAATACTTACAGGGAACATGGGCAATGGAGGGTTAAGTGGCTTACCCAAGACCACAAGGAGCATCTGTGGGACTAGAAACCCCAGTCCTTCTGGCCCAAGGTTGCTGTCCTCTAGTGGGATTTGAACCCCCGACCTTCCGGCCTGAAGTACCTTGCCCTAACCACTAGGCTACTCCTCCCTCCGTTAATTGTAAATTGCTTTGACTTAATGATAAAGAAATTTATAAAAGAAGTTAAATAAATAATGAATGAAAAGTTGAATTCTGTTGCTGGGCCTTTAGCTCCAACAGAAGCAATAGCCAGGCAGAGGGTTATGTGTTCCTTTGAGTGATTGGTGGGATGGCAATAGTCCAAACCACTCCATCCATCCCATGAAGGCAGTTTCTCCAAATGAACCACGCTCCTAAGCCAGGAGATGTGACGTTCTGTGTTGTTACCATCGGTACCCTACAGCTGCACCTAATTCTCCTACAACACCAATGGATGTGTCGTCTGTTCCATATGCCAAACCCTCCCCTTTAACTAGTGAACACCCAGCTTATCCTTGCAAGAAGCGTGAACCTCCGTGAAAATCTCCCGGCTGCAGTCCTTAATGCTAACGACAGGAGAGTTGTCACGAGTGTCCTCCAAGAGGTAGTCACATCTTACCATACCTGTGATCAGTAAGCTGTTCAGATCCACCATCCCCTTCCCTGTCTCTACTCGTCCCCACATAGCAGGTAGGTGGTTGCTGATGGGCCTTCTGCTCGACTTAACTCATGAGTCCTGGACTTTGTGTTTGTTTCCCCTGTGGTGCTGTGAAGGGCCTGTACCTCAAGATCAGAGAAGTCCAAGTTATGGCTCCATCGTCCCTGTGCAGCCCCAGACCTACCTAGACGAAAAGATCCTCATCCCGCAGGCAAGTTCGGTGAGTGATCTTCCTCCATTTTCAGCCCTCGGCTTTGTAGCTTCAACGGACTCTCTGGAGTCAGGGTTGGTTGGGGGAGGGGAGGCAAGCAAGAAAAACTGAGTTACTTACCTGTAACATGAGTTCTCCGTGGACAGCAGGATAAGTCAGCCACAGTTGGTGACGTCATCCGATGGCGCCGAGACGGAAGTACTCTCCATAGCTCAGAAGGGCTTTTCGCCCTTCTGAGCATGGGCTAACTGGCCCCACCCTCCTGCCCGCCCCTAGCTAGCCAGTACGTCCCTAGCTGAGCCTTTTTGCCGCTAGGAGGCGGGCACCAGGTCGGAGGCCGACCCCTTCCCAGGGGAGGTGGGCGGGATGTGTGGCTGACTTATCCTGCTGTCCATGGAGAACTCATGTTACAGGTAAGTAACTCAGTTTTCTCCTAGGACAAGCAGGATGTCAGCCACAGTTGGTGCCTCCCAAGCTGCCATGCGCTTTGGTGGATGGGGGAGGCCGAGACAGTTCTTTAGGGTTAGCGTGCGTACCGCATGTTGTAACCAGAGTCTGTAGGCATGCACCTGTATACCTGTGGTGGCGATGCACATAGGTGAGTAGCAGTGCTGCGAGGGGTGCATCTGTTCAGCACCGTAAGAAGGATGGGGTCGCGGAGCTCGCAGGCCTCGCGGTTGTATTGTAGGGCACACTTGTGTGGTAAGGGATGTAGGCACATCGAGGTGTGCGTGAGTCGCTGTACTGAAGGAGTGACGGCAGCCATAGCGCTGAACACGAGAGTGATGCAAGTATTGCATCACTAGTAAGAGAGATTCCCTTTTTTTTTTTTTTTTTTAACTAAATGAGGTGTAGTCAGCTGAGAGACTTGTTACCAGATGAGGACGTAGAGCCTTTAGCGTAGCGGGAACCTGGTTCTGACCCAGTTTGTGGTAACGGTGAGGTGATTGCTGCACGCAGGGATAGCGAGGTAGACTCGGCTGCGCTACAAGAGTGGTATGAGGTTGATTGTTAGGGCCGTCGAGCCCATGCGTCAGTCCCGGGTCGGCGGCCTGCGGAGGTGGCAGTCCGGACTGCTGGGGTAGCCCGTCAGTTAAGGCATAGGGAGAAGACTTGAGTCCACCATGGCTTCTGTTTGTGAGTCTGTGGTATAATTTGAAAGTGTCCCCAAACAACAAAGCAGTGCCGAAGAGGTTTGTTTGCTTAAAAGGTTCCGGGCATGATCTGCTTGACCGAATCGAGCACGGTTTCGAGTCTACTCCTGGAGACCTGGAGTTCGGACTGTGACGATATGAGATCTATACCATCAGTTCAGGCCAGACACGGGATGCGCTGTTGCTTCTGCGTGTGAATGTGTGAGTCTGAATATGGGGAGCCACGGCTAAGGTTGAACCTGCCAGAATACACTGTGCAGCGTGTTCGTCTCCGCTGTTCCTGGTTTTGCGGCAGTGTAAGTGGAGAGGTTAAGAGACTGTGTGCAAGCCACATTCTCCAAGTGTACTTCATTGCAACTGAATTTCAGGCCATCCATTATCAGCACTAGGGTTAAGTGCAAGGTGACCTTCATAGGAGGTTGTGCAAGGTGCCATGGAGAATGGCAGGTTAGTGGTTGTGTTTGACCAGGCACAGACTTGCTCCCAGGTACATGTAGCGTCAGAGGAAGAAAATTCGGTATGGATGGTTGGCAGACAACCAAAGCATAGGCAAAGTGTAATGAAATGTGTGCCTTCGAGACAGTCATGACTCCTGGCGACCCAGAAGCTCCTTAGTTTCTTGGCAGTGACACCAGAGTAGGCAGGCTGGTCTTTATTCCGAGGCAATGGAGGGTTAGGTGGCTTGCCGAAGGCCACAAGGTTGCTAGAGGAATTCAACCTTGGTTGCTAGGTTACTAAGCCAGTGTTCTAACCACTAGGCTATCCCCCACTCTGGCAGACAACCAGACATCTATTGTGCCTGGTTGCCACGAACTCCTGGACTTACGCATTTCGGTACGGTAACAGCGTAAGGTGCACGACTGTTGTTGGTGTTCATGGACACTGTGTACCGGAGCTCAGGTGATGTGAAAGTCCCTGTTGTAAGGTCCTCGTGGCCTTGCAGACGCATGCTACATGGGCAAGGTGTCTCTGCTTGAACCTGGGCAGCTGCTGGTAGAGTCCCCAGGGCGTAGCCGCTGGTAGTGGGCGGCAAGCTTGTGTACTGTATGTCCTGGGCGCATGATAGTGCAGTCGCTGAAGCTTCTGGAGATCTGCTTTAGATCATGAAGTCATCGTCGGCAGCAGGCTGTCGAGAGCAATGGCAATGAGGCGGTTCCCCTTCCATGTTGGGGGCTGCGTGCCGCTCCCCCTCAGTTTTGGGGGCTGCGTGCTAGGATATAGGAACGTGGTCTGCAGGAGCCACCACTGGGACATGATCCTGTTCTCCTGCCCTTGAATACACTGGCAGTGTGCATTGCACCAACGTTGCCACTGGGAGCTACAGTTGCCGTTCGGTTGTGGTGTATGGATTACAGCCTGCCGACAGGTTCGGGCTCTTGTGGTGGAAGGCACTGGTGTGGGTACCAGACATTGAGCGTGTTAAGGGGCATTGTCCATTTTAATAGCACCCTTCCTGATCTCCTCGTGGCGAGCGGATCAAGTTGTTTTTATTTATTTATCTATTTCTTCTATACCGCCCCTTCCAGAGATCAGGGGCGGTTTACATGGAACAATTTAACAGTTTTGTATAACATTACATTGAACAGGAATTTTTTTTTTTTAACTTTTTACATATAACAGATCATTATACTGTTTCAACTATTTACAAGGTGTGTACTTTTGTATACTTCTGTATCGTTATATTGATCAGAAGTTTCAAACTTTTTACAGGGAAATGGGCAGCGAACTGCCATTGCTATTTACAGAGGATATTTACAAAAAGGTTAGGATACAATGAGTTATAGTGTAGAGTATTCGTCATTCAAGTGGGGGTGTGTGTGTGTGTGTGTGTGGTGGAATTTATTTCCATTTTTCGTGGATTTTTTGGTGTGTCTTTGTGAGAGCTGTCTGAGAGAGGGCTGTGTATGTTCAGTTGATTGTGTTTTTGCGTACCTTATGTTTGTATGTCTGTGGACGCTGTGTGGTTGGACTTGGAGGGTAGGGGATTTCAAAGTGTTCGGAGAATAGGTATGTCTTGAGTTCTTTCCTAAATTGGGAGAGGTCTTTTATGATACGGATGTTTATTGGGAGCACTGTTCCCTCTAAGCTGTGTGCGTGTGCGCGCGCACAAACCTCCCCGAGTGAGCGCACATACTTTACAACAGAGCGCACAAAAATTACGGTTCTGATTCTGATAGAAAACAACACAGACATTCTTAAAATTGAAAAGTTATTGTGTATTTACAGTTTTCACAAGTTCTACAATATTTTCTAGTGCAATCAATGTGGTGTACATATTGTATTCTGACGTGTAGTCAAATTTTAAAGTATATAACTCCGAGTGTCGTTATGTGGCGCACAAAAATTTAACCTTCCTTCAAAAGCTGCACAGCTGATATTTTATGCGCACACAGCCTACAGAAAATTAGAGGGAACATTGATTGGGAGGTCATTCCAAAGCGTGGGAGCAGTGTATGTGAAGGCTCTGGCACTGGTGGATTTTTTAGTCTTCGTGAATGTTTGGTGCCTAAGGCTTGAGCTACCATATGGTTTCGAGAGGAGGGAGTGCCTGGAGCATCCATAATTCCCTGATATGGCTTTCAGCCAAGTTTGGAGCCTGCGACCCGCCGGTCGGAAGAGTGTGGCCTTCGGGTTGATCGTAAGGACGGTCCAGACTGGAGGTCCCAGGCTGGCCAAAGGAATGTCCCCCTGTCTCCATACACCCCGAGGCGTTAGGATTAGTGCTACAGAGCTTGCTGGAGCTGGTTGCTCTCTGCAGGGCGAGGGGAAGGAGATCCACGTCATGGTGACAGTTACGGGGATGGCCTGGGCATTGAGATGGTTCACCGGAAGGCTCAAGGGTAGCGGGGGGCGTGGTTTGCAGAATCGCGGTGGCCAGACAGCATGGGCCCCTCTGGCCAAGTGGGATATTCTCGTGCACAGGTGCCGAAGTCATGAATTGTCATGCCTGCAGGTGGTGCGCAGGTATTAATCTCCCAAGCTGGAGGCAGGGACATGTGCTGCAGGGTCCCCAGTTGGGATTTGAGTCTGCGACCTTCTGCTCGAGAACAATAGACTATTTATACTGCACCCCGCTGTTGCCGCTGCAACCGGGTCACACCGTTGTTGCCACTGCACACAGTGGTGGATCGTCAGGGCTAACTTTGGCAATGAGAGGTGCATCTTATCCACATATGGTGGACTGCCAAGACTTCCCTTGTAGGCAGTTCTTTTGAGGGTACCAGGGGAGCGGCTCACCCATGCCTCTTGGCAGGGAGTTGACCCCTTGGTTCTTGGACTAGCCAACAGGTAGGTACCGATGTGCTACATTGGACGGAGTGATCTGTACCTTTCTGTTACAGGCGTGAAGCCCCCCCGCTCTCATATATATATATATATATATATATAAATAAATATATATATATATATACATATATATATATATATTTTTTTTTTTTTTAATCTTCCACGCAGGTTCTGAACCAATATGTGCACGATATCCCTACGGGGTCTGACCTGGGGTACTGACCCTAGTTGAGGCTACGGTCAACTTAGCGATAGGGGGGGGGAACCAGCAAGCGGCTGGCTGAGAAACCATGAACCTTAGTTTAGGTCCAGGTAGAGTTCGGGTGCATAAGAGGCGCTGGCATGCCGTAGCTTGTGTAGGGGCACACCCTCAGGGCTGGTAGCGGCCCTGTGGCCCTTGCTTCTACCTTGGTTCATAGGGAGAGCAGAACCCTGTCCAAGGGAAGCCGTATGCAGAAGCAGGCCGCGACGCGAAGCGCAGAGGCGCCAAGTGTCAAGTGGTTACAGGCTGAAGCGTAATTACATTGTCACGGGCGGAGCCATGTGGCTGAGAGACACGCTTTCTTGGAGGCCCGTAGAAGTGCTGGGGTCGAACCGGTGCACAGAAGGGCCCAGGTCGGGTAGGCACAGAATTGCCGTGGGGGTCAGCGTCAGGGGGAGTCAGAACGCTGCTTTCCTGAGACTAGTTCGCTGATCTAACCATTAGGTTAGGGTCTTTGGAGTCCTTAAGAGGAGTCGCAGGGAGCCTATGGTGTATCCTATCCATACAGCATAAAAGAGTGTTTGGAAGGGTTCCTGGCGGGAAAGATCCATAGACCATTATAAGAATGGACCCAGGATATCAATGCTTGACAAGTACGAGCATAGCGGAACCTGTGTCGTTGGCCACTGTTTGAAACAGGGTACTGGGCTTGATGGACCTTGGTCTGACTCAGTACGCGCACATCTGTAGTCGTAAGACAGCATGGAGGTGATAAGCCTCGGGTGGTGGCGGTGCCACTATTACTATTATTATTTCCTTTTATTTTTATATATATATATTTTTTTTTTTTAATGCGCTGATCTGCCTAATGGCGTGGAGCAAGCCGCTCTGAGTGCTCATGCGTTGCGTCAGGTTTTTGGTGCTGAGAGTTGGAGCGGTGAGGGCTAAGATGCTCATCCGCTTCTCATCGGCTCTGAGGCTAGCGCAATCTGCGCCGAGGCGTGATGGACGCTGCCTTACGCGCTGAATGGGCCAGGCAGGTTCGGGTCTGAGAACGTGAAAAGCTTCAGATGCCCCTCGCGAAGTTTTGGTGCGGACATGTCATCATCGGCACACTCCTGCTCTCTGTGCCGATGCCGGAGGAGCTAGGGGGCTTATGTGTGGATCTCCACTGCGCAGCGCAAAGGATCCGTAACACTCAATGTGACTGTACTGCTCAGTGCACAATACTTCATAATGCTGGTTGCAATGCTACTGCTCAGTGCACAGTATTGGTGAAACAGCGTGATAAGAGGCGGCAAAGCCAGAAGGATTTTAGCTGCACAGAGATAAGTAGAATTAGCAGAAAGAAGCAATGCTACTGCTCAGTGCACAGCATACAGAGCGCTGAAAACTAACTCTGCTGCTCAGGGTTGAAATGCTATTGCTCAGATTGCTGGGGCCAGATGTCCACGCCGACGCCTGCGGCACCAATGGGACCATCGGCACCGGTGTAGAGCGTCAGTGCTGTCTGTGAGCGGCTCCTCCTCCCTTGAAGACAAGAACTGCGCCGACCAATGGCACCATGGAGAGGGAGGAGCATGGCCCGAGATGCCACCAATGGCGCCATGGAGGGGGAGGAGCATGGCCCATGATGCAGTGGGGCAAGATGGCCGCCGCCATGGGAGCCTCGTGGCTAGCCGGATCGAAGAATTCTTCTCTGCACTCTGGATTCCGCTCCTGCTTCTTTGCCTCACGGGACTCTCCGGGATGGCAGGGTCAAGTCTACCGGAGGTCTTGGCAGCCATCAAGGTGTTTTTGAGCAACGCCCCTACACCAGCCGAGGCGACGCAGCAGCAGTAGCACAAAGGGGGTCCCAGAGCAGGGCTGTCCATCGGGGGTCCCCTGTCCATCGGAGGAGGGCGGCGGTGGATGGGGGCCTCAGGGCACATCCCAAGCTGCAGGGGGACAGCGCGGCAGCGATTCCCACTAGGAGTGCTGCTTGAACCTGCTTCCGCAGAAGAGCGGAGAATTGGGGCTCAGCTGAAAACTGGGGAACGGAGGCCTATTAGGCACGTTCTGCAGACCTCCCACTGACTGCTCCTCCAAGGCATGAGCCCCATGTTCCTGTTCGCAGCGTGGAGGTATTCCCCGCTGCCTGAAGAGAGATCACGTTGGTCTAGACTGGACCGGAATCTGAAGAGAAGCAAGAAGAAGCATAAGGTAATTTAAAAATGGCAATACATACGTTGTAGATGAAATTATAATGTTAGGTTTTCGGTTTTGGTGGAGAGTAGCAAAGTCCGTCTTGCAGGCCAGGCAGAAGAACTAGAACTGGCTAGCTAGGGGCGGGCAGGAGGGTGGGGCCAGTTAGCCCATGCTCAGAAGGGCTAAAAGCCCTTCTGAGCTATGGAGAGTACTTCCGTCTCGGCGCCGTCGGAGGACGTCACCAACTGTGGCTGACTCATCCTGCTTGTCCTAGGAGAAATTGCTTGGAGTCCCAGAACCACAAAGAGACCCTGCTAAGCTTCAAGATATCTGATGCTGACTGGACACGTTTCTTAGCTGCCGCTCTGGGCTTCACTGTGTCTAGCCTCGGCCCTTTCATGGCTTCTGGCTGAACACTAGTGTTTCTATGTAGTAAAATTATGGACCAGGTTTAGGAACCAGCAGAGTTATTCCAAAAGAGCACACAGAGCCAGTACGGTTTGGATTTTACTCAGCGGTTTCTCTTTCAGCTCACTCAGAACCAAGGCTGGGATTTAGCACCATGAACCTTCCTTCACTCCTCCAAGAATATGCTATAGCTCCTCCGAAGCCAGTCCACTTATCACAGCAATAGCCCTGAACTGAGGGGGGGGGGGGGAGCATAAGCTGTTGATCTATCCGGTATCCCAGCTAATATGGACCCTGTTGCTGGCCCTGGGTATTGCCTCTGGGCCATGAACACTGATTCTACCTCATTTCTCTCCCCGACTGGTCAGGCAGCAGAGTTGCGGCCTGGAAATGGAGCCCAGGTCCCCTGTATACCAGTGTACAGAATGTCACCGAGCCCGGGCCCGAGCACTTGCCTCTTTCGCCTGTGGCACAGAATTCCTGCAACTTCTGGGAAATAATTGTCTGAGGATAGCCTTATGCAAATTTGACAAAGGGTGCAAATCTTCAGGATTCACAGCCCCACCTGCCCCAGGGAGTGGAGATTGGGGGTGCTAGCAGCACTGCTACTACTGAGCCAGCCTTTTGCACAAGTTTCGGCTTCTGTGTTAATTTTTTTGTGGAATTCGTGGCTTCCTGAAATTTCAGGAAGTTAAACCTTTAAGCACAAGATGCACCATCACTAAATTCTGCTTCCAAGCTCACTTTTTATTTATTTATTTAATCAGTTTTATATACCACCTTATTCTTCAATCAAAGTGGTCAACAAGACAACAGAGGGACTACATCGAGGGGGGGGGGAGACAACAAGATAGTACATTACAGTAAACTACAGTACATTACATTAAATTATACATAAACTACAGCAAAATTACATTTCATAATTCATTACAATTACATTAAACAAATAACTGCAATCTTACAAAATGTTAAAATAATTTAAACATTATAGGAAAATTGAAATTCAAAGGGTTAAACATTTTGTTCTATTGGAATTAGATTAATTGCCATATGCTTCAATAAATAGGTACGTTTTAAGGGACTTTCGAAAATCTTTGATATCATACTCATTTGCCTGAGTTTCCCTATTGCCTACACCGGGTCCCTGCATGGTGGGGAGTTTAAGCAAACAGTGACTTGGTCTGTTTTGTGTTTTGCAGTCAAAAATGTTCCTGTGTCTGGTTTTTGCTCTGTTTCATTTTTAACAACGGTCATAATGTTTTCCTGCTATTAAGACCACAAAGATTCCTCAGCCAGACATCACTAAAATCATTTAACTAGGTAACTGGAGCTGGTCTTGTGACTCAAGCCATAACACCCCAGTACAGGGATTGCAAGCTCAGCTCTCCAGTCTGTCAGAGAAGGTCAGGACAGAGATGCCCCTGGGGACATGCAGGGAGGGATGATGGTTACTCCATCCAAGGAGCTACGCTACGGCTGCCCCCCCTCCCCCTAGAGGAAGTCTGCTCTCCCCTACCCTTAGACCAGCGAGGGTTTCCTGAGTTGCCTGACCATACTATCCAGGGGCAGAAAGCAGGGGTAAGGCATGTAAGACTGGGCCTAGTATGGCCAGTCTCCGGACCTTAGTGCCGCCTGCTTTAAGAGACAAACATCTGGTTATAAGAAGCCCAGGTCCAATCAGCAACATTAGTTTTACTGCGGCATTTGATATGTCAATGAAACTGTTAGAGACCCAACAAAATCTGTTTTCTCGTGTACAGTTTATTCTTCAGATTGCATGTAGACAGTGATTTTGGGTTGCTTTCCAATATGAACTTTCTTTGCCCCTTTGTCTGTCCCTTCTATTCTTTTCTCTCTCCCTTCAAGCCCGGATTCAGCTTCCGAAAGCTCTGGGCATTCACAGGTCCTGGGTTCCTCATGAGCATCGCCTACCTGGACCCAGGGAACATCGAGTCAGACCTGCAGTGTGGGGCCATCGCTGGATTTAAGGTAAAACCTTGATGCTTTCCATCATTCCTTTTATTCGAGTCTTCCATTTTATTTATCTTCCTCGCTTATTCCTTACGCTCCTGTTCGACATTTGAGGTCATCTCAAGCCCATCTTTTAACCAGTCCTTCATATCTGAGTTCCAGGTGGCTTTTAGGGAGGTACTTGCATAATTTCTCCATCCCCTTTGTCTTCTTTTTTCCGTGGTTGTTGTTTCGTATTATGTATTGTGGTGAATTATTGTTATTTTTAGAGATGTATTTGGTTGTGTATGTTTTAGGCTTGTGTATTTATGTTGTGGTGGTGTTTTGTGGATTATGCTATATGAATTGTTGGTATTTTAACTATCGTAAACCGCTTACTCTGCAATGACCGGTACAGCAAGTGTTTTAAATAAATAAATAAACCCGAGAGGCCGATGAAAATTCCCGTCCTCATTACAGGACACCATTTGGCTCAGGTAGGGATCTTCTGGAAACTTCAGCGCCGGCTGGTCTGCATGCTGGACAGAGGATGGATTCAGTTCATGCCTTTTCTCAGGCGTTCAAGGTGAGTTACATTCGGGTACTGGAGACATTTACCTGTCCCCAGAGGACTCGCATAATCTAAGTTTGTACTGAGGCACTAGAGGGTTAAGTAATTTGTCCAAGATCACAAGGAGGAGCAGGAAGTTTCAAACTGGGCTTCCCTGGCTTAACCCACTGCTATAACCACTGGGCCATTTCCCCATGCCTCAGCTCAGGATAGACATGACCAGAATTAAAGGTACCACCCCCCATATCTAGAGTCTGCTCCCACTGCTATAGCGGGTTTAGATCAGGTCTCCCTTAATTCCCTGGCAATGGGAAGGGCCATAGAATGACTGTAAGAGAGCAGGGGCCGGAGCATGAGGAATGGTGGCCATGCTACTACTATTACTCCTCCTCCTCCTACTACTACTACTGCTATTATTTATTTATTTATTTAGTGTACACTTGTATCTCGCTACTTCCAGCGATCAGCAGCGGTTTGCTATACATAAGGTGCGGCTGTACAGGCCGGGAATTGAAACATACAACATGATTTAGTGGAAATGTACAGGTCAAATCACTCGAATTATATGATTTACACTTGATTGCAGGCTAGTAATTTCACATGTATATACATATTTACATGACGCTAGTGTATATTGTTGGCCAGAACACGGAGTTCTTTCTTTGTGCCTGTTGTGAGCCACTATTACTCCTACTACTACTATTACCCCTCCTCCTCCTCCTCCTCCTCCTACTATTACTACTATTACTCCTACTACTATTATTACTACTATTACTACGATTACTACTACTACTATTACTCCTACTACTGAACAGCTGTATAGTGCTACAAGGCATAAGCAGCGCTGCACAGACATATGTAAAGACGGTCCCTGCTCATCAGAGCTAACAGTCTAGTCAAGGCGGACACACAGGCTGCCCCGTATCCCTGCTGTAGTCCTAGATTGTGAGAATATCAGCAGTGCTGTGCTTCAGTCTATGGCCAGGAAATACAAAGCATGAGGCCAGAAGGACGGGGCCTGAGGTCTCTGCTGTCAGTAGCGGTCTCCTGCAGCCAGGCCGAGCTGAGATCGGAGACTGACGAGATGGAGGGAAAGAGATTGACTGGAGGTATGTGCGGGGACATAAGGGAAGGTGAGTGAGAGCATGGGGGCAAGGACGGAGTGAGAGAGGTAAGAGGAATAGGGTGTGGGGACCACAATGAGTGACGGCAGTGCAAGGAAAGAGGCGCTGTGGAGTGTGAGTAAGAAACGAGGGGGGAATCTGTGGGGAGAGAGGGAGTAAGGGGACTGCTGTCAGGAGGAGAGATGTAAGTGGACCTGCCAGCTCTCTCTCTCCTGATCCCAAATCCCCCTCACCGACCCCGCGCCTCCCCTACCCCTATACCTCCACCCCTCCTTCACTGTTCCACTACATGTTTCCTGAGAGTCCTTCTCACTCCCGTCCTCCGAGATCCACTGAGATCCCCCCTCACCAACCCCGCGCCTCCCCTCCTTCTATACCTCCACCCCTCCTTCACTGTCCCACGACCTCTCTTTCCTGAGAGTCCTTCTCACTTCCCTCCTCCGAGATCCGCTGAGATCCCCCCTCACCAACCCCGCGCCTCCCCTCCCTCTATACCTCCACCCCTCCTTCACTGTCCCACGACCTCTCTTTCCTGAGAGTCCTTCTCACTTCCCTCCTCCGAGATCCGCTGAGATCCCCCCTCACCAACCCCGCGCCTCCCCTCCCTCTATACCTCCACCCCTCCTTCACTGTCCCACGACCTCTCTTTCCTGAGAGTCCTTCTCACTTCCCTCCTCCGAGATCCGCTGAGATCCCCCCTCACCAACCCCGCGCCTCCCCTCCCTCTATACCTCCACCCCTCCTTCACTGTCCCACGACCTCTCTTTCCTGAGAGTCCTTCTCACTTCCCTCCTCCGAAATCCACTGAGATCCCCCCTCACCGACCCCCGCGCTTCTCCTCCCTCTATACCTCCACCCCTCCTTCACTGTCCCACGACCTCTCTTTCCTGAGAGTCCTTCTCACTTCCCTCCTCCGAGATCCACTGAGATCCCCCCTCACCGACCCCGCGCCTCCCCTACCCCTATACCTCCACCCCTCCTTCACTGTTCCACTACGTGTTTCCTGAGAGTCCTTCTCACTCCCGTCTTCCGAGATCCGCTGAGATCCCCCCTCACCGACCCCGCATCTCCCCTCCCTCTATACCTCCACCCCTCCTTCACTGTCACCCTACCTCTCTTTCCTGAGAGTCCTTCTCACTCCCGTCTTCCGAGATCCGCTGAGATTCCCCCCTCACCGACCCCGCATCTCCCCTCCTCCTATACCTGCGCCACCTCCTTCACTGTCCCACGACCTCTCTTTCCTGAGAGTCCTTCTCACTTCCCTCCTCCGAGATCCGCTGAGATCCCCCCTCACCAACCCCGCATCTCCCCTCCCTCTATACCTCCACCCCTCCTTCACTGTCCCACAACTTCTCTTTCCTGAGAGTCCTTCTCACTTCCCTCCTCCGACATCCGCTGAGATCCCCCCTCACCGACCCCCGCGCCTCCCCTCCCTCTATACCTCCACCCCTCCTTCACTGTCCCACGACCTCTCTGTCCTGAGAGTCCTTCTCACTTCCCTCCTCCGAGATCCACTGAGATCCCCCCTCACCGACTCCGCGCCTCCCCTCCCTCTATACCTCCAGCCCTCCTTCACTGTCCCACAACCTCTCTTTCCTGAGAGTCCTTCTCACTTCCCTCCTCCGACATCCGCTGACATCCCCCCTCACCGACCCCACACCTCCCCTCCCTCTATATCTCCACCGCTCCTTCACTGTCCCCCAACCTCTCTTTCCTGAGAGTCCTTCTCACTTCCCTCCTCTGAGATCTGCTGAGATTCCCCCCCTCACCGACCCCGCACCTCCCCTCCCTCTATACCTCCAGCCCTCCTTCACTGTCCCACTACCTCTCTGTCCTGAGAGTCCTTCTCACTTCCCTCCTCCGACATCCGCTGAGATCCCCCCTCACCGACCCCGCGCCTCCCCTCCCTCTATACCTCCAGCCCTCCTTCACTGTCCCACTACCTCTCTGTCCTGAGAGTCCTTCTCACTTCCCTCCTCCGACATCCGCTGAGATCCCCCCTCACCGACCCCGCGCCTCCCCTCCCTCTATACCTCCAGCCCTCCTTCACTGTCCCATGACCTCTCTTTCCTGAGAGTCCTTCTCACTTCCCTCCTCTGACATCCGCTGAGATTCCCCCTCACCGACCCCGCGCCTCCCCTCCCTCTATACCTCCAGCCCTCCTTCACTGTCCCACTACCTCTCTTTCCTGAGAGTCCGTCTCACTTCCCTCCTCCGAGATCCACTGAGAATTCCCCTCACCGACCCCTGCGCCTCCCCTCCCTCTATACCTCCACCCCTCCTTCACTGTCCCACGACCTCTCTTTCCTGAGAGTCCTTCTCACTTCCCTCCTCCGACATCCGCTGAGATCCCCCCTCACGAACTCCTGCGCCTCCCCTCCCTCTATACCTCCACCCCTCCTTCACTGTCACCCTACCTCTCTTTCCTGAGAGTCCTTCTCACTTCCCTCCTCTGAAATCCACTGAGATCCCCCCTCACCGACCCCCGCGCTTCCCCTCCCTCTATACCTCCACCCCTCCTTCACTGTCCCACGACCTCTCTTTCCTGAGAATCCTTCTCATTTCCCTCCTCCGAGATCCACTGAGATTTCCCCTCACCGATCCCCGCGCCTCCCCTCCCTCTATACCTCCACCCCTCCTTCACTGTCCCACGACCTCTCTTTCCTGAGAGTCCTTCTCACTTCCCTTCTCCGAGATCCACTGAGATCCCCCCTCACCGACCCCCGCGCCTCCCCTCCCTCTATACCTCCACCCCTCCTTCACTGTCACCCTACCTCTCTTTCCTGAGAGTCCTTCTCACTTCCCTCCTCCGAGATCCACTGAGATCCCCCCTCCCCAACCCCGCATCTCCCCTCCCTCTATACCTCCACCCCTCCTTCACTGTCCCACAACCTCTCTTTCCTGAGAGTCCTTCTCACTTCCCTCCTCCGAGATCCGCTGAGATCCCCCCTCACCGACCCCGCGCCTCCCCTACCCCTATACCTCCACCCCTCCTTCACTGTTCCACTACGTGTTTCCTGAGAGTCCTTCTCACTTCCCTCCTCCGAGATCCACTGAGATCCCCCCTCCCCAACCCCGCATCTCCCCTCCCTCTATACCTCCACCCCTCCTTCACTGTCCCACAACCTCTCTTTCCTGAGAGTCCTTCTCACTTCCCTCCTCCGAGATCTGCTGAGATCCCCCCGCACCGACCCCGCGCTTCCCCTCCCTCTATACCTCCACCCCTCCTTCACTGTCCCACGACCTCTCTTTCCTGAGAGTCCTTCTCACTTCCCTCCTCCGAGATCCACTGAGATCCCCCCTCACCGACCCCGCATTTCCCCTCCCTCTATACCTCCACCCCTCCTTCACTGTCACCCTACCTCTTTTTCCTGAGAGTCCTTCTCACTTCCCTCCTCTGAGATCTGCTGAGATTTCCCCTCACCGACCCCCGCGCCTCCCCTCCCTCTATACCTCCACCCTTCCTTCACTGTCCCACAACCTCTCTTTCCTGAGAGTCCTTCTCACTTCCCTCCTCTGAGATCTGCTGAGATTCCCCCCCTCACCGACCCCGCATCTCCCCTCCTCCTATACCTGCAGCCCTCCTTCACTGTCCCACGACCTCTCTTTCCTGAGAGTCCTTCTCACTTCCTTCCTCCGAGATCCACTGAGATTTCCCCTCACCGACCCCCGCGCCTCCCCTCCCTCTATACCTCCACCCCTCCTTCACTGTCCCACTGCCTGTCTTTCCTGAGAGTCCTTCTCACTTCCCTCCTCTAAGGTCCGCTGAGATTTCCCCCTCTCTTCCCAGCACTGATCACTAAGACCCTTTCCCCAAAAAAGACTGAATAAATTAACGGGCACATAAGACATGTCAGAAAGTTGAAAACCGCATAATTTAATGTGAAATAGATGTGAATTTATGAATGTACCGTTACATGGCTGCAGAATTTAGAAAAACCCATTTGAGGAAGCTGGAGAATGTCGTGTCGGCTGTAGGAAATTATTGGGAAGTCAAACAGGTGTTCAAAGCTCTACAAAATGCTACTTAAACGTACCAAAGAGGAGAGGAGACATGGGGCAGCCAGGATACAGACATTCAGAAATCTAAATTAGGCACTCTGAATTCTATATCTAGCACTGTGCAGATACTCATCGGAGGAAAGGAGAGAGAGAAATCTTGGATTTGTGGTTCGTTTATCCAACGATAGCTCAAGGTGGCTTATGGCATCTTTAGCACTCAGAAACAAGTCGCTGCCCCAGAGAGCCTAAAATCTAAGTTCTGTCTAAAGAAACAGGAAACAGACTGATATCCACAAAAAGCTGAACCCCCTAAAGTTAGGTGCTTTAATGTGAGCCCTATTTTCAGCCAGAATTAGAAGCCTATTTTCAGCCAAAAATTCTTCAAATTATGCAGACTAGTACATTTGTGTTCCAATTTGTAATCAAATTCTGGACTCTCAGGGCTGGATTTGCTATGGTGTGCCCCTGTGTTAGCATGAACTAAAGCGCGATACTGCAGGTCCCGTTTTATGAAGTGGGATCTATTCACTAATAACTTACATTAACTATTAGTAAACACTAACATGGTAACAGACTTGTAGCAAATCTAACCCAGTGAGGACCCTAACTCCCTGTCCCTTAGGGGCTCCAAACACGACCTCTGTGACATCTCCAGTCATCCCAGGGCACAGAAGACCAATGTTCCCCTCATGCTGTGTGTGTGTCCTCTGCGCATGCTGTTGCCAGTAGGGGAGGTGCTTGGTGGGTCTTCCCTTGCAGCAGACTCGCGGCATAAAAACCCACCATATTTTATTCAGTGGGAAGGGATGGACGTTGGAGTAACATCAGAAAATATTTCATCACTGGAGGGTGGTGGGTGTTGGGTGCAGGGATCGGTCTTCCAGGAGAGGAGATGGAAGGAGAAGTAGATCTGAAGAAAGCCAGGGGTAGGCAGAGAGGGTCCTTAGGAGGTGAAGGGAAGCCAGAGATGAACCACGGTCTGTGCACTGCACCTGGAGTTAAAAGGAAGCAAGGTTGAGCTCTATATTTTGAGTTTATCTTTAAAACTGGAGCTGACCTTAAATCCATTTCCTCTACCTCCACTCTTCCCTCCGCCCCTCTGCCCCCTCCAACCCCCCTCCAACCCCCCTCCCAGCCCTTCCACTCTTGCCTCCTTTTTTACTGGCAAGGTTCTCTCTCTTCGCTCCTCCTTCCCTGCCTGCCCTCGTCCCCTCTCCCCTCCCCCTGATTCCCCCTCTACCTCCCCGGTCGCTCTCTCCCCATCCCCCCCCGTACGTTTCCCCACGTCTGGCGCTCCTTCTCTCCCATCTCCCCCCCTGAACTTATTAAGGCCATCTCGTCTGCTCATCAAACTACCTGCCCTCTCGACCCCTTGCCCTCCTCCTGGCTGCTCAATCCCGATATCTCTCTTGTGCCCTTTATTCTCTCCATCTTTAACTCTAGTCTTTCTTCCAGTCTCTTCCCCTCCAGTTGGAAACACGCTATTGTCCGCCCCCTTCTGAAGAAACCTACCCTTGATCCCACCTGCCCTGCAAACTGGCGGCCTGTCTCCAACCTCTCCTTCCTTTCCAAAGTCCTCGAGAAAATTGTCTTCTCCCAACTAGCCTCACATCTCGACTCCACCCGTGCCCTCCACCCTCGCCAATCCGGTTTCGGCGCCGGCCACAATACCGAAACCGTCCTTACAGCACTACTCTCTGAACTCCACCGCTCTCACGACCACGGTGATTTCTCTCTTGTGGTATCTTTGGATCTGTCTTCTGCTTTTGATGTAGTCGACCACCACACTCTCCTGTCTCGTCTTTCTGACTTTGGAGTTCATGGCACCATTCTACGGTGGTTTCATTCCTTTCTGTCTTGCCGCACCTTTTCGGTCCATTCTGGTACCTCCGTCTCTCCCCCATCCCCCTCAATCTGTGGCGTTCCCCAGGGTTCTATTCTCGCCCCCCTACTTTTCAGTGTTTTCCTTGCTCCTTTAGCCCTGCTTATCCAACAGTCCGCTATTTCCTTTTACATATATGCCGACAATATCCTTCTGGTTCACCACACTTCTTCCTCCTCCCCAGATCTTGGCCCGCTCAACCGCTGTCTTTCCTCCGTTGCCTCCTGGTTTGAGTCCAATTTTCTACATGCTAACCCCGCTAAGTCCTCCACAATCTGGTTTTCCTTTGGGCTCCCGCCTCCCAGTCTGTCACCTGTTATGGGCTCTCATTCTATCCCCCTGGTACCAACCCTTCGCTACCTGGGCGTTACCTTAGACCCAGCCCTTTCCTTTCACGAACATATCTCCTCTGTCATTCATACCTCCTTTTTCCACCTGCATCGTATCAAGGCCATCCGATCACTTCTTTCTCCGTCTTCTGTTGTCACTCTCGTCCTGTCTTTGGTAATCTCCCGTATGGATTACTGTAACATCATCTATGCAGGCCTCCCTTCTTCCCAGCTTCGCTGTCTCCAACTTGCTCAGAATGCCGCCGCCCGTCTTGTCACCTCCTCCACTGCACGTTCCCACGTGTCCCCGTGTCTCCTCACTCTGCACTGGCTTCCGATCAAGTTCAGGTTTATCTTTAAGTTGCTCATCATCACTCATAAGGTTCTTTACACCGACACCCCCCAGTACCTGGCCAACATCATTTGTCTCCAGCCCTCTCCCCGCCTTCTTCGTTCGACCCACGGCAACCGTCTCTTCCTTCCTTCTCCTACTCAGGCCCACCTGGAATCTATCCGCCGCTCCGCCTTTTTTTCCTAGGACCCGCCCTCTGGAACTTCCTTCCGCTTCCTCTCCGCACTGAGCTGTCCTACACTCGCTTCAAAGCCCTCCTCAAAACCCACCTTTTCTGTCAGGCCTTCGATCTTCCTCCCCCTGCTGATGGTGCCTCATCCCCTAGTTGTGCTCTCCATCCTCCTTGATTTGTTCCTGTTTCCCTCTCCCCCCTTCCTTTTTCTCCCCCTCTTCCCCTCTTCCCCTCCTCCCCGTCCCTCTTTGGGTCTTTTCTGTCCTCCATCCTATTAACTGTCTCTCTCTGTCCTATCGTATTTTGGCGTTCCTTTCCATCTTTTGTTTCCAGCAGCTGACATTTTTGAATTGTACACCACCCTGATGCTCCGGCCTGGGCGGTCTATCAAGTGTTCGAATAAAGATAAAGATAAAGACCTTGCCTGAGGCACTTGTGAAGACCCCAGAAGAAATCTTTTGCTTTTGAACAAATCCTCAGTTTTGGTCTCTTCTCTCAGTTATTAATATTATAGATTTATTTATATCCCACACATCATCAGACATCTGTCTGGTTTACCAAAAGCATTATAAAACTTAATTACAATCAAATCATTCTTAAATTACATATTAAAGCAGTGATCCAAAACTAGGACTTAAAAGAGAAACTTCTAAAATAGACTTCCAAGTCCAAATCCATTCCATTCAATAAGTGGGACTTTAACCTCCCTCGAAAAGCGACCGCTTCTATGGTCATGCGGATCCTATCTGGTAAATTGTTCCACTGACAGGGACCCAGGGCCGGCCCAACCACTAGGCAAACTAGGCAGTTGCCTAGGGCAGCAACTTCTAGGGGGCAGCAAAAGCAGGGCATTCAAAGCTAAATAACAGATTTTGACACCGAGAGGGGGTAGAAAGCTTGAGGTTCGCTTAGGGCTCTAATTCTAGGGCAGGGCCCCCAGAGACCTGTATATGAGAATGCTCAGATCCTTCTTGTATTTTTCCTAATGTGAAAATAGTGAGTTTGGATATGAAAATGACGCCACAGAGAGATTCTTCAGCAAATCTGCAGCATTTCGGTGACAGAAGGCCCCGACCTGGTCCTTGTATAAACAGCAGAAACTCAGACAGAAATAAAAGGCAAAGGTGGGGTCCAGCACAGCATGCAGAACTGGATTCTCCCCATCCTGGTTACACGGCATCTAATTCTTCCAGGATGAGAGCCGAGGGGTGGAGGAAGGCAGGTTCCTGGAGAGCACAGAGCCTGGGGAACCAGGAAGATCATGGTACAAACCCCAGATATTCCACTGATTCTCCTTGTGACCTTGGGCAAGTCACTTAACCCTCCACCGTCTCCTGGTCATGTTCTGATTGTAAACTCTGAGGACAGGAAATTACCTACTGTACCTGAATGTAACTTGTTTAGATCTCAGCTGTAGAAACATGAGTAAACCTTCTACTTCTTTCCTATGTTATTGTGGCGTTCTTTTCATTTATCTATAGTGTAGACATTTTTATTGTAAACCGCTCTAATGTCTCGACAAGGGCAGTATATAAAGTGTAGAAATAAAGATAAAGATAAAAAGCTAAACTCTACAGGAGGGGGTCAGATCTCCGTAGCAGGTGGCAGAATTACACTCCAAGGGACTGCAAATAGAACGGATCTGTTGGGGGTCGTTCTGCCTGTGACTCTCTTTGCTTCTTCCCTTCAGCTGCTCTGGGTACTACTGTCTGCCACAGTCCTGGGGCTTCTGTGTCAACGGCTTGCTGTACGGCTGGGTGTTGTAACTGGACGGGACTTGGCTCAAATTTGCCAGGTCTACTATCCAAAGGTAAGAGGTTAGAGAGAATAAATTCAGGAACTGTGAACTATACAACTCTATTTCTGTATCTTAAGTTCACCCTGTAGGGAGATTGGGTAACCAGCTGTCCCACATGTTGAAGGATGTTCCTGTATGTTTGATTAAATTGTCCATTTCTTCTTACCCTTTCCATCCAAATAATTGATCCATTGTAACACCTCAAAAATGCAATGCAACATGTGCCTTCGAGTCAGTCCAGGTAGCCTCATGTATTCCAACACACCTCCTTTAAGAGTGCCTCCTAGTGGCCATTTAAGCCTTAAGCAAACAGCTCGCCTGCAGACTGTGACATCTCACTGGACAAACATAGGCAATAAAGACCAGCATGGCCTATCCGATCTGCCCAGTAAAGTGGTTAGGGTTGTAACTGTCACTCCATATAGTTTACTCCCCCTGTAAAGCCACTTAAGTTTTGCTTGAGTAGAAACAGAGATCCTCTGTGTTCAAGAATTATCCAGCATTGAGGAAAACCATGACGTTTGTGCCTCAAAATACCATTTGCTAATCTCCCTAGGTAGGGGTGAGGACAGGATCCTCTTTCCACAGGAACATTGTTCTCCCCTGGTGTACCTCATAACCTATAAGCAAAAGCAACTGTGAAGTGGCTTAACTACGGGCTAAATATATGATGAAGTAGTATGCTACAGAGCACAGTAGACATCAGACGCTGCTGTAGATCTTATATCAGTAGACATACAATTATCACAAAGGAATTGGCTTGGTTTTTGACAGTGATGGATTGATTTTCCTCTGCAGGACTTAGCCTGGTTCCTTAGAGTGATGAGGTCCAGGTCTCGGGCTGGTTCCCTTACAGTGATGGGGTCCAGATCTCGACCTTGTTCCCTTAGAGTGATGGGGTCCAGATCTCGACCTGGTTCCCTTAGAGTGATGGGGTCCAGATCTCGACCTTGTTCCCTTAGAGTGATGGGGTCCAGATCTCGACCTGGTTCCCTTAGAGTGATGGAACCCAGGTCTCGGCCTGGTTCCCTTAGAGTGATGGAGCCCAGGTCTCGGCCTGGTTCCCTTAGAGTGATGGAACCCAGGTCTCGGCCTGGTTCCCTTAGAGTGATGGAGCCCAGGTCTCGGCCTGGTTCCCTTAGAGTGATGGAGCCCAGGTCTCGGCCTGGTTCCCTTAGAGTGATGGAGCCCAGGTCTCGGACTGGCTGCCTTACAATGATGGGGTCAAAATCTTGCCCTGATTCTCTTACAGCAATAGATCCCTCTTTTGCAGGTACCACGGATCATCCTCTGGATAACGATTGAGATTGCAATTATTGGCTCTGACATGCAAGAGGTGATCGGAACCGCAATTGCTTTCAGTCTCCTCTCAGCTGGACGGTAAATGTTTCTCCCCCCTGTCCCCCATTCTGCCCAGTTACAGCACCAGACTATAAGAGGGAGGCTGGGAAACTGCGTAAATGACACTGACAACTCTTGCAGTGAACTCCTTCCACATCCCTAAACCCCAAACGGAGCAGGACCAGATCCCAGTGGGCTCCAGTCTTTTGGGGACTGTGTTACACTTTACCAAGTATTTAGCATATAATCCCATGAATCGAGAATAAAACCAAGAATATTATAATGCCTCTGTATCGTTCCATGGTGCGACTGAACCTCAAATATTGTGTACAGTTCTGGTTACCATATTTTAAAAAGGATATAGTGGAATTAGAAAAGGTACAGAGCAGAGCGACCAGAATGATAAAGGGGGTGGAAGGATCCTCTATGAGTAGAGGCTTAAAAGGTTAGGGCTCTTCAACCTGGAAAAGAGACGGCTGAGGGGAGATATGATAGAGGTCTATAAATTAATGAACGGAGTGGAACGGGTAAACGTAGATCGATTGTTTACGCCATCAAAAAGTAGAAAGACTAGGGGGTCACATAATGAACCTACATTTAAGACTAATTGGAGTGGCGGAGTGGCCTAGTGGTTGGGGCAAGGTACTTCAGGCCAGAAGGTCAGGGGTTCAAATCCCACTAGAGGACAGCAACCTTGGGCCGGAAGGACTGGGGTTTCTAGTCCCACAGGTGCTCCTTGTGGTCTTGGGCAAGCCACTTAACCCTCCATAGCCCATGTTCCCTGTAAAATAGTTATCTCCAAGTTATAATGCCCTGTTCAATGTAATTTCAGTTTGTTCAATATAAAACACAGTGATGCAGAATAGCACAGTATATAAGAAAATGTAAATAAATTGGAGAAAATATTTTTTCACTCAACGTGTAATCAAACTCTGGAATTCATTACCTTAGGATGTAGTAAAAGCTGTTAGTGTATCTGAGCTTCAAAGAGGTTTGGATGAGTTCCTGGAGGAGAAGTCCATTAACCATTATTCAAATGGACTGGGGAAATCCACCACTTAGCCCTGGGGATAACTACTAATATTCATTTATATAGTGCTACAAGGCATATGCAGCGCTGTATATATAGATGTAAGACACAGTCCCTGATCATCAGAGCTTACAATCTAATCAAGATAAGTTAAGTTTCTTGTATTTAGTTTAATGTTCTATGTCTGATTTGTTCTTAAGTACATTGTAAACCACTTTGACCTGGTGAAAAGTGGTATAAAAGCACAGCCAAATAAATAAATAAGATGAAAAAACATCGCAAAGTATGCTAAGATACACGTAAGTAATGAATGAGAGAGTGAAGGGCATCAGGATCTAAAAGCAGCCTCAAAGAGGTGGGTTTTTAGCCTGGATTTGAATAGGGCCAGAGAAGGAGCCCAACACCCTGATCAGGTAGTTTGTTGCAGGCATATGGAGCAGT
This sequence comes from Ichthyophis bannanicus, assembly GCA_033557465.1. NCBI lineage: Eukaryota > Metazoa > Chordata > Amphibia > Gymnophiona > Ichthyophiidae > Ichthyophis > Ichthyophis bannanicus. The sequence goes on from CM066036.1 coordinate 796,150,091, forward strand.
AAGTCTGGAGTTGGCAGTGGCAGAGAAGGGCGCAGATAAAAGGGATCTGCTAGAGGAGCGGAGTTCCCGAGGAGGGGTGTAGAGGGAGATAAGAGAGGGAAGGTAGTGAGAACAAGCAGCATGGGCTGTCTCCTTTTGGGTACCTGCCAGGTACTTGTGACCTGGATTGGCCACTGTTGGAAACAGGATACTGGTTTGACCCAGTATGGCAATTCTTATGTTCAAATGGTGCGTCCTTCCCTTGAAATACCTAAAGCCCGTAAGTTACAGACACTATGGTAGCAGCTTTTGAAGTCTGCAACAGTGGACTTTACCCTTCACCTCTCACCCCATTCTGTCTCAATGGCGTTGCCTGCACTGCAGAAGGAAGATCACATGTTAGCTGCACGTCACTTTCTGCAATCAAGGCAGATTAGGAAATAAATTACCATCAAATGAGATACTTCCTCAGCACTGTCAGAGAAGATCATTTCTCAACAGAGATGTCCCAACTCAGGCAGACGGCACCTGCAGTTCTTGCTTGGACGGCTGTTCGGTTTCAGGAGGAACAGTTCCTTATTTTAGCAGAAACAATGGTCCTATTTGCCGTACATTTTTCCCTAACACAAAACTAACTCCTACATTCAATTTGTCTCTCTGTCTGCGAATCTCCCAAACCATTCAGCCTACAGCAACCAAACGTGTTCAGGATTCGTATCTCCATAGAACAGCAAGAAACCACAATAACATTTTCCAACACCACTTATGGATCTGGGCCAAAACCAACAAGGAACTCCCTCCTCCCCCCGAGACTCCTCAGCTGTCATCCAACATCAATGGCTGCCCCCTCCTCTTAAATTTGTAAATCTGAAGTTCCCCCCTGTGTGTGAGTCCCTGCAGCAGCTATGCATGTTGTTTAAGCATCCAAGAGCAATGCTGTGTTCCGTCTCTACCCTCGGGGATAAGTTGGGGGGTCCTTTGGCGCTTTCACGCCACACAATCCTCTTCCCTTTCTCCAAATAATAAGAGAGTCCAGGTCAGAATTATTTGTTCTGTTCTGAGCCAAAGGATTTACTTAAAGGAAACTTAGCATCGTTAGTAACGATAGGAAAACAGGTCAGGACTATACTGAAGCTGTTTCATTCCTTTCTTAGTACTCAGTTAGATTGCGTGTAGCTACGGGGCCGTGAGGCGCTGGCTGGGGCATGCATGAGTTGGGGCGCAGGAAGACTGTCTCACTGGCTCGTTCCCATCACTCCAAGTCAAACACCTCTTCTCCCTGCTCTTGCTGCCGTGACACAGCCGCGGACGTGTTTTCCTTTGCTCCCGTGGCTGTGCTGTGCTGAAGCCTCTGGCACAACATTTTTAAAAGGCAAAAATAAGCGCTTCCCCTCTCTCGCAAGAAATAGAAAGTGCTTATCCGTGCTTGCAAAAATTACTGCAGCACCGCACAGCTGCGGGAGAGAAGGAAAATCTCCCACCACTATGTTAAACATTATTACAGCCGTGGAGGTAGGGACAGGTAGGAAGAGAGGAGGTAGCTTGCTGAGAGTGATGGGGGAAGGAGATTACTGTTGGGACTGATGCTGAGGGCTGTTGTGGAGAGGGAGGCTGGGACTGGAAGAGGGCTGATACAGGGCAGGGGAGGGAAGGACTGGAAAGGGGCTGTGACTGAAAATAGGCCGATAGTGGTGGTGGGAGCTGGGACTGGGACTGGAACTGGAAGGGGGCTAATGCTGTGGGGGAGGCTGTGACTGGAAATGGGCTGTTGCTGAGGCTGGAGGGATCGGACTGGAAATGGGCTTTTGTTGGAGGGGGGCTGAGGCTAGAAGGAGACTGACACTGGTGGTGTGAGGCTGGGGCTGGAAAGAGGCTCCTTCTAGGGCTACAGGGCCTGGGGCTGAAAGGGGGCTGATGCTGGCAAATGCTAGGGTCAGAATGAGAACAAGAGGGACATGGTGGGGAGTGGAAAGGGAGAGAAGGGCAGATATTGTGGGGAGTGTGGAAGCAAGGTCATAACCCACTCCACACAGCACCTCCAAAATATCCACTCAACTGTCAGTAACGTATTCACCACTTCTGCCAAGAACCTCAATGAATATAAGTTATGCCCCAAAGGTATTATAATGTATATAAGTTTCAGTGTTCAATGTAATTTTGACAGCTTATGCTAACTACTCTGTAGATAAGTTTCACAGTTATACGCATAACAAATAGTCGTAATGTATACCGCTTTGCCCTGGTGAAAAGCGGTATAAAAAACCAGTCAAATAAATAAAATAAATAAACAGAAGAAGGTTGAGATGGAGGGGTGTAAAGACGGATGCTGGGATAAGGGGGAGAAAAGGCAGAGTTAATGAATATACAAAAGGGAAGTAGATGAGTGGGTGCTGGGGAAGGGAAGTAGGAGACGGGGGGGGGGGGGGTAGGGGTAGGCACTGGGAACATAGGGCTGTGAATAGCAGAGACTCTAAGATTGTGTAAGAAAATAGAAGACAGACTCCAAGTTGGGATGGGTACTGTGAGTGTAAGTGGAGACTCAGGGCTTTGGTGGGTGAGGACTCAGAGACTGGGTAGAGTGGAAGAGTAGGGACCGAGAGATTGACCAGAGATTAGGAGGACTGTGGGGCCAAGGTGATTGGGTGAGGGGTATGAGTAGGGCTGGGAGACCAGATGGAGAAATATGGGGAGAAGATTTGAAAGACTTGGAGGGTTTGGGGAAGAGTTGGGGGACAGTCGAAAAGGACAGAGTACTACGGAGTGGGTGAGAGCCACAGGAAAGGAGAAGGTCTTCCTTGAAGGAGGTGAGAGAGAATAGAAATGGGGGAGGTGAAAGGGGAAACGGATAGAAGGTAAGATGTAAGAAAGGGCCTGGAGGTGGAGAGAGGATGACCTGGGACTGATTAAGGGATGGGGGACAGAAGCTGGTAAATGAGGCTGAGGGGATGAGTACATAGGAAGGAAATGGGGGACTAGAACGTGGATGAAAGTGAGTGGAGGAGTGGCCTAGTGGTTGGGGCAAGGTACTTCAGGCCAGAAGGTCAGTGGTTCAAATCCCACTAGAGGACAGCAACCTTGGGCCGGAAGGACTGTGGTTTCTAGTCCCACAGGTGCTCCTTGTGGTCTTGGGCAAGCCACTTAACCCTCCATAGCCCATGTTCCCTGTAAAATAGTTATCTCCAAGTTATAATGCCCTGTTCAATGTAATTTCAGTTTGTTCAATGTAAACTGCCTTGATATCATGAAAGGTGGTATATAAGAAATGTTAAATAAATAAATATAAGAAATGTTAAATAAATAAATAAATGAAAGATGGGCACATAGGAGGATGGTGAAGGAATGAGGCAGGTGGGGAATGGAAGGATTAGGGAAGCAAGGTTAGGAAATGGAAAGATGGTGAAAGATGAAAAGAGAACAAGGGAAGCCTGAAGCAGGGAGAGGGAGGAATAGAATGACTCTATAGTCAGGGTAAAAGGCAGATGAGAGAAATGGAGGAAAAGAGATGAAAGTGGAGGATCAATGTCAGAGAGAGATGTAGGGAAGGAAAGGACGAAGACAGACAGTGTGAAGAAACAGAAAACAGAAATGAGATTCTAGAGAAGGACTTAGAAGGAAACCAACAAAAGTACGTGGAAAAGAGACCAGGACCAACCCAACTAGAAAAATTAAATGATCAAACAACAAAGGTAGAAAAGAGTGTTAGTTATTACGCACACTTTCTCTTTCTCTTTCTTCTGTCTTTCACAACTCCCTGTTTTCCATTTCAATTTTTGTCTACATATTTGTTTCAAACTGTGCAGTTTCTTATTCTTTACTAGATGATGGTCTGCGTTTTCCATGTGCAGTCAAGGCAGAGGAGTCTGTTAACGTGGGTTCTGTGTAGGAATCTGTAGCAGTTCAGCTTATTCTCTCTAGGTATCCTAGAATATTTACAGCACTGACTTTTCATAGGTAGGGTTGGTGTAGTTTGAATTCTTGGACTTGATGCTGGTGTTGTATGGTAAACTTGTTAGTGTCCATTTGCAGAGTTTTGTGTTATGATCCATGGGAGGGGGGGGGGTATATTAGAAGCCCAATTTGTGTGTTGGACTTCTGAAAACAGATGTTCAAATCATGCAGTTGTCCCCAGAGCCATTTGTGACGCCCCCAGTGCAAGAACATCCATGTAGCAAGGGGGCATGGTGGAGGCGTGGCCTGGGTGGAGCAAGGAAGATGCAATGTCATGGTGCGATTTCAGCATGACACTAGCACCTCTGGTCCTTGATGATGAGATATCCATGGGTATACCTGCTCCTGACCATGGATAAGGTGTAAAATGTGCCCGTTTCACAGATGTAACTCTTCCAGCGGACACGCTTTCATCGCCACAGTTACTATTTCCTGCCTGAAGAAACCGGAACATAAATACAAACTCCAAACATATTACTGACTCACCGGAATGGGCAAGTCGCATTGCATAGTCACTCCCCTTCTGAATTACCTCTGCTGGCATATCCAAGTACCCGGTTCCCAGGCCATGCAAATTGAAGACGTCAACATTTCTGAAATGGCCTACACCTGTGCACATACCCGTCCTTGCAGCCTGCACGGGGTGCACCTCCACAACTGGTTACAGCGATCTTCATTTTTCGGGGTGGAGAAGGAGCAATTTCAGAAGGCTCTTAGATGTGCCTCCCTTCACTGCTGCCGCTCCCCTGATGTTTGGACGTCCCAGATTCTTACTAGACGTCCCTTCTAACGTCCCAATTACAGTATCTGGCAGTAGAGAGAGACAGTGGTGTTGTCACTGATGTGAGACTGAAATTTGAATATTATTTGTTTGTATGTTGTGAAGTGAAACACCCTACTTCTGCCCTCCATCTGCTGTTGGGAGAGTTTTATTGGTGAGTCTGGGAATGAATAATTATGCCCTGTCAGACTAAAGGCAATTAGACGTTCACTGGCAAATTCACAATTATACTAACCCGTGTATTTTCAGAAGAAAGGCAGATAAGACTTCCGGTGACGTCAGCAAGCCGAATGGACGGAGCCGAGTGAAGCTCCAGTAAAATTCTCCTTTTAAGTGCAAAAATAAGTTCACAGCCCAAACACGAGCGAGATCACCCTATCGGCAACGGCACTCATGTCGGTGAGGAAGAAGCTGGAGGCTTAACAGTCCAGTTATGCCCAGTGGGTTGGAAGAATAAGAAAGATAACACAAATCCTGATAATATTAATTTAATTACTAAATATTCCCCTTTAAGTTTAGGTATCCAAAGGATATTAAAAAAGCATGGGAATATTTTAACAGCAATCCCTGGGTTGGAAGGGAAGAGAATACGTTGCGTGTGGCAGAGAAATCGCAACCTTAAGGAGTGTCTTAGCCCGGCGGTTTTGACTCCCTTAGTGGGACAACAGGGTATTCCAGCAGTAAAGGGCCATAGGAAATGTGGGGGATGCACTATTTGTGATATTACTGTAGAATTGAATGAGTTTCAATATAATGGGTTTACTCATTCTTTAAGATCGCGGACTACATGTGATTCTACAGGGTTAGTATACGTTATTCAATGTCCCTGTGCATTAATTTATGTGGGCAAAACGATTTGTTCTTTTAAAATAAGAATGGGGGAACACAGAAGTCGGTTACATTGTAAGGTTAAGGAAGCCCCGTTGGTTCAGCACTGTATAACGCAGGGGCACATTTTTGAACAGTTGCTTCTGTATAGAGAAAGTGGAGTGCGGGGTATCTGGGAAAACTCTGGATCAGACGCTTCTGTTTAGAGAACAGAAATGGATTTACAGGTTGAAATCGGTTACCCCTACGGGATTAAATGCAGCTATAGATTGGGCTTCATGCCTATGATAAGGATAGTATGAATAAGAAACATTTTTTTGAACGGTAGTTAAGAGACATGGACAGTGGGGGTGTTAACATTGATTTGTGGAAGTTCTGTATTATTAGTTGAGTCAGTAGGGTCAAATAATTGGTTCGTTTGTAGGGTAGTGCCTCTATTAGGTTTCCTTAGGGGAATCGAGAGTTGGTAGATCGTTTTTAAGTACAACAATTTTAACTATAATATAGTTGGTAGATAGGAGAGATCTAGATAAGGATATTGATACGTCTTATTTTTTGTAGGTTTATGTTCCCGCGACGAATTTGAGGGTGGGGTTTATCGGGTGAATGAGTTTGGATTACAGTTGACATGAATGACGTCATTCGCTAGTGCTCGGTATCCCTGCCGAGCCGCGGGGTTGGTCATAGGGCAGGACCTATAAGAGGTGAGGCTTGTCTAGCGCGCCGCATGCACGGCGTTTTCTTAAGGGCGTAGAGACAGCAGTTCGGTGGAACTTTGAGTTGGCCCTATAGAAAGAAATTAGGAGACGCATGCAGCATTGGTTACGTTTGTGATAGGTGGATTTTTAATATAGGTAAGCTCGGGATATAGGGGCATGAGTTTTGGTGGGCACAGTTGGTTTTTATGATCTACATGGGTCTTATTTCACAGAACATAGTGTAATAGTGATGGTGATCCCCTTACGAAACATCGCTAGTGAAACGCAGTGGTACCGAAGGAAGGCGTCGGGATTGAATGAAAAGAAGATAGAGAGCTGGCTGTGAAATGCTTCACTGAGAATTGATGTACCTAGAAGTCTACTGAAGTTAAGTGAGCCGTTTGAGTGGTGAACCTCTTTTGGAGAAATAGCTCCGATAAACAGATAACATTTCCAGTAGAGGCTTTTGGAGTTTTCGCAGTGACTTTAAGGGCTGGTTCTTCTTCTTTACTTCTTTTTTACTTCATTATCACTGGATATAATACACTGAAGGTCATTGATGCTATTAGGCACATCAGTTAGACGTATTAAAAGTCTTTAACAAAGTGCTGAATTGGTCTGAGACCTCTGGTGTTAACCAGTGTTCTTGAATTAGTAAATGAATTGTGGAAGATTGTGCTCTATGCAGATTATATTGAGCGGTTTTTGACAATAGTTTGATTGTAGTTGCTCGAGAGAAGACCAGAATTTTTTATGGTATTTTCAATAACATCATATGGATGTGAAAGCTGGACAGTGAAAAAGATAGACAGGAAGAAAATTGATGCCTTTGAATCATGGTGCTGGCGGCGAATACTGTGTATACCATGGACTGCCCGAAGAACAAACCAGTCAGTACTAGAGGAGATCAAACCTAAGCTCTCTTTAGAAGCTCAGATGACAAGACTTCGACTTTCATACTTTTGACACATCATGCGAAGAGAAAGATCATTAGAGAAAGACATCCTGTTTGGTAAGATAGAAGGTCAACGCAAAAGAGGAAGGCCAGCAATGAGATGGATCGATACAATAACAGCAGCTATGGGTACCAGTCTGTCAACAATGAGCCGCCTGACTGAAGACTGAACACAATTTAGGATAGGTATCCAGAGGGTCACCATGAGTCGACTCCGACTCGATGGCACTTAACAACAACAAGGGTTAATGCACTGGTTGCCAGTGTTTAAGCTGGCAAGTATAGTTTGAGGAAGAGCAGTTTAATTGCTGTAAGTAAAAAATACTATAATAATGATGCAGAGCTGTTTTGGAACAGACAACAAATTAAAAATGGATTAAGATTAATAATTAATTAATATTGGTCTACACCTTAAAAGGATGATTGCTTCAAACTGTTATGCCAATATTAAAAAATATATGGGGTTAATTTTTGGTGTGAGTAAGAAAGACAGCATCTGCATAAAGGTGGGGGGAGAGAATGTCCAGATCCTGGTTATCGGATTTGTGATGATCAAAAAGGATCTGCATTAGGCTTGGTAAGAGCAGTCTAGCTAGCGCCTGCCTTCCCTGGCTCAGCTGGTAAGATATGTGCCTTCCACTCTAAAGGTTGCTGGTTTAACACCTGCCTCTGACTGTGAGGAGAGAATAAAAAAGCCAGTATGGTGTTTTATTTGTCTGAAACCTCTAGTAGCTTTTCAGGTATGTTTTTTGTTTAGGCAGCAGCCACGGCTAGCTCTATAATTAACAAAACTGCTCTTAAATGAAACATTTTATAAAACAAAATTAAAATTTATTAAAACAAAACAAAATTTCAAAAAACTGAAAACAAAACAAAACAAAATGAAATGTTTTTGCCTGCACACCCCTAATAGGTAAGAAGAAGCTGCAAGGGCTGGGAAGGTCTGCAGAACTGTCATAAGACCTAATGGTTTGAAAACTCTGGCACAATCCATAAATCATCAACAGAACTTCAGAATAATGTTCGGCATGGTTCTGAAAGACAGGAAAGCTCTTCTCTGCTTGACTTGTGTTCATAGACGTCAACAGTATGACCCTCACTGCGATCAGAATTGGACTCTTATAGGTCAGCCCCCTCATTGGTGAGTGAGGATGCTGGAAAACGGTAAAGTGATGTGCTCTGTTTCTCTCTCTATTGCAGGATTCCTCTTTGGGGAGGGGTTCTCATCACTATTATCGATACACTACTGTTTCTATTCCTCGATAAATATGGTAAGTCTATGTAATCCGTTCTACAGGAGGGAGTGGCTCTCACTGTGCCACAGAGAGTCAGGAGAATGACCAAGGAGTGGAGGAAAACAAGTATAAGTGATGTTTCATTAAGAATATGGGGCAAGAATTTGGAGAGCTTCTACTCATATTGATCATGCTCCACCCCCTTCTGTGGCATCCTGCTTCTCGCACTACACCCCCATCCTATCACCTTACATCTTCCTACCCCTCCTCCTCCTCACCCTGCTGCTTTCATCACGAGAGTACAATAATTAAGAAACCTCCAGGAGCTTCCTAAAGTGTCGGCATAGCTCAGGAACCTTACTATAGCACTGATAGCTTTCATTCTTTTGGAAAGGACCTGACAGATTTCCTCACTTAGATCTAACAACTGGTGAAGTCCATCTTGGGTCTAGGGTTGCCAACTTTTTCACCGAGAAAAACCCGACACCTGTGGCTCGCCATGCCCCACCCATTCTCTGCCCCTAGCCCCACCCCTGCCCCGCCCCCAGTCCCACCCACAAAAATTACCGAGGATACGTGTAGGCTAACTCCCTTGGTCAGATAATAATTAAACTGGGAACCCCAAAAGCCAAACATGAAATGTACAACACTGGAGAAATAAAACTATAAAGTAATTTCCTCTTGCACTAAATAAAAACGCAAATATGTTATCAATACACACTTCCCAGACCAAACATATTCCAGTTAATAAATTCAAAATAAAAAGTTTTTTCTACCTTCTGTTTGGGCGTTTTATTTTTCAGTTGCAATTGCTCCAGTCACTTTCTTCTGGTTTCTTCGTGTCTTCTGCGAGCTATCCATTTGTCCTTTCTTCTCTTTCAGATGTTTTCCATTCTCTCTCTACATCTGCTTTAACATACTGATCGTTTCCCTTTTGCTCTTTCCCCCATTTCTTTCCTTATTCCTTTATCATCCACTCAAATTTCACCCTTCCATTCTCAATCCCCTCTTACTCTCCCATACTCTTACTCTCCATACCCAACCCATCGTAGACTTTTCTTCCACACAAAATATCTTTTCCCTTCTCCATTCTCATTCCCCATCCCCATCCCCTTCTAGTCCTCCCCCAAAATCAGCTCCCTTATAGTTCTAGACCCACCCAGCATCCGCTCCCTTCTAGTCCCATTCTCCCATGCCCCACATCAGCCCATTTCCAGTCCTATTCTAGCTCCTCATCAGCCCATTTCCAGTCCTAGCCCCACATATGCTCTTTTCCAGTTCCATTCCAGCCCCATCAGCCAATTTCCACTCCAAGTTCCCCCATCAGCCAATTTCCAATCCTAGCCCCCTCGTCAGCCCACTTCCAGTCCTATTCCAGCCCCCATCAGCCCATTTCCAGTGCTAGCCCTCCCATCACAGGCCATTTCCAGTCCTAGCCCCCCCACCATCACAGCCTATTTCCAGTCCCAGGCCCCCCCACCATCACAGCACATTTGCAGTCCTAGTCCCCCCCACCATCACAGCCCATCTGCAGTTCTAGCCCCCCCATCACAGCCCATTTCCAGTCCAAGTCCCCCCCAACCATCACAGCCCATTTGCAATCCTAGCCCCCCTAATCACAGCCTATTTCCAGTCCAAGTTCCCACTCCCCCCACCATAGCCCAATTCCAGTCCAGGTCTCCCCCCATAGCCCAATTCCATTGCAGCCCCCCCCCCCATAGCCCATTTCCAGTCCAGGTCCCCTCCCATAGCCCAATTCCAGTCCAGGTTTCCCCCCATAGCTTATTTCCAGTCAAGGTCCCTCCCCATAGCCCAATTCCAGTCCAGATTCCCCCCATAGCCCAATTCCAGTCTAGGTTCCCCCCCATAGCCCATTTCCAGTCCAGGTACACCCCCCATAGCCCAATTCCAGTCCTGTTCCACCACCCATAGCCTATTTCCAGTCCAGATTCCACCCCCCCCCCCATAGCCCAATTCCGGTCTAGGTTCCCCCCCTATAGCCCATTTCCAGTCCAGGTACACCCCCCCACATAGCCCAATTCCAGTCCAGTCCCCCCCCATAGCCTATTTCCAGTCCAGGTCCTCCCCCCCCCCCCCATAGCCCATTTCCAGTCCAGGTACACCCCATCACAGCCCATCTAGTCCTTGGCCTCCCCTCCCCCCCATCAAAGCCCATTTGTAGTCCTAGCCTCCCCCCCCAGACCAGCCCCACGGCTGTGAGGTGCTTCAGAGGGAGCCGGGGAAGCCCGCGCGAGGCCCCAGCTCCCTCTGTACAACCGCCAGCGTGAAGATCTTTTTCCTTCACGCTGGCGGTTGTTTCTGTGAAGCTGCGAATGCTGGGAAAGGTTAAAGGGTATTGCCCTGCATCCCCTGTTTCCCTCTATGCCCCCCCCCATGCCCAGCATCTTCCTATAGTCTCCCTATGCCCCCCCATGCCCAGCATCTTCCTATAGTCTCCCTATGCCCCCCCCCATGCCCAGCATCCCCATTGCATCTCAAAAATCTTCACTCCTTGCTTCTTGCTGTGCTCACTTCCCATGTTAGCATCTCCCCTTGATCTCCCCAGCCCCCCACATCTAACATATCCCCTATTCCAACCTGCATCCAGCATCTCCCCTGTCTCCCTGTGTCCCTCCGTGGCCAGCATCTCCCCTCCACCTGCCAATGCCCCCCCAAGTCCAGCATCTCCCTTGTTTTCCTGTGATCCCCTCCCCTGCCAGTGTTTTTTCCTTGATACCCCAAGTCCAAAATTTGCTCTCCATCTTCATTCCCCCTCCGTCTCCCTGTGCGCCTCCATCTTTCACTCTTACCTCAGGCCCTGCAGCAGGCACCATCTGGCTGGCAGCTCTGCTGCCCACTGGATTTGCTGCTTCTATTCTGGGCCAAGACTGCAGCCTTGCGCAATTCTTCTGCCCATGGGAGTAGCAAGTCCCGTGGGCAGGTTCTTCTGTTCTCTCTTGCCTGCAGGACTTGCTGCTCCCACGAGCAGGATCTTCCTTTTGGGGCCGCAATTGCGGCCTTGCTGCTCCTGCAGGTAAAAGAATTGTACAAGGCTGCAATCGCGGCCCCAAATGGAAGATCCTGCCCATGGGACTTGCTGCTCCTGTGGGCAGAAGAATTGTGCAAGTCTCGCCAGCAGGATCCTCCATTCAGGTGACCTTACACAATTCTTCTGCCCTTGGGAGCAGCTAGTCCTGTGGGCAGGTTCTCCCGTTCTCTCTTGCTCACCGGACTAGCTGCTCCTGCAAGCAGGATCTTCTGTTGGCGGGCCAGGAGAGAAAGAGGGAAGGAGGGAGGGAGGGAGGGAGGGGGATATCTAGCACTTACGCCCCCTGCTGCCAGTGCCCTCCTGCCACACTTACCTCACTTACCAGGTAGCGCCGTCCCTGGCCAAAGGGCCATGGCCCCACCAATATTTTGCCCAACCCAGCATCAGCAACTAGAGAGCTAGAGAGAGGTGCTAGAGATTGGTTTGTTTGGTCCCTCCAATCAAAAAGATGTTCTGCTGCCCCTGGTTGCTGTCATTAATGTACTGTCTCCTCCTTCCTTCCCTCTCCCACCCAAGGTCTTCGGAAGCTGGAAGCCTTCTTTGGTCTTCTCATCACTATCATGGCTTTGACTTTTGGCTACGAGGTAACAACACAAAATTAGCCCTGTTTTTAATGTGTCTGTTGCATATGCCTTCTCCTAGAAAAGTATTGGAAGTTAATACCTTTAGAGCCATGGGACATGGGGGGAGTTTCTCTGCCCTCTCTCTGTTAGTCCTGTAGCACAAACTGAGCCTCCCTGCTGTTCAGAGCTGGAAGAGAAGTTTCAACAGATAACAGCTGTCCAGTGTCCACAACTGAGCAATCTTCCCATCAGAACCAGCGCATGGCATATCTGGCTGGTGCCTGCATGCTGGAGAGGAATCAGGTCTGTTTCTCAGTCTGAAGAATCACTTCCACCTCTGTGTATTCACAGGGTGGGAGAATGCTGAGATGCCTCACAGAGAGACACACCTGCCGGGCAGGAACAGATCATCCCATCCAGGTGTAAATGAGATACTATAGCAGGTCTCCTCTGGAGGTTGCTGGTTTTGGTTCTGGTGTCGGCTGGGTCTGCTCCCTATAGGTTTCATCTAGATCTGGCAGGTAGGGGGGGACCCATCGAACCTCAAAAGTAAAGACAGAAGGGCAGAGAGGAAAGTTTCATCAGTGGACAGGACATTTTTGCCAAGGACATATCAGGTGGGAATTCTGCTCCTGAGACAGTTCCAGTTGGACACATCCCTACTGCTTAATATTCCTAGAGGTTCAAGTGCAATGAGATTTTGAATTGAGATTTCCTCCCATCATCTTCTGGGACTTAGAAAGACTTTGCTTGACATAGAAACCTGTTTGACTGGTGTTCTGCAGAGCTTTTGCTTTTCTCAGGCTTCACTTGGCAAATAATGGCCCTGCTTCTTGTTTGCAGTATGTAGTGGTGAAGCCTGACCAGAGGGAGGTGCTGAAGGGTATGTTCTATCCCTACTGTGAGGGCTGCGGATCTGCAGAGCTCCTGCAAGCTGTGGGTATCATAGGAGCCATTATTATGCCTCACAACATCTTTCTCCACTCATCTCTGATCAAGGTAAGATGAAATCTATCTAGCTATCCGCACAATGTATCCTGCCGTGAGACATAGGTCTGATTCCTGGATGTAGGTCCTGCTCCTCAGGTCAGTGAGGGCTCCAGTGGAGGCAAGCTGTAGTTCTGTGGCTAATTCTCACAACAAGGGTAGAGGAAAGTACAGTCCCTGGAAAAGACTAGCCAGGACCCAAAAAAACAAAACAACCACTAGTGAAAATGGAATATGGGATATGACAATCTCTTCTGAATGCTCAGTGGGTGTAGGCCCTCTCCCTGTTCTCACTGCAAAGGGAGGCTTTTGTTGTGGTCTTCTGGCTTCTTGAGCAAGAAGGAGATACACTCAGGGCTCTTGGGGTTTTCAGCATAGACTCTCTTTCAGCCCAAGTGGTGTTGCAGCAATAATACTCTCAGAAATTACATGTATGAGGAGACAAAGCCATATTTTCAGATCTCCCAGGATGACCTTGCGAAGAGGCTCTAAGGATCCCTTTACTTTCTGGGACACCCCTTGGCATGTGAAGTCCAATGCAAGGCAAGTCTTCTGTCCTTGCCACCAGATGGATTCAACTCCCTTTTTCCCCCTCAGGTGGAATGCTTCTGTAACCCCATCTTAAAACACACAAAATGGAGCCAGTTCTGATGGTGGGGCGGAGTCCTATCCCCGGTTACGTGGTAGAGCAGATGGTGCAGTGGACTGGGCTCAAGGCATTCCTAGATATGTTTCTTGACTTGATTGTTCTCTTCTGTTCCTATTTCTTCCGGCTTAGTGGGTCCTTAGACCACATGAAAGGCCCCCAGAGCCTGCATTCTGCTGGAGTCTCTTCTCATATTTGCATTTTGCGTGTGCTTCTGTCTGAGAATTAAGTTTCTGCCATATTCCATTAGAAGTCAGATGTATTGGAGTATACCTCCAGGATCTCTTCAAACAGACTCTGCTGGGTCATTCCTGGCTTCACCATGAACTTTCTCTTCTGCTCTTCCTGCAGTCCCGAGTTGTGGATCGATCGAAGAAGCAGGAAATAAGGGAAGCGAATTTTTACTTTATGATTGAGTCCAGCATTGCACTTTTCGTCTCCTTCCTCATAAATCTCTTTGTCATGGCAGTATTTGCAGAAGCCTTCTACAAGAAAACCAACAAGGATGCGGTATGTACCCTAGGAGTCCCATTACACCTCCAGGACAGGCTGTGTACCATCAGAGACACAATGTGTACCTAGGAGTCCCATTACACCTCCAGAACAGGTTGTGTACTATCAGAGACACAATGTGTACCCTAGGAGTCCCATTATACCTCCAGAACAGGGTGTGTACCATCAGAGACACAATGTGTTCCCTAGGAGTCCCATTACACCTCCAGGTCAGGGTATCTACCATCAGAGACACAATGCATATCATAGGAGTCCCATTACACCCCCAGAACATGGTGTGTACCATCAGAGACACAATGTGTACCTAGGAGTCCCATTACACCTCCAGAACAGGTTGTGTACTATCAGAGACACAATGTGTACCCTAGGAGTCCCATTACACCTCCAGAACAGGTTGTGTACCATCAGAGACACAATACGTACCCTAGGAGTCCCATTACACCTCCAGAACAGGCTGTGCACCATCAGAGACACAATACATGCCCTAGGAGTCCCATTATACCTCCAGAACAGGGTGTGTACCATCAGAGACACAATGTGTTCCCTAGGAGTCCCATTACACCTCCAGGTCAGGGTATCTACCATCAGAGACACAATGCATATCATAGGAGTCCCATTACACCCCCAGAACATGGTGTGTACCATCAGAGACACAATGTGTACCCTAGCAGTCCCATTATACCTCCAGAACAGGGTGTGTACCATCAGAGACACAATGTGTTCCCTAGGAGTCCCATTACACCTCCAGGTCAGGGTATGTACCATCAGAGACACAATGCATATCATAGGAGTCCCATTACACCCCCAGAACAGGCTGTGTACCATCAGAGACACAATACATACCCTAGGAGTCCCATTACACCTCCAGGACAGGCTGTGTACCATCAGAGACACAATGTGTACCCTAGGAGTCCCATTTAGGACCAGTGCAAGAATATCAAGTACCCTAGGTGAAACTCACTTCTGGTGCCCCCCCCCCTCGCCACCGCTGCCACACAAAATTTTGTTCTTCTGGCACCCCAACCTACTACTGCTGCACAAACTTTGTTTTTCTGCAACCCCTCCTCCGCTGCTGCCACTGCACAAAACTTTGTTCATCTGGCACCCTCTACTGCCGCTACTGCCACAGCTGACATCACACATCTGTCTAGTGGCCACAGTTCAGCATCAATGTTCCCACAGCTGGCATGCATGAGTAAAGTGCTTAAGAGCATGTCAGATTCCTCTTCGGCATGGAATCATTCTTGCAAGATGATCTGCAAGACTGGCCCCGTGCTGGAGAGGAAACGAACATGCTCTTAAGCACCATTTCTCCTGCTGGTCATGGTGCCAGGGGCTGACCTGCTGGCCTGCTGCTGTCACCAAATGTTAATGTTCTAGGCCCTGGTCTCATTGCACCTCCAGGATATCACTAATTGGGCAAGCAGGATCTGCATGAGGCTTGATAAATGTCTCTGATAGTATTCTTAGACATGGTTTCACAGGATTTCTGGCACAAGAACATGGCAAAAGAAAAGTCTTTAGACTGGGTCTCTAGAGGAATCAATACATTCACAGCACAAAAAATCCAATAAGGATTTTCCAAGGAGCTCCAAACCAGACAAACGTTGGACCAATCAGAAAACAGGAACAAATACAAGATATGGTTAAAAGCAGGCTGGCTAGACTCAGCCCTCCAGAGTTAGAATAGCTTCTTCTGCATGACGCCTGCCTTCTATCCTAGGGTCACTGGTTTCATATTAATGCATATCCCTAAAAATAGTGACTACATAAGCACCTCTGACCGCAAAATTAGTATCAGCTTTTACTGAAGATTGCTGCTGCCTTTAATTTTACATGTTCATATTTTTAAAAACATTTTAAATATTTCTCATTTTAAAAATTTTGAAATTTGAAATTGAATGTTCCCATTCTGCATCCTGTAACTGTGATATCAACCCAAAAAATCACACTGGTAGGGATACCTATGGGATGGGGCTCACACCAACACCAGTCTATAACATTTCATGATCAGTGGATATGATTTCATCATTGCCTCAACCCATACTTTGCCTCCCGTGTGCACTAATTAAAAGTGCTTCCAATCATGGAGTGGGTGATATAGCGTATGAGCAGTGCAGGTTTGCCTGGACTGAGGCAGATGAAATTGCACACTGAATTGTGTTCTACACAGCTACTACCTACTACTACTACTACTGGACATTTGTATAGCAGTACAAAACATACTCAGCACTGCACAGACACATGTAAGAGACGGTCCCTGTTCATCAGAGTTTACAGTCTAGTCAAGTCAGACAACACAGTAGCTTAGACATGGGACACAGCTAGGGGGAATGGCAAGAAAACGCAAGAGGTGAGTTTCCAGCCTGGATTTGAAAAGGGTCAGAGAAGGCGCCTGACGTACAGACTCAGGTAGTTTGTTCCAGGCATAAGGAGCAGCAAGGTGAAAGGAGTGAAGTCTGGAGTTAGTAATAGAAGAGAAGGGCACAGATAGAAGCGATTTGCCAGAAGAGCGGAGTTCCTGAAGAGGGTTTTAGGGAGAGATACAAGAGGAAAGGTAGTGAGGAGCTGCAGAGTGAATGCACTTATAGGTCAGCAGGAGAAGTTTGAACTGGATGCGGAAACGGATAGGGAGCCAATGAAGTGACTTGAGAAGAGGGGTTATATGAGCATGACGAGGCTGGCGGAAGATTAGCTACGCAGCAGAGTGTTGAACAGATTGAAGGGGAGAGAGATGATTCAGAGGGAGACCAGCAAGGAGCAGGTTACAGTGGTCAAGACAGGAGGTGACTAAGGAATGGATAAGTGTCTTAGTAGTGTGTTCAGAAAGGAATGGGTGGATTTTGTTGATGTTATAGAGAAAGAAATGGCAGCTTTTAGCTATCAGTTGGATGTCTGTGGAAAAGGAGAAAGAGGAATCATAGAAGACCCCAAGATTGCGAGCCGAGGAAACAGGGAGGAGCGGAGAGTTATCCACAGAGACTGAGAAAGGAGGAAGGGGAGAGGAGGGTTTAGGGGGAAAAATAAGAAGCTCAGTCTTGGCCATGTTCAATTTCAAGTGGCGGTGAGACATCCAAGCAGCAATGTCAGAAATGCAGGCAGAGATCCGGGTCTGAATTGCCGGAGAGATTTCAGTGTAGAGAAGTAGATCTGAGAGTCATCAGAATAAAGATGGTACTGAAAACCACGGGAAGAGCGTGAGTGCACCAAGGGACTGGGTATATAGAGAGAGAAAAGGAGAGATCCCAAGACAGATCCTTGGGGTGCACCAGCTGACAACGGGATAGCAGCAGAGGAGCAGCGATTAAGAAGTTGATTGGTGGCAACCAGGGGTAGCCCAAGGGGAGTGAGGGGCCATATGCGGAGACTATTTACGGAGCCTCATTTGCCTAAATACTTGCATATTCATGGGCCTCATTTGTATAAATCTAATTTTAAAATGTATATGCTGCCAATCTAAAATTTTAAGCGACTTTCACAGGAGTCCTTCACAAGTCTCCTTTTGGATCTAACAATGACTGAGGGGCATGTTTACTAAACATTAATGTATGTTAAGTGCTGCTTTACCCACAGACATAAACGGGTGTTGCTGCACTTAGCCCACATTCAGATTTGTGAAAGCACATTAACCTTTAGTAAACATGCCTCTTAATGAGTGACTGAAAACCATTTGCATGTACAGTGAGGATAAAGAAAGGCTCCCATACGTCTGCATTACTATCCTCCAGTGCCAACAACCTGGTGCATTACTACAAAACCCTGCTCATGTAGAACCCATAGCAAACCCGCCGTATCATAGCAGCACTAGCAGGACTCACACAGCACCTAACCCTATTTATCCAAAGGAAGCACTACAAATATTAAACCAATACCTCTCCTACTGGGAAAAGAGAACAAGTGGGTCTACTACACAGAAACTAGACAAACAGAATAGCACAGTTCTGTCATTCACACAAAACAGACAGACCATCACCAAATACAGAACCAGGGATCACGATTTAAAAATAGGAAGAAATAATTGAACTGGGAGCCCAAAAGCTAAACTTTGAATGCACCACAACACTGGAAAAAGTAAACTATGAAATTAATTTCCTCTTATACTGAACAAAGCACAAAGACATCAGAGCACATTTCCCAGAGCTGACATAATCCAGTTAATACGAGTTCAAAATAACACTTTTTTGTCTACCTTTTGTTGTTTGGGGGTTTTATTTTGTACTCACAATTGCCCCAGCCCCTCTCTTCTGCGTTCTTCGTATCTTCTGCTAACTCTCCATTCTCTGCTGTCCATTTGTCCTTTCTTCTCTCTTCTCCTATATTTTTTCCATTTTCTGTCTACATCCGCCTCTGACATACTGATCTTTCGCTTTTTGTTCTTTTCTCCGTTTCTTTCTTTACTTCTTCATCCACTCAATTTCAACCCTCCGTCCTCAATCCCCTTTTGACTTTTCACTTAACAACTTTCCATCTACTCTTGTAACCTCCAGTCCAACTTCCCCAGTTCTCATCTCACTCTTTCACTAGCCTCTTATTCCCCTCTGTCTTCCACCCACTCCCAATTATCACATTTCAACCCTCTGCCATCACCATCCTTCATTCACTCTTCTCCTTGCCAGCGTCCCATGGTCTCTCCCATATACTGTAGTTCGATCATGCCCACCGTTTCCCCCCTCTCTCTCCCTCTCATCACCCCAATTCAGCATCTCCCAGTCCCCTCACCCTTCTGCTTTACCCCCAAAGTCCAGCATCTCATGCTTTCTCTTACACTTCCCCAGTCCTTTCCCCTCACCATAGACCATCTACCCCCTTCCCCTTCCTCTCCCCCTACAGTGGTCCAGCGTCTCTCCTGTCTCTCTTCCCAGCCCAGCATCTTCTCTGTCTCCCCTGTTCCTCTCCATTCCAGGCCAACATATCTCTTTTCTCTCATAACTTAAATCTCTCTCTCTCTCTATATATATATATATATACACACACCCACATCCAGCATATCCCATCTCTCTTTTTCTCCCTCTCTCTATCCTCCCTCCAGGAAAAAATATCGTGCAACATCATCCCTGGCATCTTCTTTCTTTTTTTGAGTCAGCGGCAGAAAGTTCTCATAGCACCATCCCCAGCTTTATCTTTCTTTCTCTGAGTAGCCAGTGCTGCCTGGAGCAGTCACTTCCGGTGAATGACCCGTGCACAGGACGTGAATGCTATGGGAAGCACTGGCTGCTGGTGCTGACTCAGAGAAAGAAAGATGAAGCTGCACGATGCCGGAGCTGCACGATGCCGGAGCTGCATGTACAGTGAGTTGTGCCAGCTCCTGGGCCACCATCCGAGTCCCCACTTACTCTCCCAATACCCAGCCAATCTTAGAGTCTGTCTTTTCTCCCACCCAGTTTTAAAGTCTCCACCTAAGCCCCAGTCTCTGCTCTCCCCCATCTTCCTGTCCCCAGTACTGCCTCTTACATCCCTTCTGCACACCCACCCAGTTACTCCCTTCCCCGATATTCATTAACCCCGCCTTTCCTCCTGCTTACCCCAGCATTCACTCTTATGCCCCTCTCATTCAACTCTTCCCTCCAGATGATCTTTTTGCTTCCTCCCACACAAAATATCTGTTCCTCTCTCCCCCAGCCCCAGTTCCATCTTCTTCTAGTCCTCCCCCTTCTAGTTCCAGCCCCTCCCAGCATCTGCTCCCTTCCAGTCCCATTCTCCCCATCCCCCAGCATCAACCCATTTCCAGTCCTAGGCCCCCACTATCAGTCCTCCTCCAGTCCCAGTCCCTCCCAGCATCCGCTCCCTTCCAGTCCCATTCTCCCCATCCCCCAGCATCAACCCATTTCCAGTCCTAGGCTCCCACTATCAGTCCTCCTCCAGTCCCAGTCCCTCCCAGCATCCGCTCCCTTCCAGTCCCATTCTCCCCGTCCCCCAGCATCAACCCATTTCCAGTCCTAGCCCCCAAGTATTAGTCCTCTTCCAGTTCCAGTCCCTCCCAGCATTAGTTCCCTTACAGTTCTTCCACCATCCAGCATCAGCCCTTTTCCAGTACTTGATCCCAGTATCAGACCTCCTCCAGTCCCAGTCCATCCCAACATTGTCTTATTTATTTTTTAACAGGTTTTATATACTGCTTTATCATCAATTCAAAGCGGTTTACATATAATAGTTATAGCAACGAGCATTACATAGAACAGGGAGTTACAACTTGGAGGGTTACATGGGGTATAAAGAATGCATTTAAATTATCAACTATATACAGTTACTACACTCTACAGACATCAGTGTATGTTGAGATATAGGAGAATGTTCTTATGTTGATGGGGAGTGGTATGATTCAATGAGAGAGACAGGTTATTGTGTCTTCCTTTCGATGCAGTCTCCCCATCCCTCAACATTAGCCCATTTCCTGTTCGAGCTCCAGTAGCAGTCCTCTTCCAGTGCTAGTGACCCCTCCCCTCACACACAGACACAGACACACAGACACACACACAAACACACATGCATACACATGGCCTCACTCCACAAGGGGCCCCACATGCACCTTACCAGCTTAAGAGGGAGTCGGTGAGGCCTGAAGCCCGGCTCCCCGCCTCATCTCTGCACAGCCGCGGGAGTAAACAGCCGCCAGAGCATTTTCCTTTTTTCTCCCGTGGTTGTGCTAAGCTGCGCCGCTCAGTACGTAGAGGTTACACCGGGGCACTTCTATACCTAGCATTGTTAGAAAATGCTTTCATTCTCTCACTCACCCACAGAAGGAAACACACAGACAGGCTGGAATGCAAACAGGATCTTTTAATGTGCACACAGGCCCAGACAGAGAGCCGGTACCCTCCACAAAAATCTGAACCCCGAAGGACGTCCTACATTGTCTTATATACAGTACATTTTTAAACTCATTCTACAATCTCATTCGTCTCAGGTATTTCCTGTCCATCAATCAGCAGCCCCTGGGGAAGGTGCCTGGGTGACCTGTCCAAACCGGTATGCTCTGGTCTGCTGATTTCTGGGCAAGGGGGTATTGTGCTCAGGCCTGGAGGGGGGAAGGGTGCCTACTGAAACCTTTATGTCTTCCCTTAGCAAGCTGATCACTATGTAAAACCTTATGGCTTGGGGGAAGGGTTACCCACAGCTAAACCTCATGGCTGCCTCATAGGTATGAATGAAAGCCTTTTTAATTAGTGCACACGGGTGACGGAGGGAAAGGGGTGATAGATTCCAGGAAGTGTGGTGAAAGTATGAGGAATGACTCCAAGCACATGCCTGAGGTAAGGGGGCTGGGGGAGGGAGTGGTTGCCCTGGGAGCATGATAGACTGCTTTGGGCTGGCAACTTGAGGGGAGGGGGGCTTGGGAGGAAGGGGATGCAGCTTTTGCTATCTTGGTAGGGGTAGGGGGTGGGAAGGAAAAATTTAGTATTAGCTTTGTTATGTGTATAATGTTTGTGGTCCTGCAGTCCAAAAGAAAGTACCCACTCTCGCAGTAACAAAGGAACACAAACAGAAGCAAGATGAGAGCTGCACATCTTTACTCGTCATACTCAACACGGCTGTGTTGGATTATTCCCAATACTCTGGCAGGAGAATTACATTGGCAATTCACTGCTTTAGTAGTGCCACATAGTTTGTTCACAGTGAGCTACAGTTCTTCTGGAAACCCCATTCAGCGTCCCACTGTCATATCCCTGACAAAGGCCTGAGCTGAAGCGCAGTCGTGTTGGGTAAGACAGATAAAGGTTTGCTACTTGCACCTTGCTTTTGTTTGTGTTGTTTAATGTTTGTGGTCCTCCATACTGTTGCCACTGAGAGAGAGTTCAGTGGCTGTGTGGCTCTTTTATTGATGCTAATAAAATGTAAATTACAAAAAAAAATTTAAATGCATCGGAGCAGCAATTTTCAATACAGGCCACAAGAGCTTCATTACAGTTGCAGGATGTGCTGTGTACTATCAGAGGAGCTCATTCTGCTCGCAGGATCCTGTGCACCCCATTGGAGAGTATCTCTGGTGGGATAGGGAAGGACTGAAGGTGACTCTGGAGGTGTGCAGCCCTCCTGCTAGTGGCAGTATTAGAGGGAGGCCGTGAAGCAGTGTGGGAGAGAGCTGGAAAGCGCCATGATAAATGAGTCTATCTGTTTGTGTTTCAGTATGAAGAATGCAGAAACAGCAGCAGCCCTCAGGCCAGTGTCTTTCCCAATGATGACAACCCGCTGTCTGTGGACATCTACAAAGGGGTATTTATCCACCGAACAAGGTGCCAGCCCACGAAACCAGACAGAGTCAGGGGAAACACGGGAAGATAAAGGGACTGGTCTCGAGTCAGACTTTAGAATTTACAGTAGCTCTGGGCTGTGGAGAACTGGGTTAAGGTACGAGAATTGCAGGATGGAGAGTGAGGGCGGGCCTTCTGTTGGGAAGCTTTGGTAGGCCTCCTCCCTGGTTCTTCCACCAACTCCTATCATCGTGTCACTGGGAGGGTGGGAACTGGTAGAGCCTGGAGCGGTGTCAGGTGTCTCACCCCTCTTGTAGGAGTGACTGGCATGGTTCACTCCTTGGATGGGTTTAATCAGGGTGAATTAATTTATTTCTCCGTTCCCTATCCTTGGAATATTTCACAGTTAGTTCCAATTGTGCCTCGCTAGTGACAGCTTTAAGTGAAATTCCATTAATGGACCCCCCAAGCACAGCCCCTAGCCAGTAAATATCTTTGTTGTGGTGTGTCTTTAACCCTCTTTACTCCAAATAGGAGGATTGAATCTGGATCTGCTGCCTCAGCCAAGCCTCAAGTCTTAAAAGATAGCACTGGAATGAAATCAGAGGTCCATTTGGGTTTGCCCTGGCAGACTCTGTAGAACCTTGTCAATACAGGCCGCGGGGTGACTTCTGCATAACGAGCCAGACTCCGCTTTCCTGTCTCCCTCCAGGGCGTAATCCTCGGCTGCTTCTTTGGTCCGGCGGCTCTGTACATCTGGGCAGTGGGAATCCTGGCTGCAGGTCAGAGTTCGACAATGACGGGGACATATGCCGGCCAGTTTGTTATGGAGGTGAGGCACATGAGTTTCTCTGATTAATCCATCCTTCCAGGCCACTGGCTGAGGGGCGGGTTAGAAGTATTTGGAATAAATAAATATTAAATTACAGACAGTAACAGGCATTTCTGATTCCTGTCTGCTCACCCCTCAGTCCCTTTCCTGGATATTAGGTTTTCTTTGGACTGGTGCTGAGCTCTCCACCCCCCCCCCCCCCGGACCCTCGTACTAGTTTCTCTAAATACCTGAATCTCTCCTCTTTACACCCTTCTGCTTCTCCCTCGCGGAACAGAGCACCAGATAAGCTGCCCTCTCCCTTCCTCTGCTAGACCAGTCCAGACTGTCGGATTATCTCCCAACCAGCACACGTGACACAGAGAACACACTAGAGCGGTGCTGTGACATCATCACTGGCACCTTACCCAGTACAGCTAGGCAGGGCCAGCCCGTCCATTGTTTGCACAGGGCCCTGCACTTCAGGGGTCCCTGCACCAACTTCATCTGCACATGGTCGGTTTCAGGGCCAGCTCATGTATGCACAGCTGCCGGAGTGAAGAGCAGGGTGTTCCTTCACTCTGGCAGCTCTGTTCTCGTGAAGTGCGCTAACTGCTGGGAAGCAGAAAATGCCCCTTACCCTCCGGCACCAGCGGGCTTCACAAGAACACAGCTGCCAGTGAAGGAACACCCTGCTCTTCACTCCGGCCTGGGGCTTCGGCCTCCCAGGCTCCTTCTGAAGACAGTCAGGCGTGGGGCTCTTCAGAGGGGAGCTAGGATACGACCGGAAGTGGGCTGATGGGGGGTGATTGGAGAATGGGGCTAGAAGGGAGCGGATGTTGGGGGAGGACTAGAAGGGGATGGGGCTGGGGGAGTGAGGATAGAAAGGGGAAAAGATACTTTGTGTGGAAGTGAAGAAAAATCTATGATTGGCCGGGTATTTGGAGAGTAAGTGGGGACTGAGGATGGAAGGATGAAATTTGAGTGGATGAAAAAGGAATAAAGATATAAATGGAGGAAAGAGCAAAAGGGGAAAGATCAATATGTTAGAGCAGATGTAGAGAGAGAATGGAAAAAACTAGAAGAGAGAAGAAAGGACAAATGGACAGCAGACGATAGAGAGTTAGCAGAAGACACGAAGAAACCAGAAGAAAGTGACTGGAGCAATTGCAATTGAAAAATAAAATGCACAAATAACAAAAAGGTAGAAAAATACTTTTTCATTTTGAATTTATTAACTGGAATATGTCAGCTCTGGGAAATGTGCATCACTAACATCTTTGCATTTTGTTTAGTTACAAGAGGAAATTAATTTATAGTTTTATTTCTCCAATGTTGTACATTTCAAATTTGGCTTTTGATGTTCCCAGTTTAATTATTGTCTTCATATTTCTAAATTATGATTCCTTGTTCTTTGTTTGGTGACGGTTTATGTTCTGCATGTGTAACCGAGCTGAGGTTTATCTAGTTTCTATTTGATAGTGTCACTTGTTCTCTTTCCTCAATAGGAGATGTATTGTTATTCTCTGAGATGTATTGGTTTAATATTTGCAGTGTTGCCTTTTGATAGGTAGGGTTTGGTGCTTTGTGAGTCCTGGTAGTGCTGTTATGATATGGCGGGTTTGCTATGGGTTCTAAATGGGTTGCAAAGGGGGTGCAACAGTGGTCTGGTCTCAGGAGCAATATGATCGAGAAATGCGCAAGCATCTGGACGATCGCAATTATTATATTCCTATTCTGGATCCCACGGTGAATTTGTTTCATCAAATCCATGAACTGGTGACTCAAGCTTATTTAAATAATTGGTTGACACGGAATGAATCAGATTTTCTCATTAATCATCATCCTAAAATACCAACTTTTTATTTGGTGCCCAAAATTCATAAATCGTTGTCTAACCCTTCTGGCTGTCCAATTGTTTCTTGTCGGGATTCAGTACTAGAGCCCCTTTCGCAGTTTTGTGATCTCTTTTTACAACCAGCGGCAGCCACAGTGACATCTTATATACGTGACACAGGAGATTTTTTGCAACAATTGGCGGGATGTACAGCCATTTCATCTTATACCTATCTGGTGACTTTAGACGTTCAGTCTTTGTATACGAACATCGACCAGAAGGAGGCGATTTCCTGTATCAGTGAATTTCCTTTACAACTGCCTGACCGCCTACCAAAGAGTTTTATATTGGATCTGCTGGGGTTGGTGCTTAACAGCAATTACTTTATTTATCAACAATAAAGTTACCTACAAACCTTTGGTATTGCCATGGGGGCAACGGTGGCGCCCTCTATTGCCACCATCTATATGGCTTCGTTTGAGGAGAGTTATGTTTATAAGCACCCATTTTTCGATAAAATTCCTTTTTGGCGCAGGTTTCTTGATGACATTTTTTTCATATGGACTGGCACCAAAATAGAGCTTGATTCTTTTTTATGCAGTCTAAATACTTTTAAACCGAATATTCAGTTTACGGCTCAAATTGAAGCGTCTGAGATCCAGTTCTTGGATATTGTGGTTACTTTGTCACCATCAGGTTTCATCACTTCCCTGTTTAGAAAGCCAGTTCAGCGCAACACCTTATTAAGGTTTGAGAGCTTTCATCCACCAGCGTTAAAATGAGGACTGCCCTTTGGCCAATTTCTACGCTTGCACCAGAATTGCACGACTCTAGCAGATTTCCGAATACATGCGAAGGAATTGAGTTATCGCCTGCTGGCGCGGGGTTATCCCCGCTCTGTCATTTATAAGGCTTTTAAACGGGCCCGTTATTACCATCGCGAGTGGTTTTTTGAGCCTTCTGATTCTTTACAAGCCCAGAACAAGATCACAGGTGTTTTTCCATATATGACGGGGTCTGCGGCGGTTACAAAGATCTTGCATAAGTTCTGGCCTTTATTGGGTCTACATGATTGTTTTCGTAAGCCTCTTCAGATTGCATATTCCCGGCGGGCTAATTTGAAGGATCGATTAGTCTGTACTGCTGCAGCTATTGATTGCCCTCCTTGGTCTCATGAGTCTGCGGGGCATTATTCGTGTGGAGCTTGCCTCTACTGCAATAATACCATTTCTGGGCCTGATTGGGTGGATGGTCATACTCAGCTTACTTACTCCTCTCGTTGGCGTACAGATTGCGCATCCTCTTTTGCGGTGTAACTCATTATTTCCCCTTGTGGCCTTTATTATATTGGCCATACTTCACGGGTCATCAAAGCGAGATTGGGGGAACATGCTTCCATGTTGAGGACTTGCTACTGGATCGTTCAACATGAAAAATGTGTTGTAAGCTAGAATGTTATTTCAGCACACTTCTAACGGGTCTTCAATCCATTTTCATTCCTATTTTCTTTCAACTTGCATTTCAAATCTTTTACTTTATTGAAAAATCTTCTTCTTTTAAAAAATCTCAGTGTCATCAACCCCAGTGCTTAAAACATCAATATATAAGAATCATAACTTTATTAGAGGACTTCCTTTTAAAATCTTCACCCCTATGTTCAATTTTGTATAACAGATCTCGACGCTCTCATAGGGCGCCTTCACGGCGTTTCAAAAATTAGTCTTTCTTCAGGAGATCTTTACCTTAAAAACATAAACAAATTATTTAAATCAAACCCCCTCTACCATTGTGTTCCCATCCTTATCCTAAAAAACTTAACTATAGTCATCTAAACTAACTTACTTTTGCAACGGGGGTTTGATTTAAATAATTTGTTTATGTTTTTAAGGTAAAGATCTCCTGAAGAAAGACTAATTTTTGAAACGCCGTGAAGGCGCCCTATGAGAGCGTCGAGATCTGTTATACAAAATTGAACATAGGGGTGAAGATTTTAAAAGGAAGTCCTCTAATAAAGTTATGATTCTTATATATTGATGTTTTAAGCACTGGGGTTGATGACACTGAGATTTTTTAAAAGAAGAAGATTTTTCAATAAAGTAAAAGATTTGAAATGCAAGTTGAAAGAAAATAGGAATGAAAATGGATTGAAGACCCGTTAGAAGTGTGCTGAAATAACATTCTAGCTTACAACACATTTTTCATGTTGAACGATCCAGTAGCAAGTTTAGCAATACGTTCAATGAAATAGACCAAATAGCTTCCATGTTGAGGACGGCAACTTTATCGGCTCCGATGGTTGATCATTGCCTGAAATTAGCACATCGGTTTGAAGATCTCCAATGGCGGGTGATTGACTATGTGCCTAAACATCCCAGGGGTGGTGATCGTCTACAGCGGCTTCAAAACTTGGAACAAAGGTGGATTTTTCGTTTAAATTCAATTCATCCCCATGGTATGAATGCACACGTTGACTGGCATACGATCTATTGAGGGGGCAGTCATGTATTTCCACTTTCTGGTTCTATTACATTTTCACGGGGGTGGAGCTTGTTTCCATGATCCCTCCCCGTAACCACTTGGATTGGCTGCACTCAGGTGTGATTAAGCAAAGGTTTTGTGAGCAAGGTATTAAACCGGCAGTTTTCAGCAGAATAAAGTTTGAATGGCTGAGGAGATAGCGGTCTTGTACAGCGGCTTTGACCTGAAGCAGGGGATTATTGAAAATACCCCGAAACGTGTCACGTCGTCTTATGCTGACTGTTGCAATTCTATTACGGCTCTTCTACTTTCACCGGATTCAGCTAAGTAATGATATACGCTGCTTCCAAAGTGGTTTACTTTTAGCTTTTAAGTGAATAAAATGGACGGGCCACGATGGCTTGAGGCATGATCCTCTTTAGCTGGGTTGGCCTTTCCGACAAAAAAATTTGTTACTTAAAGGGTTTTTGAAGACTGGGTTTTGGGCACCAGGGTTGTATCTTAATTTTTGTATTTCAATTTTAACCTGGTAGGGGGTCTTGTTTTTTGATGGGTTCTAAATTGGCAGAGTTTATAGTACTTATTAATGTACCTGGCAGTTGGCACTGGATTATAGTAATGTAGAAATCTGGTAGTCTTTCTTTATCTAGACACTCATTAAGAGGCATGTTTATTAAAAGTTAGCGCACATTAACATTATGCAAATATTTATGCAAATGAGGCCCACAATGAATCTCTGCACATGGCCCCTCACCCCCTCCCCCCCCCCCCCCCCCGTGGGCTCCCTCTGTCTCAGTAGATGGTGGTTGGTTGGTTTTTGGTACAACTCCTGGAGTTAGGCGACTTCTCCAGGCTTGAGGGCGGTGGGCAGTGGGCAGTTCAGCAATAGCAGCAGTTCCAGGGGTGCGTAGGAGACAGCCCCTGGTCGGAACTGCTCTTCATGGGGGGGGGGCAACCTTTGACCAAGAGGGCTAGTTCAATTGCCTAGGAAGTTTGCCAAAAGGCTGCCTGGTCTTAGTTCTTCATATTCTATTATTTACTTAATTTAAAAAACAAACGTTTACATCAGGTTACAGTACTTGGAGCAGTCCTGCCTTAAGCACAGCTGTTCCTTGGCAGGGAGACAGATGGTTCTGGCGGTTTCCTCAGCGGCAGACAAGCAACAGAGTTCCTGCTAGATGTTCTTCCTCCCCCCCCCCCCCCAACAACCTCTCACTACTCTCCGAGGGCTCGAAGTCCTTGCGGCGCTTACTGGCAGCTTCTTCAACTCTGAGTAGAAAAATCTTCTTCAGTTTAATGTCACCAAGATTGGAGCCCACAAGGAGCACACAAGCCTTCTTCCCACCAGTTTTACTGCCACCGCAGTGCGCCCTTGACCCAGCTATGTCCAGCAAGGCCCCATGCTGTTTGGGTTGTGGGAAATGGCACCAGGGGTTCATCTAATGGATGTGTGCCGCCTGCGCTGCGGATCCCGGTCAGACATCGGAGGTGGGATCCGGTGATCTTCTTTGTTCCGGGCTTTCCATTGCATGGGAGGTATCAGCACGCCAGGCCTTGCCTACACTACCTGCACCCTCGAGGCCATCAGTGGCTCAGTGGCCAGACTCTTTGGTCCTCTCCGTCAATGGGGAAAGACAGAGCTCTACCGGACCTCCTCCCTCAGGGTGGGGAAATCCCTAGCAGTTGCCCTTCTGCGCTGCACAGTGTATCAGATGATGCAGTGGAATTTGCCATGCTTTTTAAGCAAGCATGGGAGGTGTGGAAGGGGAACCAGACTTCTGCCTGAGTTCCCTGCCCCTGCGAGTTTGATCTGGGACGTGCTGAATCCACAAAGAAGTGCAAGGACACCGTAAAAGCTGCATCGGGGACCAAACAACAGCATAAAACCCTTGCATGGGTGCTTGGGGACAGATTCTCCCAAGGACCTCCTGATGATAAAGACTAGACTAGATGATAAAGACTAGAGTAGTGACCTCGGACTGTCCTCCCCAACTACTTCTAGCCTGGAAGAAGGTGAATTCTAGCAGTCTGAAAAGGAAGGTGCATCCCGAGTGATTCGGCTGTTCTGCAAGGAGGAACTTTCAGTGCTTATCAGTCAAGTCACGTCTGAATTCTGGAATCCCGAGGCTATTGGACCTGTGGACCAGTCTATCATGGGCCCTATCCTCCGAGGGGTTAGGGAGCCGGCTAAGGCCTTCCCTTTCCCGCCTGATATGGATGTATCAGCAGCTAGTCATGCAGGAATGGGAAGTGCACGACACCTCCTTGAGAAATCTACACCTGGTCCCAGGATGATCTCCAACATTGGTTATGTTATCCTAAAGTAGACTTTCTAATCACAGCAGTGAACAAAAAGACTATGATCCCAGTGGAAGGGGGCGCAGCACTTCGGGATCCCCAGGACTGCAAGGTGGAAAAAGCTATTGAAGGCTGCCTTTTCCACATCTTCCCTGCATGTGGAGGATTGGCGGCCTGCGCTTTGCTTCATTGGATCCAGCTCCTAATGGAGGATGTTGCTTCGGCCCATCTCGAGACTGAGGCCGCTTTCCTGGCACATGGCTTCTATGACCTGCTCCAGTTGGCCACATGGGCAGTGGTGGCCACTAATATGGCCCGGTGATGGCTCTGGCTCTGGAAATGGTTGGCAGATGTGGCCTCACAGGTGCGCCTGGCTGGCCTACCCTTCGGGAAGAATTTAGAGAAGCTAGTGAAAGACCTTGGTGAGGTCAAACCACAATGCTTGCCAGAAGACAAGCCCAAGGCTTTGACCTGGCACTCTACTTCCACCAGTTCTAGTACCTCATGCTTCAGGTATCACAACTCGCATCGCTATTGTCCGAGCCAGCAAGCTTCCTCATTCCAGCCTTCCGGAAGTCATGGACAGTCCTTTCAAGGAACTTGGTGGTCACAGAATTCCACGGGGCTCTTAGAAATCCACCGTCCCCTCTTCCCGCTCCTCACACTGATGGGCCAGGGACCCATTCTGTTGTGCCGTGGGTCAGGGGCGGCTCTGCCTTTTTCACCAGGAATGGGCTCACATCACTTTGGATGTCTGGGTGTTGGAGGTCGTCTGTCATGGCTACGCCCTCAATCTCGCCCGCCCCATTTGGGATGCCTTCATGATATCTCCATGCATCTCAGAAGTCAAGCGCAAAGCGATTCACTACACTCTCCAGCAGCTGCTTCTCCTGCAGGTGTTGGTTCCAGTCCCAATCAAAGAACGCAGTGAAGGGTGCTATTCCATCTACTTTGTGGTCCCAAAGAACTCTAGGGCCTTCTCACCGATTCTCGATCTCCAGGGCATCAACCGGAGCTGAGCATTACCTGCTTTCACATGGAAATGCTGCAATCTGTCATCCAGGCCATCCGGCCGGGAGAGTTGCTGGCAACATTGGATCTCATGGAAGCATATCTTCACATTCCCATTTGCAAGGATCATCAGCACTTCCTCCATTTCGTCATACTGGGTCTACACTTTCAGTTCTGTGCTCTTCCCTTCGGCCTGGCAACCGCTCCACTGACCTTCTTCAAGGTCATCGTTGTGGTGGTGGTGGCGGCATTCCAACACAAGAGAATCTGTGTCCATCCATATCTGGACAATTGGCTCATCCGAGTTCATACGTACTCCTATGTGGAGTGCGTGATTCAATGAGTGCTTCAGTTCTTGGAGCACCTTGGCTGTTTGGTCAATTACAACAAGAGCTGCCTGATCCTGTCCCAAAGCTTAGAGTTTCTCTGAGCACACTTCAGTACCCACATGGGCAGGGTGACTCTTAAGAAGGAATGCTGGTGAAGTTCTGGCATTAGCTGCTCGGGTTTCAGCAGCTGCCCACCCCTCGGTCTTGGGATTATCTTCAGTTCCTAGGGGTGATGGTGGCAACCTTGGAGGTGGTACCGTGGGCCAGGGCACATATGCACCCTCAGCAACATGCCCTTCTGAGTTGCTGGTCTCTGCTTTCTGAAGATTACGAAGTTTGGCTTCCCCTGTCCCCGAGTATGCATGCCAACCTCCACTGGTGTGCTTTGCGTGGGAATATACTTCAGGTGACTCTGCTGGACCAGCCGGACTGGATAGTGGAAGCGCGATGGGTCATCAATCGGCTGAAGGCATGGTCCATATGCCTACCTCTGTGCTACTTCCAGCCTCTACTCCACCGCCGAGCGGTTCGGGTGATGTCAAACAATGCAACAGCAGTAGCCTGTGTGAATCGCCAGGGCAGCACGAAGTGTCCAAGCATTGCATGGGAGATGCAACTTCTTTTTCCCTGGGCCGAACGCCATCTCCATGCTCTTTCAGCCCAGCACATCACAGGAGAGAACAATGTCCAGACTGACTACCTCAGCCGACCTCACCTCGACCCTAGCGGGTGGGAGCTAGCCTTATGGGCCTTCAATCACATAGGGTGTCATTGGGGACTTCTGGTGCTGGATCTCATGCCAACTCCCCTCCGCTCCCCTCCGCCCGCGCCCTCCTCCTCGTCACCCTTCTCACCCCTGGTATCATCCTGGTCTCCTCCTCCTTCGTTCCCAACTTCGCAGAGCCAAAAGGCAATGGCGCAAGTCCCCCTCTCCGGTCACCTTGTCCCTCTTCAAGGCCCAGCACTCCCACTACCGCTCCCAGGTCCATCTTGCCAAGTCTTCCTTTTTCTCCACTGCCATCGCTAACGCCCCCAACCAGACCCGTCACCTTTACTCTACCCTTCAATTTCTTACCTCCCTACACCCCTCCGCCCCTTCCGCACCTTCCCATCCAATCCCCGCCCCTTCTCTTCTCGCCTCTGCCTTCAGTACCAAAATCTCCACCTTGAGAGCTTCACTGCCCTCTCATCCTCTGCCCATTTCCTCTCCCCCCCCAGTTGCCTCCCCTCCCCCTGTTTCCCATTTGTCCCACACATGGTCTTCCTTTTCCCTGACCATCACTGCCGAACTTCAACACCTTATCTCTGCGTCCAACAAAACTTTCTGCTCCCTTGACCCTGTCCCTCCTTCCTGGCTATTGATGCCCTCTCAGTCCTTCCTCCCCTACATTCAAACTATCCTGAACAATAGTCTATCCTCTGGAACCTTTCCCTCTACCTGGAAGCACGCTCTCATTCGCCCACTTCTTAAGAAACCTTCTCTTGACCCTAACAACTACCGCCCAGTCTCCAACCTTCCCTTTCTGTCTAAACTTCTCGAAAAGGTTGTCTTTGCCCAACTATCTCATCACCTCGACTCCACCAACTTCCTTCACCCCCGTCAATCCGGTTTCCGTCCTGGGCACAGTGTTGAGACTATTCTTCTTGCCTTCACTAATGCCCTGCATGTAGCCCACGACCGTGGTGAAATTTCGGTGGCGGTGGCCCTTGATCTTTCTGCTGCATTCGACCTTGTAGATCACTCCCTTCTTCTCTCCCGACTGCACGATGCTGGCATCTGTAGCACTGTTTTCCGATGGTTCCACTCCTTCCTTTCCTCTCGTTCTGGTGCTGTTCTATCCTCCTCCCCTTCTTGCCCCTCCTCTGATTCCTTTCCCCTCCCCTGTGGGGTCCCCCAGGGTTCTGTGCTGGCTCCCCTCCTCTTGAATCTCTTCCTGACTCCTCTTACACTCCTTATCCAACAATCTGGTATCTCAGCTTTTTACTACGCAGACGACATCCTCCTTCTCTACCACACCTCCCCAGCTTGTCCCGATCTCGCTCCCCTCAACTCCTGCCTCGCCGCTATCTCCGATTGGATGACCCTTAACTGTTTGCATCTCAACCTCTCAAAAACCACAGGTATCTGGTTCCCCTATGGTCACCAGCCCCCCTCAATCGCCCCCTCATTCCCTGCCACTCCTATCTCTCTGGTCTCCACCTTTCGATATCTTGGGGTAATTTTCGACTCAGATCTCTCTTTCTCTGCCCATGTTTCTCACGTTTCCAAAACCTCCTTTTTCTATCTCCGGCAGATTCGTGCCGTTCGCCCCTTCCTCTCAGCCCTCCTTTTCAACATATACATGCAACCCATTTGTGCAATCATCCATTCCTTCAAGGTCTCCTGCCTAGCATATGCTGATGCTGTGCTACTCTTCGCTCCATTCTCAATCAACGAACCCGATTTCTTGACCCTGACAAAATGCTTTGAGGCTGTCACAGATTGGCTCCACACACAGAGCCTCAGGATTAATTTCAAGAAAACCGATGTCCTCTTCATCACGAAGAATCACTCCTTCATCCCCCCAACATCAATAAGAGTAAGAGATTCGGAGCTCTTGGCCAAGCCCACCATCTGCTACCTGGGGATCACCCTCGACCAACATCTGGACATGAGGGCACACATAAGCAATACAGTCAGAGCAATCTATAATAAGATATGAACCATCCGCCACCTGTGACCCCTATTGGAACCCGATGATTTTCGGACAATCTTTCAAGCATTGGTAACCCCGCACTTTGATTATGCCAACGCTATCCTGCAGGGACTCCCCAAGAACACCCTGAACCCCCTCCAGCTGGCCATGAACACAGCCGCCCGAGTCCTTCATGGAGCCTCCAGAAGGGATCATATCACCCCTGTCCTAAAACACCTCCACTGGTTGCCAATCCACTGTAGACTCACTTTCAAAGTCCTACTAATGACTTTCAAAGCCATCAACAACCTATCCTCCTCTTCTCTAACAGACCTTATCCTCCCCGTACCTGCAAACAGGGCCAGAAGGTCATTCACTATAAACACCCTTGTAATACCTAGAGAAATAACTAAATGCTCCCAGGCAGCAAGGAACAGAGCATTCAGATTCTACGCACCTACGCTCTGGAATGCCCTCCCTACCCCCATCCGGGCAATACCCGACCTCACCTAATTTCGGAAGGCGCTGAAGCACCATTTGTTTCTCCTAAATTACTCCCTGCCCAATGGAACAACACAACCAAGCTTACCCCCCGCCAACACCAAGGACACCACCGATACACCCAGGGCATGACAACATACCCACACTCTGAATGCGACTGCCCAAACCTGTATATAAATATGTGAATAGTTTCAGTGAGCGTTCATGTGCTCCGTAGACGTAGAACAGATTAGTTGTACATAGTGTATATAGTTACCCCTGTTAACCCAAGTCATAAAACCTGTTATATGTAATGTATACCGCATGCTCTGCTGCTTTGTGCAATTGCTTGTTAAATGTAAACCGCGCTGATTTTAAAGAGTGCGGTATAGAAATAATATAAATAAATATAAATAAATAAAAATAATAACTAAACACTTCCACAAATGTTCATGAGTAAGTGTCTATATGTGGGTGTGCGCTCGGCATTGCGCTTTCCGAAGTTCCCTTGTCAGCCCTCCAAGCCGAATCGATACTTTAGCTGTATTGGGAGACACCTGCACTGAGCTCAGGGGAGGCACTTTCCGAAACTTCAAACAGCAGTTTCTCCTCAGGAATGAAATATAAATCAGAGGAGAGAAGAGGGCACATGGAATGCCTTTTCCTTGTAAAGCAGCCACACTTGCTGCATTTCATGTGCACGGGCAGGAGTAAAGCAGATATGATCACGGGACATTGGTAGCGCACACGAGCCTTGCAAGACAGCTTCTCCATGTCTAGCTCTCACGCAGAGAATCCAGCCCATTGGTTCTCCATCCTGCCCTGGGGAACTCCCCCCCCCCCCCCCACCCATCATCAGGACATCTGCAATGAATATGTGTGAGAGAAATGTGCTTGTAATGGAGGCAGTGCATGGAAATCTCTTTCATAAATATTCATTGCAGCTATCCTGAAAAACTGACACCCTGGGAGCCCCCCCTATCCATTGGCACACCAGCGCCCGGATACTGAGCGGTTAAGCAGCCCACCTTCACAACCTGAACAGAAATGAGAGCAGTACTGTCCTTCTTATGTTTAAGTGTTTGATTCTTTCAGTTATGAATATCTTGCGTCCCTGGGTGGACCCTAAGGTTGTGATGCACTGGTCTGGTAGAGAGCTACCTTCCCTGTGGTAGTGTCATGTTGCTCTCTGCTGTGAGGTTATCTTGTGTCTGAAGCATGGGTGACATCTAGTGGCCACTGCTGCTGACTGCAGGTGAACATTCTCTCTTACCTGCCTCAGTGCCATGCTGGGAGGCATCTCAGTGCTGTTACTGTAGCTCCTTCGTTGTATGCCAGGATTAGACAATGTTCAGCACTGTATATTATGCTCTGATTGGCCCTAGGTCAGGAAAAATGCAATTTCATAGCAAGATCCCAAGTTTATACAGAAGCAGCCCCAGTGGCTCTCAGATTTCAACCTACACTGAAGCAGGAATGCTCTGCACCTGTACCCAAACTACACAGCCGGGAGTGCCTGCGTGCGGTCTGCCTACGCTTTACACATGTGTTCTGCTGGGCAATTTTAAAAAGGCCTTTTTCTGCATATGAAACATACCTTGCAGATGGAGGAAAATCTAATAAAATGAGCTTGCCTTGTGCCACAGCTCGGAATGTGCACTGCATCGCGCCTTCTGCGTGACTGGACATAGACTGATCCTCTTCTTTCTGCTGGGCGGTTGGGGTGTATTTCAGGGCTTCCTGAATTTGAAGTGGTCGCGCTTTGCCCGAGTGCTCTTCACCCGCTCATGTGCCATTGTCCCTACAGTGCTGGTGGCAGCGTTCCAGGATGTCAGTAACCTGACCGGGATGAACGACTTCCTCAACGTGCTTCAAAGCATCCTGGTGAGTGTCCAAAGAGCCCTCTGCCAAGGGGAATGGAGGAGGGGGGGGGGGGAGTGTGTGTCTGCAATAACCTTACTTCCCTCAAAGGGGCAATAGGAATAGCATGCATCTGAGGGTAGGAGTCAGAAACACAAACTATTTCTCTACAACGGGTTATTAAAAATACATTATTCAACTTGATTCTCTCTCTTTCTTTTTCCAGCTGCCGTTCGCTCTGCTTCCAGTTCTGACCTTTACCAGCATGAGGCCCCTGATGCATGATTTCACCAATGGAATGTGGGTTCCATTCTTGAGAACGGAGGAAGCTCGGGGGGGGGGGGGGGGTACTGTCCTGGGAAAGGGGAGGTGACATGGGGGAGAAGGTCAGGCTGAGTGTGTGAGGGTTGGAGGTGCCACAGGACAGGAGTGAAGTTGCAGAAGCATGTATAAAGGTCTCATTCCTGGAACAGCAGGGATACCGCAGGCAGGAATGAGGTGCATTGGAAGAGCTGTGCGAAAAAATATTTTCTTTTATTAGTCTTAAATAGGGTAAACTATTTAAGACTAATAAAAGAAAATATTTTTTCACTCAACGTGTAATCAAACTCTGGAATTTGTTACCGGAGGATGTAGTAAAGGCTGTTAGTGTAGCTGGGTTTAAAAAAGGTTTGGACAAGTTCCTGGAGGAAAGGTCCATAAACCATTATTAAGAAGGGACCCAGGATATAGCGGAGTTACTTACCTGTAACAGGGGTTCTCCATGGACAGCAGGATTGCGTCAGCCACACCTGGTGACGTCCTTCGGGCGGCGCCATGCGGAAGTGCTCTCTAGATAGAAATCTGACCTGCTCAGGTAGCCCACCTCCACGCCCCGCCCCTAGCTGGGCCAGTGTGTTCCTAGCGGTGCCTTCCCAGCTGGGGGCGAGACTAAGCAGCGGACCTCCTCCAGGGAGGTGGGCGGGATTGTGTGGCTGACTTATCCTGCTGTCCACGGAGAACCCCTGTTACAGGTAAGTAACTCTGCTTTCTCCATGGACTAGCAGGATTGCGTCAGCCACACCTGGTGTCTCCCTAGCAGGGTGGAGCGCCAGGTGGAGGAGGGAGCATATAAGAAGACAACGCATGTCAGGCAACAAGTTTAATGGAGCCAACGGTGCAAGAACATGTAGAACTAAGCAGCATTGGATAAGGTGCATTAACAAAGGTGCAGTAGTGCGGTATAGTGCAGGTGCAGTAACACACAGTAAAACAAACA
Organism: Ichthyophis bannanicus; assembly: GCA_033557465.1. Lineage (NCBI taxonomy): Eukaryota > Metazoa > Chordata > Amphibia > Gymnophiona > Ichthyophiidae > Ichthyophis > Ichthyophis bannanicus. The sequence continues at coordinate 796,187,499 of CM066036.1, forward strand.
GCAAATATAGTGCAAGACAGTGCATAGTGTGCAATAACAGTGCAGTATGTGCAAATTTACGTGGAAGTCCAGAAGCAAGAGGAAGTCCAAGCCATTGGCTGCGGAGAGCCTTATCCGTTATTCCCTGGGGATGGCAGCTTCTCTCTGACAGCAGAGGCTAGGACCGCCGTTCCCAATGTGCAGTCCTCCATTGACCGCAGATCCAGACAGTAGTGACGCTGGAAGGTTTGCGGAGTAGACCACGTTACAGCTTTGCAGATGTCGGAGATAGGAACGGAGCGCAGGTTTGCAAGAGAGGTAGCCAACGCTCTGAGTCGGTGAGGGCCAACTCTCGGCGGGGACAGATTGTCCGGTGAAGTTAGGCAGAAGGAGATGCAGGAGGCCACCCAATTGGAAAGTGTCCTTTTGAATACGGATTGGTCGGGCCTATTCGGGTCGAAAGACACAAACAGCTGGTCACACTTCCTGACAGTGCTAGTTCGCTGGAGGTAGATTTTGAGAGCCCGGAGGCAGTCCAAGGTATGAAGGCGTTGTTCATCGATGGACGAGTGAGGCTCCGGGAAGAAGCAGGGAAGTTCGATGGACTGATTGATGTGGAAGGGCGATGCGACCTTAGGAACAAATTTTGGGTTGGTCTGCAGGGATGCCCGGTCTGGGAGTAAGCGAGTGTATGGAGGGTGTGCCACCAGAGCCTGCAGCTCGCTGAATCTTCGAGCAGAAGTGTTGGCCACCAGAAATAGTGTTTTCCATGCAGCGAACTTCATCTCTGTAGAATGAAGTGGTTCGAAGGGTTCCTGCATTAGGCGATGAAGCACCGAGTTAAGATCCCAGGAAGGTGGCGGTGTTCTGATCGGGGGCTTTAAGTTCGCTAGTCCCTTCATGTAGCGTCTGGTTATGGGCAGCGTCGAGATGGAGTCGGCCCCTTCAACCAGGATCATGGAGGGCCGATATAGCGGAGAGCTGCACTCGGATGGACTGTGTCTTGAGGCCGCTTGTAGACAACAGGCTGAGAGACTGAAGAACCTGCGCAACAGGGCAAGAGGTGGGATTGAGGCCCTGTTGTGCACACCAGGTGGAAAACCTCTTCCACTTCAGCCCATAGGATTTTCTGGTGGACGGCCTTCGGGCCGCCAGGACGACGTCTTGAACTTCCGAGGGCAAGCGTAGAGCTGAGAGACTCAACCTTTCAACCTCCAGGCAGTGAGCGCGAGGGCTCTGAGGTTGGGGTGTCTCGTGCTGCCTCCGTTTTGCGTCAGCAGGTCCTCCCTGGGGGGAAGACGCACGAGGTCCCCGTGGGTCAACCGTAGCAGGAGCGAGAACCACATCTGTCGTGGCCAGTAGGGCGCGATGAGGATGACATGCGCTTTGTCCTGGATGATCCGCTGCAAGTTTGCTGGGATGAGGGGGGTTGGTGGGAAAGCATACAGTAAAGACCATTCCCCCCAGGATACGTCGAATGCATCCGCTGCCAGCCTTTTGGGTGCTGGGTGCCTGGAGCAGAACAGGGGGCATTTCGCATTCAGTTCCGTGGCAAAGAGGTCTACCGATGGTTTCCCCCACTATTGGAAGAGAACGGTTGTCACCTCCTGCGAGAGTGACCATTCGTGAGGTTGCAGCTGTCGACTGAGTTTGTCTGCAAGGGTGTTCATGTCCCCCGGCAGGTAGGAGGCACGTAGCTTGCAACTGTTTGCCTCGGCCAAAAGCCATATTGCAGTCGCTTCCTTGCAAAGGGGGCGCGAGCTGGTTCCACCTTGCTTGTTCACATAGAACATGGCTACTTGGTTGTCCGTTTGTATGAGAATGGCTTTGTCTCGTATGTGTGGAAGGAATGCTAGGAGAGCGTATCTGATGGCTCTGAGCTCAAGAAGATTGATATGTAGGCTCTTTTCCTTCTTGGACCATGCGCCCTGGGTACTGAGGTGTTGGAGGTGCGCACCCCAACCAGTGTTGGATGCGTCCGTGGTGAGCAGCACCTGATGCGCCTGTTGATGCATGTCCTTGCCCCCAGACAGGTTGGAAGGGGTAGTCCACCAGCGCAGATGATTTATGATGCTTGGTGGGATCGCCACCCGGGCAGATAGTGGCTGGGAATGTTGATTCCAGCGTGATCGCAGGTGCCACTGCAGTGGTCGCATTCTCAACCTCGCCATGGGCAGCACCGAGGTAGTTGCTGCCATATGCCCTAGAAGGCAAAGGATCTCTCGAGCCGAGGAGAACTGTGCTTTGGCTGTCTTGTTTGCTAGCAACACAATGTTGGTCATGCGGCGCTCCGGGAGGTAGGCTCGGGCAGTCAGAGTATCGATTACTGCCCCAATGAATTCGAGCTGTTGTGACGGCTGTAGATGTGATTTGCTGTAGTTGATGACAAATCCTAGAGAAGTAATTATTTTCGTTGCTTTCTGCAGGGACTCCCGTAAGTCCGTGGCTGAGTGCGCCGTGAAGAGCCAGTCGTCCAGGTAGGGAAAGACGGCCATCCCAAGCTTGTGGAGATGTGCCGCAACCACGGCTACGAATTTCGTGAAGACTCGAGGCGCAGGGGAGAGGCTGAATGGAAGAACTCTGTACTGGTAGTGGTGTCCCAGTACCTGAAAACGAAGGAACCTCCTGTGAGATTTGTGGATGAGGATATGGGTGTAGGCTTCTTGTAGGTCCAGGGACGCCAAGAACTTGCCTTGTTGTATCAGGGGAAGGATGGCGTTGAGAGAGTACATCCTGAACTTCTCCTTGATGATGAACTTGTTCAGTTTGCGTAGGTTGAGGATAGGTCACCATCCGCCTGTCCTCTTTGGAATGAGAAAGTATCTTGAGTAGAAACCTGAGTTGATTTCGGAAGGAGGCACTTCCTCTATGGCGTGAGACTCGAGGAGGTGTATAAGTTCTGTTGTCATGGGACGTTGGAGGTGCGGAGGAAGAGGACTGGCTGGTTTGCTTCTTTGGTAAGGAGGAGTGCAAAATCGCAGACAGAAACCTTCCTGGATGACTCTCAGGACCCAGGAGTCGGTGGATATTTTCTCCCACTCCTGTAGGAAGTGGGACAGGCGACCCCCTATGCGGGTGGGCGCCTGTGTCGACATGTCAAAAGGAGGAGCCTCCTTTGGTGGCTGGAGGGTTGGTGCCTTTTTTCTGTCTGCGGTCCCTCTGGGTCTGCTGCTGGGTAGAGGCCCCTGGGTAAGCGTTAGACTTGTACTTTGGAGCTTGCCACTTCCGGTTAGGGGGGTATCTCTTGCTAGAGCTGTAGGAATTGCTATTATAGTAGGTTTTTCTTTGGTAGCTGCCCTTCAGAGGTGCGCTGCGGCATTCGAATCCTTCCTCTGCCAAGGTTTGGAGGGTAGTGCAATGTTCTTTCATGACGTTGACTGCGTCTACCACCTTTTCTCCAAATAGCGCGTCACCCGAGCAGGGTGCATCCGCAATCTTGTCATGTGTGTCTTCACTGAGGCCGGAGGCTCTGAGCCATGCCCAACGCCTGGCAGATATCGCAGTGCCAGCGGTCCGGACAGAGGTGTCAAAAGCATCAAAGGCTGTACTGGCCAGATGTTTGCTACACTCAGATAAGTCCGCGAGCGAGCTGGCGATCAGTGACTGAGTATCCTTAGGAAGGGCGGAGGTGGCCTTCTTTATGTTCGCCACGCAGGTGTCCTGGAACAGAATGTGTTGAAATTGGTGAGAGGCGATTCTGGCGTTAAGTGGAGTGGAGGAGTGGCCTAGTGGTTGGGGCAAGGTACTTCAGGCCGGAAGGTCGGGGGTTCAAATCCCACTAGAGGACAGCAACCTTGGGCTGGAAGGACTGGGGTTTCTAGTCCCACAGGTGCTCCTTGTGGTCTTGGGCAAGCCACTTAACCCTCCATAGCCCATGTTCCCTGTAAAATAGTTATCTCCAAGTTATAATACCCTGTTCAATGTAATTTCAGTTTGTTCAATGTAAACCGCACTGATGCAGAATAGCGCGGTATATAAGAGAATGTAAATAAATAAAATAAGCATCGCTCCTTGGAAGGCCTTCCTGCCTATTTCGTCGAGAAGTTTATGATCTCGTCCAGGCAGGTAGTTAGCATGCGTTCGAGAGGATCTAGTCCTTTTTAGAGCAGATGAGACAACGATGGATTGATGTGGCAGCTGTGCCACCGTGAATCCCGGTGTGGGTTGGATTTGGTATTTAGAGTCCAGACGCCTGGAGAATGGGCGTCCGGAAGCGGGAGTCTGCCACACCTTAAGGTAGTCGTCCCGCAGCTTGCGATGCATAGTTAGAGAGAAGGAAGGCTTGGGTGGAGCAAGATACCTGAGCACCTCCGGGTCAGGCTCTTCAGTCAGGTCGGGAGCAGTTAGCGCCAGAGCCGTTGCTACCTTTTGCAGGAACTTGGGATAGGACCGGTCCTCCAGTGGCGGAGGGGGGGGGGGTTCTTCCCGCTCTGGTGATTGTCCGCCCTCTGGCGCAGTTCCGTCGTTGGAGACGGAGCCCACGACAGCCTCTATATCGCGCTCTTCCGCGGTGCTGTCCAGGGAAGGGTGCAAGGGCGAAGGAAGCTGCACATCTGACGATTCCGTGGGAGGAACGTATGCAGTGGGACCCACAGCGGGTTTAGGAAGGAAGCCGCAGGTGGGGGTGCGGTCTGCTGAACTAGTTGCGCTAGGAGCTTCAAAATAGCAGAATTGTTAGCCGTGTCGGTGGAGTGGCTGCAAGATCTCACCTGGCGTCTTCTGCTGGAGGAAGAATGGTCTTTGCTGGTCCGGTGATGTCCATGTCTGCGACTTCTCTTATGCGCCGGCTCCCGGCTGCCCAGAGAGGAGTCTAAAGAACTGGACGTGCTCCTGCGGTGTTTTCCTCCTTTATGGCTCCGGTGGTGTTTATGAAGCCTTGCATGGTGTTGCCAGCGTTGGCGGCAGGAGGAACCGCTGTCCGGGTTCTCTGCGGCACTGGGAGGAAAAGCAGTGTCCGTAGGAGCAAGCCCCGCATTGAAGGGGAAGCCCGCGGTGTTGGAGAGGTGGGAGGAGCAAGCAGCAGCGTCGGCCGCGCTGACGTCATGCCCGCGGTGGGCGGAGCTGGAGGACTGTTCGGCACTCCTGGAGGACCTCTCCCGGGCGCCATTGCCAGGCTCCACATGGCCCCGAGGGGAGGAATTAGACAGGCCAAAACCTTCTGGGTCTCCCGTGGAGCGGATGATAGACCTCGAGGGAGTGGGGGCAGGCCTTACCTCAGCGTGGCTTTGGGGAGCAGCCACGAGGAGCGTCATTGGTGAGGTCCGGCAGGGGAAGGAGGCCTTATCGGGCACTTCCCGGGCAGCGGTCTCAGATGGAGCAGGAAGGCTCTGAGCAGGAAGACATGAGTCGGTGGCATGGCTGGGGATGGAGGCCCTGTCGGGCACATCCTGAGCCAGCGGTGGGCAGCCAGTGCCTCGGGATCCATTATCCGACGCCGGATGACGTCCAAGAAATTTTCCCGCACCAGAAGAAGTACCTCCACATCGGGTGCAGCCATGGGATTCAGTGTAAGTCCTGTGCCCGCAGCGCGGGCATTTCTTAAATACCGATTTAGGCATACTCCGGATAAAAACAGAAAACAAAGAAATTAAAAGGAAAGTAGGTTGTAGGAGAGCAGGGTCCGTCTTGCTGGCAAGGCGGAAGGAAGAAGACTGGCCCAGCTAGGGGCGGGGCGTGGAGGTGGGCTACCTGAGCAGGTCAGATTTCTATCTAGAGAGCACTTCCGCATGGTGCCGCCCGAAGGACGTCACCAGGTGTGGCTGACGCAATCCTGCTAGTCCATTGAGAACAATGCTTGAACCAATACAAGCATTGTGGAACCTGTGTCCCTTGGGGAAACTGCTAGGTACGTATGACCTAGATTGGCTACTGTTGGAAACAGAATACTGGGCTTGATGGACCTTGGTCTGACCCAGTATGGCAGATCTTATGTTCTTATGTTATGTTCTTACAGTACTGCAATAGCAGGGGGTGCTGAACATAGGAATGGGGTGTATTGGAAGAGCTGTGCAGGGGAGGGGGTCACAGTACTGGAATAGCAGGGAGTGCTGAAGGCAGGAATGAGGTGTTTTGGAAGAGCTGTGTGGGGGGGTCACAGTACTGGAATAGCAGGGAGTGCTGAAGGCAGGAATGAGGTGTTTTGGAAGAGCTGTGCGGGGGGGGGGGTCACAGTACTGGAATAGCAGGGAGTGCTGAGGGCAGGAATGAGGTGCATTGGAAGACCTGTGCGGGGGGTGGGTCACAGTCCTAGAATAGCAGGGAGTGCTGACGCTAGGAATGAGGTGTATTGGAAGAGCTGTGCGGGGGGTGGGTCAGTGCTAGAAGAGCAGGGGCTATTGCAAACAGGAATGAGGTGTATTGGAAGGGTTGTGTGTGGGTGGGTCACAGTACTGGAAGAGCAGGGAGTGCTGAAGGCAGGAATGAGGTGTATTGGAAGAGCTGTGCGGGGGTGGGTCACAGTGCTAAAATAGCAGGGAGTGTTGAAGGCAGGAATGAGGTGTATTGGAAGAGCTGTGCGGGGGTGGGTCACAGTACTGGAAGAGCAGAGAGTGCTGAAGGCAGGAATGAGGTGTATTGGAAGAGCTGTGCGGGGGTGGGTCACAGTGCTAAAATAGCAGGGAGTGTTGAAGGCAGGAATGAGGTGTATTGGAAGAGCTGTGCGGGGGTGGGTCACAGTACTGGAAGAGCAGAGAGTGCTGAAGGCAGGAATGAGGTGTATTGGAAGAGCTGTGCGGGGGGGTTCACAGTACTGGAATAGCAGGGAGTGCTGAAAGCAGGAATGAGGTGCATTGGAAGAGCTGTGCGGGGGGGGGGGGGTCACAGTACTGGAATAGCAGGGAGTGCTGAAAGCAGGAATGAGGTGCATTGGAAGAGCTGTGTGAGGGGTAGGTCAGTGCTAGAAGAGCAGGGGCTATTGCAGACAGGAATGAGGTATATTGGAAGAGCTGTGTGGGGGTGGGTCTCAGATTGGAATAGCAGGGAGTGCTGAAAGCAGGAATGAGGTGCATTGGAAGAGCTGTGTGAGGGGTGGGTCAGTGCTAGAAGAGCAGGGGCTATTGCAAACAGGAATGAGGTATATTGGAAGAGCTGTGCGGGGGGGGGCGTTCACAGTACTGGAATAGCAGGGAGTGCTGAAGGCAGGAATGAGGTGTATTGGAAGAGCTGTGCGGGGGGGTCTCAGACTTGAATAGCAGGGAGTGCTGAAGATAGGAATGAGGTGCATTGGAAGAGCTGTGTGGGGGTGGGTCAGTAGTAGAAGAGCAGGGGCTATTGCAGACAGGAATGAGGTGTATTGGAAGGGTTCTGCGTGGGTGGGTCACAGTACTGGAATAGCAGGGAGTGCTGAAGGCAGGAATGAGGTGTATTGGAAGAGCTGTGCGGGGGGGTCTCAGACTGGAATAGCAGGGAGTGCTGAAGGCAGGAATGAGGTGTATTGGAAGAGCTGTGCGGGGGGGGGGTCTCAGATTGGAATAGCAGGGAGTGCTGAAGGCAGGAATGAGGTGTATTGGAAGAGCTGTGTGGGGGTGGTTCTCAGATTGGTATAGCAGGGAGTGCTGAAAGCAGGAATGATGTGTATTGGAAGAGCTGTGCGGGGGGGGGGGGGTGTCTCAGACTGGAATAGCAGGGAGTACTGAAGGCAGGAATGAGGTGTATTGGAAGAGCTGTGCAGGGGGGTCACAGTACAGGAATAGCAGGGAGTGCTGAAGGCAGGAATGAGGTGTATTGGAAGAGCTGTGCGGGGGGGTCTCAGACTGGAATAGTAGGGAGTGCTGAAGATAGGAATGAGGTGCATTGGAAGAGCTGTGTGGGGGTGGGTCAGTAGTAGAAGAGCAGGGGCTATTGCAGACAGGAATGAGGTGTATTGGAAGGGTTCTGCGTGGGTGGGTCACAGTACTGGAATAGCAGGGAGTGCTGAAGGCAGGAATGAGGTGTATTGGAAGAGCTGTGCGGGGGGGGGGGGTGTCTCAGATTGGAATAGCAGGGAGTGCTGAAGGCAGGAATGAGGTGTATTGGAAGAGCTGTGCGGGGGGGTCTCAGACTGGAATAGCAGGGAGTGCTGAAGGCAGGAATGAGGTGTATTGGAAGAGCTGTGCAGGGGGGTCACAGTACTGGAATAGCAGGGAGTGCTGAAGGCAGGAATGAGGTGTATTGGAAGAGCTGTGCGGGGGGGTCTCAGACTGGAATAGTAGGGAGTGCTGAAGATAGGAATGAGGTGCATTGGAAGAGCTGTGTGGGGTGGGTCAGTAGTAGAAGAGCAGGGGCTATTGCAGACAGGAATGAGGTGTATTGTAAGGGTTCTGCGTGGGTGGGTCACAGTACTGGAATAGCAGGGAGTGCTGAAGGCAGGAATGATGTGTATTGGAAGAGCTGTGCGGGGGGGGGGTGTCTCAGATTGGAATAGCAGGGAGTGCTGAAGGCAGGAATGAGGTGTATTGGAAGAGCTGTGCGGGGGGTGGGTCACAGTACTGGAATAGCAGGGAGTGCTGAAAGCAGGAATGAGGTGTATTGGAAGAGCTGTGCGGGGGGGGTCTCAGATTGGAATAGCAGGGAGTGCTGAAGGCAGGAATGAGGTGTATTAGAAGAGCTGTGCGGGGGGGGGTGTCTCAGATTGGAATAGCAGGGAGTGCTGAAGGCAGGAATGAGGTGTATTATTTATTTTATTTATTTATTTATTTTATTAACAATTCTTATATACCGCACTATTAGACATCAGCGCGGTTTACATTAAACAGAAAACATCCAACAGTTTACATCTGTCTGTCTCAGATTGGAATAGCAGGGAGTGCTGAAGGCAGGAATGAGGTGTATTAGAAGAGCTGTGCGGGGTGTGGGTCTCAGATTGGAATAGCAGGGAGTGCTGAAGGCAGGAATGAGGTGTATTGGAAGAGCTGTGCGGGGGGGGTGTCTCAGATTGGAATAGCAGGGAGTGCTGAAGGCAGGAATGAGGTGTATTAGAAGAGCTGTGCGGGGTGTGGGTCTCAGATTGGAATAGCAGGGAGTGCTGAAGGCAGGAATGAGGTGTATTGGAAGAGCTGTGCGGGGGGGTGTCTCAGATTGGAATAGCAGGGAGTGCTGAAGGCCGGAGTGAGGTGTATTGGAAGAGCTGTGCGGGGGGTAGGTCTCAGATTGGAATAGCAGGGAGTGCTGAAGGCAGGAATGAGGTGTATTGGAAGAGCTGTGTGGGGGTGGGTCAGTAGTAGAAGAGCAGGGGCTATTGCAGACAGGAATGAGGTGTATTGGAATAGCTGTGCGGGGGGTGGGTCACAGTATTGGAATAGCAGGGAGTGCTGAAAGCAGGAATGAGGTGCAATGGAAGAGCTGTGTGAGGGGTGGGTCAGTGCTAGAAGAGCAGGGGCTATTGCAGACAGGAATGAGGTGTATTGGAAGAGCTGTGCGGGGTTAGGTCAGTGCTAGAAGAGCAGGGGCTATTGCAGACAGGAATGAGGTGTATTGGAAAGGTTCTGCGTGGGTGGGTCACAGTGCTGGAATAGCAGGGAGTGCTGAAGGCAGGAATGAGGTGTATTGGAAGAGCTGTGTGAGGGGTGGGTCAGTGCTAGAAGAGCAGGGGCTATTGCAGACAGGAATGAGGTGTATTGGAAGGGTTCTGCGTGGGTGGGTCACAGTGCTGGAATAGCAGGGGTGCTGCAGGGTGGGAGTGGAGGATGGGCATAAGATTTGCATGAATACAGTGAGAGCGGGGATTTCAAGTGCTGAGCCATAAGGGTGCTATGCTTGGTTCAGGTTGGTCCTTGTTTTTTGAAAATGTGAAAGTCTTGCTGTGTTCATCCACTTAGATATGTGGAAATAAGAGTCACTAAACAAGCTGTAGGTGGGACCTTTTTATTGAACTAACTGCACATGTTTCAGAGTTTTGTTCCCTTCACTGTGTGAATGTGGCGTGAGCTATGGCTGATGATAGAGTAATCTGTGAGATGGGTTATATTTCCAGTACGTGTTTGATTTTTTGGCCTGGATTTCACTCCGTGGGCCAGTGGAAATCCTGTGAGAGCGGCACACATAGCCATGGGAGGAGGGAGTCTCAGCTGTCATAAAACAGCGACACCTAGTGGCCAGACAAAGGGTCAGCATTAGGGAGCAGCAGTTTGTGGTCTCTATGGCTGCCATGGCCAGACAGAGTTGGGAGGGGATATAAAATAGGGACCCCCCGCCCAGTTGCAAATAGGAGACTGCTGGGCCAAAAAGTCAGTCTTCTACAAAAAGAGTTATTTGACATAGCTCTATAGCTGCAGCCCCCTCCCCCAAATCTTTTACATATGTAAACACACAGAATTGAATATAGGGACACCGGCCACCCTCCTCCTTTCACTTCACCACACTTTACAGCTCTTACCTCAGTATTCAGACGCCATGCTTGGTTTGCCCCACCCTCACCCGCTATCCCCCCTCCCCCAATAGCTGCTTGACTGGCCCTTATTTCTCATGTGCATTTCAGAAAGGGGTGAATTTAGCACCCATCTGAATGACGCAAGCGATAGCACCGCGATTCAAACCTGCGCTAATTCAGCCTTTACTATCCATGTGTTAACGTGTTGGATGAAGCAGTGCGGTGCTGTGTTACCTGAATACACTGAAATAAACAACCAGACTTATAAAGTGATACTTTTTGTAGGACTAACTTAATAGATTTCTTGACTAGCTAAAACCTCCTTCAGAACAAGAGATAAAGCACAGTTACTTACCTGTAACAGGTGATCTCTGGGAACAGCAGGAATAAGTCTTCACATATGGGTACGTCGGTACCGACGGAGTCTGCGTGGGAACGCTTCCCAGCGTCCAATCAGAACGCTTTTGGAAGCATCCCAACACGCCTGCATGCTGCCTTCCCGCCTTTCCCAACTGCCTCTCCTCAGTTAAGTTTTAAAGCTGAGACAAAGAGAGAGAAAGAGGGGAAAGATAGAGATAGAGAAATGCAACTCCTAGGGGAGGTGGGTGGGTTGTGAAGACTTACTCCTGCTGTTCCCAGAGATCACCTGTTACAGGTAAGTAACTGTGCTATCTCCAGGAACAAGCAGGAATGAGTCTTCACATATGGGGACTCCCCAAGCTAAGATGCCCAGAGGGAGTCCTAGCATGTTGCGAATCTAGAATGAGCCATGCTACTCCTCAGAACCTCAGGCATCGTGGGGATGGAGGGTAGGAGTTGAATTACAGAAAGGTGCTGTGGAACAGCTGGACTAGAACAGGACTTCTGTACAGGAAGACCCTGTGAGATGAAATTTAGTAGTAAAAATATTGAGTGCAATATTGTAATATGGACCTCCCTTGGTGGTATTGTGAAAAGTCTATTGAGGTTCATATGGATCTGTTAGAAGAGCCAGTAGAAGATCCTCAAGGAGTACCTCACTGTGAAGTAGAGGTACATAAACTGTAGGAAAAACAAGTGGAGGTCAGAACCCCTCAGGGTGAGAAATAGCCCCAGGGGAAACTGGGGTAGTACAATGAGGTAGGGCTTCAGCGGGAAACGCAGAAGGTATTATTAGACAAAGCTTAAGCTCTTTTGGCCGAAGAACAGTACAATGCTAGGACCAAAAGGAAAATAAGTCTGACCGATTTGGACTGACAATAGAAATAGTCCCTGTAGGAGAGAAAGGGTATGGAGACCCCGATATCCGATAACAAAGTAAGGACAGACTTATGAAGCGTTACAGCTTTAGATTAACTGAAGATCTGAAATGTCTTTCCTAAATGAGGTCAATTAGGAAAGAAAAAGGTACATGGAGAGCTTCAGAAGTACCTAACCCTGAAAGGTTATGGCAAGAAAAAATTTGCTAATTACCACAGGGAGTGGTTGTGTGTGTAGAACCGTAAGCATGCTGGCACAGCATTGATAGGGGTAGTGCCCATCTGTCAGAGTCATATAGGAATATATGGATATATGAACCTAAACAGACAGATAAGTACGTAGATACATACCTACCTAAAAGATATATCTCAAGATATATATATATATATACATATATAGATAGATAGATAGATATATACAGATATACATATATAGATAGATAGATATAGATATATAGATATAGATATGTAGACATATAGACACATGTCTCCACGTATGTAGATGGAGACATGGCCATATAACTAGATCCCCATAGGAATATGGGGAGAGAGAACGATTCATCTAATAGCAAGAAGGGTGATACCTGCTTGAATAGATGCATAGAGAATCTTCTTTCCCTGGTTATGATTGACAGAGTCAGAGGAATGGTCTCCCTGACAAGGAGGAGTCTAGATTCCTTTAAGAATTCGAGCTCTTGAATAACCAGGTTGGCCTACGTGAAAAATGCAGAGGATAACTTCAGTCTGCAGGCAGCAAGTCCAGATCTCTCTAGAACTACAGTATGGTGAATGGATAGAGGACGCCAATGGAATAAGATACCATATTGACCCGCCTATGAGGGCAAGATGGGTATCAGACGTCCTTGAGCTGAACATGGGCGTCCCCTGAAGTATTGGGAAGGAAACATATAAGGACGAGCTGCAACTGAAAGAAAACTATCCCTGGCGAGAAGTCCAAAGAAGATATGGACCAAGCCAGGGAATTGGCCATTCTTTAGGTTTTCACATGATGTAAGGCCTGTGTCTTTTGTCTCGAAAAGAGATTTTAGATGAGATGGTAAGGGTAGGGAACACCTACAGTCATGGGAGCATGACTGGGTGAACCCCTCCTAACCATCTGGGATTATCTGCTAGACAAGATCCTAATGCTCTCTAGCAAGGGCCCATAGTGCAAAGCTACTCTGTAGAGCTGCAGAGAGCATGCTGCAGGTTGGTTAGAAGAAAAAACTGGCTGCTTAAAGCCAGTAGGTAACAAACTATTCTGCCAAAAACAAGGAAATTGGAGACGGCGAAGAATAGAAGTCAAACCAACAAGCCTGTGACAATAGGGTTTCCAAAAAAGGTTGATAACCTGTTTTGGGTTTACTACCCAGGCCAGAAGCATTGCTAGTGGAGGACAAACCCAGGTTGTGTGGTGAACAGAACCAGTGGTTTAACCACTAGGAACTGCTGCATTTGCAGCAATTACCAGGGCAGCGGAAAAAAATCCCCCCCCCCTTTTTTTTTTCAGATTGGAAAAAGAAACAACAGACATAAGCAGGAGTGGTAAGACTTCCTTATTGTCTGATGAGCTGCCCTAAAGTAAGAATGTGAAAGGGGGAGACCACTCTGGAAAGGAAACCCCTTCCTGGAATAGGTAGAGAACCATAGGGGCTTACCAGTGTAATAGAACCACTCTTACAAACCGAATGTTGTAGTAAGAGGGCAGGTAAGACAGAGTTGAAGGAGACTCACGATGTAGTAAGTCTCTGACAGGTAAGATGATACATGCTAGTACAGGGAAAACTGTCTTATTGATAGTTGTTACACCTCTGTTTCCTAGTAGGAGGAAGAGGAGAAACCTGTTAACTATAGGCATGATCATCATAAAAACTCTGAGAGCAAAAAGAAAGGATGTCTGGTGAAAAGAGATCCATGAGAATTTAGGATGAAATTAGTGTAGATGCTTCAAGTGAAAAGAAGCAGACTACAAACTCTAACCCCCAAACAGGAGATGTAATGATAATCTATCAGAAACCCTGCGGCTGCTGGGTTTGCCGAACCTGTTGAGGTTGTGGTTTCTTTAGCCCTGTCTGATGTTTCCCTTGTCTGGGAACAGCTGTAGGATGGGTAGAAGATGGATAAAACTTTTTTCCCCTAGGGGAACAAAGTTTGTTAGGAAATTTCCTACAAACTGGGAAAGAGGAAGGCGTAGACAAGCGTCTGAAAACAGCAATGTCAGTGGATAACTGAGCAGCTTGGAGTAAAGACTCCCTGTTAAAGAGATTTTCTCCATTGCAAGGAGTATTTCCCAGTCTTTCTTGTACCCATTTGTTCAAGTCTGAAACTTGGAGCCAGGCTTTACGTCGTGCCCCTATGGCTATAGCAGAAGTTCTGCTAACAGACTCAAAGGAGTGTAGGGAAGCACGAGTAAGAAACCTAGAGATATTTTGAGCATGACTAACCAATAAGGAATAGTCTGCTCTTTTGGGCTCTTGAAGAAAAGGGGTCAAAAGCAGTAATTTCTTTGTGCCTCTTCAAGAGATAATCCCATATAAAAAATATATGAGAGAATTCTTGCTGAAAGCATGGATGCCTGGAAGGTTTGGCGTCCAAAGGCATCTAAAGTCTTAGACTCACGACCTGGCGGATAAGAAGAGTGCTTTTTAGTACTCTTAACACGCCTCATTGCTGATTCTACAACAATGGAATGATGAGGAAGTTGAGTCTTTTGAAAACCTGGAGAAGGGGGCACCTTGTATAGAAGATCAGTTGCCCTAGAAGGTGGGGATACCGTTAAAGGAGTTTCCCACATTCGAAAGAGCAGATCCTGCAAGGTCTGATGCAAAGGAAGCATGATGTCCTCCTTTGGACTCCAGGGAATATACAGAGATTCTGTATTCCATGGTGCAGGATCTTGACCAGGTATAGAAATGGCAAGTAACTTTGCCATATCAAGCAGGAATGCTTGAAAAGAAAAATCCCCAGAGGGAAGTCCTCTAGAAAGAGGAGTACAGGCTAGATCTGTTGAAGAACTAGCATTGGCACCCAGGGATCTATCCAAATTCATTGGAATAGAAGACCCTAAAGGGTGGAGCATCGGACTGTCCTTACAGGATGGTCGCCGGTACCGCAGGAGGTCGGGACCACAAGGAGTCGGTAGTGCATCGTCCAAGCTAGGGATCGATTCCAAACTCGGTACCGAGGGAAGCGAGCCTGTTGAAACAAGCTTGGAAGGTACCGACAGCGATGCTAATGTCGATACTGGTACCGATTCCGGTACCGTATCCGATAAAATACATGAAGACCAGTCGGTGACAGCACTAACGGTGCCGAAGAAACCGAGAGCGTCCAACATGGATCATCGGAACCGTGCCTTCGGTACCGTCCGGTGTCGGTACCAAGGCGAGTCGGTACCCAGTCATCGAGACTGGAGATCGACTCCAGACTCAGCATCGAAAGAAGCGAGTCTATCGATGCAGATCTGGAGGGTACCGACGTCGGTACCAGTACCGGGATCGGGATCGATACCGATACTGGAAGATCGGTCTGCAGCGTCTCTAACGGGCCCGAAGGAACCGAGGGTGCCAGACTGCGATCTCTGGTGAGGAATGTTTCATCCAACACCATTGCCGATGCCAAGGTATTGATACCGCTCGAAGCGGATACCACCACCGAGCATGGCTCAGGTATGTTCGGAGAGGGGTGAACCTCAGGAACAGCCTGAAACCCCATTAAGGATTTGGAGGCCGAAGACTCCCACCAGGGTTTTAAAGCCAGTGTGTCCTCGAGGGTAAGGCCAGAGGCATCTCTATGCTGTGCGTGAGATCTACCACTCGAGGACTGGCTAGTCTTAACAGACTGTTTTTGGGTTACCTGATCCTGCGAAGAAGAAAGGGTGGTCGGTGCCCTGAAGTTGAATGGGGACCGAGTATCGAGGTTAACTCGATGCTGAAGACTTCTTCGGACTATACTGTTGCAGGAGGGACACTCCAGCGGATAGTGGTCAGGACCCAAGCAGGGTAGACACCAATTGTGAGTGTCTAAAATCAATTTTGTACCGCCACAGTTTAAACATTTCTTAGGAATAGTGGCTGGCGCTTCCATGAAGGAAAGAGAGTAGGCCGAAAAAAAACGTCAGGCACTAACAAGGAAAAAATTATTCCTTAAAAAGGAAAAATTTAAAGAAAAAAGAAAAGAAACACCGGCGGTACCGGTGGCGTCGGGGAAGGCAGACGCGACCACAAGAAAACCAAAAAATAAAAGAAGAATTTTCTGCGGTGACAGGAGAACGTCCTGCTGGCTCCGCGGAAAAACGAAAACTGAGGAGAGGCAGTTGGGAAAGGCGGGAAGGCAGCACGCAGGCGTGGTGGGATGCTCCCAAAAGCGTTCTGATTGGACACTGGGGAGCGTTCCCGCGCAGACTCCGTCGGTACCAACGTACCCATATGTGAAGACTCATTCCTGCTTGTTCCTGGAGATATGATATTAGCCAAAAATGTAAGTGAATAATGGAAAATGTCCTAGTGAAGGGGAAGGTGCTGCGGCGGCTGTTTGATATGTTATGGTGAGATCGTGATGGAGAGGCAGGAGAATCATGTTTCAGTTGGGTCGAGCCTTTGTACGGGAAAACCTACATTGAAAATACAACACAGCAGCATGCAAACATTCTTCATCATCTTGCCTATATACCGTCTTTACAGTGTTAAACCTTGACATCACTCAGTCATTCACCAGTCCCCAACCCCCCTCCCTCTCTCCCCCCAGGGCTTCTGTAAAGAAAAAGTAGCACCTTCAATTTTTTCCTTAAATTCCTTAAATTTCTTTCCATCCTTAGTTCCACAGATAACAAATTCCACTAGCATGGATCAGCCAATATGCTGACTTCAGCTTTCAACTGAAGGGATCTTCAATCACTCTTGATTTTGCGATCGGAGATGTCTCCCTGTTTCATATTGAAAGAATATTTCCCAAAAATTGCTGCTTTTCTAGAAAATATTCTGTATCTTCCAGAGCTATCTACAGCGGAAAATATTTCTGGCATTTTGATTCATATCACATTGTTACTGAAATAAACCCAAACCAGCGCCCCGTTTAGCGAAGGGGAAGGGGAGGTACTTAGAAGTGCTTTTCCCTTTCACAGTATCTACTATGGCTATGTAAACGATTTTACACTCTGGAGCCTTAAGTACTAATGGCCTGATATTCAAAAACACTTATTTACAGGACCATAAAAATATTCTTTGTTTTGTTCTCCATTACTTTTCAAATAATCCCTAGCACTCTATTTGCTGTTTGGCAGCTGTGGTTGTGTTGGGGCCACTTGATTTAATTAATGGAGGAGGGATGGTAAGAAAACCCACAGTACTACCTTTTAACTTTCGAAAGGGAGACTATGATAAAATGAGGAAAATAGTTAAGAAAAAACTAAAAGGAGCAGTTGCAAAGGTTAAAGACTTACATCAAGCTTGGTTGTTGTTTAAAAATACTATCTTGGACGCCCAGACCAGCTGTATTCCACGCTTTAAGAAAAGTGGAAGGAAGTCCAAAAAACTGCCAGTATGGTTTAAAGGTGAGGTCAGAGAGGCTGTTGTTGCCAAGAAAGCCTCTTTCAGGAAATGGAAAAAAGAGCCAAATGACGAAAATTGGAAACAGCACAAGCAAGTTAAATGCAAGGCACTGATAAGGCAGACAAAGAGAGAATTTGAGAAGAAGCTGACTGTGGAAGCAAAAACGCATAATAAAGACGTTTTCAAATACATTCATAGCAAAAAACCTGTGAGAGAGTCAGTTGGACCACTAGAGGGATAAAAGGGGCACTAAGAGGGGACAAGGCCATAGCGGAGAGACTGAATGAATTCTTTGCTTTGGTCTTTACTGAGGAAGATATAAGGATGTTACCCATGACTGAAGTGGTATTTAAAAATGATACTGCAGAATAATTGAAAGAAATATTGATACACCGGGAAGATGTATTACAACTATTTGATAAACTGAAGAGTAGCAAATCACCTGGACCGGATGGTATATATCCAAGGGTGTTGAAAGAACTGAAATATGAGATTGCAGACCTGCTATTAGTATTCTGTGAACTATTCTTAAAATCATCTGTAATACCTGAAGATTGGAGGATGGCCAATGTAACGCCAATTTTTAAAAAGGGTTCCAGGGGTGATCCAGGAAACTACAGACCGGAAACCTGACGTCGGTACCAGGAAAAATGTTAGAAACCATAATAAAGAACAAAATTACTGAACATGTAAATAGTCACGGCTTAATGGGAGACAGCCAACATGGCTTTAGACAAGGAAGATCTTGTCTTACTAATCTGTTATTTTTTTTCGAAGGTGTGAATAAACAGATAGACAAAGGTGAGTCGGTTGATATAGTGTATCTGGACTTTCAGAAATCCCTTGACAAGGTCCCTCATCAGAGACGTTTGACAAAGCTAAAAAGTCATGGGATAGGAGGCAGTGTACTATTGTGGATCAGGAACTGGTTAAAAGATAAAAAGCAGAGGATAGGGCTAAATGGCCAATTTTCCCAATGGAGAAAGGCGAATAGTGGTGTACCCCAGGGATCTGTGCTGGGTCTGTTGCTTTTTGACATATTCATAAATGACCTGGAAAGTGGAATAACGAGTAAGGTTATCAAATTTGCAGATGAAACAAAACTATTTAAAGTAGTCAAGACCAATGAGGATTGTGGAAAATTGCAAGAGGATCTTGATAAATTGGAAGACTGGGCATCCAAATGGCCAGATGAAATTTAATGTGGATAAGTGCAAAGTTATGCACCTAGGAAAGAACAACCCAAACTATGGTTACACGATGCAAGGTTCCACATTGGGAACCACCACCCAGGAAAAAGATTTAGGCGTCATTATGGATAACAAGTTAAAACTCTCTGCCCAGTGTGCAGCGGTGGCCAAGAGAGCAAATAGAATGCTAGGTATCATAAGGAAAGGAATGGAAAATAAAACAAAGGATATTATAATGCCTTTGTATCATTCCATGGTGCGACCTCACCTTGAATATTGTGTGCAATTCTGGTCGCCGTATCTTAAAAAGGATATAGCATTATTAGAAAAAGTACAGAGAAGAGCCACCAAAATGGTAAAGGGGATGGAAGGATACCCCTATAAAGAGAGGCTTAAAAGGTTAGGACTCTTCAACCTGGAAAAGAGACGGCTGAGGGGAGATATGATAGAAGTCTATAAATTAATGAACGGAGTGGAACGGGTAAACATAGATCAATTGTTTACATCATCAGAATATAGAAAGACTAGGGGACATGCAATGAAGCTACAGGGTGAACTATTTATGACTAAGAAGAGAAAATATCTTTTCACTCAACGTGTAGTCAAACTCTGGAATTTGTTACCGGAGGATGTAGTAAAGGCTGTTAGTGTAGCTGGGTTTAAAAAAGATTTGGACAAGTTCCTGGAGGAAAGGTCCATAAACCATTATTAAAAGGGACCCAGGATATCAATGCTTGAACCAATGCAAATACTGTGGAACCTGTGTCCCTTGGGGAAACTGCTAGGTACTTATGACCTAGATTGGCCACTGTTGGAAACAGGATACTGGGCTTGATGGACCTTGGTCTGACTCAGTATGGCAGATCTTATGTTCTTACGACTAAATTTGAAAGTATTATTCACAAGGACTCCATGATCTTTATTTTTGGGTGGTGGCTGGTAACACAGAACTCAGCATTTTGCATCTATAGTTGGGATGATCCCTTGCACTTGTCCACATTTAAATTTCATCTGCCATTTTAGATGCCCAGTCTTCTACCCAAAGTCCTGCTACAAATCCTCACAATCCTCTGTCCTTTGAATGATTTTGGATAATTTTGTGTCATCTGCAAATTTGATCACCTCACTTGTCACTCTGGATCATTTACGATTATGTTAAACAGCACAGATCTCAGCACATATCCTTGGAACACTCCACTAGTGACCTTTTTCCGTCTGAATATCTGATCATTTAGTGCTACGCGTACTCTCTCTTTCCTGTCTTTTAGTAAGTTTCCAGCTCACAAAAGGGCACTGCTTCCTATCCCATGACTTATTAGTTTCTTAAGGAGTATCTCATGAGGGATGTTGTCAAACACCTTCTGAAAATCCAGACACACTATATCAACTGGTTTACCATTATCCAGGTGTTTTAACCTTAAGAAACTGGTAAGACAGGACTTGTCTTAGTTGAACCCATGCTGACTTGTTCCAATTAAGTTGTGTCTATCTATATGGTCATAATTTTGTTTTTTAGTATAGCTTCAACTGTTTGGCCTGGCACTCTCAGGCTTACCAATCTATATAGTTTCTTGAATTATCCTGGGAGTCCTTTTTAAAAATTGCCATTACATTGGCCACCTTCCAATCCTCAGTTATGAAACCATTTTGAATGATAGGTTACAGATTACTAGTAAAGGGTTATTAATTTCACATTTGAGCTCTTTTAGGATTCGGGGATAAATACCATCTGGTTCTGGTGATTTGTTGCACTTGAATTTGTCAGTTTCTTCAATCGCATCTTCTAGTCTTGCAGTAAAATGAGGTTACTTTCCTGTAACTGGGGTTCTCCGTGAACAGCAGGATAAGTCAACCACACATGATCAGTCTTTCTGAGCATGTGCAGGTAGCCCAACCTCCTGGCCTGCCCCTAGCCAGGTCAGTGTGTCCCAAACTGCACCTCTGTGGCTAGGCTGACATGCTGGGTCGAGGCTGACCTTGTCCAGGGGAGGTGGGTGGGTTCAGGTGGCTGACCTATCCTGCTGTCCATGGAGAACCTCCATTACAGGTAAGTAACCTCACTTTCTCCATGGACAAGGAGGATGCACCAGCCACATCTGGTGCCTCCCTAGCTATGCTTGGTGCGCACTGTGGTGGATGAGAGAGGCAGCGACTGGTCGAGAGGGTTTGAAGACCTTGTGGACAACAGACGTCAAAATTGGACTATGGTTTTTCAACGGGTTTATTACATGCAACAGTGTAGAACAGTGAACAACAACTGAGGGTGCCGAACAATGGCTTCCAATCACAGATGAGAAAGCAGAACCGTGGGACAGAACAAACAGCTGAAGATGTTACCAGAACATTGTGGAAACAGCGCAGAACAGCGCAGTGGAATGATGTGCAAACAAGGTAATGGAACAGTGAAACAGCAGCTTGTGGCTGCAGCTAGACATTTTGAATCCAGTGGCCGGAGTAGTGTCTCTGTTATTCTGCAGGAGGCATGTCTCCCATGCACTCCGTCCTGGTGGTGGCTGTGGTGAGGACCACCTAGCCAAAGGAACTATCTACCTGCACCTCAAAGTCAAGGCAGTAGTGTCTCTGGAAAGTATGTGCTGAGGACCAGATGGTGACCTTGAAGATGTCTGTCACTGGCACGGAGCACAGGTTGGCAATGGTAGTGGCCAACTCTCTGAGCTGGTTTGCTCCGACTTTGGCTCCCGTCTGAGCGCCTGCCTTGTTATGGCAGTGGGGAATGCAGTCTGATATCCACTGTGCTAGAGTCCGTTTCATGATGGGCCTTCCCGGCCTGTTGGGGTCGAAGGATATGAAGAGTTGAGTCCCCTGCCTCAGGGGCTCTGTCTTGCGGATGTAGGTGCTCATGGCACTGATGCAGTCGAGGGTATGCAGTCTCTGCTCTTCCAGAGAGGCATGGGGTTCTGGGTAGAACATGGGTAGTTCAAAAGCCTAGTTGATGTGGAAGGCCGGGATGCAACTAGGGTGGGTGCAAAGGGTGACACGGTTGTAGTGGAGCTGTGTGTATGTTGGGTGAGCCACAAGGGCCTGCAGCTCACTGATTCTTCTGGTGGACGTGATTGCAATCAGGAAGAGGATTTTCCAGGATGCATATTTTAAAGTCGTTGATTGAAGAGGTTCGAAAGGTTCCTGTGTCAATTGGTGGAGGATGACGCTGAGGTCCCAGGGTGGTACTGGGGACCGAACCGTGGGCCTCAGATTCGCTAAGCCTTTCATGAAGCAGGTGATGGGTGGCAGTATGACAATGAAGCTGTTGCCAGTGCAGTCCTGGAAGGCCGCTATAGCAGAGAAGTGAACCCTGATGGTCTTCAGGCCAAGCTCGAAAAGGGAGGTGAGGTATTGAAGGACTTGTGGGATCTGGCAAGTGGTCAGATCGAGTCCACGGGATGCACACCAGATGCTGAAGCACTTCCATTTGAGTTCATAGGATTTCCTCGTGGACGGCCTTCTAGCTGTGAGGATGACTTGCTGCACCTCCGTAGGCAGGTTAAGGGATGAGAGGGTTAGCCATTCAATCTCCAGGCTGTCAATACGAGGGCCTGCAGTTTGGGGTGTAGCGTGCTTCCATTGTTCTGGGTGAGGAGGTCCGGTTTGAGGGGGAGCTGCATCAGTGGTTCCTGGGCGAGGCGGTGCAGGAGGGGAAACTACATCTGGCAGGGACAGTGGGGAGCGATGAGGATGACCTGTGCTCTGTCCCTGATGATCCGCTGCAGGGCTGCTGTTATCAGCGGGGTGGAGGTGAAGGTGTATACTAGTGACCACTCCCCCCACTATACTTTGAATGCATCCACGGCTATGCTCTTGGAGGACGGATGCTTCGAGCAGAAGAGGTGGTACTTCACGTTCTGTTCCATGGCAAACAGATCAACCTGCGGTGGCCCCCAGCTCTGGAAGATGGAGTTGGTGACCCTTGGATCTAATGTCCATTCATGAGGCTCCAGTTGATGGCTTAATCTGTCCACCAGGGTGTTCTGTTCGTCTGATAGCTAGGAGGCTTGTAGCTGGCAGCAGTTTGAGAGGGTGAGGAACCAGATTGTTGATGTAGCACATGGCTACTTGATTGTCCATCTGGATCAAGACCATTTTCCTGCAGAGGTGTGTTTGGAGGGTCTTCAGTACATACTTGATGACCCAAAGCATGAGCAGGTTGATGTAATGAGACCTCTCCTTCATGGTCCACGCTCCCTGGGTGCTGAGATGTAGCAGGTGGGCTCCCCATCTGGTGGTGGATGCATCCATTCTCACAACGATGTGGAGGTTGGGTTGCTGGAGGTCCCTGCCTTCCACAAGGTTGTCGGGCATCATCCACCAGGGAGGCTCTCCTGGACCCGAGAGTCCAGAGGGATGTACGTGGCCAGAGATTGAGAGTGTTGTTTCCAGTGTATGCGCAGGTGCCACAGGAGGTTGCGCATGTTACTTACTTACTTACTTACTTACTTACATTCTCTTATATACCGCGCTATTCTGCATCAGTGCGGTTTACATTGAACAAACTGAAATTACATTGAACAGGGCATTATAACTTGGAGATAACTATTTTACAGGGAACATGGGCTATGGAGGGTTAAGTGGCTTGCCCAAGACCACAAGGAGCACCTGTGGGACTAGAAACCCCAGTCCTTCCGGCCCAAGGTTGCTGTCCTCTAGTGGGATTTGAACCACCGACCTTCTGGCCTGAAGTACCTTGCATGTGCAATCTTGCCAGAGATAGGACCGGTGTCGACATCGCCAAGTGGCCCAGGAGGCACAGGAGGATCCATGCAGTGGTTTGATTGGTAGATGAGAGTTCCCATACTAGCGAGGTGATTTTGTTCACCCTCTGTGTGGGAAGGAAGGCTTTCGAGGTATTGGTGTTAATGTCTGCCCCGATGAACTCCAGATGGTAAGAAGGGCATAGCTGCGACTTGGGGTGGTTCACCAAGAACCTCAGGGAGGACAGCAGGGCAGTGGTCTTCTGGACTGCTGTCTGAATCTCTTGAGCTGAGGGCGCAGAGAGGAGCCAATCATTCAGGTACAGGAAGTGTGGATGCCCTGTTTGTGGAGGTGTGCTGCCGCCCTGACAACGCACTTTGTGAACATGTGCGGGGCTGGGGACAGGCCGAAGAGGAGGACCCGCTATTGGTAATGGTGGCCCAGAACCTGGAAGCAGAGAGATTTTCTGAGTCCTGTGCATCGAGTGTAAGCATCCTACAGGTCCAAAGAGGCTATAGCCTAAAATACAATGCAACCTATTCACCTAAAAAGGTTGAAAACATACCTTATGTCATACACTTATTATAACTTTATTCTGGACAATTGTTTATAAGGTGTTAATTAAATATTGCACTACTATAAGGTGTAAAGTTAATATTACACTACCTATACAAACAATAATTTGCTAAATCTTAATTAAATATTACATTTTTCTTGTATCAAAAAACACTTTATTATATTCATTATTATCACAATTAATATACAAACAAATAGAAATCAAAATTACATTAAAATCCCATCATACCATGAAATATACCTATTCATTACAAACCACTCACTCGTACATCCCTGCACACACACACTTGTATCAATACAAAATAGATCCCATATTACAAAATACAAGTATCAAGAAACAGTCAATTACTCTGAGTGGAAGGATAGAGAAGGTGTTTTCAAATACACTTGGACAATGCAATACACACGAACTGGAGCAGGAGGAATGTTTTTCTGTTATAAAGGGTTTTGTCAACGGCTAGGCTATAATTTTGGAGAACATTGCATCATCACTGAAAGTGGATGTGTGGTTCTGTCCTTCATTGTTATAGCTGTCATGAGTGTCCTATTTTATTTTTATTTATTTATTTAACAAAGTTTTATATACCGCAACCTTCCGAGGATCAGGTGCGGTTTACATCTAACAGTTAAGGAAACAGAGAGGCATTTCTGTTTTTTACATTGAACGATAACATGAACTATGTGCAATTAACATTTGAACTTTGAACTTTTAAACTTTTTGGAACTATGTACAATTAACTATGTACAGTTATAGAAGAAGAAGTTCAACAGTATAAGCATCATAGACAGTATTGAGGTCAAAATATCTTTAGGCCTTGCGGTCGTAGGGTAAATGTGGAGCTCAGTATATAATTGAGATTCAGCAAATTATTGTTTACAGTGCAATGTTGCTGGTATAGGTAGTGTACTATTTACTTTACACCTTATAGTAGTGCAATATTTGATTAACACCTTAAAAACAATTGTCCAGAATAAAGTTATAATAAGTGTATGACATAAGGTGTGTTTTCAACCTTTTAAGGTGACTAGGTTGCATTGTATTTTAGGGTATACTGATTTTTGCAACCAGGTTTGGTGCTTGTGTTTTGGGTCCAAGGAGACTAGCCAGTCTCCAGTCTGTATGAGCGGAAGGATGGAACCGAGGGAGTACATCAGGAACTTCTCCTGGATTATGAATCTGTTCAATTTGCGGAGATCCAGGATGGGGCGTACCCCTCCAGAATTCTTGGGAATGAGGAAGTCTCTGGAGTAGAATTCAGTGTTGATTTTGTCTGCAGGCACCCGCTCTATTGCTTGAGCCACCAACAAGTGTATCAGTTCTGCTGTCATCGGGAGGACTAGGTGTGGCGGTGTCTCGCTGACAGGGTGGGGAAAAGAAATGAATGCGGTATCCCTCCTGAATGATCTGGAGGACCCACTTGTCAGTTGTGATGCATTCCCAAGCACGCAGAAAGGCCGACAAGCATCCCGCCACTGGGAGTGTGACCTGCTGCTGTTTGTCAAAAGGAAGGAATGCTCTTTCCGGATGGAGGGGCTGTTTGCTTCTTGTGTTTGCGCTCCCTCTGGTGTTGTCTCTGGTGGGAGGGGCCTTGGTGTGAAAGTTGCTTATATCGCAGGGCCTGCCACTTGCAGTGGGAGCTGTACCTCTTGGAGGGGTAGTGCTAACCACCCTTCTGGGAGTTGGAATGGCGCTCAAGACCATCCTCCACCAGTGTCTGCAGGTTGATGCAGTGTTCTCTCATGTTGTTCACTGTGTTGTTAACTTTGTTGCTGAAGAGAACTCACCCATACAGGGGGTGTTTTCAATCTGGTCGTGCAGGGCCGGATTTACCTTGAGTGAGGCCCTACGCCAACAAAAATTGTGGGCCCCCAGCAGGGGCGGCCCAAGGGGGGTGCGGGGCCTCATTTGCATAAGGGGCCTCATTTGCATAAATATTTGCATAGTGTTACCATATACTAACTTTTAGTAAACGTGCCTCTTAATGAGTGTATGGATAAAGAAAGACTAAAAGATTTCTACATTACTATAATCCAGTGCCAACTGCCAGACACATTAGGAACTACTACAAACGCTGCCCATTTAGAACCCATAGTAAACCCGCCGTATCCTAACAGCACTACCAGGACTCACAAAGCACCATACCCTACCTATCAAAAGGCAACGCTGCAAATATTAAACCAATACATTTCAGAGAACAACAATACATGACCTACTGGGGAAAGAGAACAAGTGGCAATGTCAAATAGGAATTATATAAACAGAACACCTCAGCTCAGTTACACATGCAGAACATAGACCGTCACCAAACAAGGAATCACAATTTAGAAACAGGAAGACAATAATTAAACTGGGAATCCCAAAAGCCAAACTTGGAAAGTACAACACTGTAGAAATAAAACTATACATTAATTTGCTCTTGTACTAAACAAAGCGCAGACGTTAATGATGCACATTTACCAGAGCTGACATATTCCAATTAATAAATTCAAAATAAAGAGATATTTTTCTACCTTTTGTGCATTTTTTCAGCTGCAATTGCTCCAGCCACTTTCTTCTGGTTTCTTCGTGTCTTCTGCTAACTCTCCATCGTCTGCTGTCCATTTGTCCTTTCTTCTCTCTTCTAGATTTTTTTCCATTCTCTCTCTACATCTGCTTTAACATACTAATCTTTCTCCTTTTGCTCTTTCCTCATTCCTATTTCATCCACTCAAATTTTACCCCTCCATCCTCAATCCCCACTTACTCTCCCAATACCCGGCCAATTGTAGATTTTTTATCCCTCCCACACAAAATATTTTCCCTTCTCCATTTTACTCTTCCAGCCCCATCCCATTCTAATCCTCCCCCAACATCAGCTCCTTTCTAGTTCCAGCCTCACCCAGCATCCATTCCCTTCTAGTCCCTGCATCAGCCCATTTCCAGTCCTAGCCACCCATCAGCCCATTTCCAGTCC
This sequence comes from Ichthyophis bannanicus, assembly GCA_033557465.1. Classification (NCBI taxonomy): domain Eukaryota; kingdom Metazoa; phylum Chordata; class Amphibia; order Gymnophiona; family Ichthyophiidae; genus Ichthyophis; species Ichthyophis bannanicus. The sequence goes on from CM066036.1 coordinate 796,214,037, forward strand.
TAGCAACCCCCCAACCCAATACCAGTCCTAGCCCCCCATCAACCCACTTACCAGTCCTAACCCCCCATCAACCCATTTTCAGTTTAAGCCCCCCCTATAACCCATTACCAGTCCTAACCCCCCATCAGCCCACTTCCAGTCCTAACCCCATCAACCCATTTCCAGTCAGCCCCCCATAGCCCATTGCCAGTCCTAACCCCCCATCAGCCCACAGCCCATTACCAGTCCTAACCCCATCAGCCCACCTCCAGTTTTAACCCCCCCAGCCCATTTCCAGTCCTAGCCCCCCCATAGCCCATTACCAGACAGCCCCCATCAGCCCCACAGCCCATTACCAATCTTAACCCCCCCCAAAGCCCATTACCAGTCTTAACCCCCCCCCAAAGCCCATTACCAGTTCTAAACCCCTCCAACAGCCCATTACCAGTCCTAACCCCATCAGCCCACCTCCAGTCTTAACCCCCCCCAGCCCCTTTCCAGTCCTAGGCCCCCCATAGCCCATTACCACACAGCCCCCATCAGCCCACAGCCCATTACCAGTCTTAACCCCCCCCAAAGCCCATTGCCAGTTCTAAGCCCCCCCAACAGCCCACAGTCCATTACCAGTCCTAACCCCATCAACCCACCTCTAGCCTTAACCCCCCCAGCCCATTTCCAGTCCCAGCCCCCCCCCCAATAGCCCATTACCAGTCCTACCCCCCTACCCCCGTCGGCCTAAAGTAAAATTTAATTTGAAAAAAAAAAACCTGCTGGCTGCCGCCGCGGGGCCCCCTCTGCTGCCGCGGCAGCACCGACTGACCCGCGGGGGCCCCCTCTACAAGCTGAATCCGTCGGTTCGTTCCTTCCTCCCTCCCTCCGTGCACGCTGTGAGAGGCGCGAAGGCAGAGTGTCTCCCTCACGTCTCTGTTAAGCCCGCAGGGGCTGATGGGAAATTTCCCATCAGCCCCTGCGGGCTTAACAGAGACGCGAGGAGACACTCTCCTTTCGCGTCTCTCACAGCCTGCACGGAGAGAGGGAGGAAGGAACGAACCGACGGATTCAGCTTGTAGAGGGGGCCCCCGCGGGTCAGTCGGTGCTGCCGCGGCAGCAGAGGGGGCCCCGCGGCGGCAGCCAGCAGGTTTTTTTTTAAATTTTATTTAAAAAAAAAATTAACTTGTTCTTTTTTTGTGGGCCCCTGCCAGCTGTGGGCCCTACGCCATGGCGTACATGGCGTATAGGTAAATCCGGCCCTGTGGTCGTGAGTATCCTCTCGCAATCCGGAGGCCCTTAGCCAAGCCCATTGGCCATATCAAAGGCATCAAAAGCTGTACTCATGAGGTGCTTGCTGCATTCAGCAAGGTCCGTGAGGGTGGCAGAGGCAGGTGCCTGTGACTCCTTGGGGAGGGCCGAGATGGAGCTCCTCAGGTTCCCCAACAGGACATCCTGGAACAGGATGTGCTGGAATTGATGTACCGCAATCCTGGCGCTGAGCATGGCCCCCTGTAAGAATTTCTTTCCAATGTCGTCCAGGAGCTTGGTGTTCCAACATGAATGGTTGTTGGCATGCGTCCATGAGGACTTGACTCTTTTCAGGGCCAAGGACACCACAATGGACTGGAGAGGAAGCTGCGCTTTCACAAATCCTGGTGTCGACTGGACCTGGTACTTGGCCTCCAGTTTCCGGGAGCAGGCATGGCCCGAGGCGGGCGTCTACCACAGTTTGATCTGGTTTTCCCATAGTCTCTTATGGATAGGCAGGATCACTGTTGGTTTTGGTGCATTGAGATACTTGAGCACCTTGGTTCCTTTGGGCTCGGTCGTGTCCATGGGCACAAGGGCCAAAGCCGCCACTAACTTCCTCAGGAACTTTGGGTAGGTAAGGTCCTCAGGGCGGGTGGCGGTTGGTTTGATTGCTCATCTGTGTCCAGCATTGGGGGGGGGGCATCCTTCGTGGAGGCACCGCCTGTTGTGATAGAGCCCAAGGTTGCTGCTTCCATCCCATCTTCCCCACTCTCCTCTGTCTGGGGGTCAGGGGAGGGTGCCCTGGTGGAGCTCGAAGTTACTGGTGAGACGGGGCAGTTCTAGGCAGAGTGGGTCTGCTGCAGTCGGGGACGTCAGTGGAGAGTTGCTCTGCTGCACTAAGCGTGTAAGGAGCTGCAGGATCACAGTGGTGTTATCCACACTGACCTGGTCCCGACAAGAGTACCTCCTGCGATATCTGCTGGTGGAGGTTAAGGGGGAGGAGCTGGAATGGTCCAGAGCCCTGTGCCTCCTCCGTTTGTGTTGCCTCCTGCCCCTGCCCCTGCTGCTGTTGCTCTCGTTGCTGCTATCCAAGGGAGCCCTGTGTATGCTGTGGCTCCTGCTGTGCTCTGCTGGTCTGCACAGTGAAAACTGTGACTTCCATGGTGCGGAGAGGCCCTGGTTGGCGCTGTCACGCCGCTGGGAAGTTTCCCCATCGGCTCGGTGTTGCAATGGTGGCTCCATTTCCTCCTGTGGTGACGGCCAATCCTGTCCTGGCTGCTTCCGCGGTGAGGCCCAATCATATTCTGGTGGGCAGAGCCAGGCACAGCCTCATTGTCGGCACCATGATGAGCTTTCAGAGGGCCAGGGATCTGGAGTTCTCTGTCCATCGGGGTGCTCGGAAGGCCCGCAGAGGTTGCAGGAAGGGCTGCTGTGGGAACGGAACTGGCTGCAGGAGGAGTCTCTTCAGCTGGACAACCAGGGATAGAGGCCCTAAGGGCGCATCCCATGCTGGAGGAAGCAATGCAAGCAGCATGTGGTCAGAGGCTGGTCCTAGAGCATGCGGAGAGGTAAGAGAAGGTCCCGGAGCAGGCTGGATCGTCACAGCCAGGTAGTCCTTCGGAGCATGGCTACTGGATCTTCGGGCTCTGGGTGACATTCTGGAGCAGTGTGTGTAGTTCTCAACCCAATGGCTGGCTCCGAGGCACTGGATGTACTGGTCATGTGCATCCGTGCTGTCCATCTTTCTCCCACATCGTGGGCAATTCTTAAAGCTTAGCTTGGTCATCGGGTCAGGTCCTTTGCTGTCTTCTATTCTCTTGGTTGAAAAATCCTCTTATGTATAAATATAGATTATTATTTTTTTGTGGAGAGCTGTGTAGTCTGTCTTGTTGCAAGGCAGAAGAAAGAAGACTGACCTGGCTAAGGGCAGGCCGGGAGGTTGGGCTGCCTGCACATGCTCAGAAAGGCTTGCCTTGTTGAGCTCTGGAGAGCACTTCCATCTATGGCGCTGTCGGAGGACGTCACTAGGTGTGGCTGACGCATCCTGCTTGTCCATGGAGAATGTGCTTTAGTTGCTCTGAACAATTAGCATGAAAGAAGGTTTCCAGTGTGAGGATGACTCCCAACATCCTCATCAGGAAAGACTGAGACAAAGAACTTGTTTAGTTTATCTGTTCTCACCTTATCCTCCCTGAGTACTCCTATTTCCCCCCAGCATCATACTAACTGCTTCATGGACGTCCTGCTGCTAGGATGTGCAAATCCCATCCTTGGTTACTGGGGTTCTTTGAATGTGGTTGAGCAGATGGTGTAGTGAATTGGGTTCAGGGGATTCCTTTACTGTACCGGGAAATCTTCCCCCTATCCAATGAACAGACAATCGCCTATGTGAATGACTTTGTCTATTAACAATCTCCACCTAGGAGCAGAAAATGTTATTAACTCCATCCTTGGATAATGGACAGCAAGCAGAAGAGAATAAAGAGGCGGAGAACTCGGCTTCTCCCAACAATCCATCAACCCAAATAAGAGGGAAAGGTGCACACTCATTACAGCAGACATCAGCAAACCTAAATGTAGGTAGAGGTTAAGGCCAAGGTGGCCCATTTAGTACCAGGGCCACAGGTATTTTCTGTCATTTTCCACTTATTCTGCTTTAGGAAGTGCATAAGGAAATTATGGCTTGTGAAAGCTACTCAAGGAATGTATTAAGTTAGTTCAATAAAAAGCTATAACCTTAGATCAGGGGTTCTCAACCCACCCTTAGGACACACGTAGCCAGTCGGTTTTCAGGATATCCACAATGAATATGCATGAGAGAGATTTGCATACAATGGAGGCGGTGCACGCAGATCTCTCTCAAGCATATTCGTTATGGTTATTCTGAAAACCCGACTGGCTGGGTGTGTCCTGAAGACTGGGTCGAGAACTCCTGGCTAAGGTAATTATTTACACATACATGTAACCATGTGCGCATCACACTGAGAGAAAATGCCGCGTGCGAGGAGCCTGCTTTCTGGTTCTGATCCATATTCTGTACTTCTTTCTCCAGCTTCGGGAAGGTGGTTGCTGTCTTAATCATCACACTGGTGCTAGCTATTAACCTGTACTTTGTTGCGGTGTACATACCTACGCTGGGGAGTATCGTTTACTACATCCTGGTCGGCTTCATCCTGCTGGGATACTCGGTCTTCATCGTGTATCTGGTAAGGAGCACCGATGACCAAGAGCTGGTGGAAGAATGAGAAATATGAGAGAGAGATAGAGAAAGTGAGGTGGGGACAGGTATAAAGAAGGGGGGACTCACGCAGGAGTAATCGGCAGGTATTTTGATATTAGGGATTTGATTGGGATTTGCTGATATCTACTCTCATTCAGCGTGGTATAGCAGCGTTTAGCCTGGAGTATTCAGCTGCTGTGGGCACTGTGGAACTACCACGGACCCTATGCCGTGCTTTCATTTAATGTCAATTTTGGTATTCCATGTACATCAATATTTTGAAGTGGATTACAATAAAAAAGAAATTGGGGGAATTCAATCCAAAGAGCAGAATTGGTCAGCAGACTCGCTACCCAGGAAAGACTTGCCTGAGCTGTTGAGGGGATATTAAGTGGGGCCATGTTTCACAAGTAGGCAAAATTAGAGCAGTGAGTGGACTCTGGTTTCATCACCGACAGGGGTCTCGCTGCTGAAGAGTATAAGTAAGGAATCAGTGCGGCCTCAAACAGAAGCCGAATCCTAAACCAAAGGAGCTTCCCTGGAGTCGGTGTAAGATGATCTCTGGCTTTAGACCCAGCAAGGAGTTTAGCTGCTACCTTCTGGAGAAGCAGAACACAACGTAACAAGTTGAACAGCAGGCCCCAGTACAAGGCATTACAGTAATCACTTGTAGACATCATCAGTGCCAGAATGACTGCAGTTAGGTCTTGTCTTGCAGGGTAGAGGCAAAGCTGCCTACGATTCTGAAGGCACAAAAAAGTTGATTAGATAACAAGAGACATGAGGCTCCATAGCAAGCCTAAAATCCAACTGAACTCCAGTACCTAGGGTCATAAGAAACACAGAGAGAGCCCTGCCCCTCCCCCATTACTAGCACAAACTACTAAAGAATTGCCAGGAGACCCTGAGACTGGATGTGCATGTGTTTTCTGGCATGAGACGGCTGCTTTACAGCTGCTATGCAACCCCAGTTTCTGGAAGGAGACTCTACGTCAGCCCTGGCTCTGGATGCACTTTGGTGTCTGACAGGACGGCACAAGCTGACCTGATGTGCCCATGCTGAGATCACTAGAGGTCATTGCACAGCTCTACACTCTAATCTACGGGTTTTGCTAAGTCATCTAACGTCTGTCTCTCTTGCAGCTCTGGGCGTGTTGTCTAGCACATGGAGCAGACTTCCTGTCCTTTGGAAGAGGCACGCGGTTCTCATATGGGATTCCAGAGGAGCCTAGCGCAAATGGTATTGTGGACCAGTGACTGACAGAGACTTATGGAGGCATTGTGGAGACAACAAGGGCTGACGTGAAATGATTTACACTTCAGGGAACCATCACACAAGGATGACAAGATAATCTGGAGTGTCCCTTCAACGTTTTTATTTGTCAACAGGATAAAATCAATATAAACTTAACTATCTCTTATATCTTAACAAATAGGGGTGACCTACACGGAGCAGTGAGTGAGTACACCCCTAACAAAGGCATGGGAAGGGGTGACCTGCACGGAGCGGCAGGTGCACCTACTCTTGCCACCTTGCTGGGCAGACTAGATGGACCATGTTAGAGTTATCTGCCATCATCTACTGTGTTACTATGTCAACATGAGAACAGGAGCCTGGCTCCTTTCACCTCTGTCTGCTTCTAGGCACCATGACCTACTAGCAGAGCTGGGGTTAGAACAGAGGCACAGAGAGATAAAGTGACTTGCCCAAGGTCACACAGGGAATCACTGGCAGAGCTGGGGTTAGAACAGAGGCACAGAGAGATAAAGTGACTGGCCCAAGGTCACACAGGGAATCACTGGCAGAGCTGGGGTTAGAACAGAGGCACAGAGAGATAAAGTGACTTGCTCAAGGTCGCACAGGGAATCACTAGCAGAGCTGGGGTTAGAACACAGTGTACCCTGTCAATCCCAAGGCTGAGATGGGTTAGCAGTCTTAATTCCTGCTCATGACTCCGTGTTGACTCGCACGTTCACGCACCAGGTCCTGTGGCCAGCCCTCTTCCACAAGAATGTTCATCCCTGTGCCTACGAACGGAACACTTCCACGCTCATGTGGACTGAGGTCTAGTTTTTATAAATTTGCCTATATTGGTTTACAGAAAATTAGCACAATATAATATAAACATTTATATAATGTCAGCGTGAGATTTAAGTACAAAACCTTTGCAGGTCAGTTTTCTAAAAGGATTTTGTGACAGAGCATCTATCATGCAAGGATTTAAGTTTCTGCAACTTTTGTAAAGGAAATAAATGTTTTTCATTGCATGTGACACTTTCTTTATCAGGATTTGTAGTATTAACCTTCTAAAAATCTCTGTAGCCACCAGTGTTGTCTCTGAAATTATTATTTTACTTTTTTACTATTTTATTTTAAATGATCAGAAATGTAAGAAACCACAAAAGATCTTCCTCCCCCTGCCAGTAAAATGTTCAGACCATCTATATCTCTCTTATTTTATTTATTTATTTATTATAAATTTTTATACCACATTTTTTCCAGAGGATCAAAAGCGGTTTACATCTAACAACAGTTTGAATCAATAGCAGGGAACATTTTTCTCAAACTATATACAGTATAATCATATACAGAACACTATTACCGGTAACTCGCTTATTAACATTAGCAAACTATGCAGTAGAGACAAATGGTGTTTGGCGTGAGCATTTCTGTATGTCATGGTCTTGTGTGGATAATGTGATTTTCATTGGCTTTTAGTACGAGTTGGCGAGTGCTGGGGTGGGGTACTGTATGTGGTAGTGGGGGTTTGTGATGGGGTTTCTTCTCTTGTGCCAAAGTGGAGGGTGAATAGGTGAGTTTTAAGATGTTTTCTGAATAGTTTGAGGTCGTTTATTTCTCTTATGGGGTCAGGTAGGGCGTTCCAGAGGCTGGGGGTAATGTGGGCGGATGCTTTAGTGTTGGTTGTCTTGGAGGTGAAGGAGGTGAGAATGTTACAGTGGTGTCCCCTAAAGCACAAGGGAGAAGGCCCCTCTTTAGCCTATGCACTCTAGGCAGCAGCTGCCGATGCCTAAATCCAGGCCAGTCCTAATCGCTTCTCATTTTCATTCAGTCACAACTTTATTTGTTCTGACACACTTTGCATATGTATGCAATCCCTTATCCACAGAACCGGTCACCGACCGTGGGATCTTCTGGCTAGATGGGGATCAGAAGACTCACTGCAGCCGTGTTAATAAGCGTGACTCACTCATACTGTCTGATGAAACTTTAGATCGTGGTTCTCAACCCAGGCCTCCGGTACGCAGTCAGGCTTTCCAGATGTGCACAAAGAATATGTATGAGAGGCAGTGCATGCAAATATATCTCATGCATATTCATTGTGGATATCCTGAAAACCCAACTGGTCTAGGAGGTACAAGAGAACTGGGTTGAGAACCACTGATATATATCTATCTATTCCTACTAGATACAGTCAATTCTTTGTCACAGAAGCAAATGCACACATGTGTCAGCCACATCCCACCTTCACACCACACACAAGCACACCACATACCATACACACATGTACACACATAAACACACACATACACATACACTCATGCACACATACGCATACACATATGTACACACATAAACACACACATACACATACACACATACGCACAAATACCAGTACATGTACACACATGCACAGACACCACACACACATGCAGGCACATGTACACACACACACATGTAAAGACATGCACACGCACACACACATAGATGCACATACAGTCACATACACACACACACTCGCACATGCACACATATAAACCTACACACACACACATTCTATTTACAGTCAGCCACTTACGTACCATTAGCATTACACATCAAAGCCGTTCCCAATAACCTCAAGCTGGAGAGAGAGGAGATAGGCAGCCGGTGTCACTGGGCTCTGAGGCACACCAGGTGCTTGGGCTCAATTGTAGCCTTTACTCAAAGTCACAAAACTTGGGAACAAGCTAAGTCTCGCCCTAGATAGAAGAAGGTAATTTGTTCCATAAAAATGCAGTGCACCTTGTGCTTCCAATCATATCTGGGAAGGTGTAGGGCAGAAAGCTGATTGGCATATTGTGAAGAAATGGAGTCAAGAGATCAGCAAGGTAACCCAGTATGCCCGAATAAAGTCTTCCATGTACCAGCAACAATATTTTGAACTAAATTCTAGAATAAACTGTTAACCAGTGAAGCGAAGCCAACATGGGGAAACATGGAAACTCTATGGTGTAGCTTTATGGTGCTGTTACAACACAGCTACAGTCTGGCTACTAAAATGGTTAGTGGTCTTCATTATAAAGCATATGAGGACAGACTGAAGGATCTTAATATGTACACCTTAGAGGAAAGGCGGGATAGAGGTGATATGATTGAGATGTTTAAATACCTCCGTGGCATAAATGTTCAGGGAGAGAGCCTCTTTCAACTGAAAGCAAGTTCTGCGACGAGGGGACATGGGATGAGGGTGAAGGGAGATAGATTCAGGAGTGATATGCAGAAATATTTCTTTATGGAAAGAGTAGTGGATCCGTGAAATAGTCTCCCAGTGGAGGTGGTAGAGATGAGGACAGTAACTGAATTCAAAAAAGCATGGGACCAACACAGAAGATCTCTAAAGGTAAAAAGGGGACTGTTGTAGTTGTTGATCTGGAAGGACAGACTAGATAGGCCATGTGGTCTTTTTCTGTCGTCATGTTTCTATGACTGTTTGATAGCACAATAAAGAGAATTGCAATGGTCTAGACCCACAAAGCGGTTCAGGAGTCCTCCGGCCAAGCTGCTGCCGGGAGGGGGAGGTGCTGCGACATCACATTGTGGGTTGCACTTCCAGAAGCAACATCAAACCTTTAATCTAATATTTTTGCACGTTTAATTGTGAAGTCACATGTCCTAGTTCTGCTCGGCATCTGCTGCACTTCTTTTGTCCTTAGCATTGTCTTATTTGTAGTTATGTTGTTTTCTGCCTGGAAAAGAAGCTCAATTCAAGAATACGATGATCTCTGCTTTAGTGCACAATCAGCTCTGATGTTTCTATGATGTATTTTCTTTGCTTTCTACCCAATATTCTTCTTGTGTATTTATTTATTTATTTACAGCAGGCCTGTGCTCCTATGGTCAGGTTTAAATGAAGTTACCGGACATTGCCTCTTAAGACATCCTTAAATATAACTGAATTGTTTCCGTAGATGCGTATGTGGTTTAGCCTTCACAAGTGCTTGAAAATACAGACTTTAAAATATGTAGTGTCATGCATGATGCCTGATGGCTCTTGCAGACTCTTCACTTAGTAATCCAATTTTAGCTCACATCAAGGCATTATTTGTCAAAAAGAATGTAACAAGCATGACTCAGACCCGTATGCTTAGTGCCCCCAAATGATAACCTTGGGTCCCTCCAAAAAATCTCAGTTCTGGCTATGCTACTCGGGGTCAGATGTGCCATGCAACCCGCCGCAATACTGCTGCTGCACCACCCCTGACATACTGCCTCTTACTGGGGGGGGGGGGGGGCAGTACAGGATCAATTCTTTGAAGTGCTGCAGCAGGTCTTAAAGCATGTACACGCACTCACAGAATGCCACTCCCGCCCCTTTCGACACAACTTCCTGTTAGAGGGGGCAGGAGTGGCGCGCCATAACTGCATAGGGGTGCTTCAGGCCCGCAACTGCACTGAAGCAGTGGTTGAGCCGTCACTTTGAAGAGGATACGATTGCCATGCCCTAGACAACCACTTAGTCCGGCAAGTGCATGGGACAGTCCTGATGCCACTGGTTTAAGATTACCAGATGTCCTCAGTTGTCCTTGTCCATGTTGGCACAAATGATACTGCTGGGTATCCCTCCAAGTGACTTCATGGCTCTGAGACAGAGGGTGAAGCAGACAGATGCACAGGTGTTGTTTACTTCAATCGGGAGGATTGAAGTTGATGGTAAAGGCCGAGGCAGAGAAGCTCGCATCCTGAGATAAATGCATGGCTGCGTGGATGGTGTCATCAAGAGCATTTTGGTTTCCAGGACCATGGGGTGATCTTCCAAGGGTTACAGAGCAGAGATGACGTCCATCTGTCCAAGAAGGGTCAAAGTGTCTTCTGCAGCAGACTGACTAACCTACTGAAGAGGGCCTTAAACTAGATTTGTTGGGGATGGGTGAAGAAAGCTCCCAGGTATGTGAAACATTAAATATCTCTGTAGAAATGGGTAAAAGGGGCAACATCTAGAAAATGGTGTGTATAAATGCCCTTAGCATGGGAAATAAAATCCCAGATGTTGAGGCTTTAATAGAAGAGGCTGACGTGGATTTAGTGGCAGTAATAGAGACATGGCTCATGGAAAACCATGACTGGGATGTAATTATACCGGGCTGTACTTTATTCAGGAAGGACAGGGTAGCAAGAAGGGAGGAGGAATGGCAAGGAGATCCTGGATTCTCTACAGGGAGAATGATTCTGGCAACTGGTAACAGAACCCACACGTGAAGGGGACATACTGGACCTGGTGCTTACCAATGGGGAAAGTGTTTCTGATGTTGCAGTGGGAGATCATCTCGCATCCAGTGATCACCAGATCGTATGATTCAGTATTAGGGCTAGGGCTGATAAAATCCATTCAAAAGCGAGGGTCTTGGACTTTAGGAAAACTAATTTGCCAAGATGGGACAATACCTCAGGAAGTCGTTAGCGGGATGGGAACAGCTGGGGGATGTAGAAAAGCAGTGGGCAAAACTGAAAGGGGATATTTAATGTAAATAGACAAAGCATTACTAGCTAATGTTAAAATGTATATAGTTCTGTAACAATAATCCATGTTAAACTGTATTTAGTTCTGTAACAATGTTCCATGTTATCGTTTACCATGTTAACTGTACATAGTTATGAAAAAAAAACGATGTTCTATGTAAAACCATATTCACTAAATGTTACCTGTAAACCGCCTTTGATCTTTGGAAAAAGCGGTATAGAAATAAGCATAAATAAATAAATAAATAAATAAATATTTTGAGGGCAACAAACCTCTTTGTTAGAAAGGTAAATAAATGCAAAAGGAAAAGGAGGCCACTATGTTCTCAAAAGAAGTAGCTGAAAAGGTGAAGAAAAAGAGGCAGGGCTTCATCAAATACAAGAGATCACAGAGAGAGGAAGACAGGCATCAATATTTGGAAAAACTCAGAGAAATTAGCAAAGCAGTCAGGAAAGCAAAGGTACAAAAAGAAGAAGAAATGGCCAATACAATAAAATGCAGAGATAAGACATTTTTCAGATATGTCAGTGAGGGGAGGAAGGACAAAAGTTGTATTGCCAGACTCAAGGGTGAAGGGGGGGAATATGTAGAAGCTGATGAGGATAAAGTGGAATTGCTTAACAAATATTTCTGTTCTGTGTTCACAGATGAAGAACCAGGAGCAGGATCTCAGAAAACACCCATAAACAGGAAGAGAAGTAATGGGGATTTCAGAAGACTGTATTCGTGAGGAACTAGCTAAACTAAAAGTAGACAAAGCCATAGGTCCAGATGGAATATATCTGAGAATACTGAAGGAACTTGGGGATGTTCTAGCAGTTCCACTGACTGACTGTTTCAATGCTTCTTTGGAGCTGGGAGTGGTCCCAAAGCGCATGTGGTCCCTTTATATAAAAACAGAAGTAAGGATGATGTTGAGAACTACAGGCCAGTTAGTTGTTAGTAAATTAATGGAAATGCTGCTAAAAGAGAGAATACTGAGGTTCTGGAAATGGATAGCAGGATCCGGGGCAGCATGGATTCAGCAGAGGCAGGTCTTGTCAGACCATGGAGTTGGATTGAGGGAGAGCCCTAGATGTGGTGAACTTAGATTTCAGTAAAGTCTTTGACACTTTTCCACACAGGCGATTTATAAACAAACTGAGCACCCTAGGGAAGGACCCTAAAGTGACTGACTAGCTTAGAAATTGGTTGAGTGGGAGGCGACAAAGGGTACAGGTAAATGGAGCTCATTCTGAGGAGAAGGAGGTTACCAGTGGTGTGCCCCAGAGATCTGTCCTTGGTCTGATTCTTTTTAACATTCTTGTTAGTGATATAGCGGAAGGGCTGTCGGTAAGGTTTGCCTCTTTGCGGATGATACCCAAGCAGGTAGGAAAGGCGACAGCGAAAGCCAGAAGGATCCTTGGGTGCATAGGGAGAGGAATGGTCAGCAGAAAAAAGAAGATGATAGTGCCTCTGTATAAGTCTCTGATGCGACCTCATTTGGAGTATTGTGTGCAATTCTGGAGATCGCACCTTCAAAAGGATATAAACAGGTTGGAGTCGATGCAGTAAAGATAGGGCATGCAAATGACCCCCCCCCCCCGTGCACATGCAAATGAGTCATTGCAGCATTAAACTGGGAGAGCAAGCCAAACACATGTGCACAAGAATTCTGTGCTAATTTGGCTTGCTCTTCAGGCACCACGTGGCTAATTTGCATAACAGCCCCAACAGTATTTTGATGACATTGGGGGATGTGTCTCACAATAAAATGATCCCTGGTGGCCTAGCGGCCCCTTCCCTCCCCTCTCCCATTAAATAAAAAAAGAACCTGGTGGTTTTTATTTACAGCAGGCCTGTGCTCCTATGGTCAGGTTTAAATGAAGTTACAGGACATTGCCTCTTAAGACATCCTTAAATACAGCTGAATTGTTTCCATAGATGAGTATGTGGTTTAGCCTTCACAAGTGCTTGAAAAAAACAGAGTTTAAACTATGTAGTGTCACGGGTACGGGTAGTAAGGATTTCTGTCCTCAGCCCCACCTCTGATCTCGTAATCTAGATATGCAATGTCGTCTTCGTTTTGTGAATTGCTGCTTTCTCTGCGGAGGAGTGGGTACAGGGAGCTCTGGGCAGTGGGGCACCGGGGCAATGGATGAAGGAATGCTCGGATGCGTGACAGAAGGAGCATTTTTGCCAGTCCGATGTTTGGAAGGATCCACCATGCAGAAGCAGCAATTGCTCAAGTGGTCAGTAGGTTCCCGGCAAATTCTTGGGACAGCAAACTTCATGAGTCTCTTCTCCCCTCTGTACCATCCTGCCAAAGAAAAATGTGAAAATAAAAAATAATTATATATATTTATAATTATGATGATAAAATTAATTTAAATTAATGATGTTCCTGCTAAATATTTCATACATTAACAGTAACAATAAAGATTTTATAACATAAAATGCTACAGTCTAAGCCAGCATCAATTCTCCATCTTACCTTCCAGAGTTTTCTTGCAGTGCTCGCAAGTGAAATGAGTCGCCCAGGATTTGTCTTGATCCCCAATAGGCAAGCCAAAATATGCCTTGTAAGCCTCACACATCTTGGCAGATGCTTCCACAGAGTACTTTTTCGCTCGTGTCTTGACTAAATCTATCTACAATGTCCTGAAAAATGGGTAATTTTCAAAAATATCACTCTCCTGGTCCCAAAAGCAATGTTTGTGGGCCATAATTGCCATTTCCCATGGAAAATAATACTTATTACACAGGAACAAGAAAAAAGTAAATATTCGTTACACAGTGTAATTTCGAACACTAAAAATACATAACAAGAGATTAAAAATCATAAAAAGAAATATATCAAAAGGAGGGAGGGAAAAGGGAAGGGGGAAGAAGCGGAAAGGGGAAAGGAAAAAACAAGTAGAACAAGGAACCATAAAAATGCTAAAATGTGCAGTGCATTTGGTAGTCCAAAATATAAAAGGAGGTAAAAATAACAACCAAACTTAAAATTACTGCAAACAAACTATGGGGGTCATTCTAGAGCATGAATAAGGGCTGTCCACGTGCGGTGGGGACATGTAAGTGGCAAATACGTCCCCCGCCGTATTCCGCAACACCGCTGACATGCGCGTCCTGGGCATTAGCACGGGGAGTTAAGAACGGGGGTGGAACAGAGGTGTGGTTAGCCACCGAGATGTAGAAAGCTTATTCCCGAAAGGAATGTGTATGTATGAGATGTAATCTGGAAATGCTATGTTAGAAAAAATTCAGCTCTGCCCTGCAATGCATCCCATAGAGGTGAATGGATGTGACTGGTCGGGTCTGGACGGGACAAATACGAGATGCGTGTAGAAGGTGTAGGGAGCAGAACTGAGTCACCGTTGTCGGGCAAAGAAACATAACTAAACAGACGTGCAGCGATACAGCTAAGAATGTCAGTGTCCAATCATGCCATGCACCTATGCGCTGTATGTGCCAAAGGAGACAATCCACAAGACGCCAACAAAACTAAGCACATAGATGGGACCGCAGAGTCAGGGAGAGAATGGATGTGAACAGGGAAAGGAGACCTTTTGGAGTGAGAACAGGACAGCAGATATGTAGCCCTCATACCTCATGGGGATCATTCAGAACAGCGAATAGTGGGGATGGACGTCCCATTTGGATGTCCATCCCCGCTATTCACTCCCCTGCCGGCCCCGGCTAAAGCCTCCCCATACGAACAGCATGTTTGTACGGGAAGGCCTAGACGGTGGCAGGAAGGGGCGTTCCTAAGGCAGGGCATAGGTGGGCCATGACCCTGGACGTACAGGGCCAATTTCAGAGGTCGGCCCTGTATGTCCAGGGCCGTGGACTTAGACGGGGGATTTATTCCACCGTCAAGGTGGAATAAGTCCCCCTGGACATTGGGGGATCATGCTGCTGGGCCCAAACAAAAAGGTAGGGTGGTGAAGTAAGTTCCCCACAGCTGGACCCTGGCTATGGGAGGCCAGATTGAGGGTCCAGCTGCGGGGAAAGAAGGATTTCGGTGGTGGCCAACATTCGTGGCTCATGAATGGTGATGGGAAGCCATGGCACTGTGGCTCCATTCAGGAGCCTGACTGAGGTAGCCGGGCATGTGGCTGGGCGTGCAGGCCAATTAGAATCGGGGCCTAGCCTGCACGTCCAGGCCGTAGACCCAATTCTGATCTCGTGGGCACGTCTCGCCCCTCAGGATCAGAATCAGTAACTCTGGGCATTCCGCTTCTGGTCGGCCGCACAGGGGGCTGGATGGCCTGTTTCGAATATGCCTCTATGTGCATATTTTATGTCATAGTTGATATGTACAGGTACCAGGCAGCCCCCCCGCGAAATCATGTTGCTGTCACTGTAAGTAAGAGAGAGTATGTATGTGTTCTGAGGGGTGCATGGGGGTGAGCTGGTTTGGGCAGCAGCATGCAGGTGGTACATGAAAGCCTGACCAGTACCTGGACCGTATGGATGAGCACAGTGTTACCAGATGTCAGTGTGATGAGGCAGGCAAAGACAGAGAAGGCCCACCACAGCCATATGTCCAAAGATAAGGATGGCAAAGATAAGGGTCCTCCATAATAGAGGTACCCAACATTGCAAACAGCACTAATGCATGCCCATGATGCACAGTGTGCTGTTGAGCAGGTAGTAGTGAAGATGAGTGTCCACCTGAAGCCACAGAAAGTGGGTCTGTACAGATGATCATGGTGGAAATCACCGAGACTGCCCCAAAATGCGATATATCATGGGATGGTAGTTATGTCCCGACATACATGTTGATATTTACAATTTGGAATCCCATACAGGTGTGTGTTGGGCCTAGGCAGTGCCCCACAGGGCACGAGGGGACTGAGAAACGGGCAGGCTGCTGCAGCTAAGATAGCACAGTGTTAGTAATGTCCACTGTGCATCAGCACACTGCTGGCTGTGATGGCCAGCCTAGGAGATGCACATTTTACCGAAGGGGTATGGTGTCAGCAGGTACAGCATGGGGACGGGTAGGACTGGAAACATCTAACATCCTAGAATACGGTATGCGTGTGGACATCCCAAACAATTCCCCATGTCTGAGGCCTGGAGGCAGCTGAAGAGCACCTGCACAAGCCCCGCAGAACACGTATCCATACACATGCTCACCCATGGATGTGGAGTTGGGTGCAAATGGTGTCCATGTCCACCATAGATATGTCCCTGGCCGGACATACATGTAATACAACCATAGCATGATATGTGACCAGGGGAACCCATATCCACACCGTGGGCCTGGCCAAGACCACCCCTTGGACTGCCCACACACCCCCTCTAGGGAATATTAACGTGTACACTGTCTGACAGCACTGTGATGGCTAAGAAGGCATACCCATGTGAATGGCAGTCCACACATGTCACTGCTGCTGTTTTGGTGTGAGCATACCTCTGAAACAACCCTCCAAACATGTCAGAGAAGATGTGTGCTACCAGGCATACATGACATATGTAACAAATAAATGGACAAAGAGGATGCACAGATTGAGCTGAGCCCCACAACTGTGAATTCTGCCATCATAATCATGTTACCAAGTATGTTATTCCCGGGGGCAGACGACAACTGTCAGCAGTGGACAGATGCTCAATGTCTCAAATCCTAGTCATGTTCTGAGAGAACAATGCATAACAGAGCTGTGACATGAATATGTGATACAGCTGAAAAGATGTCCAAGGTGTGATTGCAATGAACCAGATGTAGAGCAGCAGTATGTGGCTGCCATATGTGGATACATGCAGTAGAGGCTAGTAGGAGGGAACCCCACCCATGCACCATCCACATTGTGTCATGATGGTCTGACAGATTTGCACACCAATGTCCCCCTGTGTGTAACCCATGCATGGCCAGGGTGAATGAGAGCTGCGGATTCAAAGAGCTAGAACAGGGGCTGGCCTGACACAGCACATGGCTGACCAGACCTCACACCATAGGTCAATGGAAATGCCAGTGGCCAGAGGTATGGGAACAGATGCTGGACAAGGCACCACAACACCCACCTACCTGTCCATGAGGGGCGAAACCTGCCAACTATGATCAGAGTGTGATGCCGTCAATGTGGGCTATAGTTACAGGCAGCCATATACTTCACATAGTGGATATTTATTTATTTATTTGTTTGTTTGGTTTTCTATACCACGCTAGTACAGATCAGTGCGATTTACATAACCATGGTTTACTGCACTATTGCAGAACAGTGCGGTTTACATAAAACATACGAACTAGGTTTACATATAACTATTTAACCTATTTACATTAAAACAGGATTAAATTAGTGTTTGGCTGTGGTACACCTAGGAACATTCTTACATTGCAGGAATTGCAGGAGCTTATTTACATTATTTACATTAAAACAGGATTAGATTGGTGTTCGGCTGTATCGGATGTATGTATGGCTGATCTAGGGTGGAAGGTTATAGGCTAGTTGGAAGAGGTAAGTCTTCAAGGCCTTTCTAAAAGATATAAGATCCGGGATGGCCCGTATCATTGGTGGTAGTTCGTTCCATTGAATTGGTGCAAATAGAGAGAAGGCACGATTCCTAGTTGATTGGGTACAGGTTCTTACTGTTGAGGGAGTCTTGAGAGAGTTTATCATGCATATTCTTCTGGTCCTGGTCTCTGGCGTTCGTTGTATAAGTTCTGAGAGCAAGGTTGCTGACATTTCATGCAGGGCCTTGAAAGTGAGTAGCAGTGCTTTGTACGTCAGGTGACTTGATATGGGGAGCCAATGAAGCTGCATCAGAAGAGGGGTGATGTGGTTGTGTCTGGATGCAGATAGGATTGTGCGGGCAGCTGTGTTCATGGCGAGTTGTAGTGGCTGGAGTGTGAGCTTTGACATACCATGAAAGATGATGTTGGAGTAGTCCAGATGAGGGAGGATGAGCGCTTGAGCAACTGAGCGGAAGTCTGAGGACTCGAGGAGTGGACATAAGTGCCAGAGGGTTCTCAGTTTGTGGTAGACTGTTTTGGTGATATTTTGAATGTGGGTCTCCCAGCACAGGCATTGGTCGATTGTTACTCCCAGGTATCGGACTTCTTGTTTGGTTTTGAGGTTAAAGTATTTCACTTTGAGGGATGGCAGTGGGATAAATGTGGGGTTTTGCATATGAATAAGACCTCAGTCTTATTGGTGTTGACCATCAGGTTGTGTGTCATAAGCCAATCTGAGACTGCGTTGAAGCATTCAGTTATGGACGAGTAGTCCCGCTTGTCAATGAGGAATGGAGTGTACAGTAACACATCATCGGCATAGATGTGGTAGAGTATGTTGGATGATTGAATATGTAGCACACTGGTATGTGGATATGTAGCACACTAGGTATGTAGCACCACATATCTAGGAACCAGAAGGTCATGAGTTTGTGACCCACCACAACCCAATGTAGCAATATAACATCTGCAGTACCACACTGTGCAGCATCTGAGGCACACTTGTCTCCCCACAGAAGTGCACCACATGCAGCCACCACACCATGTGTGTCAGACTAGACCGAGGAAAACATCTGTACAGCACAGCCAAAGACAAACAAATGTGTGCAAGACAGCTGCCACTGGTCACCAAGCAGGACAGGAGGCCCCTGAATGGGTCACAGCACCACCAGTGTCCTGAGCACACACAGCAGTCCCAGCACCCTGAGGTGCATGCTGAGGGCAGGTAATGGGTTCCCCAACACCCTAGCAAGATCAATTGAGGAGGGTGCCCCAGGGCAAGCACCAAATTTTATGGCAGTGGATGTGTCTCTAAGCAGACTGAGATGGGAGGATGGTGTGACAAATGTGACAGTGGGCACAGCACAGACAGGTGCCTCATACATGCATTGATGCTGGTAAATGCCCCTGCAGTATCCATCTGAGGTGGCACAGGCACAGAGGGGCACAGAGGGGCACTGGCCAGCAGACTGATGCCACACACACCAGGATCCTGGGCTGGACAGTGTATGGATGATGTGGACATGTGCGAAACACACAGCAACACATGAATATAGGTGTCCATATAATGCAGAGTGGTGTGTCCCCTGTGCAGACTTATGAGGCAGTGCCACCCTGTGGATCCCCACCAATCACCCATGCCCACCCACATGGCACAATGTCGCATAGACAGCCCTGGAATGTGACACCCACCCCACACACCCCTGCAAAGCCCATGCCACCTGTGCATCTGTTTGGGACCCAAGCCCACATACCAAGCATTCTGCACCCCAACCCTGGTACTAGATGACCCCTCTGCATCCCCTCCCCCATGCTCGGTCCTTGCCCCTTCCCCTCCTAGAGGGCACATGCACCTGTGCCTTGGTCACCATGGTCACAGGTGTGCATGGTGGCATGTCCTCGAACACTAAGGTGTCACAGCTTGTGCTGCCTGACTTCATGATACCCTCATGGAATGGGGGAAACACCATCCAGGGACCAGTGCCTCTTGGAACTGGCCCAAGGAGAGGGGGTGTCTGTGTGGCGGGCCCATGCTGAGGTGCGGGTACATGCTGAAGCTTGCATTGTGACACTACTGGTGCCTGGCTGTAGAGGTGCAGGTGTACATGCTGCTGAGGATGCTGCAGCTGTGGGAGCTGCCCCACCATGCCCCTGCCCAGACCTCACGGGAGGCCCACTGGAGTGTGCACGGGGAAGTGTAGGGATGGACCGCCCAGGGACATGCTGCAGCTCCATCAGGATCTCCACTATGGTTGCCTGGAGGGTGCTGGTAGCCATGGTCAGCTGCTCTGTGGCCACGACATGCCATATCTGCAATGCCGTGGACTGTCACAGCAGCTCCAACTGTTGCTCGGACTGTGCCTGCTGGGTGGTGCTGTGTGCAAGCAGATGCTCAGCACAGTGATACAGGTGTTGTTGTGCACCCCTGTGGGTGCGCCCCTCCTGGTCATCGCTGTCATCAATAGTGTACTGTGGTGGAGGCGATGGGGAAGGGACATGGAGCTCCAGATCATCTGGCCCAGGGAAATCATGTGGCTGCTGCGGGTTGGCATCAGCGGTGGTGCATGGCAGCGAGGCATCATCCGGGGCCTCCCTGTCCTCCCCTGTGGCATCCTCCATGGACATGGTCGGTAGAGCTGGCACCTCTGCCTGCAGAGCTACAGCAGGGGCACCTGTGAAGACACAGACAACATTGTGGGTCATACCTGCACCTGGCAATGGCACCGCTGTTGGGGTGGCAGTGTTGTAGCCATGTGGGTCAAGCACAAGGCCACACAGGCAAAGAGAGTCTGCCACCATGCTGTGCAACATACCCTGTCCCCCTGTGCAAAGCCAGATGGGCACAGAGGCCCATGCACAGACACACACCCTGGTGGCCTGTGCACTCAACCCTGCCACCACCAGCTGGCAGCCATGCTGCCAATGCCCCTGAAACACAACCCAACAGCAGAGTGACCACATGAACTGTGAGTGTGCCTGGCAGCGGCAGCACAGCTGGGACACCATGACAGCCAATGGTGGTGGCTGCATGAAAGTGTATGCATTTACACAACAGGAGGGGAGTACATGGGGTAAGAGGCAGGGACACACACGTCACACTTATACCTTGCTCCTGGGATGCCTCAGATATATTGAGAGGGTCTATCACCCCTGAGATGTGTGGTGGCGAAACTGTATTAGAGCCCATGGAAATAGATAAAAGACAAGCATTTACCTTCAAGCAAAGGGATAGTCCAGAGAGCACTGACTTTCAAAGTACAGCCAAAGTAAAAAAAACCACACACGGGGCTGCTGAGCTTAGACCACGCCCAAGCTCCAAGGCAACCAAGAGAGGTAATGAGAAGCACCTGGGGGAGGAGTTTGAGCCTCAGGGAACAGGAAGAAGGGAGACCACCAGGGAAACAGAGGGCGAGGAGATCACGAGGGAACCTGAAGGAAAGGAATCTTTCAGGAAAGCTGAGAGAGAGAGGTTCTCCAAAGACAGCCTCAGAAGGGATTCCCATTGCAGCCAAAACACAGGAAACTACAGCCCTGAAGGAAGCCCGTGTTGTAGAGGAATTACAGCTGGCCCTGGATACAGGAGCGTTTGGCCTGAGGAAGCTGCAGACTATAAGCAAGGTACGGGAACATCCCAGCAGGAGCCTGTGGGGAGAGTTTCACTTCTGGAAAGGCCTGTGAAAAGAACTGTTGCTAGAAAGAAGGTGAGCCCATTAGAAGCCTTGAACAGTTTATTGAAAGATAAGGATCTCCATAGCCCATCAAAAACCCCTGAACCTAGATAGAGGTCTCGCTGGGAAAAGGTTTTAAAATTGTTAGAAGAAATTAAGCCTACGTTCCCACAAGCTGATTCCAGTCAGGAGACAACAGATCCTGATTATGAGGGCATGCAGATAGATAATTATGATTCTGATAATGCCTCTACAGAATCTCAAATGGATTGCTCTTTTTGTATAAAGACAAAGTGAAGGGTTTAAATGTGAAAAGACCCAGAAGCTATTATACCAGTATGTCTTGTGCCTAGAGTGCTGATAATGTTTGAAATGAAGTTGCTGGTGTTTTAAAGCAGCTAGAAAATATTCAAAGGCTTGACTTGAATGTTTAAGAAAGAACTATCTGAGTGGGCAGCAGCCAGAAGTAAAAGAAGCTTTAATTTGAATATTGCACAGTTTGGAAACACAGTTGTTTAAGCCAGAAGTAAAGGAACTATCAAGCTGCATTATGTAACAGCTGAAGAAGCAATTGCAACTTTTGTCACTGTGAAGTTCTTGATCTGAAAATTCTTTTTCTTTTGTGGGAGAAGTATCCTAATTTTGTTAATATGTGGTTTTGGTGCAAAGGAAGAGAAAAATAAATTTTCCTGTGTTTTTGCCTTCAAATCCTCGGCCTACTCATCATTTCACACAACTACAAGCCCCAGAAGCCTCGGCTCTGGGAACCCATACTAAAAAGGGACATTAGGAAGTACGCCCCTGCCTATAGGCAACCGCCTAGACAAGTGGGGGCGCCACAGATGGCAGGATCAATTGTAGCGAGGATGAGCTGTTCCAGGTTGGTTAACTGCTCCCCCTGCACACCCACAGACCCTTGTTGTGCCTTCTGGGCAGAGTTGCAGAGCACCTAATGCCACCTGTGCTTCACATCCTTGATGTCCTGGTTCCGGTGATATATGGCATTGATACGGCGGCACATATCAAGCCACAGCTACTGCTTCTCATAGGCTCCCACACATGTGGATGTGTTCTCCAACAATTGTGGCAGCCGCTGGAGGATCTCCTCCAGCATGAGGGTCATCGCACCCTTGGAGAACCTTCCCTTCCTGGTAGCGACCTTAGGTGCAATGACATAGACTATCTTTATCATGGAGGCAACGCTCGGGGGCCTATGATGGGCCTGTTTGGACATGCACGCAAGGACATGCTAGCACGTACGTCCCAGCGCAGATGTGCCCATGCCCAAATGCACACCCCCAACAGTACCACAGCCAGACAGAGTGGAGGGGATGGCAAGTACATGGGATGCAGAGAGTCAGTGGTTCGCCTCCTACAGCCAGCACAATGGAGGAGAATGTGAATGCACAGCCAGTGGCTACAGAAACGAAACAGGCACAGTATGTTGGCAATACAGGACACGGTGAGGTCAGGCCACATGCAAACTTTATGGTGTGTAGACGTGCTCATCTGCACGTCACCACACATGTGCATGTCTGTGAATGTGCGCCTCTGTGTATTTGCTGTATACACATCTGCGCACATCCCGGCCTGAACTACTTTGTGGCAGAACACAATGTGTGAAAATGACAGTGCCACCTGCAGCTCTCTGTGACATTCCACTATGTTTGCAATGGCTATTAATTATTGTGCAGTCAGCTGACTGGATGAGGACAACATGCAGGACATCCAGGGCTGGTATGCTCTGGTCCTGCTGCACAGATATACCCATGGTGGGCAGGTCATGGATTGCAGGTGCTCCCATGCCCGTGTCCCATGGCAGAAGGTCCCATACATTGATATGAGTGATGTGGTATTTGTGGTAAGGTACCGTTTCGACAGGGCTACCATACATGATCTCTGCCAGCAGCTTGAGACATGGCTTGAAAGCCCCACGCAGAGGGGCAATCCGATTCCATGCACCTGAAGGTGACGACAGCACTGGCCTTCCTGGCGATGTGCTCATTCCAAACTGTGCTCTCGGCTGTTGGGGGACTCAGCCAGCCTGCAGTATCACAGTGCCTCACACAGTTCCTGGGTGCTTACCTGCTATCCATGGTGCAGAACATCTGCTTCCCATCAACGCAGCAGAACCAGCACTGGAGCATGCAGGAGTTCTATGCTGTGTCCAGGGTTCCATCAGTCCTAGGTGTGGTGGACGGCACACACATCACCCTCCAGCCACCACAACAGAGTGAGGTTGCATACCAGAACTGCAAGGCCTTCCACTCTGTCAACGTGCAGGTGATGTGCAATGTGAATGGGGAGATTACAGATGTATGCCCCAAATACCCATGTTCCTGCCATGACATCTACATCCTGAGCTGGTCAGGGATCCATGCACCCTCTGAGGGATGTCACATCAGTGGTGGATGGCGTTAGATGGACATATGCACAGACACTGTGGGACTGGGTGGCAGGGTGCACCACATGGAGGCGTGTCCACTGGACAGGTAGTGTTATTTATTTATTTATTTATTTTAGCTGTATTTATATCCCGCTTTTCACCGGGTCAAAGCGGTCAATTGGGAGATACATTTAACACGAGGGGATATGACACACATATGCTAATACTTACAGGGAACATGGGCAATGGAGGGTTAAGTGGCTTGCCCAAGACCACAAGGAGTGCCTATAGGACTAGAAATCCCAGTCCCTCCGGCCTGAGATTGCTGTCCCCAGGTGGGACTTGAACCCCCGGCCCTCCGGCCTGAAGTACCTTGTCCTAACCACTAGGCCACTCCTCCCCCCCCCCAGTGTTGGCCCTTCCCCCATGACCCATGACCCCCGGGGCCCTGTGTTGGCCCCCTGATCATGGGAAGCCACTGGGCATGTACAGGGGATGGCCTGCTCCCTGCCACCTTGGTGGGGTATGCGCAGGGCACCCCCTGAGAACCCCCCACATACATGGGCATGGTATGCCCTGTCCCTGTCCATCTGGGATTGGTTCCAGCCACCCCACACAGACCCTCCACATGCATCCCACCGTGGTCCTCCATAGCAGGCACAGTGGCCTTGTGCATGCAACAGGGGATTGAGTAGATGACCAGGATGGTGGCAACAGGCCTGCACATAGTGGTGTGTCAGGTAGCCCCATCTACCGCTCCCCAGGGGTGTGCCTGCCATGGGTCAGGCATAGGGCAGGGGCACCAGACATCCACACAGTGCCCAGGCACACTGTCCAGCAGGGACCCTCTTCCTTTGGGGGTGCCCATGTACATGTGGTGATCTGCGGACACTCATTGGCCCACTGTCACCTCTGGGACCTTCTAGACTGTGTCCAAAGACTTGGATATGCACAGTTAGCTGTCCACCACCCACTATGTGTCTGGTACACATGGCTCTCTTACAGACACACCAGCTGATTAACGGTTTGCTGTTCTGTCTCCCCCTGCAGATGACTGGGGCTACCCCCTTTGCGACTGACTGATGACCCCATACTCCACCCCAGCAGCCTAGCACAGCACCAGTACAATCATGCACACCAGACCATATGCGGTATAGAGTGCACCTTCAGCCAGCTGAAGTGCTGGTTCTGCTGCCTGGACTGGTCCAGGAGGGAGCTACTCTACAGGTCTCACAAGGTGTGACGATCACCATGGCATGCTGCATGCTCCATAACTTTGCCCTGTGGCACAGGCAGTCACTGACTGATGAGCTAGAGCCAGCCATGGATGACGGGGATGAGCCTGACGCTGGCGCAGATGCGCACATGGGCGCACCATCCAGATGGGATGTAGTGGCATGTGCTAGCCTTGTCCAGGCACACTTTGCCTGACAGCCTGGAACATATGTATCCTACCTATAACAACCAAAGCACATATCAGCAAATGGGGAGGGGATGGGTACGTGCCACAGCCACCATGGGCCTCTGCATGTCCACACCATCCAGATATGGCTTGTGTGTCCAGGCCATGTCCCTGTGAATCATACACATTGTCTACCTGTGACATAGCTCACAGCAGTGCTCTGCCATGGCCCACTGATATGTAGGCTGTCCAAGGGTGGTGGGTTCGGTACCCATCCTGCCACTATTTTTGCTCACATGTGCCAGGTGTTTAGTGTCTACCCAGCCATTTAACATGACCCCCGGAACCCACAAATGGCGTGACGTGTTCGAGGGCATTCACCTATGTCTGGACATGGGCATCCATGCCATGGCACCCACAGCTGCTGCACCAGGGATGCACACGTCACATGGTCCACCAGTCCCTTGGCCATCCATTGCTTGCTGCAGGTGGCACATACCTATGGGCTGGCATGGAGGTATGGGACAGGCACATGGTGTGCCACATACACAAGGTACCCTCAGCATGTCACCACCCATATACCCTGGGTTGTGCCACCCCCATGGATCACTGGCTGTGCTGCTGCCACACGTTGATGGCTTCCCCTAAGGCCCCTCCCCATTCCCCTTGGGTGTTTGCACCATCTCCTGTTACTGTGGTGACCAGACTACCTGTCTATATGCCTCAGACATGCATTGGCAACCATTTACTTGTGGTGTGCAGCACATTGTCCCCCCTGTGTGGTGACACATATGTCTAGGGCCATTGGTGGCCAGGGTTGCTTTGGCCAACAGACACATAGGCACACAAGTCACACATGTTGAACTGCATAACACTTTATTTTCCTAGCCAACATTTATGGGACAGACACAGAATGTGGGCAAACAGTGCCCACACAAACTGACCAACAGGTGTGCCCTTGGCACCCAACCCCCACCCTTGCCACACCTATAGGGCAATTAACAGTGGTGGCCTGTCCACCCTGATGGCTGTCACTGCACCAGCAGCCACTGGTGTGGACCATGACACTTAGTGCTACTGCTGCCCCTGGGTGCCTCCCAGATGGCATGGCCCCTTCAGTTCCCCACAGGGTTGCCTGCTGTGTGACTGGGGAGTAGTATGTAGGGCTGCAGATAGACCTCCATCAGCAGACACAGGCCCCTGAGCTTGCCCCTCAGGCCCCATACCTCACCCTGAGACCCTCCACATGACACAGATGTGTGCGAGGGGACTGTGCAGCCGTGCAAGGCTGCATGCCAGCACGTGCTCCAGGCAGGCCAGGGTTGGCATGTCCTTGGGGCCTCCAACTGCCCCTGGGCCCCCTCATTGGGTCCCACATCAGATAGGGGTGGACTATGTGGGTCACTAACATGGGCACACCGCTCCCACATGGACATGGATGACGGCACTTCCGCAGCATCACCACCTCATCATTGACATGACCTGACACTGACACTGCCTACTGGCAACCCCAGCTTCCATAACCTGGGCCCCCTACTGCCTCATTGCCATCCCATCCCCCTCCAGCTACACTTTCACATCCCTCCCGCACCCCCACTCTGATCCCCATCCACTGCCCACTACTCTCACCTGCATCGAAACCATGCCTCCCCTCTGTCCACACACCCTTGGTCCCCTCTCCTGACACACACAACCCTGCACACTCCTGCATGCACTCCAAGCACTCTCCTTTGCTACCCCCCTCCTGCCACTCACACACCCCCACATGGTCCCCCTGCATGCACATAGACACCTCACCATCACCACCACCCTCCAACCACACACCCTCCTACATGCACTCAACTGCCACACCCTCACCACCCCTGCCTAGCCCCTCAGTCTGTGTCACTACAGCCTCACCCAACACACTCCATGGGGCCTCCCCAGCTGCCCATCCTGCCACACCACATGCCACCTCCACCAGGGGCTGGTGGATAAGAGTCCAGAGGTTGCCCCCCTGTCTCCAGGGCTTCTGCACTTTGCACCTGTGGGACCTGACCACCACCCTGCTGCACACTATCCCCCAGTTGTGCTGTGGGACATAGGCCCCCCCTGCCACTGGCATTGGCTCTGTCCCCTTCAGGGGAGGTGGAGAGGGAGAATGCTGCCTCCCCTGCTGGTCTCTTCCTCCTCTTTATCCGCAGATGGTGTTGGGCTGGACAGGAGGATGGGGCTTTGCAATGCACTGCTGCTGCCCTCCTGATGTTCATGCTTCTGCTCCCGCTGGGGCTGGGGGGTGTATCTGTGCTGGCATTCTCCACAGTGTCAGTAGTGGAGCCATCTGGGGATGGGGGTGGGGAGTCCTCCTCCTGCTATGCTGCTGCTGTGGGAGACAGAGGTCATGGCTAACTTCATGACTGTGGTTGTTGAGGGGCCAGTCACACACACAGGGTGTTCCAGCATGTCCTATCTCTGCAGGGGGTGGGATAGTGTGGGCCAGGACTATGTGTTGTGGGACCCTGGGTGGGGGCATGCTGTTTCTGTGGTGTCCATTTCACAGTGATGTCTGCTCTTGCATGTGTTGGCCTGCCTCAGTGTTGGGGAGCCTGCCGGCCTGCTGCTCAGACAGGGTATCTGCATGGCTACTCATCCTTCTCCTCCGGCAGCTGCTGCCAGATACACCGTATCTGCTGTGGGTGGGTGTGGCAGATTGTGCGGTACCACACACAGTAAGCCTCCATGTCACGAAGGATCCAGAAATGTCTTTGGGTAGAGACACACCTCATCATTCCCCTGTGCCAGAGCACAGATCTGCCTACTCATTGGGGTGGTGCTGTTGGCGCTCTGCACATGCCCATCATGTGCCATGTCCCCATCTGCTCTCAGTGGTGTGTCACCCTGCCATGCCATACCGGGGGGGGGGGGGAAAAATGCAGATCATCATTGCACAGGGACATGTTCTCTCATCTCTAAGGTCCTGGGAGCACTGAAAGCTGTAGCCTGCTGGTTCTAATCCTGAACCATAGTACTCGGTGTCCAGTGTTCATCTTGGGGCATTTACAGGGCCATTTTATTTTGCTTCCTCAGGGGACATCTGTGTGACCTGGGGATGTGGCTGACATTCTGGGACTTCTCTCTGCTATGCGTGTCCCTTCCATCTGTCTCTGTCCCCCCTGTGCCTTCACTGTGAGCCTGCATGCATCCTTGTTTCCTGGGCCCCTGCTGTCAGGCTACTCTGTCTGTGCTGTTCTGTCCTGTCACTGTGCAGCCTGCCTGCTTTCTGCCTGGGACAGATCCTGACTTCCCCTGCCCTTCCTCTCCACCTCGGTGCATACTTGTCTCTGTGCCAACTTGAGTGCTGTTCCAGCCTGCCCACTTCTCTCTGCTTCCAGGTTTGTCTGTGTTGTGATATACTTACTGGGGGATGGTGGTCCTGATATGTTCCCAGCCCCTGCGTGCTGGTAAGTGGGCTGGCCACCTCTGCTCGGTGGGGAGGAGAGTCTCCTCCTGCTCAATGGCCATGGTCACTAGCAGCTTCATCTCCACCTTGCTGAAGTTGGGCTGTCTGGTAACCATGCTGATGTGTGCATTATGTTCGGGGGGGGGGGGGGTGGCTTCTTCCTGGATCTGGTTGCATGTAGTCTGCAGGACATGAGGTTGGGGACGTTTTCAGGATGCAGGTTCATGGGGCAGCTGGGCAGTGCGTGCATGGCCTACATGTGCATGTGGTGCAAGAGGGGTCAATAGGCCACCAGTTAGACGTGTTTCACCGGGCATGACCACATGCCGATTCTACAACCCCGTGTATGTATCTACATGGGGTTGTAGAATCAGGCCTCTGCATGCATGTCATATCTGGAGATGTGCACGGGGCCTGGACGTGCCCCTTTCAGAATCGGGCTCTTCGTTAACTATGCAGAGCACAATTCATACCAATAGAAAGTAGCACTAAGAACTGTACTATTATATAAAGAAAGGTGGACAAAATGAAGCAACTATTGCCCAACAATGATTACACACCATACTCGTGTACAAAATAATGTTGTTAGAAAATAAGACACTTGCACATAGCAATTAAAAACATACCTGTAGGCAAACAGAAAAAGTGCTAAGGGTGTCATTCTGAGGCACGAATAGCGGGGATGGACGTCTCGTTGGGACATCCATCCCCATTATTTGTGCCGTTTCCTGAACCCAACTACCTTCCCCGCATGTTGTACGGGGAAGGTAGACGGGGGCAGGAAAGGGGTGGATCGGGGGCAGCATTGGGATGGGCAGTGGGCGGTCGCCGGTCCGGACGTACAGGGCCGATTCCAATGTCGGCCCTATACATCCGGGGCCGGCAACCTACACAGGGAACGTATTCCATGTCAGAGGTGGAATATGTTCCCCTAGTCGTCAGGAGATGGCGGGCCCGGGGCCCGGGGCACGGATGGGGCAGGGAGGAGACAGAGGACATTCCCGCAGTCCAACCCTGGCCTCAGGAGGCTAGATCGGGGGTCGGGCTGTGGGGAATTCACTTTTAAAGCTGGCGGCTGGGGATTGCAGCTCTTCAATGGAGTCACAGTGCCATGGCAACCGGATGTCATGGTACTGCAGCTCCATTGACAAGCACTGACTGAGTAGCCGGGGAAGGCCTGTATGTACAGGCCAGACGGAATCGGGTCCTGGCCTGCATGTACAGGCCTATTCGTGATTCTGATCCTGTGGGGCTAGATGTGCTCCGTGGGATCAGAATCACGACTCCCTCTGTGCGTCTGGTTCCGACCAGACGCACAGAGGGCCCAGACGTATAGAATGAAATTGGGCCCTAAGCATAAAAGAGGGACTATTTTTTAATGTGTCTGTGCAGCGCTGTGGATGCCTTGTAGCGCTACATAAATGATTAATAGTAGTAGTAAATAGTAGTGCAGCTCTTCCTGCCAAGAGGATGAAACTCCTCCTACCAATCACCGAGACTGACAGGCATGCCTCGTTGTCAATTACACTACAAAAACATTTGTGAAAATAAAAATATCTAGAAATATATATAAAACACACAAGCAGGTATCTACAAACAAAATTAGACAATTAGAGCAGATGATTGTAGAGAAGGAAAAAATGGCAGGTATTGTATAAAAGATACAAACAAGATACTATTTATATATCTGTCACATAACTAAACGTGCACTGTATTGCCTGTAATCAGAGTAACAGATAAGGTTTGCAAACAGCGACGCTGTGCACAAAAACAGAAAAAAATGCACATAATGGTGTCATATAAAAATGATTCATAGTCTCTACTGAAAAGACTGTTTACACTGTTAGGGGAAGGAACTGTCAGCAAAACAGGGCTGTGCACAAAGTGAAAGTAATATCTATGCTGCTGTCATCTACAAGCTAACCAAAAACCAAAGCAGTGGGAGCGGGGAAGAGGGGGAAGGGGAGGGGGCGGAATGGAACCATAAAAAGGGAATTGTGCCAAAACAAAGCTGTGCGCAAGGAAAAGATATCGCAGATACTGTCAGAGGCTGTGCACAAAATGTAAAACTCATAAAACATGAGAAAATTGAGCGAGGCTGTGCACAAAATGCGAACAGCGAGGCTATAAAAAACAAAAATAATAGTGTCATATATAAAACGATTTGTAGCCCATACCAAAAAGACTCATTAGTAATTTGCAGAAATATTTCTTTACGGAAAGAGTAGTGAATCCATGGAATAGTTTCCCAGTGGAGGTGGTAGAGATGAGGACAGTATGTGAATTCAAAAAAGCATGGGACAAACACAGAAGTTCTCTAAGTTAAAAAAGGGGACTATTGTAGTGGTTGATATGCAAAGGCAGGCTAGATAGGGCATGTGGTCTTTTTCTGCTGTCATGTTTATATGTTCTATGTTTCTATATATAAAAAAGCATGGTATCTGATAGATACACACTGAACTCATATTAAGAACTGCACCACGGCTAAAAATAATAGCAGCAGAAAAGAGGAAGGGAGAAGAAAAGGGGGCAAGGGGAGAAAAACAAATCTAAGGAAAACTTGGAAATCAATCTCCAGATTCAATCCAAAAGGGGTAATAGTATTAAATCTGAAAATACAGCGTTGTTCCAAGCAAAGCAATGTTCTATTAATATCACTGCCTCTCCAATGTTTCGATGAACAACTGATAGAAAACATCTCAGATTTCCAAACTTTACTGTACTTGATTCAATGTTCTATAAGTGGTGCTGACTGTAAATTTCTTTCTCTACAACTTGTGTGTTCACTGAGCCTCGTTCATAGAAGTCAAATTGTCTTCCCTACATACAGCAACTGGCATGGACATGTTGTTGTTAACTGTCGTCAAATCAGTGTCGCCTCATGGAAACCCTCTGGATATTTGTCCCAAAATGTGTTCGGTCTTCAGTCAGGCGACTCATTGTTGATAAGAGTTGCATCCATAGTTGCTGTTATTGTATCAGTCCATCTCATTGCCAGCCTTCCTCTTTTGCATTGACCTTCTACTTTACCAAATATGATGATTTCTCTAATGATTTCTCCCTTTCGTATGATGCGTCCAAAGTATTAAAGTTGAAGTCTTGTCATCTGAGCTTCTAAAGAAAGCTTAGGTTTGATCTCCTCTAGTACTGACTGGTTTGTTCTTCGGGTAGTCCATGGTATACGCAGTATTTGCCGCCAGCACCATAATTCAAAGGCATCAATTTTCTTCTTGTCTCTTTTTCACTGTCCAACTTTCACATCCATATGACGTTATTGAAAATACCATCAGTTGGGCAAGTTGAATCTTTGTATGGAGAGCGACATCGCTGCTCTTGAGAACCTTGTCTAGGTCCTTCATAGCCATTCTGCCAAAAGCAATGCTTCATCGGATTTCTTGACTGCTTGTCATTTCTTTATTGATTGTTGATCCAAGTACGTTAAAGTTGTCAAATATTTCAATTTCTTCTCCATCAATGATGAAATTATTGATTTTGCTAGTTGTCAGGATCATTGTCTTCTTTATGTTAAGGCACAGACCCATTTTAATACAATGTTCCTTGATCTTGAGAAGCAAATGTTTCAGATCATCTTCACTTTCAGCCAGTAATGTGGTATCATCAGCATAGCGAAGGTTGTTGATGAGTCTTCCACCAATCTTCACACCTCTGGTGTCTTCATACAGTCCTGCTTCTCTGATGATTTGTTCTGCATATAAACTAAACACGTAGGGGGAAAATATGCAGCCTTGTCTTACACCTTTGCTGATCTTAAACCTTTCTGTTTCTCCTTGTTCCGTTCAAACTGTTGCTTCTTAATCAATGTAAAGGTTGTGCAAGAGAATTATCAGGTATTCTGGTATACCCATGCTTCTTAATGTGGCCCAGAGTTTCTTGTGGTTTATAGTCAAAGCCTTGCTGTAGTCGATAAAACACATATAGATATCCTTTTTGTATTTTGTCTTTTCAAGGATCCATCTCACATCCGCAATGATGTCTCTCGTTCCTCGCCCTTTCCTGAACCCTGCTTGCACTTCAGGCAGTTCTTGTTCCAGGTATGGTTGTGGTCTCTGCTGAATAATCTCGAGTAGAATCTTGTTGGCATGTGGGATCAGAGCGACTGTGTGATTATTTTCACAGTCAGTCAGATCACCTTTCTTCAGTTTGTATAAACGCAGATCTTTTCCAGTCAGTTGACCATGATGTTGTCTTCCAAATTTCCTGGCAGAGCCTTGTAAGTACGGTAACAGCTGCATCAGATTGTTGTAATACTTCTACTTAGACTTCTTCTTTCATCACCAATGGTTCCCGATCATAAGGTACAGGTTGAAAGGGCTGTTGGTCCACTTGATCTGTATCATATAAAAACTCTGTATATTCTTTCCGCCTTTTCTTGATCTTCTCAGCATCATTCAACATGGATCCTTGAGCATCTTGTAACATTCCAATGCGAGGCTGAAATTTTTTCTTTAGCTCTTGTAGCTTTAGGAAAGCCAATCTTGTTCTTCCTCTAATAGTTTCTGATTCTATTTCCTTGCATGCATCATTGTAGTACTTTTCCTTGTCCTGTCTTGCTGCACATTGAAAATTTCTATTGAGTTCTGTGATTGCCTCTCTTTCTCCTATGGTTTTAGCTTCTCTGCATTTCTGGGAAATTTTCAGAGTTTCTTCAGTCATCCATATTGGCTGTTTTTGCTTTTTCACTTTTTGTAGAGTGTGACAAGGTTAGTCACACTACATGTCCCAGGAGCCCTTGCGATAGGAAGGCCCTCCACAGGAAGGACCAGAAGAGCCAATTAGGAAAGGACACACAGGTGGATTGGTGCTAGTAATCAACAACTAAGGTCTTAGGGTGGGGCCCAGGCATATTTTGGAAGGGCACCACATGGGAGGTGAAGCCCAGGAGCAATCCATGGAAACCCAGTCCTGTGAAGACAAGGAGAACCCTGAACCCATGGAGGTATAAGGGATGAACACTAAAAGCTCTAGCCCTGGGGCAGGTTCCGCTAAGGATTAAGTGAACGTGCAGGGAGGAAGGGTGGGGTAGCTGCACAGCTTCTAACCGCACACCTGACCTTTGTAGAGCATTCTATGAAAGACTTTGTGATGAACTAAACTGATTTGAGAAGCAGTATCAATTGTTCTTGTTATGACTTTGTGTTGTGAACTGGAGAGATTGGAGCTACTGGCCAGTCTTTAACTCTGCTGTTGAACCCCAGTGCCCTGGTGATAGAGCTGCCGCTCAGGGGACTCTGCTTGCCCCATGTCCCCTGCTGTGAGTGGGGAAGAGGAAGAGCCACTCCAGGCCTGGGGCTCAAGAAGCCAAGGGGACTGAACTTGGAGTGAGGAGATTATGTGCTGCACTGGGCGTGGATCTCAAAGGACAGCACTAAGAAGGCCCGGATTGGATCCGTTCGCTGCTGCCACCAAGGAGGTTCATCTTCGGCGCTACAAGAGACTTCTCCCTATCTTCCAACACAACCTTCTTAATGTCATTCCATAACTCTTCCGGAGCTCTGTCAATTGTATCTAAAGCAGCAAATCGATTTTGCAGGCAGTCTTTAAATTGCAGTAGTATATTCTCAAGGTCATATTTTGCTGCATTCATGAGTGGTTTGCTCTTTTTCAACTTTAGCTTGAGTTTGCATACTAGTAGTTGATGATCTGTACCACAGTCAGCTCCAGGTTTTGTCTTTGTTGATGTTATAGAACTTTTCCATCATTGACTTCCACAGATGTAGTCAATTTGATTTTTATACAATCCATTGGGTGAAGTCCATGTGTACAGTCGCCGCTTGTGTTGCTGGAAGAAGGTGTTTGCGATGAATAGATCATTAGTCTTGCAGAATTCTATCAGTCTTTCTCCAGCTTCACTTCTATTGCCATGTCCATATTTGCCTTATTCTTTGTTGCAAGAACTGAAATATGAGATTGCAGAAATACTATTAGTAATCTGTGAATTATCATTAAAATCATCTGTAGTATCTGAAGATTGGTGAATGGCCAATGTAACGCCAATTTTTAAAAAGGGTTTCAGGGGTGATCTGGGAAACTGCAGGCCAGTGAGCCTGACATCAGTACTGGGCAAAATGGTAGAAACCATTTTAAAGAACAAAATTACTGAACATGGAGATAGTCATGGTTAAAAGGAGAAAGTCAGCATGGCTTTAGCCAAGGAAGGTCTTATCTTACTAATCTGTTATATTTTTTTGAAAGTGTGAATAAACAGGGAGACAAAGGTGAGCTGGTCGATATAGTGTATCTTAATTTTCAAAAAGCCTTTGACAAAGTCCTTTATGAGAGACTCATGGCGAAGTTAAAAAGTCATGGGATAGGAGGCAGTGTACTATTGTGGATCAGGAACTGGTTAAAAGATAGAAAGCAGAGGGTAGGGCTAAATGGCCACTTTTCCCAATGGAGAAAGGTGAATAGTAGAGTACCCCAGAGATCTGTGCTGGGTCTGCAGCTTTTTAACATATTTGTAAATGACCTGGAAATGGGAAGAACAAATGAGGTAGTCAAATTTGCAGATGACACAAAATTATTCTAAATTGTGAAAAATTGCAAGAGGACCTTGATAAATTGGAAGAATGGATGTCCAAATGGCAGATGAAATTTAATGTGGACAAGTGCAAAGTTATGCACCCAGGAAAGAACAACCCAAACTATGGTTACATGATGAAAGGTTCCACATTAGAGCCTCCACCCAGGAAAAAGATTTAGGCGTCATTGTGGATAGCGTGTTGAAATCCTCCATCCTGTGTGCAGCAGCGGCCAAAAAAGCAAATAGAATTATAGGTATCATAAGGAAAGGAATGGAGAGATATTAACTCCTACCCTATCCCCTTTAGAGTTCTGTCTCACTCTAAAAAGAGATCCTCACGTAACCTATCTAATATCAATATCCCCCTTCATTCCCCTTTCACTTCCCCTCCCTCATGGAGGGCACACTCATCCAGAGACACCCACCCGTACCCTGGCCCCTCTAAATCCCTGTACTACTCTGGAAATAGATCCTCACGTAACAGCCCCCCTAGCCCGCCGTCTTACTCTGAAAAAAGATCCTCACGCAACTTGTCCAACCTTATCCATATCCCTCTCCTTCCCCCCTCCTCTCTCCCGTTCTCATGTGCCCTATGGAACGCTTGCTCAATCTCCAACAAACTTGCTTTTACTCATGATCTCTTCATCTCTAATGCGCTACACCTCCTTGCCCTAACCGAGACCTGGCTCCTCCCAGACGATACCACATCCACTGCTGCTCTCTGCCATGGGGGATACCAGTTCTCCCATACACCTCGATCCACCGGCCACAGTGGTGGAGTTGGGCTTCTACTTTCTCCCTCTTGCCAATTCCAACCCCTCCTGCTGCCCCAGTCACACTCCTCCCTCTCTTTTGAAGTCCACTCCATTCGCCTCTTCACACCACTCCCCACCGAGTAGTTGTTATCTATCGCTCACCCGATAAATCCACATCGACCTTCCTTACCGACTTCGACTCCTGTCTTTCTGGATCCCTCTTCCCCCACTCTTATTCTTGGCGACTTTAACATTCACGCTGATAACCCCTCCGATCCCCATGCTTTAAAGTTCCTCGCCCTCACCTCCTCGTTTGACCTCCAACTTTGCTCCACTGCCCCCACCTATCTGCACGGCCACTTCCTTGACCTGATACTCTTCTCTAATTCCTCTCCCTCAAACTTCCGCAACTCAATCCTTCCCTTATCTGACTATCACCTTTTAACCTTTAATGTTCAGCTTCCACCGTCTCTACCTCATCCTGTCTCCTCCGACCTATTTAGAAACCTTCATAATATTGATCCTCTGACTCTCTCCTCCACCATTTCTCCATCTCTTTCCTCCATTATGTCCTCCAAGTCCGTCGATGAGGCAGTATCCTCTTATAATGCTGCACTATCCTTGGCTCTCGACACTCTTGCCCCACCCACCCCACGTCCCATCCGATGTTCTGCTCCCCAGCCCTGGCTTTCTTCCACAACCTGCTATTTACGTATCTGTGCCTGCTCTGCTGAACATGCCTGGACCAAATCCCGCTCCCCGGAAGACCTTCTACACTTCAAATTCATGCTTGGCTCCTTCCAGTCAGCCATAGCACTTGCCAAACAAGAATACTTCATCCATCTGACTCCCTTGCTTCTGATCCTCGCCATCTCTTTAATACCCTCAATTCCCTCCTCAAGGTGCCCCCGCCCCCGGTCCCACCCTCCCTCTCTGCCCAAACCCTAGCTGACTACTTGCATGACAAAATCCACAAGATTACCCTCCAATTCCCCACTTCCTCATCTAACTCCCCCTCCCCAATTCTCTCCCCCCCCCCATCCATACCTCCTACCCTCTCCTCCTTCCCTACGATCTCCGAAGAGGAAACTGCACTCCTTCTTTCCTCCTCCAAACCCACCACCTGTTCCTCTGACCCTATCCCCACCCATCTCCTAAACCCCATCTCCCCCACCATGGTCCCCTCCATCTCTCATATTCTCAACGTCTCACTCTCCACTGCTACTGTCCCTGCCAACTTCAAACATGCTGTTGTCACACCTCTCCTCAAGAAACCCTCACTCGATCCCACCTGTCCTAACTATCGACCCATCTCCCTCCTTCCCTTCATATCTAAACTACTAGAATGAGCAGTCCACTGCTGCTGCCTCGACTTCCTCACCTTCCAGGCCCTCCTGGACCCACTACAATCCAGCTTCCATCCCCTACACTCCACTGAAACAGCACTCACAAAAGTCACCAATGACCTGTTCCTGGCTAAATCTAAGGGCCTCTACTCTGTGCTCATTCTTCTCGACCTCTCTGCTGCCTTTGACACTGTTGACCACAGTCTTCTCCTCACCACCCTCTCCTCGCTTGATTTCAAGGGCTCCGTACTATCCTGGTTCTCCTCCTACCTCTCCCATCGCTCCTTTAGTGTATGCTCTGGTGGCTTCTCCTCCTCTCCCACCCCGCTCCATGTTGGTGTACCCCAGGGATCCGTCTTAGGCCCCCTTCTTTTCTCTCTCTATACTCAATCCCTTGGCATGCTTATCTCCTCCCATGGCTTTCAGTACCATCTCTATGCCGATGACTCCCAAATCTACCTCTCTATACCTAATATCTGTCCAGAAATCCAGACCAAGATCTCTGCCTGCCTTTCTGACATGGCTGCCTGGATGTCTCATCGCCGCTTAAAATCGAACATGGCCAAGACTGAACTCCTTGTCTTTCCTCCCCAACTCCTCCCCTCCTCTTCTCCCATTCTCAGTCTCCATGGATGGTTCTACGATCCTTCCTGTTCCCTCGGCACGCAATCTAGTGGTTATCTTCGACACCTCACTCTCCTTCTCTACACATAGCCAACTCGTAGCTAAGACCTGCCGCTTCTTTCTCTACAACTTTAGCAAAATCCGCCCCTTCCTTTCTGAACACACTACCAAAACGCTTATCCACTCCTCTTGCCCTGACTACTGCAACCTACTCCTTGCTGGTCTTCCCCTGAGCCATCTCCTTCCCCTTCAATCTATACAAAACTATGTTGCTCGACTTATCTTCTGCCAGTTTCACCATGCCCACACTACTCCTCAAGTCGCTTCACTGGCTCCCTGTCCAATTCTGCATCCAATTCAAACTTCTCCTACTGACCTATAAATGCATTCACTCTGCGGCCCCTCAATACCTCTCATCTCTGATCTCTCCCTACATCCCCCTTGGCAACTTCGCTCCGCTAACAAATTACTTCTTTCTAGGCCTTTCACTCGCACAGCTAACTCCCGACTTTGCTCCTTTCACCTTGCTGCACCTTACGCCTGGAACAGCCTACCTCTCTCTATACACCAGGCACCCTCTCTGGCCCTCTTCAAATCCAGGTTGAAGACCCACCTCTTCACTGTCGCTTTCAGATCCTGACTTCTATCCTTTATCTTAACCTGACTCCCGTCAATTTTCACGACTGAGTTGTAAAGACCATATTGTGCTTTGCACTGAATTGACTAATGCTCTGTATTGTCTTGACTAGATTGTAAGCTCGGACGAGCGCGACTCTGATGAGCAGGGACTGTTTCTTGTATGTATGTCTGTACAGCGCTGCGTGTGTGGCGCTATATAAGTGCTAAATAGTAGTAGTAGTAGAATAAAACAAAGGATTTTATAATGCCACAATATTGTCCCATGGTGAGACCACACCTTGAATATTGTGTGCATTTCTGGTCGCCGTATCTTAAAAAAAGATATAGCGGAATTAGAAAAGGTACAGAGAAGAGCTACCAAAATAGTAAAGGGGATGGAAGGATACCCCTATGAGGAGAGGCTTAAAAGGTTAGGGCTCTTCAACCTAGAAAGGAGATGGCTAAGGGAAGATATGATAGAGGTCTATAAATTAATGAATAGAGTAGAACAGGTAAATGTAGATTGATTCTTTACGCCATCAAAAAGTAGAAAGACTAGGGGACATGCAATTAAGCTACAGTGTAATGCATTTAAGACTAACAAGAGAAAATATTTCTTTACTCAACATGTAATCAAACTCTGGAATTCGTTACCAGAGGATGTAGTAAAAGCTGTTAGTGTAGCTGGGTTTAAAAAGGTTTGGACAAGTTCCTGGAGGAAAGGTCCATAAGCCATTATCAAAAGGGACCCGGGATATCACTGCTTGACCTAATACAAGCATTATGGAACCTGTGTGTCTTTTTGGAAAACTGCCAGGTACTTGTGACTTAGATTGGCCACTGTTGGAAACAGGATACTGGGCTTGATGGACCTTGGTCTGATCCAGTATGGCATTTCTTAAGTTCTTAAGTTCTTCAGTTGCCAACATTTGCATTCAGTCACCCATGACTATCAGGATATCCTGTTTGCATGTTCTGTCAATTTCAGCTTGTTCTTGTTCATAGAACTCTTCAATTTCATTCTCTTCTGCGGCTGTTGTTGGGGCATATACTTGAATTATAGTTGTGTTGATAGGCATTCCTCGTAGACGAACAGAAATTAAGCATTCACTGATTGTATTGCATTTTATTACAGTTCCTGCAAGTTTCTTCCAATGCAACACTATTTCTTCTTTGTCTTTCATTTCCAGCATTTCATGTGATCATCAGAAGAAAAGTGCCTGATGCCAGTCCATTTCAGTTCTCTGACACCCAACAGATCAAGTTGTACATGTTCCATTTCATTCTTGACCATCTCCAACTTCCCTTGGTTCATGCTTCGTACGTTCCATGTTCCAATGCATAAGACATCTTTACAGTTTCTGACTCTCATTTCATGTGCAGCTACATCAGCAGTCAGACGTCCCGAGGGCTTTGATCCAACCACATCATAACTGCTGGCTTTACTCTGAAGACTCTTTAGCTCATCCCCAGTATCCAGTCGAGTGCCTTCCAACCTGGGGTTTCATCTTCCAGCACAATAATGCAATTTGTTTTGTTGTGACTATCCATTGGGTTTTCATAGCAAGATATGGAAGTAGATTGCCAGACCTTTCTTCCGCGCTGCTAGTTCTAATGTTGTTGCCATTTGTCACAGAAATGTGATCCTCTGCCACCAACACCGTCCCATTCTGCTGCTGCCCAGATGGGTGGTGTGTCTTAGTCTGGCACCTCAGCTGAGACCTGTCCATCTTGGGAGACCCTGCCAGTTGTTAAACTACTGATAGACTAGCTCTCAGCATCACTGATACACAAAAGCCCTCACAGCACGACAAGCTGCAAATCAAGTGAGGGGGCATGGACATATAATTATGTAAATAACATTTGTACTATTGTCACAG
Organism: Ichthyophis bannanicus; assembly: GCA_033557465.1. Classification (NCBI taxonomy): domain Eukaryota; kingdom Metazoa; phylum Chordata; class Amphibia; order Gymnophiona; family Ichthyophiidae; genus Ichthyophis; species Ichthyophis bannanicus. The sequence continues at coordinate 796,254,319 of CM066036.1, forward strand.
AATATGTGGAGCCTGATTCTATCAGGGTCACATCTGGGCCGTCTGGATGGCCCCTGGCAGGACGGGCCTGTTTGGACCCGATTCTGCACCGCATGTCCCTGCTGCACTGTGGGGATGTCCTCACTGCCTGCTGACCTGGTCGCCAGTGTGCCAACCTCTGCAACCCTGTTGCTTGACCCCCAGTGGGGGCAGCTGGGGCCCTGATCAGGTGATAGGGACCCACCTTGTGCTGCCAGCTGGCCCGAGGGGGGGTTCCAAGCTCCAGGTGGGGGGGGGGAGCTGCTGGGCAGGATTGATGGGGTTCACTGTGCTTATTCCACCTTTGAGGTGGAATAAGAGGGCATCCTCCAGCGATCCCTGGACATCCAGCGCCATCACTGGAATTGGCCCTGTACGTCCAGGGGTCGGTCCTGCCCATACCCTCCCACTCTCTGCCCCCATGCTGCCTCTATCCCCACAGTGCTGCCCCATGCTGCCTCTATCCCCACGGAAGGCACAGTGGCTCTGTGCGTGCAGGGGGGACACGAGGCAGCATACGGCAAGGGCGGATAGCGGGGCTGCACATCCTGGGGGACGTGCAGCCCCGCCATCCCCCTCTTAGAATCAGAACCATAACACATTTGCCACACTTATAATGTCCCTTGGGGTGTGCCAAACCTTTATATTCAGCTGGTAATGCAGATGGAACAAGCAAGTCTTTCAGGTTCTTATCACAACTATACACTACAAGCAATATTTTCTCTTTGAAACATTTGTGATTGCTAAAATATGTCAATGTCTCTTTAAGACTTTAGAAATTTGACTTGATAAGCATGAAAACCTCATTGTGCAGACAAGGGAGGGCTCAGATGTTTTTGCTTCTGTACTCAGAGGTTCTTCCCATCTAACTGCCCTAGCTTTCGAGTATCCAGAAGGAATACATTTGACCGGAGAGCCTCTTTCTGCAAACCTGTCCCTCATATCTTTTGCCTGCTCATCAGACTCATTAATAGTAGTGTATAGCCTGCGCAACCTGAAGAACTGAGAAAAGGGACTTCTTGTGTGGAAGCTAGCATATTGGAGCAGTTTATTGCGGTGCAGGCTTCCCATGAATACTGGTAATAAAACCCTATGCATTCTTAGAAATTAAAATGTCTAGGAATGTTATCTCTTTCAAACTATAATGAAGTGCAAAATGAAGATGGTCATTCCTCAAGTTTAACCCTTCATGAAAAGCCAAAAGTAGACCCTCGCCACCTCTCCACAATATCAGAATGTCATCAAAGCACCTACACCAAAGCCGATTATGAGTCGAATAAGGACAATCCATGAAAAGATGATGTTTCTCGAAATCCAGCATATATAAGTTTGCGATATCTGCTGCCATAGTTGTACTTTTAATCTGTTGGAAAATTAGGTTTGAAAACAGAAGTAATTTTTGGTCAGGGTTATGTCTGCTAATTGCATAAGATATTCTGTAGGAATCCGTGTATCAGTATCTCTAAGTCAAAGAATAACACGTACAATAGAGAGAGCATCTTCTTGGGAGATTCTACGTCTAATGTCACGAGGTAAATATCAGTTAAATCACCATCAGAAGCAGCCAACAAGTTAATTACATCTGTAAGACCATGGTTCTAAGGAAAATATCATTAAATTTGCAGAAAGGATCCAGACAATCAGTCCATCTGGTGGGTTTTGTAAGGATTTGTGGATTTTGGGGAGAATATAGATGTTTGGAATAATAGGGTGTTCCACTGTAAGAAAAGCCTTCTCTTTTGAAGTAATAACGCCTGCATTGTACCCTAAAGGGTAGATTCTGCTCTGCGAATAGCGAGGATGCACTTCCTTCCCCGCTGTTTGCAGAGACTGTAATCAGTGCACAGACTCCCCGCATGTACATTGGCTTTGTGTGGGGAGCTCTGGACAGGGTGGGAGGGGGTGGGCTGGAGGAGGAACAAGAGTGGAGCGGAGGCGGGACCCTGACCCTGGACCGCAGATCAGGGCTCCTGCATGGCGTCCCAGTGGCATGGCGTTGGGACGCCATGACACCAGACTCCATGCAGGAGCATAGGGTGGCCTAGACGTGCAGCGGGCCTGAATTGGGGCACGTCTGGGCTGTCCAAGTGCCTCAATTCTACTCCCGTGGGAATGGCTAGCTCCCATGGGTGCAGAATCAGGGCCAACTCCAGGCCATCCAGATTTTGGATGTCTGGATGGCCCAAGTTCAGAATTGGCCTCATTCTGAGTAAGTGCATCTATCTTCTTTTTAACATCGGAGTAGGATCTTTGGAAGGAGAAGGTAATAGTGTTTGTATGATAACTGTCTGTGTATTTCCTTGATGTAGTCATGCCAGTTTAGAATAACTATGCCTCCCCCTTTATCTGCGGGTTTAATCATAATGTCTGTTCTCTCCTTCATTGCACTAATGGCTATCTTCTCATTTCAAGTCAGATTGTAGAAGCTCTTGTGATGTTTCTGTTCCAACAATTCCACACATACCACAGGACGATCAACAACAACAAGAAAGACAACCACACAAATCTAATAATGAAGGGCCCAATATTACATGAGGCACCCAAGGAGACACAATGTGGCTAAAGTTAACCGTTCAGCAAAAGGACAAGAAAGGTGGCAGCCAGCCATGCGAGTATGGAAAATGTGCACAAAGACCCCCACCGCACCAGGTGGGTATAGCACCTAGCCACGCAGGCCACGGGGAGGATTTCCAGCCTATCTGTGTAGCGGAGGCAGATGAAACCCAGGCAATGCCACCCAAGGGATGTGTGGCATCCTGTGCACTAACACCCATGCAAAGGCAACTACCTGTGCAAGATGCCAAATGGCCAAGGTGCCGCTGGCGCACCACTACCCAGGGTGATGCATATACCCATGCAGTGCACTGAAAAGGGATGGCCCATCGCCACACCACTCCATGGGCAAGGAAAGGTGGTGCCGGAAATCAGTGAATACTACACAGGCCTGCACACCCATGTGGATGCAGGGGATACATGTTGCCCTACACAGGTAGAGAAAAAACATGCCCTGCCAGCGCAGGAGCCCCCTCTGGCTTGGCTGATAAACATCATCTGAATGGCTGCCTGGAGGATGGCAAATTTCAGCCCCAATGAAGCAGAGGCCTTGGCCATGATGGTCCTAAAATATGAGGGTGTGCTGTACCCCAGGGGCAGCAGAAGGCCAACCTGTGCCTCTCCACAGCCATTTGGCAGGCATACACTCCGTCTGCGTAGGTGAGTAGCCAATGGGATCTGCAAGGACAAGTGGTACAGGAAAGGGGGAGGGGCAGAGGTGCAGGCCACAGCCAATACACCAACAGAGGGCCAGCAGTGTGAATGCGCGGGCATGCATGGATGGTGGGTCGGGGCACAGGCAAGGGGCCCCGCATAGGGACAGAGTCATGTGGCAGGCCTGTCCAGCCCTGCAAAGGGCACATATTGCTATCCCTGGCATCCTAGAACAGTATGCACGAACATCCAAAGTAGGATGTAGCAAAAGTGCCCCCAGTTGGCAGATGGGCAGTAGAGGCAATGGCATGGGCAGCACACTACAGCAGGGGAACAGGGTGATAGGGATAGGGCCGCTTGCAGCAGTGCATGTCGTGAGGATTACGAGCATGATGTTGGAGCTGTGTGCCATGGCCCACTGCAACTGCCCATATGGGGCTCAAAACAGAATCCATGCATAATGAGGGGGGTTCTACCTGACACTTATGGTAGCCCCGTATGCACCCACCATGGCATCACAGCATGTGCAGCTGCACAGTGTAAGGCTGGTATGGCATCTGTGCCCTCAGTATGTGACAGCTGGGGTATTGGGGCCCAAAACATGGGGACTAATGTGATCAGTGTCCTCCATCCCACCGTGAATTCAGAGTCCGTCACACACTGGAGCCATTGAAGTGCAGGTTCCAGACCATGTGGCGGCAGCAGCCCCAGACGATGCAACGCCTATGGGAGAAAGTTGCAGCAGAGGCAGGTACGGGATGCATGGGGCAGTAACTCCCAGGCAATAAAGCTGATGGGTATTGTGCAGCTGATAGGCAGCAACTGCGAGAGCCTGTCAGTGAGCAGGCCATGGCGATGCCATATGTGTGTCCATACGTGCGAAGGAGTCTGCCATGTGAGCACACCGCCCCATGCCCATGTGGTCTGTGGTGACAGCCATGTAACTGCATGCCCTCCCTCTCCCTACAGCTGCTGGTCCAGAGTACCCACCAGCCGTAGCAGTAGAGAGGAGGCTGCAACATGGCGCACCCACCCAGGCAGCTGCAGGTGGCCATGACAGCACCTCCAGCACCTCAAAGGAGAGGGAAGAGGAGGAGGAGATGTCAACAGAGGGGGACACATGGGGGTGGAGGAGGAATCAGAGGGAGAGGTGGGACTTGGAGACAAAGGATGAGGTGGAGGAGGGGGGCACAAAGAAGTGGATGGCAGAGGGGGATGAGGTGGAGGGAGTGGAGAGGGAGGCACAGGGGGAGAGGGAGAATGTGGAGGAGAGACAGGAGGGGGCAGGGGAGGAGTGCTCTGAGGAAGAGGTGGCATGGGAGGGAAGGGATAGGGGATGAGGGGGAGGAAAGCACATCCTTGGATTCTGACAGTCTGAGATGTCAACCATGTCAGACGAGGCTGTGGGGGAGGGGACCAGGCTGCCCCACTAGTCTCCTGTGTGGCCAGGGGCAGGGGCGGCGGCCACCTGCCGGCTGCCTCAGCACATGATAGCCATCTGGTTCACTCATGGTAGCCCTCCCCCTTTGATTACCCCCTCCTTCTCAGACTCACTTATTCCTCTTGTTTCAAGCTTCCGCTATCTAGGTGTAATTTTCGACTCTGACCTTTCTTTTCGTGCTCACATCTCCCACATCACAAAAACTTCCTTTTTCTTTCTTCGCCAGATACGGTCTATTCATCCTTTTCTTACCCCTGAAGCTCTCACCACCCTTCTTCTTTCCTTAGTCATGTCACGCGTCGATTTCTGCAATTCGGTCCTCGCTGGGCTTCCTCTTTCCCAACTTCATCGCCTCCAACGTATTCAAAACACTGCCGCACGCCTTATTTTTCACTCTTCATTCCACGATCATGTCACCCCTCTCTTTCTTCACCTACATTGGCTCCTCCTGCAGTTTCGCATACGTTACAAAGTCCTCACGCTGGCTCACCAAGTTCTCTACAACCGCACCCCCCAATATCTGGCAAATCTACTTCAATTCCATACGTCCACTTGCTCACTTCGCTCACTCCATATTAACCGCCTTCACCTCCCCTCCCCATCACGTGCCCACTTACAATCTACATGCTCCTATGCTTTCTTTTTTGTGGGCCCTGCTTATTGGAACTCCCTACCCCTTTCCCTCAGACTCGAACAACATTATCCCACCTTCAGAAGAGATCTAAAAACGCAACTTTTCTCCACTGCTTTTGACCTCCCCTCCCCTTTTGTATGAAGCTCCCCTTTTCCCCCTTTCTTTCACTTCTCTCTCTCCTTAGTCCTGAATATTTAAATGTCTTGAGTGCTTTCCTGTCATACTTTGTAACTTCCTTTCCTCTTCCGGCCCATTGGCCTCTCCTGTACATTGATTGATTTTGTAAACCGCCATGCTCTAATTGGAATGGCAGTATATCAAACTAATAAACATAAACACATAAAGGAGGAGCCGCAGGTGTCTGCAGTGCCACCAACTCCCCAGAGTAGCATGCCCATACATGAGGACACATGTGAGTGGAACAGACATCCCTGGAAGAGTTGGAGCCACTGCAGTCACAGTGGCTGCAATATCAGTCTGGGTGGCCAGCCCTGTGGCGCCTGCACCAGTCTCAGCCACTGCCGCTGTTGGGCCACAGGATCTGCCAACAGCACAGGACAACCTGGTCATGGAGGTGCAGTTTCTCAACCAGGAGATGCACCTGTCTAGCCAGGCAATTGTGGAGGGCCTATGCACCATAGCAGTAGTGCTGGGGATCCAGGGTGTGCACCCTCCAGGGCCACAGGGGCCAGCTGCTAGGTAGGAAGGGGTGTGCCAGTGGCTGACATGGCCACCTGCTCAGTTAGGGGCATATCTGTGCCAGCAGTGGCAGGCAAAGGGTGCACGGGGGGGGGGGGGGCACAGGCAACGTATGATGGAGGTGCAGTAGCTGATGTGGGCTTGGTGCAAGTTGTTAGGCACCATGTTAAGTGTTTTACCTCTGCTGTTGTAAAATAAAGGTGACCTAGATTGGCCACTGTTGGAAACAGGATACTGGGCTTGATGGACCTTGGTCTGACCCAGTATGGCAGATCTTATGCTCTTATGTTAAAGGTGTTTGTATGTTTGTATCTGAGCATGTTTTCATTGGAGTCGACTGCAGGGCCGGGTCACTGCCACACACCCCTGCTCTGTGTCTGCTGACCCTACATATGGTGGCGTCAGTCAACACACAGTGCCTCCTGGGAGGCACCATGTGTGTGCAGACCGCATACTTGGTGGATGGTGCCATCTATGGTGGTCAGACCTCACATGGTGCACCCCGAGTTGCACCACATGGGGCCCAGCATTGCCAGTTCTCAAGCTGGCAGATGCAAAGTGGGTGCGTGTAGACAGTGCCCATGCATATATTACGGTACCGGTTGGGGGGCAGGCATTGCTCTGAGGGCCACTGGAAAATAAGATATTGTTGTTGTGGACCCATGTGGTTGTCATCTGGGGCGGGGGGGGGGGTGGTACAGGAGCCATGGGACCACCGGGCCATCAACATCCAGCAGGACACCTGCCACAGATAGTACTGTGTTGACATCTGTGGCGTAGGCCAATGGCAGATCATCTGTGGTACAGCTGATCCAGGCATCGTGACAGTGCATGGTGCTACCACAATACTGTTTGGGACAAGCGTTCGGGGTGGCAGTCACCCCGGACCATGCAGTGATGTGTGTGGCACTCTGCTGTTGCAGCAGGGGTCATGGCTGCCAACTATGAGTCCCACATAGGCATGTGCCTAGCTGGCTCTGTTGGGGGCTCTGTCCACAGCAGCATGCACTCTGCCCCTGGAATGACAGCATGTGTGGTTCTGTAGGCCACCACGATCCCCTGGAGCGGGTGACCGACCCATGCCTGCAAGTCTGGATGTGCTCAGAGTATGGATCAGCCAACTAAGGGTAATGTAATTCGACACAGGGATCACAGACCTACCCACATAGAGGGATATTGTACTTAACCATGCAGGGCTGCCACTCCATCATAACTGCGTTACTTTTCTGAAATCCCTGCTCATGCCGCTCCACAGGTATGATGGCTTCTGGTGCTGTGTGCTGATGCACATATTCATATTCTTCATGCATAAATCTCTACGTGGGTAGCTCCTATGGGTTTGTACAAGGCGTGTCAAGTACAAAATGCTGTATACGGGTAACTTACCACTGCACCAGTCCATTACCAGCAGCATATCACAGGCAGTGCGGGAGAAGCACAAGCATGCCAGGAAGGCAAATTTCAGCCCTTCAGAAACCTCTATGGATGTGGGGCTTGCCTGAGGCACCATGCCACCCTCTTTGGGGCCGAGGATGCCAGCACCCACTGCTACGCGCATGATGTGGGCACTCAGTGGTGTTGTGTGTGCCCACCTGCTTCTGTCATCACTTAGTCACACTGCCACCGCAGCTATCTCTCCACCCCCACATGACATCAGGCAACATGTGTGCCTGATGTCATGTGGGGGTGGAGAGATAGCTGCGGTGGCAGTGTGACTAAGTGATGACAGAAGCAGGTGGGCACACACAACACCACTGAGTGCCCACATCATGCGCGTAGCAGTATCTAACCCTCCTTTGTGGCAGGTGCACAGCTATCAGAGCCGGCAACCCCAGTGATGGTGACCTCATCTACAAACTGGAGGACCTGTTCCTCAAGGGGGGAGAGCTTGTGCTGGCGGTCCAGTGGCAGCTTGTTGTTTTCTGCCCTCTTCTCTTTGGCTGTTTGCCGCACCACCCACCACTTTTTCTTGAGGTCCTCAACATCCCTGTTGTGGTGGTGCACCACATTCATCTTCTTCACGATGTCCTGCCATGCCCTCTGTTGGGTGCTGGCATCCTTGGCCCCAAAGAGGGTGGCATGGTGCCTCAGGCAAGCCCCACATCCATAGAGGTTTCTGAAGGGCTGAAATTTGCCTTCCTGGCATGCTTGTGCTTCTCCCGCACTGCCTGTGATATGCTGCTGGTAATGGACTGGTGCAGTGGTAAGTTACCCGTATACAGCATTTTGTACTCGACACGCCTTGTCCAAACCCATAGGAGCTACCCACGTAGAGATTTATGCATGAATCACGTTCTACCCAATTACGTAGAAAATCATTTCTTTTGTTAAAACCCAGGGTTCTTGCTTTGGAGGCCACTTTTTTTCTAAAGTATCCTTGTAAGTGCTGTATTTCATTTCATTATGATAAATTTGTCTTTTTTTCTTCATCCGATTTAGAAAAGTGGATTGTTGAGCGGGAAAAGGTTTGTAGTAAATCTTGATTAATATAGGCGGGCGGTGAGGGTATTATACTCTGTCCGGTTAAAGTTGGCTATGCCCTTGTGACATGGCCTTGTTTTCTTTCTTTGTCTATTTGTCTTAGTTTTGTTAAGACTCTCCCCGAGATGTGGGCTGTGTATTAGTATTTGTTTCTAAATAATTAGTTTTCATTGTATTATTTCTGTATTATTGGTTGTAATTGTTTTATACAATATGACTATGTAAAAGGTATCTTTATAAATAATGGTGTGACTAATCGCCATGCTGATTAAATAAGTAAACACGTGTGACATCTCCACAGTACATTATTTAATAATAAATTGTAGAAAAAGATACCTGCCTTAATTTTTTGGCCACTACTGTATGTGGACAAGCATTTAAACTAGGGAAAGGAGGTGAAGGATGGGAAAAAACAAGTTCAGGATGTCACTCTCAGCAAGCACATAACAACATTGGTAATAGTCATCATATTAATCCAGACATCAATGACAAGAGGGAAGAGGAGTCTGGAACAAAATCCATCCAAAATACAAGCAAGCCAACCAACAATTGCTGAAAGGCAATGAACATGAATGCTCAAAGTCTAGCCAAAAAAATTCTTGACCTGGAAACCCTGATGGTGGAAATGGACTTGGACATTGTGGTCATTACAGAGACATGGTTTAACAAGTTGCATGAATGGGATATAGCCATAGCTGGCTATAATTTATTTAGAAGAGATAGAGAAGACAGAAAAGGAGGAGGAGTAGCCCTATATGTCAAAAGCAATATTAAAGCCACTAAAATGCAGAGAACGTGAGGAAAAGAAGAAGCGTTGTGGATTGTGTTAGAAAGAGGAGATGGCACTGTCATCCATACTGGTGTAGTCTACAGGCCTCCAACTCAAACTGAGGAAATGGATAGAGACGTCATCATTCATTTTGCAAAAATAGCTATGAAGGGAGAAGTGATCATATTTGGTGACTTTAATCTACCGGATGTGGATTGCAGTATTCCTTCTGCAAATCTGGAAAGAAGTAAAAAGATTGTGGATGACTTCCAAGAAGTATTGCTCAGACAACTGGTGATGGAACACGGATTTATGGAAAGTGACATTGAAAAAGCGAAGATGCTAAACAAATACTTCTATTCTGTATTCATGAAAGAAAATCCTGGAGAAGGACTATGTATGAGTGACAAATATACAAATGGGAATGAAGTAGATACCGGAAGGTCGGGGGTTCAAATCCCACTAGAGGACAGCAACCTTGGGCTGGAAGGACTGGGGTTTCTAGTCCCACAGGCAGGGCCGGATTTACCTTGAGTGAGGCCCTACGCCAACAAAAATTGTGGGCCCCCAGAAAAAATAAAAACGAGTTCAACTTACCAAAACAGAAATGGCAATAGATGTATAGAATTGCCTGACATAAAGAGGCAATAGGGACAAAATCAGCATCGGAATTCAAGAAATACATTAAAAAAGACATATTCCAGTTAATAAATTCAAAATAAAAAGTATTTTTCTACCTTCTGTTTGGGCATTTTTTCAGTTGCAATTGCTCCAGTCACTTTCTTCTGGTTTCTTCGTGTCTTCTGCGAGCTATCCATTTGTCCTTTCTTCTCTTTTAGATGTTTTCCATTCTCTCTATTTCTGCTTTAACATACTGATTGTTTCCCTTTTGCTCTTTCCCCCAATTCTTTCCTTATTCCTTTATCATCCATTTAAATTTCACCCTTCCATTTTCAAGCCCCTCTTACTCTCCCAATACCCAGCCCATCATAGACTTTTCTTCCACACAAAATATTTTTCCCCTCTCCATTCTCATTCCCCATCCATTCTAGTCCTCCCCCAAAATCAGTTCCCTTATAGTTCTAGACCCACCCAGCATCCACTCCCTTCTAGTCCCATTCTCCCATGCCCCACATCAGCCCATTTCCAGTCCTATTCTAGCTCTTCATCAGCCCATTTCCAGTGCTAGCCTTCACATCACAGGCCATTTCCAGTCCTAGCCCCACCCCCCCATCACAGCCTATTTCCAGTCCTAGCCCCCACCATCACATCCCATTTGCAGTCCGAGTCCCCCTGCACCATCACAGCCCATTTGCAGTCCTAGTTCCCCCCCCCACCATCACAGCCCATTTGCAGTCCAAGTTACACCCCCCCATAGCCCTTTTCCGGTCCAGGTCCCCCCCCCCCATCACAACCCATTTCCAGTCCAAGTCCCCCCCCCCATAGCCCTTTTCCGGTCCCGGTCCCCTCCCCATCACAACCTATTTCAAGTCCAGGCCCCCCCCCCCATAGCCCTTTTACAGTTCAGGTCCCCCCCCCCATCACAGCCCATTTCTTTCCAGTCCAAGTCCCCCCCCCATAGCCCTTTTCCGGTCCAGGTCCCCCCCCTTCACAACCCATTTCCCGTCCAAGTCCCCCCCTCCATAGCCCTTTTACAGTTCAGGTCCCCCCCCATCACAGCCCATTTATTTGCATTACAAGTCCCCCCCCCCATAGGCCTTTTACGGTCCAGGTGCCCCCCCCATTAAAACCCATTTTCATTGAAATTCCCCCCCCATAGCCCTTTTACAGTTCAGGTCCCCCCCCCCATCACAGCCCATTTCTTTCCAGTCCAAGTCCCCCCCCCATAGCCCTTGTCCGGTCCAGGTCCCCCCCCCCATCACAGCCTATTTCCAGTCCTAGCCCCCACCATCACATCCCATTTGCAGTCCGAGTCCCCTGCACCATCACAGCCCACGTGCAGTCCTAGTTACCCCCCCCCCACCACTATCCCAGCCCATTTGCAGTCCAAGTCCTCCCCCCCATAGCCCTTTTCTGGTCCAGGTCCCCCTCCCCATAACAACCCATTTCCAGTCGATTTGACCCCACCCCTTTGCCCTTTTACAGTTCAGTTCCCCCCCCATCCCAGTCCATTTCTTTCCAGTCCTTGTCCCCCCCCCCCCATAGCCCTTTTCCGGTCCAGGTCCCCCCCCCCTTCACAACCCATTTCCAGTCCAAGTTCCCCCCCCCCATAGCCCTTTTACATTTCAGATACCCCCCCATCTCAGCCCATTTCTTTCCTGTCCAAGTCCCCCCCATAGCCCTTTTCCGGTCCAGGTCCCCCCCCCATCACAACCCATTTCCAGTCCAGGTCCCCCCCATAGCCCTTGTCCGGTCCAGGTCCCCCCCCATCACAGCCTATTTCTAGTCCTAGCCCCCACCATCACATCCCATTTGCAGTCCGAGTCCCCCTGCACCATCACAGCCCATTTGCAGTCCTAGTTCCCCCCCCCCACCATCACAGCCCATTTGCAGTCCAAGTTACACCCCCCCCCCCATAGCCCTTTTCCGGTCCAGGCCCCCCCCCATCACAACCCATTTCCAGTCCAAGTCCCCCCCCCCCATAGCCCTTTTACAGTTCTGGTCCCCCCCTCCACCCCAGCCAATTTTTTTCCTGTCCATGTCCCCCCCCCCCCCCATAACCCTTTTCCGGTCCAGGTCCCCCCCCCATCACAACCCATTTCCAGTCCCAGTCCCCCCCCCCTAGCCCTTTTCCGGTCCAGGTCCCCCCCCCCAATCACAGCCCATGCAGTCCTTGGCCCCCCCGACCAGCACCGCGGCTGTCTGAGAGGCTTCAGAGGGAGCCGGGTAGGCTCGCGCGAGGCCCCGGCTCCCTCTGTACAGCCGCCAGCATGAAGAGCCTTTTCCTTCACGCTGGCGGCTGTATCTGTGAAGCCGCGAATGCTGGGAAAGGTTAAAGGGCATTGCCTTTAACCTTTCCCAGCAATCGCGGCTTTACAGATACAGCCACCAGCGTGAAGGAAAAGGCTCTTCACGCTGGCGGCTGTACAGAGGGAGCCGGGGCCTCGCGCGAGCTTACCCTGCTCCCTCTGAAGCCCTGCGGTGTGTGGGCCGGCCCCGGGTGGGCCCTTACCAGCTGTGGGCCCTATGCCATGGCGTACATGGCGTATAGGTAAATCCGGCCCTGCCCACAGGTGCTCCTTGTGGTCTTGGGCAAGCCACTTAACCCTCCATAGCCCATGTTCCCTGTAAAATAGTTATCTCCAAGTTATAATGCCCTGTTCAATGTAATTTCAGTTTGTTCAATGTAAACCGCACTGATGCAGAATAGCGCGGTATATAAGAGAATGTAAATAAATAAATATATAAAATAAAAATAAATACCACATCATTCACAGAAGATAATGTGTTTGAACAGCTTGCAAAACTGAAAGTGGAGGACACAGTAGCAGCTGTGGAAGAGTAGCCTAATTAGCACTGGCTTGGGCATGAAGAAACCAGGATTCAATTCCCACTAGCGCTCACTGTAGCCTAAGGCAAGTTATTTAACCCTTCCTTGCCTCAGAAAAAATAATCCAAGTTATCTATGTCCCTGTTTAATGTACATTACCAAGTTTAAATTACAATGTACACCGCTTTGACTGAAATGATAAAGCAGTATTAAAAACCTGTTAAATAAATCCCAGGACACTGAGAGAGCTCAGAGAGATTCTGGAAGGGCCTTTAAAGGATATTTTTAATAGATTCTTGGAGATGGGAAAGGTTCCGCAGGACTGGAGAAGGGCTGATGTGTTACCTCTTCACAAAAGTGGTAACAGGGAAGAGGTGACAAACTATAGACCAGTAAACCTTACCTCTGAGGTGGGAAAAGTAATGGAGGTGTTCTTGAAAGAAAGAATAGTGAACTTTCTGGAAACCAATGGATTACACGATCCGAGGCAACATGGTTTTACCAGGGGAAGATCATGACAAACAAATTTGATTGAGTTCTTTGACTGGTGACCAAAGAACTAGATCAAGGGCATGTGATGGATCTGATCTACCTAGATTTCAGAAAAGCCTTTCATACTGTTCCTCATAGGAAGCTTATCAATAAAATGAGCATCCTGGGGAAGAGTCACAAGGTGGTGAACTGGATCAGAAATTGATTGACTGACAGACGACAGTAGGTGGTGGTAGTTGGAAGGGATGAAAGGAAGGTGAGTAGTGGCGTGAGTAGTGGGATGAAAGGAAGGTGAGTAGTGGCGTGCCTCGGATTTGTCCTGGGACCAATACCGTTGAATGTATTTGCGAGTGACATTGTGGAAGGACTGAATGGAAAAGTCTGCCTTTTTGCAGATGACACAAAATTTGCAACAGAGTGGACACCTCTGAGAGAGTGGACAACATGAGGAAAGATCTAAAAACACTGGAAGAATGGTCTAATGCTTGGCAGTTAAGAGTGGAGGAGTGGCCTAGTGGTTGGGGCAAGGTACTTCAGGCTGGAAGGTCAGGGGTTCAAATCCCACCAGAACAGTGTTTTTCAACCTTTTTTGTGCAAAGGCACACTTTTTTCATGAAAAAAATCACGAGGCACACCACCATTAGAAAATGTTTAAAAAATTTACCTCTGTGCCTATATTGACTATATATAAAGTAATTCTCTTGAATAGGAATCAAACACTCACACACCAACCCCCCTCCCCTGCTGGTTCACACCAACCCCCCTCCCCTGCTGGTTCACTCACACCACCCCCCCCCCCCCTCCACTGCTGGTTCACTCACCCACCCCCCTGTCACTTACTCACCCCTCCTGCTGGGTCACTCACTCACTTACCCCCCCTCCCCTGCTGGTTCACTCACACCATCGCCGCCCCCCCCCCCTTGCTGGTTCACTCACACTCCCCCCCCCCTTGCTGGTTCACTCACACACACACACCCCCCCCCCTCTGCCCAAGCCGCTGCTTCTGCTTTGTACAGAGCAGCGGCTGCACTACACTTACATTGAAAAGTAAAGAGAAACTGTGTCAGGAGCCCTCCGGTCATCGCAGAGCCCGAGGAAGTGATGTCATGGGGGCGGGCTCCTCACAGGCTGTCTTTCCTTTTCAAATTAACTTTATTGCAGCTAAAGTTAATTTGAAAAGGAAAGACAGCCTGTGAGGAGCCCGCCCCCATGACATCACTTCCTCGGGCTCTGCATGATCGGAGGGCTCCTGACACAGTTTCTCTTTACTTTTCAATGTAAGTGTAGTGCAGCCGCTGCTCTGTACAAAGCAGAACCAGCGGCTGCACTGCTATAGGGAATCGCGTTCGCGCCGCGGACTTCGGCACAAAAGCCGGTTTTTTGCTCTGGCTGCTCCCGATCTTGCGGCCAGAGCAAAAAACCAGCTTTTCAATGGCCGGTTTTACAACTGTGCCGGCAGCCGGCCTGGCCATGGAAAAACCGGCCAGGCCGGCTGAAAACCAGCCGGTTGGCAACCCTAATTTGTGAGCCGAGGCCACATGTTACGGATGAAATTGGAATTTTTCCCACGGCACACCAGACAATATCTCACGGCACACTAGTGTGCCGCGGCACAGTGGTTGAAAAACGCTGCACTAGAGGACAGCAACCTTGGGCCGGAAGGACTGGGGTTTCTAGTCCCACAGGTGCTCCTTGTGGTCTTGGGCAAGCCACTTAACCCTCCATAGCCCATGTTCCCTGTAAAATAGTTATCTCCAAGTTATAATGCCCTGTTCAATGTAATTTCAGTTTGTTCAATGTAAACCGCACTGATGCAGAATAGTGCAGTATATAAGAGAATGCAAATAAATAAATAATACAAAGAATTTGATGGAGAAATCCAAAGGAAATGTATACAATAGGGGGAGAGAGGTTGGTGTGCACAGACCAGGAGAGGGACCCCAGAGTGCTAGTGTCTGAGGATCACAAGATGACGAAACAATGCGACAAAGCGGTAGCCAAAGCCAGAAGGATGCTGAGTTGCATGCAGAGAGGAATGACCAGGAGAAAGGAAGACGTACTGATGCCCTTGTACAAATCATTGGCGAGGCCTCACTTGGAGTATTGTGTTCAGTTTTGGAGATCATATCTCACAGAGGACATAAAAAGACTTGAAACGGTTCAGAGGAAGACAACTAAAGTGATTTGGAGCCTTTGCCAGATGACATATGAGAAGAGCCTTGAAGACCTAAATATGTCTACCCTAGAGGAGAGGAGGGACAGGGGAGATATGATACAGACTTTTAAATACTTAAAAAGTATCAATAAACAAACAAACCTTTATCAAAGAAGGGGAAGCTATAAAACTCGAGGGCATACGATGAAGCTACAAGGTGTTAAACTTAAAAGTGACATTGAAGATTTTTCACTGAAAGGGTGATGGATGCTTGGAACGCCCTCTCGATGGAATTCAAAATGGCATGGGACAGACACAGTGAATCCCTTTATAGCAAGAGGATGAAATCAAAGCAAACTTAAATCTTTTAATAGAGGGGCGCTGACCTGTACAGAGCAGCAGGTACAACTTCTCTAGCTACCTTACTGGGTAGACCAGATGGACCATACTGGTCTTTATCTGCTGTGATATACTCAGTTACTATATGTGGCACTTAATGCAGAAGACTTGATAACCTCCTATCTCGCTGGTGGCGTGCTCTCTGCCAACTGTCGTTGAGTCGACGCTGACTCCTGGCAACCCTGTGGCTAGTTGGCCGTGCTATCACTATTCCATGGGTTTTCTTGGCAAGATGTGACCAGAAGTAGATTACCAGGCATTTCATCTGCACAGTCAGCCTACAGCAGGTGGTATTCCCAGATGTGCTCCATCCAAATACTAGCCAAGCCCAGCCCTGTTTAGCTTCTCAGATCAGGATCACTGAGGGTGGTGTGGCCATTATAAACTGTTGAGGGAGTTAGCATACCTAAATTAATATAAGCTTAACCCTCCAAGGCCTCAGGTACAAACTAGACTGTGAGCCTTCCGGGAACAGGGAAATGTCTCCTCTACGTGAATGTAACTTGCCTCAATCTACTACTGCCAAGGCGGGAGCTAAATACTAAAGTACATAAATAAAGAATAAATAAAGGCCTTTAGAATTAGTTGGTATATTTTATGCTATTATTTTTGTTTGCTCCTACTGAAATACTAATTATCTGTTAATGGCTAATCGCTCGTTGAGGAAATTATACTGTCGTGCCAGATTTCACTCTCTTAATTCAGATAATGAGCTACCAATTAAGGGGTGTGCCTGAGATGGGTGGGAAAAAACCTAACTACCTGTGCATTTTTATGTGAAGGCTATAAGGGTCTGCCTAATGTAACAGAGATTGCTTTAAATCCTTTAAAGTCTTTATGGTATTTACCCTATTTTACCAGCAGTTTCCTTATAACAGAAGGAGCTTTTAGAGCAATGTAGAAATTTTGCTTTAAAAACTTAAATGAAGGTTTTACTAATCTGTTATGTTTTTTTGAAAGTGTGAATAAACAGGTGGACAAAGGTGAGTCGGTTGATATTGTGTATCTGGACTTTCAGAAAGCCTTTGACAAGGTCCCTCATCAGAGACTTTTGGCAAAACTAAAGAGTCATAGGATAGGAGGCAGTGTACTACTGTGGATCAGGAACTGGTTAAAAGACAGAAAGCAGAGGGTTGGGCTAAATGGCCAATTTTCCCAATGGAGAAAGGTGAATAGTGGTGTACCCCAGGGAGCTGTGCTGGGTCCACTGCTTTTTGACATATTCATAAATGACCTGGAAAGTGGAATAACGAGTGAGGTTATCAAATTTGCAGATGACACAAAACTATTTAAAGTTGTTAAAACCCAAGAGGATTGTGGAAAATTGCAAGAGGATCTTGATAAATTGGAAGACTGGGCATCTAAATGGCAGATGAAATTTAATGTGGACAAGTGCAAAGTTATGCACCTAGGGAAGAACAACCCAAACTATGGTTACACGATGCAAGGTTCAACATTAGGAACCACCACCCAGGAAAAAGATTTAGGCGTCATTATGGATAACATGTTAAAACCCTCGGCCCAGTGTGCAGCGGCGGCCAAGAGAGCAAATAGAATGCTAGGTATCATAAGGAAAGGAATGGAAAATAAAACAAAAGATATTATAATGCCTCTATACCGTTCCATGGTGAGACCGTACCTTGAATATTGTGTGCAATTCTGGTCACCGTATCTTAAAAAGGATATAGCGTTATTAGAAAAGGTTCAGAGAAGAGCCACCAAAATGGTAAAGGGGATGGAAGGATACTCATATGAAGAAAGGCTAAAAAGGTTAGGGCTCTTTAACCTGGAAAAGAGACGGCTGAGGGGAGATATGATAGAAGTCTATAAATTAATGAACAGAGTGGAACAGGTAAACGTAGATCGACTATTTACGTTATCAGAATATAGAAAGACTAGGGGACATACAATGAAGCTACAGGGTAAACTATTTAAGACTAATAAAAGAAAATATTTTTTCACTCAACGTGTAATCAAACTCTGAAATTTGTTACCGGAGGATGTAGTAAAGGCTGTTAGTGTAGCTGGGTTTAAAAAGGTTTGAACAAGTTCCTGGAGGAAAGGTCCATAAACCATTATTAAGAAGGGACCCAGGATATCAATGCTTGACCCAGTACAAGCATTGTGGAACCTGTGTCTTTTGGGGAAACTGCTAGGTACGTATGACCTAGATTGGCCACTGTTGGAAACAGGATACTGGACTTGATGGACCTTGGTCTGACCCAGTATGGCAGATCTTATGTTCTTATGTTCTTAAAATATAGACTTATGTCCTGGTGCTTACAGAGCTCCCCTTCGCCCTCTAGTGGCCTAGCACTGACATCAATGGACTGAGAACAAGAATTTAAATCCCACTTCCTCGACTGGAAGTCCTTATGACCCTGGGTAATCGCTTAAAGGCCAATGCAGAAACGCTAGCACACCCTTTGTGCACAGGTAGCACATGTATGCACATTTACCGCCAGCAAGCAATACTGAGGAGAGATTGGCACACACATTGTCTGCGCAGAAAGCGGTACACACAAACAGCGCCACCTGTATTAAAATGATGCCCAAATGAGCTGTGTGAATTAAAATGAGATGACAATGACATCATCACCGGATGCAGAGAAATGCGCAGAGGATCAGAAGGTGGAGTGCCACACTCCGTAGCACCGTTGCCTTACCCCTCGGAGGGGATGCAGAGAAATGCGCAGAGGATCAGAAGGTGGAGCGCCACACTCCGTAGCGCCGTTGCCTTACCCCTCGGAGGGGATGCAGAGAAATGCGCAGAGGATCAGAAAGTGGAGCGCCACACTCCGTAGCGCCATTGCCTTACCCCTCGGAGGGGATGCAGAGAAATGCGCAGAGGATCAGAAGGTGGAGCGCCACACTCCGTAGGAGCCGTTGTCTTACCCCTCGGAGGGGATGCAGAGAAATGCGCAGAGGATCAGAAGGTGGAGCGCCACACTCCGTAGCGCCGTTGTCTTACCCCTCAGAGGGGATGCAGAGAAATGCGCAGAGGATCAGAAGGTGGAGCGCCCCACTCTGTAGCGTCGTTGTCTTACCCCTCGGAGGGGATGCAGAGAAATGCGCAGAGGATCAGAAGGTGGAGCGCCACACTCCGTAGCGCCGTTGTCTTACCCCTCAGAGGGGATGCAGAGAAATGCGCAGAGGATCAGAAGGTGGAGCGCCACACTCCGTAGCGCCGTTGCCTTACCCCTCGGAGGGGATGCAGAGAAATGCGCAGAGGATCAGAAGGTGGAGCGCCACACTCCGTAGGAGCCGTTGTCTTACCCCTCGGAGGGGATGCAGAGAAATGCGCAGAGGATCAGAAGGTGGAGCGCCACACTCCGTAGCGCCGTTGTCTTACCCCTCAGAGGGGATGCAGAGAAATGTGCAGAGGATCAGAAGGTGGAGCGCCCCACTCTGTAGCGTCGTTGTCTTACCCCTCGGAGGGGATGCAGAGAAATGCGCAGAGGATCAGAAGGTGGAGCGCCACACTCCGTAGGAGCCGTTGTCTTACCCCTCGGAGGGGATGCAGAGAAATGCGCAGAGGATCAGAAGGTGGAGCGCCACACTCCGTAGCGCCGTTGTCTTACCCCTCGGAGGGGATGCAGAGAAATGCGCAGAGGATCAGAAGGTGGAGCGCCACACTCCGTAGCGCCGTTGTCTTACCCCTCGGAGGGGATGCAGAGAAATGCGCAGAGGATCAGAAGGTGGAGCGCCACACTCCGTAGCGCCGTTGTCTTACCCCTCGGAGGGGATGCAGAGAAATGCGCAGAGGATCAGAAGGTGGAGCGCCACACTCCGTAGCGCCGTTGTCTTACCCCTCGGAGGGGATGCAGAGAAATGCGCAGAGGATCAGAAGGTGGAGCGCCACACTCCGTAGCGCCGTTGTCTTACCCCTCGGAGGGGATGCAGAGAAATGCGCAGAGGATCAGAAGGTGGAGCGCCACACTCCGTAGCGCCGTTGCCTTACCCCTCGGAGGGGATGCAGAGAAATGCGCAGAGGATCAGAAGGTGGAGCGCCACACTCCGTAGCACCGTTGCCTTACCCCTCGGAGGGAATGCAGAGAAATGCGCAGAGGATCAGAAGGTGGAGCGCCACACTCCGTAGCACCGTTGCCTTACCCCTCGGAGGGGATGCAGAGAAATGCGCAGAGGATCAGAAGGTGGAGCGCCACACTCCGTAGCACCGTTGTCTTACCCCTCGGAGGGGATGCAGAGAAATGCGCAGAGGATCAGAAGTTGGAGCGCCACACTCCGTAGCACCGTTGTCTTACCCCTCGGAGGGGATGCAGAGAAATGCGCAGAGGATCAGAAGGTGGAGCACCACACTCCGTAGCACCGTTGTCTTACCCTTCGGAGGGGATGCAGAGAAATGCGCAGAGGATCAGAAGGTGGAGCGCCACACTCCGTAGCGCCGTTGCCTTACCCCTCGGAGGGGATGCAGAGAAATGTGCAGAGGATCAGAAGTTGGAGTGCCACACTCCGTAGCACCGTTGTCTTTTCCCTCGGAGGGGATGCAGAGAAATGCGCAGAGGATCAGAAGGTGGAGCGCCACACTCCGTAGCACCGTTGTCTTACCTCTCGGAGGGGATGCAGAGAAATGCGCAGAGGATCAGAAGGTGGAGCGCCACACTCCGTAGCGCCGTTGCTTTACCCCTCGGAGGGGATGCAGAGAAATGCGCAGAGGATCAGAAGGTGGAGCGCCACACTCCGTAGCGCCGTTGCCTTACCCCTCGGAGGGGATGCAGAGAAATGCGCAGAGGATCAGAAGGTGGAGCGCCACACTCCGTAGCGCCGTTGTCTTACCCCTCGGAGGGGATGCAGAGAAATGCGCAGAGGATCAGAAGGTGGAGCGCCACACTCCGTAGCGCCGTTGTCTTACCCCTCGGAGGGGATGCACTGGCTCATGTAGGTAAAGACAGTTCTGGCGTGTGTGCTGGTGAACAGACATTCCTTTGGCATGAAACATCTTTGGTGTGAGCCTGTGCGTATAGGAGAAACATTTGGTGTGTAGGAGAAAATAGAAATGGTTTCTGCTGCTTTTGCTCCTTGCGCGGGCAACAGTTGCACATGAGAAAAATCGGGGGAATGACTGTACCACCGTCTTTAGCCGTACCAGGGCTGGTGACGTTACGCGCTGCATTAAATGTTTTGGGCCACCATTAGCATATGAAATCTATACACATGTGCCCAAGAGTTTCTGCCACCCACCCCCCCTGCTGCTGCAGCTGTCCCCGTCGCCCACCTTCTGCTGCCGCTGCAGCCCCCTAACTCCATCTTCTCACACTGTGGTGACAGCAGCCACTTTCAAAACAGAGTCAGGCCGCTGCTGCCGCCACAAGATAAAAGAGGTGGATGGGGGGGGGGCCACAGTAGCCTAACTCCGTTCTGAAAGTGGTAGCTGCTCAAAGTGGTTGGACCACCACAGCCACTTTCAAAACAGTCAGGCCATTGTAATCCGCTGTCTAGTCGATGGGCCAGTCCAGTGTGTGGCACTGTCAGTAGTGCGTCTCAGGGGTGGCAAAAGGCCTTTTCTTTGGGGGGGGGGGGCAAGCAATGCCCTAACTCCACTTCAAGTTCCACCCTGCGGGCAGTCAAATAGGGTGTTTGCTGTGATCGCGGCTTCTCTTTGTCTCCTGCCTGCAGGGGGTGGGATCCCCATAAGCAGCCTGCTGTCTGCTGGCCGTGATCTTTGGGGGCTCTTTCTGGCACCTATAGCACATCTATCATTTGTGCGTCAAGCCCTCACCTCCCCATGTTATGAGAAAAGGTTTTGCGCTTCCTTTACTTCATACTGGCATAAACGTTTGCGGTACTCGCATGATACGAAATCATGTGCACGGCTAATAGCAACAGGATAAAGTCAATATAAACTTAGCTATCTCTTATATCTCAGCCAATAGGGGTGACGTACATGGAGCGATGGTACATCCCTAAACAAAGGCATGGGGAGGGGTGACCCGCATGGAGCAGCAGGTGCACCTACTCTTGCCGCCTTGCTGGGCAGACTAGATGGACCATACTGGTCTTTATCTGCAATCATATACTCTGATCCCTATGGACTTAAGGAACATAAATGACACCAAAGAGTTCCGCAGCGCCCTCAAGACTCTTCTCTTTACCGAGACCTATGTGCGGCCACTATGAGGGCTCACCCTAGATACTACCCAGTTGACCCCACAAATACCTATACCACACACCCTAACTACCCTCTCCCAGTTAGACCTACAATTACTTAGTATTAGCATATGTGTCTCGTATCCCTTTGTGTTAAATATATCCCCCAATTGTGTTGTGACCACTTTGAAGAATAAGGTGGTATACAAAACTGTCTAAATAAATAAATGCTACTATGTAACTTCGATGTCAGCTTTCTGCATGGACCACTTAGATTGTGGTCTTAGTATATCTGAATTGAAAACATGCTGTAAGCATTCAGCTTTAGTTGGAAAGGCAGCCAACACAATTCCAAAATAAAAAATACTGCTCATAAATCCCTTCTCCCGCCTCCTCACTTTCTATGGTTCATAAATTCCCTCCTAGTTTAATGCTGGAGTGGAGGAGTAGCCTAGTGGTTAGAGCTCTACGTCCAGTCATACCTTGCCAAGAAAACCCAGGGGCAGCATTGACTTGAAGGCACTTTAAAAAAATGTTAGGTTTATATTCCTTCCGGCCTTTGGCGATTACACTTTTTGGAAAATCTTGATCCCTCCTTCCCAATGGTTAGAGCACTAGGCTTAGAAGCAGCCAAGCAGGGTTCAAATCTCCTTGTCTCTTCTGGTGATCTTGGGCAGGTCACTTACCCTCCTGTGCTTCAGGTAGAAACTTACCTGCCGATGCTGAAGTTGCACACTATCAGCTGTGTACCAGGCCAATGCAGAAAGCTAGCGCAGGCTTTACAAGCCCCTAATGCCACGTTTAAGCACTTTTAATGATGCTCAAATACAGGAAACAGATGTAATCGCCAGTGGAAAAACTAGCGTCCAACTAACACAATGCGTATTTAAATGAACTTGAATTATTTAAATCTATTATAATCAACCGGGTGGGTATGCAAATCATAGCTATGTCCAATGCAGAGACAGGCGTAGAGGATTTTGTAACCAGCCACAGCGCCAATATTTTTACTTAAGGGTCTGAGTAGAAGTAAACCTCTAATGCGTGCCCCCGACAGTATTTTCATGGCACCGGGTGGCAGCCTGACCTCACCCAGTGCATCCCAGGATGCACTGCGCGGGGCCAGACACCACCATTTTGTAAGATGGTTGACAGAGCAGGAGCGCGTAGTCAGCGCTCCTGCTTAAGGTGAATTTGGGGGCTGCCAGACCACCAGGTAGGGGCCTCTAGACACCAGGTTTTTATTTAATAGGGGGGGGGGAGGGACCACGAGACCACCAGGGATCATTTTATTGTGGGACATGGCCCCCGAAGGTATTTTGATGGCCTTTCCCGATGCCATCAAAATACTGTCGGGGATGGGATTGGGACCAGTGGACCACCAGGGATCATTTTATTGTGGGGCACAGCCCCCAACAATATTTTGATGGCATCGGGGGCTTTTCCTGATGCTGCAATCATCCCCCAATGCCATCAAAATACTGTTGAGGCTGCCATGCAAATTAGCCACACGGTGCCCGGAGGGCCAGCCAAACTAGCGCAGACTTCTTGTGCGCATATGTTTGGCTTGATTTTCCAGTTTAAAACTGCGACGGCTCATTTGCATGTGCACGGTTAACGTGGGGGTCATTTGCATACCCTATCTTTGCTGCATCTGTATTAAAAAAATATGTGTTGTTGAAGTGTGTTAAAGTTGTCTTCAGTACCAGTTTTCTGCATCGGCCTGTAGGTGTTTTAATATTTATTTATTTTATTTGTTTTTCTATACCGCTATTGCAGATGTGTGGTTTACATGTGCAAGGTTTACAGCACTATTACATCATAGTGCGGTTTACATATAACATATGAAATTGGGTTTACATACAACATCTGAACTGGGGTTACATACAATCATGTATGACGTATTTACATTATGTACAGGCATATTCTTACTTTGCAGGAACCTATTTACATATTTGTATTATTTACATTAAACATTTGTATTATTTACGTGCTGATAACGCAAGACTTGAGCGTCAGTATGCGGCAAAGGTCATGTATGCAAATAAGCTGTGTGCAAAACTTTGGGGTAAAGTTGAAAGGAGGAGAGCCAACGCATGCACAAACAGATGTGCTACAAGTGGTTGTGTATGTATACTTTTCCTTTGCTGCTTAGGAGCGCATCAGTCTCTTTTCTGCATTTGGCGTGGTGGAACTTGTGCGTATAAGTTGCGTTGTCTACGTGCAAAGAGCGCACTAGTCTTTCTGCATCAGCCTGTTAGACTGTAAGTCTTTCGGGAACAGGAAACTCCCTACAGCTGAAACCCTTTCCCCTTTCTGATACATCTAAAAGAGGAGCCAAACCCACCTCCCGATGACCCCAAGCTGTGCCCCCTCCAGGTTGCTCGTCTGCCCCAAAGATCAGACCGGTAATAATCACATTCATCATAATAAGTGGCGGTGGAGTGCAGGAGAGTCGGGGATCGGGGCTCCCGCTTCGGCTCTCTGCGTCTCTAGCTGGGCAGCGCACTTTGCTGACGTTCCCTGCTGCTCCGTATAGGGGAGCGGCCGGGATCGCGCAGAAACAACAAGTGCCCGCGACGCTGCCCTGCTGCACTTTGTAGACGGTGCCTGCACGGTTTCAAGGCTCCCCGCAGTCTAAAGCGCTCTTTAGCCTCGATTGCGGGGCCCGCTGGGGGAAGACCGGCCGGAGGAGGCGGTACAGCCGGGGCCAGTTCGACCCTCCGATCCTCTCTCGATCCGTGGGCTCCGAGAACCCGGGGCCCCCCACACTCCCCGCCGCTTGTTTATGTGAAGAATTCCTGCTCTCTTAAAAGGGCGATGGCTGGGCGGGCTGGCACCTCCCTTCCTGGTGGGCCCACGCACTGGCTTCAGCAGCTCGCCCACTGCACGGTCCAGTGGACTCAGAGCTCGCCCCAGGGGAAAGATGCGCTTTAAAGCTGCCCTTTGCCTCTCTTGTACGGATCTGTGATCTAGGTTGCTTGAGTTTATAGACCAGTCACATCCCCTAACCTCCTATTTCCCGGTGCTCCGAACATCTTTACTTTCCTCCAGATGTTTTCAGGTCCTAAACGTACGGTCGATGGATCATTTTGTGCGTTTCTCCCCCTGTGCTCTGCTACCCCGCTTTCCGGAATTGCCCGTCAAGGGAGACAGTTGGACGTATTACTGGAACTGCATTTAGATACGCACAACTCAGACCCGGTCCCGGAGGACTTACGGGCTAACCGAGCACTGGAAACGGCAGTGACTTGCCCAAAGCATCTCTGGGGACGAGGCAGGATTTGAACCGGGATTTCCCTGGCTCCTAACCTACTTCACTCCCTCGCTTCCCAGCAGCCTGATAGGAAGGAATTTCAAAAAAAGAGGGTGGGCTGTGCAGGAAAGGTAAACGAGCGCATTCGAGGGGACAAAAACCCAGGTTCAAATCCCACCACTGCTCCTTGTCTTTCTGGGATTAGGGCCTGAATGTAGCTGCCCTTAACCGAATAAATGTCCCTAGTAGTACATAGTGAAGGCCTCCTGCTGGACTAGCTTTCAGCAGCTAAAACCTCCTTCCTGGGCTCAGAACAGACTGAGCAAAAGAAGATATTATCAGAGTTAAGGGTCGTGAGACAGAGGGGGGGAGGTGACAGGGGATCAGAAGGGACGCACAGTAGAGCCGCATGACTCATGATCATTTAAGAAATCCAGTTCTTTGCCGAAACCTTTCCTGGATTTATATTTTTTTTAGTGTCCTGAGCATAATATCGCAATGCTCCCCCACAGAGATGTCACCTTGGTCAGTGGAAAACGACCTCAGCATCCCTCAGATTGAAAACAATAGAGGACGAGTTAACCAGAATAGCACAGTTAAGGCTGGTAAAAGCTCAATACATCAGTGGTCTAGCTATATACCTGTGCAACCAAAACATTTTAAATCTTCAACCAGTTATTATGGGGATATGTCCAAAAAAGAAGTTTTCAACAGCACACAAAAAAAAACCCCTCTGCAGATGACCCTATAACATGTGTAACAAAACATAGTCTGGTTACTTTGCCCTCTATTGTTTTGGCTCTCAGAGATGCTGAGGTCTTTTTCCTCTCATTGAAGGGACTGTGATCTATGCGCTGTTGTGTTTTGTGGTATCAAGTTGTTGTTTTGTTTAGGTTTTTATATTTCTTGTCAGCATATGGAGTTTTTTTTATTTTATTTTAGACAGTCATTGGGCTCCTTGTAAGGACCAATAGTATTTTATAGGTTCACCTTGGTCTGTGGGGCAGAGTCTCCAAACGGGTTAGTTTTGCGCATGACCCTGATGGACCTCAGTCCTTCGCCCAGGTATGTGATGTATGACCTCAGTCTCTCCAGTTTACTGCTAGTGCCCGGCGTAGTGCTCTCCTCTCTCTGGAGTTCATAGGAAGGATGCAACTTGCCAAGGTGCGAATGGAATTTCTCTTAATCAGGCCTGCGGCTCCCAAGAGGATGGGCCATATTTCTGCCACGTTTTCTTGGTCTCTGACTGCGTTTCTTGAGGATCTTCTCCTTCACCACAATTCACAGGATAGTTGCTTGGACTGGACATCTGCATTATCAATTACCTTGGTCTGCCTTGTGCCATCTGATCTTATGTCTATGTGAATTGATTCTTGCCCCACCGATACAGCAGTCCTTCACGTTTTCTGCACTGAATAATATTAGGGTTTCTCAGTGTGAGTCTTTACTTTATAAGTAACTTGAGGTTCTCCGAGGATGCAAAAATATCAGTGTTTATTGGTGTATTCACACCACACACACTCCTGCCAGCCTGTGCACCTTTACCAGTACAATCATATATGTACATTAGTGGCGGTTTGGCATCGTCGGCACAGAAAAGACACAAAAATTGAGTTGAGAAAACAAGACAAATCAGAGGCAAGGCAAGAAAATAGCAGAACTTTTGAAATGCGAGCTATGAATAATAATAACTAGGGGAAGCAGGGGCTTCTCCAATATTTATCCAATAAACACCTATTTTCCTTGTTTGAATGGATTATTTTACGAGTGCTTATCAGCTGAAACCCTAAATAGTACCTACTGCATTAGAGATGGAGCCTTCTGTTGAACGCTTTCCCCCTGTGGGTTCCTGGCGCAGTTTGCACTGTGGTAGCTATATCGTAGAGACTCCTGCCATTCTCATTTTGCTTAGTTTCTCTTAAAAACTATCTTTCTTTTATAATTTTTTGGGTTCCAATTAGTTTTTAATTTTAAATTGATTTAAAGTAACTTATTGTAATCTGCTTCAAATTTAATGATCGAAAGAATCAAAAATCATGATAAACATAAGAACTAGTTTACTAAATTATAAATGTCTGTCTAACTAGATGACATAGTATTAACTCATGCGACCGCAAGTTTATATTCTGCAAGGACTCTGACGTATTGTTAAGTCCCTCCAGATAGGCACAATGTCGTATCAAGGGCTGTGCGAGCAGTTTGGCCAATCGGCACAAATTAGAAAGGGTGCAGTAAGTGGCAAAGAGTGAACGTGGTAGAAAAAGTGACAAGGAAAAGTACAGCATGCTGGACCTCCAAACAGATGCACACACTGAAGGCAATGCCTCATTGCGCCACCTGCCCCCCATGCTGACTTTCTGTTACTAACAGGAAGTCAAGGTCGAAGGCGGGAGCGGGACGCAGCAACCTTCAGTGCGTGCGTCTGCTCTGAGGCTTGGTGCGCCACACTTTCTTTACTTTACTGCAGACCCAGTCCGAGGTCCTGGATTGCTGGGCTGAGAAATGAGCAGGGTGAGAGGAGAGAACAGATGTTGAGGGGGGAGGAGAAGAACCAGGATTGTGGAAAAGAAAAGAGAGAGAGATGATAGATGCCGGAAGATGGAGAAGAGAGAATGGGAAGGGAAAAGAGGGATAAGAGAGAGCCAGATATTGAGTGGAGGAGAAGATAGAATGAGCAACCGTCTCTTTTCCAGGTTGAAGAGTCCTAACCTTTTTAGCCTTTCTTCATAGGAGTATCCTTCCATCCCCTTTACCATTCTGGTGGCTCTTCTCTGTACCTTTTCTAAAATCGCTATATCCTTTTAAAGATACGGCGACCAGAATTGCACACAATATTCAAGGTGCGGTCTCACCATGGAACGATATAGAGGCATTATAATATCTTTTGTTTTATTTTCCATTCCTTTCCTTATGATACCTAGCATTCTATTTGCTCTCTTGGCCGCCGCTGCACACTGGGCCGAGGGTTTTAACATGTTATCCACAATGACGCCTAAATCTTTTTCCTGGGTGGTGGTTCCTAATGTGGAACCTTGCATCGTGTAACCATAGTTTGGGTTGTTCTTCCCTAGGTGCATAACCTTGCACTTGTCCACATTAAATTTCATCTGCCATTTCCACACCCAGTCTCCCCATTTCTCGAGGTCCTCTTGCAATTTTTCACAATCCTCTTATGATTTAATACCATGGAATAATTTTGTGTCATCTGCAAACTTGATCAACTCACTTGTTACTCCCATTTCCAGCAGCAATCCCCGAATAGATCCCTGGGGTCCTCCACTATTCACCTTTCTCCAATGAGAAAAATGGCCATTCAGCTCCACCCTCTGCTTTCTATTTTTTCAGTGTTTTTCTAAAAAAGTTATGATTTCTTGCAGGCCCATCCCCCCAATGTTCAAGGCTGTGTGGATGCCAGTCTGCAAAACGCGACTGTGAGGGTCTCTAGGAGAACATCCGTCTCTGATCTGAGCACCCCACGGGGAGTATATGGCTTCAGACACTTGCTTGGTTACATTCGGTCCTGTCCCCAAATAATAGGAACTCATAGACGGCCAACGTAATTCATACAGTAAGGAGATTGCTTGTGGAGAGAGGAGCATCTCTTTCTGTGCCTCCTCTTTCACGAATAGTGGCTGTGGGTCTTTTTATAATTTGTCGTGTGTTTCCAGCTCTGAATGCGATATACTAAAAGGAGCTCTTTGTGTGGATCACTCAGGGCCAACGCAAGTGTATTGTAAGGAATATCCCCGGGATACACAGGGAACCCTAGAAGAAAGGGGAGGTTCCAAAGACCTGGGTTCCAGAGTGGAAGACGGGGAACCCTAGGAAATCCTGCCTGGGGGAAGGGCCCTTTAAAACTCCACAGAACAGGTAAAAGGAGTTTGTGGGGGACAGGAAGCAGGAAATATAAAGCTTCAGGGAGAGACTTGAGGAGACAGGAAGAGACAGAGGATCAAATGGAGTCTATGGAGACGGAGCCTTGAGAGTTGGAAACTGAGGGTCCTGCAAAGCCCATGGAACCAAACCTACTGGATGTCCTAACAGAGGGCAGCGAGATGCAGATAAGTTAAGGGAAAGCTCCTTTTGGTTTTGAAATTCTTCTACAGCTTCTATGAGGAAAGGGGGGGGGGGTTGACTGGTACGTTGAGTTTTGTTTAGTTTGCTTTTGGGCAGTGTGGGAGGGCTAGTGTGAAGGGAAAACATTGATTGGGTGGTTGCTGCCGCAGCCTAGGGAGGCCCCAGCTGAAGCTTTTCTTTTGAGAGTTTTTGGACTATAAATAATCAAGAGACCAAGTCTGGACACAGGGATTACCGCCTTCCAATCCCTCTAGAGGAAAGAGGAGGGTATGGTTCTGCTTCCAGCCAAGTTGGCTGGCCATCTGGAGTTTTTCTGTCAAAAGAGGAGTACTGCACAGCAAACACAACAGACTAAGCTCAGGCTGTGTTTGAATAGTTTCTGGAGGTATTTTGCTTGGTCTTAGAGGGTTGTGTTATGTTATGAGAATATGACCTGCCCACACTGTGACAGTACGAGGCACCCTATGTGAACCCTCATTCATCCCGCTCCTACCCCTGCCACCGCCCCTCTCCAGGATCTACAGCGGTGGCAATGACCTTAAAATATAGCGCTTACTCAGAGTTGCCGAAGTTGCACTTTGCCAAGTCGCTTCCGCCCACTCTGGCCCCAGGCAAACAGGACGTGTGTATTGGAGGAGGCGGAAGTGGCGTTGCTGAGTTTGGCTAATTGTTGCCACTGCAGGTCCTGAGAAGACATGGCGGCAGCGGCGATGGGCCGCCCTGGGGATGGCGGTGATCCAGGCAACCACCTAGTTCATTTAATGAGTGGCACCAGCACTGGCTGCACTAGGCTTTCCTCCATGTGAAGAAGCAGTCTTCCAGGCATCACACTGAAAACAGCACAAATGGGTGAAAAGTGAATCCTCATCAGAGCCCCATGCAGGTGTCACATTGATACATGGAGAACATGAATACAGGATGGATGACAGCAGGGTGGATCTTTATGAGACCCTCATGCAGGCATCACACGGATATACCTAAAGCAGCAGATCTCCAGCAAAGCCCCATCATAAGGGGCAGCAGGCTGGGAGCCACCGTCATCAGCATGGATGTAGCCCCTTCTAGCAGCAGAGGATGAAGACAGCACGGACAGCTGAAGAGTGGATCTTTATCAGAGCTCTGCATGGGTATCATTTTGATGTATTAATACCTGACAGATGCCTATATGGAGTGGAGTGGAGTAGGCTAATGGTTAGGGTGACAACCTTGGACCAGAAAGACCAGCGTTCAAATCCTACTGGTAGTCCTTGTGGCCTTGGGCAAGTCACTTGGGCAAGTCATCCATTGCCTCAGGTATAACCTTAGATTGTAAGTCCTCTGGGGACAGGGAAATACCTATGTACCTGACTGTAACTCACCTTGATCTTCTACTGGACTAGTGAGAGCTAAAATACTGCTAATAAATACATTTCTAAGTCTGTCCATCTGCAATTTTCCCACCCAGATCAGACTGCTTGTCATCTGTTCTGTAGGCATATTCTCTGTTAGAACCATTTAGTTAAATCCTCAATTGATCCTCACCAGCTACCTCCAATCCTATTCCATCAGGCTTACTAACAAAAGTTACTTGAATCAAGAAAGAAAGATAGGATAGCACCTCTGGGCATGTAGCGTCACCAGCATGCTAGATGGGAAATCGTGGACAAATTACAGGACAAGGGAAGGGGCTTTGCAGCTCTTAAAGATATCCATTATAAGCTGAAAAAAATGGAAGATATAACACTGCTATAGCCTAATACAAGGACTTTTCAAAGGAAGCCAGCTAAATCCCTGTAAAATTATCTGTTTTCTACTAGATTTGCTGTGCGCAGTATGGACTTCTCCTTTCCAGGCTCTTAAGTGCGTCGAGTGTTCCTTTCGCTGCTTCCCAGTTAGGATTGTTATTCTGAAGAGGTTTCTTTCCCTTCCTTTGGGTCAGCTTTGAAATCTCTCTGATCCTAACCTTGTCTAAAGCTATTTCTCTAATATGTGAAATATCATCTTTACCTGTTTATCTATTTAATTGTATTTATTACAACCTAAATAAACAGGTTACAGCATTAAAATACAATCAAATGATTAAATCATACAGCAGCATAATACAATAAAACCGTAATAATGATAAAAAAGCACAATCTACATCACAGCAAAACAAACATCACTCTCGTCCGATGTATCCACCTCCGAGGGCTATCACCCAGCTTGAAAACGCACAGTTCCATATGATTCCTGAAAAAGAAATTCTATTCTTTTCTGTTTGGGCCTTTATATACCACCCGTCTGCAAACGCATTCTAGGTCTTCAGATATGCATTGGAAACCCTAATATCTAAAGTGATGTTCCACAATCTAAGGCCAAAATGATGAATCGTCCTTGCAACAGCCAGCTTAATATCCGGAAGATGGGCTCCCTGGCAAAGTAGTGATCGGAATTGTAAGCTCTTGGAGCAGGGACTGCCTTTTCCATGTGTCTGTACATTGCCCCATCAATTCTAGAGGTGTCTTTCCTTTAAGATTGTGCGCTCAATCTTACCTCTGAACATTTCCCAAATTATTACTTCTATGTAGGACTCCTGGGAGCAGGGCCATATTAACGTTCTGTTGGGCCCTAAACCCCAGCATGATTCCCATTTACTCGTTTCTCCTAGAGAGCCACGTTCCCGCTCCCCAGCATCTCTCTTATGCCCGTTCTCCTCTCCCATTTCACCTCTCCTAAAGTGGCCCGTGGGGACTAAGCAAAACCATGCTTGGGGTGGAGGCACCATGGACGAAAGGTTTCAAATCCGGCTTCTCGCACTGATTTTGGGCAAATCATTATCACTCTTCATTGCTTCATGTACAAACTTAGATCATAAGCCCTCTGGGACAAGAACTTAGCTCCGATTTGAAAAGGAGAATAATTTAATCAAAATGTTGCCAGTGCTTGACAGAAATCTGGAGTGAGAGGTGCTTTCTGTGCCTGAATGCACACCGACGTAGTCCTTTCACTGGCTTGCAATCTGCTACCAACCTCAGGACACAGGGCTCCTTTGGATGCGGTGAGGGGGCTGTGCAAGAGAGGAAGGAGAGGGAATGGACACAGGCAGGCAAGATGTGAATTCAGGGGGTTTGGGGAGAGACTGGAATCAGATGGAGTGGCTGACGAGGAAGAGGGGTGTCTACTACTAGCTATACAGATTGCGAGCTCATTATTAACAATTCTATAACTGGTTTAAAGAGTCCACGGACCACTGGCCTTCCTTTGTTAAACCAGCTCTTTGACAGCCGCACTTCAGCTCCAAGTCTTCTGCATCTGTCAGGGAGCTTGCCCTTCTCTTGAGGTAGACTTCGCAGGTCTGCAGGGCCCTTCCTCGGGTCCCAGAAATGTGCCTTAATCCAGCCCTGCCTGGGAGGAGATAATAGGGTTCTGACCTATAGCAATGAAGCCGGGACTGTTGACAGCATCTGCATAAAGGGGTTTAGTTGTCACCCCCGAGATATTGGGCGGGGTAACTAGACCTTTGCCTGGAGTTAGTCTTTTTTGTCTAAAACACATAAAGGCAACAGGGCCATGTGCTGCCCGCTCCTGAGACCAGCTGGTGGCAGTGAGGAGAGGAGGAATCGTAACACAGGACTGCGCACTACAGACAACTTCACAAATGTCATAGAAAACAACGGTACAAGAGACACACCAGATTTTCTAGCACGAGACTGGAAACAATTATGCTGATGGCAGAAGGTCTGTAGGCAGAAGACAACACAATTCATCCAGTAAACACCTTTTTCTTCTTAATTTGAACTTAGCTCATGACACTTCATTGGCAGCTCAAGGTGAGCTATATTTAGGGGTTCCCTGCTCCCACAGAGCTTAGGGGCATGTTTACTAAGCTGGGCTTGCAGCATGTGCTATCTGTAAGTAGCAATGCCCTTAGAGGCTAAGGGGGTGATATACGCAGCTAGCATTGGGGCACCCCCATCGCCAACCAGGCAGCAGCAATATTGAGCAACATGCTGCTGAAACCCTGCCCTAACTTTCACTGCAGACGTTAAGCAGACAGCCACCAAATATCAGGTCCTACATTTGTACCTGAGGTAATGGAGGGTTAAGTGATTTCCCCAAGATCACAGGGAGCACTGGAGGGCCTTGAACTCTGCTTGCCCTAGTTCCTGCCCAGTGATCTAACCACTAGACTACACCTCAACTTGCTAATAGCTTCTTGAGCCTGGTCGAGCTGTAGAGAATACCAGTGATGCTCACCCGGAATATTCTCAGTGCCCCATACAAGGGAACTGCTCAGTGTAGTAAAGGGGGAGAGAACAGGGTCAGCACTGCTAATAGACAAGTGACTCTTCTGTACTACACAGGGAGAGAGAGAAGATCCTCAAATGTCATCCGAGACCAGGAAAATGTCCCAATTGAAAGGACATTTCTATCCATATTATCCCAGGAGGAGGTCCAGCTGAGACAAGCTTGAGAGATCGGGGTCGTGTGCAGCAGACCGAGACCTAGGAGTGAAGGTCATTCCTGTCATATGTGTGAACCTGACCCGTTCAGAAACACTGCCCCATGGGATTCAAAATGCTGGTGTGAGTTGTGGTCTGCTGAGGGATAGGTTAAGGTTAAAACAGAATGTGGGGACGGGGATACCCCAGGAAGCTGTTGGTGAATGTTCATTATGCCTAGTTGGTGCTGTCTCGAGGTCAGCAGGAAGGCCAAAGTGCAGGGCCAAAACGGTGCTGCTGAGGCCACTCTCCCGGCTAATGCATTTGTACATATTTTCTGTGGTAAGACTCTGGCATTTTACAAGCTACTTGGCGACCCTTCCCATCCAGACACGAATCAATTCCACAGAGACAGGTCCCAAGCAAGGTTCAGACCTCTGCATTTGCCCCTTTCCTCACACTGTGCTGGTTATCCTGGTCCAGCTTCACTTCGTAGACATACATTTTGTGTCATAATTAGGCACCTCTGCAAACCAGTACAGCATCTCTGGTTCCTTTCAAAAGGTTTGGAAGGATTTTCAAGGCAGGAGAATATTTTCAAGTGGGACCCTGCCCTTGTCTACCTCTAGTAAGCTCAGAGTTTTTCTCACACTCATATCTCTCTAGGGGCTAAAAGTGGGATTTCAGAAGGGACCTCTAGGAAGAATCTGGGACGTCCAGACAGAACGTCCAAAAATCCAGGGGTGTGGCTGCAGTGAAGGGAGGGATGTCTATGTGCCTTCTGAAATCGCTCTGCCTGCACCCCAAAAACTGAATGTCCCTGTAACTGGTTATGGAGGCGGGACCTGTGTAGGTTGCAAGGCCGGGTACGTGCATGGGCGTAGGCCATTTCACAAATGTGGACGTCTCCAAAATGCACGGCCTCAGAACCTGGTACTTGGATGTGCCAACAGGGGTATTTCAGAAAGCGGGTGACTATGCTGCGCGCCTAGCACGTCCTGACCTGCCATTGCAGATGTTCACATGGCAGGTTAGTAATCTGTTGAAGATTTCTATTTACATGCAGGTTTCTTTGACCAGGAAATATTAACTGTGGCAATGAGAACACATTTTGCTCTTCCCCCTGGAAGCGTCGCAGCCATGAAACAAGCACGTTTCTGCACCTTATTCATGGTCAGGAGCAGGTATAGGCACAGACGCCTCACCAACCAGGGGCAGATGTGCCATTCTGAAAATTGCCCCATCCAGACCATGCCCTCGGGCTACATGGATGTCCTTGTGCCCAGTTTGCCTTCTTTTTTTAAGCATTTTCATCTTTTTCAAATGAAGTATGTACAGCAAATGTAGGGAATAAACATGCAAAAGTCTTCCAGCAACAATGACATCCAGTCCACATCATCGGAGAATGCCCATTATAATAAAACTATCAATACTGCCCTGGCGCCCGAGATCAAAAAGCTCATTCCCAGTATTTTCTTATATTCAACCCCCTGAAGAATAAAACCTTCTTACTCTTTAGATATTCTTCAAGCTGAGGCAGATCAAACAAAGTATAAGAATTACCTTGATATGAAATTAAACAATTACATGAAAACTTCAAGGAAAAAACTGCCCCCCTGCCAGAACTCAAGGTTTTAGCGCCAAAAAGGCTTTTTGTCGCCATTGAGTAGAATGAGAAATATCTGAGAAGACATTAATCTTTTGACCAGGCAATATCGCTGCTGCCCAGTTATCTTCAGCGGCTTCCAGTGTGTGCGGCGATCCCCATATATTCAATGCCGTTGCCGCTGCATTGAACATCCGAATTAGAGGTCAGTGGGGAGGCTATATGCCGACATAGTGCATAACCCGTCGAAAATGAGCCTAGCTCAATATCGAGCCCTTCATTCTAAGATGATTCTAAAAAAGTGGATAAATCCAGGCTGCCCACAGACAAGACGACCCGTCCCCTCTGATCCTGGCAAGAGAATTTTAACATCTCCAGGCAAATAACAAATATTATTCATCTGCTGCATCTCGGCTCCTTGACAAGACAAAACTTCCTTAAGATACTTCTGAAGAGGATCACAGGGGAGAGATATCTAGGAAAAGGAAAAATCAAACCGCAGATTTTCCATCACCTCTATCTGGCGATACAATACCAAAGTCTTTCACGGAAGATGCCGTTACAGCACTGCACGGAGATATGCAAGAGATGGTCCCTGCTCATAAGAGCTTACAATCTAGTCAAGACAGACAACACAACTGGGGACTAGGATATATCTCAGGGAATGGTAAGGAAACACACAGGAGGTGACTCGGGGAATCGGGATCCAAAAGCAGTCTCATAGTGTCAGTCTTGTTTAGTGATAATCTACAGAGACCAACTGGAGTGGAGGAGTAGCCTAATGGTTAGAGCACTGGCTTGGTAACCCAGAGACCAGGGTTCGATTCCCACTAGCACTCCTTGTGGCCTTGGGCAAGTCACTTAACCCTCCATTGCCTCGGAAGAAAGGCCTGGCAATCTACTTCCAGTGACACTGCCAAAAAAACCCAGGAGCTTCTGGGTCGCCAGGAGTCAGGACTGACTCGAAGGCACACATTGCATTTTACAGAGACCAACTGTTCTTCATATTGACAAAACCTATTACTACAACCATTAATCATTTATATAGTGCTTCAAGTGTATGTAGCGTTGTACAGACACATATAAGAGATAGTCCCTGCTCATCAGAGCTTACAATCTGGTCCGATTCCTTAGTATTTTATTTATTTATTTATTTAATTCACATTTATATACCGCATCTTCCAAAGTTCAGTTGCGGTTTACAGGTAACAATAATTAACAAATCAAGTTTGTTTTACATGGAACAATGGAATATAACAGAACTTATTTACAAGGAACATCATATGAAATATAGAACAAATAATGTGGTATAATACCGAACAGTGTGAAAAACTATATACAAGTTATATATGAATATATATATATGGAATACTTGGGGGGAGGTCAAAGGATCATCATTGGAGAGTGCTAACTGTGTAGGTTAAAGGTTTATTGCATGGAGTAACACTGAAAATTGCTGCAGGGTTCCAGAGAGGGAGACCTCCACCCGAGAGTCAATATCCCAAATATCCTTCAGTGATATTTCAGCTCACGGGGTAGTCAAAGACCACTGCCCGGGAATAATCTCAGAGCCGCCCTCTGCAACGGGGAACAGCATAGCCCTAGGTAGAGGAACCACCAACCTATGACCCCGATGGTTAACTGGACTTGTCAGGCCTGTCAGCTGATTTTTCAGGGACTGCAACTCTCTTCCCCTCTGCTGAGTCACTTTGAACCTCCAAACCTTTACAATTGGGAGGAGGGGGTGGGGACATATCCCCCCAAACAGCAGAGCAGCCCACAAAGGATTCGGAATTCACGGATATTGGAGAATCCCCCTCTTGCTTAAGTTCAGTCATAACGTGCCAATGCAGGGGCCTCACAGCTTAAACTGCTTTAGAAGGGTTACTAGTACCGACCTCTTCTTCATTTTCCCCATTCCACAGAACCAGACCAGAGACGGCTTCTCCGAAGGGGCGTGACCTGCCCTTTTGGGCATGCCCCTTCAAGCACACAGCCACATCCCATGTTTGGGGCCATATTCTTGTAGCCCCTCTAGTGATATCACCAGCGCCAAAGCGCCATAGGTTTCCCACACACCAAGTGTGCAATAGGAAGGCAAAGGCAAACTCAGATCCTCCCTGTCCAGCTTTCTAAAATGGGTCCGGGGACTTCTCTGTGATTTGCACGTCTGAATGCCCATTTTCAGACATCGAAATCATGAACAGAGCTTCTAACCCCCCCCCCCCCCCCGAGGTCTCTCATTGTATCACCTGTTCCAGTTGCAATGTTCTCTTAGTTTGCTTGTTTTGCTGTATTTTTAATTGAACTGGCGTTTGTTTGTGTTGGGGGTTTTTTCCTCCTCGGTGCCTGCTGTTTCCTCTCTGATACTCTAATAATAACATCCTGCCTCTGCTGCAGCATCCAGAATATTTTCTTTTAAGATATCTCTAATCTTTTTTATGCTGTCGATAAGCCTGCTTGTTTTCTGTCTTTTATTACAGCTGAACGCTGGGGGTTCAAGCTTGTGGCTTTGTCGGGGTTTTCAGATATTTCATTCTCTTTCACTGTGTTTGCAAAATATGCTGTTATTTTGCTACATATAGAAACAGCGTGAGTGTATGTGCATGTGTCTGCGCTACGGACGTGTACTGCTCAAAAAACGTTTGGTTAGTGCATGTATTTTCTGAATTGTTCCTGATTTTTGTGGTTTTCTGCACATTTATCAGACATGCATATCTTCTATGCATTTCTGCATGTGCAAATCAATAGTGTGATTATCGGTCTGTAGGTTTACCCGCATAGGAGTGATTTGCGTGCATATCTTTTCGATGCCAAAATGAATCAAATATGCGCAGACGAACGGGCACCCCTAGTGTCTATCTTGTCTATCTGAAGGCCAGCCTTTGTATGGGGCACGTTGGGCAGCTACCCAGGGCATTGTGCGACAAGGAGCAGTCTGAACACCCTCAGTATTGCCCACTGAGCTGTGCCAAAGTCCTGGAGATAAGGAAGAGCTCTCAGGGCTGAAGACGACGTTGTGGAAAGGTGAAGATCTGGAGGACTCTGGAGCTCTTAGCTGTGGCCACTGTCTGCACTGAAACCACTCTCCAGTTGTCAAGTGCACAGTGTGCCGTGCGAGAGGGTATGATGGGGCAAGTGTGGGGGGAAGAGAGCACTGGGGTGGGTATGTACAGGGGAGATGAGTGAGAGAGGAGGAACAGTAATAAATGAACTGAAGGCTTGCATGCATCTGCACCACTCTAATCCATATGGGGGAGGGCAACAGGGTGTCATCAATGAATTTCACCCAGAGCATCATTTGACCTAGAGGCGACCTTGTCTGTCTGTGCTTATGATACCTGGGTGTTTTAGGGGCCCAAAACATACTCAATTTATAGGCGCAGAATGAGGTGAGCCACTGGGGTCACAACCTGACAAATACTTTTCCCACCACAATAGGGCCAGCCCATCTACTAGGCGAGCTAGACGGCTGCCTAGGGCGTCAAGCCCAGGTGGGCAACAGTGGCGGTAGCGGCACACATGGGTAGCCGTGTCACTCCCCCTCAGCTGCCGCCGATTCTGTTTGGGGGGAGGCAGGTAGCGGCTGCCACTTTTGGAAATACTGCCGCAGCCCACTCACCCCCCAAACGGAATCGGCAGCAGCTGGGGGGGGGGGGGGTTTGGCAGTGAGGCCAGGGTTTCTGCCTAGGACAGCAGAAACCCTTGAGCCGGCCCTGCATCACAGCATCAGCAACTGGAGAACATGAGTTGGGGTAAGAGACTGGTTTGTTTGGCCCCTGCACCTGAAAAGGTGTTTGCTGCCCCTGACTAGATCCTGTAAGCATTTTATGTTTCTGAAGTCTTTATCGGTTTAACAGTCACATAAAAGACAGAGACCCTGCTCTAACGCTCTTTCCTCACATTCGGTACCAATAATCGGTATGTCTAGCAGTGTCGTGTTGTCTCTCAGTATAACTAGCCCCCCCCTCGCCCTGAATCAGTCTCAATCTACTAATGCTAGAAATCAGAAACAGTCTTAAAATGGATCTGCACCTGTTACAATTCATTTAATGTTATAATGTAACTCAGTTGTTAATAATGTAAACCGCTATGATTACTCGAAATAGCGGTATAAAAGTCACATAAATAAATTTTAAAAAATAATGTAGAGAAGACAAAGATCCTGACAAGTGGCAAAATCAATATGGTCATCATTGATGGAGAAGAAATTTAAATCGTGGCCAACTTTAACCTACTTGGATCAACTATCAACAAAGAAGCAACAAGCAGTCAAGAAATCAGACAACGCATTGCTCTTGGCAGAATGACTATGAAAGACCTAGATAAGATTCTCAAGAGCAGAGATGTCTCTCTCCATACAAAGATTTGACTTGTTCAAGCCATGGTATTTTCAACAACATCATATGGATGTGAAAGCTGGACAGTGAAAAGATAGACAGGAAGAAAATTGATGCC
Source organism: Ichthyophis bannanicus (assembly GCA_033557465.1). NCBI lineage: Eukaryota > Metazoa > Chordata > Amphibia > Gymnophiona > Ichthyophiidae > Ichthyophis > Ichthyophis bannanicus. The sequence goes on from CM066036.1 coordinate 796,293,970, forward strand.
TTTGAATTATGGTGCTGGCGGCGAATACTGTGTATACCATGGACTGCCCGAAGGACAAACCAGTCGGTACAAGAGGAGATCAAACCTAAGCTTTCTTTAGAAGCTCAGATGACAAGATTTTGACTTTCATACTTTGGACACATCATGCGGAGAGAGAGATAATTAGAGAAAGACATCATGCTTGGCAAGATAGAAGGTCAACGCAAAAGAGGAAGGCCAGCAATGAGATGGATCGATACAATAACAGCAGCTACGGGTACCAGTCTGTCAACAATGAGCCGCCTGACACAAGACTGAACACAATTTAGGATAGCTATCCAGAGGGTCGCCATGAGTCGATGACACTTAACAACAACAACAACTTCTTCATATCCACTTCACATTCAACAAAGGCATGAGAACATGTAGCGCAAACGTCCGTGTTCCCATAATGAAGGCAGCACACTACTTATACAGTAATAAAGGGTGTGTGTGTGGGTGGGGGTCTTTCCTCAGACTGTAGCGCAGCTTCTGAGCACAGTTCTCTACACTACTGCCACCACCCAATGCAAAAAGGTGTTGTGCACAGGAGCTATGGGTTCAGCTCATTTAAATTTCATCGTACTGATGGCCCCGATGCGATGAAGTGCACCTTAAACCTGAAGACTGAGTATGAGCAGGCTGATGCAGAAAGCCGGCACTGAAGTCATGCGATATTAGCCGTGTACACATTTTCATAGCACATCAATAGGGCAAGTTTCAGCGCCGGTATACAGCAAAGAGCTTGTATGCAAATAAGCTGTGCATCAAACTTTGGCGTAAAGTTGAAAGGAGGGGAGCTAATGCATGCGCAAACAGAAGCGCTACAAGTGGCCGTATACGCAAGCACATAAATGTCAGACGCTCACGTTATGCACACAAGAGCTGCAGGTTCTTTTGGCGCTCACCCCATAATAATACTATTTCACTCAAAAACATTTTTAATGAAATCACAACAGAAACCTAAAATAAAAGATAAATATAAATAAAAGGAGTGCAAAAACCACACAAGGATAAGAAGGAAAAAAATATTTGTTGAACGCCAAACGTCCGCTTATACGCTGAAAAGCTACACGCAGAAACTGTTCACGTTGAAGGAAACTGTTCATCGGTACATACCCTGAAACAGTCTTTCCCTACACATGCAAGCCGTTTAAGCCACCTCAGACCAGGCGTAGAGCCGCTGGCGCCCCTGCTGCTTATGTAATCCTCTACACGTTTCTCTGCATCAGGCGCAGACCTCGTTATCATGCCACTTTAATACACGCAGCTCATTTGCATATTTAAATACGCTTGGCATTAGTGTGCGCGCGCATGCGTTTCCTTTGCCGTTTACGCACGTGTCAATCTCTTTTCTGCATTTGGCATGGCGGAACTTGCGCGTATAAATTGCATTATCTGCACCCAAAGGGCGCGTTAGTCTTTCTGCATCAGCCCAAAGGTTCATGATGTGGGCGCTTTCATGCCGGGTCTGAGGAAGAGTTAAATATTAGGTCGTTCTGCGGTAGTGAGGATTTCATGTCTGTTTCTTTGTTTTACTGCAACTGTTTTCTGATGTTTATGTGCCAAATCGCATTCCAGCCAGGGGCGGATCAACTGCGAAACTAATGAAGCTTAAGCTACAGGGCCCCTAATCCCGGAGGGGCCCCAGAAGCGACTTTAGTCCACATTGCTTAAATATTTGGGGTCTACTGCATGAGAAGAGGTTTTTATAAATAATTATATTAATAATATAGAGTAATTCAATACAAAATAATAGTTAAAATAAAAATTAAAAGGTTATTAAAGTATCATGTAGGTTAGCCGCAAGCGAAAAAATGTTCTGAGATGTACTGGTTAAATTTTAAAAAAATTTGTGGTGATCGGTCGTGCAACAACCCCATTGAAGAAGATAACAGTGGGTGTGCTCATGCCTCTGGCCTGCTCTCCCGAGTTAGTGCAAAGTTCTTGTGTGCAGAAATGGTTTCCATACTATTTGGCTGCTGCACTGGGGAGCAAAAAGCTTCAGCAGCCCCAAAGTGTGGAAGCCAACGAGAAAGGCAATGGGACAAAGCAGGAGGAGCAAGGGAGCAGCAGCATAGGAAAGGGCAAAGGCACCACCAGACTGCTCAGGAAATGAGTTAGGCCTTTGGATTTGCCAGTGTTCCGCCTTAGGGACTGTCTGTCTGTCCTCTCTAGTAGCATCGCACCGACTGGCTCCCCTCCCTCAGCATCTCCTACCCCCTTTGGCTTCTGTGAAATTGCAGAGGACAGGGAAGGCCACAGCACCCAGTGCAGGGTAACTGCCCAGGGTGGCCCCGAGCGCCCCTCTAGGAACGGCTGGGGGTTGGGCCTTTCTGCAGCTCTCATGCAAGGGTGGTGGGACTGACTCTCGGCCCCCTTCCCTCCAGACCAGCCTTTCCGCAGAGCCCCAAGCCTGCAGGCAGGTGCATAGAAGGGGGCTACCCGGTGGCTGACTATGGGCGAATGCCATCAGCAAGTAGCCACCAGAACAGCATGAAATCATGCCCCGGAACTGGGTCGGGAGGAGGCAGTGCTGCCGTCCCGCGTCCGCTCCGGTTCCTCCTGGGCATCGCCGCTTTAACGGGCGCCTTGAAACCGCCCCCGGGTTCCATGTTTGTAGCAGGAATTGTGAAGAGAGGAACTCCATGTTGTAACAAAGTTTCCTCGGCTCTCTCCCCTTTTTGTTTTTCTTTTCTCCCCCTTTTTTCTTTTCCCCCCTTCCCCTTCTCCCCCCTCCCTCCTTTTTTTGGGCATCGGAGCAGAGAGAGTGAAGCGAGCGGAGCGCTAGGAGCAAGCAGGAGCTCTTAAAGCACAGTTCGGGGCTAATGGACGGCCAGTCCATCATCACCCAGGTTAGCAAGGAAGAGGTGACAACCCCTCTGCAAGAGAAAGGTAAGATCGAGGGGATCCCCGGCCTGACGTCACAGAGGGGGGTAAGCCCCCGCCCCGGTCCTGGCCTGGGGATTGACAGGGCGGCGCACGCATCTTATGGGGATAAGAGGTGCTGCTGCTGCTGCTTTTAAACGGGGCGCGGAAAGTTCGGGGCCCCACAGCTCCTGTGCGCTTGCGAAAGTTTTGCTGGGGTGACGCTGCCAAGCGTTCGTCGGGTCCGATCCGATGTTTGGCTTTTGCAAAAGTTGCATTTTTTGAGGCCGAGGACTTGCCCCTGGCGGGGGGCGGGGCCCTTGTTGACTTTTCCCTCCTTTGCAGCTCCGGGTTTTCTGGGGGCTCGTGTGGCCCCGATGGATCTTCGGGTTTTGTCAGCCTCCCATTACTCGTTTACCTTAAATTGCAGTACCACTTGTTCCCGCCTCTTTCGGTCTTACTCCTTATTTACCTATAGGAATGCTATTCCTTTTATATGATTAGAACTTATTTATATATTCTTAGTATACGGCTATTCTCATGTTCTCTTAAAGTCTTTTCCTTTGAATTCAAACTTCATTTGGCTGCATGAAACTGTGATGATGATTTGCTCTTCAGCTGTCTGTGCTGTATTCATGCTTTCTCCATATCTGTGTGATGCCTTGGTGGAGATCTGTTGAAGATCTCCTCGTCAGATGTTCTGTATTCATGATTTAGGTGTATCAGAGACATGCTTGTGCAGGGCTCTAATAGCTTTTAACCGGCCATGCTGTAATCGTTCTTTATTTCTATCAGTATGATGCCTATATGGGCTCTGATAGAGATGTGCCCATCAGCTGTTTGTGCTGTGCCCATACTTTATTGCATTAATGCAACACCTGCCTGGAGCTCCTATAACAAGCCCCTCTTCAGCTGTCCGTGCTGTGTGCATGCTTTATTGCATCAATGCAACACCTGCATGGAGCTCCGATAACAAGCCCCTCTTCAGCTGTCCGTGCTGTGTGCATGCTTTATTTGTATCTGTATGTTGCCTGCAGTGATATTCAGCACAGCGGTGCCTCAGTTGGCTTAAATTCCTAATGCTCATATTTACCCTGCATGGAACAAGAAAGTGGTTATATTGGTGATTCTAGTTTCAAGCTGAATTATGTAAAACAGGGTTTCTGGTGTCGCAGGTTTACAGGTATTCTGGGGAATTCAGAATATTGCCCGTGTGCTGAAATGCCCGGAGCAGGGAGTGTAGGTAGCAGCTTGTTGTTAATGTTTGGGCTTTGACATGTCATAAGAACATGAAATGAGTTGTACTGTAATGGGGCAGATGTGTCCAAAAGAGTCTCACTGATGTATACAGATGATAAGAACATGAAAATGGTATTAGGGAAAACCAGATGCTTCATAAATCTGTCTATAGAGCACCTCAAGAGAGATGGGTCTTGCACAAGTAGAATTAACTGCTGTGCTTAGTCATGACACGTTTTGGAGAAAAGAGCAGTTCCTGGAAGGGCCAGCTCTAGGTTTTTGCTGCCCCCTTGAATATTTTGTTGGTTTTTACCCATGCCCATGATTTGCAATATTTTTAACACGCAGAAGTTTTTAATGCAATTGATTATACGAGGGTTCATTTGTAGATTAATGCATATTAAATCTATTTTACAGCACATTAATGAACCAAATGCACAGCCCTAGTCAAAACAAAGGCTGAAGTGCTGCCCCCGGAAATTTGCCGCCCCCCCCCTTCCTGCAGCACGTGCTCGCTTTGCTAGCGCCCTTTTTTCTTGGTCAGAATATTTAGCATAAATAAATGAAATAAAGACCTTCAGAAAGCAAAGGCCCATCAAGTCCAGCATCCTGTCTGTGAGAGTGGCCAGTCCAGATCACAAACGCTCCTCCGATCCAAAGAGATTGACGGCTTGTTGCTTTCTCCAAGCCTGGCTAGCTAATAAATGTTTATGGGCACTTTGTCTAGCAATTTTAGATGCCTTGCCCACATCCTCTAGCAACAGATTCCCCAAAGTGCACTGAATGAATACTATTTTTTCAGATTTGTTTAGTTTCGGAGAGCGTCCCGTAGTCTTAGCACTGTCTGAGAGGTTAGATAACTGTTCCAGCCCACTCATGATTTTATAGACGTCTTTCATATCGCTTTATACGGGGTGTCAGTCCATCCTTTGCCCTTCTCCGAACCTTTTCTAGTCCTGCTACGTTACTGAGACTGGGAGACCAGAACTGCGCACAATGCTCAAGGTGCAGACATACCATGGAGCGATACAGAGGCATTATAACATTCTCCATCTCTTTCCAAATAATTCCTAATACTCTGCTCTTTTGGCCGTCTCGTTCCTCAATGGTGGCCCCTAATGCAGAGCCTATGAGCATCAGGTACCTTTTCGGTTCAGGGGAGGCCCTGTCAAATCAGCTCTACCTTTAGCTCCGCCCCTGCTGGCATGTTGTCATCTTATTCTTTCTTTCATACATTGTTTGTGCAAATCATACAAAGTCTAAGCAACTATTCTATGAATTATAGGGCGAGAAATATAGAAACATGATGACAGAAAAAGACCACATGGCCTATCTAGTCTGCCCTTCCAAATCAACCACTACTGTAGTCCCCTTTTATCCATTAGAGAAACCGGCCTGTAGTTTTCAACCTCATCCTCTGTGTTTGTCCCATGCTTTCTTGAATTCAGATACTGTTCTTGTGTCCACCATCTCCACTGGGAAACGATTCCACTCATCTATCACTCTTTCCGCAAAGAAATATTTCCGCATATTACTCCCGAGTCTGTCCCCGTTCACCCTCCTCCTATGTCACCTAGTAGCAGAGCTTGCCTTCAACTGACCCTCCTGTGCATTTATGCCACGGAGGTATTTAAAGGTCTCTATCATATCACCTCTATCCCGCCTTTTCCCTAACGTATACATATTAAGCTCTTTAAGTCCGTCCTCATATGCTTTATAACAGAGACCACTAACCATTTTACCAGCCACCCTCTGTACTGACTCCAGCCTGTTTATATCCTTTTGAAGGTGCGGTCTCCAGAATTGCACACTATACTCCAAATGAGGTCGCACCAAAGACTTGCACAGAGGCATTATCACCTCCTTTTTTCTGCTAGCCATTCCTCTCCCTATGCACCCAAGCATCCTTCTAGCTTTTGCCGTCGCCTTTTCTACCTAAGAACATAAGATATGCCATACTGGGTCAGACCAAGATCCATCAAGTCCAGTATCCTGTTTCCAGCAGTGCCCAATCTGACTAATCTAGGTTACAAGTACCTGGCAGTTTCCCAAAAAGACACACAGATTCCACAATGCTTGTATTGGGGCAAGCACTGGATATCCTGGGTCCCCTTTAATAATGGTTTATGGACCTTTCTTCTCGGAACTTGTCCAAACGTTTTTTAAACCCGGCTACACTAACTACCCGTTTAGCTACTTTAAGATCATCAGACACAACCACGCCTAGGTCCCGCTCTTCTTTCATGGACAGAAGTACTTCACCCCCTATACCAGTGATGGCTAACCTTTTTGAGCCCGAGTGCCCAAACTGCCGCACAAAACCAAAGAATTTCCTCAAAGTGCCAGCACGTCAATTAAACCTTAACAACAATATTTTAGAGCCTTATAATGATGTTCCAGATCACCCATTTTGGGCAAGGATACTGGGGCGTTACAAATTACACAACACTTGTCTTTCACCATGATGAAGAAGTAGTCCATTTCCCATTCATCATGAAAGTGGTAGGTTTTGCTCTTCTTTGGAACCCAGCTCCCGCGCGGGTCCTATAATCTCGCGAGAGGACGGCGCACGAGCCCTAGCGTGCAGCTTCTCGGCGAGAGGCGCGCAGAAGCTCCGACCGGAAGGGGAAGCGCGGGGCCGGGCTGGGGCCTTTCTCCTAGCACAGGGGTCTGCAACCTTTAAGACATAAAGAGCCACTTGGACCCGTTTCCGAAGGGAAAAAAAAAACTGGGAGCCGCAAAACCATTGCGACATTTAAAACAAATCTAACACTGCATATATTGTTTCTTACAGTGTACCATCATAATCACAATCACAATCATAGCCTGAGGTAAATATGAGGGCCCAAATGTAATCCACATTATAAATATATTATTATATTATTGTCACTTTTCTTTTAATATTTTTTTGACCCCCCTCAGAACTACTTTTCATAGAAAACGTTAAATTTACTTACCGTATTTTCCGGCGTATAAGACGACTGGGCGTATAAGACGACCCCCTACTTTTCCTGTTAAAATATAGGTGTTTGGCCTATACTCGCCGTATAAGACTACCCCTCTTCCAGCGCACACCAAAAAAAATACGCCGGAAAATACGGTTAATTAATCACAACAAGTAACAATATTTGATTTCAAAATTATGATGATTTTGTAGTCAAATCACTAATATGAAATAAAATTATTTTTTCTACCTTTGTTGTCTGACCAATTTATTCTCTGATCATGCTGGTCCCGATCTGAGGCTTCTGCTTTCCTGTCTTCTCTTAGCTCTGTTTCTGTGGTCTATGGTCCATCTGCCATTTCTTATCTCTTCTTTCGTTTTCTTCACTTCTTTCCATCAGCCTATTTCCAGTCCCAGTAACCCTCCCCAGTATCAGCCCCTTTCCAGTCCTCACTCCCAGTACCTTCCAATGTCAACTTGCATTCCCATGATTGCCACTGGTGTCCATTCCCTTCCAGTCCCCCTCCTTCCCCACTGACCAGTCCCTTCTAGTACAAATACCATGGCAGCCCCTCTCAGATCCACTCCCTTCCAGTTCCATTCTCCCATCCCCTCGCATCAGCCCATTTGTAGCCTTAGCCCCCAGTTTTCTTCCAGGGCCAGCAGCTCTATCCTCCCCTCCCCACAATCAGCCCATTCTCAGTCAAAGCCCCCCAATCAGCTCACTTCCAGTGCTAATCCCCCCTCAACCCAATTACCAGTGCTAGCCTCCCCTAATCAGCCCAATACCACCAGTCCTACCCCCCCCATCACCAGTCCTATCCCCCCATCAGCCCATTTCCAGTCCTAACCTCACCGATCAGCTCATTTCCAATGCTAGCCCCCCATCAGTCCATTATCAGTCATACCCCCCTATCAGCCCATTACCAGTCCCAACCCCCCCCTTGATCAGTCCATTCCCAGTCCTAGCCTTCAACCCATTACCAGTCCTAGTCCCCTCCCATCTGCCCATTACCAGTGCTAGCTCCCCCATCAGCCCATTATAATCCTAAGCCGCAATGTCTCTCGCCTCTCTCCAGCATTTATCCCGTCTGTCCAGTATGTCCCTGTCTCTCCCCTTTGTGCATGCCAGCCCCCCTCCCTCCATGTCAGCCCCCGTCCTTCCATCTGTCCATGTCAGCTCCCTCCCTCCCTCCCTGTCAGCCCCACTGTCCATGTCAGCCTCCCTCCATGTCAGTCCCCCCTCTGTCCATGTCAGCCCCCTCCCTCCATCTATCCCTCCTTCCATGTAAGCCCCCCTCCTTCCATCCATCCATATCAGCTCCCTCCCTCCATCCATCCATATCAGCTCCCTCCCTCCATGTAAGCCCCCCCTCCTTCCCTCCATCCATATCAGCTCGCTCCCTCCATGTTAGCCCCCCTCCTTCCATCCATCCATATCAGCTCCCTCCCTCCATGTAAGCCCCCCTCCTTCCATCCATCCATATCAGCTCCCTCCCTCCAAGTAAGCCCCCTCCTTACCTCCATCCCTATCAGCTCCCTCCCTCCCTGTAAGCCCCCCTCCCCCCCAGGTCGATGGTAGCCCCCCCCTCCCCATGTCGTTGGTAGCCCCCCCCTCTCCCCATGTCGATGGTAGCCCCCCCCCTCTCCCCATGTCGATGGTAGCCCCCCCCCTCTCCCCATGTCGATGGTAGCCCCCCTCTCCCCATGTCTTCCTCCCTTCGTCTGCAGCCGCGGCTCCCTGCCTGTTAGGGAACCGCGGCTGTGCTTGTAAAATCGTTGCGGAGCCCTTCCTGTCTTGACGGGCTCCGTGCAGCATTGTCCCGCCTCTAAAGGAAGTACTTACAACTTCCTTTAGAGGCGGGACAATGCTGCACGGAGCCCGTCAAGACAGGAAGGGCTCCGCAACGATTTTACAAGCACAGCCGCGGTTCCCTAACAGGCAGGGAGCCGCGGCTGCAGACGAAGGGAGGCAGACACCTGTCCTAGCGGACCTTCCCGCGTGCCAGCTGCAAGGCCTTCGCGTGCCACAGCTGGCACGCGTGCCATAGGTTCACCATCGCTGCCCTATACTATATTGCTCCCTTGGATTGCTGCAGCCCAAATGCATGACCTTACATTTTTTTAACATTAAATCCCAGCTGCCAAATTCTAGACCATTCTTCAAGCTTAGCTAGATCCCTCCTCATGTTATCTACACCTTCCTGGGTGTCTACTCTATTGCAGATTTTGGTATCATCCGCAAAGAGGCAAACCTTACCCGACAGCCCTTCCGCTATATCACTAACAAAGATGTTAAAAAGAATCCCTGGGGCAGATCCCTGGGGCACACCACTAGTAACATCCTTCTCCTCAGAGTGAGCTCCATTTACTTGTACTCTTTGTCGCCTCCCACCCAACCAATTTCTAACCCAAGCAGTAACTTTAGGGTCCATCCCTAGGGTGCTCAGTTTGTTTATAAATTGCCTGTGAGGAACAGTGTCAAAGGCTTTACTGAAATCTAAATACACCACATCTAGGGCTCTCCCTCGGTCCAACTCCCTGGTCACCCAGTCAAAGAAATCAATCAGATTTGTCTGGCAAGACCTGCCTCTGGTGAATCCATGCTGCCTCGGATCCTGTAATCCACTGGACTCCAAAAACCTCACTATTTTCTCTTTCAGCAGCGTTTCCAATAATTTACTCACCACCGAAGTTAAACTAACCGGCCTGTAGTTTTCAACCACATCCTTACTTCCGCTTTTGTGTAAAGGCACCACATGAGCCTCTCTCCAGTCCTCTGGTACCACTCCCGACTCCAACGAGGCATTGAAAAGATCCAAAGAGGCATCAAGAGGTACTGAGACCAAAGGAATGTGGCCTGAAGATACAGAAATGGCCCCACTGGTTTGGGCACCACCAGCCCCATTATAAAGAGCTTCCAGGTCCCCCCCCCCCCAACCCCAATATGCTGCGTTTCTTTATTGCACTGTGCAGGCAGCAGAAGAAAACCGTTTGGCTCTGTGAAAACATCAAGAAGAGCTGCGGCGGGAGGTGGCGGGAGAACTGGGGGACTTGGAATGGGAAAAGGGGAGACTGGTTTCTGGGATTCAGAGGAAACCCGGGTTGGGGGGGGGGGCGGGATTTCTTCCTGCTTCTCTGCCCCCTTCTCTAGTGTCTTTTTCACTCACTTATGCATGGAGCCAGCCCCCAACCAGTCCCTTCCCATTAGCCAGCTTAATACGTCCCCCTATCCCGGCCATTCTCACCCAGTTTCCTCAACCCCTCATTCATCCTTTATTTCTTTAGTAGTATTTAGCTCGTGCCTTTCTCCATATTTCCCTGTCCCCACAGGGCTTACCTGAGGCAATGGAGGGTTACGTGACTTGCTGAAAGCCACAAGGAGCAGCGGTGGGATTTGAACCCTGGTCTATCTGGTCCCAGGCTGCTACCATCTCCTCCTCCCCTTCCCATGTCTCTCATGTCCTCTTACGCTGCTTTCACATTGCTCGCCTGTTTTTCCTGCCCTTCCCTCTGTCTCCTCCATTTTTCTCTCCTGCCTTCCTCTCTCCATCTACCCCCTCCATTTTGTCTGGCTCTTCTCTATCTCCCTAAGTCCTTCCCCTCCATTGTAGAGTAGCTAATCCAGGAGGCAGGACTAGCCCGCTCCATGCCGCCCCCTATCTGTCTCTCTTAGTACTTACATGCGAGTGTGGACTCGGAGCATGTGCAGTACTGCTGGTCCCCTCCTCTTTCTACTCAAATGGCTGTTCATATTCAAAGCAAAATCGTGATGTGAGTAAAGGGGGAAGGGCCAGCATGGGGGGTTGCTAGTCCAGCCTCCGGGCTGGCTGCCCAACAGTGGAGCTGGGAGGTTAGGGTGATAAGCAATGTTCCCGCAAAGTTGTGTTGTGCAGGGGGCTGCTGCGTTAATGTTTTCAATCTTGAGGAACAGCCCCTCCCTCCCCCCGATACTAACAGCAGCATGGTAGGAGGACCCCCCCATGCAGCCTCATGGGAATATTGGTGATGAGTAATAGCATTGGCTAACAGAGAGCTTGACTAGGCCAGAACCCCAGTTCCGATTCCTCTCTCTACACATCACTTTCTGTTTTTTCACACGACACTTCGCTTGCCAGTTAGATGCCCCCCCCCCTCACCACCCCTATTAGCAAGGTCCTTCTACAGCGCCTCATCTTCTGCTTCCATCTTAACAACTTTAAATATTTTCTTATCATCTGCAGATGTGATCAGGGATTCCAGCTCGTTAATGAGTAAATTAACATTGTCCCAGTACAGATTCCTGGGACTCTCTCCTACTCGCTCTTTCCACAGGGATAACTGAGCAGTTACCAGTCTGCAGTAGGATGTTGCCGGGACTTTTTAATTTCCATGAGAATCCAGATAGACTACATCGATCGGCTCTCCCTTATCCACATATTTCTTCACGCCTTCCAAGGACTCTACTAGATTAGCACGGCACAACCTCCCTCTGCTCAGCTCATACTGGCTCGTCTCCATTAAACCAACTTTATCAACAGGATCACTGATTTTGTTATAAGAACATAAGAACATAAGATATGCCATACTGGGTCAGACCAAGGTCCATCAAGCCCAGTATTCTGTTTCCAACAGTGGCCAATCTAGGTCATACGTACCTAGCAGTTTCCCCAAAAGACACAGGTTCCACAATGCTTGTATTGGTTCAAGCATTGATATCCTGGGTCCCTTCTTAATAATGGTTTATGGACCTTTCCTCCAGGAACTTGTCCAAACCTTTTTTAAACCCAGCTACACTAACAGCCTTTACTACATCCTCTGGTAACAAATTCCAGAGTTTGATTACACGTTGAGTGAAAAAATATTTTCTTTTATTAGTCTTAAATAGTTTACCCTGTAGCTTCATTGCATGTCCCCTAGTCTTTCTATATTCTGATAAGGTAAACAATCGATCTACGTTTACCCGTTCCACTCCGTTCATTAATTTATAGACTTCTATCATATCTCCCCTCAGCCGTCTCTTTTCCAGGTTAAAGAGCCCTAACCTTTTTAGCCTTTCTTCATAGGAGTATCCTTCCATCCCCTTTACCATTTTGGTGGCTCTTCTCTGTACCTTTTCTAAAATCGCTATATCCTTTTTAAGATATGGCGACCAGAATTGCACACAATATTCAAGGTGTGGTCTCACCATGGAACGATATAGAGGCATTATAATATCTTTTGTTTTATTTTCCATTCCTTTCCTTATCATACCTAGCATTCTATTTGCTCTCTTGGCCGCCGCTGCACACTGGGCTGAGGGTTTTAACATGGTATCCACAATGACGCCTAAATCTTTTTCCTGGGTGGTGGTTCCTAATGTGGAACCTTGCATCGTGTAACCATAGTTTGGGTTGTTCTTCCCTAGGTGCATAACCTTGCACTTGTCCACATTAAATTTCATCTGCCATTTTCATGCCCAGTCTTCCAATTTATCAAGATCCTCTTGCAATTTTTCACAATCCTCTTGGGTTTTAACAACTTTAAATAGTTTTGTGTCATCTGCAAATTTGATAACCTCACTCGTTATTCCACTTTCCAGGTCATTTATGAATATGTCAAAAAGCAGCAGATCCAGCACAGATCCCTGGGGTACACCACTATTCACCTTTCTCCATTGGGAAAATTGGACATTTAGCCCTACCCTCTGCTTTCTATCTTTTAACCAGTTCCTGATCCACAATAGTACACTACCTCCTATCCCATGACTCTAGATTTGCCAAAAGTCTCTGATGAGGGACCTTGTCAAAGGCTTTCTGAAAGTCCAGATACACAATATCAACCGACTCACCTTTGTCCACCTGTTTATTCACTCCTTCAAAAAAACATAACAGATTAGTAAGACAAGATATTCCTTGTCTAAAGCCATGTTGGCTGTCTCCCATTAGGTTGTGACTATCTACATGCTGAGTAATTTTATTCTTTATGATGGTTTCTACCATTTTTCCCGGTACTGACGTCAGGCTCACCGGTCTGTAGTTTCCCGGATCACCCCTGGAACCCTTTTTAAAAATTGGTGTTACATTGGCGATCCTCCAATCTTCAGGTATTAGAGAAGATTTTAATGATAGTTCACAGATTACTGATAGCAGGTCTGCAATCTCAGATTTCAGTTCTTTGAACACCCTTGGATGTATACCATCCGGCCCAGGTGATTTGCTACTCTTCAGTTTATCTAATAGTTGTAAGACATCTTCCCGATGTATCAATATTTCCTTCAATTCTTCCGCACCTTTAAATACCACTTCAGTCATGGGTAACATCCCTACATCTTCCTCAGTAAAGACCGAAGCAAAGAATTCATTCAGTCTCTCCGTTATCGCCTTGTCACCTCTTAGTGCTCCTTTAACCCCTTTATCATCTAATGGACCAACTGACTCTCTCACAGGTTTTTTGCTACGAATGTACTTGAAAAGGTCTTTATTTCACGTTTTTGCTTCCGCAGCAAGCTTCTTCTCAAATTCTCTCTTTGCCTGCCTTATCAATGCCTTGCATTTGACTTGCCAGTGCTTGTGCTGTTTCCAGGTTTCATCGTTTGGCTCTTTTTTCCATTTCTTGAAAGATGCTTTTTTGGCAACAACAGCCTCTCTGACCTCACCTTTAAACCATGCTGGCAGTTTTTTGGACTTCCTTCCACTTTTCTTAAAGCGTGGAATACAGCTGGTCTGGGCTTCCAAGATAGTATTTTTCAACAACACCCAAGCTTGATGTACGTCTTTAACCTTTGCAACTGCTCCTTTTAGTTTTTTCTTAACTGTTTTCCTCATTTTATCATGGTCACCCTTTCAAAAGTTAAAAGGTAGTACTGTGGATTTCCTTACTATCCCTCCTCCACTAATTAAATCAAAGGCGATCATGCTATGATCACTATTGCCAAGTGGCCCCAACACCCTTATCTCTTGCACTAGATCTGGTGTTCCACTAAGGACTAGGTCTAATATGGCTTCCCCTCTGGTCGGTTCATGAACCAGCTGCTCCAAGAAGCAGTCATTTATTTCATCTAGGAACTTTATCTCCGTAGCATGTCCTGACGTGACACTGACCCAGTCGATACCGGGGTAATTGAAATCACCCATTATTATTACTGCGCGGTAACTTTTGTTAGCTTCCTTGATTTCTTTGAGCATTTCATCATCCATTTGGTCATTCTGGCCAGGTGCTCGATAGTACACCCCCACTGCCATCGCCTTCCCCCTTTTATATGGAATTTCAATCCATATAGATTCTACAGCAGATTTTGTTTCCTGCAAAACTTTAATCCTTTCTGAGTCAATGCCCTCTCTAACATAGAGCGCAACCCCTCCACCAATTTGATCAGCTCTATCATTACGATATAGTTTGTACCCAGGTATCACAGTGTCCCACTGGTTGTCCTCCTTCCACCATGTCTCTGATATTCCAATCATATCTAACCTTTCATTTAGTGCTATATATTCTAACTCTCCCATCTTATTCTTTAGACTTCTAGCATTTGCATACAAGCATTTTAGAGAATGTAGTTTATTCATGTTAATTTGGCTATTGTTAGACATGGGTAAATTGGGATCTTTAAGTTCTGTCTGCTCCATACTTGAGGGCATTTGGGCTACTTTACTCTTTTGTGGAACCTCTCTGCTTTTGGTAGTATCCTTCAAGGATACATTCTTCCGAACCATCCGCTCTTGGGCGACTGTCGGCTTTCCCCTAATATCTAGTTTAAAAGCTGCTCTATCTCCTTTTTAAAGGTTAATGCCAGCAGCCTGGTTCCATCCCGGTTAAGGTGAAGCCCATCCCTTCGGAAGAGCCCCTCCTTTCCCCAGAATGTTCCTCAGTTCCTAACAAATCCAAAACCCTCATCTCTGCACCATTGTCTCATCCACGCATTGAGACTCCGGAGCTCTGCCTGCCTTTTGGGTCCTGCGCGTGGAACAGGAAGCATTTCGGAGAATGCTACCCTGGAAGTTCTGGATTTCAACTTCCTACCTAAAAACCTAAATTTTGCCTCCAGAACCTCCCTACCACATTTTCCTATGTCATTGGTACCGACATGTACCAAGACAGCAGACTCCTCCCAAGCACTATCTAAGACCTTATCTAGGTGGCGCGTGAGGTCCGCTACCTTCGCACCAGGCAGGCATGTTACCAGGCGATCCTCACGTCCACCAGCCACCCAGCTATCTACATGCCTAATGATCGAATCCCCAACTATAACGGCTGTCCTAACCCTTCCCTCATGGGCACATGGCCCTGGAGAAACTTCCTCGGTGCGAGAGGGTTTTACATCACCTGGAGGACAGGTCCTAGTTACAGGATCACTTCCTGCCACACCAGGGTGATGCTCTCCTGTCACGTGACCTCTCTCCTCCATGGCAACAGGGGTGCTGCCAGACTGGAGGTGGGACTTCTCAACAATAGCTTTTTCCCATTTGACCTGGCATCAGTGTCAAGCTCACTAGTCTGCGGTTACTTTTGTCACCTTTGAAGCCCTTCATAAAAACTAATGTTATGTTGGCAACTTCCAGTCTTTAGGTACAGAATGGTAGATAGCACATTACCTATAGTAGATCCGCAGTTTTGTATTTGAGTTCTTTTGGAGCTGCAGAATGAATGCTATCAGGTTCCGGTGATTTGCTACCATTTAATTCATATGTTTGCTCTAATATCTTTTCCAGATTTACACTGTTGGGACTTTGGGACTCTGTTGACTAACACTTACCTAAAGTCCTTTCCCCATCCTGGACGGCAAGGTCCATATTCACCACAGGAGTTTGATCAGCTAAGAAATGATGCCATTCTTCCAGAATTATTTTCTTCAAGAGAAATGTGTAAATAGTTTCTCCTATGTTTTCCAAGTTCGCTACCCTGTTATTTGTAACTCTCCCTTGTTATCCAAGTTTGCTGTCCGGTTAATTGTAAACTCAGACACATGTTATCCCGTCTGATTTTTCTGTTCCATGTAAACGGCGCTGATGCAGAATAGTGCGGTATATAAGAAATTGTAATAAATGTCAGGACGGGCAATCTGTGATCCACCCAGTTGGTATTTAGAGGTGCAAGCAGGGCTGTACCAAGGGCTTTGTGAGCAGTGCGGGCCGCATAGGGCACAAGTACAGAAGGAACAACAATTTCATCACTGGGCTTCCAGAAAGCTCAACAACACTGAGTTCCTGCACACGGTTGGGGGGCACCAGGTTTGCGACTCACAAAGGGCACATTTCTAGCTTGCTATGGTTCTGGGTGCAAAATATAGATTTGTAAATGTGGTGGGATACAGAAGTCTGTATTGGGGGTGCAACATGTGGGTGTATACGTATTTCTGGAGTTTTACCCAACTGGTAGGGGGGGGTGTATATTTCTGAAGTTACGCCCAAACAGTATTTGCAGGTGCAAATTGGGAATGAGTGATTTTAGCTTGATGGCTATCTTTTTTTGGTGTGAAACATTATTTGGTTTAAGGGGTAAGGCACAGAGACATAAAATAACCCTCGTTGTGCAAGAGGCAGTGTAGAAATGAGGGGGCCCCTTCACAGTTTCTGCCAGCACCCTGAAATAGCTGATTGCTCTTAGTACCTTCTTACCTACCACTATATCTCAGATGTTTAGAGGGCCTCTTTTTCCAAACTCCTATGCCCGCCTTCCACTCTGCTCTGGAGACCCTCTTTCAAGTTCTCACTTGGAATCCCAGAATTTGAACTTAAGCTACTGGTAAGACATAAATAATTATAATTTATGTCTGTAGATCGAAGGAACTATTTTAAGACTCCCATTCCATACCCATTTGATCCACCCCAGATTTTAGAAATAGTGGACAATTTTAATCTTCTTGGATCAATAATTGATAAAGAATCGACAACCAGTCAAGAAATCAGAATGGCTGTGAAGAACCTAGACAAGATTCTCAAGAGCAAAGATGTCTCTCTCCATGCAAAGATTTGACTTGTCCAAGCCATGGTATTTTCAATAATGTCATGTGGATGTGAAAGTTGGTCAGTGAAAAAGATAAACAGGAAGAAAATTGATGCCTTTGAATTATGGTGCTGGCGATGAATGCTGTGTATACCATGGACTGCCCGAAGAACAAACCAGTCAGTACTAGAGGAGGTCAAACCTTAGCTTTCTTTAGAAGCTCAAATGAGAAAACGTCAACTCTCATACTTTGGACACATCATACGAAGAGAGAGATTGTTAGAGAAAGACAACATGCTTGGCAAGATAGAAGGTCATCGCAAAAGAGGAAGGCCAGCAATGAGATGGATTGATACAATAACAGCAGCTATGGGTGCCACTCTGTCAATAATGAACTGCCTGACTGAAGATCAAACACAGTTTAGGATAGCTATCCAGAGGGTCGCCATGAGTCGACACCAACTCAATGGCACAACACAAGTTTTTACACTTAGCAACATCCATGTTTCTTACTTGTGCTAGTATTGTGTAGCTGGAAGCACAATCACACACATACAAAACCGAGCAAAGGATGTCCTGCACTTGGGAAGCAGAAATCCAAGGAAATTGTATATGATAGGGAGCAAGAGGTTGGTGTGCGAAGACCAGGAGAAGGACCTTGGAGTGATTTGTTTCTGAGGATCTCAAGGTGGCGAAACAGTGTGACAAGATGGTACCAAAAGCCAGAAGGATGCTGGGTTGCATACAGAGAGAAATTACCAGCAGAAAGAAGAGGTACTAATGCCATTGTATAAGTCAACTGGTGAGGCCTCTCTTGGAATATTGTGTTCAGTTTTGGAGACCATATCTTGCAAAGGATATAAAAAGACAGGAAAGGGTTCAGAGGAAGGCAACCAAAATGATTTGGAGTCTGCATCACAAGACGTAGGAGAAGAGACTTGAAGACCTAAATATGTACACTCTGGAGGAAAGGAGAGACAGGGGAGATATGATTCAGACTTTTACATACTTAAATAGTATTAATGAACAAACAAACCTCTTCCAAAGACGGGGAAGCTGCAAAACTAGAGGGCATAACATGAAGCTGCAAAGGGGTTAAACTAAGAGGCAATGTCAGGAAATACTTTTTCACTGAAAGGGTGGTGGATGCTTGGAATGCCCTCCTGATGGAAGTGGTTGGGGCAAAGACAGTAACGTAATTCAAAATGGCATGGGACAGACACTGTGGATCTCTTTATAGCAACAGGATAAAATCAAAATAAACATAACTAACTATTTCAACAAATAGGGGTGACCTACACGGAGCGGTTGGTACACCCCTAATCAAAGGCATGTGGGGGGTGACCTGCACAGAGCGGCAGGTGCACCTGCTCTTGCCGCCTTGCTGGGCAGACTAGA
This sequence comes from Ichthyophis bannanicus, assembly GCA_033557465.1. Lineage (NCBI taxonomy): Eukaryota > Metazoa > Chordata > Amphibia > Gymnophiona > Ichthyophiidae > Ichthyophis > Ichthyophis bannanicus. The sequence goes on from CM066036.1 coordinate 796,312,340, forward strand.
TGGATCATACTGGTCTTTATCTACCATCATATGCTATGTTATGTTATGTTGTGTTATACTGAAAGTTTGTCAGTGTGGCTGATGTGTGCCTGATAGATCTCTTGCTGAGTTGAAGGGAGGGGAAGATGGAGAGTGCTCTAAATATCTTTTGTTGTTGTTGTTAAGTGCCATTGAGTTGGTGTCCAAAGTATGAAAGTCGAAGTCTTGTCACCTGAGCTTCTAAGGAAAGCTTAAGTTTGATCTCCTCTGACTGGTTTGTTCTTCGGGCAATCCATAGTATATACAGTATTAGTCGCCAGCACCATTATTCAAAAGCATCAATCTTCTTCCTGTCTTATCTTTTTCACTTTCCAACTTTCGCATCCATATGACGTTATTGAAAATGCCATGGCTTGAACAAGTCAAATCTACGTCTGGAGAGCGACATCTCTACTCTTGAGAATCTTGTCTAGGTCCTTCATAGCCATTTTGCCAAGAACAATGCGTCATTGGATTTCTTGTTTGCTTGTTGCTTCATTATTGATAGTTGATCCAAGGAGGTTAAAGTTGTCCACTATTTCAGTTTATTCTCCATCAACTATGAACATATTGATTTTGCCAGTTGTCATGATCTTTGTCTTTTTTACATTAAGGTGCAGGCCCATTTTAAGATTATGTTCCTTGATCTTGAGAAGCAAATGTTTCAGATTGTCTTCACTTTCAGCCAGTAATTTGGTATCATCAATAAGCGAAGGTTGTTGAGTCTTCTACCAATCTTCACACTTCTGTTTTAATACAATCCTGCTTCTCTGATGATTTGTTCTGCATATAAATTAAATAGGTAGGGGAAATGTATGCAGCCGTGTTGTACACCTTTGCTGATTTATACCATTCTGTTTCTCCTTGTTCCGTTCAAACTGTTGCTTCTTGATCAATGTACAGATTGTGCAAGAGAACGATTAGGTGTTCTGGTATACCCATGCTTCTTAATGTGGCCCAGAGTTTCTCATGGTTTTCAAAGTCAAAAGACTTGCTGTAGTCAATAAAGCACAAATGGATATCCTTTTGGTATTCTTTAATCTTTTCAAGGATCCATCTCACATCTGTGGTGATGTCTTTCTTTTCTCGCCCTTTCCTGAATCCTGCTTGCACGTCGGGTAGTTCTCGTTCCAGGTATGGTTGTAGTCTCTGAATAATCTTCAGTAGAATCTTGCTGGCATGTGGGATTAGAGTGATTGTGCGATAATTTCCACAATCATCACCTTTTTTTCTTGTATAAACACAGATCTTTTCCAGTCAGTTGGCCATGACATTGTCTTCCAAATTTCCTGGCAGAGCCTTGTAAGCATGGTAATAGCTGCATTAGATTGCTGTAATAGTTCTATGGGAATGCCATCAGTGCCTGGTGCTTTGTTCTTTGATAACTTGACAAAAATACTAATGCAGTCTCTTACCAGAGCAGCAAATCTGTTGACGACATATGTTATACGCTCCAATATTAAACTTAAGATAATATGATACATTTAGGCAACAAGGTCTCAGACTGAAGTGGGGTTATGGATCCGGTCTCATCATGCCTGATCCTTACACACCCTTTTGTATGAATGACCTTATAATGTTGCTTTAAAGATTACTAACCACAGCGTCAAACAAACGTTGCCTAAACGTATCGTATTCTCTTAAGTTTAATATTGGAGCGTATAACATATGTTGTTCTTTGATAAGGCTTTCAATGCTGCTTTGACTTCTTCTTTCATCACTAATGGTTCCAGATCATAAGGTACAGGTTGAAACGGCTGTTGGTCCACTTGATCTTTATTGTATAATGACTGTATATTCTTTCCACCTTTTCTTGATCTTCTCAGCATCATTCAACATAGATCCTTGAGCATCTTGTAACATTCCAGTGCGAGGCTGGAATTTTTTCTTTAACTCTCGTAGCTTTAGGAAAGTCGATCTTGTTGTTCCTCTAATAGTTTCTGCTTCTATTTCCTTGCATGCGTCATTGTAGTACTTTTCCTTGTCTTGTCTTGCTTCACGTTGGAAATCTCTATTGAGTTCTGCGATTGTCTTTCTTTCTCCTCTGGCTCTAGTTTCTCTGTGTTTCTGGGCAGTTTTCAGAGTTTCTTCAGTCATCCATTTTGGCCGTTTTTGCTTTTTCACCTTTTGTAGAGATTTCTCACTTTCTTCCAACACAACCTTCTTTATGTCATCCCATAACTCTTCTGGAGCTCTGTCATTTGTATCTAAAGCAGCAAGTCGATTTTGCAGGCAGTCCTTAAATTTTAGTGGTATCTTCTCAAGGTCATATTTTGCTACATTCATGTGACTTGCTCTTTTTCAACTTTAGCTTGAGTTTGCATACTAGTAGTTGATGATCTGTACCTCAGTGAGCTCTAGATTTTGTCTTTGTTGATGTTATAGAGCTTTTCCATAGTTGATTTACACAGATGTAGTCAATTTGATTTTGTACAGTCCATTGGGTGAAGTCCATGTGTACAATCACCGCTTGTGTTACTGGAAGAAGGTGTTTGAGATGAATAGAATTCTTCAAGACCAACGATCTATCAGCCTTTCTCCAGTTTCATTTCTGTTGCCAAGTCCATATTTTCCATCCATTTTGCCTTCTTCGTTGTTGCCAACTTCAGCCAAGCCTTAGCTATGGGGAGTGAGGGGAAGAGCCAAGATAAGCACAGAGGAACCTTGGCAGGGAAGCAGCCGTTTTAATTGCTCTGGGTCCCAGGCTACTGGGAGTCCCAAGCCTACTCGGAGTTAAAGGAAGCACAGCTTGCCATTGGACCTTTGGACCCCCTTCCAAATTCCTGCTCTGGACCTCATTATGTGTAACATTGGAATGAATGAAACAGGAGAAGAGTGGGTTCTTTAATTCAAAATTATATTCTGCTTGTGCAAGACTGAAAATCTTATCAGTGTGGATAAGGTCATGGTCGTTATCTGCCTCCGATTATGTTCCCGAGTATCTCTTGCCTTTGACTTAAACAGATAGAAATCATCTTTCTCACGTCCCCTTTTCTGCTATCCGTGCTGTATTCACACTGTATGTGTATCAGTCAGTATAATGCTTGCCTGGGGGTGTGGTGATGATCTGTCTTCAGCTGCCCATCTGTGCTGTATTCATGCCTTACACCCTGTGTAATTCCTGCATGGGGGCTCTGATGAGGACGGTGGGTGTAGTATTGTCTGTCCCACTGAAGTCACTTCATATTTTGGGTGTTGCAGGGTTATAGCAGCATTCGTATGATCAGAATGAGGATGACAACAGAGTCATGTACATATGCTTAAGTGGGAAAGACCATCCCTGTAGCTACCAAGGAATTGGGTAAGACAGCCTTTCTCTGCCAGCATTGCTCTGCATAGCGAAGAGCTAGCGTATGCCCGGGGGGATGCCCCAGGTTTTGGGCTGCCTTCCCCTAGCCCTGGCTCGTGCCCTGAGTCCTGGTTACACAGGTGTCACTCCTTTCTCGCAGCACGATGTGATTGGTCTGCGATGGTGCGTTACCTTGCCCGAGGTGCTCTGTGCCAGCGGGACCCTTTTTTGATTCTTGTAGGACCTCAGGATGTCAGGAGAAGGAGTTTGCTTGGATTTTGCAGCTGTGTTCGGTCTTCTGCTCTCTCCCATTGCACTTTCTGTATATCCTGTGCTGGACCTGTCTCTACTGCCATCTCGCCTTCAGTTGGTGTATTGCAGGGCTCGGCTGTCTGACATTGCTGCCTGGATGTCCCACCTCCGTCTGAAACTGAACATGGCCAAACCGGAACTTGTTATCTTTCCCCTTAAACCCATCTCCCCCTTCCTCCCTTCTCTGTTTCTGTGGATAACACTGTACCCCTCCTTGTTTCCTTAACTCACACCCTTGGGGTCATCTTTGACTCTACTCTCTCTTTCTCGGCACCTATCGAATAGATAGAAATGACAGATTTTAGCTTTCTCTATAGCACAGCAAAATTCTCTCAGAACACACTATCAAGACCTTTACCCACTTTCTCACCGTAACCTGCTCCTCACTGGTCTCCCTCAGAATCATCTCTCTTCCCTTCCATCTGTTGAAAACTCAACTGCAGGGTTAACCTTCCGCCAGTGTTGCTGTGCTCACATAATCCTCTTCTCAAGTCACTTCACTGGCTCCCTATCTGTTTCCGCATCCAGTTCAAACTTCTCCTTCTGACCTATAAGTGCATTTACTCATGGTTCCTCTCTAATCTCTCCCTAAACGCCACCTCAGGAACTCCACTCATCCAGCAAATCCCTTCTTTTGTACTACCACCTTGCTCCTGGAATGAACATCCCGAGTCAGTATATCGGGCTCCATCTCGGGTCCCATTGAAATCCAGGCTAAAGCTCACCTCGTCAAGGCTGCCTTTGCACTCTGACACCTTATTCGCTTCTCTATAGCCATGTTTACTGTATTCATTTCCCTTAAGAATTCCTCTGTTTGTCTCTCTTGGCAGACTGTCAGCTCTGCAGGTCCGTCTTTTATATAGTGCTACGTGTGCCCAGTAGTGCTATAGTAGGAGAAGTGCTGCAGTTCTTACTGTCAGCGAGTGTGCGACGCACGTTACTCTGACTGCTTCATGCAGCTTCTGTCTGATGCATTGAGCTGTGTAGAAGCAAACTGGCATGCATGGCACATGCTGTGCCAGGCTCTTGTAAACAGAGGGGTAAATCTCCTCTTTCTTCTCAGGATTTGCCCCCTCCCCTCCCCTGGAAACCCTCACATGCTTCTTATTCCTGGCCTTCACCTTGGAGAAAGAGTTATCAGCTTAGCAGAGGAATTGCAGACTCAAAGTTGTGGGAAAATAGTCCATATATCTGAGAAGATACCTGGCATCTCCTGCACTTGTTCCTGCACTGTGAAAGTCGCACAGCAAGCATAGAGAACTGGTAAAACAGACGTGCAGATTCTGTAAGAAAGAGTTGGAAACCGTGACTCATCTCGTAGCTGCTTGTGAAGTTCTGATGGCAGAAAGTTTCTATCCAGAAAGGCACAAGAAGGTGGCATGTGTCATCCACTGGAAACTCTGTAAACACCACAATTTCACTGTACCGGAAAAGTACTGGGATCATGACCCTAAGAGAATTACGGAGAATGAAGACGTTATGATCACCTGGGACATTCCCATTCCGATGGATAAGAAACTGGATGCGAGGAAACCTGATATAGTACTAAAGGAGAAAAACACCAGAACAGCATTCATAACATATGAGTGGAGGAGTGGCCTAGTGGTTGGGGCAAGGTACTTCAGGCCGGAAGGTCGGGGGTTCAAATCCCACTAGAGGACAGCAACCTTGGGCCGGAAGGACTGGGGTTTCTAGTCCCACAGGTGCTCCTTGTGGTCTTGGGCAAGCCACTTAACCCTCCATAGCCCATGTTCCCTGTAAAATAGTTATCTCCAAGTTATAATGCCCTGTTCAATGTAATTTCAGTTTGTTCAATGTAAACCACACTGATGCAGAATAGTGTGGTATATAAGAGAATGTAAATAAATAAAAAATAACAGAGGTGTTGGTTCCAAGTGATTATTCTGTGAATTACATGGAGAGAGAGAAGATCCTGAAGTACCAAGAAATCCAGTCGGAGACCAAGAAAACATTGCAGAGAGATACCAAGTTGGGTGCCACAGGCTTGATGAAGAGGAATATCCAAGCACACCTTGATAAATTACCCATCATGTTGCATCTCATGAACTCCAGGAGGAAGCTCTCTTTGGCATGATGCCAGCATTACGAGCGTTAGTAGTACATTTGAGCGACTGAGATCATATTCCACATATCCTGGCTTAGGAGTGAGCTTCATGACTGTCACAGTCTGCACATTTCCAACCCATTTGGAGAAACTGTCTCCGCCTCCTGCTCTCCATCCCCGTGGGGTGATGTGGTCGCACTGTGCCTCATTGTCCCATGTCGTGTTCTCTCAAAGTGCTTCCTTCCCTATCCTTGCTCTATGCTGGTGCCACAACACCAGTTGCTTGTGTGTGTAAGAGGTTATGATTGTGCGTGATGGTGGTGTTGTGTAGATAAACGAAAGTAGAGGCACCTCTGGTACTGGGCGGCAACTAAGTGGGGCCAATGGCTCATGTCCTTCCTTTATATTATGTGTCTGCATTTTTCTGCGACTCGTGAGTTCATGTATCTGCCTGGGCTGGTTTGGAACTTACAGGGGGTAATTTTCTATGGAGCTGGGTAACTTTACGCACCATCTAGGAGCATAAATCACGGCAGTTTAGTGATTACGTGCGTAAATGGGCATGTACACGTGCTTTAGCCAGTGCGATTTTGTTTAAAAATGTGTCCGTCAGTCCGATGACATCTACTTTCACTGTGGGCGTGTGCATGGGTGAAGCGTGATGGGCCGCACAAGTCTGCACGTGTATTATAAAATTACTACAGTTTACATGCATTTAAGTGCAGGTGTTTACACCAATGCATTTTCGACCACTTGCACTAGTATTTTAGAAAGGAAAATAGATGCCTAAGGAGGGGGGGGGCTCCTTTTCTAGTATGACGCTCACAGTGACCAGAATGAGCCTTGCTTATAAGTTGTGGGATGTCAATCTCTCAGATTTACTTTTTAGTGTGTCTGGTGACCCTGGTATTGTGCCTGGGAGAGCTTCTTTCTTTGTAAAGCGAGATTAATCTGCTTTATCCAATCTGACGATGCCCTTCGTTTTTCCTAAAGCACAGAATATCTGCGTCCTCGGAGAGAGCTGCCCATTGGGTACACAGGATAACCTGGAGTCATTTTTCTTGCCTTGACTGGCCACCTAGGGTAGAATCTGTGTCCTTATCTTCCATTTCCATGCCAAGACGAGCTGGGTGGCAACCGGAGTGAGTTGGTGAATGGAGGAGTGAGCTGCAGACCCAGGTTCCGATCCCGCTTCCCATACTGCCGCTGAATCCCCTATGCTGTGATTTTGGGTGTAAGCTCTTGAGGAGCAGGACCTCGGAGCCGTGCGCTTCCTCTGTACTTCTGAGCGCTGCTGGCCAATGGGCCCCTAGGTGTTGGCAGCAGAGCCGAAGTTGGCTGCATACTCTTCCCTCTGCTCCCCCTTCCATGCCTCCCTCTGCTCTGTGGTTTTTGGCAGACTCTCACGGACCGGATGCACCAGTACAATCCCAGCACTGGAGGCTTTTCTGCCCCAGCATGTCCACGGGCAGCCAGAGCGAAGGTCAAAGCAGGAGGGGTGGCAGAGAGACCAGCGTTACCATGGCAATGGGAATCGGAGCCGGCGGGTGGAATTCCGGTGGTCTCAAGCCAGGGAGGGATGTGACAGGCTATCCCTTGTTGCTAAGCCCCCCCTGGGCAGCGGACTCCAGTCAATGGACAGGAGTTTTCCAAATTAGTTTAAAACATTTTTCTAAACACTGTAGTGATCTGTGTGTATTGAAGTTATGCACATATCTGTGTTGGCACATGCATGACGGGTCTGCTCTCGTGTACGTGCAGCGAGGGTTCTTGCCCGTGTGGGAGACTGTGACTGCATGTGCCATGTTTTCAGCCTCTCTTCATACATCCTTTGGAGGAAGTCTTTAATTTAAGGTTTGTCTTCCCTTATCTCCTTTTCAGGCAGAAGCTTCTGCCTAGATTAATTAACCCATCGGTTCCTGGATCCTGAGCTTTCCTGCAGGTGAAATGTTACCAGATTGACCTGGGGTCTGGATTCTCATTCAGGCTGTGAGCTGTGGAGGGAACACTTGGGAGAGAGACCGTAACTAAAAGTTGTTTTGGGCTGAAACTCTCAGGCACCTAGAATTTGTGGCCTGCCACCTGCTGCCTTCCTGGATCTGACAGGACCTGTCACAGCCTGTCCTGGGCTTGGGGGAGGGGAGGTGTACTGAAGCCAGAGAAAGGTAGGGGAAAGGAAATGGGTGGTGGGCTGGAGGGAGAACAAGCAAAGGTAAAAACAGAAAAAGAAGCAACATAAAAAGTGACAAAATAAAAAAAAATGCTACCAGGGAACTACTATATAAAATTGTCACATGGCTCCTAAAAAAAATGTCTGCCGCTCAAGTTTTCGGAAACATTTCCCTCCCTTGGTAATGTTTTCTAACCAAATAAGAGGCTGTCTCACTCCTAAGCAGCTGTTGGGGTCTCTTAGTACTCTTAATAATCCCTTTGGGACCCCAGCGCTGATGGACTCTGCTGTATGAAGCCCCTGTGTCCCTGCCAAGATCTTTGCTTACAGCCAGGGGTAGACGGGAGGGGGGGGGGGGGGAGAGAGAGAGCGAGGAAAGGAGGGGGAGGCCCTGGATATGTGGGCGGACAGAGAAAAGAGACTTTGACCGGAAAACCAAAGCCTCGCTCACAGGGTACAGAATGTTTGTTGGTAGTCGGGCACTGGCTGACTTGCAATTTCGTAAGAAAAGCCAGGATGCGATTCAAGAAGAGACGGGCAGCATTAATCGAGGGGAAAAGGGTCACAGAATAAATCAGATGCTTGTTTGGCTGTAGTACAGGTCCAGCGTGACAAACATCAGTATTTGATCGTCACTGGATGTGATCTTTGGGAATCTGGGCGTTTCCTGTCCCCTTAAGCAAACTTAAGTAGCTTTTGTTTGACCTTGAAAAAAATCCTGTGACTCTTGCAAGAGCTTGAAAGACATCTGTGGCCCTATGAGTTCCCCCTTTCTGAGAAGGCCACATGGAAACAAGCGAGGCTCGGCTGAAGGAACGCGGGGGCCCGGGAAGTTTCATCCTTCCTTCTATGTCCGCTTACGAATGGGTTAATAGTTCTTTACATGACCCTTCGGTGCCATCAGGAGGAGAGTTCCTGGATGTGTCCTTGACCTCCTGGTAGTGCACCATAGACCGGAAACACGGGCTTTGCCCATACGACTGTCTGCACTTATGGACAGTTGCTGTCCATTAAGTGCCCACAGCTCTTCTAACTAAGCCCTCTTGCCCCGTGTAAAGGTTCCTCTGGTGGTGCCAGCATGCGCCTGGGGCCGGTGTTAGACACGCAGGGGCCCAGGGCAGAAAATGGTGAGGTGGCTCCCAAGCCAGCTGCAGTCTGTGCCTCTTGCAGCTTGAAGCAGGTCTGGGGTACCCTGTAGCACCAGGGGCCCAGGGAAATTGCCTTGTTTGCCAGCCCCCTGATGTTGGCCCTGCCTGGGCCTGGATCTGGTCAAAAACAAAAATTCCCAATAGCGCAAGTATTCCAAAAAATCTATAATCAAAAGAATACCGCTGATCTCCAACTGCAATCACCATCAAATTTTTGTCGTGTACAAACCGCAAGGCGAAGAGGAAACACCTCTACACCTCACGCAGTACATGCCCATTTTTTAATTTTATTTTCTATTAAACATTGTCCATGATTTCACTCAAAACTTAAAACAGATCCACACTTATCTGCTCAGGCACGACGCGCACGTTTCAAAGCGACAAGCTTCTGCTTCAAGTGTCCCCAATGAGAACGTAGTGTGTCCATCCTTTCAAACTTCCCAAAAAACGCCGAAACTTGGCGGGTGACGTCAGGGATTACAAATCACAGATAGGCCAATTATAGGAACGCCCATACTAGGCAAGCCAATCACATGAATAGGGAAACCCCACAGCACAGGGGAATCCCTGCTCGGATTGGATAGCGTTTAAAGATTCAACCACTCAATGTCCTTATTTAATCCGGCAGGAGCAATTGATTTCAATGTAAAGATCCACCGCTGTTCTAAATTTCTCAAGTGGGCCGTTCGATCTCCCCTCCTCGGATCCTGCGGCACATGATCAATCACTGTCCATTTAAGATGCTCAAACTCATGATGGAAAGCAAGACAATGCTGTACCATCAGGGCTGTCAAAATGGATTGACGCAAGCGTGACGCATGCTCACCCAATCGGACCCGTACAGCACGAGTGGTACTCCCCACATATCGCTGTGAGCAAGGGCAGATTAAAAAATATACTACATAACCAGAAGCACATGTAGAAAGCCATCGGCGGTAGAAAACCTTGCCCGTTAATGGATCAGACCAAGCAGAACCAGTTATAGCAGAAGCGCAATATCTGCAATTCGCACAAACCTCATGAGATCCCGATCCGCTGTCTGGCACAATCGGTTGATCACAAAACATTGCAGATCTCACCAGCCGATCACGTAGATTGAATTGCAGATATTGCGCTTCTGCTATAACTGGTTCTGCTTGGTCTGATCCATTAACGGGCAAGGTTTTCTACCGCCGATGGCTTTCTACATGTGCTTCTGGTTATGTAGTATATTTTTTAATCTGCCCTTGCTCGCAGCGATATGTGGGGAGTACCACTCGTGCTGTACGGGTCCGATTGGGTGAGCATGCGTCACGCTTGCGTCAATCCATTTTGACAGCCCTGATGGTACAGCATTGTCTTGCTTTCCATCATGAGTTTGAGCATCTTAAATGGACAGTGATTGATCATGTGCCGCAGGATCCGAGGGGGGGAGATCGAACGGCCCACTTGAGAAATTTAGAACAGCGGTGGATCTTTACATTGAAATCAATTGCTCCTGCCGGATTAAATAAGGACATTGAGTGGTTGAATCTTTAAACGCTATCCAATCCGAGCAGGGATTCCCCTGTGCTGTGGGGTTTCCCTATTCATGTGATTGGCTTGCCTAGTATGGGCGTTCCTATAATTGGCCAATCTGTGATTTGTAATCCCTGACGTCACCCGCCATAGTTTCGGCGTTTTTTGGGAAGTTTGAAAGGATGGACACACTACCTTCTCATTGGGGACACTTGAAGCAGAAGCTTGTCGCTTCAAAACATGCGCGTCGTGCCTGAGCAGATAAGTGTGGATCTGTTTTAAGTTTTGAAGTTTTGAGTGAAATCATGGACAATGTTTAATAGAAAATAAAATAAAAAATGGGCATGTACTGCGTGAGGTGTAGAGGTGTTTCCTCTTCGCCTTGCGGTTTATACCCGACAAAAATTTGATGGTGATTGCAGTTGGGGATCAGCGGTATTCTTTTGATTATTTATTTATTGGGCCTGGATCTGGGCAGTTTTGAAAGGGAAAGTTCATGTAGACTTCCGTTTTGGAGAACTCGTACACAGTCTGCAGAGTAAAGTATCCACAGACTTGGCACCTTCCCTTAGTTTGAAAAATGCCCCCTATATTTTGTTTCCAAAAATTCAGCAGCCCAGCTGCTTTTCACGGGAACAATGTGATCGGCTTACCCCCTGCCTGTTTGACTGTAAGATTTGGGGAGGTGTGTTCAGCTGAGGGACGCTATGCTGGGTAAACTGGACAGCGTTTCTTTGGAAGTATCACTCATTTTTGAAACCCAAGTAGATCCCCATGAAAAGACGTGAGGGGAAGCTTATTTTGATTGCCTACCCCCCATCTCTTTCCAGCCTCACCAGACCTCCCCTTGCCCAGGCCCGGGACAGGTTCTGGCAGGTCCAGGGTGGCAGCAGCTACACTTGGGCCACCGGCTGGAGGCCTCTGGGATTTTGACAACCCAAAGTATAACTTTTATGTTACCATTTTTCTAGTTTAGAACAAGGAAGAAACTCGCTATAAGCTGGAGGTTATGGCGAATTACAGCTGAGGACTTCATCTACGTTTTGTGAACTTTCTTAAGTCCCTTGTGTTAACACCAGCCAACATGGGGTTGAAGTATGTTGAAGAGATCTTGAAAATCCCCCCCAGGAATCTCTGCCTCCCCTCCTCTGAGCTCTTACATTGGAGCTACAATATTTATCCGATTCCAGTGGATCCTGGGGAGCACAATGTGTCATCTCCCAGTAACTGGCTATTTGGAGAGCTCCCAGTCCATATTGCATCTAATACCAAGCCGATTGTCACATTCATTCTGGAGCCTGTCCAGAACTGGGTCTCACCACTATACAGTACTTCAAATCTAAAGATTCACTGTTTGCGGTCAGAAAATACCTGCATTTCTTGGTCTCTCCAGGGCAACTTCAGTTCAATGTAAAGCTTTTTTTTTTTTTTTGGACAAAAGCGCACAAGTGTTAGCCATGGGAGCTGATCTCTTCCTTCGATTTCCTTGTAGATGCGTAAAATGTGGAGGGGTCATTTTGTGGTTCAGGACCCTGTGCAGCTACAGAATTTTCTAGATGCTAGGATGGCTTCTAGCCCCTTTGCTTTTAACTTATCTCCAGTTAAAGTAGACAACTACTCTGGCTAATTTATAGCTAATCTTTCTAGTGCCCTCCTTTTCCTCTTTATAAGTGGGGGGAGGGGGGTTGTCTCTGTTTTCCTGGTGGTGGTAGGGGCTGGGGGTTGTTCCTTTTTTTGTTTTTTTGGTCCCTTCCCTCCAATTTCCTGTTGGATGCATCGCTTAGTTTTGTTTTCCTATATGTTGGCATGTGGAAGGTAACATTTTAGATTAGGATTTGTCTTAGTGAAATTTTGTTAAATGCGCAAATAGAAAAAGTTAAGAGTCAGCGATGGGCACAGAGCATTGGAGCCAGTTTGTCAAAATGATTCAGGGGTGCTGAGCTCCACACAAATTGAGAGCCTGAGCTACTGGACATGGAACAAAACTGGCCTTTATCCGCTATCATCCCTACGGGAAAATGAAAGCCAGAAAAGATAGTGGAAGGGGCTGGTGCGCTGGCTCGATGGGCATTGGAGTCCTGTGTGTGTGAGGGCTGAGGGGATCTGTTCTGTTACCACAGAGTACGAGCTGTACGACTGTGGCCTTCTGGGTGTGGCGGTACCTCTTTTAATATCAAAGGATTTTCTTTTCTCGGATGGTATGTCATACTCAACAATCTCATCAAAGGCCTTGAAGACAAGAAGAAAATGTTTATACTCATTTTCATTGACATCTCTGCCGCCTTTGACACAGTCCATCATGGTATCCTCCTAGACAGGATCGAAGCAATAGGAATATTGGGGACCCCCCTCAAATGGTTCTCTTCATACATCTCAAACAGAATGCCACAGGTTCTAGTCGATGGCGAAAAAGCTGAAGCTTTCACTCAAATGCAAGGAATACCTCAAGGTTCGGCACTCTCAGCACTACTCTTCAACGTTTATATGCAGCCCCTCTGTGAGATATTCAAACGGCACAATATCAACTACCACATTTATGCAGATGATATCATGCTTTACACACAACTAGATACCGTCAATCCCAACTATAATCAACCAGGATCATCATGAGAAAAAACATTACTGAACACATCACACCTGTATTAATTGAACTCCACTGGCTCCCCATCACGGCTCGGATAAAATATAAAACACTGTTAACCACATTCAAACTCATACATAACACAGCGCCATCCTTTCTCTCCACCCTTATCAGCACGCAACCCTCAAACAGAGACAGAAGAACCGTCAACTCAGACACCCTACAGGTTCCAACCGATATCAGATCTGTCAAAGCCAGTACTAGCCACCGAGCATACACATACGCTGCCCCCACCCTCTGGAACCAACTACCACCTGAGATACGAGCAATAAAAGATCTAATAGTTTTCAGAAAAAAACTCAAGACACATCTATTCCAGTGTCAATACAATTTGATGTAACTCCCAGGGGTCTCCAAGCTGCCTCACTACGAAACATTGAGAACTGTTATACGAAATGTAAAAATGTAGATATGTAAATCCTGTATCCGCTCCTTTAAACCATCTTCCTGTGTGCTGTGCTTTTCCCTTCAAATCAAAGTGTTTATAACCCAAATTTTCTGTCATGATTGACATCCTTCAACATGTAATCAAACCGCTATTGATCGCTGGAAGTAGCGGTATACAAATGTATACTAAATAAAAATAAAACAAATAAATAAATATGGTGAATCCCTAAAGACAAAGGACTCTGTCTGTCCTGCTTGGGGAGTCCGAGTCCTGCATGAGTTCTGGGGCGGGACGGGGCGGGCTCTCTTTCCCTCTTGCACAGCCCCTGAAGCTTGGTAGCTTGAAGGCTCTTGGGACTACGGATAGAGGGTATAGTTATGACTGTCCTGTTCTCGTCCCCCCTCCCCCCAGCTCTGTCTTTGTGAACTATTACAGCTGCCCCTGAGAGATTACCCCAGTGTCAGGGAATTCTTCAAGGAAATCCTCACCCCCCCATCTACTGTCTACCCTTCATCCCTTTCTCTGGGGCGGGTCAGGGCCAGATTAGGACATACTGTATTCATCTGTACATATAATTTCCCCTTAATCTAGCTACCCATTTTTATGTCTCCCTATGCCTTTGTCATCTGTCTAACTAAACTGTCCATCTGCACCTGTCCCCTTTACAGCCTATTAGGATATTTCATTGCATAGTGCTAACATTGTGAGTATCCTGTGTGCGCTCTACTGTGCAGCTTCGGTATATCATTTGTAGTCTGCTGACATTGTACCACATTTCTGTTGTATGAATGCTCTGCTCTGCTGTGCTGTTCTAAGGTGCACATTGCTGACACATTGTATCACACTATTGCCTGTCTCAGTGTTCTAACTGTCTGTGATGCGGACATGAGGCCATTGTGCTATTGTTATGCTGCTGCTATGATGTAAGGTGTCTGTGTCAGGGGAGGCCTGCTGTACACTGCCCTGGGTGAATCTCTTCAGAAAGGTGGTTAATAAATCCTAATACATAAATCAGTATATTGGGGCCTAGGCAAACATATATTTGTGGGCCTCTTCTGTTGACCCCTATTTATTTCTTTTCACCCCCTCTGCCACAGTCTTCGTTACTCTTTCCCTGCTCTTCACCTCCCAGGATCTTCATTGATGGTTTTCCTCCTTGCACGTCTCTGCAGAAGTAGCCCGGGGAGAACCAAGAGCCTAGTTATGAGTGTGGCAGCAGAAGCAGTTTGTGGGTGAGCCTGGTTCCCCATAAGCACACGCTTCCAGTAGTGTATCCTAGTGCCTAGAGAACTGGGCTGAGAACCAGGGAAGCTGGGTAAGTCATTTTCACCCTCCACTGCCTCTGGTACAAACCAGAGAGAGATTTACAGGCAGCGCATCCGTCGTGCAAATCTGGAAAGATTTATGCGTCATAGAAACACGACGGCAGAATAAGGCCATATGGCCTATCCAGTCTGCCCTCCCAAACCAACTACTATAGTCCCTTTTTCCCTTTAGAGATTCTCTGTGTTTGTCCCAGGCTTTCTTGAATTCAGATAAAGTCCTCATCTCTACTACCTCTAATGAGAAACTATTCCATGTATCTACCACTCTTTCCGTAAAAGAAATATTTCCGCATGTTAAGGGGAGGATGTGGCCTAGTGGTTAGGACAAGGTACTTCAGGCCGGAGGGCAGGGGGTTCAAGTCCCACCTGGGGACAGCAATCTCAGGCCGGAGGGACTGGGATTTCTAGTCCTATAGGCACTCTTTGTGGTCTTGGGCAAGCCACTTATCCCTCCATTGCCCATGTTCCCTGTACGTATTAGCGTATGTGTGTCATATCCCCTCGTGTTAAATGTATCTCCCAATTGACCGCTTTGATCCAGTGAAAAGCGGGATATAAATACAGCTAAATAAATAAATACATGTTACTCCTGAGTTTTTCCCCTTTCACCCTCATTCTATGTCCCCTCATTGCAGAGCTTGCTTTCCATGGAAAGAGGCTCTCCTCCTGTGCATATACACCACAGAGGTATTTCAACATCTCTCTATTATATCTCCCCTCTCCTGCCTTTTCCTCCAAAGTATACAGATTAAGTCTGTCCCTTACAAGGAAGCCCACTAACCAAAAAGACTTCACAAACAGAACATCCCAAAGAGAGGTGGGGAGTAAAAACGGTGACTGATTTCAAGAAGGCATGGGACAGACCCAGAGGGATCACTACATAGTAAGAGGATGGCGTGAAAACCCATGCAAGTAACTTCATAAATAGAGAGTGGTAACCTGCTTGGAGCGGCAGGTATTACCTTAAGCAAAGGCATAGAGGGGGAGTAATCTGCCCAGAGCAGCAGGTGCAACTCTAGCTACCTTACTGGGCAGAACAGATGGGCCATGCCGGTCTTTATCTGCCGTCATTTACTATGTCACTATGATATTTAGCTGTTTTTAGTGCCGCTGGAAGGATATAGGCAGAGTGAGGTAACATTAGGACAGTTTTCAAAGGAATTTTCCAGGTAATTAGTGGCCTGGGTAAACTCCCGAGACTGAAAAACCCTTCCACATAGCATACATGCAGGTACGTTTTAGTCGTGGACTTTACCAGCCCAAATCTTTGAAGAGAAACTCTATTGGGGGGGGGGGGTCATATTCAGCTGCAGCATCTAGGCAAAATGAACCCCCTAGACGCCACCCCTTTAATTAAACCCCAGTATTCAGTGGTGGAAGATATCCAGTTTCCACTGCTGACTATCCAGGCTGCCCGGCCACTGATACCGCTTATTCAACAGCTAGTCAGATAATGCAAACCGACTAAAATTACGACAGCTACTCGCCTATCCTAACTTTATCAGCTGAGTGTCATCGCTAACCACCTCTGCCCCCGTTTTAACCGAGTATTATTTCGGCAGTCTGTTGGGATATTCAGCGGCACTAACCAGTTCTTGCCGCTGAATATTTTGGGGACCACATTTTAACCAGTTAGCAGATCTGCTAACCAGCTAAAACATTTTCAATATGCCTCCCTAATGTATCTGACGCTGGCCCCACCAGAGAAAGAAAGCAACAGACACACAGGGCGAGACCTGCGAGCACGCACACACACGTTTACTGTTGTGCTGCTGCCTGGTGGTCTTGGGCTTACTCAGTGAAGCCCCCTCTCAGCTCTGCCCATCCTCATATAAGATTCTTGCAGTTCCTTATCGTCACTCCAGTCCAGTCCCTTACTTCTGGGTTGCGCAACCCTTCCAGCAGCTTGGAGGCTGAGCCCAACCTTTTTGGGGATGGAGCGGTATAAATACCACTGGGACCACCCCCTAACTCCAGTATTCTCAGCCTCCAAGCAGCTGGAGGGTTCCGTAAGCCTTGGGCTTACTGGAGTCCTGCCTTCACTTATTAATCTTAATTTAACTTTACTTTAATTTTACTTTAATTTAATATGCTTAATCTTGCTTAAGTGTTTGTTTTATTTCATTTGAAAGTTTAGTTACCTTGATTCCTTAGCTCTGCTCCTTTAAGACTTACCTTCCCCCTCCCCCCCCCCCCCCGCCCGACCGGACCCGGCACTCGCAAAGCATTTTGCGGATCTGCGGCACAGAGGAGGTGCTCTGCTTTGCCCAGCTTCCAGGGTGACGATTGCTACCTCCTTGGGGGGAAACAGCCTCGCGCCGAAGCCCAGAAGGTGGCTGAGCGCTAGAGGCTGCAACGCCGACCTGCCCGTCCCGGCCCAACGCGTGTGACCGCGGAGGCGAACGGCACGATACACGGAGTTCAAATTCCACACGGTGCGATCAGACGGCGATCGCACACGTGTTGCAGGGGGAATCAGCGCCGGACTCAGCACCGGAGCTCCGCCAGGCGCCAGGAGCACACTCAGTCTCCCCGGCTCAGGCTCCACGTGGTGGGGCCTACCACGTGTTGAGCCTCCGGGTGGTAGACACTGCACCAGGCCCAGGACCGGCAAACCGCAAGTACTTCCCTTAGGGGACAAAGGGGTCTTGGACTCTTTCAACGGCGATTCTCAAAATTGTTTTAAAAGTTGTTTTTAATTTTATTTACCTTTATTTAATTTCTTACTGTCTCAGCTAAAAAGGTGTTTATAGGATTGTTTCCTAAAAATAATCGGGCCTTGGGGGTTAAGGCTTCTCAGGATAAGCTTCAGTCCCTTCCCATTGAGGGGGTTCCCTGCTTTGCCTTGATTTGGAATTTGGTTTTGGGTTTGGGCCCCTTTTTTCTCATACAGCCAATTGCTTAGCCCTGCCACTAAGCACAGCCTTCGGAGCCGACGGGAAAGCATGGCCACCAAGGCAAAGTGCCCATCCTGTGGCACACGGAGGGGCACCCCCACAGAGACAGGAGTCTGCAGGCCATGTGCGGCAGCGTCTACCTCTGTAGAGCAGGAAATCAGTTTGACCGTGTCACAAACACCTCAGGTCCCTGGGGAAGCCCTGGAAGCCGAAGGGGGGGCTCAGTTACCTCCGGCTACTAGCACAGAGGTTCTCTCCCCCCATCTATCCCGTGCCACGCTGGAGGGAGGGGCCGGAGAGCTCTTCTCCCCAGACTTCGTCCTATTGCTTCACCAAGCTTACTGCATGCGCAGGCAGGGGCTTGGCCCAGGCAATACAGGTCCGCCAGCAGAAGCCAGATTAGACAAGCCTAGGAGAGCTAGCGGTCAGGACTCAGGGATACCCCACAAGCGCTCCAGGCTAATGAGTGAAGAGATTCTCCCTCCCCTGTCTCAGGGCACTCCAGAGGAGGAGGGTTCCGAAAGGGACTTAGAGGAGGAAGACGAGGAGCTGGAAGAAGGGGAGATCCCGGAGGAGGACCATGCTCGCATTGTCAGGGTGTTCCGCCGAGAAGAGCTCTCTTCTCTAATCAACGAGTCCCTAAAAGCCCTCAACGTTACCTCAGATTCCCCAACAGAGGACGAGGCACTAGAGGATCCCCTAATCCAGGCCGTCAGAAGGTCCCAGAAAGTTTTCCCGGTTCACAGAGTGGTACGTCAGATGATACAAGAGGAATGGGATCAACCAGAGTCAGGCCTGCGAGGGGTACGAACTATGTCTCGTCTCTACCCTCCCTGAGCCAGATAAAGAACTGCTGAAGTCCCCCAGAGTAGATGCGGCGGTATCAGCAGTCACCAAGAAGACCACTATCCCAGTGGAGGGAGCCTCGGCCCTAAGGGATGCTCAAGACAGGAAATTGGATACGCTCCTGAAACAAGCCTTTGACGTCAGCGCTCTTGCCTTGCAGGCCTCAGTATCAGGAGCCTGGGTGGCTCGGGCCTGCTTAAGGTGGGCACAACAGATCCAGTCAACAGAGGGATCAGCGGCCGAAGCGCAGGCCAACGCGACTAAGGTGGAATCCGGAGCAGCCTATTTGGCGGATAGTCAGTATGATCTAATCAGAAGCCTAGCCAAGAACATGGCCTCGGTGGTGGCGGCTAGGCGCTACCTTTGGCTACGGAATTGGGCAGCAGATGCTTCCTCTAAGGCGCGCCTGAGCCGACTTCCTTTTAAGGGGAAACTGTTGTTTGGCGAAGATTTGGAAAAGCTAGTTAAGGACCTGGGGGAGTCAAAGGGGGGCAGGCTCCCAGAAGACAGACAAAAACAGGGGCGCTCTCTTCCCCCTTTACGTACCCAGCCTAAGGAACTACGGAGGTTTCGTCCAGCCAGGTCAGCCCCCTTTTCCAAGACCCGTTTCCCCTCAAGGGGACAAGGTTACCGAGGGTTCCGGGGAGCTGGCCGAGGATTCGGAACAGCCTCTTCCTCCTTCTCGGGTTCCAGAAAACAATGAGAAACTGGGGGCCCAGGAGGGAAGGCAACCGATAGGGGGTCGCCTCAGGCTCTTCCTTCCCGCCTGGTCCCGGGTCACGTCTGATCAATGGGTCCTAGAAGTGATCAAAGAGGGCTATTCTCTCGAATTCTCAGAACAAATCCCTCCGGCCTTTGTCCGCTCTCCCTGCGGCTCTCCTTCAAGGAGGGCGGCGGTGGAGGCAACTCTCGCACGCCTATTAGCTCTCGGGGCGGTGATCCCCGTTCCACCAAAACAGCGAGGATCGGGTCGGTACTCAATTTATTTCGTGGTACCAAAGAAGGAAGGCTCCCTTCGGCCGATCCTGGATCTAAAACAAGTAAATCGCTGCCTCAGAGTACCCCACTTCCGGATGGAGACTCTACGTTCTGTCATAGCAGCCGTAAGGGAAGGAGAGTTCCTAACCTCCCTCGACTTGACAGAAGCCTATCTGCATATCCCAATCAGGAAGTCCCATCAGCAGTTCCTGAGATTCGCGCGGTACCAGGAGGCCACTTTCAATTCCAGGCCCTTCCATTCGGCCTAGCCACGGCTCCCAGAACATTCACCAAGGTAATGGTGGTGGTAGCGGCCTTCCTTCGGAAGGAGGGCATATTAGTTCATCCTTACTTGGACGATTGGCTAATCCGGGCAAAATCCGAAGAAGAAAGTCTCTCGGCAACGGCCAGAGTAATCCAGGTTTTAGAGAACTTGGGTTGGGTCATCAATCGTACGAAGAGCAGACTGACTCCCTCCCAGGAACTCGAGTACCTCGGGGCAAGATTCGACACCAACAGCGGAAGAGTTTTCTTGTCACGAACGAGATCAAGGGATCTAAGGCTCCTAGTCTCTCAGTTTCTAGCCAGAAGAAGCCCCTCGGCGTGGCATTATCTTCAACTTCTGGGAACAATGGCGGCGGCAATAGAAGTAGTACCATGGGCCAGGGCCCACATGCGCCCATTGCAGCGTTCTCTGTTGCGGCGGTGGTCTCCCCAGCATCACCCGCTCTCTCGACAGTTACCGTGCGCTCCGCGGACCAAACAGGCACTCTACTGGTGGAGAAACCCAAGGAACCTGGGCCGCGGGATGCCTCTCGAACCCCCTCAGTGGATACTGTTGACAACGGATGCCAGCCTCTCGGGCTGGGGGGCACACTGCCAAGCTCAGTTCGCCCAGGGTCTCTGGACACCGTTGGAAGCGCAATGGCCCATCAACAGACTGGAATTGCGGGCCGTCACCCTGGCGCTCAAAGCACTCGAGAACTTAGTTCAAGGAAGAGCAATTCGCGTCCTCTCCGACAATGTCACCGCGGTGGCCTACATCAATCACCAGGGAGGCACCAGCAGCCCCGCTCTCGAAAAGGAGGCGGACACACTCTTACAGTGGGCGGAGATCCATCTGCAGGCGCTATCAGCACAGCACGTGGCCGGAACGGACAACGTCACGGCCGATTTCCTCAGCAGGTGCAAGATAGACCACGGGGAGTGGGAACTAGAACAGGAGACCTTCAAGCAAATAGTAGCTCGGTGGGGAGTGCCAGTCATGGACCTCATGGCACGGTTCTCGTCAGCCAAGGTGGACAGATTCTTCAGTCGGCGGAGGGAAAGAATGTCCGAGGGCTTGGATGCCCTGTCCCAAAAGTGGCCTTCGGAGGGTCTTCTCTATGTATTCCCGCCTTGGGCTCTGATCGGAAAAGTACTCCAGCGGGTAGAGTCTCACCAGGGATTGGTAATCCTCATAGCCCCGGACTGGCCTCGCCGACCCTGGTATGCGGACCTGGTGAGAATGATCGTCGACCAGCCGTGGCGGCTCCCTTGCAAAAGGGACCTATTAAGGCAAGGCCCGGTACTGATGCCACACGTGGATCGGTTCTCGCTTACGGCCTGGCTATTGAAAGGGCACGGCTCCTGAAACGAGGGTACTCAGGGGCAGTAGTCTCGACTCTGCTACAGGCCAAGAAGCGCTCGACCTGTCTTTCCTACGTGAGGGTCTGGCGCATCTTCGAATCCTGGTGCGCGGAGCGCCGAAGGAAACCACTCTCGGCCTCGGTTCCGGAGGTCCTGGAATTCCTGCAGGCAGGGTTTGACAAGGGTCTGGCCCACAGTTCCTTAAGGGTCCAGCTGGCGGCCATCGCTTGCTACAGGGGCAAGGTCCGAGGCAAGCCCCTAGGGGCCCACGCGGACGTCGCAATGTTTTTAAGGGCAGTTAGACGGCTACGACCACAACGAAGGTCAGTCATCCCCCCTTGGGACCTTAACCTTGTACTAAATGCCTTAATCGGGAATCCCTTTGAGCCATTAAGGAATGCCTCCCTAAAAGACTTAACTCTGAAGACAGTTTTCCTTATCGCCATCTGCTCGGCCAGAAGAATCTCGGAACTACAAGCGCTGTCCTCGCAGCCCCCCTTTCTGTCCTTCCTCAAGGATAAAGTGGTGCTGCGCACGGTTCCATCCTTCCTACCCAAGGTCACCTCCCCTTTCCATGTGAACCAGACAATTACCCTCCCGGCCTGCGCAACGGAAGGGCGGGAAGTTGGGGATGACAAGCTTCGCCTACTAGACATTCGCAGGACCCTGAAGCGTTACCTCTCCCGCACAGCGCCCTTCAGAAAATCCGAACGCCTATTCATCCAGTTCGGGGGACCGCACAAAGGGGAGGCGGCGGCCAAGGCCTCCATCTCTAGGTGGATCAGGGAGGCAATCGCCTCCGCCTATATCCTGAAGGGGAAGCAAGTTCCCGTGGGCCTGCGAGCACATTCCACGAGGGCTCAGGCTACCTCTTGGGCGGAGTTCAGCCTAGTTCCTCCGCTGGATATCTGTAGGGCGGCGACTTGGTCATCCCTCCACACCTTCACCAAGCACTACAGGTTGGACGTCCAGAGTGCAGCGGACGCTCGGTTTGGCCTGGCGGTTCTTCGTTCCGGTATGCCGGATCCCACCCAGGGTTGAACTGCTCGGGTACATCCCAGAAGTAAGGGACTGGACTGGAGTGACGATAAGGAAATGGTAATTAGGCCTTACCTGCTAATTGCTGTTCCTGAAGGAACGACAGTCCAGTCCCTGATCCCTCCCATTTCCGGCTGAAGTTAAGAGTATTGTTTAGTCGGAAGCATCGGAACGAACCCAGGCCAGGTGCGGCTAGCCCCGGCACCCCTCCTCCGTCCGGGGCCATCCCTCCCATCCTTTCCCATGCCATTCCAAAAAAAAAAAAAAAAAAGAGTTTTTAGTTATAGTCAATTTTCTTGAGGTGTTATAGCTATATAGTTCGGTTACGAAAGTTTGTTATGTCTGCTTTTTCATTCGAATACTGGAGTTAGGGGGTGGTCCCAGTGGTATTTATACCGCTCCATCCCCAAAAAGGTTGGGCTCAGCCTCCAAGCTGCTGGAAGGGTTGCGCAACCCAGAAGTAAGGGACTGGACTGTCGTTCCTTCAGGAACAGCAATTAGCAGGTAAGGCCTAATTACCATTTGCTGCTGGCTCGCTTCCTCTGCCTGCCGCCCCTATCCTATTTCAATGCCTTCTCAGCACCCTTCTGTAGGAGGACAGAATCAGCCCAGTGTCTCTTGCAGATCTCTGTCCCACCTCCCTCACGTGTACTTCTCACAACTCGCCCCTCCCCTCTGTGCATAGAGCTGCCTTTGGTGCACCTGCCTCCCAGCACTTTTCCGTTTGCTGGGTCCCACGCATGGCTTCTGCTGGGAGTGACATTGAAAGCAGACAGGGCAGGCTTACTTATGCCGATTGGGGGTAGGAGGGAGATCGGAGAGGTGTAAATGGTGGACATTTTCTTTTTTATAAGTGCATAATGTCTGAATTGGACTGCTTGGTAGTTGGACTGAAACTTGTAATTTGTTTACCATCTTGGCATCATAAATAGCAAAAATTAATTGTCCTAAACAGCTGTCACAAGACCTGTGATATGTGGTTCTTCCACCAGCCTGCAGGTGAAACAGTTTCTAAGGGAACTTTACCAGGGTGAACCTCTGACCTCCTGCCAGTAGGTGTCAGTATATCCTACCTGGCTTGCTGGTCATTGCTATTCCCTTCAAGCCTGCTACTTCTTCTCCTGTTTGGAGATATATACCCAGTTATTCCTTGGTCTCTTTGTCAGAACGTGATTCTTTCCACTTCAGATCTTCCTAGTACTGTTGATTCTTTGCTGTGAACCTTCTTTGCTCCTGGTCTGGATTCTCCATTTTGAAGTCTTGGTATTAGAATCTGCTCTGCAGGGACATGACGACCCAGCTCCTATGCCGGGGCCATTTGATGAGTTTCAGTGTACCCTACCCAGGGCCCTGGGATCAAGAAGTTAAGGTCTGGTGGCCACCATCTTCGGAAACTTCATTTCAAAGGGAAGATGATCACCATAGGCTTACCACTTCAGGCTTGAGGGTGTTACATCAAGTAGGTTGATTTTTTTCCTGGACTTCATTCTGCTCTCTTTTGCCTCTTACCGATGAGATCCATCACACCAAGCTTTGGCCAATATGGACCTCACTGAGCTGGCTGTGGTCCTGGCTGCTTAAGGGAAACGTACTAGCAGAATTAAACCACTGTTTGTCCTAGCTGCAAGAGCAAACTGAAGAGCTTTGCCTAGGAATTCATCCCACACAAGCATATCCTGGAAAGCTTGCAGATTTGGCCTTCTTGCTGTAAGCAGCGCTAGTGCTACTTCATAAGGAACCTTTTTTTTTTCCTCGGGATCTGAAGACTTGTTGTGGCTTCCTAGTTTTTAACTTTTCAAAATGAAGACTATGATAAAATGAGGGAAATTGTTAAGAAAAAAACTAAAAGAGTAGCTGGATGGAGGTTTGCATCAAGTCTGGGCGTTGTTCAACAGTAATATCTTGGATGCCCAGACCAGATGTATTCTACGCTTTAAGAAAGGTGGAGAGAAGGCCAAATGACAGGTGAGGTCAGAGAGGCTGTTAGAGCCAAAAAAGCATCTTTCAGAATATGGAAAAAGGAGTCAAAGGATGAAAATAGGAAACAATGTAGATGTTGGCAAGTTAGATGATAAGGCAGGCAACGTGGGACTTGGAAAAGAAGCTTGCCGTGGAAGCAAAAACTCATAATAAAACTTTTTCAAGTACAACCGTAGCAAAACCCCATGAGAGTCAGCTGGACCATGATAGAGGGGTAAAAGGGGCACTAAGAGGGGACATGGCCTTAGCGGAGAGACTAAATGAAATCTTTGCTTTGGTCTTTACTGAAGAAAATGTAGGGAAGTTACCCATAACTGAAATGATATTTAAAGGTGAGGTACTGGAGGAATTGAAACAAATCTCAATAAACCTGGAAGATGTGTTACAGCAATATGATAAACTAAAGACTGGATGGTATACATCCCAGGGTACCGAAAGAACTCAAAAATGAGATTGCAGACCTACTATCATTAAAACCATCTGTAGTTCCTGAAGATTGGAGAATAGCCAACATAATGGCAATTTTTAAAAAGGGTTCCAGGGATGATCCAAGAAGCTACAGACTGGTAAGCCTGACATTGGTGACGGGCAAAATGGTAGATACCATTATAAAGAATACAATTACTGAACATGTAGATAGTCATGGTTTAATGGGGAAAGGCCAACATAGGTTTAGCCAAGGAAAGTCTTGTCTCACTAATCCGTTATTTTTTGAAGGTGTGACTAAACAGGTCGATAAAGGTGAGCCAGTTGATACAGTGAATCTGGCTTTTCAGAAAGCCCTTGACAGGGTCCCATTCCTGGTTTGAGGGATATCCGGGGGACAAGGAGTCTGCTTTGAGTGTTCCAGAGGCAAGTTCCTGTGCTCTAGAATTCCCTTCCTCATCATTTGCAAATGGAGGCTGGTCTTAATTTTTTTAAAGGTCAATTAAAAACATATCTGTTGTGCAAGCTTTGGGGGAACTGTGAGGAAACTTGCACTGAGCTGTTATTATCGATATGTTGTATTTTATTATGTAAACCGCAACAAGGACTTGCAAGGAAATAGAAGCAGAAACTATTAGAGGAAGAACAAGATCGGCTTTCCTAAAGTTACGAGAGTTAAAGAAAAAGTTCCAGCCTCGAATTGGAATGTTACAAGATGCTCAAGGTTCTATGTTGAATGATGATGAGAAGATCAAGAAAAGGTGGAAGGAATATACAGAGTTTTTATATAATAAAGATCAAGTGGACCAACAGCCGTTTCAACCTGTACCTTATGATCGGGAACCATTGGTGATGAAAGAAGAAGTTGAAGCAGCATTGAAAGCCTTATCAAAGAACAAAGCACCAGGCATTGATAGCATTCCCATAGACGTATTGCAGCAATCTGATGCAGCTGTTACTGTACTTACAAGGCTCTGCCAAGAAATATGGAAGACAACATCATGGCCAACTGACTGGAAAAGATCTGTGTTTATACCAATACTAAAGAAAGGTGATCCAACTGACTGTGGAAATTATCGCACAATCGCTCTGATCCCACATGCCAGCAAGATTCTACTGAAGATTATTCAAAAGAGACTACAACCATACCTGGAACAAGAACTACCTGAAGTGCAAGCAGGGTTCAGGAAAGGGCGAGAAACGAGAGACATCATTGCGGATGTGAGATGGATCCTTGAAAAGACTAAAGAATACCAAAAGGATATCTATTTGTGCTTTATCGACTATAGCAAGGCTTTTGACTGTGTAAACCATGAGAAACTCTGGGCTACATTAAGAAGCATGGGTATACTAGAACACCTGATCGTTCTCTTGTGCAATCTGTACATTGATCAAGAAGCAACATTTCGAACGGAACAAGGAGAAACAGAATGGTTTAAAATAAGCAAAGGTGTAAGACAAGGCTGCATACTTTCTCCCTACCTGTTTAATTTATATGCAGAACAAATCATCAGAGAAGCAGGATTGTATGAAGACAACAGAGGTGTGAAGATTGGTGGAAGACTCATCAACAACCTTTGCTACGCTGATGATACTATATTACTGGTTGAAAGTGAAGATGATCTGAAACATTTGCTTCTCACAATCAAAGAACATAGTCTCAAAATGGGCCTGCACTTTAATGTAAAGAAGACAAAGATCATGACAACTGGCATAATCAACAGGTTCATCGTTGAAGGAGAAGAAATTGAAATTGTGAACAACTTTAACCTACTTGGATCAACTATCAATAAAGAAGCAACAAACAGTCAAGAAAACAGACGACTCATTGCTCTTGGCAGAATGTCTATGAAAGACCTAGATAAGATTCTCAAGAGCAGAGATGTCTCTCTCCATACAAAGGTTCGACTTGTTCAGGCCATGTTATTTTCAATAACATCATATGGATGTGAAAGCTGGACAGTGAAAAAGACAGACAGGAAGAAAATTGATGCCTTTGAATTATGGTGCTGGCGGCGAATACTGTGTATACCATGGACTGCCCGAAGAACAAACCAGTCTGTACTAGAGGAGATCAAACCTAAGCTTTCTTTAGAAGCTCAGATGACAAGACTTCGACTTTCATACTTTGGACACATCATGCGGAGAGAGAGATCATTAGAGAAAGACATCATGCTTGGCAAGATAGAAGGTCAACGCAAAAGAGGAAGGCCAGCAATGAGATCGATCGATACAATAACAGCAGCTACAGGTACCAGTCTGTCAACAATGAGCCGCCTGACTGAAGACCGAACACAATTTAGGATAGCTGTCCAGAGGGTCGCCATGAGTCAACTTCGACTCGACAGCACTTAACAACAACACAACAACAACAAACTGCAACAAGTGTTTTCAGAAGTGTGGTATAGAAGTGTAATTAATAATAATGAGAGATTCTTTAGGAAATTGAAAAGTAATGGGGTAGGAGACAGGGTCCTATTATGGCTTGGGAATTGGTTAAAAATGGAAAACAGGAGCCCTTCCTGGCTGGAACTGCTGCTGACATTCACACTGGCCACCCTTTCCTGCGTCAGCAACTCTACCTAACACTGGGCCTTACTGTGAATGCGAGCCTGTGGGGAGTGTGCTCCAAAGGGGTATGCTCAAAGGGGCAGGTCCCACCCCTTTGGAGCCCCTTCAAAGCACCATTGGAGCTCAGAGCATTGATACTTAACGGTGACATGGTTAAGAGGAATGCCACACAAGATTAATAAAGTAGCCAACATCACTGGTCCCATGGATCATCACCTGAAGGATGCATCAGAGTTATTATCCTTGGTGAGTACTTACACCGTAAATAGCTCCGCACCTTTGATTGGTGTAGCCACACCCTGCCATCCTTTTAAATCTGATCTGTCAACCGGTTCACCATCTCATGATGTGGTTGGGTTGAATTTGGTTGTTTCCCTTGAGCGACAAGATTTTCCAACATCAGGAATGAATTCTTGAGTAACCTTGGTGCCTTTTCCTTCTGGTCCTATAAACTACCCCAATGGATTTGTCTTTGAATAAAGAAATGACTTTAAAAGATCTAGGAGGGGTTTCTTGGTTGGAATCCCATTTTGGGACTACAATGGAACAAGTTTCTGAATTTACTGAGTGCACCGTGAAAATGTTGGCTGACCAAGATTCTATATTATCTGCATTTGGTGTTCATTTGGACAATATGGAAAGCCAACTGGGTAAATTTCATCAGGCTGAGACTTCCTTGATAAAAGAGTTTGTTATTACATCGGCAGTTAAGAACTTTGGAAAATGCCAATAGGGCTAGACATTTACGTTTACTGAAGTTTCCTTGCACTCACTACCTTTCCCCATTGATACCATTTCAGACATACATTAAGGAGGTACTTTTATACCCTGATGTTGATTCTTTGAAACTGTCCAATATATATCTTCCTTGGGAATGAAGGGGAGGGAATGGATCCATTATCCTCTGTTGATAGTTTGGCTCTCTCATTGTCCCTTGAACTCGAACGATGGTATTCCTTCTCATGCTAGTTTGTTGGTTTCATTTTAATCTGAGTTGGAGCGGAATTCAGTTTTGAGGCTTTTCTTTCACAAAAAGAATTTCCCTTTTTGTGGCCACCCAATTAATGTTTTTCCCGATGTTTCAAAGGCAACTCAATTGAGGAGGTCTTTCCTCGCGCTGAACCTAAGCTTTGGGCACTGGGAGTGACCTTTTTACTCAAATGTCCTTGCAAATGTTTGGTAGCACGCCAAGGGACTCAGTGGAGCATGTTTACTAGAGAGCAACATGTATTAAGTGCAAGTGTGCCCAAGAAATGAAATGGTTCTGGCACTTAATGTACATTAACTTTATTAACCGCGTTAAATCCCTCTAGTAGATATCTCCCAGTATGTCTTCACAGAAACTGTGCATTTGGAAAACGTTTAACAGGTTAGATTAGATTGTTTTGAAAATTTTCTTTTAATTTTCTTTAGGATAGCTAGTTTTAATTGACTTTAATTAAATGGACTTTGCAGCAATTCCACCAAGAAATTTTTTGTTTTTTCTTGTTTTAAGATATCTAGGGCTTCCTTGTTGTGGGCTGGAATTGTTAGATTTTTTTTTTGTATTTGTCATGGTGGGTTACCATGTAATATGGCTCCCCTTTTCTAGATTTTCCTTTCTATACGAGGTGTGACAAAAAAGAAACAAGACTGTCCCATAAATGTTTTATTACAAAATCTACAGAGAAATTATGCATTGTCCCCTTCAAAGTAATCCCCCCCCCCGAGTTAATGCACTTCTGCATTCACTTCTGCCACATAAGAAAGCACTCTGTAAAGTCCTCTTCCTTGAGGTCCCTCAGCTCCCTTGTCACAGTGGCCTTGATCTCTTCTACAGAGGTAAAATGAGTTCCTTTGAATTCAGTCTTCAGCCTGGGGAAGAGCCAGAAGTCGCATGGTGCGAGATCTGGGGAATAAGGAGGGTGGTCGAGAGCTGTGATCTGTTTTGTTGGCCAAGAACTGCCTCACACTGAGTATGGTGTGTGCGGGTACATTGTCGTGGTGGAGCAGCCTCCACAGAGCCTGCGCTGAACCCGATCATGGAGGCGATTGAGGACCTGCTGGTAGAAGTGCTGGTTGACTGTCTGACCCTCAAGCACAAACTCATGATGGACCACTCCCTTCTGGTCGAAGAATGTGATCAGCATGACTTTGATCCTTGATTTGGACATGCGCGCCTTCTTGGGTCTGGGTGACAGTCGAGTCTTCCACTGCAGGCTCTGTCTCTTGCTTTCAGGGTCATACTGGAAGATCCAGGTCTCGTCTCCTGTGATGACTCGGCCAACGAACTCTGAATCTTCTCCGATCTTCTCTAGCAAGTCTCGACAAGCATTGACCTGGTGCTCCTTCTGGTTGTCTGATAAAAGCTTGGGCACCATCTTGGCGCACACCTTCCGCATCCCCAGCTCCTGCACCAAGATGGTCCGCACTGACTCCCTGTTCAGGTTGAGCTCCTTAGCTATCATCCGCACCGTCAATCTGCGATCATTCCGCACCAGCTGGTTCACTATGTCAATGTTCTCAGCCGTCTTTGTTGTGGAAGGCCGTCCTGATTTGGGGTCATCCTCCACCTCCTCGTGGCCAGTCTTTTTTTTTTTATATTTAAGTTTTTATTGTCAACATTTCCATAACATAGCCATATACAGGTATCATTATCATACCTTCAGCGATACATTGAGAAACAAACAGCCAAAGGTTCTGTACACCAATGCACTCCAAACAGTATATTAGCCATGGTTCCTTAGTTTATACTTCTACTGCTATCCTAATATGTTTCCACAGTAAACCGTGTACCTGTACCTTGTCTCTATACTTTGTTTTATGACCAACTTTGGTCTGCATTACCTAGCAGTTTTATATATTATTTCAATTGTTTGTGACATATCCAGACATGTTACAATCGCCAAAATAAATCATGATGCATATTACAGAACACATGGACCAACGGAAATAACATTGCCTGCCTGGAAATGCACCCACAGGCAGCCAGGGCCATTGGCTCCATCGCCTTCCAAAAAAGCACTTAGAGGCAATAGCTAAGCAAAACCTCAACTCGTGGAGGCCCCTATTATTCAATCAATAAGCAGACCCTTATTGGACCACTTCTCATCTTGATGTACCCAGGTCCATTGCTCGCCCCTTTCCTTAGTCCCCTTCCCACCCCTTCTACCCTCACGGCCAGTCTGTGTGTTTGTGCCACTCGACGACTCACGGCCTTGACATTGCATCTTCTCCATAAGCTTTTTGGAGACGTTGGAGACACTCAGTTGGGTCCTTCTCCAACTTAACCAGAAATTTCAAGTTGATTCTTTGCTCCATATTTCTGCCACCTCCAGTTGTGTGACAAAGCGATGGAGCAGTGTGCTACAAAAAAACCTGAAAAAGAAAAACAGAGTGAGAGAGATGAGATGAGTGAGAGAGCAGTATAGTGGCGAAATGTTGCACAACACAGTGACATAAGCGGTTAGTCAATTGGCATTGAGTCATGGGCATGGCTGCCATAGTCTAGTTTCTTTTTTTGTCACACTTCGTATGTATGTAATAAATTTACAAATGCCTAATTACAAAACAAAACAAAACAACTAAAAACAGAGGATAAGCTAACTGGACAATTTTCTCAATGGAGAAAGGTGAATAGTTGAGTTCCCCAGGGATCTATGCTAGGCACGCTGCTGTTTAACATATTCATAAATGAGCTAGAAGTAGGAATAACGAGTGAGGTGACCAAAATTGCAGATGACACAAAATTATTCAAAGTTGTTAAAACACAAGAGGATTGTGAAAAATTGCTAGAGGACTTTGATAAATTGGAAGACTGGACGTCCAAATGGCAGATGAAATTTAATGTGGACAAGTGCAAAGTTATGCACTTAGAGAAGAACAACCAAAACTACGGTTACATGATGCAAGGTTCCACATTAAGAACCATCACCCAGGAAAACGATTTAGGCATCATTGTGGATAACATGTTGAACCCCTTCGCCCAATGTGCAGCGGTAGCCAACAAAGCAAATAGAATGCTAGGAATCATAAGGAAAGGAATGGAGAATAAAACAAAGGATGTCATAAAGCCTCTGTATTGTTCCATGGTGTGATTACACCTTGAATATTCTGTGCAATTCTGGTCACAATATCTTAAAAAGGATATAGCAGAAATAGGAAAGCTACAGAGAAGAGTAATCAAAATGGTAAAGGGGATAGAAGGATACCCTTATGAGAAAAGGCTCAAAAGGTTAGATCTCTTAAGCTTGAAAAATACAGCTGAGAGGAGATATGATAGAGGTCTATAAAATAATGAGTGGAGTGGAACATTGATTATTTACCCCTTCAAAAAGTTGAAAGACTAGGGGACACACAGTGAAGCTTCAATGTAGCACATTTAAGTCTAATCGGAGGAAGTAATTTTTTTCACTCAACATGTAATCAAACTTTGGAATTCGTTATTGGAGGATGTAATAAAAACTGTTAGTATAACTGGGTTTAAAAACGATTTGGACAAGTTCCTGGAGGAAAAGTCCATAAACTATTCTTAAAGTGGACTGTTAAAATCCACTGCTTACCCCTGGGATAAGCAGCATGGAATCTGTCTACCCTTTGGAAACCTGACAGGTACCTGTGACCTGGATTGGCCATTGTTTGAAACAGGATACTGGGCTTGACGGACCTTTGGTCTGACCCAGTATGGCATATCTTATGCTCTTATGTGTTTCATTGTAGTTATCCTACAGTCCTCTTGTTTCCCAGATGAAAAGTCAAGGGTGACATATTCAAACTGGGTTTCCATATGAGATTATATTCCACAGCTGCTCCTTCCTGATCTTGGACAAGTCACTTAATCCTCCATTGCCTTTGGAACAGACTTAGATCATAAGCCTTCTGGGACAGGAAGATACCTGCTGTACCTGAATATAAGTCATCCTGAGCTACTCCTGAAAAAGGCATGCGCTAAATCCAAAAAGCCATATCCCTACAGTATCTCACTGTTTTTCTAAATTTAACTCGTACCTTTTCAGTAGTATTTCAAGGCAAGTTACATTTGACTGTTGACAAGGGAAGCTCCAGCCGGGGCTTCTTCACTCTTTCAGACTTTCAAGAGTTTTCACTGATCCAGGCTGCCTGGCTTCACACGGTCAAACGTATGAGCACTCTGCTTCATCCGAAGGAGTACAGACAATTATATGAGAGAATTCCACATTGTTTCTGTGGGGATGGGATGGGGAGGCTTTGGTGATGGTCTTCTGGAATGACCTTTCTCACGGGATTACTCCTGAAGCTGGTCACACTCGTCTTTGTTTTGTGCCTAGACACGTGCATCCAGGAACATCAATCAGAGCTCTAGCTGCCTTCTTGGAACCGCATTGCCACCTCTACCTCACTGCCTGTAAACCCCTTGCAGGCTAAAGAACCTATGGAGATGACCCATGTAAGACCTAGATTGTCTTATGTCTGTCTCTTTATTGTGCAGGACAAGGATATTTTGCCATGACATGCCCCCATACGCGCAAGCTAGGGAATCCTCTGTTTGGTCATATTCCCCTGCATCGACCTTTTTGTCTCAGACTCCATGTGTTGCTCCTCTGATTGTGTGAGTAAGTTAGACCTCGGTGATTCAGGGGCTGCTGTAAGTTTTATTAGTTGTCATTGGTCCACTTACAAGGGGTACTGCTGAAGCTGACCCCCTTGCATCATGGCCACTGACACAGACTTCTAGGCTAGGGAGATATTCAACAAGTTACCATCGATTTGGGGGTTACCTTTTGGTTATCTTTTTACTGGCAACAGGAACAGATCATTTCCTGGTCATCTTCCTGATTTTCCTTTATTGCAGGCCCATGGAACTTGACTTGTAGTAGCCTCTGCCCTTGAATTGCCTCTGGGTCCCCCAGCAGGAAACCAATCAACAGTTTATGTTTTCAGCAAGAAAACCAAGACATTTTGCAATCATCATGAATATGACTGTCTGGGATGATTGCACCCTGCGGTCTTATGCATCCATTAGCTGGACCTGAATCTAGAACAATGTCAGATTACATCCAGGAGAACCTAGCACGGACTTTGTACTCCCTTTAAAACCCAGGCTGGGGCAGGATTTTGGTACAAAGACGGAAGGGTTCCTCAGACCCTATATCGATATCAAGGCCTTAATAAAATGGCTGTCACGTTCAGTCTTTTTAAAATTATTTTTACTGTCGGCAAATACAAGAAAAAAGGCAATCTAGAGCAAACCATGACAGCAATAGAGTACCCCCACTTCCCCATCTAATCGAATAGGATTAACCAATTTACTTTGGCATCTCGGGGTTAATGCCATCAAAACAGGATGTCATACTGCCTAAAAGTGGTTGCGATTCCTCAGGCTCACCTTCATACAGTCCATGACTCCTTGCACACCAACACATGTATTTGCAATCTCCAGAGTTTGAGTGTAGGAGCCTCTCCACCAACCCACTTCAGCAAAATACACTGTCTTATATCCAAACAAGTTTTACGTACAATATCTCAGTATTACTCCCCAGAGAAGCTTCTTATGCAAATCCAATAATCATGTCCCGCCGTCACAGTCTAAAGATGTTCCCAGAACCGCTGACAAAAATTGAAGCACATTCCGCCAAACGCAATCTAAGGGGACATTTCATCACAAAATGCAAATACATGTCTTCCCACCCCCAACATTTGGGGTAGGCACCACAACCTAAAACTCCCGCTCAGCAGGCCCAAAGTGAGCGCATATTTTATCTATATGAAAAATTTGAAGTACACAATAGTCTCACGTGCATCAAATACACTAGCACCTAAATGATCCAAATCCATTTGCACTGAAGTTCACGATTCCTTATCTTCACTGCAGATTGAAGATTCCACCCCTTGATGTCTCAGGATAGAAAGCAATAAAGCAAGGAAATGAAACCCACCTTGAAGACTCTTTTCATCAATATTTTATCAAAAAGCAAATCCCCTAAGGGTTTCAACTCACCTAGCAACTGCTGTTGTAAATAATGTCTCACCTGAAGATACCCATAAAATTGCTTATCATTTAAATTAAACTCAAGAGAATTGAAATTTTTAACTACCCCTCTGCTGTTTGCAAATGATTACCCAAAGTCTACATTCCCACATTAACCCATTCTTTAAATATCGAGTTCTCCAAACCAGGGTGGGGGGAATCTCCTTTGTTACAAATAATTAAGTACCTCAAGACAACAAAATAACCCAAACTGCTTCCATACCAACATCCAAGTCCATCTTGTTAACCACAGCAGAGTATTCTGATGCACCTTACCAGGTATCCCCAAACACTGTCCGTTCAAGGCAAAGAAAAGATGATGAGTAAGTACACCATCACCACTTGAGATTTCAATGGAACATCTACAGCACCCGTTAAAAGTTCCAGCCAGTCTCGCACATCTTGAATCCAAGTGCATACATTATGTAGTTATAAATTGGGTAATCACAACCCACCATCCATCACTGCCTGCTGCAACTCATCTGGCGCTTACAGCCCTTTCCTAAGAATGTTCTTGGGGATCGTTCCCACCTATTCACATCTTGCCGAAGCTATGCCAAAGGCAAACTCTGTAAAACGCACAACCAATGAGGCAGAATAACCCTTCTAAGAAGGTGAATCTTGCCACATAAAGAAAGAGGCAGGTTTTGCCTTGGAGCCAGCAGTTTCCTTGTTGTCTGAAGTAAGAGACTAACATTCAATACACAGAGGTCATGAAGGTGATGCAGTAACTGAATACCCGAAGCAACCCACAGCCCAGCGCCGTGGAAAGGAATGCTCCCAACCGTCTTTCACCTTACCAAAAACATCCAAGGCTAGAGTTTTAGTCATATTGACCCTCAAATCTGAGATCATCCCAAGTGGAGTCAGAAGCACCTGGACATGCTATACTGAGTGGAAGAGTTGACCTACCAATAGCATCAAATTGTCTGTGAATAACAGCACCTTAAGCACTTGTTCCCCCAACCTCGTGCCTTTGATTCAGAGATATTATACAACTTTCCTAACCAATGGCTCAATACATAGACAAGAAGAACCAGTAACTGTCTGTTGCCTCTTTGCAAAGGAAAATCTGAAAAAAGCTCACCGTTTGCCATCATTTCTGCTACAGGGCGTGCATATAACACCCAAAAAAGTTGGAATGTAGCGTCATCAAAACCAAACTTCTTTAACACAAACTAAAGATAAGGCCAGCTTGCTTTATTAAAGGTTTTCTCGGTGTCTAAAGTAACTCTGCTGTGTCGCCTCTATCCCCGCCAAAATCTAACAGATGTTAGTAACTCCATACCGCCCCTGAATAAAACCAACTTGCTCTTTTTCCACCAGTTTCGGCAGGATATTCCCAGTCAATCCGCCATAACTTTTGCATAGATCTTAATGACCACATTCAGTAAAGAAATGGGGCAGTATGATCCAGGGAGTGTTACATCCCTACCTTCCTTAGGAATCGCAGTCATAATTGCGCGATTAACCAAAGCAGGAAAGGCAGTATCGATCTGAAAAACATAGTCTTAAGGGAAGTCACCAACAAGTCACCCAAAGCTCAATAATATTCCACCCAAAGACTGTCAGGCCCAGGAGTCTTACACAATTTAAGGCCACGTATTGCATGCATAAGTTACACCCCTTCCACGGGGGCTTGCAAAAACTCTTGCTGCTCACGGGGGTAAATTCAAGCCTTCAAAAAACCCTGCAGCTGAGTTTCATTAATTTTCCCATTCTTACACAAGTCCTTATAAACTTTGAAAAAATGTCACCAATATCCTTTTGGGTCGTGTGACACTTCCCCCTAGCTTCTTTTAACCCTGGAACAAACCGGGCCTCTCAGCTGACACAATCAAGCAAGCTAAACATTGGCTTGCTTTGGTACCAAAACAAAACAGTTTGTGCCTATATACTAAAAATGAGTGCTCATATAACAGACAACAAAACTGCTTACTTATGTAGCTCCACAGTTGGCTTGTGTGCCAACTCTCATTGAACCCAGTGTAAATCGGTACCTAATTGCACTAGTTGTGCATTCAGCCTTTTACATCTTGCGTTTACATACACTATGATAGCTCCTCTCATCACTGCTTTACAGGCTTCCCAATACAAATGATGGCTCTTCTTTATGTAATTTATTAAACAGCTCATAGTCCTGCCACTGATGTTGGAGGTACTTCAGAAACTTAGGGTCGTTCTCTAAACCAAGGCATACACCACAAGGTACCTTTTTCCTGTCTGCTGAAACTAAAACGCTTTGTCACATGATTGGAAAGAACATCACCTACCTGCAAAAGAAATGGATTCTGACACTAAGACATAATCAAGTCTACTATGCGTTGGTTGAGCCTTAGATATGAAAGTGAACTCCTCCTCTGGGTAGAGAACTCCATAGTCATCTAAAAACCTTCCCATAGCAATCCCCTTTGGGCCCCACCAACCGATTTCCATTGGTGATGAATCTGCAAGGGGATCCACTAGCCAATTAAAATCACCCATAATAGCATCAGGGCAACTTCAAAGCCAGGTATTTGGTGCTAGAATTTTGAAAAATAGAGCCCACGTTTCTCAGTGGGAAAATATACATATATCATCCAAAGAAACTCCCTTCAAAAGGTTCCCAGCACTCCCACATAATGATCCTTGGGATCCTGTGCCACTTTCTTCAAAGGGCACACCCTTGTGGAATCAAAATAGCTACACCCACCTTACAAGAGACAGGGGCTAAGGCATAATAGCAAACACCCACTCAATAACGCTTAGCTTTTCATGTTCGGTCACATTCAAGTGTGTTTTTGTAAAAGGGCCACCATGCATTTTGCCGACAGAAGGCTGTCAAAATCTTTCTCCTTTTTACAGTGAACCAATGCCATCCCCCTCCAAGTCACCCATACCTTCTCAGCCTAGTATCGCAGCAAATACATTGCATGAATCCATCTCTTGCCACGTTATAGCCATTCAAATAACCTCCCCCCCCCTCATGCAACCAAATCACAGGCATTTCCCCCCTTAATGCCCACCAACAGAAATCCCTATGCCCCTTACCAACAAAACTCTCTCCCTCCCATCTACATTCTCGAAATACTCACCCACCAAACTTATCCCCTTCTGAAAGCCTTCTAACATGACCCAGAAATTAAAGTAGGAGGAAAGATAAACTCAGAGACAGCCCAAAAACATTATAAACAATATATCCCCTTGAACCCTCC
This sequence comes from Ichthyophis bannanicus, assembly GCA_033557465.1. Lineage (NCBI taxonomy): Eukaryota > Metazoa > Chordata > Amphibia > Gymnophiona > Ichthyophiidae > Ichthyophis > Ichthyophis bannanicus. The sequence goes on from CM066036.1 coordinate 796,349,737, forward strand.
CACATCATATCCAACTACACCTGATCCCCCTCCCTTCTATAAGAAACCCTTCAATCCCATCCAGCCCAGCGGCATAGCCCCAACGTGATGAAGAAAAACATGGAACAAAGAGTCCTTCTGCCTCGTTACAGCTCTACAGCTCCATAAAGGTCTTAAGGTGCCAAGCTTAAGCACCACAAAGCATTAGAAAAAGAGTCTAAGCTACCCAGTAACACAAAGCAAAAAAGGCATAATTCAGCATCTTGTGTACATTCAGTCAGTAAGTCTCTAATCTTGGGAAGTCCCAGGTAACTCTCCCGATGGCTATCTCCTCAAACACCGCCTCAGCCAGAAACTCCCTGTCACTTAGATGAGGGAATATTAGGCCCAGATGCCAGGGTAAGCAGGGGAGCCTTATCCTAGTCAGACCTGCCATTGAAGCGCTCGCTATGCATCCTTCAGTGTCCAAATGCGATCAGCAGTACTCTTAACTGTAAAAAATAGTCTGAAAGGATATAACCAGCAGTAGCACACTGAAGCTTTCTGCAGAATCAGAGAGACATCTCGTAACTCTCTGCATCTCTGTAGAGTCACAGATGGAAGGTCGCCATATATTTCAATTTTTTATCCATTCAGCAACAAGTCATCTCGCTGGTGCGCCAAAGCCAAGGGATATCTATGAAGGCAGACTATTACAGCTCTAGGCAAATTAGATTTCAGCAAGCTCAATGCCCGATGAGATCTCTCAATTAAAATCTCTGTTTCCACTGCAGAAGCTTCATCAGCCTGCAGCGCCTTCCACGCCATCGCCTCCGCATGCGCGCACAGCTCCATCTTGGGGACATTCTGAAGACTGCAGTGTTGCATTCGGTTTTCAGTGTCCTTGAGATTCAATTGGACTCCACCCCACCGTGTTTCCATTTTTATCTAGGAGGGCTACTACACCTGTACCCTCCTCTTCATTTCCCTCAGCCCACTGCTTGAGTTTGTCCACTCTGCAGTCCAAGTCCACAATGTTGAGGCGCAAATCTGAGACCAACCACCTCTCCTCCGCCAGAGATGTCCCGAAGGCTTCTTTCAATTTGCAAATTCAGAGAATCAGGTAGTGAGTTTGGAGGAGGAAAGAAGGTGTGTGGTTTCCTCCTCAGAGATCATAGAAAAGGAAGAGAAGGTAGCAGAGGTAGGGGTTGAAAGTTGGGAGTGAAGAGGGGGAGAAGGGGAAATAGCTGACATCGTGGGGAATTGGAGTGTGATCCTGTGGATTTTCTCATGGAAATAGCCAGGTTTTGGGCAGAAAGGGAAGGAGGGGTCTGAGGTGGAGGCACCTGAAGGAGAGAATTGAGAGTTGTAAAGAGACGGCAAGGGTCAGAGGTAAGAGAGTTAGTCAGATGGACATAATAATCTTGTTTGAGTGCTATGGCTGACTGGAAAGAGACAAGCATGAATTTGAAGTGTAGAAAGTCCGCAAGGGTGCGGGATTTGAGCGAAGCACATTCAGCTGATCGGGTAGTGGAACGTAGATAGTGGGCAGTGGAAGACAGCCAGGACAGGACATGGCATGTGTGGAGCAAGAGCATCCAGAACAGAGGAGAGTACATTATTATAGGAAGCAAAGCTACTGCCTCATCAACAGATTCAGATGACATAGTAGAGGAAAGAGATGATGAGAGTGGAGGAGAGAGCCAAAGGGTCGATAGCATGAAGATTTCTAAAGAGGCTGGAAGAGACAGGGCAAGATTGAGGCGGTGAGTGATGAAGAGTGAAGCTTAGTAGTAGGTGATGGTCCGATAAGGGAAGAACTGAGGTACAGATGTTTGAGGGTAAGCAATTAGAGAAGAATACAAGGTGAGGCAGTGGTCATGCTGGTGAGTGGGGGTAGTAGAGCAAAGCTGGAGGTTGAATGAGGAGGTAAAGGAAAGGAGCTTTAAAACATAAGGGTCTGAGGGGTTATCAACATGAATGTTAAAGTCTTCGAGAATAAGGGAGGGGTAAGATGAATCCAGAAAGAAGGAAAGCCATGAGTCAAATTTAGTTGTTAGGAGGTCAATAAATAACAGCTAACCAGAGAGGTAGTGGAGTAAAAATGCAGATGGAGTGGACTTCAAAGGAGGGAAAGGAGTGAGACTGAGGCAGCAGGAGTGGTTGAAATTGGCAGAAAGGAGAGAGTAGAAGCCAAACACCACCACCATGGCCAGTGGGGTGAGGAGTGTGGGAGAACTGATAGCCGCCATGACAAAGAGCACCAACTGCTCTGGGACGAGCCAGGTCTCAGTTAGAGCAAGAAGATGGAGAGCATTAGAGATAAAAAGATCATAAGTAAAGTCAAGTTTATTTGAGATGGAGTTTGCATTCCACAAGGCACATGAGAAAGGGAGAGAAAAAAAGGGTAAAGGAAAGGGATATGAATAAGATTTCAGCTGTTGCGTGAAGATCTGTTCTGGGAGTGTGACAAAAGTCTAGGGGGGCCAGGGTTGGGATTGATATCTCCAGAAGAGAGAAGGAGAAAGAGTAGGGCAGAGAGGAGATGGCACAACAGTAACGAGGGTGAGGTTGTTTTAGAGAGAGAAGAGATGACTGAATGAGATGGAGAAAGTGGTGAAGCTCAAGAGCTGATGATAAGATAGAGGACAAGATGGGGGAAATGAGGATGGTAAAGGGGAGATAAAGGGGGGGCTTGAAGGTGTTGGTAGGAGGGGAGACAATTAGGGAGTAGGAAGAGAAAGTGATGAGGAGCAGTCTTGTGAAGAGCAGGCTGAGAGTGGAAGCCTTGTTTGATAAGAGCGCCTCCTGGAAATGGGGATCAGCTGGGATCTGTCTGTGACTTGGAATGAGATGTTTGATGTGGATGAAGAAGTACTCTGACCTTCAGAGGCTTGAGAGGAGGCCAATGTTGTCCATCTGTTCAGGAGTAGGAACTAGAAACGTTTATCCACCTTGAGCTTGGAGGATGATTCAGACACGGAGCAGGAACTGAAGAGGCATCCACTCCTACAAGGGGTACGGAAATCCACTACTGTCTTCCCATTCTCAGAGGTGCTCAAGGGCCTGTTCAGATCAGAGTGGGATTCCCCCAACTTCCCCTCCCCCCAAGGGCTAAGGGTGTATAAGATGATGCACGGTCTCCTGGAAATGGAACGCTTTATGTGGTTTGATATTTCCAAGGTGGATGCGCAGGTCACGGCGGTTATCAGACAGACAACCATTCCTGTGGAAGGCGGATTGGCCTTGAAAGATACTCTGGACTGAAAGGTGGATTTGTGTTGAAGAACCAGTTCATTGCAGCGGCTGCTATTATTCAGTTGGCAGCATGTGCAGACCTGACGTTTCAGGCCCTGCCCCAGTGGATTCAGTTTCTTCTGCCGGATGATTCTACTCTTCTTTTGGAGTTGGCTACGGTCTTCCTTCTGATGCCATGTACGACCTGGTATGTCTAACGGCCAGGGATTGTGTCCTGTCAATGGTGGTATGGCGTTGGCTTGGCTTTGACATTGGGCAGCAGACTCCTCTTCCAAAGCCGGTTGCCCATCTGGCCTTAGAGGGGCACTTTTGTTGGGTCTGATTGGGAGCAGCAGGTAAAGGATCTTGGCAAAACTTCCTCCTGGATGATAGGTCCAAGAAGCCTGAGTAGCAAGTAGAAGCTCCTTTTCCATCAGACTCTGCTCGCTTCTCACAGGAGCGCTGGTCAGATTCCCGGGAGTCTCAGGAATTTCATTGTTGCCAGCCTGGAGAGCCCTTCTTCCCCTTATGGACTTTGGGCTCATTCTTTTTGTAGAGCACTTGGGCTCAGGGTCCTCTCTAGAGGATGCCCCTCCCAAGCTCCCCAATGAAGGTTTGGGGGCCCATTCCCTGGTTCCTCTGGTTGGAGGCAGGCTTTGCCTTTTCTTTCAGGAGGAGGTCTGGGTTACCAGGATTGCTGGTTGCTAGACACCTTTCAGTTCGGCTTTGTCTTGGAATATAAAGAGCTGATTCTGGATGCTTTTGTCATCTCCCCTTGTGGATCTGCGATCAAACGTGCTGCTGTGTGGACCACCTTGAACAAGTTGCTGTGCCTAAAGGTGGTGGTGCCCATCCCCTCAGATGAGTATGGCAGGGGCAGATACTCTATCTATTTCACGGTGTCCAAAAAAAAAAAAAAGGTTGGTTCTTTCTGGCCTATCCTGGACCTCAAGGGGGTCAACAAGCACTTAGGCATCCTGTGCTTCCAGATGGAAACCTTGCTGAGGGGAATTCTTGGCTTCGCTGGATCTGGCCGTGGCATATTTTCATATCCTGATCCGGACGGATCATTAAAAGCATCTATGCTTTGCCGTGCTTGGCTTTCATGATTAGTTTGCTGCCCTCCCTTTCGGGCTATTCACCATCTCAAGGATATTCTCCAAGGTCATGGTGATGGCAGCTGTGTTGCTGTGGTGCCAAGGGATCTTTGCCCATTCATATCTGGACAACTGGCTTCTCCGTGCCCATTCCCTTTCAGAGGCATCTCGGGTGACGTCCTACTTGGAAAGCCTCAGCTGAGTGAGCAATCGGACAAAGAGCTAGCTGTTGCCATCCCAATCCCTTGAGTTTCTGGGAGCACATTTCAATACTTGAGTGGGCAGAGTTTTTCCTGCCAGAGGAGAAAGTCAAAAGATTATTGGATTGCCTGGCACTGTTCCGTGTGCAGCAGGCTCCCGGAGTCTGGGATTATCTTCAGCTCTTTGGATTGATGGTGGCGACCATAGAAATGGTACCATGGATGCGTGCTCACATGTAGTCTCTCCAGTGGTTCTTGTTGACTTGGTGGTTCCCGAGTTCTCAGGAGACTGAGTGCAAGCTCCCGCTCCCGATGATGGTGAAGATCAACCTGTGGTGGTGGCAGCAGCCCGGTCATCTGAAGAAGGGCTCCCGCTTGATGATTTTTCCTGCATCCTGCTGACAATGGATGCCAGTCTCTCGGGCTTGGGAGTCCATTGTCAGGACCATATGGCCCAGAGCCATTGTAACCATAGGAAAGCAGTATTGTCCATAAACCACCTCAAGGCAAGGGCCATCGGGTTGGTTCTTCTGCATTTCTGGCCCTGGTTGAGGACCAGGCAGTTTGAGTGTTTTTGGACAATACCACAGCGGTGGCTTATGTCAGTTGGCAAGGTGGTAAGGAGTGTTGGGTTAAATCTGGAGATGGCTCTCCTGTTTGCCTTGGCAGAGAAGAACCTCCTAGTCTTGTTGGCTCAGCGCCTTGCTGGGGTGGACAATGTGGAAGCGGATTTCCTCTGTCATCACTCTGTGGATCCTGGAGATTGGAAGTTAAGTTAGGAGGCGTTTCAGTTGATTCTGTGCCACTGGGGTTGCCCCAAAATGGATCTGATGCTGACCCGCTCCAATACCAAAGTCTGCCGTTTTTTCAGCCACCACGTGGAGGCGGGGTCTGAGGGCATTGATGCCCTGACCCAGCCTTAGCCAAGTCCGCATCTGCCATGTTTCCTCCATGGCCCCTAATGGGACGTGTGATTTGACATTTAGAACACCACCCGAGCAGGATTTTTCTGGTGGTGCCAGCCTGGCTGAGGAGAATGAAGATCAGAGAACTAATTCAGCTTCTGAAGGTGCGTTTTCTTCAGTTGCCTCCATCCCAGGGCCTATTGTGGCAGGGACCAATCCTTCTGGAGGACCTGGTTCCCTTTTCGCTTACAGCTTGGCTCTTGAAAGGAGATGGCTAGCATGTAAAGGCTACTTTCCAGTGGTAGTCTCCATTCTGCTCGGAGCCCAGAGGCGGTCTACCAAGCTAGCATATGTGCGGATCTGGTGCCTGTTTGAACGATGGTGTGGCAGTTGGCTCTTGAGGTGGCCAAGGTGCCATCTCTGTTGGCCTTTCGACAGGATGGACCAGAGAAGGGTCTTTCCCTTAGTTCCCTGAAGGTTCAGGTGGCAGCTTTGACCTGTTTCTGAGGTTCGGTGGTAAGTCTGTAGCCTTGCACCTGGACATCTCATATCTTCTCCAGGTGGTTTGGCGGCTACATCCTCCCATCTGTTCTGTGATCCCTTCTTGGGATCTGTGTCTAGTGCTCAGGGCCCTGGTGATGACAACCTCTGGGCCATTGAAGCGTGCCACTTTGAAGGATTTGATGCTCAAGACGGTCTCCTTGGTCGTGATTTTTTTGCAGGGCGGATTTCTGAGCTGCAGGCTCTGTCTTGCCAAGATCCTTATCTGTCCTTTTCAAAGGAGGCTGTTTCCATTTGGCCTGTGACTTCCTTCTTGCCTAAAGTGCTGTGTCCCTTCATGTGAGCCAGGTGGTCTGCCTGCCTTCCTTCTCTAAGGAGCAATGTCAGGGGAAAGATAAAGATCTTCGCCTTGTGGAGGTCTGGAGGGTGCTTCTCTGGTACTTGGAGTTTGCAAATTTTTTTTGTATGTTCGACCATCTTTTTTTGTTGCTTGCTGGCCCATGCAAGGGTGACGTGGCGGATAAGTCAAATTTGGTTCGCTGGATTAAAGAGGCTTTTGCCATGACGTATCTGTTACAGAACCAGATAGTTCTGGAGGGTTTGTGCACCCATTCTACCCGAGCACAGGCATCCTCATGGGTGGAGCAGAGCTTGGCAGCTCCTGCAAACATTTGTCTGGCAGCAATGTGGGGATCACTTTCCGCTTTTGTCAAGCATTACCACTTGGACGTCCACGCGAGGGCGGACATGGCATTTGGCTCAAGTGTTTTGCAAGCTGATGGGTCTTCTTACTGCCCAGTGGAGTTGTAGCTTTGGTACATCCCACTTGTCTGAACTGGTCTAGCAGGATGATATGGAACGTGACATTTTACTTACCAGTTAATGTCCTTTCCTTGAGTCCTGCTAAACCAGTCCAGGGCCTGCCCCAGAACTGTATTGCTTTGTTCTGCTGCAGTACCCTTGGGTTCACTATGATTTTTATTCTTGGCTCTGCAGGTTTGTCTTATATTTGTGCTTTCCTGTACATAGTTCTCTACTGTTGATCAGGGGCAGTTTCTTCAAATGAGCTAATTTTGCACATACCACGACAGTCATGAACCTCACTTCTAAGCCTCTTTATTTGCAGAAGTCCACTTAACGAGTTAATCCTCAACATTTTCATTAATTTTTGTGGTTTATCTCCTGCCACAGTGGGTCCATGAACATGCTTTCCATGGCCTTTATCTGTTGCAGGGATGTCGTCTACTACTATTACTATTATTAAACATTTATAAAGCACTACAAGGCGTACGCAGCTCTGTACAGCCATATATAAAGACGGTCCCTGCTCATTAGAGCTTACAATCTAATTAAGATAGACAAAAGATAAGAATAAGGGGAAAAGCGAAGGGTGAGGAGACATAAGGAATAAGGCATCAAGATCCAAAAGCAGCTTTAAAGAGGTGAGCCTTCAGCATGGACTTGAAAAGGGACAGAAATGAAGCCTGACATACAGACTCGGTAAGCTTGTTCCAGGTATAAGGAGCAGCAAGGTGAAAGGACCGGTCTGGAGTTGGCAGTGGAAGAAAAGGGCAAATAGAGAGGTAAGTCAGTGGAAGAGCGGAGTTCACGAGGTGGGGTATAGGGAGAGAGGAAAGGTAGTGAGGAGCAGGAGAGTGAATGCACTATAGGTCAGAAGAAGAAGCTTGAATTGGATATAGAAGTGAAAAGGAAGCCAGTGAAGTGATTTGAGTAGAGGGATTATATGAGTATATCGAGGCTGGCGAAAGATTAGCCACGCAGCAGAGTTCTGAACAGATTGAAGGGGAGAGAGGTGGCTAAGAGGGAGACCAGCAAGAAGGAGGTTGCAGTAATCGAGATGGGAAGTAATTAGAGAGTGGACAAGTGTTTTAGTAGTGAAGAAACGACAGGTTTTAGCTATCTGTTGGATATGTGAAGAAAAGGAAAGGGAGGAGTCAAAGATGACTCCAAGATTGTGGGCCTAGAAACAGGAAGTAGAAGATAGAGGAAGGGGAGGGGGGTGAAGGTTTAGGGGGAAAAATAAGAAGTTCAGTTTTGGCCATGTTTAATTTCAAATGGCGGTGAGACATCTAGGTGGTGATGTCAGATAGGCAGGCAGAGATGCAGGTCTGGAGTGTCGAAGAGATATCAGGTGTAGAAAGATGGATCTAAGAATCATCGGCATAAAAATGATACTGAAATCCATGGGAGGAGATGAGAGCACCGAGGGACTGGGGGTAAAGAGAGAAAAGAAGAGGGCTGAGAACAGATCCTTGTGGTACACCAACTGAGAGAGGAATAGCAATAGAGAAGGAACCACCAGAAGAAACACTAAAAGGGTGATGGGAGAGATTAAAAGAGAACCAGGACAGTACAGAGTACCTAAAACCAAGCGAGGATAGTGTGTCAATGAGCAGATGGTGGTCAACAGTGTCAAAAGCAGCAGAAAAGTCAAGAAGTATGAGGATAGAGTAAAGGCCCTTGAATTTAGCCAGGAACAAGTTGCTGGAGACTTTGGCAAGTGCCGTCTTAGTAGCATGTAAGGGACAAAAGCCAGATCGAAGTGGATCCAGCAGGGCTTGAGAGGAAAGAAATTCAAAACAACAGCGGACGACTGCACACTCAAGAAGCTTAGAAATGAAGGGAAGAAGGAAGATGGGTTAATAATTAGGAAGGGCAGCTAGGATCAAGAGAAGGTTTCTTAAGGAGACGTCTGACCACAGCATGCTTGAAAGCTGCGGGAAACATGGCAGTGGAGAGCGGGAGGTTGAGAATATGTGAGATGGAAGGGATGATGGAGGAGGAAATAGAGCTAAGGAAACGGATGGGGATAGGATCAGAAGAGCAAGTTGTAAGCACTATCACAACCATCATCATTAGCCCTAGTGCATAAGCTATGTGTGGGCACCTTTTTATCCTGGGCGACATGCAGCCAGTATGTACCTTTCTTTTTCATTCCTACCATACTTCAATTGTAGTGTCGCCTTGCTGAGATTTAGTATAGATACAACAGAGTTACCACGTGAAGGTACTCAGCAAGACTTGAGAAGGAAACTTTATTCTTTCCCCCTAAGAGGTGCACATCAATTCACCAACTGTTGGTGAATTTTTATGTTGCACATCCCTTTGACCCTCCTTTGATCAGTTGTGTGAGGCTTGCCATGTATCTCCTATATGCTTTGGGACAAACACCAAAGGGACCTCTGATTGCTGAGGTGAATAGAGGCATGGGAGTGATGTCATTGAAACCTGGGCTTTTCATTGGTTCTTTGTCTCCACCAATCTGCTGATAGGGGGAGCACAACCCACTTGTCTGTGCTGGTCTAGCAGGACTCAAGGAAAGGACATTAACTGGTAAGTAAAATGTCATCTTATCACCTCTATCAAATAAGAACTGTGATAATTCAGAGGGAAGTGCACTATTTAAGAGATTTGTTAGTTGTCTCCTTACAGAGCTTCTCAGTTAAACTGCCATATTCTGGACTGACATAATTTCCTTTCCTGAAATGGCTATTAAATGCAGGTACCCCTACTCCATTTTGATCTCTGACCTGTTTGACAAGCTTCAAGGTGCCAAGATAAGTTGGATCTTCATGGATCCAAAACCTCATCCAGATCAGATAAGACAAGTAGAAGACTGTCTTCAACATGAGGGATGGCCATTGTTAGTATATGGTGATGCAGTTTGGCCTCTGTAATGCCCCAGCTGTCTTCAAAGTTTCGGCAGTGATGTTCTCTGCAATCTTCTTTCAAAGTTTGAGATGGTCTACCTTGATGATATCCTGACCTTATCACCCATAGGAGCATGCTCAAGAAGTCCTTTTGCAGTTACACCAGCACAAACTCTTCATTAAAACTGAGAAATGTGTTGTTGAAAAGAAGCAAGCCTGTTTTCTAAGGTATGTAAGTTCGGATAAAGATTTTGAGATGGATCCCAGCGAAGTTGCTGCTGTACTTCTGACCATTAAGGCTCTTCAGCCCTTCTTGGGCTTCACCAGTTACTGATGGCAATTTATTCTAGATTTCTCCAGGGCAGTTGGTCCTCCCCAAAAAAGGCCCCTAAGAACTCTTGGAACCGCAAAGCTCAGGAGGCCTTTGAGAAACGGAAACAACTCTTTGCCTCTGTGCCTGTGCTATCCCATTCAGACCCTTAGAAGCCATTTACTTAAAGGTGGACAGGTTGGAAGTTGGAGGTTGGGCAGTCTTATCACTGGAACATCTCATTAAGTGGGCCTTGGGGGGCATTTCTTATTGGTTATCAGCTTTCCAATCATGAATCTGCCGACTGATCACATGAATCAAGGCCACCAAGGCAGCGGAATCCTCAGCAGTTCCGTTGGAACATGTTCTTTGTGCAGTTCCAGTCTATCATCTCCTATCGTCTAGGCTCGAATATCAAGACCTTTTTGTCAGCCTAACACCTAGCAGTAGTACTACAAGACTACCTCTAGGGGTCAGTACTAGTCATTTTGATACAGAGAACCTCCAGGGAAAGAGTGAGAGGGGATCCCTTCTGCCCTCCATGTCCCCTGGGTTCCCTGACTGATTCAGGGACTTGGAGGAGATAAAGTGGGGGATGGGGCTGGATTCAAAGTTATTCATATAGCGAGTGAGGCTAAAGGTGCAGAACATTAGAGATCTCTTTCTTACATTGTAATCTTGCATCAAAACTGGGGAGTAAAGGATGTAAGGGCCTCAGGGGTCTCAAGGTCAGGCCTTAAGGGCCCTTTAAATAGCAGCCACTATGTAAAGTACCTCCTTTTAATTATAAATTTCATATGTTTCAACTGTGGAAATGTGCAAAGGTTTCTACAATGCAGAAAATGTTTTTGCAAAATTTAGCTACTGGATGCAGATGAGCTGTGAACTCATATATACATCCTGCTGTTTAATTTTGCAGAAATGGGAACTAACCTGCAAACATTTTTGCGTGTTAGTACATGAGTCCTAAAAAAAAGTCAGACCCAATAGCCAACTTGGCTAAATGGTGAGATGAGAGGCTATTAAAGACAAGAAGACATTTTTCAAAATATGGACGGTAGATTCAAATGAGAATAGGAAAGGCTTGAGCATTAGGAAGTTATATATAAAACAAAAAGGCATCTCAAGAAAAATTAGAGAAGAAATTTGCCATCGAACAAAAACCAATAATAAAACATTTTTCAAGCACATGAAAATCAAGAAGCCTGTGAGGGAGTCGGACCACTAGATGATGCACCTAGACTGGGCCTTGTGTGGGTGAGTTGATACGTTCATCCATCTATGAATTTACCAGGAATTTGTCTTTCTAATTATTAGGAGTGGAGGAGTAGCCTAGTGCTTAGAGCAATTGCCTACTACCCAGAAGATCAAGGGTTCAATTCCCACCAGCACTCCTGGGCAAGTCACTTTACCCTCCATTACCATAAAAACATAACATATGCCATACTGGATCAGACCAAATTCCAGCAAGCTCAGCATCCTGTTTCCAACAGTGGTCAATCCAGGTCACAAGTATTTACCCTTGGAAGAAAAGTCCTGGCAATCTACTTCCAGTGATACATTGTCAAGAAAACCCAGAGGCAGCTGGGTCACCAGGAGTCAGCACTGACTTGATGGCATTAAAAAAAAAATATATATATATATTATTTATATGCAGCAGTTTCACCTGAACCTCAGTTGCAGCTAGCTTTCTGATCGTCATAGCCTTAAAGCAACTTACGAAAGGGTAAGAGATGAATTCTTTGCTTGCTCATTACTTAGGAGGACAGTGGGGAACTACCCACATTAGGAGCTGTTTTTGAAGGCGATGATCCAAAGGAACTAAAGGAAATAACTTAAGAATGGAAGATGTAAAAGAGCAAATTGACAAACTAAAGAGTAACAAATCACCTGGTACAGATGGTATTCACTTTGGGAGAATACAAATATAAAACTGCAGACTGTTACTATCAATGAAATCAGCCACTGTGCCAGAAGACTTGAGGGTGGTCAGTGTAACACCAGTTTTAAAAAGGGCTGTAGAAGTGATCCAGGAAACTCTAGACTAGTAAGCCAGACGTTGATGCTAACCAAACAAGAGAGAAAATTACTCCTCGGAACAGAATTACTGGAGATATGGATAAGAACATAAGATATGCCATCCTGGGTCAGACCAAAGGTCCATCGAGCCCAATATCCTGTTTCCAAAAGTGGCTAATCCAGGTCACAATTACCTGTCATGATTTAATGAGGAAGAGCCAACAGGACTTAAGTAAAAGGAAAGCTTCCCACGAGAAATTCCTAAGGAACTTAAAAAGTCATGGGATAGGAGGCAGTGTCCTCCTGTATTGTGGTAATGATTAAAAGATTGGAAAGAGAGAGTAGGACTAAGTTGTCCATTTTCCCAAGGAGAAAAGTAAATAGCGGAATGCCTCAGATATCTGTACTGGGACCAGTGCAGTTTAATATTTACAGAAATGATCTGGAAAAGGTGGAAGAAGTGAAGTAATCAAATCTTCAGATGACTCAAAATCATTTAACGTTGTTAAAACCTGGATGGGCTATGAGGAGCTGCAGAAGGACCTTGCTGGACCAGCAAACTGGGCACTGAAATGGCAAATAAAATTTAATAGGGAAATGTACAATGTGATGCAGACAGGGGAAACTAATACTAATGATGGGGGCAATGCAGGGGTGGATCTTTGGTGAAACTAATGAAGCTTAAGCTAATCCCGGAGGGCCCCAGAAGCGACTTTATTCCACATTGCTTAAAAATTTGGGGTCTACTGTATGAGAAGGGTTTTAAAAAAAATAATAATAATGATATAGTGTAATTCAATACAAATTAATAGTTAAAATAAAAATGAAAAGGTCATTAAAGTATCATGTAGGTTAGCCGCAAGCGAAAAAATGTTCTGAGATGTAGTGGTTAAATTTTTAAAAAATTTGTGGTGATCTGTCGTGCAACAACCCCATTGAAGAAGATAACAGTGGTTACCCAGACCTCGTTGCTGGTTGCGAAGGGGCCCCCATAACAGTCCAAGCTTCATGGCCCCAAAAATGTAGGTTTGCCACTTTCATAACAGGGCACCTTTGTTAAATCTCCAAAAAGGCAAGTAGTTAATGCCTGTTTTATAGCAGCGACTATAAAATAGGCTTGTAGTTTGGCCACTCCAGTGATGCACACATGTTCCCACACAAATTTACACCTGCTCTAAAGAAGGCATCCACAAGTATTTTATATAATATGCACATGTATTGCAATTCTGCCCAAGGGCTGGCACATCCACCTGGCAAACTAGGCAGCTGCCTATGGTGGCAGAGCCTGTTGGGCATCAGCCCCTCCACAGTTTTTCGAAGCAGAAGCTTTCTGCTGCAGCACATGTGCATGTATACTTGATCTGCCGCTCTTGCCCCCTCCAATAGGAAATTATGTCAGAGGGGGCAGGAATGGCGAGCCACGAGTGTGTGCACACACGCAGGTGCTTTGGCAGAAAACCACTTTTGAAAAATCATGGAGGGGCTGCTGTGCCACCCACCTCGCCCAGGTGAGATGATGAATGCGTATGTGGGGGGGGGGGCAGCAGAAACCCTTGGACCAGCTCCCACTCCACCCAAACTACTTCACTGGGATAGCATAAAGTAGGCGCCGTCTCTACCAACCCGCAGATTCACAAGAAATGTCTTCTTTTCTTGCTTCCCTCAGTTTTTCCAGATATTCTTTCCTGTGGTCCTTTGTCTCAGGTTCCTCGTGTGTTTTGAATGCACAACCTTTTCCCTTTTTCTTCCCAGTCTCCTCCTTTGAAACCCGTAACCATCTTTTTCACATCTTGGCTACTTCACTAATGGAAAGATTTTTAGCCCTGTTACAGGAGTCTTGCTCACCGTTCCTCCATATCATGGGTTGTTCTGCTACATCTGTGTGTATCTGGTTCTCTTCTCCATACATATGTCTGTATCAGAAACTTGTTCATTCTAACCATCAAAAAAACTAAAAAAAAAAAAAAAAAATAAAAAACCCCCTACTATTAAATACACGTCTTCATGCCTACTCTAATAAATTATTTTCTTGATGCCTTGCGCTTGTCTTGCCCAGATTGTAAGCTCCAGGGAGTAGGGACTGTCTCTTACATGTGTCTAATAGTGCCATGGAAATAAGCGGTTTGCATACATGTCTGTGCATGCATGTGGGAGAATGATGGGCATACAAAGCTGTAATTGCAGCATTTCTAAAGCAACTTTCACCCTGCAGGGTGATGCCGTTCATCCCAGCTCTCTTCCTCTGGAGCTGCCTGAGCAGGTCAGTGTGAATAGTCCCTCCCCAGAGGTGGCTGTGCGCCACTTTGCACAGTGCTGTGACTGTAAAGTGTACGAAGGAGATCCCATATGAATATTAATTTTCAGTGATCTCTGATCTGAGCTTTATTCGCTCTACAACTTTGCTACTCCTTGTATAAATGCTGTGCGTCCTGCCGCCAGCTTTCCTCTCCAGAGGGTTTGGGAATGTGGGGAGATATTTTCATTTACAATTATTTTTCCTCTCAGTCATATCCTCTTGTTTAGTTTCTGTCACAGCTGTGATATGTTGAGAGACGCTAGAGACACCGATCACAGGGTGAGAGAGAGACTGGGATCACAGGGAAGGAGAGAGCGCAGAATACTAGTGATACAGATCGCAGGCATGAGGGAGAGCAGAGGGATAGAGACAGATTCCGGGGCAGGAACGAGATCAGAGCATGCGAGATGCACATCAGACCAAAAGGAGAGAGCAGAATGTTAGAGACACGTATCACAAAAAATGGGGCGAGAATCGAGTACTAGAAACAAGCTTGTAGGCAGGAGAGAGCACAGAGCATGCAAGAGACTTTTTTTTTTTTGGTCTTGGCAAGTCCGTGCTGACTCCTGGCAACCAGATGCCTCTGGGTTTTCTTGGTAGTGTATCACCGGAAGTTGATTGCCAGCCTTTTCTTCCGAGGCAGTGGAGGGTAAAGTGACTTGCCTAAGATCACAAGGAGTGCCAGTGGGAATTGAACCCTTGATCTTCTGGGTACTAGGCAGTTGCTCTAACCACCAGGCTACTCCTCCACTCCAAGAGACATATCATAGGAAAATAGAGAGATCAGAATGCTGGAGGGGAGAGAGCAGAGCGCTAGAGAGACATTATTGAGGGCAGGGATGAGAGCAGAGTGCTGGAAATGTGGATCCCTGGGTAGGGGAGAGAGCAGATTAGAGGAAGGGGATTCCGAGACCGCACCTGCCACTGCTGTGTGAATACTCGGAAGAATCTGTTCAAAGGAACCAGCCTTAGTTACCCACAGCTCTGAAGGAGTGCTGAGATAGGACCTGTCACTCATGGAAGAGCTCATTGATAAACTAAACATGTTTCTGCTAGCGTCATGAGCTGACCCCTGAAACTCGCTGATGCAGCAATAGCGAAATGCTAGTCAAAGGATCAAAGTTGGGAAAATAATTTTATAAGCCATTGGGAGGATAAATAATGAGAGTTCTTAGAAGTTAAGTCTGGATTTTTTGTATATTAACATTATGAAGTGGATGTTAATAACACAGATGACTAAGCAATATTGGGATGTTGCTATGAACATGGAAGGTTTTTTATGACTGTTGATGGCTTAAGCTAAGCAGTAACAGCTTTTTTCAAGAGGACTGCATCAGTGCTGAGGTCTTATGGTCAATAAAATTAATCTTTGATCTGACTATGCCTTTGACTCCCCAGTTTCTTCGTTACAGCTGTGGGGTAACTTTGGGTAAGACTCTTCTCCTATAGAGTTGGACAGCTGTGGAGCATCCTTGGATGAGTTTGCTTCCCTATAGAGTGGGGCGGCTGTGGAATAACTTTGGGTAAGACTCCTCTCCTGTGTCATGGACAGCCATGGAGTAACTTTAGTTGAGGTTCCTCAACTGTAGAATGATACAGCTGTGGAATAACTTTATTTATTTAACAATTTTTCTATACCGCCTTCTCACTTAATCAAGGCGGTTTACATTGAAACGCAAATGAACTGCTACATAGAACTTGCAAATGAACTTGCTTGAGATTCCTTTCCTGTAGCATTGGACAGCCATGGAGTAACTTTTGCTGGGGCTCCTTTCTTGTAGAGTGGAACGGTTGTTGAATATGTTTGGAGATTCTGTTCCTATAATTTGAGCAATGACATGCAGTCAGGACCTTCGAGAGTTTCAGTGAATCCCCAGCCCTGCAATGACATTAAAAAACAAAACAAAAAAACCCCCTCCAAACCATAACAGTCTGGCCTCAAACTGGTGACACTTCGGTTGGAAGGCAGTCCTCTCCCAGGATTAGCTACCGTATCACCTGAGTGGCTACTTCTAGCTAACCTTTACTTAGCTGTGACTTGTATTTCAGGTACAAGTTACAGCTTCCTTATTAGCCCAAAGTTTTTGTATGATCTTGAGCTCTGTGTGAAAACCCTTCCTGGATTTTTGCCATGTGAATCTATTGTCTCCTGCCCTAGAGACTTATTCTAAAGACTGTTTTGTGTCAGGAATTCTATGAAACTAAGTTTTTTTTAGGTGTGGTTTCACAGAATTTCTCCAGGATCTGAGTAGGCTTGATAAATGTCTCTGAAAGTATAAAAGTAACTGTGAATTTCACAGAAGCAGCCCTGCCAAGTTACCCGTTTCCAAGAGGGAGATTTTAGACCTAAAAGTCTTTGGAGTAAGTCTATAGGGCAAGATAATTTCGGACTTACATGTGCCTTCCCTATACAAAATAAGGAATACACATTTAGATTATTTTGATGGCACAGAGGCCATGCCCCCGTCACGCCGCTGTGCACGTTCAATGTGGTATGGTCTTCCACATGTAAACTGAACCCTTTATAAAATGGCCATTTACACAGGGATGCAATTGTGAAACATCCATGGAGTATCTTTGGGTGAGGATTTTCTGGATTTTGATTATATTTAGTACATTTTTTAAACTCTCACTACACTCATCATAGTGGTTTTAGTACATATTAACTTTAAAACCACAAGATAAAAACTGACAATAGCGGTAACCTGATTAACCCTGAGCCGTACGTTGCAATAAGAAGCCAAGCTTTCAGCTTCTTGTGAAATTAAAGATAGCCACCCTCCTCTCTTAATTTCTACGGCAGCCCATTTCCCTTTCAGCCTAAGTATTTGAAAGCTACCTTTCTTGTCATTGATAATTGAATCTCTGATGTGGGTAGTTTACCAGTTTAGTTTCTCAAGATAAGAACATAAGATTTACCATACTGAGTCAGACCAAAGCTCCATCAATCCCAGTGTCCTGTTTCCAACAATGGCCAGTCCAGTTCACAAGTACCTGTCAGATTTCCAAAAGGTATACAAATTCCATGCTGCTTATCCCAGGGGTAAGCACGGGCTATGTTTAAAAATATCTTGGAAGCCCAGAGCAGATGTATTCCACACTTAAGAAAGGTGGAAAGAAGGCCAAAAAACTGCCAGCATAGTTTAAAGGTGAGGTCAGAGAGGCTGTTATAACAAAAAATCATCTTTCAGGAAATGGAAGAAGGAGCCAAACTGCAAACACAAGCACTGGCAAGTTAGATGCAAGGCATTGATAAGGTAGGCAAAGAGAGAATTTGAAAAAAAAAGTTTGCCTTGGAAGCAAAAATACACAATAAAATCTTTCTCAAGTACATCTGTAGCAAAAAACCTATGAGAGAGTTAGTTGGACCATTAGATGATAGAGGGGTAGAAGGGGCGCTAAGGGAGGACAAGGCTATAGCGGAGAGAATGAAGCAAATCCATTCATTCAGTCTTTACTGAAGAAGACATAAGGAAGTTACCCATGCTTGAAATGGTATTTAAAGGTAATTTATCAGAAGAATTGAACAAATACTGATAAAGCGGGAATATATATTACAACTGTTTGATAAACTAAAGAGTAGCAAATCACCTGGACCGGATGGTATACATACCAGGGCGCTGAAAGAACTGAAATATGAGATTGCAGTCCTACTATTGGTAATCTGTGAACTATCATTAAAATTATCTGTAGTACCTGAAGATTGGAGAATGGCCAATGTAATGCCAATTTTTAGAAAGGGTTCTGTGGTGATCCAGGAACTACAGACCAGTGAGCCTGAAAGGACTGTATCATATCTCCCTTCTTTCTTCAATGATATACATATTTAGGACTTCAAGTCTCTTTTCATACGTCTTCTGGCGCAGGCTCCAAATCATTTTGGTCACCTTCCTCTGAACCATCTCAAGTCTTTATATATCCTTTGTGCGATGTTGTTGTTGTTGTTAAGTGCCGTCGAGTCGGAGTCGACTCATGGCGACCCTCTGGATAGCTATCCTAAATTGTGTTCGGTCTTCGGTCAGGCGGCTCATTGTTGACAGACTGGTACCCGTAACTGCTGTTATTGTATCGATCCATCTCATTGCTGGCCTTCCTCTTTTGCGTTGACCTTCTATCTTGCCAAGCATGATGTCTTTCTCTAATGATCTCTCTCTCCGCATGATGTGTCCAAAGTATGAAAGTCGAAGTCTTGTCATCTGAGCTTCTAAAGAAAGCTTAGGTTTGATCTCCTCTAGTACAGACTGGTTTGTTCTTCGGGCAGTCCATGGTATACACAGTATTCGCCGCCAGCACCATAATTCAAAGGCATCAATTTTCTTCCTGTCTATCTTTTTCACTGTCCAGCTTTCACATCCATATGATGTTATTGAAAATACCATGGCTTGAACAAGTCGAATCTTTGTATGGAGAGAGACATCTCTGCTCTTGAGAATCTTATCTAGGTCTTTCATAGCCATTCTGCCAAGAGCAATGCGTCGTCTGATTTCTTGACTGCTTGTTGCTTCTTTATTGATAGTTGATCCAAGTAGGTTAAAGTTATTCACGATTTCAATTTCTTCTCCTTCGATGATGAACCTGTTGATTATGCCAGTTGTCATGATCTTTGTCTTCTTTACATTAAGGTGCTGGCCCATTTTGAGACTATGTTCTTTGATTGTGAGAAGCAAATGTTTCAGATCATCTTCACTTTCCGCCAGTAATGTGGTATCATCAGCATAGCGAAGGTTGTTGATGAGTCTTCCACCAATCTTCACACCTCTGTTGTCTTCATACAATCCTGCTTCTCTGATGATTTGTTCTGCATATAAATTAAACAGGTAGGGGGAAAGTATGCAGCCTTGTCTTACACCTTTGCTTATTTTAAACCATTCTGTTTCTCCATGTTCCGTTCGAACTGTTGCTTCTTGATCAATGTACAGATTGTGCAAGAGAACGATCAGGTGTTCTGGTATACCCATGCTTCTTAATGTGGCCCAGAGTTTCTCATGGTTTACACAGTCAAAAGCTTTGCTATAGTCGATAAAGCACAAATAGATATCCTTTTGGTATTCTTTAGTCTTTTCAAGGATCCATCTCACATCCGCAATGATGTCTCTCGTTCCTCGCCCTTTTCTGAACCCTGCTTGCACTTCAGGTAGTTCTTGTTCCAGGTATGATTGTAGTCTCTTTTGAATAATCTTCAGTAGAATCTTGCTGGCATGTGGGATCAGAGCGATTGTGCGATAATTTCCACAGTCAGTTGGATCACCTTTCTTTAGTATTGGTATAAACACAGATCTTTTCCAGTCAGTTGGCCATGATGCTGTCTTCCATATTTCTTGGCAGAGCCTTGTAAGTACGGTAACAGCTGCATCAGATTGGTGTAATACTTCTATGGGAATGCAATCAATGCCTAGTGCTTTGTTCTTTGATAAGGCTTTCAATGCTGCTTCAACTTCTTCTTTCATCACCAATGGTTCCAGATCATAAGGTACAGGTTGAAACGGCTGTTGGTCCACTTGATCTTTATCATATAAAAACTCTGTATATTCCTTCCATCTTTTCTTGATCTTCTCAGCATCATTCAGCATAGAACCTTGAGCATCTTGTAGCATTCCAATTCGAGGCTGGAACTTTTTATTTAACTCTCGTAGCTTTAGGAAAGCTGATCTTGTTCTTCCTCTAATAGTTTCTGCTTCTATTTCCTTGCATGCGTCATTGTAGTACTTTTCCTTGTCCTGTCTTGCTGCACGTTGGAAATCTCTGTTGAGTTCTGTGATTGTCTTTCTTTCTCCTCTGGCTTTAGCTTCTTTGCGTTTCTGGGCAACTTTCAGAGTTTCTTCCATCATCCATTTTGGCCGTTTTTTCTTTTTTACCTTTTGTAGAGACTTCTCGCTTTCTTCCAACACAACCTTCTTGATGTCATTCCATAACTCTTCTGGAACTCTATCATTTGTATCTAAAGCAGCAAATCGATTTTGCAGGCAGTCTTTAAATTCCAGTGGTATATTCTCAAGGTCATATTTTGCTGCGTTCATGAGTGGTTTGCTCTTTTTCAGCTTTAGCTTGAGTTTGCATACTAGTATTTGATGATCTGTACCACAGTCAGCTCCAGGTTTTGTCTTTGTTGATATTATAGAGCTTTTCCATCGTTGACTTCCACAGATGTAGTCAATTTGATTTTTATACAATCCATTGGGTGAAGTCCATGTGTACAGTCGCCGCTTGTGTTGCTGGAAGAAGGTGTTCGAGATGAATAGATTGTTGGTCTTGCAGAATTCTATCAGTCTTTCTCCAGCTTCATTTCTGTTGCCAAGTCCATATTTTCCAACTACTTTGTCTTCTTCTTTGTTGCCAACCTTTGCGTTCCAATCACCCATGACTATCAGGATATCCTGTTTGCATGTTCTGTCAATTTCAGCTTGTACTTGTTCATAGAACTCTTCAATTTCATTCTCTTCTGCAGCTGTTGTTGGGGCATATACTTGAATTATAGTTGTGTTGATAGGCATTCCTTGTAGATGAATAGAGATTAAGCGTTCGCTGACTGCATTGTATTTCATTACAGTTCTTGCAAGTTTCTTCTTTATTATAAATGCAACACCATTTCTTCTTTGTCTTTCATTTCCAGCATAGTAGACCATGTGATCATCTGATGCAAAGTGCCCGATGCCAGTCCATTTCAGTTCGCTGACACCCAACAGATCAAGTTGTACACGTTCCATTTCATTCTTGACCACGTCCAACTTCCCTTGGTTCATGCTTTGTACATTCCATGTTCCAATGTGTAAGACATCTTTACAGCTTCTGACTCTCATTTCATGCGCAGCTACATCAGCAGTCAGACGTCCCGAAGGCTTTGATCCAACCACATCATAAATGCTGGCTTTACTCTGAAAAGTTTTCAGCTCTTCCCCAGTAGCTAGTTGAGTGCCTTCCAACCTCGGGGTCTCATCTTTCAGCACTACAGCACAATTTGTTTTGTTGTAACTATCCATTGGGTTTTCATGGCAAGATACAGAAGTAGATTGCCGGGCCTTTCTTCCGCGCAGTTTAAGTTTGGTGCTGTTGCCGTTGTCACAGAAATGTGATCCTCCGCCGTCAACACTATCCCATTCTGCTGCTGCCCAGATGGGTGGTTTGTCTTGGTCTGGCATCTCAGTTGAGACCTGCCCATCTTGGGAGACCCTGCCAGTAGTTAAACTACCGATAGTTTAGCTCTCAGCATCACTGATGCACACAAGCCCTCACAGCACGACAAGCTGCAAACCAAGTGAGGGTCTTTGTGCGATATGGACTCCAAAACTGAACACAATGCTCCAAGTGAGACCTCACCAACGACTTGCACAGGGACATTAATATCTCCTTCTTTCTGCTGGTTATTCCTCTCTGTATGCAGCCCAGCATCTTTCATGTTTCGCAGATTCCGCGATGCTTATCCTGGGATAAACAGTGGATTTCGCTGTCCTCCTTATTAATGGTTTATTTCCTCCAGGAACTTGTACAAAGCATTTTTAAACTCTGCTATACTAACAGCTTTTACCACATCCTCTGGAAACGGATTCCAGAGTTCGATTACACATTGAGTGAAAAAATATTTCTCTGGGAACAAGCAGGAAGTTAGTCCACACATATGGGTGACGTTGGCACTGACGGAGCCCTTGCAGAAGCATCCCCCACCCCCCCACCCCCAGTTTTCAAAGAAAGCCTTAGGGAGATGCCACCACGCATGTGGAGTGGAGGAGTAGCCTAGTGGTTAGAGCACTGGCTTGGGAACCAGGGTTTGATTTCCACCAGCACTCCTTGTGGCCTTGGGCAAGTCACTTAACCCGCCATTGCCTCAGAAAATGCCAGGTTATCAATGTCCCTGTTTAATGTACATTACCAAGTTTAAGTTACAATGTAAACCGCTTTGATTGAAATGATAAAGCGGTATAAAAAAAATCTATTAAATAAATAAATAAATAAAATGTGTGGTCCTCTTCCCACCCAAAGGTGCCTTCTTGCTCAGTCTCCTTTTTTCCGCGGAGCCCTTCAGACGTCTGTCTGACTTGTCCCCGGAAAAAGTTGATTTTTCTCTTCGAGTTTCATACTTACTCCGGTATTGTACCGGTGCTCTTCCTAACGACCAACCTCATTGCCTCAGTGTCGAGTTCGGTCTCTTTTTGTAGTCTTTTCGTTCCTTTCTTTTTCTGGCATCTTCATGCCATTTTTCTCCCACTGGCAGCCCAGAGAGTCTTCGACCTCGCATGGGTACTTTTTCCCCCATGGCTACCAGTGGCTTTAAGAAGTGTGATCGGTGCTCTAAAATGGAGTGGAGGATTGGCCTGGTGGTTGGGGCAAGGTACTTCAGGCCGGAAGGTCGGGGGTTCAAATCCCACTAGAGGATTGCAACCTTGGGCCGGAAGGACCTGGGTTTCTAGTCTCACAGGTGCTCCTTGTGGTCCCGGGAAAGCCACTTAACCCTCCATAGCCCATGTTCCCTGTAAAATAGTTATCTCCAAGTTATAATGCCCTGTTCAATGTAATTTCAGTTTGTTCAATGTAAACCACACTGATGCAGAATAGCGCGGTATATAAGAGAATGTAAATAAATAAATAAATAAAATAAAAATTATGTCTTTGACCGACACACATGACTGCTGTCTCTGCTGCCTTGGGCCAGACCACGACCCAGCAGCCTGAGGTCTCTGCAAGAGGATCTCTAGTAAGGCCCTCAAGAGCCGCCAGTAGCAGCAGTCCTCAGAGTCTCCGAAGGCCAGAGCCTCATCTGAGGCCTGGATATCTCTGGTGGAACCCTCCAAACCCGATCCTCATCATGGGTCCTCAAAAAAGGGGTCTCCCTCGAGGGAACCCAGGAAGAAGAAACCCTCGAAGGCGGCGTCTATGGACAGTTCTGAGCGGCTGGGTGCTCCCTGGGCTTGGTCCCGCAGTCTGAGACGTTTGTCTGAGCTGTCAGAGAAGGACCTGTGAAGGTCCCCCAGAAGGATCCGACTGTGGACCAGCCTTGGTCCCCAGACACTATCCTCATCGAGGATTCCCCTTCGGGGGAGCCGGCATTGGGCCAGAGTCCCTCGGTGCCTGTGCCAAAGGCTGCAGAGCCTTCTGGTCTGGAGTCCAGAATGGCGGCCCTGGAGCACAGTTTATCTGCCTTCATGGACCTGCAGTGGGTGCTGTTGTCTGGCACAACTGGTTCATCTGCCCTGACCACCGGGCCCTCAACGTCCAAGACGTCCCCGGAGGCCGAGCTGATCCCCAAAGTCCTTCGGCCTTGAGTCGATCCTTGGCTGAGGTTGCGATCCGAGTCCCACTCGACGGGACCCCAATCATCCCCGGCAAGTTTTCCAGGCACTGGCCATGCTTATGTTTCTCTACCCTCTGCTCCCTGTGCTTTTTTCTCTCTGTCATGTCTGTTGTCTTCTCTCTCTCTACTGCTCTATCCCCTACTCTTTTAATTTATTATGGCGTTCTTTTCCTTTTCCAGCAGCCTTACTTTTATGTATTGTGAACCACTCTGTGCCCCTGTGGTATGAGTGGTTTATAAAATGCGTTAATAAAGATAAAAATAAAGATAAAGGGCATCAGGGGCCCTGAAGTCCGCGGAACAGTCCTCCTATGAGTCCTCAACGGACTGCTCCAAGTGGGAGACAGAGGATGAGGAGTCCCCAGATACTCATCGCCATCGCGAAGTCCCATCTAACTTTCCCGTATCGGAGTCTCAACAGCGGTCCCCGCCCAAGAACATGTCTAAGGCCTTGGCGTTCCCGACCGAGTCGGAGGAGGACCCTCCCACGGATGAGTTGGAAATCCTCCAAAACAAGGCTCCTCCGTGGGAATCGATCACGGTGCCCATCCCTCCCATCCTGGAATGGCTGATGCTCCAAATATGGGAGGCACTGGCCTCTGTGCTGGTGGTGAGCAAACGGCTCAACTCAATGTATCGAGTCCACTGGATCCCGGACTTCCAAAAGTCACAGCTGCCGCATAATGCCGTGGTGGTGAAGTCAGCCATGCATTGGCAGAAGAGCCAGAAGATGCACTCTTTGGTGCCCCCTGGTAGGGAGGCACACACCCTGAATGCCCTCAGCAGAAAGTGCTACCAGGGCTCAATGCTCATCGGTCGCATCCAGGCCTACCAGCTGCACAGGGGCATATACCTGAGAGACCTGGCGAAGGAACTCGCCAGGTTCTCAGCTGGTCTCTCCGAGGAACCCTTGCAGCGGTTCAAATACCTGGCCAAAGCAGTCTGTGAATGCTCCAAATTCATGTCTCGAGCGTCCTATGACAGGTTTGAGTCGGCGGCTCGAGTAGCGCCGGTGGGCATCAGTGCACACTGCCAAGCTTGGCTACAGTCCAACCTCGAGCAGTGGGTTCAGGACAAATTGGTCAATGTCCCTTGCCAAAAAGAGAATCTCTTTGGCAAACCCATGACCAGCAAGGCTGTCAAGCTGGAGACCGAGTTCATGACGAGGACCAGGCACTCCAAAAAGACCACTGCTCCCCCCTCGATGGAAGGGCTCGGGTAAAAAGTCCTTTTACCCAAGGAAGGGAGCTGCTTACCGAAACTACCCACCTTATCAGGCCTCCCCGGCTCCCCAACAGGATCAGCAGGCCAAGGGACAAGGGCATGGCCCGCGTAAGCAGAAGGCTCCAAGGCACCGGCTCTGGCCCAGCCAGGGGGGAGTTTTTGACTGCTTGAGCATAGCCTATCTACCCCAAGGAGCACAGCAGCCCACAGGGGGATGTATGACCCTCTGTGCCCAGAGGTGGATGTCCATCACCACCGATTTCCTGGGCATTTTGGGTAGTCAGGGAGGGTTATCGCCTCCACCTGACTCAGACACCTCCCTCTTATTTCCTGGGAGAGTCATCAGGTCTCCCCTCCACCAAGACCTTCTTCTGAAGGAGTTGGCAGGTCTTCTCAAGGACAAAGCAGTGGAACCAGTGCCTCACCATCTCAAGGGCAAGGGGTTCTAATCCAGGTACTTCCTTGTGCCAAAAAGAACAGGGGGCATAAGGCCCATCCTCGACCTGCACAACCTCAACAAATTCCAGGTGAGGGAGAAGTTCAAGATGCTCTCCCTTGGAACATTGCTGCCCTACCTCCAGCAGGGAGATTGGCTATGCTCCTTAGACCTCAAGGATGCTTATACCCACATCCTCATCCACCCAATCACAGGCAGTACCTGCGGTGCATAGTGGGGGGCAGGCACTTTTCAATACAGGGTGCTCCCCTTCAGCCTAGCCTCTGCCCCAAAAGTCTTCACAAAATGCCTGGCAGTCATGGCCGCCTTCCTCTGGCTCCAGGGGACCTTCGTCTTTCCCTAACTTGAAGACTGGCTTATAAAGGGAGGCATGGCCTCAGAGGTGCAGCAGGCACCATCCAAGTTCTGCAACACCCGGGCTTCATCATAAACTTCCGCAAGTCTCACCTCCTCCCGGCACAGTGTCTGGAGTTCATTGGGGCAAAGATCAACACTCTCCAGTTGAAGGCTTTCTTGCCCAGGGACCGGGCCACTTGTCTCTGGCTCAGGACATACAGCATTGTCCCTCGGTGCCCGCTCGGCTTCTCCTCCGACTCCTCAGGCACATGGTCTCCATGGTCCATATCGCACCTGACGCTCGCCTCCACATGATGGCGGTGCAGTGATGTCTCAGAGACCAGTGTTCCCAGGCCATGGGCCGCCTCCGAGACATTTCTGTGACCTGCCAATTGGTGGACTCTCTGGTCTGGTGGCAGTCTCTCCAGCATCTCGAGACAGACATGCCTTTTTAGGCCCCGAGTTCTTTAAGGGTCCTCACCATGGAAGCCTCCCTGCTCGGCTGGAGAGCCCATTGCGGAGATCTCTGCACTCAGGGCAACTGGTCTCCAAGCAATAGTACCCAGAAGATCAATCTTCTGGTGCTCTGGGCCATACACCTAGCCCTGAGGGTCTTCTGTCACCACCTGCATCACCAGTTGGTGCTGGTTCAGATGGACAACCAGGTGGCGATGTTCTATGTGAACAAACAAGGGGGCATGGGGTCTTGTACCCTTTGTCAGGAGGCATCGGTCCTCTGCTCATACACAGTCTGACAGGGTATCCTCCTGCGGGCAGTGTATCTGAAGGCCAAGACAACCAGCAGAGTTCTCCAGCCGCACGAGTGGCAACTGGACCCCAGGGTAGCCAGTTGGCTTTTCCGGCTCTGGGGAGAACCCGTGATGGACTTGTTCACCAGCCCGGATAATTTTCAGCTGCCCCACTTCTGCTCCCAGCAGGCCCACCCCTCCAGGCTGGCAGCGGATGCGTTCCTGGTCTCATGGCGAGAAGGGCTCATGTATGCCTTCCCTCCTAGGCCGCTGATTGCCAAGACCTTGTTCAGGACCCTCAGCGACAGGACCTTGCTCATCCTGATAGCTTCTCGGTGGCCCAGGCAACTGTGGTTCCTGCTGCTTCTGCAGTTGACGATGGAGACCCCCATCCCCTTGGGGACCGCCCCGGGACTCCTATCTCAGGAGGGGGGATCCCTGTCACTGACAGCATGACTGCTGAGAGGTGACTCTGGCCACTATCCACCTTCCAGTTGAAGTGGAAGACATTCTGCTGGCCTCTCGCAAGGCCTCTACTAGGAAGGCGTATGCCCTCAAATGGCACAGGTTCTCGGTTTGGTGCGCTGAGCATGGGGCTGACCCCTTCTCCTGCCTGGTGGCACTGGTGTTACAGTACCTTCTCCACCTATCTCAATCTAGGCTCCAGTGTAACTCCATCTGAGTGCACCTTAGTGCCCGGTGGTGCACCACCATTCAGTGGATGGCAAGCCCCTCTCGGTCCAGCCTTTGGTGTCCCATTTTCTTTAGGGCCTGCTCTTATCAAAGCCCCCGGTTCACCCTCCGGCAACCGAATGGGACCTCAATGTAGTGCTGGGACAGCTCACTTGCCTGCCCTTTGAGCCTCTGGCTACCTGCCACCTTTGCTACCTCTCTTGGAAGGTGGTTTTCCTGGTTGCACTCACCTTTGCTCGCAGAGTTAGCGAGCTTCAGGCCCTTGTGGCGGAGGCGTCTTATACCAGGTTCTACAGGAACAGAGTGGTGCTTCGCACCCCAAATTCCTGCCGAAGATAGATAGTATTGCCTTTTCACCTCAACCAGGAGGTGGTGCTCCCTACCTTCTTTCCAAGATCTCATTCAAGTTGGACGAGGATGGTCCTTCACATCTTATACTGTAAGAAGGCTTTGTCCTTCTATATCCAACGCACTCAGAGCCACTGCAAAGCTTCTCAGCTTTTCATCTCCTATGACCCCAGTAGGCTGGGGGAGGCAGTGACCAAGTGTATGCTGTCCACATGGGTGGCGGACTGTATCGCCCTCGCTTATGAGCAGGTGAGGCTCCTACTGGAAGGATGCGTCATGGCGCATCGTGTCAGGTCCATGGTGGCTTCGGTGGCAAACTTGCGCTCTGTCCCGATGGTGGACATCTGCCGGGCTGCCACCTGGTCTTCAGTCCATACCTTTGCAGCCTATTGCTGCCTGGAAAGAGAGTCCCGATGGGACAGTGCCCTCGGCCAGGCTGTGCTCCGTAATCTTTTCGGGGTTTAGGCAACCCCTACCCTTCTGTGATCAGGCTACCGGAGTATTGGTTTCATCGGACACAGGGGGTCCTACTGTGGTCTGTGCACACGGACTAAATTGCTGCTGCTTGCGGCTCCCCATGAGGGAGTCCCTATTTTTCCTATGGGTTTTCAGTAGCCTGTAGCTGGGGAGTCCCATATGTGAGGACTGATTTCCTGCTTGTTCCCAGAGAAAGTGTAGTTACTCACCTGTAACAGGTGTTCTCTGGGGACAGCAGGAATCAGTCCTTACAATCCTCACTCCTCCCCTAGGAGTTGCTCTGTTGCAGCGAAGTGCACGCAATGAATAAAACCAGGAGTCAGTTTGAAGATCCAAGCCAATTTATTGTGCACAGTCTCAGGCAAATGTCACAATCAAAATGGTCTGAGCAATGGAGTCCAGTAAACAACACCTTTTATACCTTTCTTCCTCAGTTTAATACAGTCAAACTTTCTATTGGTCCTACTGACCCTTGCACCCATCTAATTAGGATCTCTCTGTGGGCCCAGTACTCTGTTCCCCCTGCTCAGAACTCTCTAACAAAGGCACAGTTCTAAACTTTGATACTTTTCTCCTACAAGGTCGTTGCTTCGCTTAGAAAATGTGTGAATACAGAGCACTGGTACATGTCTGTCATCAGCATAGAATATTCAACAAAGGACTTATACAACCTTATCAAAAAGTGGTTTAAAGCAGTTTCTCTAACTTATACTGACTTTGGTCTTTCTCAGCATTCTTATTCTTAGGTGGGGGCTGGGACTCAGGCCTAGCTCACAGGCCTCTCATACAGTTACAGGCTATTCTAGGCCATAGCCTACCACATTCCCCCCTTTGATTATTCTCACCCGCAAGTGAGAGAGGGTGAGAATTAAATCATACATTACACTTGATCCTCAGCATCATCATGTTGGGGTACAAGGGAATATTCCCAAATAGCTAATACTTTTGTAGCTGCCTTACATTCTACAACACTATCAATAGTTGAGTTTAACATGCGTAAGCATAGGGGTAGGAGACATGGGAGAAACAAGCAAATAGCCAATATGAATAGGACAATGAGTACAAGTGTTTTCAGGCCGCCCATCCCTGAAAACAGAGAACCAAACCATCCATCGAGTTGCAAACATGCCATGTCTGAACTGGTACATATGTTTGCTTCCTCATATGATTGGCTATATCTTCTACAACTTGTCCTTCATTATCGATTTGCAAACAACAGTTAGTTAAATTCAGCTTTCCACATACTCCTCCTTCAGCAGCAAGTAAATAATCTAATGCTAAGCGATTCTGATAAATGGCTGTACGCATCTGCGTGGCTTGTTTAGTTAACAGGGTTAGTGCTCTACTAGTTTCATTAGTTATGATTTCTACAACAGCTTGCAAACGTATAATACAATTTAACATATACACAGGGGTACGGTAACCCCAAGAGCCATCTTGTGCCCAGGTGGCAGGTCCATAGTAGGAAACGATTCTCTCCAGTGGCCATTCTTCAGATGTTGCATCCCATTTGTCCCATTGGCCTATCTTCAAGGCCTCTCGTTTCTGTCGCCTCTTGTATACAGGAAAACCCAGTCGTTCGCCATGGGAACTGGGCAGAAGAAAGAAAGAAGGTCTTATTGTCCCCAAAACACATGCACCTCCCCAATTGGCAGGGAGTCTAGCATATGCTCGAGTTCCGCAGATCCAATATAGTCCAGGTGGAGCTTGCCAGTTATTGTGAGAAGCAAGATTTGTCCATAACCTGGCAAGATTAGGAAAGATGATCAGAGGATTGGAGGGTTCCGGGGCATTGGTTCCTGACCACCAGGATGTCTTTCTGGTAGTAGCATTATAGTACTTCTGGTTCAAACAGACCAACTGCCCCACTTGTATAGTCAATTGTGGTCCAGCTCGAGCAAAGCACAGTTTTCCAACAATGGGGCTAGCTAGGACCCAATCACTGGTAGCAGTGTGCAGATCAGTTTGGTTATAGGGTACAGAATAGTTCAGTTCTTGTGCCTCCCAGGGTCACTGGTCTCCCATCTGAGTTCCTCCACAGAAAAGACAATCAGAGACATGAAGGCTGGATGCTACCACTCCAGCCAATTCAATGAACAAATTTCGAGAAGCGTGGGGAATTACAAACTCTGCTTTCATGGCCTCATAGAAGGTATGATGTATTCGGTAAGGTGAAGAGACATGAGTTTTCATATTAAGCTGGATATATACAATTGTCCCAGGGTCAGATCCACTTCCTGCAATACGTAAACCGAACCGGAATCCTTGCTTCCACTGGCTCGGGTCGAGGATGAGAAGTTGTAGGGGATTACAAGCACTTTTCTTGCATTTCTTGGGTTCCAGTAGAGGTAATCTTTCTAACTTGGCCTTGCGATTATCTCCAGTTTGTCCAGTAGGGCTACCAGACCAGGTAGCATAGTACACACAACCCCATTTCGGGCAGAAATAGTCATCTTTTGATGGTTTTCCATAAGTAGTTGGGGAATGTACCCCAGTGCATATTCCCCATCTGTATGCACCTTCGGGACACATGTACTTGTCATCATAGTAGTAAGCTTGTTCCCACGATCCGCACCTGTAATAGTCATTTCTGTTTATCAGGTCACAAGCATCAAAATACAGGGACGCAGGTTTGGTGGGATCAGAGAGCTGAGTTGTAGCATTTATGAGGGCTCCATCTTCATCATTCCATCGTAGTTCCAAAACATAGTAAGAAGGATTCTGTTGGGGTCTAAAACAGGTACGAGTCTTTCCATTCGTACAGACATTTAGTTCTGTACCATTATACATGCACTGACTGACTTTACCAGTGCAAGTGTAGTAAGAGTGATAAAGTAAAGTTTGGGTGATCTTCATCCCAGTTCGGGTAGTGGTTATACAGGCTGCACAAGGAGGCAGGGCAAAAGTTGTTTCCAGGGGACCCAGGGCTACCGCAAAGATGAAACAGTAATAAGCAATCATCATGATCATAGTCTCTTAGTCTTTGATAATAGATAACTGAGATGTTGAAGGTTGGTTATTCTCTTCGTAGTGTGAGTCGTAATGGTGTTGCAGGATTAGTGATCGAAGTCTAAGGACGACTCTCAGAAACTGCTGCTGGTTTGACTCGACTGTGATGAATCCAGGAATCAATCTCCGCTACCTTAACCGCCGTGGGTGTTGACAGTAGTACAACGTACGGTCCCTTCCAATGAGGTGCCAACGGTGTCTTCTTCCACTCTTTGACCCACACCGAGGCTCCAGGCTTGAAAGGATGCAATGGCTCTGTCAGATTGATAGGCAACTGGTCTTGCACCCAGGTATGGAGGTCCTGTAAGACAGAACATAGAGCCAACAATTCTTGTCTAGTAATTTCTGATCCAATCTGACTCATATCCCCCCTTATTCCCTGTACTATGGGTGGAGGTCTTCCATACAAAATCTCAAACGGGGAAACTCCTAATGACTTGGTAGGGGCTGATCGTACTCTGAGAAAGGCTATAGGGAGAGCTTGGGGCCACTTCAGGTGAGCTTCCTGACAGAGCTTGGACAATTGAGACTTCAGAGTCCGGTTCATTCTCTCTACTTTCCCTGAACTCTGGTGTCTATAAGCTGTATGTAACTTCCACTGTATCTGCAAAGCACGGGCTAGCTGCTGAGTTACTTGTGACCCTATGGTCAAGGGTATTCCAAACCGGGGAATGATTTCATGGAGCAGAGCCTTAGTGACTTCTCTGGCTTTTTCAGTCCTGGTGGGGAAAGCCTCCACCCACCCAGAGAAAGTACAAACTAGAACCAGTAGGTAGTGATATCCATTCGCTCGTGGCATTTCTGCAAAGTCTATTTGGATATTTCCCATGGGGGTAACTCCCACCGATTGAACTCTTGGAGGTAGGACAGGACCCTGTCGAGCATTATTCTTTGCACAGGTTACACATATCCAGGCTATTGAGGCAGTTAAGGGTCCCAATAATGAAATACAAAAATACGGTTTCAGGGCTTTTTCCATTGCAGTTTTTCCATAGTGTGTAGCTTGGTGAAAGGCGTGGACAAAGGCTGGACCCAGGGCTTCCGGGATCACAGTCATACCAAGAGGTGAGCCTCCCTCAGGTGGTGGTAACACTATCCATCCAGTCTCGGATAACTGCCCTCCCTCATTCTGACAGTAGTAGTCCAGCTTATTTGAGGTGTATCGTGGTGTCCAAGCACTAAGAGGTACTGGAAATATTGCTGCTTGAACTGCAATATTGGGGGTAGAAATTTCTCCTTTGATTGCTGCTTCTCGGGCTGAGGCATCGGCGAATCTGTTCCCTCGGGACACTTCTCCATCTCCAGTCTGGTGGCCTCGGCAGTGCATTACAGCAACTTGTTTGGGGGCCCATACTGCTTCCAATAAAGTCAATATTTCTGGGCCATACTTGATGGACTTGCCTCCCGAGGTTATCAAGCCGCGTTCTTTGTACAAGGCTCCATGGGCATGTAATGTTGTAAAGGCATATTTAGAATCTGTGTAGACATTCAGACGGATCCCAGTCCCTATTTTCAGTGCTCGAGTGAGGGCTATTAATTCGGCCTTTTGTGCTGAAGTTCCTGGGGCCAAAGCTGATGATTCTATTACCATGTCCAGGGTCACCACTGCATAACCGGCACATCGTTGTCCATTAGTTACAAGACTGCTTCCATCCACGAAGAAAGTCCTTTCTGGGTTGTTCAAAGGGATATCAGTTAAATCTGGGCGACTTGAATATACAGTGTCCATTACTTCTAGACAATCATGGTCAGGAGGGCCTGGACCAATCGGCAGTAGGGTAGCAGGATTCAAGGTTTGGCTGACACTCAGTTGCAGTCGGGGATTTTCACACAGCATACTTTGATACTTCAGCATTCGCGCGTTGGTGAACCAGTAGTTTCCTTTGTGTTCCATTAGGGTTAAAACAGAATATGGTACAGTGACTTGAAGATTCTGCCCCAAAGTGAGCTTGTCTGCTTCACTCACCAAGAGGGCTGTGGCTGCTACGGCTCTTAGGCAAGGTGGCCATCCTTTGGCAACAGGATCCAGTTGTTTTGACAGATAGGCTACAGGTCGTTGCCAGGATCCAAGGGGCTGAGTCAAAACTCCCAATGCATTTCCACATGACTCATGGACATAGAGATGAAATGGTTTCTGCATATCTGGTAGGCCCAAGGCTGGTGATGACATTAATGCTGTTTTCAATGATTTGAATGCTTTATCCTGTTCTGGGCCCCATTCCATGGGTGATCTTTCCACTCCCTTCGTGGCTTGGTACAAGGGTTTTGCCAAGTGTGCAAAATTGGGTATCCATATTCGACAATAGCCCGCAGCTCCCAAGAAGGCCCGCACCTGCTTTCTGGTGGTGGGGGTTGGGATGCGGCATACTGCTTCCTTCCGCTCAAGTCCCAATTTTCGGATTCCTTTGGATAGATGGAATCCCAGGTATTTCACTTCAGTTTGGCACAACTGCGCTTTGGCTCTTGAGACTTTGTATCCGGCTTCATTTAAGAGGTGCAAGAGATCACTGGTAGCTTGCACACATTCAGACTTGGAGATGGTGGCTATAAGCAGATCATCTACATACTGAAGTAAGATTCTCTTTCCTGGAGTTACAGAGTATTTTGAAAGATCTTGGTTGAGAGCTGCACTGAAGATGGTGGGTGAATTCTTGAATCCTTGAGGCAAGCGAGTCCAAGTGAGTTGGCCCCGTCTTCTTGTAGTAGGGTTCTCCCATTCAAATGCGAACAAGAGTTGGCTGGCAGATGCCAGGCGGATACAGAAAAAGGCATCTTTTAAATCCAGAACGGTGAAATGAGTAGCTTCTGATGGAATCAGTCCCAGGAGGGTATAGGGATTTGGTACTACTGGATGTATGGTTTCAACTGCATTGTTCACTCATCGCAAATCCTGCACTGGGCGGTAGTCACCTGTCCCAGGCTTCTTGACTGGGAGGAGGGGAGTGTTCCAGGGTGATTGGCATTCTCTCAGAAGTCCATACTGTAGTAATTTCTTGAGGTGACAATGAATACCTTTGATTGCTGGTCGTGGGAGGGGATATTGTCGCACATGCACTGGTTCTGCTCCTGGTTTAAGGGTGACAAGCACAGGAGCTATATTCTTTACTAGGCCAGGTGGATTATCCTCCGCCCACACTCTAGGCGGAGCTAAGATGTTTGTGGGTATACGGGGGTTGGCTGCTTTGGATGCAGGTAGATAGAACCACCATTCTTCTTCTCGGGGGACAGTCAGCACCATCAGGCCAGCAGATTCCGAGTTTACAGTCATTTCCATTTTTCCTCCTTCAACAAAGGATATCTGCGCCTGGAGCTTAGCAAGCATGTCTCGGCCCAAAAGGGGAACTGGGCATTCAGGTATGTAAAGAAACTGATGTGTTATCTTCCGTCCCCCTAATTCACAGGCACGGTTCTGCAGGTAGGGTCTTGTGGTTCTAGTTCCAGTGGCGCCAACAATGGTGACAGATCGGGAAGACAGAGGAGCCACTGGCTTAGCCACTACTGAATGTTCGGCCCCCGTATCCACCATAAAGTCCATGTACTGGTCCCCAATCTTTAAGTTGACCATAGGCTCCTGGGGACCCAGGGAAAACTTGGAGCCCGGTCTGGCCTAGTCCTCCTCCTCATAGTAGTCCCCAATAGTCGCCACTCCCTCTACAGCGGTTTCTTCCTGCTGAAACTGTGCGCGCTGCATTCCTCCTCGTTCCTGGAATCGGCCCCCTCCTCTCCTGGTGCTCCCCCTCCCTCTCCAGGGGGTGGAGCCAACATTCGGGCATTCATTCTTCCAATGTCTTTCTTCCTTACAATAGGCGCACTGGTTTGCACCTAAGGGGGACCGAGCGCTCCCTCGGCCCCTTCCCCATCCTCGAGTCCTTCTGTTTGGGTATCCTCCACGTCCTTCAACTAGAGCTGCAGCAAGCAGATCGGCTTTCTTCTTCATCTTTCTTTCACTTTCCCTTTTACATTCTTGATCACGATTCACAAACATCTTCTGGGCAACTTCCATCAGCTGTGCTGTATTCATGCCCGCAAATCCATCTAATTTCTGCAATTTTCGTTTTATGTCTCCCTGGGACTGACTCACAAAGGCAGCATTTACCATACGCAAATTCTCCTGGGCTGCTGGATCGTATGGGGTATAGAGTCTATAAGCTTCAGTTAATCACTCATAGAAGGCAGCTGGACTTTCATCTGGGCGCTGAAGAACGTCTGCTACCTTCCCAACATTCATGGCTTTTTGGCCTCCCCTCCTCAGGCCCTGCAGTAGAGCCTGGCGGAAACGGGTGAGGGCTTTCTCTCCATCTGCACTATTCGGATCCCATCTTGGGTCTTCATTCGGGAAATCTACGGCTGCTGCCCGTCGGGGATCTAGGTCTCTTCTATCTGCTACAGGCTTCTCTTCCAGCCATCGGGTAGTTGCTTGCACTATTCGCGCCCGCTCTTCAGTAGTAAAGAGGGTAGCCAAGAGCTGGCGGCAATCAGACCAGGAAGGTTGGTGGGTTTGCATGATACTAGACATTAACTCTGTCAAATCTTGGGGTTTTTCAGTATAAGAGGCATAGTGCGTTTTCCAGTTTAATAAATCTGTGGTGGAAAAAGGCACATAAACAAGACTAGTTGGCCCGACCACAACCTGACCCCATCATCTAGAATAGGCAATCCTGGGACTTGGCACAATGGCATCTGGCGAACTTCTTTTGGGCCCATTTCTCTACTTCGGAGGGCATAGCGCAAATTTGCACCACTGGAGCCTGGGCTAGCGGGTGATCCTGGGCTGGCGACTGATGATCCCCCGCTGGCTGTTCCGTCAGGTGATGGCAGCCCCGCCGGGGTACTTTGAGATCTTTGTTCGGGACTGGGACTCCTGCTTCGGGAAGGAGGGGGTTGCTCTCTCTCGAGCAATGGAGGTGACTGACGGGGTGGAGTCATGTCAGCTGGAGGGACTCTCTCTTCCTCAGGCTCTGCTCAGGATAATGGTGGAGCTGACGGGACTGGCTTATACAGGAATTGGGGTGGATAATTCAGAATTTCTGCAGGTTCTGGGGCTGAGTAAATGGGGGGCTTTTCTCCCTTGGCCCCCAGGACTCCCTTTGTAGTTGCTAACATGATCCTACACTGTTCTTCACAGCAACGCTTCATCCAAGAGGGTTGCCTTTCACAGATTTCTAACCAGGAGTCTATATAGGGAAACGGGTCAGGGTAATTCCTACGCACTGTCCCATGCACTCGGGATAAAATTCTAACATCAAAAGTACCCTCTGGTGGCCACGTGGTGTCCAGCACCGGCCACTCCCTACCACATCATTTTCCTAACCGGGACGGCGACATTTTCGTCCCGTAATCACCGCTAAATCCCTTCTTAAAATTCGTGATCATACAGTTCAACGGAGTTTGCACAGACCCCGCCCCTCCCATTATGACGTACAAAACAACAGACAAAGAGGGCGGGTAGTATGGCTGCAGGTAAGGGGTCCGTACAGCCCACGGAACAATAAGGGGGACAAACACCAAACGCTTCCTCCTTTTCGCGACCTGGGCGCAGTCGCCCGGCCAGGAACTGCGCTACTTAGGAGTCCGCTCTCACTTGGTCTGTATTGCAAGACCTCTCATTCATTCAAACAAACAGGCATGCCACCGAGTTCCCAAAATCCCATAAAGGCCTACCTTACTTACTTATTCATGAGGGGTGGGGTTTCATCCTCGCGCACACTCATGCAAGGAGTACTCGGCCACACCCTGAGAGTTGATCAGGCTCTTGTTACCTTGTACCTTTACCTTAAACCGTAATTGTCTCGTGCATGCGAGACTTTCCCATAGCTAGCTGACTAAGAACCAGACAAATTGCTACTCACCGGATCCGGCCACTAATGCGCTGTGCAACCAGTCCCTCTCCTTGGGTTGAATCCTGGACTCCCCTCGGGTTCGAGGTGTTGGCCGATCGGACCCGGCAGGCCGCCGAGGCAGGGCAGAACCCTCTCCGATACAAGGGGACCAGAGGCGCCTGGGGTCCTCTCCGCTGTCGGTTGGCCGCGGTCCCGACCGGACCAAAACTGGAGGTGGTAATACGTGGTATATTCACTTGTGCGCCATTCACATACCGCACATTCCCGGCCAACGCACCAAGAATATGTTGCAGCGAAGTGCACGCAATGAATAAAACCAGGAGTCAGTTCGAAGATCCAAGCCAATTTATTGTGCACAGTCTCAGGCAAATGTCACAATCAAAATGGTCTGAGCAATGGAGTCCAGTAAACAACACCTTTTATACCTTTCTTCCTCAGTTTAATACAGTCAAACTTTCTATTGGTCCTACTGACCCTTGCACCCATCCAATTAGGATCTCTCTGTGGGCCCAGTACTCTGTTCCCCCTGCTCAGAACTCTCTAACAAAGGCACAGTTCTAAACTTTGATACTTTTCTCCTACAAGGTCGTTGCTTCGCTTAGAAAATGTGTGTATACAGAGCACTGGTACATGTCTGTCATCAGCATAGAATATTCAACAAAGGACTTATACTTATCAAAAAGCGGTTTAAAGCAGTTTCTCTAACTTATACTGACTTTGGTCTTTCTCAGCATTCTTATTCTTAGGTGGGGGCTGGGACTCAGGCCTAGCTCACAGGCCTCTCATACAGTTACAGGCTATTCTAGGCCATAGCCTACCACAGCTCTTTTACCATCTTTTATTTTTGCCATCTTTTAGCTATGTCATCTGACTGAGCAAGATGGCACCCTTGGGTGGGAAGGGGACCACACATGCATGGTGGCATCTCCCAAAGGCTTTCTTTGAAAGCTGGGTGGATGCTTCTACGAGGGCTCCGGTGCTGCCGACGTCACCCATATGTGAGGACTGATTCTTGCTGTCTCTGGAGAACACCTGTTACAGGTGAGTAACTACGCTTTTCTCTTATTAGTCTTAAATGGGTTACATTGTAGCTTCATTGTGTGTCCCCTAGTCTTCCTACTTTTTGATGGAGTGAACAGTCAATCTAGGTTTACCCGTTCAACTCCATTCACTAATTTATAGATCTCTATCATATTTCCCCTCAGCCTTCTTTTTTTTCTAAGTTGAAGAACCCTAACCTTTCAAGCCTTTCCTCATAGGGGTATCCTCCTTTCCCTTTACCATTATGGCAGTTCTTCTCTGTACCTTTTATAATTCTGCTATATCCTTTTTAAAATACAGCGACAAGAATATTCAAGATGAAGTCTCACCATGGAACGATACAGAGGCATTATGATGTCATCCTTTGTTTTATTCTCCATTCCTTTCCTTATGATTCCGAGCAGTCTGTTTGCTTTCTTGGCTGCAGCTACACACTGGGCGGAGGATTTCAATGTGTTGTCCACGATGACGCCTACATCCTTTTCCTGGTTGGTGGTTCCTAATGTGGAACTTTGCATCATGTAACCATAGTTTGGGTTGTTCTTTCCTAAATGCATAATTTTGCACTTGTCCACATTTCCTCTTGCCGTTTTTCACAATCCTCTTGCATTTTAACAGCTTAGAATAATTTTGTGTCATCTGCAAATTTGAACACCTCTCCCTATTTCCATTTCCTGGTCATTTTTGAGTATGTGGGCCCAGCATTAGGGTTGGCCCAACCCTAGGCAAATTAGGCCGCTGACTAGGGTGGTAACTTCTGTCCTTCTCACTATTGACCCATCTCCCTCCTCGTCTTCGTTTCTAAACTACTTGAATATGCGGTTCACTTCCGTTGCCTCGACTTTCTCTCCTCTCAAGCCCTTCTGGATCCTTTACAATCCGGCTTTACATTTTACTGAAACGGCTCTACCCAAATTCTCCAGTGACTTGTTCCTGGTAAAATCCAAAGGCCTTTACTCAATCCTCATTCTTCTTGACCTTTCTGCTGCTTTTGACACTGTTGACCACAACCTTCTCCTTAATATCTTGTCCTTGCTTGGTTTTAAGGGCTTTGTGCTATCCTGGTTCTCTTCTTATCTCTCCTATCGCTCTTTCAGTGTTTGTGCTGGTGGATCCTCCTCTACTGCTATCCCGCTCTCGGTTTATCCCTTCTTGGCTCCACTCCTTTATCTATACCCAGTCCCTTGGTACATTCTTCTCTTCCTGTGGCTTTCAGTACCATCTTCATGCTGATGACTCCCAGATCTACTTCTCTACACCTGAAATCTCTCCGGCAATCCAGGCTAGGATCTCTGCCTGCCTTTCTGACATTGCTGCTTTGATGTCTCGCTGCTGCTTGAAATTGAACATGGCCAAAACTGAGCTTATTAATTTTCCCCTTAAACCTTCCTTTCCCCTTCCTCCTTTCTCAGTCTCTGTGGATAACTCTCTACTCCTCCCTGTCTCCTTAGCTTGCAACCTTGGGGTCATCTTTGACCCCTCTTTCTCTACACTCATCCAACTGATAGCTAAAACCAGCCTTTTCTTTTTCTATAACATCAACAAAATCTGCCCATTCCTTTCTGAACACACTACTAAGACACTTATCCATTCCTTAGTCACCTCCCAACTAGACTATTGTAACCTGCTCCTTGCTGGTCTCCCTGTGAATCATCTCTCTCCCCTTCAATCTGTTCAACACTCTGTTGCATGGCTAATCTTCCGCCAGCCTCATCATCCCCATATTACCCCTCTTCTCAAGTCACTTCATTGGCTCCCTATCCATTTCCGCATGCAGTTCAAACTTCTCCTGCTGACCTATAAGTGCATTCACTCTGCAGCTCCTCACTACCGTTCCTCTCTTATCTCCCCCTACACCCCTCTTTGGGAACTCCACACTTCTGGCAAATCGCTTCTATCTGTACCCTTCTCTTCTATTGCTAACTCCAGACTTCGCTCCTTTCACCTTGTTGCTCCTTATGCCTGGAACAAACTACCTGAGTCTGTACGTCAGACGCCTTCTCTGACCCTTTTCAAATCCAGGCTGAAAATTCACCTCTTTGGTGCCACTTTCGGATCTTGACTCACCAGGCTCCTTTGTGTTCCTTTACCATTCCCCCTAGATGTATCCTGTGTCTACAGCTACTGTGTTGTCTGTCTTGACTAGATTGTAACCTCTGATGAGCAGGGGCCATCTCTTAAGTGTGTCTGTGCAGCGCTACATACGTCTTGTGGTGCTCTACAAATGTTCAGCAGTAGTAGAGCACTAAACAGTAGGGTATTCAAAACTGAAGAATATATATTGACAGCAAGGGGATTTGATATAAGGTTAAGTGTTTTTGCCTAGGATGCCAACACCTTGAACTACCTCTGGGGCTACCCCTGCCCGGCACAGATCCACGAGGCACTTCACTATTTACCTTTCTCCATTGAGAAAATTGGCCATTTACCTCTACTTTCTATTTTCTGTCTTTTAGCCAATTCCCAATCCACCATAATATGCTGCCTCCTATCCCATGACTTTTTAATTGTGCCAAGAGCCTCTCATGAGGGACCTTATCAAAGGCTCTCTGAAAATCCAGATACACTGTATCAACTGGCTCATCTTTATCTACCTGTTTATTCACACCTTTAAAAAAATGTAGCAGATTGGTGAGGCAAGACTTTCATTAGATAAATCCTTGTTGACTTTGTCCCATTAGACCAGGACGCTATAGGTTTAGTAATTTTGTTTGTTATAATGCTTTTACCCATTTTGCCTAGTACTAATCACAAATCCAACAGTGGTCACTTTTTCAGAGTTGTACGCTATGTCAATCAAAACAATTACTCTGATAATAGAATCATGAAAGTGTAGCTGTATCTATTGTTGCTAAAACATTCATTTCAAGTTTAGCATAGGTCTCAGACTGTCGGGCGTAATAACTATTCAGACTTATAAATGCATTCTGAAAATTGCCCAATTCGCGATTACAAGGTTATTGATGCGAATTGGGCGATTTTCAGAATGCATTTTTAAGTCTGAATAGTTATTACGCCCGACAGTCTGAGACCTATGCTAAACTTGAAATGAATGTTTTAGCAACAATAGATACAGCTACACTTTCATGATTCTATTATCAGAGTAATTGTTTTGATTGACATAGTACTAACATCAGACTCACCAGTCTGTAGTTTCATGGATCACCCCTGGAATCTTTTTTAAAAACTGGCATTACATTGGTCATGCTCCAACCTTCAGGTACTACAGATGATTGTAGTAATTAGTTCACAGCTTACTAAAAGTAGGTCTGAAATTTGAGTTCTTTCAGTACGCTGGGATGTATAACATCCAGTCCAGGTGATTTTCTACTCTTTAGTTTATCAAATTACTGTATTACAATTTTCAGGTTTATTTATTTATTTATTTAACTGTATTTATATCCCGCTTTTCACTGGGTCAAAGCGGTGGGACATATAACAGGGGGGGGGGGGATCAATAGTGGGGGGGGCCCATCACCGGGGGCTCAACATTGATGATTTTGAGGCAAACATAGAGACTGACAGGATAGTAGAGTTACTGGTCTGGAGTTCTTGAAGAGAAATAGGGGGGATTCCTATTCAGAGATGTTCTTGGAATAGGACGGTTTTTAGCTGCTTTTTGAATGATGGGAGATCACCGTTGTTCCTGATGTGGCTTGGTAAAGAGTTCCAGAGGGATGGGGTTTATGAAGATTTGTTTCAATTCCTCTGATACCCATGCCCAAAATGGTATTTAAAGATGATGTAACTTATCTACATCTTCTTCAGTAAAAACTGAAACAAAGAATTCATAAAGTTTTTGTTGTGGCCTTGTTCTCCCCTTGTATCCTCTGTCATCTAATGATCCAGAAAACTCTCTTGCAAGGTTTTTGCTAAAAATGTGCTTGAAAAAGATTTTATTACTGTGTAAGGTTTTTTTTTTCTTCCATGGCAAACGTCGGGAGGTTATTTTAGAAGCAGCTCCACATGTAAGTTGCAGCATTCACAGATGTAGGAAGACGCTACTTACGCACGATATCCACACCATATAGAGAGTTCAAGAGGGGTTTGGGGTGACTTAGACAGTCTAAAAATCTACATGTGCATTCTCCATTTTATAAAATGTCCACGTATGGATTTAAATGTTCTCTGAGGCACGAATAGATTTTTACAAAGTGCCAGAGCTTTATATGATGGATTAAGGAGTTAGTCTCCTTAATCCCCCATCATTTATTTCCTTCTCCAAAATGAAAATTAGCATAAATTTAGGCTCAGAACTTAACTGGCGAATTGCTTCTATCTGTGCCCTTCTCTTCTATTGCTAACTCCAGACTTCGCTCCTTTCACCTTGCTGCTCCTTATGCCTGGAACAAACTACCTGAGTCTATATGTCAGGCGCCTTCTCTGACCCTTTGCAAATCCAGGCTGAAAACTCACCTCTTCGCTGCCGCTTTCGGATCTTGACTCACTTGATCTTTTCCTTACCATTCCCCCTACTTGTATCCCTTGTCTGTCTTGACTAGATTGTAAGCTCTGATGAGCAGGGGCCGTCTCTTACATGTCTGTGCAGCGCTGCGTACGTCTTGTAGTGCTATACAAATGCTCACTGGTAGTAGTAGTAACTGACGGTACTTCTATGTGTAGCTTTGTACAAGGGCCCGACTACATATAGAAATGCCAACTCTTGCATGTGGGAAACTGCCGTGTTAAGTATGCTCAGTTGTCTCAAGTGTAAATTTGTAAAAGGCTCCTCTTTCTATATGTGGGGCAAATGCGCCTGCAATCCTGCGCCTCCTTATAGATATTTTACAGAGGCTCTGTTTGGCAGAACCTTTTGTAAAATACTGATGGAACTCACCACACCTCAGACTTGATGTCTCGGTTCTGATCTCAATGCGCTATGTAAAATTGGCCTTTTTGTTTTGTTTTTTTTGGGTTTTTAAAAAAAAATTTATATATATATTTTGTAAATTTTAATATTTTGATGTTTTATTGTAGCCTATCAAGTATGGCGGGGTATAAATGATTTTAAAGAAACCTCAGGGCAGTTTCTCCAAATGGGTTAGTTTTGTGCATAACGTGACAGTCGTGAACCTCACTTCGAAGCCAGGGCATGGGGAGTATGATCTCAGTCTCAAATTTGCGGCTAATGCTCAGCATAGTACTTGCATCGTGCCAAGGAGAGCTTCCTTCTGGAGTTCGTAAGATGTAACATTTATGGGTAGTTTCTCAAGATGTGCTTGGAAATTCTTCTTTATCAAGCCTGTAGCTCCCAGTACGATGGGAAATATGTCTGTATCTTTCTGCCACATTTTGTTGGTCTCTGACTGCATTTCTTGGTATTTCAGGATCTTCTGCCTCATTACGCGATTCACAGAATAATCACTTGGAAAAGACACCTCTATTATCAATGCCGTTCTGGTGTTTTTCTCCTTTACTACTATGTCTGGTTTCCTTGCATCCAGTTTCTTATCTATTGGGATGAGAATGTCCCAGGTGATCATAACGTCTTCGTTCTCCGTAATTCTCGTAGGTCATGATCCCAGTGCTTTTCAGGCACAGTTTCCAATGTATGAGATGTGCTACTTTGTTGTGCTTTTTTGTATAGAAATTTTCCGCCATCAGAACTTCACAGCCAGCTATGAGGTGAGTCGCTCTTTCCAGATCTTTTTACAGAATCGGCATATGTCTGTTTTGCCAATTTTTTCAATGCTCGCTGTAAAGCATCTCGTCTGTAATCCGCTGTCCTGGGCTGCAGCTATCAATCTGTCATCCTTCGGTTTCAGTCCACAACTCCTCAGCCATTCACGTGTCTGTTCGTGATCGACAAAGAGTTCCTGGAGTGACACTTTGTATTTCCCACTGTATTTGCGCATTTGCCACCTGTTGTTTCCTTGTCTGCTGATCTAATTCTTTGAAGAGTGTTTTTTCTCTTGTTTTGCAAATTCTCTTGCTTCCCTTCCGGTGCCTGCTTGCGGATTCTTGCTCATTCCTTCTAGTTGTTGCAACGCTTGTCCAAGTTTGACAATGGAGACAGATTCTGGACATTTGTAAGCCTTCTCTGTGAGGATTTCAGTGGCTGTGATACCTCATACCAGTTCATATAGCCCGCCAGGTAAAGTGAGATACTGAATCTCTCTTCTGTGGGAAGGCGGTGCAAAGCCCACAGGAAGGTGTGATGTCATCATATCTTTTACTTCCGATCACTAAAATGTGCTGCAGTATTTTGGATTACTTGTGTTCTTCTCAGGCTGGACTGTGCAAGCCTCTGATTCAAGGAATTGCAATACTGCAAGCTACTGATTGTCACGGACTGTACAGTCCGCTGTTTATCTCTGTCTTTCAAAATACTCTTTAAAAAAAACCTCCACACTTCTGAGCGCAGCAGGATAATGAGTCCCGTCCTATGAATTGCCTTGCCAAGCAGTGGAAGAGTAGTGCTTTTTTTCCAAGAACAAGCAGGAAGTCAGTCCTCACGTATGAGTAACGTCGGCACCGATGGAGCCCGCACGGAACACTTCCCCAGCTTTCAAAGAATGGGCATGCTGCCACGCATGCGTAGTCCCCTTCCCACCCAAGGGTGCCATCTTACTCAGTCTCCCTTTTTCCGCGGAGCCCTTCGGACGTGCCTCTCGTCCCCGCAAAAAAGGTTTTCTTCTCTAAGTACATTTTTTGTCTTTTCCGGTAAGTGCCGATTTCCCCTCCCGCTTTTTGAGCACCACTGCTTCGGTGGTCAGTCTCCGGACCCGCTTTTCTCTCTCTCTTTTTTTTTTTTCCCCATAATCTAGCGCTTTTGCACCAATTTAACTGCTGGCTGCATCAAGGGTCTTCAGTCTTGCAGGGGTCCTTTTGCCCCGATGGCCTCCAGTTTCAAAAAATGTGCTCCAAAAAATATGTCCCTCACAGACACTCATGACTGCTGATAATGCGCGGGCCCTCATGCCACCGAGTCGGAGGAGGAACCTCTAGCGGAGGAACTCGATATCCTCCAATATGAGGCACCACTGAGGGAAATCCTCACTGTCCTGCTCCCCTCCATCCTTAACCGGCTCCTTCTCCACATGTGGGAGACCCCGGGCTCTGTTCTGATTGTCAGTTGGCACCGGGACTCTACGTACAGGGTCCAGCGGGGACCAGGATTTCGGAAGGCACAGCTTCCCCACACCTCCATGATCATCCAGTCAGCCATGAGCAAGCAGAAGAGCCCGAAGACTCACTCTTCAGTCCCTCCGGGCAAAGAGTCTTGCGCCCTCGATGCCCTCTGGTGCAAATGTTACCAGGGCTGCATGCTAGCATGCCACATCCAGGTTTACAAACTTTACCTTGGTATA
This sequence comes from Ichthyophis bannanicus, assembly GCA_033557465.1. Taxonomy (NCBI): domain Eukaryota; kingdom Metazoa; phylum Chordata; class Amphibia; order Gymnophiona; family Ichthyophiidae; genus Ichthyophis; species Ichthyophis bannanicus. The sequence goes on from CM066036.1 coordinate 796,394,698, forward strand.
TTCCTCTGAGACCTCGCTAAAGAACTCGGGGGATTTGCAGCCGGTCTTGATGGGGACCATCTCCAGTGCTACCAGGTGCTCTTAAAGTCAGTCGGTGAGTGCTCCAAATATCTCTCATGAGCTGCCTACAATGGCTTTGAGTCCTCCACATGAGTAGCGGAGGCCAGCATCAGCACCTGCTGGCAGGCTTGGCTCCTGGAGCAGTGGGTCCAGGAGAAGCTCCTCAAAGTCCCTTGCCTCAGGGAGCAGCTCTTTGGTAAGCCTATGGAGGACAAAGCAGCTGAAATTGAGACAGAGTACATCACCTGTACTCAGCTCTCCAGGAAGACCTCTACCCTTCCTAGGAAAAAGCCACAAGGGAAGAAACCCTTCTTCCTCAGGAAGGGCCAACCCTACAGGGGATACACACTGTACCCAACCACACCGACCCCACCTCAGGGCAGTCAGGGTAAGGGCTCTGGCCATGGGCCTTGCAAACCTAAAGGTCCTAAGATCCATCCATTGGCTCCAGTACAGCTGGGATTGGGGTTTTGATGCCCCCAGCATAGCCTCTCAACCACTGGACAACCAGCTATTGACAGGGGGAGGCTGGTCCACTTTGCCCACAGGTGGAACTCTATCACCACAGACAAGTGAGTTCTCCAGGTCATCCGGGAGAGCTACCTCCTCCATCTGGACCAGCCACCTCCACCCTACTTTCCCAGGGAGCCACAGCAGCCTCCCCTGGACTAGGTCTTACTAACTCAAGAGCTTGCAGGTCTCCTCAAGGACAGGATGGTGGAGCCTGTACCTTCTCACCTACAAGGAAGAGGGTTCTACTCCAGATACTGCCTTGTTCCCAAAAGAACAGGAGGTGTCCGGCCCATCCTCAACCTGAGGGACCTGAACAGATTCCTGGTGCAGGAGAAGTTCAAAATGCTCTCCTTTGGAACACTGCTGCCCTATCTCCAGCAGGGCGATTGGCTATGCTCTTCGGATTTAAAGGATGCTTACACACACATCCTCATCCACCCCAACCACCGGCAGTACCTGCGGTTTGTGGTAGGAGGCAATCACTACTAATACAGGGTGATTCCCTTCAGCCTCACCTCTGCGCTACTGGTCTTCACCAAGTGTCATGCGGTGGTAGCGGCTCACCTCCATCTCCAGGGCACCTTCATCTATCCTTAAAGGGGGACACAGCCTCTGAGGCACTGCAGGCTGTAGGCCGCACCATCCGGCTTCTACAGCACTTGGGCTTTGTGGTCAACCACCCAAAATCCCACCTTCATAGGAGCTCGCCTGGACACACTCCAGGCCAAGGCCTTCTTTCCCCAGGACAGGGCAGATTGTCTCGTGTCCCTGGCATCCGACATGCAGAATCGCAGCACAATCTCGGCTCAGTCGATGCTTCGCCTCCTTGGCCACATAGCCTCCATGGTCCATGTCATGCCCAACACCCGCCTCAACATGCAGGCAGTGCAGTGGTGCCTCCGCGCACAGTGGACCTAGGTGACGGGCCGGCTCTGGCATCCATCTCAGTCTCGCCTTAGTTGGCGAAGTCCTTGGTCTGGTGGCAGGATGTACAACACCTGCTCTGGGGCATGCCCTTCTAGACCCCGGCCCCCTAGAGAGTCCTGACGATGGACGCCTCCCTTTCAGGTGGGGGGCCCATTGCGAGGAGCTGCGCACCCAAAGGGCCCGGTCCTCCGAGGAGAGTTGGCAGCAGATCAACCTGCTGGAGCTCCAAGCCATCCTCCTTGCACTGAAGGCATTTTGAAGAACACTGAAGAACAAACCAGTCTGTACTAGAGGAGATCAAACCTAAGCTTTCTTTAGAAGCTCAGATGACAAGACTTCGACTTTCATACTTTGGACACATCATGCGGAGAGAGAGATCATTAGAGAAAGACATCATGCTTGGCAAGATAGAAGGTCAACGCAAAAGAGGAAGGCCAGCAATGAGATGGATCGATACAATAACAGCAGCTACGGGTACCAGTCTGTCAACAATGAGCCGCCTGACTGAAGACCGAACACAATTTAGGATAGCTATCCAGAGGGTCGCCATGAGTCGACTCCGACTCGACGGCACTTAACAACAACAACAACGGTACCAGGTAGTGCTCGTGCAGATGGAAACTAGGTCACTATGTTCTACTTGAACAAACAGGGGGGCAGTGGCTCCCACAGCCTCTGCCTGGAGGCGGTGACCCTGTGCTCATATGCAGTGAGCCAATACATTATCCTCAGAGCCTTCTTCCTCCCGGGCTAAGACAATGCCTTGGCTGAGCAGAGTCTTCCAGCCGCACGAGTGGCATCTGAACCCCGCAACAGCATAGCAGCTGTTCTAGCTCTCTTCACCAGTCCAGCCAACACTTAGTTCCTCTGGTTTTGCTGTCCATATCTGCACCCGGGCCGGGTAGCTCCAGACGCCTTCCTCCTCTCGTGGACGATGGGCCTACTGTATGCCTTCCCTCCCACACCGCTGATAGCGTGGACCCTTTTCAAGATCCAATGGAACAGGGTGTCAGTGATCCTCGTGTCAGTGATCCCCCTGCTGCTCCATCTCTCAGTGAAGCCCCCGGTCCCTTTCAGGAGGTCACCAGAGTTCCTGACGCAGGAGGGAGGCTTGCTTCTCCACCCCAATCTGGGGTCCCTGTCCCTTACAGCTTGGCTGCTGAACAGGTCGCATTAGATCCCCTTCATCTCCCCAACGAGGTCGAGGACATCCTATTGGCCTCTTGGAAGGGCTCAATGAGATGGGCATACGCCTTCAGGTGGCAAGATTTTCAGTGTGGTGCTCGGAGAACTGCCTGAACCCATTCTCCTGCCCAGTACACTCGGTCCTACAATACTTGCTCCATCTCTCGCAGTCTGGCCTAAAGTCTAACTCGGTGAGGGTTCACCTGAGCACGATCTCAGTGAACCATCATCCCATCGAGGGCAAACACCTCTCGGGGCACTCCTCGTCTCTCATTTCATGCGGGGCCTGCTCCTCTCCAAGCCTCCTATCCGCCTTACCCCGGTGGAATGGGACCTCAATGTGCTCCTCTCGCAGCTGACCAAGCTGCCTTTTGAGCCCCTGGCTACTTGCTCCTTGCAGCACTTATCCTGGAAGGTGGCCTTCCTGGTGGTGCTCACCTCCACTTGTAGTCAGTGAACCCCAAGCCCTGATGGCTGAGGTGCCATTCACCATGTTCTACAAGAACAGAGTGGTTCTTTGCACCCACCCCAAGTTCCTACCAAAGGTCGTCTCGGATTTCCATCCCAACCAGGAGGTGGTGTTATCCACCTTCTTCCCGAGGCCCCATGCCGACCAGGCATCAGCCATTCTCCATACCCTTTATCTATCTTTATCTTTATTTTTATTTGCGAGGCTTGATATACCACCCTTAGAAAAGGGCCCTGTCTTCTACCTGCAGCGGACTCAGGGCCACCGCGAAGTTGGGCAGATCTTTGTCTCCTACAATCCCAGCCAGCTGGGACAGGTGGTCACCAAGCAAACCTTGTCTATTTGGGTGGCAGACTGCATCGTCTTCGCCCAGGCCTAGGCTGGGCTGCCACTGAACTGCTAGGTCATGGTGCACAGTGTCCGAGCAATGGCAAAATCGGTTGCGAGCCTCCACTTTGTGCCCCTGGTGGACATCTGCCTGTCCGCCACCTGGTCCTCCGCTCATACCTTCACGACCCATTACTGCCTGGAAAGGGAGTCCTGTCGGGACTCGGCCTTTGGCCAGGCGGTACTCTGTAATCTGTTCGGGGTTTAAGCAACTCCTGCCCTCTGACCCTTCTTATTCAGACTACTGGAGTTGCGGCTCTCTATGGGCTCGGGGTCATCGGGTCTGTCTTCAAATTCTCTGGTGGCTGCTCACGGCTGTGCTGTGCTTTTCCTACATGTCCTTGATAGCCTGTAACTAGGGAATCCCATATGCGAGGACTGGCTTCCTGCTTGTTCCTGGAGAAGCATAGTTACTCACTTGTAACAGGTGCTCTCCAGGGACAGCAGGAATCGGTCCTCACAACTCTCCCTCCTCCCCTTGGAGGAGTTGTCCCTTTTTTGCCATCTTTGTAGTGGGGCTCTAGCTATGGCACCTGACTGAGTAAGATGGCACCGTTGGGCAGGAAGGGGACCATGCATGTGTGGTAGTATTCCCAAAGACTTTCTTTGAAAGCTGTGGAAATGCTCCGTGTGGGCTCCATCAGTGCCGACGTCACCCATATGAGAGGACTGATTCCTGCTGTCCCTGGAGAACACCTGTTACAGGTGAGTAACTATGCTTTTTCCCTGCTCCCATAGGTTTAACATTTATAAATGGTTTGTTTGTTCTTCAGTGGTATGATGTAACAAGGCAGTTTGGGTGAGGTCAGTGGTAGGCTGAGCTTATTTGCCACCTGGAGTGGATGTGCTGAAATTCTAAGTCCGCATGTACATCAAACTTCCCATATTGCCTCTGCAGCAGGCCCAGGAGGGAACAGCCACTGGGCCCAGCACAAAGGTAGTGTGGCAAGCCAGCAAAGGAGTTTAGTAAGTTTTCCCCGTGCATGGGCCTGGAATTTCGGCACTCCCCCTCCTGGCCAGCACTTAGGGAGCACCGCACCAACTGCCCCGCCCTTGGTAGCCACTGGGTGAGGTTCCTTTCCTGTAAAGAGGAGCAGCAGAGGGGTACTTTTGAGTGAGATTGTTCCTTCTCCTTAATTCAGCTATGGAGTAAGGGGTGATAGTTCTCATCCTACTTGATATGAAAATAATAACTTTGAGACCGTTGTGGATTGACCGCAGATGAAGACTTTCTTCTGTAATGTGGGATGGGATTCCTTTTTTGCTGGTATAACCCAGAATGTGGATTAATCCTTCCGTCTGTTCCTCTCTCTTTGCAGGTGCTCAGAACCCATCTCCAGCCAAGAAGCCCAGGAACCGCAACATCTTCCATTCTCTCTTCTGCTGCCTATGTCACGATGAAGCAGAATCCATCCCCGTCAATAACAACGCACCCCTGCTGGTGGAGGAAAATGGAACAGTCTCCAAGGTAGGAGGGGCTTCAACCCCCCCTCCCGCCTGAATAAATACAGGCTAATGTCTTAGGCAGATGTATCAGTTAACTAGTCCCAGGTGTGTGAGTGAGTGGTGAAGGACGGGGTGGGAAGAGAAAGAGGGCCGTGAAGGCCTTGGGTAGAGAGATGCTGAAAGCTTCAGATGCAGCTGGTCCAGCATAAGGTGCACTCACACGCACATACACACACACAATACACATATTTATGCACACACAAAAAGGGTAATTTTCATATTGTCCTGCTAGACCAGTCTAGACAAGTGGGTTGTGTCCCTCTACCAGCAGATGTGGACTTGCCCAGTTCCCTGATAAAAGGGTGGAGGGCTCTTAAGAAGCGTTACGCCCTGCCATAGGAGGACTACGAGCCAGTTAAATGGTTTTGAATATTGATTCCTTTGTTTTTAGTAAGGTTTTAAATTTCTTGTAGGCTGGGCCGGTCCATCCACTAGGCAAGCTAGGCAGCCGCCTAGGGCGACAGACCTCTGTGGGCAGGAAGCTGTGTTGGAGGGGGGTTGGAAGCAGTAAGCCATGTGTGCCAAAGCACATGACTTGCCGCAGATCCCCCTCCACCACCAACCCCGCTAATGGAATCAGCAGCAGCAGGGGAGGGGGGTGGAAGCGCGGCTCGGAGGGAGACCAAATATCACAGAAACAATCCAGGGCTAGTCAATCAAACATTAGTATATCATAGTGCGCGATAAGGGGCTCTCACAAGATGGTCTACACGTCACCTTAGATTACAGTTGGAAACATTAAAGTCCTATAGCCCCAACAATGCAGCTCATCTTTATTAAGGCCCACGTTTACTGCAGTAAGTGCCACTACGTAGGGGCCTGAATGAAGACGGTGCGGGAGGAGAACATCTCATAGGTGCAGACCCGTGTGTGCGCATTCTGTATCTCTCCATTCCAGTATGACTGGTGCTGAAAAAATCAAAACAGATGGGTTCGGACGGCATCATGGAACTGAAACTCTCATAACCTCCTTCCTAGATAGGCTCATAAAAGGCACTGAGAAATCAAAGCAAGGATTCATTTTCATATTCATGGATATTGCTTCAGTATTCGACTCAGTATGTCACAATACCTTGCTATGCCGCTTGCAAACACAGCTTTGAATTGGTTCCGGTCTTGCCTAACAGGATGCCTCTAGAAGGTAAAAATAGGGTCGCACTCATCAACCACAAGGTATCCCACAGGGATCAGCATTATCCTCTCTACTATTTAATATCTACTCTCTGATATGTTCCTTTGGCATTTATTACTATGTTTATGCAGATGATATTATGCTATGTGCATCCTTCTCCACTGACAAACCCAACTATACTAATCTGATGGATTGCTTCAATGCAGTCTCACATTGGCTCTCCAAGCACAACTTTACGGTTAACTGCAAAAAGACCGAAATACTGTTCATAACTAAAGACCAAGCATTCACCCCCCATCAAACTCTAAATGTAATGAACGCAGAACTGGAGGTAAGACAGGAAGTTCACGGTCTCGGAATCACCCTTGACCAATGTCTGAGCATGTAGTGTCACATCAACAACACCTCTAAAACAGTACACCACAAGATAAGAGCTCTCCATCATCTACAACCACTCCTTGACGCCCATGACTACAGCACTGTGTTCCGAGCTCTCATCTTCCCACATTTCAACTACTGCAATGTCATCTACCAAGGGCTACCAAAATATATCCCGCAACCACTTCAAATGGCCCAGAATACTGCTGCTTGTGCCCTATATGGAGCTTTCAGATCAGAACATCACACCAATTTTAAGACATGTACGTTGGTTACCAATAGTGATCCGCATAAAATAAAAAGTACTTCTCACAATACTTAAAGTAATACACAATCTATCCGTAGACTCTCTCTCATCTATCATACGGTTGACACCTGACAATAGAAAGAGAAGGCAGAGCATGTGTAACCCACTTATGACCCCTGCAGCAAGAATAAAAAGCAGCCAAACATCCTGTAACCAAGCGTGTGCATTGTACACACCAACCCTCTGGAGCACTCTCCCGGATTCAATCCAAGCCAACTCTGACCTCTCAAGCTATCGCAGGACTCTAAAACCCCATTTATTCCAGCAGTACTATCAACAGATACCAGAGGATGAGAAAGAGCTGTCATTAAAAGAACTGTTTTTGGGAGACTTCCGGTGACGACATCAGGGAGCATGGCCGTGATGGCTTAAGCTCCGGCGCCATCGGCCTGTGCAAAAGAGGAAAATACCCCAGAATGTGAAGGAGAGGGGTAGAGAGTTGAGGAGGCAGCAGCGGAGAGCCCCGGGAGAGAAATAGGGGGGAGCAGAGGAGCGGAGCACCGTGCTGCCGGCCGATAAGCCCAGCGAAGACGGGAGGCAGGGGCGCCAGATGAGTAGACTGACCGGCAAACGCTAGAAGAGCCTGGCACTGGAAGCGGCTAAAGCAAGGCCACGGGATCACACGGCAGCTGTAAATTGTCTTCTGGAAGGCAGAGGAGGCGGCAGCCAATAGCAGAGCTGAGTTTGAGATGGTGGTGCAGTGCGGGAGCACCGGAAGCTGTCAGGGCCTGGTGAAGGGACGGTAAAACCGGGCATCGCCAGGGGACGTGCTGCGGTGGCAAGCAGAAGAGCTCGCATGTAGTGGGGAGGCAAGGTGGTCTCCCCAGTATCTCCAGGGAGCAGACAAATAGTGGGAGCCAGAACAAGAAACATAAAGGCGCAGAGGGAAGTCCGCTTGTGGAGAGAAACTGTGGGCTGCACAGCTTTGGTATCCGAGGCTTACTCAGAGTGGATGAATTCAGGGGCAGAGGCCGGCTGCTAAGGAAAGCTGGGCAAGCAGCAGCAAAGGAAGAGGGAAGGCGACGAGGCAGTGGTGACCCAAGGAGAAGGGTGGCCCCCCCCTAGAGTGGTAAGAAGATATCCAAGGATAAAACAAAGGGCGCGCTAGCTGCAAAAAAGAAGCTTGCAGAGTTCAAGTCGCCTTATACCTCAACAAGACGAGGGAAGGAAGGTGAACAGGAAAGCAAAGCAGGGATGGACCGCCCAGAGGTGCAGGAGGAAGATCTCGAGCAGGCCAGCAGCCCGGGAATGGCTAAGCTGCTCAAGCAGTGGCTGTCGGAGATGAAAGAGGAGATTAAAAAGGAGATTAACGGAGTTAAAAATGAACTGAAGGAATCCATACAAACTCTGAGACATGATATTGCTGAACTGGGGACTCGAGTGGCGGAGACCGAGAATCAGCTGGAGCAGCAGGAAGCAGCATTAGAGGGGCTGCAGAAGGGCTGGGAGGAAGTGCAGAGAGTTCAAGAAGAACACCAGAGGAAGATGGAGGATCTGGAGGATCGCTCCAGGCGATGCAACGTGCGGATACGCGGTCTGCCAGAAGTTGCACAATATAAGAATTGCGAGGAGGTTACGACTAGAATTTTCCGAGCACTTCTCACAGCAGCAGTCCCAACAGGAGGGGAAGTGGAAGAGGAAATGCGGATAGAGAGGGCACATAGGGGCCTTGGTCCAGCACGAGAAAACCAGCTGCGAGACATTGTGGTATGCTTGAGCTCATACAAAACAAAAGAAAAACTGTTGAGAGCAGCCAGAGCGGTCCGACAGTTTACGAGGGAAGAGCATAGACTGGATTTGTATCAAGATCTGTCAATGGGAACGCTGCAACGCACGAGGAATCTTAGAGAGGTGACGAGCTACTTGAGGAGAGCGGACATGAGATACAAGTGGCTATTCCCTTTTGGACTCTTGATAACAGTTAAAGGGAAATCAAGAAGAGTGCAGTCGAGTGAGGAGGCTTGGAGAGCCCTTAGGGAGATGGGGGTGACCAATCTCCCTGAGGGGGGGAGGTCCCAGAACGAGACGAGAAATGCCTCAGCCAATACCTCCAGGAGGGGAGCTACAAGATGGCAGCGAGTGACAGCGGAGAGCAGAAGATTGGCGAGAACAAGCAGAGATGGTCAGAATGGGCGGGAGGAGGAGCAAGGAGCCAGATGAAGTGAAGGACATTGTGACTCTGGGTATTACATACACATGCTCTGCAGGGGGGAGAAGGGGTAAAAAGGGGGGGATGGGCTATGGGAAGTAGCAGTAGTTTAGAGGAGAGGTAAGGGGGATAGAATCTTTGGGGGGAGGAGGGGGAGGATCGGGGTGGATGAGAGGGGTAGGTAAGAGTGGAGGGGTGGGTTGTGTGGGGGAGGGGGGTGAGGGAGAAGAAGGTGGGGTGAAGTGGAAGGGATGATAGGGGGAAGGCCAAGGCCCGATAGTCTGTCATAATTAAGGAAGTCGGGTCTCCCTGGGGGGGAGAAAGGACGAGGGAGGGTGGAAGGGAGGACGGGGTGAGGAGGGTGGAGGGGGATCAAGGGGTGGAGGAAGAGGGGGCGGAAGGGAGGGAGGGAGAGGGGAGAGGGGCAGGGCAGAAAGGAGGGGGGGGGGAAATAAAGGAAGGACAAGGAGGGGGGAAACCATGGGTGAACTGAAAATTACCACCATAAATGTAAAAGGTCTAAATTCTCCTTTCAAGAGGCAAAAATTATATAAGGAGTTGAGTAGGTAGAAGGCCGCTCTCATGTTGCTGCAAGAGACACACTTATTGCGGAAACACGAGTCGGTAGTGGGACCTAAGGGCTATTCAGAAATTGTATTTGCATCAAATTTGAAGGAGCGGAAGAAATGTGGAGTGGCCTTGCTAATTAGTGGAACGCTCACAGCTGAGATTCATGCCACTATCAGAGATAAAGGGGGGAGATATCTATTGGTACGAATGAGGATTGGAGAAGAATGGTTTTGCGTGATAAATGTGTATGCTCCCACAGGATCACAAAGAGATTTCTGTGGAAAATTGGCTAAGGAAATGGGGGAATTGGGTGAGGGAGCGAGGATATGTGGTGGGGATTTCAACATGACCTGGGAGGTGGAGAGAGATTCCACTGGGAGGGGAGTGGGAAGAGGTGCGGACAGGAGGCGATATCGGAGATTTGTGGAAGAGAATGATCTAGTAGATGCGTGGCGTTTGTTTAACCCGGGTAAGCGCCAGTATACATTTTTCTCTGCGGTGCATGGCACATATTCAAGGATTGATACCATTTGGGTGGGAAAAGAGATAGCTGGCAGGATCAGAGGGGGTGATATTGAGCCAATTACCTGGTCTGACCATGCACCTGTGATTGTTCGGCTGCAGGGGTGGGAAGAGAATAGGGTGGTACAATTTTGGAAGTTAAATGAGGACTTGATTGCAGATTCCAGAGTGGTGAAAGAGCTAGAGGACGCTATGCCGGAATTTTTTGGGCATAATGACAACGGAGCTGTAAGGGGGGGGGGTTGGTTTGGGATGCGTTTAAGGCGGTGGTGAGGGGCGTCTTGATCAAGTGGGGGGCACGAATAAAGAGGGAGAGAGAGGGAAAAGAACTTTATTTACGGCAACAGCTGGTAAGATTGGAGGAGGCGGATGCCAGAGACCCGAGTGGGCAGTTTAGGGGGGAGGTATTGGAGGCCAGGGCTAAGTTAAACGCATTGGAAGCCGAAGGGATTAATTACCGATTAAAATTGTTGAGACAGGAATTTTCCGAAGGAGGGAATAGAGCGGGAAAGTATCTGGCGCGGAGAATGCAGCAAAAGCGGAATAAAGCACTGATAACGCAGATTAGGGGTAAGGAAGGGGTGACTAGGGATGAGCACAAGATTAGGGAATAGTTTGTCAGCTATTATCAGAAGCTCTATGAGGCACCGTCTGAGCGGTCGGAGGGGGAGGTAAGGAAATATCTGGCAGAAGCAGGTTTACCACATCTGGACGAAGGAGAAAGAGGAGTGCTTGACTGGGACATACAGGTCGAGGAAGTGGAGGGGGCAATTCAGGGGCTGAAGCCTGGGAAGGCCCCTGGGGTAGATGGGCTGACGGCTAGCTTCTATACAAAATTTAAGGGTGTGCTGGTGAAGCCATTAACAAACTTATTTAACCTCCCGAGGGAAGGGGAACGGTTGGCGGAGACGATGGGGTGGGCAGGGATCACTTTAATTGCTAAAGAGGGGAAAGACCCACGGGAATGCGCTTCGTATAGACCAATCTCACTGATAAAGCTGGATGCTAAACTATTGGCCAAAGTATTAGCGGGGAGATTGAACCGTATACTAGGGAAGCTAGTGCATGAGGATCAGGCGGGCTTCATACCGGGGAGACAAGTAACTGATAATATTCGGAAAATTTTAAACATTATATGGTCTGTAAAACGCAAGTCGGATCAGACGCTGCTTCTCTCCTTAGATGCAGAGAAAGCGTTCGACCAGGTGTCGTGGCAATTCTTGTTCTCAGTGCTAGAGCATATGGGATTTGGAAATAGCTTTGTGAATTGGATAAAAGCGCTCTATACGAGTCCAAAAGCGTGTGTGAGGGTAAATGGGGGCTATTCACGGTTCTTTGCATTGGGGAGGGGAACTAGGCAGGGGTGCCCTCTATCGCCGCTGCTATTTGCTCTGTCCTTAGAACCGTTAGCGGGGAAAATAAGGAAAGAGTCAGCGATCAAAGGGGTGGTAGTGGGGCAGAGGGAATACAAGATGGCCATGTTTGCTGATGATATTTTATTGATGATCACTAAGCCAAGGGAGACATTGGCTGCAGTTATGAGGGAGCTGGAGGAGTATGGGAGTCTGGCGGGCTTCAGGATAAATTGGAATAAGTCGGAAATTTTGAATTTAACTGGAGGGGAAGAGTTGGAGCGGAGTTTGCAAGACGCTTATCAGTTTAGGTGGGCACAGAAATCTATTCGATACCTAGGAGTTCAGTTGGGGAGGAACATAGAGGACCTCTATGACCTGAATTATAAGAAGGTGTTTGGATGGGTGGAGGCACAGCTGGGGGCATGGAGCGAAGATACATATCTTGGTTGGGGAGGAACTTAGAGGACCTCTATGACCTGAATTATAAGAAGGTGTTTGGACGGGTGGAGGAGCAGAAGATACATATCTTGGTTGGGGAGGATGGCGGTGATGAAAATGATGCTTCTTCCACAGTTTCTTTTCTACTTTCAGGTATTACCAATTGAGGTACCGGCAAAGGCACTGCTAAGATTGCAAAAGCGGGTTGACGGATACATATGGGGGAATCGGAGACTTAGAGTGGCGGCGAGGATGTTACAGGCATCCAGGGGAGAGGAGGGATTGGGAGTTCCTAATTTTAGAAAGTATTATATCGCAGCGCAATTGAGAGCGGTGTACTCCTGGATGAGGAAACAGCATAAGCACTGGGTGGTAATGGAAGGGACGGGATTTAGGCCAGGGGAGCTGGAAAGGTTGGTATGGGGTGGGAAGGGAAGGAGGGGGGACAACCCATTGGTGGGCCACACTCTGGAGATATGGAACCGCCAAAGGAGGGGGATGATAGGGGAGAAGAGCTGTGCGTGTGCCATGTCTTTGGTAGCGTGCTGCGAGGAAGGAGTGGGCCCGGAAATAGCAGTCCTACAAAGATGGGCGCAATGTGGGCTACAACAAGTGTCTCAAGTAATCCATGGGGAAGGTGTCAGAGACTTTGAGGGTATCCGGGATCTGTACCACCTGAGTGAGAGGGACAGATATCATTATTTGCAGATACGATCGGTACTCCGGCAGAGGAAGCGTTGGCAAGATATTACCAAGGAACCAGGGTGGTTTGAAGGTAGCTGTTTAGGCTCGATGGGCAGAAAGGGGATTATCTCCCGAATATATAAAGGGTTAACGGAGAGAGGGGAGAAGAAATTAAGCTACATGTTGGCATGGGAAAAAGAGATAGGGGTGTCATGGGAGGTAAGAGCCTGGGAGAGGATTGCGCAGAACATAGCAAAGGCCTCTATTGCCACATCCCTGCATGAGAATGGGTGGAAAGTACTGTCTAGATGGTACTTGATGCCGGAGAGGTTGAGTAAAGCGGGGATATGTGGATCGGATGCCTGTTGGAGATGGTGTGGTGAGAAAGGAACGTGGTGGCATATGTGGTGGTCATGCCCCTTGGTGCAGGAGTATTGGGGGAAAATCGGAGAGGCTATTGGGGAAATCACGGGTGTAGCGGTGAACCTCACACCTGAGTTATGTCTTTTATTACAGGATAAAGATGAGGGGGGGGGGACGACAATGGGAGCATTGTACGGCAATGTATTATGGCAGCAAGTTGTGAAATTGCAATGCATTGGAAGAAAAGTTTTCTGCCACCTTTAGGAAAGTATGTTCAACGCCTGACAGAATTGTACCATATGCATCGATTAACAGGATTAAAGAAAGGGAAGGTGGAGAGACAGTGGAAGGGAGTGTGGGACTGGGTCAACAGGGGGGAGTGGTAGGGTTAGGGAAGGGTGGGAGAGTGGAGGTGTAAAAGAAGGGGGATGTTTTAGTTACTAAACGGTTTTCAGTTCTTGGTATGCAATATGTGTTGTGGAATTCATTTGTAAATTAGTTCAGGAGGTCAGTGTATATGGGGGGAGGTAAGGGAGGGGGGAAGGGAAGGGGGAGGGAAGATGGGGTACTAAAGGGTATAGCGCTGGTTGGTTGTATAAGTGTTGTAAGCGTTACAGTTAGGGAGTTAAAAGTCAATGACGGGGAATTGAGGGTATATGATGGGTGCGATGCAGGAAGGTAATGTTTACACCTTGTATTTTTCGATGTGTTTGTACCAATAAAATGATAAGTTATAAAAAAAAAAAAAAGAACTGTTTTGACTAACGACCCAACATCACTGTTGACTCTTGGTGGGGGCAAATACAGTGGCAGAATTCAAAATGGCATGGGACAGACACAGTGGATCCCTTTATAGCAACAGGATAAAATCAAAGTAAACTTAACTATCTCTTATATCTGAACAAATAGGGGTGACCTACACGGAGCGGCAAGTGCACCTACTCTTGCCGCCTTGCTGGGCAGACTAGATGGACCATACTGGTCTTTATCTGCCGTCATATACTAGGTTACTATGACCCTTTCACTCCATGTCCCCACCTTAAGAAATCCATCATGGTAAGTATTCCAGTTCATCCTTGTTAAGTTACCCAAGTTAGCTTTCCTGTTACATGTACAGAACCTTGTTGTTTTAATGTTACTGTACATGCAAAGCACTCTGAGTGCAAAATAGAGCGGTATATAAAATCAGATAAATAAAAATCTTCTGATATACTGAGCTGTAGATGGCCGTTTTCAGAATGGACTTTGCTAAATACATCGGTTGACGGCCTAGATGCAGAAAGCTCAGATCTGGTCATCCTCTCCATTAAAGAACTCCCCTCCTCATGCAGGCCATTCCTCCTCCCGGCCTGTCCAATCTGCAAGAAAATAGCTCTTCTGACTGCTCCTGGTCTCCTCTTCCAACCTCCTGAAAGCCCTTCAGACCTCCTCCTCACCGCTTCTACTCATGGCAGGCTCAGGTTTACCCTATCCTGGCGCTTTCCTCCCTCTGATCCCCCCCTCCTCCAACTCACGGTGCCAAAGATGACACATATCCTGCCCCGGGTCACTGATCCCCCACTCCTAGCACCCAATTTACCAAAGAAAGTTCACGTGAAACCCTCATTCCATCCTTCCTCCCATCCCTAGAACCTGCTCCAGTGCCTCTAGTTTTCCCCACCCACACACACTCTGACCTCTGACTTGAAACCCTGGGTTCCTAACCCTACCAAGCTCCCCTTCTAAATCTGCTCTTAAGATCCCCTCGACTTCAGCAGCAGGAAGGACCCAAGAGCCCACCTGCAAAACCCAAGAGCCCACTGGCAAACGTTGAATGGCACCACCAACTGCACTGGGGGGGAATTAGGATGTGTGATGGTGAAGACTCAAGATGTAGCCAGTCTCTATCCCCTGAATACACTTGTTTTATTGGCTGCATGTCACATGCACTAGGCTCTCATTAGACTCCTTCGTTTATTCATATTTCCTGTAAACAACAAGGCGAGATGCAACTTAAATTAAAAACAAGGTGCATTTAAATTGGCGAGGATGGAAGCAGTCTGTGCTCCTAAAAGCCAACTTTATGATGAAGTATTTTTATGCGAATATGTTTTGACGTTTGCTCTGATGTACTCTGACACAGGCTTGGTGCTGTTTGCTAAGCCGTTTGATCTTTCGAAGATTTTTTTTCATTCTAGCATGAATTATGAATTTTATTTGACGTTGCTTGTCATGCACTAGGAGGTGGAACGACCTTTCTTACTTTTTCTGTGGTCAAGATGAGCAGTACAGTGGGATTTAAAAACAGTTGGGAAGTTCCCGAAGGAAAAGTCCATAAAGAATTCTTAACCCAGGTAGATTTGGTATCTTCCAGGTACTTTTGACCCAGACTGGCCACTGTCGGAGACAGGATGATGGACTCGACAGACCTTGGTCTGACCCAGCTTGGCTTTGCTTATGTTTCCTGTGAAAGGTTTTCTCTACATAGCTACAGATTTACTATGGGGTATGTTTACTAAACTGCCGTAATCGTGAATAACGCGCGTTATATAACGTTATCGATCTAAAGCCCCGCCGCGCGGTAAAACAACGCAGAAGGTGGAGAGAGGGCGGAGAGAAGGGGTCAGTGGGCGGAGAGTGGGCGAGGAGAGGCTCCCCTCACACTAACGCGCTGAATTTCAGGGCTGAATTCCAACGCGAATGAAAACCTGCCTTTAAAGGCACATTACAGGGGAGAGAAACCATTTCAGTGTCAGCAATGTACAGCCCAGGCAGGGAAACCAAAATAAAGTGATAAGTGTGATACATGTGCACAGACCAAAAGAGCACAGAAACACTGAAAATGACCCCCAACAAACTGGAAAAAAACAATAACCAAGCTGGCCAATAGTGGTATCAGTGAGAAACATCAACCCCTCCCCCCCCGAGTAAGCTCCATAGAACAGATATAAATCGTGGAAGGGTCCATACTCCGTCCCCATACAAGGTGAATGGGCCCACAGTGAAATAGCGCTGCTCAGGGTTTTCCCCACCATCGGACAGGGTTCCTATGGCGTGCACATGTCCCGCAACATCAGGGCGGGCATGTCGGAACGGCAACTGGACAGATGCCGGAAAAGGGGATACAGAGGGCCGCAGGCGGCACATGCTGTGGTGGAGCTGGGCCACAGTGCGGACTAGGGTGATTGCCTAGGTGGCCCATACGAATGCTGAAACAGCAGAGCAGCCAGACAGCAACTGCTGAAGGCCCAACATGGGCACGAGCGTGTTTCCCACAGTGTCACAGGGGATAGTACCCAACAGTTACCCCCAAGGGCACGGAACATTGGCAGGCGGGGCTGGAGGGGAGCGTGGACGTCGATGCAGGCACCCCTACCCCAGAACCCGCACCATAGGCAGCCGCCTACCTGCACACTGGATGGCCTGGGACTGCGCACCACCAGCTCCACCAGCAGAAGGGCATGTCAGCATGGTGGCTGAGGGATACTGGTGGTGGAGGGGGCAGTGGCAGCTGGCCAGAGCAGACCGTGGCCTAGCCCTGTGTAGGTGGGTGCCATGCACTGCAACAGACAGGCCCTGTCTGACCAACAGTCATGGTGTCACCAGGGAATGCACCATCTCTGTGATAACATGGTGGTGCAGTGCACAAAACCAGTGTATTCAGAAGCAGAAGGTCACAGGTTCAAGTCCCAGCTGTGGTTTCCGCCAACCCAGTCCTCATATTTTACCCACTACTATAACTTGCTGATACAGACAGAACCTTTCTTGCAGATGACGTAAACATGCCCAAAACACCTACATTTTACCCTACAGAGCACAGACACCATAAGCATGCACATTACCTAGAGCAGAGCCTCCCAAATGCAGTCCTGGAGGGCCAAACACCATTCAGGTTCCATGCTGCCTCTGATAAAGATGCCTGTGCTGCATTTCTATGCGCCACCCCCATGGTATGCAGATGTATCTCATGCATATTCATGAGGGACAGCATGAAAACCCGAACAGTGTTTTGCACTGCAGGACTGGAGTTGGGAACCTCTGCCGTAAAGCAGCAGCCAACAGGGGCAGACACACCCGCACCCACAGGCCCCATTATCCAATGCCTCCTGGAGAGGCAGGATGTTGGGCCCTGCCTGCATCTCCCAATACTAGCACTTGCATACCTTAGCAATGCCACCCTAAACCTGGGAATATGGTACACATCTATCAAAAGGTTGCTATGATTACTGGCAGATAGCAGTTCCTAGGTTAAGTACAATTTTCGGAGTGAGCTGCATCATAGCAACCTTTCTGATGTCTGTGGAGTGTGCTACAGGTCTTGTGTCTGACAGTGTTTACCAATCTGGGGAGAGACTCCTACAGTATTGCGTACCATAGCCATGCCTGCACTGTGCCCAGGACTGGTGTGGTGGCCTGCGCTGCCCAACACCTCTGTAGTTGCACAATGCTGGCATAGGTGTGGGGAGTGTGTGTCTGTCTATCCAGTGTGTGGTGGCTGCCAACACCCTCCACAGCCCACACTGCTAGCACTGTTGCCAGTATTGGCCTGCCAATGTGCATAATGAGGAGCAAGGTACCGTGGGAATAGCCTGGATAGGGTGGCCTGGCCTGGCCTGGCCGCATCTGCACAGGGCATAGGGCAATGGCTCGGACATTGTAGTGCCCGGTACCTCCTGCACGGACAGGGTGGCCATAGCATGTCCTGCTGGGAGGTCACTCTCACCCTGACTGAGCAGTGACCATGGCATGGCTAGGTTCCCCCATAGTGCTATATAGCATTTCTCTCATGTGATATTTATGGGTTTTCTTTTGGGGCCCAATCACTGACTTATCTGCTTGGTGTGTATGCTGATATCCCCGTTCTGGGTACATGCATCTCCTCCAGGACCATGCACTATGGACTAGCTGGCGGACTGTCTGCAGCTAGTATGTGTCTTGCTGGAACACCTTGCAGGGTGCAGCGGCTGGAGGCTTGCTGCTGGAGAATATCAGATAATGGGGGGGGGGGGGGCAGCTGAGCATTTCCAGGCCTGCTGTCTGTCTGCTATTGCGTTATGGATGTGTACCGCTCTGTCTGTTACCCAGCAGGACAGGGGTTGCTGGTCCCCTCTACTGCTGCCATTGCAGGGAGGTAGACTGTGGATCTATTGGTGGGTGATCCTGTTTCCCACCCTTTGCCCCAGAGGGTGGGTTGTGTGGTGTTACATGATCTGCCCATGGGTCCATACACCCCCCCCTTCACCTACAGCAGGTAACCATGGCACCAACACAGGATATGCACTATTCTGGGTGCATCATCGCCCATAGGGACTAGACATGACCGGGACATACAGCAGGGCACAGATGTATCCTAGGTGTGTCTAACGGAACTACCTATCACACACTGATGGGGACCTGCAGCATGGCGTAGTTCAGCCATGAATGGTGCTGTGGACCTGGTGCTGGGCGCCCCACCTCAACCTTAGGGTGGGCATAGTACCCGCACAATGTGACTGTCTGTGGCTACTCTGTGGCAGTACCACACACGATCTGTTGCCCCTACCAGGCCGAGGTGCTGTGGGGGTGCATACCCAATCTTGTGCCCATCTGTCGACTGCTGATTTGCATGTGCAGTGCATCATGGGTACGGGTGGGTTAACCCTATCCTGGTAACCACAGCATACGGTTTGTGTGGTGACGTGCAGTCCTGCAGCCAGCCAGGGCTTTGTTCACAGCCTTATAAGGTGTCCTATAGGGGACATTATAGGGTGCCTTGGCGGACAGTGCACTTTCTAATGTGCCCTATGGAGTGCGTTATGGGGTGCCTTATGCGGCACCTTAGGTTATGCCACCGTGAGGGTGTGTTTGCTGGCAGCACAAATTAAAATACATGTCAAATGCCTCACCAATCACAACTTTAATGTAAAGGGTGCTGCCTCAGCCAGTCTTATACATTAGGCCCACTGGGGAATCGAACCCATGACCCCTGTACCATCCGTCAGTGCTGTAACCATTGTGCTACAGCTCTGTTGCTGTAATTGTATGCCTGCGTGCCTTCTTAAGATTAATGCGCGGTAACGTGCCCTGTAGCGCTCGTTAATTTATGGCGCCTTGTAACGCGCGTTCTCGGCAACGATGTACCGCCCATGTCCTTATTTGGGATTTCTGTCTCTAACGCAGCTCCTAACGCGAATCGCACTAACGCAGTTTAGTAAACATACCCCTATATGTTAGAATTGTGACTTTCTGAGGACTTAGTAACAGAAAAGTCTTTTGAGTTTTTTTCATAAGAAGACGTGGTCTCTTCTAGAAATCTTTACCTTTGAGTAAGTAGATTTCTTGTGCGTGTATTTACCGAGTTGAGTCCTGTACCTCTGGGTTGGTCATAGCTCACAGCTACTTTGCTACTCTACAACCCCCACTAGAAGCTTGGAGACCAAGTATGTCACCTTTTGATGACATCAGCGTACTAGGCAGCTGGCATCACCTACCAGCCTCAGTAACCTATTGACAAAGCAGACTCACGGGAGCAACAAATAAGAAGTTAATATCTAGCCTATGCCCGGCCAATGCCAGCTCCTCATCCGCCATGGGATCCTGTCTGATTTCTGTTATCCGAGGCTTTGCAGGAAGTCGACGATCCTCGCTGTGGCGTTTTTGCTCGCTCACTTGGACTTCGCCTGAATGAGCCAGTTGAGGTACGGATGCACCAGGATTCCTTCTTGGCAGGGTGCTGCTTACCTCAATGACCATCACCTTGGTGAACATACAGGGAGCTGTCGCAAATCCGAAGGGCAATGCTCGAAATTGGAAGTTGCCCATGGGCACCACAAATCAGAGAAACTAATGATGTCCTGACAGATGGGAACGTGCAAATATGCTTCTGTGAGGTCGAGAGAGGTTAGAAACTCCCCTTCTCGTGTGGTTATATTGACAGACCAGAGGGTCTCCATGTGAAATCGGTGCACTTGCTTGAGTCTTAGCCGGGCAAGGTACCAGTCAGGCTTCTGCTGTCTGATTGTGATGCAACATCCAGGGAAACTTACGCTCTTAGTGTTTCTAATAGTCCTTTATATGAATCATTACAAAGATACCAAATAGGACTGTCAAAATACCGCATTGTTCCATTCAGGTCAATGTGACAGAAGCAGATTGATTGGCTAATTTTAAATGGTCCTGACTTCAGTCATATGGTGATGTTCCTGTGATACGACAGACGGTGGAAAAGGGTTGCCTCATTCTCGTCACCACTGTCACAAATGGCCACTATCCTCAGACTAGTCTTAGGTTTGTCAGAAAGGGACTTGACAGATCTCTAGATAGTAGTGAGCAACAGGCTATGACAGGGAAGTTTCAAACCCCTCAGAGAACTTGTCGCCTAACCTTTGAGCCTTGCATATGTCTCACGGACGATATCCTGATTTGCAAACATATTATACCTTAACGAAGGAGGCTGTCTTTGGCTCAGTGCACATGTTGAAGTGAGCATTGGCAGCGAATCTGAGATCACCTGCAGCACAGGTGGGAGCTTCATTCCTGTCATCATTTGCGCACACTTAATTCATTTGGACATTTTGAGGCTAGCCTTATAAACTGGCTCCTAATTTTCATGGGTGTATATGTTACGCCTGCTTTGTAAAGTTAAGGACACACATGCTTGATTTTATAAAATGGAGCAAAAGTGTGAAAATCCACATGTGTGCTTAAAGCACAGTCATTTGCACCAGCCCTACAGCTGGTCTAATGTAAAGAATTTTATAATCTATGTGTGTAATTGCCCAAATTCCACCCATATGCATACTGACAGTGAAACTATGTGTGATGCAAACTCTGCCGGTAATTTCACGCTAGCGACATTCTATAAGAGGCCATTTACACACATAAATGACTAAAATACTGGAATTTACATGGGTAATTCACGTGCATATCTAGGCGGCTCCTCATAACTGACCCCCATTACCCTGAAGGATACCTCTTCTAGAGAAAGATCCAGGAGAGTGGCTGTAGGTGACAGAGACACCCCCTAGAGGGGATGAGCACATGGGTCGTACTGAATCCCCAGCGGCCCAGTGCTTTTCCTGCCGTGGTTGTGAGGAATAGGCATGGTACTGTCATCTTGGGTGTGAACCTTTGCAGCCTGAATGCAAGAACCATACCCAGAAGGATGGGCCCAGAGGGGTGAAAAGACCTGCTGTCTTCCCACTGTGGCCAGCCTGAAATGCAGAGTTGGGGATGCCACAATTTTGGGAAACCCAAGAGAATGAAGAGTTGCAGCTGCTGCCCCTGCAGACGTCCCAGGAGAACAAGCTCCCACCTTAGAAGAGCAGCCTGGTCCAAAAAAGAGCCAGCCATCCACCTAGAAGAAAACCAGAAGAGATTAGATTAGAGCACTGGCCTGGAACCAGGAGACCAGGGTTCGATTCCCACTCGCACTCCTTGTGGCCTTAGGCAAGTCGCTTAACCCTCCATTGCCTCAGAAGAATCCAGGTTATCAATGTCCCCGTTTAATGTACGTTACCAAGTTTAAGTTACAACCACTTGGACTGAAATGAAAGACAAAGAAGAAATGGTGTTGCATTTATAATAAAGAAGAAACTTGCAAGAACTGTAATGAAATACAATGCAGTCAGCGAACGCTTAATCTCTATTCGTCTACGAGGAATGCCTATCAACACAACTATAATTCAAGTATATGCCCCAACAACAGCTGCAGAAGAGAATGAAATTGAAGAGTTCTATGAACAAGTACAAGCTGAAATTGACAGAACATGCAAACAGGATATCCTGATAGTCATGGGTGATTGGAACGCAAAGGTTGGCAACAAAGAAGAAGACAAAGTAGTTGGAAAATATGGACTTGGCAACAGAAATGAAGCTGGAGAAAGACTGATAGAATTCTGCAAGACCAACGATCTATTCATTTCGAACACCTTCTTCCAGCAACACAAGCGGAGACTGTACACATGGACTTCACCCAATGGATTGTATAAAAATCAATTGACTACATCTGTGGAAGTCAACGATGGAAAAGCTCTATAACATCAACAAAGACAAAACCTGGAGCTGACTGTGGTACAGATCATCAACTACTAGTATGCAAACTCAAGCTAAAGCTGAAAAAGAGCAAACCACTCATGAATGCAGCAAAATATGACCTTGAGAATATACCACTGGAATTTAAAGACTGCCTGCAAAATCGATTTGCTGCTTTAGATACAAATGATAGAGTTCCAGAAGAGTTATGGAATGACATCAAGAAGGTTGTGTTGGAAGAAAGCGAGAAGTCTCTACAAAAGGTAAAAAAGAAAAAACGGCCAAAATGGATGACGGAAGAAACTCTGAAAATTGCCCAGAAACGCAGAGAAGCTAAAGCCAGAGGAGAAAGAAAGACAATCACAGAACTCAACAGAGATTTCCAACGTGCAGCAAGACAGGACAAGGAAAAGTACTACAATGATGCATGCAAGGAAATAGAAGCAGAAACTATTAGAGGAAGAACAAGATCAGCTTTCCTAAAGCTACGAGAGTTAAAGAAAAAGTTCCAGCCTCGAATTGGAATGTTACAAGATGCTCAAGGTTCTATGTTGAATGATGCTGAGAAGATCAAGAAAAGATGGAAGGAATATACAGAGTTTTTATATGCTAAAGATCAAGTGGACCAACAGCCGTTTCAACCTGTACCTTGTGATCTGGAACCATTGGTGATGAAAGAAGAAGTTGAAGCAGCATTGAAAGCCTTATCAAAGAACAAAGCTCCAGGCATTGATTGCATTCCCATAGAAGTATTACAGCAATCTGATGCAGCTGTTACCGTACTTACAAGGCTCTGCCAAGAAATATGGAAGATAGCATCATGGCCAACTGACTGGAAAAGATCTGTGTTTATACCAGTACTAAAGAAAGGTGATCCAACTGACTGTGGAAATTATCGCACAATCGCTCTGATCCCACATGCCAGCAAAATTCTACTGAAGATTATTCAAAAGAGACTACAATCATACCTGGAACGAGAACTACCTGAAGTGCAAGCAGGGTTCAGAAAAGGGCGAGGAACGAGAGACATCATTGCGGATGTGAGATGGATCCTTGAAAAGACTAAAGAATACCAAAAGGATATCTATTTGTGCTTTATCGACTATAGCAAAGCTTTTGACTGTGTAAACCATGAGAAACTCTGGGCCACATTAAGAAGCATGGGTATACCAGAACACCTGATCGTTCTTTTGCACAATCTGTACATTGATCAAGAAGCAACAGTTCGAACGGAACAAGGAGAAACAGAATGGTTTAAAATAAGCAAAGGTGTAAGACAAGGCTGCATACTTTCCCCCTACCTATTTAATTTATATGCAGAACAAATCATCAGAGAAGCAGGATTGTATGAAGACAACAGAGGTGTGAAGATTGGTGGAAGACTCATCAACAGCCTTCGCTATGCTGATGATACCACATTACTGGCGGAAAGTGAAGATGATCTGAAACATTTGCTTCTCACAATCAAAGAACATAGTCTCAAAATGGGCCTGCACCTTAATGTAAAGAAGACAAAGATCATGACAACTGGCATAATCAACAGGTTCATCGTCGAAGGAGAAGAAATTGAAATCGTGAATAACTTTAACCTACTTGGATCAACTATCAATAAAGAAGCAACAAGCAGTCAAGAAATCAGACGACGCATTGCTCTTGGCAGAATGGCTATGAAAGACCTAGATAAGATTCTCAAGAGCAGAGATGTCTCTCTCCATACAAAGATTCGACTTGTTCAAGCCATGGTATTTTCAATAACATCATATGGATGTGAAAGCTGGACAGTGAAAAAGATAGACAGGAAGAAAATTGATGCCTTTGAATTATGGTGCTGGCGGCGAATACTGTGTATACCATGGACTGCCCGAAGAACAAACCAGTCGGTACTAAAGGAAATCAAACCTAAGCTTTCTTTAGAAGCTCAGATGACAAGACTTCGACTTTCATACTTTGGACACATCATGCGGAGAGAGAGATCATTAGAGAAAGACATCATGCTTGGCAAGATAGAAGGTCAACACAAAAGCGGAAGGCCAGCAATGAGATGGATCGATACAATAACAGCAGCTACAGGTACCAGTCTGTCAACAATGAGCCGCCTGACTGAAGATCGAACACAATTTAGGATAGCTATCCTGAGGGTCGCCATGAGTCGACTCCGACTCGACGGCACTTAACAACAACAACAACAACTTGGACTGAAATGATAAAGTAGTATAAGAACCCCCCCCCCCCCCCGAAAACCTGTTAAATAAATAATTAATGATTATCAGGAATTGAAGAGGGAAGATGAATTAGAGGGGAGGGAAGAAAAAATGGACAAAACCAAAATAAATACTCCAAGTAAAAATGAAAAAGTGTGGCATTTTTTGCCTCTAAAATGTGTGTTTTGAGTCCATATCACTAGGCATTAGGTGCTGTTGCACTGCAGTAATTGTTAGGAGTGTGGCCGGCATGTTCCTGACAGTCACTAAGGGCGTGTTTCACCCTTGGCAATTACTGCAGGTGCACGTATGCCAGTTCTTGAGGTGGTGGTAGGTGGCGATTAGCGCACACTACTGATGCCCACACTGACCACAATGAGCAGTCGATGCCCATTCTCCATCCCAACCCCTCTCCACTGTGTGATGTGCCGTTAACACGTGTTTTAGCGCCCACTGAAATACGCATTAACCGCATAATACACTTTAGGAAAAGGCTCCCAAGAAGTCCCTAGCAAAAGACAAAAATCTGAAAAATAGACAAAACTAACAAAATGTTTGAGCAGAAAAGAAGAAAAAAAAACGGAAAAAGACCAATTTAATAAAGGTTACAATGGAAAACGATTTATACACTTTTTGCTCTAGATTCTGACATTTTATGCGCCAGTTTTCCAAATATTTTCCTCTCCCTTTTTATCCGATAGACTTTTCCTAGTTTGACTTGCTCATGGAATCTGAGGGAGACTTTTCCTAGTTTGACTTGCTCATGGAATCTGAGGGGTTCCAGTTGCCTTTCAGAGAAAATGACGGATGATGGGAGCCTTTTGAAAGTGTTAGTATGTTTTGATGATTTGACAGTTTTGGGGAAAATACAAGAGGAACATGAAGAGAGATTACTGAAGGTCCTTGACCAGTTGGTGCTATGTAGCGTGAAGTTATTCTGCGGTTAATGTAAATTTCTAAAGACTCAAGTTAAAATATGTGAGGTGTCATGTTTCCAGTGATGGTTTTACACGCTGATCTGTACCAACTATTCCCAAAGAGTGGCAGGACACAGCTTGTAGCTCATAAGTTGGTTGTTCTGGAAACATTTAAAGATTAGCTGTATGGGCTACAGGATTTTTTTTTGGGGGGGGGTCAGCTCAATAGTTTTCCTTCTCCTGTTATGAGCCATCAGCTCAGTCAGAAGCTAGGCTAAGATCCTAGCACCAGAAGCCTTTATTTGCAACCAGCTAGGGATTTCTCTTGTATCGATTTTATTTCTCTCTATATAGAAATACAGAAAATGATGCCAGATAACAACCAGAGGCCTAACCAGTATTCCCATCCATACATACCCGCTACTGAGCTCTACAATCCCTCCCTCTCCCTTACAGGTCCTCTGTACTTGAATTCAGGTACAGTTCCTGTCTCCATCACTTCCACTGGGAGGGCGTTCCACGCACCCACCACTCTTTCTCAGGGGCAGCCCAAGGGGGGTGCAGGGCCATGTGCAGAAACTCATTGTGTGGCCTCATTTACATAAATATTTGCATAATATTAACATGCACTATCTTTTAGTAGACATGCCTCTTAATGAGTATCTCAGTACCATTTGCATGGGCAGTGAGGATAAAGAAAGACTACCAGATTTCTACATTACTATACTTCAGTGCCAACTGCCAGGCCCATTAGAAATGACTATAAACCCTGCCCATTTAGAACCCATAGCAAACCCACCGTATCATAACAGCACTGCCAGGACTCACAAAGCACCAAACCCTACCTATCAAAAGGCAACACTGCAAATATTAAACCATTACATCTCAGAGAATGCCAGTACATCTCCTACTGGGGAAAGAGAACAAGTGGGACTGTGTCTCATAGAAACTACATGAACGGAATACTTCAGCTCGGTTACACATGCAGAACATAGACCGTCACCACACAAAGAACAAGGGGTCACAATTTAGAAATAGGACGACAGTAATTAAACTGGGAACCCCAAAAGCCAAACTTGGAATGTGCAAAAACATTACAGAAATACAACTATAAATTTATTTCCACTTGCACTAAACAAAACATAAAGATGCTAACGATGTACATTTCCCAGAGCTGACATATTCCAGTTAAGTAATTCAAAATAAAAAAGTATTTTTCTACCTTTTGTTGTTTGTACATTTTATTTTTCAGTTGCAGTTTCTCCAGTCACTTTCTTCTGGTTTCTTCTTGTATCTCTCTATTGTCTGCTGTCCCTTAGTCCTTTCTTCTCTCTTCTAGTTTTTTCTATTCTCTCTCTCTACATCTGCTTTAACATACTGATCTTTCCCCTTTTGCTCTTTCCTCCATTTCTTTCTTTATTCCTTTTTCATCCACTCAAATTTTACCCCTCCATCCTCAGTCCCCACTTACTCTCCCAAAACCCGGCCAATTGTAGATTTTTCTTCTCTCCCATACAAAATATCTTTTCCCCTCTCCATCCTCATTCCTCAGCCCCATCCCATTCTAATCCTCCCCCAACATCAGCTCTCCTTCTAGTTCCAGCCCCACCCAGTATCCGCTCCCTTCTAGTCCCATTCTCCCATGCCCCTGCATCAACCCTTTCCAGTCCTAACCTAGCCCCCCATCAGACAGTTTCCAGTCCTACCCCCCCCCCCCCCACTCAGCCCATTTCCAGTCCAAACCCCCTTCCCCATCAGCTATTTCCAGTCTTAGCCCCATCCCCCCCCCCCGAAGAGCCCCGCAACTGTCTTTAGAGGAAGCCGGAGAGGCCCCGGCTCACCTCTGACAGCCGCCAAAGTGAAGAGCGCCTTTTTTTTCACTTCGGCAGCTGTATTGTAGTATAGGCTGCTGGTGCCAGAGGTCAAAGGGAACTTCCTGTTTCCCGGTACTCAGCGCGCCATCGGCCTATACAATACAGCTGCTGAAGTGATGGAAAAAGGCGCTCTTCACTTTGGCTCCCTCTAAAGCTGCTTTGTCGGTACTGAATATGTGAGATGTTGGCGCGGGGCCCCCTGAAGCATTTTCACACAATGGACAGGCCGGCCCTGCTGTTAAATATATATGTATATTATATTTATATTTATTCTTACATTACTCCTGAGTCTATCCCCTTTCACTTTCATCTATAACCCCTCATTCCAAAGTTTCCTGTCATTAGAAAGAGGGGCACTTCTGTGGATTTAAACATATCTCTCCATTCCTTTATTTTTTCAGAAGTATACATATTGAGATCTTGAACTCTGTTTTTATATGCTTTATGGCGAAGGCCCCTGACTATTTTAGGAGCCACCCTCTGCACGACTGCATCCTGTATATTTCTTTTTGTAGGTGCGGTCTCCAGAATTGCGCACAATACTCTAAATGAGGTCACACCAGAGACTTATACAGAGGCGCTATCACCTCCTTTCCTCTGCTGGCCATTCCTCTCCCTATGCACCCAAACATCCTTCTGGCTTTTGCCATCGCCTTTTCTAGCTTTTTCTTCACTTTAAGATCATCAGAAACCAGGTCCCGCTCTTCTTTTGTGCATAGAAGTACCTCATTCTCTATACTGTGTCTCTCCCTTGGAGTTTTGACCCTGCGTTTTTTAGCATTAAATCTCAGCTGTCGAATTCTCAACCACTCTTCAGGCTTCCTCATGTTATCCATACCTTTCAGGGTGTTTACCCTTTTGCAGATTTTGATATCGTCTGCAAAGATGCAAACCTTATCCAACAGCCCTCCTGCAATGTCACTTACAAAAATGTTAATGACCTGGACCAAGGACTGAGCCCTGTGACACCCCACTGGTAATGCCCTTATCCTCTAGAGTGCAGTCTATTTACCACTACCCTCTGTCACCTCCCACCCAACCAGTCTGTAACCCAGTCAGTGACTTTAGGGCCTATTTCAGGGGCATGAGTTATTTATGAGCCGCCTATATGGAACCATGGTAAAGGCTTTGCTGAAATCTAAGTATTCCACAAGTAGCGTGCTCCCTCAATTCAACTCTCTGGACACCCAGTCAAAAAAATGAATCAGATTTGCCTGGGAAGACCTGCTTCTCGTTAAGCCATGCTGCCTCGGATCGGTAATATATCTCGTCCGGAGGGAGCTGCTAAACTTTGCTGTTTAGTGAATTCAGTTCAGAGACATAGAAGGAAAACACGCTGCCGCCCGCTGACAGTATATGAGATACTACAGCTGTAAACTATCAGACTGGGAATTTACATAGAGTGAATGAGCTACTGGATAGGGGAAAGCACATTTCAAAACTCTATACCCATCTAAGTGGCTACTTAAATTAGTTAGAGGGAAGTGGGGGGAGGGGGCAAATACAGTGACAGAATTCAAAATGGCATGGGACAGACACAGTGGATCCCTTTACAGCAACAGGATAACATCAAAATAAACTTAACTATCTAATGTCTCAAAATACAGGGGTGTCCTACACAGAGCGGTGGGTTCACCCCTAAAACTAAGACAGGGGGAGGGGTGGTCTGCATGGAGCAGCAGGTGCACCTACTCTTGCCATCTTACTGGGCAGACTAGATGGACCATACTGGTCTTTATCTGCCGTCATTTACTATGTTACTATGTTTGAAAACTGCCCACTCTGTACCCACGTAAAGCTTCCTGCATTTTTCTATAAGGTGTGTACTTACCCTTCCACAATGAGCATAGTTTTGTACTTTCAAAAGTACACAAATTACTTTTCAAAGAAAAAGCTGGTGCAGATGTCTGGGGTATGTTATTCTGGGCAGTTTTCCCAAGGAAGGCACATGAGAACTGGAGCTAAACACTCAAAAACCTTTTGGAAGTAATAATCAATAGATCGCACTTCTCCAGCAGACACGGCTTATGATCTGGGACAAGGCCGTCAGTCGTCCACTGACTCTGGAACAAAGTTACACCGTGAAAGTTCGTTGTAGGGAACTTATTGCCTATTGTAGCTCAGTGTATCTCAGCTGGCCTCAGATTTAGAGGAGTGAGTAATAAATCCAAAATCCAGATCCCAGTCCAGGTTCTAGGTGGCAGGAAGAATCTGTCAGGCCGAGCAAGAGAGCGAGAGAGCCGTCTTCCTTCTCCAGGACAGAGTGTGGTGCGAGTGGAAAGGGACTTGGACTGAGCTCCTGCCTTTCTGGGTGTTTGTACTTGAGGGAAGGGAGGGTTAAGTGACTTGTCCAGATCACAGGAGCAGTGGTGCAATTTGAACCCCAGCTTCCCTGGTTCTCAGCTGCTGCGCTAACCATTGGGCTGCTCCTCTACTAACTGGATCATGGTTAGAGAAAGGCAGGAGTGCGGCGTCCAAGAGTGAAGATTTGCTGTGAAGCCTGCAAGACCGATTTGTTCACTTCGATGATAAGAGGTGAAACACCATATCCTGGGCTCTAAAGACCCCTCAGCTCCTTATCTCCCATCTGGACTACTGCAATATCCCAGTAGCAACTCAAGCGCTTACAGACAGTACGAAATACAGCCATACGTATCCTCGCCCATGCCCGGAGATTCAGCCATGTTACCCTGCTACTTCCGCAACAGCACTGGCTTCCTATCAGCTCCCGCATTCTAGTCAAGAGCCTGACACTTCCTTATAAAGCGATCTCCGATGCGGTTTCTGCCTGGTCTCACTTCATTCCTGTGCTCGAGCCTCCGCTCCCGTCATGGGTTCAGACTGCATATTCCAGCTCCCTCCTCCGCCAAATGAGTCCACTTGAAAATCCGCTTTCTTTGTCACAGCCCCTTCTCTGTGGAGCAGTCTACCCACTCCCTTACGGGTCGAACCAAACTTCAAAAGCTTTAAAAAAGCATTAAAGACTGTTTGAATTGGCATTTGAGGTATCAGTGGTGACCCCCTGAGTTCTACTCTCTTGAGTTAGAGCCGGCACAGCCAACCCACCCCCTCTCTTTCCCTGTATCCAGATCCCTCCTGCTTTATTTTCTTTCTTTACTTATCGTTCCCATCATTGAAGTTTGCATTCCTTTCCTTCCTTCTGTATTTTTTAAATTCATTTAAAATATACTTACAGTGCAAGCATACAAGAAATATGATCCATAAACAATCAAATAAAAGAAGCTCTCAAAGAAGGAAAACAAAATACATCCATTAGTCCACATCTAGGAAGAATAAACAACAAATTAAAGATTTATATCAAGGAAAAATGGGAGAAAATTCCAGAGTCTCGGCCACAATTCTTTTGCCACCTCCAATCTCATCCCACCCGTGCCCGCGTCTCCCTATCAGCTAGAAATGCCTCCAACTGCAGAGAGTCCTGAAAGATAAATTTAGATCCCTGCAACATGACTAAACACTTCCAGGGATACCTTAAGAGAAAAGATGTCCCAAGGGCCAAACCCTCAGCCTTGGGGCCAAAAACACCCTTCTACGCAGCTGGGTGGCCCTCGAGACATCAGGAAATAACTGAATATGTGCACCACAGAAAACAAAAGTCTCATCTTACAGTAACTTTTATCACCAGACAACCTCTCGATAATAATCGACCTCACCTGCAACACCAATAACCCACGCTCCCCAAACTGGTTACTAGGCAATTTCAAACTGCCAACTCTGCAAGAGACCCAAGCCACAGCCTTCCTCGAATCACTCAATGAACTAGGATACAAGCAACTAGTCAACGCACCCACCCACATGAGAGGAAACAAATTGGACCTGGTCTTTGCCCCACAAACAGCTGTGGAATCGACCCACGACCTGGCGATGTCGATAACCCCAGTTCCCTGGTCCGACCACAGCCTGATTAGATTTCAAATACCCGCCCACCGTCACTGTCATAACAACACCAGCAGAGCTACTGTCTTCCCCAAACCAACAGCAAGATGATTCCGACCCTTTGTCAAAGAAGAAATATTGGAAAAAAACATTCCACTTCTCAACGCAACGGCCCCTAACTTGGAGGAGATGATCTCTTGCTGGGACAACAGCCTCAGCGCCATTGCTCAGCTCCCAATCAAGAACAAACCTCCAAGGAGACGCAAGCCCGCACTATGGTATTCCACTGAACTGCGATCATCACTCCTCCACCTACGTAAGCTAGAGAGAAGATGGCGCCGATCCTGCTCCACCGAAGCACAGAGTACATATAGCTTACACCTAAGAAAGCACCGAGAAGCAGTAATGGAGAGAAGGAAGCAATACCATACGGACCTTCTGAAGCGCTCGCTGAGCAAACCACACAACCTCTTCAATATAGTGAAGACATTAACAAGGGAACCTGCCCCAGACCAACCATACATGCCACAACTGCACGAATTTGCGGACTATCTTCAATCAAAAATGCTCCAGACTAACAAAACCGCAAGCACCACATCTCTACACAAGCCTCCCCACCCAACGTCACTGACCAAATTCACCACCCTGTCAAAGAGAAACATAAACACCATCGCCTCCATCAACACCACCACTGCACCAAATGACCCCTGTCCAGCGTTCTGGATAAAAGAACTAGGTTGCGATCTTAGCCAGTTCTTGACTAAACTTATCGATCAGTCATTCTCAGCTGGATCATTCCCACAAAGGTTGAAGCACACCTCCATCAGGCCACTGCTGAAAAATAGTAAACTGGACTCCCTGAAGGTCGAATCCTTTAGACCAATCTCAAGCGTCCCACTTCTCGTCAAGATAATTGAAAAGGTAGTCCAATGCCAAATTCAACTCCATATTGAGTCTGCCGCCCCTTTGGACCCATGCCAGCAAAGATTCAGGGAGGCACATGGCGTTGAAACCCTCCTCACCACCCTCTTCAATGCCATAATCTCGGGAATTGACAACATTCGACAAGGGTTTGCCCTTCATGGATATCACAGCGGCTTTTGACTCCGTAAGCCACGAGATACTCCTGGGACGTCTCGAGGAAAAGGGAATACAGGACACAGCTCTAAGCTGATGCAAATCCTACTTGACCAACAGGTGGCGGCATGTAAGAACTGGCATCACAACCTCGGAACCATTCCAACAAAAACAGGGTGTGCCACAGGGGTCCTCGCTATCGGCACTGATGTTCAACTTATACATGCAGCCCATTTGCGCCCTGATCCGCTCATTTAATGTCACCTGCCTGGTTTATGCAGACAATGTACTACTCTACATGCCATTTGCAATGGACCAGCCAGACTTCTGCCCACTAACAAGCTGCTTCAATGCCGTTGCTGACTGGCTCCAAACGCAAAATCTCTGAATAAATCATAACAAGACAGACGTCCTCTTCATCACGAGGAACCAAGGTTTCACCCCTCCAGCCTCCTTAAAGGTGAAGGACGCCGAGCTGATAAACAAACCCACAATCCGTTACCTAGATGTCACCTTGGACCAACGGCAGGACATGAAAACCCACATAAGAAACACAGTCAAGGCAATATACCATAAAGTACGGACACTACGGCATCTACGTCCTCTACTGGACCCCGATGACTTCCGAACAATCTATCAAGCCCTGATAATCCCACACTTAGACTACGCCAGTGCAATCCTATATGGGCTCCCGCAAGCTTCACTGAATCCACTCCAGCTTGCAATGAATGCAGCCGCCAGAATTCTATACGGAGCCTCAAGAATGGACCACATCACACCAATACCGAAGAAATGCCACTGGTTACCAATCCACGGCAGACTATGTTTTAAGATCCTAGTAATGACCTTCAAGGCCTTAAACAATCAACCCCCCACCTCCATCACTGACGAGCTAATCCACCTCACACCCCTGAACAGATCCAGAAGATCCACAGCTATCAATACACTGATAATCCCAAAGGAAACAACGAAATGCACCCACGCGACATCTAATAGGGCGTTCACGTCCTATGCACCCAGATGTTGGAATGCCCTGCCTACACCCATTTGAGCAATCTCCGACCTGGCCCAATTCAGGAAGGCGCTGAAGCACCACCTATTCATACGGCACTACTCGGAGGACAGCATCAAAGGACAGCTCGCAAACAGCCACCCCAGTCACCAAGACCTCCCCAACAGCACACCCAGCACACTGCAGGGCAGATAGCCCCACCGGTGCAACTCCGTGTAAATTTTCAGTGTGTACAGTATATTTATTAGTGTAAATAATTTGTAGAAAGTTACCCCAGTTATGTCCAAGTTATAGTTCCTGTTTATTGTAAATACAATGCAGCCCCGGTTCTGTTAAATGTACACCGCACTGATTTGAATAGTGCGGTATAGAAAACATTAAATAAATTAAAAAAAAACTTTTATCCTGCTCTGCAAGAAACGTTTCTGTATTATTTTATTGTAGACGGTGTTGCTTGCGTGCAGATACTGCGGTATATCAAATAAGGGCAAATATATACACGTAAACATATCTCCCTCATCCTTAGAGAGCACAGTTCAACAGGAAGGCCTAGAGGAAAGAGATCCCCTGGAAAGGGCTCAGTTTAGCAGTAAATCGGACATAAACAGAGTGCACGTAAAGATTGGACTTGAACTTCAGAAACGATGGTTAAAGCCTGCTCTGTATTTGCATCCTAGAGAGTGAGAGACGCAGGCAGAAGGGGGCTTTACTCTAGAGGTGAGAGTGAAGGGGTTCATAGGAAGTGGAAGGACTTACGGATTCCTACTTCTGGATCGTCCTCAACCCCTTCCAGAGGAAGGTCACTGCTGCAGAGGGTTGTTAAAGATGGAATAAGCACGCAGATGGAGTCTACATGTAT
Source organism: Ichthyophis bannanicus (assembly GCA_033557465.1). Classification (NCBI taxonomy): domain Eukaryota; kingdom Metazoa; phylum Chordata; class Amphibia; order Gymnophiona; family Ichthyophiidae; genus Ichthyophis; species Ichthyophis bannanicus. Next base: position 796,428,471 of record CM066036.1, read on the forward strand.
TAACATTTTAACATTTGTCCTTTTTAGAGGGTTTTTTCATGTAATTTAATTTAATATCAGTGGGTCCAATATTCCAAAGCATTTATCTGGCTAGCTAGTGCTGAAACAGATATTCAGCATCTCTGTCGTTACAGACTGCCTTGGCGCGATCTCTATAATGACTGTGATTATTGGATCGTGCCGGCACAATCTATATATTCAGCACCAGCCACTCTCTGCCAATTGCTGATGAATATCCAGATTTTTTCCCCCTTGGCACCCAGCTGACTGCTGTGGGTTGAACATTACCCCCCCCCCTCCCAGTGCTTATATCCCCTCCCCTTTCAATCACAGAACATACAGAGCTGAAAACAACAAGGTGAGCTATAGTCAGGTGTGCTAGATATTTCTCTGTCCCTGGAAGGCTGAAAGTCTAATGGTCAATATTCAAACTCCATATTTGGCATTTTTTAAAACGCCAACCGTGGCATTAAATACATGTATTCAGTGCGGCTATCTGGAGAGGGGCAATATTCGGTCCTAAATTAGCTGAATACCACGGGTATCCTGATTGCTTCCGGCACCACCTACTCATTATCTGCATTGTGCTGTCGAGAATCAGCAGATAGACCCCTCCCGCGCTTTTGAATATCAGCCCATAAGTTTGTACCTGAGGCAATGGAGGGTTAAGAGACTTGCTCAAGGTCACAAGGAGCCGCAGTGGGATTCGAACCCTGGTTTCCTTGGTTATCAGCCTGCTGCTCTGATCATAGACTCCACTTCCGTATAGACAGGCCGCATGTCTGTGACTATAGGCAAGCTGTGTGTCTGGGGGGGGGGGAAGAGCGGGTGGTTCCTGTGCTTTTGAGACACGATGATGACTCTGAAGGGACACTGCCACCTACAGTGGTGGGGGATGGGGGGAGTAGTGGCCACATAGGGATGAAAAGCGTTGTTCCCGGTAACGTGTTTAGTTGGATGGAGTAAAATAGTACCACTGTTTGACATTTTCAAGTGTGCTTCAGTTACTTGCCCTCCTGTGGCCACCTGTACAAATAACACTAGCGAGATACGAGGCAAAGTGCGTGGCGTTTGTGGCTGTTCATTTTTAAAGGGCAACAGCGTGAGTGGGTTAAAAATACCTGTGTACATGGTAAATAACATGGCTACTCAAAGTAAAGGCTGTTGGTGTAGCTGGGTTTAAAAAAGGTTTGGAGAAGTTGCTGGAGGAAAGGTCTATAAACCATTATTAAAGAGGACCTGGGATATCACTGCTTATCCCAGAACGAGCATTGTGGAACCTGTTTGCCTTTTTGGGAATCTGACAGGTACTTGGGACCTGGATTGGCCATGTTTGGAAACCGGATACTGGGCTTGATGGACCTTGGTCTGACCCAGTATGGCATATCTTATATTCTTAATTATTTATTTAGACAGTTTTGTATACCGCCTTATCCTTCAATCAAAGCGGTCACAACACAATTGGGGGATACATTTAACATGCAGGGATATGAGACACATACACTAATACTTACAGGGAACATGGGCAATGGAGGGTTAAGTGGCTTGCCCAAGACCACAAGGAGCATCTGTGGGACTAGAAACCCCAGTCCTTCCGGCCCAAGGTTGCTGTCCTCTAGTGGGATTTGAACCCCTGACCTTCCGGCCTGAAGTACCTTTCTGGGGTTACCAGAAGACCTCGTACCACCTATGACTGACCGACTCTGGTTCCCCCGTCACATGTGTGTGCTTTTGTGCTTCTGAGTTCCCTGGGAAAGCAGGAACAGACTCTCCTTCATGCAATGGGGTAAAGCCAGGGCTGACTGGGCCTAGGTGACTTGAGGGTTGGAAACCTTGGACTGTGGCTGCAGCGCCCCCTGGAGGTGATCTCATAGCAGCCTGTGAAATGTCACAGAAGCTGATTCTCAATAAGCACCTGCTATATAAACATGCAGCGGCCTTGGGACCTCTGCAGTGCCTCGGGTAAAAACGTAGATCATAATCCTTCCGGGGACAGGAATATACCTACTGGACTTGAATGGAACTCACCTTGAATTTTTGAGAAAGGTGTGAACCAAGTACAGTTCCCTTTCACTTTGACACTCCTATTCTGTGTCTTTCAGACAAAAGCGTAATAAATCAGGCTGTAAATGTATTTTGGACATGCTTTTTAGAACTTTGACCTGGTGCGAGGAGGCGAGCAGAGCTCTGGCAAGCTTGTCACATGCCTTAAGTGAGTCTAGCTTAGATCTCTCGTCTACAGCCCGTTTGTCAGCTGTAAGTTGAAGCTGCAGAAACACCCCTGTTATTCCTGGATGTGGGGAACAGAAGGAGGAAGTGGGGGAATTTGGCCACTATTTCTAGTCAATCCCCAGCTTGCAAGGAGCTTTTAGGTCAATGCAGTTGAAATCATGAGCTAGCCGGACAGCTCTGTGCATGAAAGTGCAGCATCTGCCCCCTGGTGGCAGAAAGGTGAAGGGTCTCCAGCGCAAACCTTTCAGTATTAAGCTGCTGTTTTTGGCTTCCTGAACTTCCTGCCCGGAGTTTGTTAGTGCCACTCCCAAAGCATCTGTACCAGAAAAAAATTAATTAAGATAAAGTAAAAGGACCCATGCAAACCTTGGTCCTGAGATAGATCCAGCAGGGAAACCATATGCCAAGGAGTCAACACTCACAAGTATTGTGAAGATCAATAGAGCTAACTTAAATTTCACATATCATTCATTCAGAGCCTGTCACCTCTAGGACTGGGGGGCTCAGGGGACGGACAGGGCCATAGAGTTTGTCACCTCTAAGACTGCAGGGCTCAGGGATGGACATAGCGGTACAGAGCCCATCCCCTGAGCCCTCCAATCTCAGAGGTGACAGGTGCTATGGCCCTGTGTCCGTCCCCTGAGCCCCCCCAGTCCTAGAGGTGACAGACTCTATAGTCCTGTGTCCGTCCCCTGAGCTCCCCAGTCCTAGAGGTGACAGACTCTATAGTCCTGTGTCCGTCCCCTGAGCTCCCCAGTCCTAGAGGTCACAGGTTCTATAGTCCTGTGTCCATCCCCTGACCCCCCCAGTCCTAGAGGTCACAGGTTCTATAGTCCTGTGTCCGTCCCCTGAGCCCCCCAGTCCTAGAGGTGACAGGCTCTGTAGCCCTGTGTCTGTCCCCTGAGCCCCCCAGTCCTAGAGTGATAGGCTCTGTTTCCCTATCCCCCCCCCCCAAACCCACCTCTTTGAAGCCGCTTTTGAGTCTCTTGTCCACTAATGTGTATCTTGCCATACTCTAGTCTTCAGTTTTGTGATGTTTTTTCATCTTGATTAGATAGTAAGCTCTGCTGAGCAGGGACTGTCTTGCATCTATATGTAGAGTGCTGCGTTCGCCTTGTAGCGCTATACAGATGATCAGTAGTAGTAGTACAGAGCCTGTCACCTCTAGGACTGGTGGACGTAGGGGATGGCGCAGGGATACAGATCCTGTCAGTTTTAGCTTGATTCATTATTATCTACTGAACAAATGCTTGAAGTTGGTATGAGTGCTATATAAATTTGGAAATAAAGAACAAACTAAAATGACATCTGTGATTGAGCTCTGGGTGTGTAAACCTCGCACGGCTGTTACCTGTACTGTACCTCGTCTGCGGTGGCTGTGTGTGTGTGTGTGTGCGCGCGGTGGCTGTGTGTCTGTGTGTGCGTTGGCTGTGTGTGTGTGTGTGCGCGCAGGCGCATGTGCGTTGGCTCTGTGTGTGTGCGCGTTGGCTGTGTGTGTGTGCGTTGGCTGTGTGTGTGTGTGTGTGTGTGTGCACACGGCTGTGTGTGTGTGTGTGTGTGTGTGCGCGCGCGGTGGCTGTGTGTGTGTGTCGTATGTGTGCACGGCTGTATGTGTGTGTGTGTGTGTGCGCACGGTGGCTCTGTGTGTGTGTGTGCATGCGCGGTGGCTGTGTGTGTGTCGTGTGTGTGCGCGTTGGCTGTGTGTGTGTGCGCGCGGTGGCTGTGTGTGTGTCGTGTGTGCGCGCGTTGGCTGTGTGTGTGTCGTGTGTGTGCGCATTGGCTGTATGTGTGTGTGTGTGTGCGCGCGCGCAGTGGCTGTGTGTGTGCGTTGGCTGTGTATGTGTGTGCGTGTGCGCGCGCGGTGGCTGTGTGTGTGTCGTGTGTGTGCACGTTGGCTGTGTGTGTGTGTGTGTGCACGGTGGCTGTGTGTGTGTCATGTGTGTGCGCATTGGCTGTGTGTGTGTGTGCACGCGCGTGGTGGCTGTGTGTGTGTGTGTGCGCGCGCGTGGTGGCTGTGTGTGTGCGCGTTAGCTGTGTGTGTGTGTGTGTGTGTGTGCGCGCGCGGTGGCTGTGTGTGTGTGTGTGTGCGCACAGTGGCTGTGTGTGTGTGTGCGTGCGCACGCGGTGGCTGTGTGTGTGTGTCGTGTGTGTGCGCGTTGGCTGTGTGTGTGTGTGTGTGTGTGCGCGTGGTGGCTGTGTGTGTGTCGTGTGCGTGTCTGTAAGCAGATGGGTGTGGCTAGGTCGTGCTGTATCTCTTTCTCCACTTTCACCATATGCCCCACACCTTGTCTCTGTGTGAGGTACAGTTATATTGTGGCACCAGGACTGAAGTCCTGCATTTTGGACCAACATTTTGCTGACCAGCTGGTCTAATAGCTTTCTTCAGAGTATTGGGCAACCCAAAAACTGGAAGGCGTCTACGTCCTCTACTGTGTTTGTGGCTGCCTTCAGCGGCGTCTCATGCTTTCTTTTTGCTTCTCAGGCTGGCTCTAAACACCTCCTCCCAGAGGTTAAGTCTCAGGACGTGGGGAAGATGTGTGTCGTTATCGACCTGGATGAAACTTTAGTTCACAGTTCATTCAAGGTTAGTCAGTTACCTTCTTCCTCTGTCTCTCCAGAAACATTGGATATGTTCCCTTCCTTCCTCCTCCCTGTCCTTGCCTTGTAATCTGCTGGTTTACCGTAATCTTTGAACCGGGCTGTACAAATTTCCCCTCAGTCCTACCATTCAGCATCCTGTAGTCATACAGCTGGCTCCCTCGCCTGAGGGGGATGTTGGGGGTTCTGGCTTTCCATGCCGCAGCCCTGATTGATTTCCCACAGAGGAGGGTCTGACATTCATAATATCAAATTATGAGTCAGGAGAAGTCCTGGGACATTAGATCTAGACTCTTCTCTATCACTGATGCTCTGAGGGTCATTTTTATATCTGGGCGCCTAGTTTTAGACACCCAGAACACGCCTATTTCAAGCCCGTTTCATGGAGAAGAGAGGGTGCCTACTTTCCTTCATAAAATAGGGAGCATGTGGGGCCGAAATCTACGTGTGGGCGCTTAGGCCTGCTCTAAGTCGGGTGGAAATGCAGGTGCCTAGATTTGTCAAGTACGCCCCTAAGTGATACTATTATAATGTGAATGCGTAAATCTAGGTTCCGCCTACGCTCAGCCCAAGCCCCACCGCTGTGCACACCCCCATAAGAATACACACGATTGCACTTAAGCATGTGTTTACTGAAATGGGGACTTAAGTGCCTCCCTTATAGAATCAGCCCCTCTGTGTCTCGGCTCTCTTTCCAGCTTTCTGTGTGACCCTGGCATAAGTCACCGTGGGGCAGGTATACTAAAGTCGGTAGTGAGACATTAGCGCATGGTTTGAGAACCACGCTAAGAAGTAGCGCAGGCCCTGGTACCAAAAATCACTCGCTACCCAGGTTGCACGCAGTGTGGCCAGCCATGGGCAGAATGGAGATTTGACAGCAAGGCAGGGCTACTGCAGGTCTTAATATAGCAAAAAGGCTGTTCGGACTGTATCCGGTTAGATATCTGAATAGTGGCCTAATGTCGTGGCTCATCAGATAGTGCCGGCGGTCAGCACGGAATCTGGATGTTCACCGCTGGCCACTATCTGGAGTCCGCCGCAAAGTATTTGGATTTATTTCAGCAGCGGTGGCCAGCGGCTCAAGCTGTACCTTGAGCCCTAATCATGTTTCAGCAGGTTGAGATGAGAGGTGGGTTCGCCCTGGGAAAGTGGAGTCACGCTCTAAGGCTGCACACTAGCAAAGCCCTGAGGGATTTCCATCAGGGGGACATAGGCGTGAGCTCTTTGGAGACTCTTTCTCTTCTAGGCTCTTTTCCTTTCCCTCCCCCCACCCTCTTCCCCACCTCCCCCTAATATTTCTGGGCTGCTGCTGTACTGTGAACCATGTCTTCTTTTTTCTCTCTGCAGCCAGTAAATAATGCGGATTTTATCATTCCTGTGGAAATTGAAGGCACAGTTCACCAGGTGAGGTGGGTTGGATGAAGCTGGAGGCTGGGTGAGCAGGGACCAGAGGCAGGATCTAGAGCCCTGGGAGCTGCTGGGGAGGTGCATCAGTGAACTGTATGGATAGCAGCGCTCATGGACTCCGTGTGCTTGGAGGTTCTTCACATCTTGCCCCTGTGCTGCAGTGCAGTGCCTGATCAGTAGAGGGCGCTGTGCCACTCCCCTTTTCCCAAGCATGGCTGTTCCTTTGCCCCGCTGCAGTGCTCTGGTGCTTCTCTGCCAAAAACTGAGGGAAGGGCCCATCAGATTCCCAGAGGGCCACACTAACAAAGAGAGGACAGGAAGTCCCTCACTTCAGGGCTGTGGACTGCTAACTTTCTAAAGGGTAGTCAAAGATGTGCCAAATGGCATCAAGAGTAGTCCCGTGCAAGGCTGGACCAAGCACTAGGCGAGCCCGGGGGGGGGGGGGGCAGCAGAGGGCAGGGCACTGAAAGCTAAACTGTAGAGTCCGACAGCTAATGGGAGACGTTAGGCCTTTCTAGGGTGCCAACACCTTGAAGCAACTCTTGGGCCGGCCATAGACCTGTGGCTTAGGTGCTGTCACTTGGATCAGCTCGCTTCAGGCCCGATATTCCATAGCAATGGCTGTGCGCCGCTACACCGAATCTTAATCCCGGATATTCTATGCTGGGGTCATGTGCGGCTCTGCCATTGAATACCCGGGGTCACCGCACAGCCTCCACAGCTGCAGAAGTTAATCGAGCAGCGGCGATAATGAGTCATTGCCCGCTTAGCTCCTACAGGTAAAAGATAGGCCAGCTTTTGCTGCGTATTTTTACTCACAGGTCGCTAACTGGCCAGTGGCGCAATATTGTCGCTGCCTCCAGAATGTCCACAACACACCCCAATGCTAAGCACTTAGCATCCGGGCGTGTAGCGGAGATAATTAGAGATATTTAGTGCCACTAACCGTGTTATTGCCGCTGAATATCGGCCTTTAGTGACTCCGTTTATGCAGCTCTTCATCGCTAATGATATTGGTTCTGGTTCCCTCTCCATCACTTTGGAAGCACCAAAAACCTGCTGCCAGGCCATGTGCCATATTGCACCGTATTGGACAGTATGAAGTATTAGGATGCTGTGACGAGTGTTTGTTTGCAATGTCAGGACGTCCGATCGCTGCGTCAGGTGCCGAGAGACTTCCCAGTGGAGGCTGGAAGATCTTGGTGAAGTCTGGGCTCAGGAGTGCAGCATTACCCACCCCCGGGAAGAAGACGAGTCCAAGTGCCCCACCGTGGCTAGCACCTGCTTCAAGTAATCCAGGATAGGTTGTGCTCACTCTCTCCAGCCTGTTCTCGATTACTTGGACTGGGGGCTGGCTCTGAGCATCACTGGCACGCGGCCACAGCTCGGTTGTTGTGGCTTATAGTCATAGCTCCATGTTGATATGTGCGACTGCTATGCCCCCCCTACACAAGCTTTCTCTGTGTTGCAGGTGTACGTACTAAAGCGACCGCATGTCGATGAGTTCTTGAAGAGGATGGGGGAGCTCTTTGAATGCATTCTGTTTACTGCCAGCTTGGCCAAGGTAAGTCTTTCATTGGTGACAACGACTGGCCACCTTCTCCTGGGACACCAACCCTTCCAGGTGTATGTTGTCCCCAATACCCTTCAGTTGTGTTCTGTTCCTGTCCCTTTAAAGTGTGAGAGTCAGGTCCTGGTGAAAGCATAGGGTGGAGGGAAAGAGAGGTATCTGGCACTAGTGATGGCACTGAGGGGAGGTGAGACGCTGGAAGAGAAGCGATTAGGGGCTGGTACCAGTGGGGAATGGAGAGAAGGAACTGAAGGGTTCATTATGTGGTCTACACGACTCAACAAGCCATCAACTATTTAAAACATAATTCTCTAAGTATATACATATCACTTTTCAATCAATGCCCATATATATTCAAACATTTTAATTCAATTTAAATATTTATCACATATTCTAAAACATAGACATACGTATGTACCAAACATACTGCCTAGTCCAAAACTATTCATTAAGGATCATTCAGCTGCTCACCATCATGGATTTCCCTTCAGGCATGAGTCCTCCGGGCTTCAGTACAAAAAGGACCATAAAGTTCTTCCAATCTGAAGAATCATGTAGGTTTTTCTTTAAAGTACTCTTTTATATATATATATATATCTACAGGGTGGCCCAAAAAAAGTGAGAACATCTCGTACCATATAAGTTATTTAAAAATTCAAAAAGACAGATGTAAACGATTGACAAATTTAAAAAAAAAAGATGGCAACCGGAAATTATCAAAATAAAAACGTTATATAGCCAAAAAAGGTAAATAAGTAAACTATTTGAGCTTTTAATTTACGAGATGTTCTCACTTTTTTTGGGCCACCCTGTATATATATACACACACATGTACAATCCATCTGCTGGGGATACTATTCCTTATTAAACTGTCGTTACTTGCAACAAAGGCTTCTCACTCTTGCCGTTCTCCCATACAGATGTCAAAGATCCACAACAACTTTTTTTCCACAGTGGACGATGACCTAAACCACAAGCAATCCTGCCTGATTTGGTAGCAGCTGAACGATCACTCTCATCACTCCTTGCTTGCTGTACAAACTCAACAACTCCTTTTACTCTTAAGAACTCAACGACCAGTAAAAGGAGCCGTTGAGTTTGTACAGCAAGCGAGGAGTGAGGAGAGTAATTATGTTGGGTGAGGATGAACACAGGGGTAGTTATTTGTAATCTCGTTGGGTGGGTTGGGACACTGAGGTAGACATCTTTAATCTTCTTGAGTGAAATGAGATGCTTGGGTAAATCTTATTGGGTGAAGATGAACACTTGGATGAAGTGAGCTACTGAGTTTGTTTGGGGTGCAGCAATGAGTTGTGAGGTTGAAGATATGCTCTCCAGTCTCCTGACATCTTTGATCTTGTGTACTTGATCAGTATGCAGACCCTGTTGCTGACCTGCTGGATAAATGGGGAGCCTTCCGTTCCCGCCTGTTTCGGGAATCCTGTGTCTTCCACCGAGGGAACTATGTGAAGGACCTAAGCCGGTTGGGACGAGACCTCAACAAAATCATTATCATTGACAACTCTCCTGCCTCCTATGTCTTCCACCCTGATAATGCAGTACGTAGCTGGATAAAACTGAGGAATTCTCTGTTATACTGCACATATCTGGAGTTGGGAGAGAGTAGGAACTGTAGCTATTCCATGATAAGCCTGTACATGCCTAGAGCCAAGAGTGGGCAGGAACTGGGGCAATTCCTTGATAAGCCTGTTCATGCCCAGAGCCAAGAGAGGGCAGGAATTGGGGCAATTCCTTAATAAGCCCATACATGCCTAGAGCCAAGAGTGGGCAGGAACTGGGGCAATTCCTTGATAAGCCTGTACATGCCCAAAGCCAAGAGAGGAAAGGAATTGGGGCAATTCCATGATCAGCCTGTTCATGCCCAGAGCCAAGAGAGGGCAGGAATTGGGGCAATTGCTTAATAAGCCCATACATGCCTAGAGCCAAGAGTGGGGAGGAACTGGGGCAATTCCTTGATAAGCCTGTACATGCCTAGAGCCAAGAGAGGGAAGGAACTGGGGCAATTCCATGATCAGCCTATACTGCCTAGAGCCAAGAGTGGGCAGGAACTGGGGCAATTCCACGATAAGCCTATAGCCAAGAGAGGGAAGGAACTGGTGCAATTCCATGATCAGCCTATACACATCTGGAGCCAAGAGAGGGCAGGAACTGGGGAAGTTCCATTATAACGCTGTTTCTGGTTCTGAGAGAGGGAAGTAACTGGTCAGTTCTATGATAACAACACAAAATACAATAGTGATAAAAACAGATAAAGGTACAAATTTATTACATAAAATAACATAATTCATAAATCATAAGGCCATACAACAAGATCACAATAAAATGACCATAAAACCTGACATTATGGAAGTTGCCACGTTGGTGAGTCAGTTTTTACATTTAAAGCAGTTGTGCTCGTCTAAAGCAGATTTTGACACTCGGGCAGTGGATAGGAAGAAGTGATTGTTGGGCAGAGGCTACCCTTCTAGTTGTGTGCAGTGTGCTTATCGCAGGGCCCACTGTTCTGACGGGAACACTTTATTGAATGCGACGCAACGGGTGAAGCCTAGTCACCTTGTCTTGCAGTTCTCTTATCTAGCTAAACATATCAAAAGATTGAGTAAGAAACATTGGTCTATCATTCAGGGACTTGATTGTTTTAGAGACGATATTCTCATTGCACACACTAGAGGGCGTATCCTTAGAGATGTTCTGGTCCCCTCTGCATTGCCCCTGGGAAGGTCAGGGGTACAAGTGAAGGGGCATTTCAAACGTGGCAACTGTTCATTCTGTGGACAGGCAATACAAGCAGATTCTTTTTATTACCCACATACTGGATGTGACTTTGATTAACGATCATTCTGTAATTGTAACACCACAAGTGCTGTATACATATGTGATACGATGTCCTTGTGATGAGATCTACATTGGAAAGACAAAGAGAAGACTGAGAACATGATTAGTGGAACACAAAAGCTGTATCCGAAGGAAGGTTTTTGCAGCTCCTTTGGAAGAACTTTGTGTACAAGTGGATCATTCTTTCGAGGATTTACTTTTTTGCATCTTGAAGGTGGTGCCCCTCTTGTGGAGAGATGGTGACGTTGATCGACTTCTTCTAAGGGAAGAATAATGTCTTAGTTCTCCAGGACCAAGCAGGAAGTCAGTCCTCACTTATGGGTGACGTCGGCGCCGACGGAGCCCTCGCGGAGCAATTTTCCCCAACTTTCAAAGAAAGCCTTTGAGAATTGCAGCGCGCATGCGCGGTCGTCTTCCCGCCCGAAGGTGCCATCTTAGCCAGTCTTCTTTTTTCCGCGGAGCCCTACAGACGTCCCCGTCTTGTCCCCGCGAAAAAGTTGATTTTCTTCTTTATTTTATCCTTTTTCTTTCGGTTCGACGCCGATCGTTTTCCCGCCCGGACTCGCGACGCCGGTCTCGAGTCCTCTTACTTTTTTTCGGTTTTTCTGACTTAGTCAGCTTTCGTTTTCGTTTTCCCTGGCAGCCCGGTCCTTTGACCTCGCAGGGGCCCTTTTTCCCCCGATGGCTGCCAGTGGGTTTAAGCGGTGTGGTCGGTGTGACCGAAATATGTCACTAACCGACACACACGACTTTTGCCTCCGCTGCCTGGGCCCGGATCATGAGGAACTGATCTGTGGGCCCTGCAGCAAACTGTCCTCAAAGGCATTGAGAAGTCGGCGGCATCAGCGTGAGAGAATCTTCGCTGACCCCAGCCGTACCCGGACCTCGTCGGAGGCCTCCGTGTCGAAAGGCTCCAGCTCGGACCGTCGCCGGAGCTCCTCCGACCGGGGTTCTCCCTCCGGGGACCATCGTCGGAAGGAAAAACCCGCGAGGGCGGCGTCGGTGGACGCTCCTGGCTCCGCGAGGGCCAGGTCGCATAGCCCCGACAGCCGCCCCGGGTCCTTGGAGAAGGAACACATCCCGAAGCGACCTCGCCTGGAGTCGGAGATGCCTGCCCGGGTAAGTCCTGTGGTCCTTCTGGACTCGCCTCCGCGACAGCCGACGTCGGGCCCGACGCCGTCGGGGCCCGAGTCGGGGGCTGCTGGGTCACCTGAGCTCGGACTCAGGTTGACGGCCTTGGAGAGCAGACTGTCTGCCTTCATGGACCAGCAGAGGGCACTGCTCGCTGGCTTCGCTGGCGTCGCTGCCCCGACCGCCGGGACGTCGACGTCCAAGTCGACCCCGGAGACCGAGCCGATCCTCGAGTCGATGAGAACTCGGGTCGATCCTCGGTCGAGGTCGCCCTCGGCCTCCCGTTCGGGACCGAGGTCGCCGACGCCGACTCCCTCGGCGTCGGGGCGGCTGGCGCCGCACCCTGCCTGGGCCGACCCCACCGAGTCCTCGTCGGAGTCGGTCTGGGAGTCTGAGGAGGAAGAGTCACCTGATTCTTTCCGGACTCGGTGTGTCCCATCGGACTCACCGGAGTCCGAGCCTCGGAAGCAGTCCCCCCCGGAGGATGCCCGGTTCTCGGACTTCGTTAGGGATATGGCCAAGGCTTTGGCCTTCCCTGCGGATCCCGAGGAGGAGCCTCGAGCCGAAGAGCTCGACGCCCTCCAGTATGACTCTCCCGCGAGGGAACACTTTACTGTGCCGGTTCCTCCTATGCTGGAACGACTACTCTTCCGCATGTGGGAGAGTCCGGCCTCCTCGCCGGTCCTGAGCAAGCGGGTCGATTCTATCTATCGGGTCCGCAAGAGCCCTGGCTTTCAAAAGGCACAGCTGCCACACCATTCCATGGTAGTGGAATCGGCCATGCATCGTCTTAAGAGCCAGAAGATGCACTCCTCGGTGCCTCCTGGACGGGAGTCCCGTAACCTGGATGGCCTTGGCAAGAAGTGCTTCCAGGGCTCTATGCTCGCCTGTCATGTCCAGACTTACCAGCTATACATGGGCATGTATCTCCGGGATCTGGCTAAAGTGCTAGCCGGATTCTCCGCTGGTCTCTCCGAGGAGCCCTTGCGGAGGTTCCTAGCCTTGTCCACGGGCATTCGGGAATGCTCAAAGTTCATGTCCCGAGCAGCCTATGATGGCTTTGAAGCCTCGGCTCGAGTAGCCGCAGCCGGCATCGGTGCCCGCCGACAGGCTTGGCTTCAGTCGTCCGACCTTGAGCCCTGGGTACAGGACAAGTTGGTCGATGTCCCCTGCCGAGGCGAAAACCTCTTTGGCGAGCCCATGGCGGAAAAGGCTGCACAAATTGAGACTGAGACTCTCACCAGGACCAGGCTTTCTAGGAAGACCTCCGCCCCTTCCCAGAAAAAGAAGGGCTCGGGGAAAAAGTCCTTTTACCCGAGGAAGGCGGCTGCCTACAAACAATACCCCCATTATCAGGCCCCTGCAGCTCCCCAACAGGGCCAGCAGGCCAAGGGACGGGGTAACGGGTCCCGTAGGCAGCAAGCCCCCAAGCCTGCACCACCAGCCCCTGCTCAGCAGGGTGGGGGTTTTTGACTCGCTCAGCATAGCCTCTCCCCCCCCGCTGGTTCCCCCCAGCACCGGAGGCCGGCTGGTTCACTTCGCCCACAGGTGGTCCAGCATCACCGCAGATGCCTGGGTGCTTCAGGTCGTGCGAGAAGGCTACCTTCTCCACTTCCATCAGGTCCCTCCCTCCTATTTTCCGGGAGAGCCTCCGCGCCCCCCTCTGCACAGGGAGTTGCTCCTTCAGGAGTTAGCAGGTCTTCTGCAGGAACAGGCGGTGGAACCGGTGCCACACCACCTGAGAGGTCAAGGCTTCTATTCAAGGTATTTTCTGATACCAAAGAGAACAGGGGGCCTCAGACCCATCCTGGACTTGCGCAACCTCAACAAGTTCCTTGTGCGGGAGAAGTTCAAGATGCTTACCCTTGGAATCCTTCTGCCCTACCTCCAGCAGGGAGATTGGCTATGCTCCTTGGATCTAAAGGATGCCTACACGCACATCCTCATCCACCCAAGCCACCGCCAATACCTAAGGTTTGTGGTGGCAGGAAATCATTACCAGTACAGAGTACTGCCCTTTGGCCTGTCCTCCGCACCGCGAGTCTTCACAAAATGTCTCGCGGTCGTGGCGGCCCATCTCCGGCTTCACGGCCTCTATGTCTTTCCGTACCTCGACGACTGGCTCATCAGAGCAGCGTCCGCTCAGGAGGTCACCAACGCCACGTGCCGCACGGTGACTCTGCTGCAGCACTTGGGCTTTGTCATAAACTTCGCAAAGTCCACTTTGCTCCCCTCACAGGATCTCGAGTTCATCGGCGCAAGGCTGCACACTCCTCAGGCGCGAGCGTATCTACCGCTCGACAGGGCTCAGCGGCTCATGGACCTAGCCGACCGCTTTTGCAGCCAGCCCCTGGTCTCCGCCAGGCGCTTCCTGAGACTGCTCGGCCATATGGCTTCCACCGTCCATGTGACCCCCAATGCCCGCCTGAATATGCGGTCTGCTCAATGGTGTCTCCGCCGGCAGTGGCGACAGGCCACGGGCGGCCTCGCAGACCTAGTGCGCGTTTCCGAGCCGCTGATCTCGTCTCTCCGGTGGTGGCTCCGGCAGCCGAACCTGACATTCGGTATGCCTTTCCAGTCACCTCAGCCGACCCGGGTGCTGACCACCGATGCATCCCTCCTGGGCTGGGGAGCGCATTGCCAAGAGGCGCGTACTCAGGGCCTCTGGACCACGTGGGAGTCTGCTCAGCAGATCAACTTCCTGGAGCTCCGGGCGATCCGCCTAGCTCTCAAGGCCTTCTCCCACCTGACTTCCCAACAGTCCGTCCTTGTCCAGACGGACAATCAAGTTGCCATGTTCTACTTGAACAAACAGGGGGGCACGGGCTCCTTTCTCCTCTGCCGAGAGGCTCAGAAGCTCTGCTCTTGGGCCGTCAGTCACGGCATTCTCCTCAGGGCAGTTTATCTCCCAGGCCAAGACAATTGCCTTGCGGACAAACTCAGCAGGGTCCTCCAGCCGCACGAGTGGCGTCTGGATCCCTTGGTAGTTCAGAAGCTCTTCCTCAAGTGGGGCCTCCCCACGATGGATCTCTTTGCCAGTCCTCGCAACCGGCAGCTTCCTCGCTTCTGCTCTCGTCAGCCACACCCCCTTCGGGTTGCGGCGGACGCCTTTCTGATCTCATGGTCGGGGAGCCTTCTGTACGCTTTCCCTCCCATCCCGCTGGTCTCTCGGGCTCTTTTCAAGGTTCTCCGAGACAAAGCCTTTTTGATCCTGGTGGCCCCTCGCTGGCCCAGACAGCCGTGGTTTCCGCTCCTGCTGCAACTGACGGTGGAGGGTCCGATCCCTCTGGGGGTACAACCGGATCTCCTCACTCAGGATCAGGGGTCCCTACTGCACCCCAACCTCAGGTCTCTCAACCTCATGGCCTGGCTGCTGAGAGGGTAGTCCTTGCTCCCCTTCTCCTGCCGGCGGAGGTGGAGGAGGTCGTCTTGGCTTCGCGACGGCCTTCTACCCGCAAATGCTACGCCCTTAAATGGCGTCGCTTTGCAGTCTGGTGTACCCAACAGTCGCAGGATCCCTTCTCCTGCCCGGTGTCGGTGATCTTGCAGTACTTGCTACACCTCTCTAATCTGGGACTTAAGTCCAACTCCGTCAAAGTTCACCTCAGTGCTCTTTCGGCACATCATGTGCCGGTGGACGGTAGACCTCTCTCAAGCGACCCTCTCGTTGCGAGGTTTCTCCGAGGTCTCCTTCTACTTAAACCACCTCTGCGCCCGCCAGCGCCTGACTGGGACCTGAATGTGGTTTTGCAGCGGATCACCTGTCCGCCTTTTGAACCTATGGCTACCTGTTCTCTCCGTTTTCTGTCTTGGAAAACACTGTTCTTGATAGCCCTCACTTCCGCTAGACGCGTAAGTGAATTGCAGGCCCTCGTGTCTGATCCCCCTTACACTCGGTTCTACAAAAATAGGGTAGTCCTACGGACTCACCCAAAATTTCTGCCTAAAGTGGTCTCCCCTTTTCACATCAATCAGGAGGTGGTACTTCCAACCTTCTTTCCCAGACCACACTCCAGCCGAGCTGAAACGGTCCTCCATACCCTGGACTGTAGAAGGGCTTTGAACTTCTACCTTGACCGTACGCGGGAGCACCGTAAAGCTGCTCAGCTTTTTGTGTCTTTTGACCCCAATAAATTGGGGCTCCCGGTCTCCAAGCGTACTCTGTCCATCTGGGTTGCGGACTGTATCTCTTGGGCTTATGGGGCAGCCGGACTCGCCTTAGAAAGTCGAGTCACGGCTCATTGCGTTCGGGCAAAGGCCACGTCAGTGGCTTACCTCCGCTCTGTTCCGCTGGCAGACATCTGCCGGGCCGCTACTTGGTCTTCGAGCCAGACTTTTGCGGTCCATTACTGTCTCGAGAGGGAGTCCCGTAGGGACAGTGCTTTCGGACAGGCAGTCCTCCGTAATCTCTTTGAGGTCTGAGCAACTCCTACCCTCCATCCCGGATGTGGGCTACCGGTGGGTGATAATTCAGCGAAGATTCTATCCTTCTGTGCTGCTGAGCTAGAGGGAGCTCATTTTTGTGCTTAGGGTCTCCGGTAGCCTTGAGCTTGGGAGTCCCATAAGTGAGGACTGACTTCCTGCTTGGTCCTGGAGAAAGCGTAGTTACTCACCTGTAACAGGTGTTCTCCAGGAGCAGCAGGAATCAGTCCTCACTACCCTCCCTCCTCCCCTTGGAGTTGCAATCGTCTGCTTATGTTCTTTTTGCAAATTTTTATGCTGTCTTTTTTAGCTATGTCATCTGACTGGCTAAGATGGCACCTTCGGGCGGGAAGACGACCGCGCATGCGCGCTGCAATTCCCAAAGGCTTTCTTTGAAAGCTGGGGAAAATTGCTCCGCGAGGGCTCCGTCGGCGCCGACGTCACCCATAAGTGAGGACTGATTCCTGCTGCTCCTGGAGAACACCTGTTACAGGTGAGTAACTACGCTTTTTTGTTTGGAGAAGGTGCAGCCGGAGGGCTTGAACCAGGAGCTGGACCTTACAGTTTTTCTGTGAGAGGTAGCCACCAGCTCCTGGTTCTCGTCATTTAGCCTCTCCACAGAGGGATGGCACTATTTTTGAAGGGGGTGTACAAATCTTTGGTGAGGTTTTTTTTTAGAATTGTCCTTTTTCAATATATTTCTTTCTTTTGGTTTCCTCAGTTTTTTTAAAATAATTTTTTTAGCATTTTTTTAAAAGTTTTATTTTTGTGCTTTATTGATAGCCTCGTTTTGATCATGCTGCCGAGCTATGCAGCTTTGGCGGAAACGCTGCATTAAAGGGCAGCCCACAGCCCTGCTCTACTGTACTTTTAGCTATATGCTGCTGGAGACTGAGCAAGGATAGGTTTTTTTCTGAGCATTGTTTTGCTAATTTTGTGTTTCTCTGGTGGTTCACCGAGTGGGTATACATTTTTGAAAATGTTATCTTGGATCTGTTTGGCTCAATTAGGGGTGTCTCCCCGATGTGAATGCTGCAGCGGTGGGGTCCCCCGTTATGCAGGTGGTGCTTGCTATGTTTTATATTTGAAAGTTAGCCAGTGCATTTGTTTTTGAAGCCTGGTGGTTTAAGCTTCTATCAGTGTGTTCTTTTTTTGGCTTTGTTTAAATTTCCTTATTTGCTTGTTAGACCCTTGTGTTCTAGCCATATCTATAGGCTTGCTGTTGATGTAATTCCCCCTTCTTGGGTGTTCTGCAAGCTCGTCTTTGGGTTTCAGTGGTTGCTGCGCATGCGAAGGCTTGTTGATTGTATCCCCTAAGAAGTGCCGCATTGGTTCTCCAGCAGCGTTGGCACATGACAGCTCTCAGGTGGGTTGTCTTTCATTCTCTGTTTATAAGGGCATTTTTTGATGTATGTTTTTATTGTTCACGGGTAGCCACCATTTTGAGTATTGCTTTTTAAATGTTTTTAGGACGTGGTCTTCCTGGTACTGTTTATGGTTCCTAGTAGGTTTGTACATGATCCTTCTTACTATACGTGCCTCTGATGAATTGATTTACCTTCACGCCGCTTTGACCCGGTGAAAAGCGGGATATAAATACAGCTAAATAAATAAATTCATTGTGGCTGTTTTTGTTTTTGTCTTTATATTTTAATTACTAATAGTTTTCTTGGTTTTCTGTTTTGCTTTTACCTTGTAGGGGTCTCCAGTTCTTAGTGTTCACGGTGCATTTGGCCATACTAATGGTGTTTATTTGATATATTGACCATATTATTTATTTTTTTATTTATTTGTAACCCCTGAAGCAGGCTGCAGCCGAAACATGTCAGGTTTTATGGTCATTTTATTGTGATCTTGTTGTATGGCCTTATGATTATTTATGAATTACGTTCTTTTATATAATAAATTTATTTCTGCTATAATTCATATTCGTTGTTGAATGAGGGCATCATCCTCCATCCCCCCCCCCCACCCTCCAACTTTTCAGAGTCTGCTTTATAAAGGGTTTTGTACTCTCCTTAGACTCCAGATCCCCTCTCCTTTATACATCCAGGGCACATTAGCAGCTGCCCACTTTTTGCCATCTTTACGCTCCCTCTAGTCGCGCACGGCCAGGCATCGTGTGGCTGCATAATAAGTTTTTACGTTCTGGTCCCCGTCCGTTACACCGCTTTTGTCACTTTCTCTGATTCCTATGCAGGACCCTCTCTGGCACCTCTATAGACAGTAGCCGGTCACAAACAATCCTTTGTGTGGTCTCCTTTTTTCCCCCGTTTCTTCTCCTTTCCTGACCACCTTCCCCTGTTACTTCGCTCCTCTTCTTCTCCGTTTAATGCTGCTAGCTCTATCACATTCTTCATTGCAGCATCCTCCGTAACTGACTCCACAAATATGCTCGCCCTCTTTGTTGTTCCATTTATGGTCAACACAATTCCAAAGGGAAACCATCATGAGTATTTGATCTGGTCCTTCCTAAAGCGCACAGTCACAAAACGCAGCTCCCTCCTTCTTTGCAACATCGCTGCAGATAAGTCGGCGTACAGTGCAGCCTGGTAGCCTTGCCACATGAATCTTCCTGGTGCCCTCCTCTTTGCAGCTAGTTGTTCCTTTAGTCCAAAGTCATGCACACATGTGATAATGTCCCTGGGGAAGACCCTCCACCAGTCTCGAAGCCTGATGTGTCCCATCAAGATTAGTAGTCTCTCCTACGCTACTGGATTTGCTGTTTGCAAACAATGTCTTAAATATGGCAGTGGCCAATGCTTTGCAGTCCAAGAATTCAGGAAGTTTGGGTACCCCCTTAATTCTTAGGTTGTTTCTCCGCATTCTGTTTTCCAAGTATTCTAATTTCATTTGCAGGGCTTTGTCTCCTTCATTGCCTTGACTCTCTTAGCGACCCTTGTCATCTCCTCATGGGTCTCTTCCAAGTTTCCTTCTGCAGTCTCTACTCTGCAGTCTAAATCTCTTACTCAGATCACCGATACACTCAGCCAACTCGGCCTTCACATTTCCAGTTTCATTTTGGATATCAGTGAACCACTCCTCGAGCTCGTAGTCATTTCAGCAATGGCCCCTATCCACACATTACTCACCCGCTCTTCACCTGCCGACACCACCGCCATACTGCTACTTTCTCTCCTCTCAGGCCTGCTGCCCCGATAAGCAAATTCTCTTAAATACACAATTTTCTTTCGTGTCGCTGCCATAGCCAGGGGATCAGGGTCTCATCACACCCGCCTGACCCTCTGAGGTAATTTTTGCTTTGGGGAGATCACGCGTCTAGCTCGTTTTCTCCCTTGCCACACTGAGCTGCAAGCTCACCCGTCCATCCCGAGCAGTGATGTCACTTCCTGCAATGGCTGCTGCAGCAAACCAGTTTCCAGATGTTTAGCACCTGTATCCAGACAGTGGCCATCACCTCATATCCGGATCCCACTGCCAGGGCTGCTGTCCATATAGCCGTGATATTCAGCTTTCTTGCTGTCCTACGTTATTCAGAGAGTGGCACTGACTATTTCTGCTACACGGATAATCTCCGGCTCCGTCCACAGACTGTTCCAGCTCAATCCAGATAGTGCCGCTGTTATCTGGTCAGCAGGAGCCGCCGTCCACATGAATATCCCACCCTAAGTGTCCTACAGTGAAAGAGTGTAAACTAGGAAAGCGCAGGGCAAACATTTTAATTTTATTTGCATTTTATTTTGAGTATTTTTCCTTGATTTTTGTTGTCTTGATTTTTATTTCACACATCTTTGTTAAACAAATTTTTACCTGAATTAGAACTTTTTAACTGTGTGTTTGTTAATTCTTGCCATACCTGGGACGAGGGCAGCCTGAAGTGCAAGCAGGGTTCATGAAAGGGCGAGAAACGAGAGACGTCATCACAGACGTGAGATGGACTCCTGCAAAGACAAAAGAATACCAACAGGATATCTACATGTGTTGTATTGACTACAGCAAGGCCTTTGATTGTGTAAATCATGAAAAACTGGGCCACGTTAAGAAGCATGAGTATACCAGAACACCTGATAGTTCGCATGCACAACAGTTAGAACAAGAGAAACAGAGGCAAAGGTGAACGACAAGGCTGCATACTTTCCCCCTACCTGTTTAATTTATATGCAGAACAACTCATCAGAGAAGCAAGATTGTATGAAGACAACAGAAATGTGAAGATTGATGGAAGACTCATGAACAACCTTCGCTATGCTGATGATACCACATTACTGGCTGAAAGTGAAGACGATCTGAAACATTTGCTTCTCAAGATCAAGGAACATAGGGGTATGTTTACTAAGCAGTCTTAACGTGCGCACGGCGATAGTGTGCAGAATGCCATAAAAGGAGTGGGCGTTTCGATCTTAACGTAGCAAAACGGGATTACCGCGCGATAACGCGTGCTGCGCACATTATCGGGTGAAATGCCACTAAGCACGTTAATGCGCGATAATCTTAAGTAGGCACGCAGACATGCAAACATAGAAGCAGAGGTGTAGCACAATGGTTAATACACTGACTGATGGTACAGGGGTCATGAGTTTGATCCCCCAGTGTGCCTAATGCATAAGGCTGGCTGAGGCATCACCCTTTATGTTTAAGTAGTGATTGTTGAGGCATTTTACTATTGTTTTAATTAGTGCTGCCAGCAAACACACCCTCAAGGTGGCATAACCTAAGGTGTCACATAAGGCACCCCATAACGCACTCCATAGGGCACATTATAAAGTGCACTGTCCGCCAAGGCACCCTATAATGTCCCCTATAGGCGCCTTATGGGGCACCTTAAGGTTACAGTACGCTGAGGGTGTTTTGCTGACAGCACTAATGTACATTAAAAACAGACAATGCCTCAGACAGCCCTATCAAATAACCCCACCATGGGTTTGAACCCATGACCTCTGGCTTCATAGGCAGTGAAGTAACCAGTGGGCTACAGCTCTATAGCTGCTAACAAACCCCTGGCTGGCTGTAGAAGGACTGCACATCACCACACAAACTGTCTGCTGTGGTTACCAGGATAGGGTTAACCCACCCGTTCCCATGATGCAATGCACATGCAAATCAGCAGTCGACAGATGGGCACAAGATGGAGTATGCACCCTCACAGCACCTCGGCCTGTAAGGGGAACTGACCATGTGTGGTACTGGCACAGAGTAGCCACAGACCGTCACATTGTGCAGGTACCATGCTCACCCTGAGGGTGAGGTGGGGTGCCCAGCACCAGGTCCACAGCACCTTTCATGGCTGAAATACGCCATGCTGCAGGTCCCCATCAGTGCTACTGTGTGTGATAGGTAGTTCCTGCAGACACACCTAGGATACATCTTCTGTATTTCTCAGTCATGTCTAGCCCTTATGGGCTATGATGCACCCAGAATAGTGCATATCCTGTGTTGGTGCCATGGTTACATGATGTAGGTGAATGGGGGGTATTTGGACCTATAGGTGGATTATGTACCACCACCCAACCCACTCTCTGTGGCTCAGGGTGGGAAACAGGATCTCCCACCAACAGATCGACATTCTACCTCCCTGCAGTGGTAGCAGCCACACACCTATGCCAGCATTGTGCAACTATAGGGGTGTTTGGCAGCCCTGGCCACCACACCAGCCCTGGGCACAGAGCAGGCATGGCTATGGTACGCAATACTGTTGGGGTCACTCCCCAGAGTGGTAAACACTGTCAGACATCAGACCTGAAGCACACTCCACAGACAGCAGAAAGGTTGCTATGATGCAGCTCAATCAGCAAATTGTGCTTAACTTAGGAATTGTTATCTGCCAGTAATCATAGCAACCGTTTGATAGGTGTGTACAATATTCCCAGGTTTAGGGTGGCATTGCTAAGGTATGCAAGTGCTAGTATTGGGAGATGCACGCAGGGCCCAATATCCTGCCTCTCCAGGAGGCTTTGGATAATGGAGCCTGTGGGTGAGGGTGTGTCTGCCCCTGTTGGCCGCTGCTCTAGGGCAGAAGTCCCCAACTCCAATCCTGGTGGGCCAAACACTGTTCGGGTTTTCATGCTGTCCCTAATGAATACACAAAGAAAAAAACCCCGCTATTGGCAATACTTAATACAAATTATTACTAACAATTAACAATACTTAATACAAATTATTACTAACAATTACCACAGCACCCCTTCCCAAAAAACATCAAGCATTAATTCACTTCTTTTTGTCAGATGAAGCCAGGGGAGGTTAGAACAGTTCTCTAACCACACCAGATGGCAACATACATTTTATTCAAACATATGCTGCTTAACAGCCGAGAAACTTAGCTTATTCTTTAGTGGAAAACTTGTTCAAAATCGCAGCAAAACATGATCCTCTGAAAATAAGGCATGACGTGCATGTTTAGGAAATGGTTCCTGTATCAAGTGCAGTGCTCTTCAGTATATGCATGAGATACATCTGCATACCATGGGGGCGGTGCATAGAAATGCAGCACAGCCACATTTATCAGAGGCAGCATGGAACCGGATTGGTGTTTGGCCCTCCAGGACTGCATTTGGGAGACTCTGCTCTAGGTAATGTGCATGTTTATGGTGTCTGTGCTCTGTAGGGTAAAATGTAGGTGTTTTGGTCATGTCTCCGTCATCTGCACTACAGGTTCTGTCTGTATTAGCACGTTGTAGTAGTGGGTAAAATATGGGGGCTGGATTGGCAGGAACCACAGCTGGGACTTGAACCTGTGACCTTCTGCTCCTGAACACACTGGCTGTGTGCACTGCACCACCGTGTTGCCACAGAGACAGTGCATTCCCTGGGGATACCATGACTGTTTGTCCGGCAGGGCCTGTCTGTTGCAGTGCATGGCACCCACCTACACAGGGCTAGGCCATGGTCTGCTCTGGGCAGCTGCCACTGCCCCCCTCCACCACCAGTACCCCTCTGCCACCCTGCTGACATGCCCGTCTTCTGGTGGTGCTGGTGGAACGCAGTCTCAGGCCATCCATTGTGTGGGTAGGCGGCTGCCTATGGTGCAGGTTCTGGGGTAGGGGTGCCTGCATAGATGTCCATGCTTCCCCCCAGCACCGCCTGTCAATGTTCTGTGCCCTTGGGGATACTGCAGTGCCAGGCCCCACAGTACCTGCTGGGTACTATCCCCTGTGACACTGTGGGAAGCACACTCGTACCCATGCTGGGCCCTTATCAGTTGCTGTCTGGCTGCTCTACTGTTTCAGCATTCCTATGGGCCACCTAGGCATCACCCTAGTCCGCACTGTGCCCCAGCTGCACCACAGCATGTGCCGTCTGCAGCCCTTTGTGTCCCCTTTCCCAGCATCTGTCCAGTTGCCCATTCCGACATGCCCGCCCTGCTGTTGTGGAACATGTGCACGCCATAGGAAACCTGTCCAATGGAGAGGGAAACTCTGATCAGTGCTATTTCACTGTGGGATCATTCACCTTGTATGGGGACGGAGCGTAGACCCTTCCAAAATTCATATCATTTTTTTGGAGCTTTCTTGGGAGTGTTTTTTGACGTTTCCCATTACTATCACTATTGCCCAGCTTGGTTATGTTTTTGTTATATTTTGTTGGGGTCCTTTTCAATGTTTATTTGCACTTTTGTTCCGTGCACATGTATCACACTTATCACTTTTTTGTAGGTTTCCCTGGTTTTGCTGTACATTGCTGACAGAAATGGTTTCTCTTCCCTTTAAATCAGCTCTAACGCGAGGTTTTCACTGGCGTTAGTTTTCAGCCTCGGATTTCACAGCGTTAGTATGCAGAGAGCCTCTCCCCTCCCACTCTCCGCCCATTGACCCCTTCTCTCTGCCCCTGGGGAGCCTTCCTCTGCCCTCCGGGAGCCTTTCGCCGCCTTCAGCGCTCGTTTGCGCCGCAGCGCGCGTTATCACGTGATAAGGTACCTGTGCGCCTTGTAAAGCACCATTATCGCGTGATAACGTCACAGAGCGCACATTAAGACGGTTTAGTAAACATACCCCCTGGTCTTAAAATGGGCCTGCACCTTAATGTAAAGAAGACAGAGATCCTGACAATTGGCAAAATCAATAAGTTCATTATTGATGGAGAAGAAATTGAAATCGTGGACAACTTTAACCTACTTGGATCAACAATCAAAGAAATGATAAGCAGTCAAGAAATCCAATGACGCATTGCTCTTGGCAGAATGTCTATGAAAGGTCTAGACAAAATTCTCAAGAGCAGAGATGTCTCTTGCCATGTAAATATTAGACTTGTTCAAGCCATGGTCTTTTCAATAACGTCATATGGATGCAAAAATTGGACAGCGAAAAAGATAGACAGGAAGAAAATCAATTATGGTGCTGGCAAAGAATACTGTCTATACCATGTACCTTCTGAAGAACAAACCAATCAGTACTAGAGGAGATCTGAGCTTCTAAAGAAAGCTTTGGTTTGATGAGAAGACTTTGAACGTCATACTTTGGACACATCATGCGAACAGAAAGATCATTAGAGAAAGACATCATGCTTGGCAAGGTTGAAGATCAACGTAAAAAATGAAAGCCAGCCACCTGACTGAAGACCAAACACAGTTTAGGAAGACTATCCATAGGGTCGCCGTGAGTCGACATCAACTCGACGGAACTTAACAATAACCATCTCATTATCTATGAAGTGATTGTGGTTTTTGCCTTATTTCTTTTGAGCTATTGTAGTATTTCTTTTCATTCAATGTTTTCTATTTGAATGCGTATGGATACTAATTTTGTTAAATGAAACAGAAAATCCCCTAATATAATCAAATGAGTTTGATATTCGGTGCTTCCATCCATTCAATAATGTGCAGAAGATGATGTGTGCCTCTTCGCTGCTGCTTTTGGATCTTGACTCACCTGATCTCCTTCGTGTTTCCTTACCATCCCCCGTCTACAGCTACTGTGTTGTCTGTCATGATGAGCAATGCTATGTGTGCCTTCGAGTCAGTCCTGACTCCTGGCGACCCAGAAGCTCCTGGGTTTTCTTGGCAGTGTCACTGGAAGTAGATTGTCAGGCCTTTCTTCCGAGGCAGTGGAGGGTTAAGTGACTTGCCCAAGGCCACAAGGAGTGCTAGTGGGAATCGAACCCTGGTTGCTTGGTTACCAAGCGCAGGGACCGTCTTTTACAAGTGTCTGTGCAGCACTGCCTATGTCTTGTAGTGCTATACAAATGTTCAGTAGTAGTAATAGTAGTAGGATATAGATCACACAAATGCCCCATCTTTTATTATGAACGAGTAACGCCTCAAGTTGGTCAGTGTTAAGTTTGTAAACATTTGCATACCTAAATTCTCTTATGCTACAATCATCACCACCCCTCCAGCTCTGCCACACCTCCTATGTACATGTAGACTGAATTGATGGGGGCAAGCCTCTTTAACATCAATATATCAGCTGCTGATAACCAAGCCTCCATTTAATAACATATCTCTAGTGCTTCATCAATAATATAATCATGAATTATGTTACAAAGCCTACCTCTCAAAAATCTCTTCTAGGTAGCACCTTAAGATTTACATATGTAACATTTTCATAAGGGTGGTTTATACCCATCAGATCACCAAACCCCCCATGCTCAGTCACTGTGTGACTAGGATAAACGTTCATCTCGTTTCCAGCCTACCTTCGAAAAACAGGCAGAAACAGAGAGAGCCGAGCCTGGGTTACTGGATCCTCCGTCTCAAGGCAGAGAACGAGCCTCAAAGGGCCTTTGGTGCAGAGCCAGCACAATTTTGGTAGCCCATCTCTGGCCATCTTCACTCTTGCCACATCTTTTCAGAGGTACAGCTTCCAGCGCTGGGCACAACCGTATAATCATGCCTACCCTGTGCACCTCGGCCTCCCTCTGCTTCTGACCCCCACCTTGTCACCCAGTTTTCTACTTTGAAGTCATCGGATATAATCGCTCTGCGCTGTGGACCTCATACGCCATCTTACACTCCTCACCTAGAGTTTTGCACCCCCTCCCCCCTTGATACTTAGTTGCAAAGAAGTCAACCATGCTTCAAACGTCAGGGACTTATTTGCCTAACTGAGCAGGCAGGCCTGAAGTTCTTTTCCCCCATCAGGGCTCAGTCACTATAAGGAAGCAAGATGTGCATGACCAACGCAGTCATCAGGCAAGACTAGGCAGGAGGTGGGGTTGGTGCTACAAGGAGGTGAGCTTAAAAGCAACATCAGGAAATATGTTTTCCATGGAAAGGGTGGTGGATGCCTGGGATGCCCTCGAAGTGGAGGGGATGAAAACCATTGACCGAATTCAGGAAGGCCTGAGATAACCACGGGGGATACCTGTATCCACAAGGAGCATTCCTTCTCAAAGCAAAACTTAAACGCCTTTTACACTTCAGAAAAGGCACAGTGTGGGGGTAGCCCGCATGGAGCGGCAGGTGCAACCCAAAATAAAAGCACCTCACTGGGCAGACTGGTCTTTTACTATGGCAGACGGGGTTTGATGGAGGAGGGCGAGGTTTGGATGGGAAGTTACTTTATCTCTCACCTGTGTTACGATTTGTAGGACTTTGTAATCCAGATGTGGTCTCTGCTGTTCTCCCTAGGTTCCCGTGGCCTCCTGGTTCGATGACATGACAGACACGCAACTGCTGGACCTTCTGCCTTTCTTTGAGAGACTGCGAAAAGTCGATGACGTGTACACAGTGCTAAAACAGCACCGGACTGGCAGCTAGTGATCCGGAAGAGGGGCGTGGGTCCAGAGGGGTGCAGCGGCTCTACCGTAGGAGTCTCATCCTGCCTCTCCTGCCAGACAGCACTTCCGGATTTCCAGAATTCCCGTCACCAGCAGCGCCAAGGGGACTAGAGCCGAGCTTGGACGGCGGACTCTGCCTGGGGAGTGGTGGATCTGGGGCCTGGGAAAGAAGGGGAGCAAGGCCTTGGTAGGGGGGTGTGGGAGGGCAGGGTTGCAGTATAAGGACGCGCTTCTAATCTTCAGAGAAATCCAGCAAGGGCAGGTGGAGTGACTTTACTTCTTAACACTTGAAAACGAACAAGCAAAATGTTTTTATCATTATCTTTTAAATTCTGTTTTGTAAATCAAGAAGGGAGGGGGGGGAAGAGGAGACCAGGGGCCCATGACATGCACTCCAAGAACCTTTTTCTCATTTTGGATCTTAACTTTGGGGGAGAGGCGGGGGAGCTGATGATACCGGGAACTAAATTTGGGAGCCTCAGTAATACACTGGACCAGCCCCTTCACCTGCCTTTCCTACACTTCAATCAGTATTTTCTTAAACCTCTGAATCTGGAAAGGAAGCGGCTTTACCTCTGTGCAGTATTAGATGCTAGCCATGTTCAGCCCAGACCTTTAGAGGTGGCAGGATTGCTAAATAGCGCTAGGCCGCACTATGCCACTGTCCTGGGATTAGGTTAGCGAGGTGCTGCTATGCTACCGGACAGAAGATGCAGGCGGTGTGGAGGTCAGAGGTGCCCATGCGATGGAGTCACAGAGCTGTCTGCAGGCCCCGTCCCTGGGGGTAGGGGCTAGAGGCCACCCCTGGTGCAGAGAAGGACAGGTTCCACAATCAATTGGGGTGGAAGTGAAACCCCAGGACTGGCCTCTGGCCTCCCTGCACCGGGTCACTGGGCAACCGGAGCTGGCTGGCATGGTCTGCTTGTGCCCATTGTGAGTCAGACTATGCATCAAAGGGATGTTTTACCAAAGTTACTGCTCCTTGGAAGAGAAGAGATTCTCTTTTTTTTTTAAAAATTGCACTTAAAGTTTTCCCCCTGCTAGGAAGCATCCCTAGGTATGTCTGTGTGACTGCTAGCGACCTCACAGACTCTGCTTCTACACTGGGACATACTGTAGAGGGTAAAGATCAGCATCTGATTATTTCAACAGCCATTAAACTGATGAAAGGATGGCCTTGGCTAGGAGGAGGAACACATCCTGAGCTTTGAATGCTAGTTTTCTCCTGCAGTAACTGTGTAGGTAGCAAGAAATTTGAACCAGTAAACTCAGCAGATCGAAGTCCCAGCACCCCTCCTCACACAAGGGATTTTCCACAAGTCATTTTAAAGCTGAGAGACAGATTTTAAAAAAAAAACTTAACATAGGGCTTCGCAATCCTGCCCTGGTAACCTCAGTCAGCTGGTTTTTAGACTTTGCCTAGTGAATATGCATGAGATAAATTTGCATACGCTAGATTTCCAACGACAATTTTGGGAAGCCTCATAGGAAGTTCCCCATTGGTCCCATGACTCCAGCCATGATTTTCTGTCTAGCATTTGGGTGTGCTCTGTCCTGACCATCCTGGTTTAGGAGAGAAACATGCTTACACTACCAAAATTAATCATGAGACATCGTGGGATGTGAGTTCTAATCCTGGCTCTGACTTTTTTCTCCTTGTGTCGGTATTAGTAACAATAATCCTTACAGTATTTGTACTTCCCCTGCCCTTTTTGGAAGCAGGTAGGAAGATTGGGCATGAAAGCTAGGAGAAGGACCTTCCACCCAGGAGAGGCTTCACGCCTTCTTTGAAAGGGTAGTAAATTCCCGGGACGTTGCAATCCTGGTTGGATTTTACATGGGCTGATTGCCGACCACAGTGGTTGTAGGATAAGGAATTTATCCTCGGCCAGCTGAGAGATGTGTGCCACAGGGGTACAGCTGAGCATCTTCAGACAGCAGGTTCACTCCGGGTTGCAGAGGTGTAAGAGGACTTCCTCTTCGGTGAACATCCATGTGCTCTTGATGCCTCTTCATTAAATGCTGTTAGCGCTGGGTTGCTGGAGATCAGCTGACCCGTTCTCCTATCGAGGAAAGGGAACAGTGTTACATAATTCCTACAGACCAGCACCCCCCTTTCTCCATCTTCCCGGGACCTTCTGCATGCATGGAGAGGGAGTTAGAAACCCAGGACAGGATTGCAAGCCTTGACTGGACTGCAGCTAGCTTGCAACATGAAATTAGATCCCTGAAAAGTGCCGCAGGCTGGTACTCTAATGGCCAAACTGCATTGGGATTAAAGAGAAGAGTGCGGTGCCCCCTTGCCAGTCTGGCTTTTAGGATATTCACAATGACTATACCAAGTTACCCAATTCCAAGAGGGAAATTTCAGGCCAGTCCTGGATTTCTGACAACCGTATCCTTTGCATTATGGGACTTCAGCATGGATTTAAATGGTTAGAACCAAGGACTACAAATCCCACACTGCTCTGGGATGTAAGTTCAAAACCAGGACTGGCCAGAAGGTCTCCTTTCAGAACTGGGCATCTTGGCAGCTGTGATATACATGAGAGGGATTTGCTACACGGCTGCCACTGTATGTAGCTGGCAATGGGGGTATTGTAGAGGGAGGGGGAGGGCGCCTCTGGAGTAAAGCAGCCTTCTGCCTCGAGTCAGACCTGAAGCTCTGAGGCAACTCCAGCTTATTGATCTTTCCTTTGAGAAATTGGGACTGGAAGTCCACACATGCAGAGGGGGCAACTCCGGGCCCAGCACTGCCTGTCTCAGGTGGCTCGCAGTCTCCTGTTGCTACTTCTTTTTCTGTTTGTGCTCTTGGGTACAGCTCAGCACTTTTTAAGGTCTCCAGCTGGCTCCACGTTTTCAGAACAAATTGATCCAGTCCTGGTTTCACCCCCTTGCATGCAGCGATTGTAATTCTGGTTTCCATAGGAAACTGGGCTCCTGCACAGCCCAGAGTTGCCAAGTTACCCGGTTCCAGCAGTGAGATTTTTTTTGCTAGTCCTGATTTTAAATGTGCATTGCAGTGTAGTGATGTATTTGCAGTCCCTGGATTTTACCCACTGGAATCGGTGCTGCAGGTCCCAAAATGCATCAGGATGAGATTGTCAGAAAGCTAGGACACCTGGAACTCTTTAACTTGGCAACTCTGACAGCCTGGGTGCAAAATCAGGACTGTATCAGCATATTCTGAGAGCATGGATCCGGCTGCTGACTCTAGCACTTGGTTCCTCTTCACACATTAAATGGGGAAGGGGAGAGGGGGGACCTGCAAAGCATCCCCCAAGCCTTCCCTCCCAGAACAGAGTATTCACAGTTTGCCTTAAATCTTTTGGGATTCTCGCAGTGCCTTTCCCTGGTTGTTTTGAGAACCGATCCTGAGTTCAGGTCTTCTCTAAGGAACACTGGCGTGCCTGGGATTGTAAACAGTCACACTTCAGTCTAGGTGTATATAGGTTTTTAGTGAAAATGACATAAAAGGAACAGATGGACTCTTGGGGGTGGTGGGGACTGGCTTTCTGTGTACAGACGAGGTTTGGTTAATTGTATGCAAACAGAACTGAATAAAATGTAAAATGAATATGTGGTGAGGGAAAGCAGACCTTCCCCAACCCGAAAGGTTTTGCTGTGATGACACGCGCGCACCCGCAGCTAAGTGCATTTATACACACATTCACATGCAAGCACACGCAGCAACCTGAATGGAGAATCACTGCCACAGAGAGGCGATGATCCGAGGCCCGCGTCTCCCCGTCCCCTCTCTGTCCCTTTACTTATCCCAGTAATTTTGTCCTCTTGCCCCGTAAGCTTCACGGTGTACTTATGGATTTGAATTTGTTAATTTTTTGGGGGGTTGTACGCAGACAGGTCATGTGGGCAGCAACTGAATGACCAGGGGCTTAGCGCTCCAAGCTACTATATGCAAGAACTGGGTCCCAGTCTGACCCCTGGCTCCTGCTTTTGAAGCCGACTAATTGGGAAAGTTAGTTAAGGATAGAAGAACATTAAGGTGTTTTGAGCACTGCTAAACTTCTGGAACGGTCTGGAAAGTTCTAGAGGTGTTAAATGTTTTGGGGTTCCAAGCTTTGCCTCTGAGAGGGAGTCTCATTCTCTCTTTTTGACCAAAAATATTTTCTTTGTTTTTCCACTGTGTCTCATGTGAGACTTCCCCCGCACTATGCATTTCAGGAGGGGGTAAAGACGCCCCCTGTCTGCAGCATGACAAATGGAAGCCGTTGCTTTCCGGATGCTGCGCCTACTTCTACCCCACCCAGCATGCGCTGCGCCCACAGGGAGAGGGATCTGAACTTTGCCCCAGTGGGGGATGTTCCAGTATGTCGCAGGATACTGGTGCAACTGTAAGAACATAAGAAATGCCATAGTGCGTCAGACCAAGGTCCATCAAGCCCAGTATCCTGTTCCCAACAGTGGCCAATCCAGGTCACAAGTACCTGGCAGGTTCCCCAGGTTCCACAATGCTCGTCCCAGGACAAGCAGTGACTTTCCCCAGGTCTCCTTTAGTAACGGTTTATGGACTTTTCCTTTGGGAACTTGTCCAAACCTTTTTTAAACTCAGTTCTACTAACCTGTCCTTATGCAAACTGACTTGTTATATTTCCCACTGCCTTGGGGTCCCGGGGGTACCAGCTCTCTCCCCATCAATGGGTGGTGCTTTGAAGATCAGGACCAGACTCCCCCCAACCCTCGCTCACACCTGCCTGGGCACCGGTAGCACATGTCGCCTCGCTAGCACCTAGTGGTGAACCCTTAGAAGGGACGAGGATCATGTCGATAATCCGGTTTCTGATGCACTTTGTCATGTTTGGGCAGCTGCCTTTGGGTGGACCGGCCTCCGGCGTCCAGAGTTTGGGGCAGGAGCGTTGAGGAGCTGAAATGCCGCCTGGTACTGTACCGTCTCCTCTTGCCTGTTTTAATCTCACCGTTCTTTGCTTGTTTTGGACATCGTTCGGGTTTTCTTCACACATGGCCCGTTGGGGAAGGGCTGCTGGTCTTTTGCTCTCTCTCTTGTGTATCTGTTGGGCTGGGGTGAGATGATTTTAACTTTGGGAAAAAAAAACAGCAAAGATCAAGAAGTGCCTTTGTTCTGTGTGATTTTAACTGAAAATAATATCTTTATATGAAGCAAAGATGTCTTGGGCTGCATTGCTGTTGTTTCAGGTGAGTGTGTCTGGAAGGTTCTTCTGATGACCAGGAGACCTCCCCCCGGGCCAAAGTCACTTCAGACCTGGTAACCCACAAATGTCCCCCAGACATTTAGTTAGGCATCTGTCAACAGTTGGATGTGCTTTGCAGTAACAATAGATCCTTATTCTTTAGCTAAGACTAAAAACTGAAATGGCATACAATCCAAATCTAATCTAACAAATTGCATTTAAAAACGATCCAGTAAGACAGTGTCTGAATTGGAGAGAGCGTGGATAAGATGGCATGGGCTCTGGGCTAGTTGGTGTGGCTTGGAGATATCCTGGGCCTGTGAGGGTGCTCCATGGAAGTGGTGCTCTTAGGCCAATGGAGGAAGGGAAGGGGCTGTAAGAGTGACGCTGAGGAGGGGTCCTTCCAGCTCTCGAGCAGCAAGTGTTGCCTCAGTCAACTGGCCATGCTGCCCGGGGAAGTGGAAGAGGGGGCCATAGAAACCAATGGAGAGAGGAAACTGGGAAAAGACGTATGTCGCCAACAGAGAACAAATCCCAGTCATTGTGGACCACTGGTGCCCACGGACGTCTGTCATCAGAGCTTTTAAATGAGGCTGTGATGATCGAAGTAAAGAAACAAAAGGATCTGCTTGGGAGATGGCAAGGCCCATGATAACTAGGGACTCGATTCTCAAGATGAATTAGATGTCTGCTGGCAGGTGGCGAATGCACAACTTCTTTACTCAGATATCATAAGTCCTCCTCCATCCCGATTTTGTCTGGATATTAAGGGGCTGAGTTGGGGGTTTGGCAGAGGCGGAACTGGCAACTAGCCTTTTAGTGGCAATATTAACCCATTAAATGGAAGCTATTTGTTTAATTTAGGCTGCTAAATACATAGTTACCAGAGTGATCAGCCCCTGTACATCTATTCAGCTGAATATACAAACAAGGTGATGTGCTACATTGGGTCCAAAACTTTCAGTGGTGGCTGCCCCAGTGAAAATCAGGCCTTAGATGTTCTGGTGGAAACCCAGGCACTTCCATAGTTGGGTTGGCCTGGCAGGCGCTATAGGAGGTCTGACGTTCCAGCAACAGCCACAGTGTGTGTGTGCGCGTGCGCGCTACTGACTCAATGCTGGATCCTGCTAACCCAGCCACAACAGAGCTGGTGATTATTTAGGTTTAAACAAATTTATGTGGTTTTGACTTGGGAAGGAAGGGGGAGCAGGGTGTGAACTAAATAATGGATCTTGTATGTGCATCTGTCCAAGATGGCGATGTATCAGGAACAAGGCTGTTTCAACCCCTTATAGGGCCCTGGGCAAACTTTGTAGCATAGCCTTCCCCCTCCCACCAGTGTTCCTGGACCCCTCTTGTTCATGGGCCCCCAGAAGCACAGTCAGCAGCCCTGTTCCTACCTTCTGCACCCTTGGGCCACTTGCAAGAGAAGTGAACAGACCAGAAGCAGGACGTCGTTGATCTGTTCACTAAAGCTTTGCTCACTTCTCTTGCAAGCGGCCTGAGGGTGCAGAAGGTAGGAACAGGGCCGCTTTTGCCTAAGCGCAGCAGGGCTCCCATTGTGCAGGGGCACAGGGCAGCTGCCCTTTCCATACCATCCTGCAAGACCAGTCCAGACAAGTGGGTTGTGTTCCCCTACCAGCAGATTGCTGGAGACAAAGAACCAATGAAAAGCCCAGGTTTCAATGACATCACTCCTATGCCTCTATCCACCTCAGCCACCAAAGGGCTCTTCAGTATTTCTTTGTCTCCAACAAATGGTCGATGGATTTTCTCCTCTCTGTAGAAAATTTGAAGATTGAGAGGAAAAGAGATGAATTAAATGCTCGTAAATGACCACCTCAAGCCCTAAAAGGGTGACTCTCACTTGAGCACAACATAGGAGGCTCCACTAGACTGCGGTCTTTCTGGTAGCCATAAGAGGAGGGAAAATTGGTTCAGTTCCCCATCTTTATCATGATAGCAGCCTGTTGAGCAGCCACAAATTGGAAGAATCTGGAAAAGTACAGTAGCCGCACAGAACCTCAGTACCCCCTCCCTCCTCCTTGCCCCTCTCCCCGCTCTCTCCTGAAGATTGCAGAAGGCTCTCAGAGGGATCTGCCAGCCACCTTTCACACAGTACTGCTGAAATTTAAACTCAGCCAGTGAAGTGGTTTCAGGAGTAGAGCTGAGCCCAGCATGGAGCCTATACCCAGGGCTCTCAGGAGGTGAGTACCAAGGCTTGACCTTGTCATTGTCCTTGTTGGAGGCTCCCAGTTCCATCTCTGAGGATGGACTGTGAGCTACCGTTGGCACTGTATGGATTTTTTCTACATGCGTTAGTAACGTTTTTGCCTCTTGTGTGCCTGCAGATTGTGTGATCCTAATGCACATTTCACCCAAGTGGCTCCAATGCACACTCGTGCCCTAACACCTTTAACCCACATTCTGTAATTAGCTTGTGCCTGTGGGTTGAGGCAGCCTTAATGCCCGCTCTGGTGATACCCTCTCTGTCTTCTTCCAAGAAACGTTGTTTGACCTTGGATTCTAGACTCTGTCTTTCCTGTATAGTAGCTTCTGAGTCGCCCCTGGAAGGCATGTTTCCCCCCCCCCCCCCTTCTCTGCTAGGGGACACAGTGAGTCTTCCTCTTCCTTCCTCAGGGCAAAAGGTGCATAATGGCGCTAAGGATAAGGAGGCTCCAGCGACCACGCTGTGAGCCGCTCTTCATTCTCTAGGGGGTCTGTGGCGGCTATACCCCCTTGTATCAGGGAGCCTTTCCCAATCGGAGAGCTTCCAGAGTCTGGATTGCCCTTCCCGGAGTTCTTTTCCTCTTTGCAACAGGCTTGGTCCTTCTGGTGTGGATATTCAGACCCTGCAGCCTCTGGGTGCCCCTGGATGCGGGCTCATACCAGGCAGGATGGAAGCAGAAGCCCTGCCTGATTTACCTTTGGCCAAGTGCCGCCAGCGTGGGACACTCCCTGATGATAGAATCATAGAAACATGACGGCAGAGAAAGTGACTCTCCTCCTTTGCATTTATGACAAGGAGGTATTTAAACGTCTCTATCATATCTCCTCTATCCCGCTTTTTCTCTAACGTATGCATATTAACATCCCTCATAAGTCTGTCCTCATATGCTACATAACGAAGACCTCTAACCATTTTAGCAGCCATCCTCTGCACGGACTCCAACCTGCCTATATCCTTTTGAAGGTGCGGTCTCCAGAATTGCACACAATACTCCAAATGAGGTCGCAGCAGAGACTTGTACAGAGGCATTATCACCTCCTTCCTCTCCCTATTTTATTTATTTGGTATACATTTGTATGCCGCCACTTCCAGCAATCAGCAGCGGTTCATTGGTGGAAAAAACAAGGGAGTATGTACATAACAATTTAAGATTACAGTCTGATTTGAGGGTGGGGTGCACATCAAACACAATGACTTACAATTATACATTTGAGCAAGCAGATAAATTACAGTTTGATCAACAGCATAAATTACAGTTATACATAACATCGCCAAATATGCAATCGTATTAGCAGTGGATATATACATATAAACATTTTAAATCGCCATAGATGTGAGTGATTGGCGAAATAGAATCATATGACCCATGTGCTTAGGAGGTAGGTAGGCAACGGAGATAATGGTTGAATCTGCCTAGGTGATGCCTATGAACCCAAGCATCCTTCTGGCTTTCATAGTCACCTTTTCTACCTGTTTAGCTACTTTAAGATTGTCAGACACAATTACGCCAAGGTCCCACTCTTCTTTTGTGGACAGAAGTATCTCACCCCTTACATTGTACCGCTCCTTTGAATTTTTGCAGCCTAAATGCATGACCCTGCATTTTTTTAGCATTAAATTTCAGTTGCCAAATTCTAGACCATTCTTCAAGCTTAGCTAGATCTCTCCTCATGTTATCTTCTCCTTTCTGGGTGTCTTGTCTATTTACAGATTTTGGTATGATCTGCAAACAAGCTAACCTTACCGACAGTCCTTCCGCAAAGATGTTAAAAAGAATCGGACCAAGGACAGATCCCTGGGGCACACCACTGGTAACCTCCTTCTCCTCAGAGTGAGCTCCATTTACCTGTACCCTTTGTCGTCTCCCACTCAATCAACTTCTAACGCAATCAGTAACTTTTAGGGTCCATCCCTAGGGTGCTCAGTTTGTTTATAAGTTGCCTGTGTGGAATGGTGTCAAAGGCTTTAGTGAAATCTAAATACACCACATCTAGGGCTCTCCCTCTGTCCAACTCCCTGGTCACCCAGTCAAAGAAATCAATCAGATTTGTCTGGAAAAAAAAACTGTGTTTATCAGCTCAACTAATTTACCTTGAGTTCAGTAGCGATTTAGTACTATATCTAAGCATATCCAACACATGCAAAAGAGGTCTCAGATTATATGAGGCGTGAAATCAGCCAGACTTGCTGGAATGACAATGCCTTCTACAACATCAACGACCTCTATTCTTAATGCATTGTGTGGATTTATTTTTATATATATATTTTTTTAAACCTTTTATCTTTTGAGAAAATTTTTTTTGTTGGTATTTTCTTATATTTAAACTTTCCAATAAAATCTATATCCTAAATTAATTACTAATAACTTATCTATAGTTACTAATAAAATGTGCTATTAATAACGACGCTTTTAACTCTCTATGCCTTATGTTGTTGGGCTTTGTTTCCAAAAGATAGTCTCAGAAAGTCCCAATAATGCTTTTAACTTTCTATGCCTTATGTTGTTGGGCTCGATATTTCTCTCCACAGCCCAGCAAACTAAATTCAGTTATATGTCATCTTAGGCTTTTTCGTTTAAAGGAGAAAAGACTGTGCTTATCTGTTGCGACTTGTAAGAGACTCCAAAAGGTGTCCAAACAGAAGAAACTTCAAAGATGGTTTCGTTTCCAAAAGATAATCTCAGAAAGTCCCGACGTCTAACTGTGAAGCGCTCGCTCGTTTCACTCTGTGTTTCCTCAGGGGAATCTTGTTGTCTTTATCCATTCATATTGTTACTAGACATAGTTTCGTTCTTCAAAGAGATAAGACTTCCAGCTTCTATTCAATTTGTATCCGCACGAGCTAAAAACAAAATGTATTATTTATATTAACTAACCAACTACTGAACTCTTAAAAGTATTATATTTAAATATCAAGGGCAAATCAAAGTTTCAATACCTTATTTTGACTTTACTTATTTTTGGCAGCCTGCGCTGAAGTTCTTCAACTGACATTAAAATCCTCTGTGATGTCCAAATAACGCCGCGCATGCGGATTGGTGTCGTTTTCTCATTTAAATATCTAGACCCCTGGGAGGAGTTCATCCTATACCGAACAATCAGACTCGACCTCATTTTTTCACTCTCTTTTTTCAATTACATAAGTGCCAATCTACCTGTGTATTTAACCCTTGTGGTGAGACTGTGGACAAGGAAAATATCCATCGTTGTTCACGATAGAGAAGTTGTTGTTCTCTAGTTCGACCATGCGTCCCCTTCAAAACTTGTTCTATACCGAAGCATCGAAGCTCCTCAAAGCTATGGTAACATTGAAGACAGTTTTCTCTGGAGTTGACGACCAATTTAGAATCAAAAGAAACCTGAGAAGATCTTCTGAATTTACAAAAACGGGTGGTTCGTCAAGAACTACACCGACTCTCATTGATAGAATACATTAAAAGACAGCATATACCACGAGGTCTAAGGATCTATATAAAGAGCCAAAATTACATACTATGAATGCATCGTTTATGGAAAAATGGGTCCATATATTGAACAAATGTTCATTGGATCTCATGGTCTTAATTGTAGATACTACTCAACACAGTTTAGATACGTTGCAACAGGATATCACTGACATGACAGCTAAATTAAAAGATATGACTCCTCAAGCGGATTTCTCTAAAAAGCTAGAGGACCAGAAAAAATCTTTGGAAAATACGAGGGAAGAGGTTACAAAAATCAAGGCAAAAAAATTAAAGCGGGACTTTGATGATTACAATAGTGGATATGTCTACCCATGGCTTAATCCTAAAAAACAGAATAAGCCTGGAAAACAACGAAAATGTCGAGTAGAGTTTTCTGATAGTTTAGAAAATGGGAGTACATCAGATTCGAGTAAACATTCCAGTACAGAGAGTGAAGGGAATCGAAAAAAGATACAAACCACAGAAAGAACAAAATCTCGCACCACAACCCGGTCCAAACAAACTTGAGGATAACATTACTACATCAGTGATTAATATATCAAATTGTTCAGTATCTTCACAAGAATTGGCAGTCTTAAATAGAGGTTTGTCTTTTGTACCGTCGACAGCCTTTGACCTTTTTGAGTTTCATTTAGATTTTGAAAAACTGCTAAGAAAGCTGCATCTAAAAGCATATTTTAGTAGCAATTCATCATGGAACACTTCACAAACTCCAGTAAACAGGATTCCTCTCCCATTAAAATCTAACTGGAATCCACCTGAACCTTTGCCGGTAGCATTATAAGTATTTAAAGATTTGGTTCTAAATGAAGTTACACAGCTATCAACAACCCAGCGGAAGAAAACAAGTCATTCGTTATCTCGAGCAGATTCTATGATTTTAAAAAATCTTCAAGCCCGCACTGATATCGTCATTCGACGAGCAGATAAGGGGGGAGGTATAGTTATCATGAATAGATCAGATTATCTTGAGGAGGCATACCGTCAATTATCAGATACAACAGTCTATGAAAGAATTTTGGAAGACCCAACGAACAGGTTACAACAGCATATCAGGAATTTAACATCTGAAGCTATACAGGATAAATTGATTTCTGAGAAAGAACGTCGATTTCTTAACCCACCATATCCTACAGTATCTAAATTTTATATTGTTCCCAAAATACACAAACGGCTTATTCATCCCCCGGGTCGACCAATAGTGGCTACGAGAGGTTCTTTATTGGAACCGTTGTCAATATATTTAGACTCTTTTCTTCGTCCGATGGTATCTCAGATGATTTCATACATACGAGATTCAACACATTTTCTACAATTGCTGTCTCAACATGCCGGGTTGTTGAAGATTCATGATATAAAACTGGTAACACTAGATGTTACTGCATTGTACACTAGCATACCGCAACAGTCCGCTAATAACATCATCATGACGGTATTGCAAAACAGAGGTGATTTATCTTCGAAGGTACAAGAATTTTTGGGAGACCTATCTAAGCTGGTCTTATATGAAAATTATTTTGGGTTTGAAAGGAATCTCTATCATCAAGTGTCCGGGGTGGCAATGGGTGCCACTTGCGCCCCTTCTATTGCCAACTTGTACATGGAAGACTTTGAACGCCAATGGATCTATACAGAGCCTCCGAATTTCCACATTAAATGTTGGTGGCGTTATATAGATGATGTTTTCATGTTTTGGCAAGGCATGGAATCAGACCTGATAGTATTTACAACTTGGCTTAATAATAGAGACCCCAATATAACTTTTACATACGAATGGGACCCTGCTCGTATCTCATATTTGGATGTTTGTGTAACTAAAGGAGATGGAATTTGGAATACATCGGTTTTTTGTAAACCTACCGACCGTAATTCTTTGCTACATTATTCGAGTGCACATCCTGTTAATTTAAAAAATGGACTTCCATTTTCACAATTTTTGCGCTATCGCCAAAATTGTTCGGACACTTTAGAATATAAGAAACAAGTAAAGAGCCTTAAAAAGAAATTTTACGATCGCGGTTATCCGCAGGCTGTCATTTCTCGAGCATACAAACGTGCCCTTTATAATCATAGAGAAGTTTTACTTATCACTTCCTCTCAAAAAACCAACATTGATGAGACAAATGTTAATTTAATAACAGCCTATTCACCTTTTAGTTACCAAATACAAAATATTTTGAAACGTCATAGTAATGTGTTGCAACATGTAAAAGGATTGGAAGACAAGCATGTTAGATGTGTATGGAAACGCCAACGTAATCTTAAAGCAATACTTAGCCCTACTGAATTGCGATCACCGGGGTTTGGTAATACTACATCTAATTCAGGTCATTTAAAATGTGCAGGGTGCAACATATGCCCGGTCACTTTGGAAACACGCTTTTTTACCTATGGAGGACACACTTATCAATTAACAGGATCTACTAATTGCCAATCTACTTATATAGTATATGGTATATTCTGCCCATGTTCACTATTATATGTGGGAAAGACAACACGTTCATTAAAAATCCGAATGCAAGAGCATCACAGCAGATTAAAATGCCAACGAAAAGAGGCACCGATGGTGGCACACTGTCTTCAATGTTACCATAGCTTTGAGGAGCTTCGATGCTTCGGTATAGAACAAGTTTTGAAGGGGACGCATGTTCGAACTAGAGAACAACAACTTCTCTATCGTGAACAACGATGGATATTTTCCTTGTCCACAGTCTCACCACAAGGGTTAAATACACAGGTAGATTGGCACTTATGTAATTGAAAAAAGAGAGTGAAAAAATGAGGTTGAGTCTGATTGTTCGGTATAGGATGAACTCCTCCCAGGGGTCTAGATATTTAAATGAGAAAACGACACCAATCCGCATGCGCGGCGTTATTTGGACATCACAGAGGATTTTTGATGTCAGTTGAAGCACTTCAGCGCAGGCTGCCAAAAATAAGTAAAGTCAAAATAAGGTATTGAAACTTTGATTTGCCCTTGATATTTAAATATAATACTTTTAAGAGTTCAGTAGTTGGCTAGTTAATATAAATAATACATTTTGTTTTTAGCTCGTGCGGATACAAATTGAATAGAAGCTGGAAGTCTTATCTCTTTGAAGAACGAAACTATGTCTAGTAACAATATGAATGGATAAAGACAACAAGATTCCCCTGAGGAAACACAGAGTGAAACGAGCGAGCGCTTCACAGTTAGACGTCGGGACTTTCTGAGATTATCTTTTGGAAACGAAACCATCTTTGAAGTTTCTTCTGTTTGGACACCTTTTGGAGTCTCTTACAAGTCGCAACAGATAAGCACAGTCTTTTCTCCTTTAAACGAAAAAGCCTAAGATGACATATAACTGAATTTAGTTTGCTGGGCTGTGGAGAGAAATATCGAGCCCAACAACATAAGGCATAGAAAGTTAAAAGCATTATTGGGACTTTCTGAGACTATCTTTTGGAAACAAAGCCCAACAACATAAGGCATAGAGAGTTAAAAGCGTCGTTATTAATAGCACATTTTATTAGTAACTATAGATAAGTTATTAGTAATTAATTTAGGATATAGATTTTATTGGAAAGTTTAAATATAAGAAAATACCAACAAAAAAAATTTTCTCAAAAGATAAAAGGTTTAAAAAAATATATATATAAAAATAAATCCACACAATGCATTAAGAATAGAGGTCGTTGATGTTGTAGAAGGCATTGTCATTCCAGCAAGTCTGGCTGATTTCACGCCTCATATAATCTGAGACCTCTTTTGCATGTGTTGGATATGCTTAGATATAGTACTAAATCGCTACTGAACTCAAGGTAAATTAGTTGAGCTGATAAACACATTTTCTTTTCACTTGATAAGCTCTATAAGGTGACCATATTAGATTTTTTTGTTGGAAAAAAAAACTGCCTTTGGTGAATCCATGCTGCCTTGGATCCTGCAATCCATTGGACTCCAGAAACCTCACTATTCTCTCCTTTAGTAGCCTTTCCAATAATTTACTAACCACAGAGGTTAGATTAACCAGCCTGTAGTTCTCAATGTCATCCTTACGTCTGCTTTTAAGTAAAGGGACCACATGTGCCTTTCTCCAGTCCTCTGACACCACTCCCAACCTCAAAGAGGCATTGAAAATGTCAGACAGTGGAGCCACTAGAACGTCCCCATTTTCTGATCCATAAGGTCTCCACACTAATATTCCCGTTTACTTCTCCATCCTCTTGATTCCCTACAACTCCACATGGCCAAGCCGATCTAACCACATAAACCAGCTCATCGTACCAACAGCCTATAACTGTGGTTATTTAGATGTCGGTGGAGAAACGGCCTTTTCCTGGTTTGGTTCCTTCCTTTGGGATTCCCTTCCACACCACCTGTGATGCAAATCTAATTGCGCCCATTTCAGCACTGCATGAAAGACCCACCTCTTCAGGTTGCGTTTGGGGATGAGCCAGAAACACCTCTGGGATGTGGAGGAGTTTCTTTTATTCCTTTTCTCATCCCTCCCTCCTTCTTTCCTTACATTCAGCTTTCTTTCCTTTTTCACGTCACCTCTTTTGTGGTCGTAACTGTTCTTTCCTCTTAAACCGCTTTGGAATATCTTTCGGGTCGGAAAGCGATATATTAAATTCAGAAATGAATCAAAATAAAACTAAATTACATTATTTATTTTATTTTTACATTATCAGGATAAAGTCTGGCTATTTACCAATTTAAATGGCCCAGTTTTCTATGGATAACCTTTTAAAAAAAATATCCCGATCGCTGAGTTCGCGTTTGCCATCTACAGGTGAATGCACAATTCACTTTCTAATTCAGGGCCTCCCAAACCTGTCCTAGGAAATCCCACAACCAGTCCAGTAGGGGATACCCAAAACGTGTATGCATGAGATCGGTGCATAAGATGCTTAAATCATTACATGGGCAGGTGAGTGGCCTGACTTGCATCCAACACCGAGAATGTCCAATGCTGTAAAATCTCCTGAGCACAGTAAACATCCCTGTCCCCCCATGTGGCAAGAGAAAGAGCTGGAAGTATGATGGGGAATGGTCCTGATCTTGGAAGCTTCCTACCAGCGCCGTACCGAGCCTTGTGTGTGCGGTGCAGCCGCATAGGGCGCAAAGGCTTAGGAGACACATTTCGGCTGTCTGCTGTTGCCCTGCCGCCATCACTTTTTGTTCTCTCAGCGGCGGCGATGGTGGCACCGGCAGCAGCAGAGCCAACCCGACTAAATTTAAAAAACCACAACCACATGGATCTTTCTGCAGGTCTGGTCCCTCCCTCCTCTGTCAGAGCAGGGAGTGATCAGATCTGCTTAAAGTTAGGTCTGCTCTGCTGCTGTCGGAGACTTGCACATTCGGCGCGCCCCTCACCCCTACCTCCGTCCAGTCGCTGCCTGCTCTTGCCCTGCTGCCGGCACTACCTTGGAGAAAGCAGAGGGCAGCAACAGCAGGGCAAGAGTAGACAGCGGCTGGACGGAGGTAGGGGGGGCGCATGCGTGATGTGCAAGTCGCACAGGGCGCAATTCTGGCTGAGTACAGCTCTGTTCCTACCTGCGTAGAGCTGGAGTGCGATCTTGGAGAACGGTGGAATCGGGGAGGCCTGCACCATGGCCAGAATAATAATCATAAGAACCCCAGTCAGTGGCTCAGACGAACTACCATATGCATCCTGGTGAACGTCGCCGACCCCTGACCCCAGAAGCCGCTCATCAAATGACTATTGCCAATAGCCACACGGATTGCAGACTCCAGAGACAGA
Organism: Ichthyophis bannanicus; assembly: GCA_033557465.1. Taxonomy (NCBI): domain Eukaryota; kingdom Metazoa; phylum Chordata; class Amphibia; order Gymnophiona; family Ichthyophiidae; genus Ichthyophis; species Ichthyophis bannanicus. Next base: position 796,471,975 of record CM066036.1, read on the forward strand.
CAGGGCCAGAGTGAAGATTTTGGTGCCTATCGGCAAGACCGTACAGCAGAGCCCAGAAAGCAGGAAGTAGGGGGCAGGCATTAGAGTTCTCAAAGATTGAAGAGCCAGAAGGGGAAGGCCGTAGTGCCATAGTGCTGCCCCTCAGAAGCAGCACACGCACATGGCACTAAAATAAGCAGAATCAATCTTCCCTTTTGCCCGAGGGATTTGGCATCATCAAAATTTCGTACCCTAGACAGTTTCCTGGGTTGCCTAGGCCTAAATCCAGGCCTGGAGGCAGGGAGCATGCAAACTGATCTCTTGCATATTCAGTGTGGGTATCCGAAATCCTGTGGGGTCTCCAGGACAGCTTTAGGGAGCCCTCTTCTAATAACTTTGCTTTCTGTCATGATTGACTCGTGATCTCCACTTCTATAGCGTTAATTAGCTCTGCGTTAGTTTTCTAATCCATATACAGTATTCAATGAGATTTTTTCCATCTCATTCAGATTGCTAAGAGTTTTCCCTACTTCCATCATGACTGATAGAATAGCTGATGGCGTCTTCTTGGGTCAGCACATTCTCTGATAGAATAGCTGATGGCGTCTTCTTGGGTCAGCACATTCTCTGATAGAATAGCTGATGGCGTCTTCTTGGGTCAGCACATTCTTCCTTGGACTAATTACTGCAGTTCCACTAATATGAGGCCAGGCCCAGCGGTTGCCTAGGATAGCAGCTGGGGGGTGCCAAAGAGCAGCAGCAGTCAAAGCGAAACAGTCAATCCTGGGGGGCACCAAAGAGCCCTCAGCACATACACACGATATGCCATACTGAGTCAGACCAAGGCCATCAAGCCCAGTATCCTGTTTCCAACAGTGGCCAATCTAGGTCATACGTACCTAGCAGTTTCCCCAAGGGACACAGGTTCCACAATGCTTGTATTGGGTCAAGCATAGATATCCTGGGTCCCTTCTTAATAATGGTTTATGGACCTTTCCTCCAGGAACTTGTCCAAACCTTTTTTAAACCCAGCTACACTAACAGCCTTTACTACATCCTACAGCAACAAATTCCAGAGTTTGATTACACGTTGAGTGAAAAAATATTTTCTTTTATTAGTCTTAAATAGTTTACCCTGTAGCTTCATTGCATGTCCCCTAGTCTTTCTATATTCTGATAAGGTAAACAATCGATCTACGTTTACCCGTTCCACACCGTTCATTAATTTATAGACTTCTATCATATCTCCCCTCAGCCGTCTCTTTTCCAGGTTAAAGAGCCCTAACCTTTTTAGCCTTTCTTCATAGGAGTATCCTTCCATCCCCTTTACCATTTTGGTGGCTCTTCTCTGAACCTTTTCTAATCACGCTATATCCTTTTTAAGATACGGCGACCAGAATTGCACACAATATTCAAGGTGCGGTCTCACCATGGAACGATATAGAGGCATTATAATATCCTTTGTTTTATTCTCCATTCCTTTCCTTATGATACCTAGCATTCTATTTGTCTTCTTGGCTGCCGCTGCACACTGGGCTGAGGGTTTTAACATGGTATCCACAATGACGCCTAAACCTTTTTCCTGGGTGGTGGTTCCTAAAGTGGACCCTTGCATTGTATAACCATAGTTTGGGTTGTTCTTTCTTAGGTGCATAACTTTGCACTTGTCCACATTAAATTCCATCTGCATTTTGGATGCCCAAGGAACTCTTAGCATTGGTATTGCAAGAAAATTACTTGTGCTTTAATGAAAAATATTATCATCAGGTTTTTGGAATTGCGATGGGAGGAACTGTAGCATCTACTATTGCCACACATTAGGTGGCAGCGATTGTACCCTCTCCATGGATCGCCGCTGCCTAGTTAGCAACAGGTGCAGCCCTGGGACATCCCTGACACGCCCCGATGCTAACCGGTTAGCATTGGGGTGTGTAGCAGCAGCACCCACAGATATTCAGTGGCATTAACCATGTTAGTACTGCTGAATATCTAGCTGAGTGACATTTACATAGTTTGCAGGTCTGCTAACCGCATAAATGCCTTGGAATATTGGGTCCAGTATTTTGATTATATCGATGGCTCAACACACGTGTTTGCCCAGAGCCCACCCTCCCACCTCTGTGTCACTGATTGCACCTGGGTAACCACAGGTGGCCAGAAGGGAAACCAAACAAACGATCTGGGTAACCTAGACTAGATTCTAGCCCTTCACCAAAAGAAGCCTGGTTATATCCAGAGTGGGGGAAGAGGGATCCAGAAAGACGGAAAGCCAGGAGTCGACGTTGGTAAGGAAGGATGATATGGATTTGTTGGGAGGGCGGTAGATAACAGCTACTCGGAGGGGAAGTGGTGTGAAGATGCGAATGGAGTGGACTTCAAAGAGAGGGAGGAGTGTGATTGAGGCAGGAGGAGGGGTTGGAATTGGCAAGAGGGAGAAAGTAGAAGCCCAACACCACCACCGCGGCCAGTGGATCAAGGTGTATGGGAGAACTGGTATCCCCCGTGGCAGAGAGCAGCAGTGGATGTGGTATCGTCTGGGAGGAGCCAGGTCTCAGGGCAAGAAGGTGTAGCGCATTAGAGATAAAGAGATCATGAGTAAAAGCAAGTTTGGTAGAGACTGAGCATGCGTTCCATAGGGCACATGAGAACGGGAGAGTGGAGGGGGGAAGGAGAGGCATATGGATAAGGTTGGACAAGTTACGTGAGGATTTCTTTCCAGAGTAAGACAGCGGTCTAGTGGGGCCATTACAAGAGGAACTATTTTCAGGGTAATACAGAGATTTAGAGGGGGCAGGGTATGGGTGGGTATCACTGGATGGGTGTGCCCTCCATGAGGGACATGAGGGAGGGGGAGTGAAAAGTGGATGAAGGGGGATATTGATAATGTTAGGTTACTTGAGGATCTCTTAGGGTGAGACAGAGCTCTAGGGGGGATAGAGTTGGAGTTGATATCTATGGATGAGTGATTGGGGCATGAGTGAGGGAGGGTGGAGGGGGAAAGCAGAGGAATATGGATGAGATTAGATAGGGTACGTGAGGAACTCTTTTTAGAGTGTGAAAGAAAATGAGGGGGACCAGGGTTGGGGTTGATATTGCCTGAGGAGAGAAGGAGAAGGAGTAGTAAAGAGCGGGGTAAAGCGGAGACAGTACGGCGGATGTGGGAATGGGGTTGCCTTAAAGAGAGAGGGGTTGGTTGAATGAGGGGGAGGGTGTGATGAAGCTCAAGAGCAGATGCTAGGTTGGGAGACAAAATGGAGGGGGAGGTGAGAAAGTTAGAGGAAGAGCAAGGGGAAGAGGAGTGAGGGTGCTGGTAGGAGGGGAGGCAGTTGGGAAGCATGAGGAACAGAAGAACAATGTGATGTGGGGCCATGAAGGAGGAGTAGTGGGTCTATGCAGCTTATGTTATCTTACAATCAGTAAGGTGGCTAAGATTCTATACACTATACAGCATATGTTGAGTTATAAGTGGGGACTACACGCTAAGCAATATAGGTTAAGGTACAAACAATGGGATAGTGGGGACTATACGCTATGTGGTATAGGTTAGAGTAGAAGCAATGGGGTAGTGAGGAGACTATAGCCTGTGCAGTAGAGTTCAATGTAAGCAATGGGAAGCAAGTTCAATGCAGGCAATGGGATGCAGCAATGGATTGTCCAGGTAATGAGGCAGCAGCAATGGAGTGTCCAGTTAAAACAGCAATTGTTAACCTTCAAGCAGTGGGGCAACAATGGAGTGTTTAGGCAAAGCAGCAAATGTTAACCTTCAAGCAGTGGGGCAACAATGGAGTGGCTGGCACAGCAGCAGTGTTGACCTATAAGCAATGAGGCAGTATTATTTGTTTCAGACAATGCTGTAGTGATCACGGGACATGATACTACCTGGATCAAAGCAATGAGGTGGGCAGCAAACGTTCAGTGCTGCTCTGTTTGTCTACTTGCGTTTCCACCTCGGTCTCCCGCCTGAGGGCCACACCAGAGGGCCCTCTGGCGAGGCCCTCAGTTGCAGGCCCACCAGGTGTGGGTGCACCCGATGGCACTTCAAAATTGAAGAACCCGCCGCTCCCGGTGACTGGGTCGAGCTCTGATGCAGGGAGGAGCTCTGCCCTGTGCTTTCCGGCTCAACCCCGCTCAGGGGGAGCCCGTCTATACAAAATCTATACAAAACTATGCTGCTCATCTAATCTTCCGCCAGTCTCGCCATGCCCCCATTACTCCTCGCTTCACTGGCTCCCTGTCCAATTCCGCATCCAGTTCAAACTTCTCCTGCTGACCTAGAAATGCATTCACTCTACGGCCCCTCAATACCTCTCATCTCTTATCTCTCCCTACATCCACTCTCGAGAACTTCACTCCGCTAACAGACTACTTCTATCTAGGCCTTTCACTCGCACCGCTAACTTCCGACTTCGCTCTTTTCACCTTGCTGCGCCTTACACCTGGAACAGCCTACCTGTGTCTATACGCCAAGCACCCTCCCTGGCCCTCTTCAAATCCAGGTTGAAGACCCACCACTGTCGCGTTCAGATCCTGACTTCTATCCTTATCTCAACCTGACTTCCGCCAATTTTCATGACCAAATTGTTAAGACCATATTGTGCCTTGCACCAAATTGACTAAGCTCTGTATTGTCTCAACTAGATTGTAAGCTCGGACGAGCATGACTCTGATGAGTAGGGACTGAATGTCTTATGTACGCCTGTACATCGCTGCGTGCGTTGCGCTATATAAACGCTTAATAGTAGTAGTAATATCCTGCACCATCTGCAAGTAAAGGTAAGGGTAAAGTCAAAATACACCACTGCACTTTACACTCTGCAACCCATCTTGTTTCTGGCACCACAAACATGAACGGGCTGATGAGGCGTGCGCGCGCGCACACACACACATATGTACTGTCTAAAAGCCTAGTGTGACTCAGTGAGAAAGTTCTAGCAACGGACTGAAGAACAGGAGAGATCCTATCCTCACTGCTCCACAAGCCAGCTCACTATCTAATCTGCTGATTGAGTTATTACAGTTACTACTCCAGCCATCATGCAGGCTTCCCTATTCCAGCATTGTCCTAACCCCAGCTCTACGAGGAAGGCCCAAAGGTCATGACCATTCCTCATCATGCTTTCACGCCTTTGCCACCAACTTTCATGCTACATGGGGGTAACAGGGATAATTACAGTGCACAGGGTGTTCTGCGGCAAGCTCAGGCCACGATACTGCCTGTCTGACAGCTCATCTTTTCTCCGCCCTGTCCTCACAGTTACCAACCAGAGAGTCTGAGGGTGTGCGAGGTTCCCATGGGATGGTCCCCCTAAGACTTCCAGCATCTTCTTATTGGAGCCTCACACAGGGGCGGTGCGAGGGTGTCGAGCTCCCTAGGCAAACCTTCAGCCTTATGTCCCCCCCCCCCCTGAGATTTTCATAATTAAACTCAACAATCAGGATCATCAAAACACAACCCTGCCCCAACCATAATCCTCTATCAAGTTGAAAAGTGCACACTTGTAGTGTAGCCCAATGATGCAGTTCCACGTCATCCATTCACAAATTATGCCCATTGGTTTGGGGGACTCTGTGGGAAAATATGTGCTAAAGGGGGCGTTATTAGCATGGCAGGGATGCTGGGCTGTTTCGCTTTATGGGTGAGGGCCTGGAGGTGCTATATGAGGGTATGGTCAGTGCCGTCATATGTAGGTTTGTGTCTGTCTTTAGACTGTAAGGGTGTGTGTATGAAGAGGATGGGGACAGGTGAATGGTGCTTGTGTGTTGGGGGGATGTGTGTGGATACAGATGGAGAGGTGGATGGGTGCTTGAGGATATATGGGGGGTGTGAGAGAGGGGTAGGTGTTGGGGTATCTGTGTGTTTCTTTGTGAAGGATAGGAGAATGGGTGTGTGGGTGGGAGGTGGTGAACTGTAGATGGGTGGGGTAGGTGTTGGGGTATATGTATGTGTGAGAGATGGGTAGGTAGGAGTTGAGGAAGTGAGGATGGATGTGTGAGGAGTGGAGATGTGGATGAATTTGTGCTTGTGTAGGGGGGTAGATGGAGTGGAGTGTGAGAGTGGATAAGTAAGGAGGCGTTTGTATGTGAGGAATAGGATAGATGGAGCGGTTTCTCCAAATTGGTTAGTTCTACACATAAACTAACCAATAATACCCTTAGTAAACCCCACAATTTAATTACTACCTCCAAACAATTTTTTACAACTATATCTTCTCCAAATTTCATATAACAAGAAAGCAGTACGGCATTATAAGACCTCAGGATGGCCTAACCCTTACATTTGGTGAACCTAATCACCATAGGGAGATGGCAGACGCTCACATCATAGGTCTTTTGCCTAATAACTTTAATATTTTTAATTTAATAAATTCAATTTTCACTACAATCCAATTCTTATAGCAAAAATAACACTTTCAAGGATCCTTCAAAATTCAACTTAATACAATAACATTAACGTTAAAAGTAAAGCGCCCGCATTTCAGCATGGTGTGTACCGAATACTCTCCAGTGCCCGAAAGACTCACAGGAAAGCTGACCAATTTCCCTCTAACAAAACAAAGGGGCAATCTTTAAACAGCCACTTTATCTACCCATCTTACGAAGTACAGTATATATCTACTTATCTGAACAGCTTCCTGGATGTGGCATGCAGAAATAGTTGTAGATCACGTCTTTCAACCGCTACTACAGCCGCGGTCAGACTGTCCAACACCGCGACCCAATACCCAACAAAAGCTTCTGTTTCGCCTAAATCGGCTTTCTCAAGGGTTCTTGATGCAGTTAATAAATCAGACGCAGCCAACTACCCACAACCATCAAAGCAGCCACCCCAAAACACCTACAACGCACAGCCCCAGCCTGGCACAGTAGCACCACCAGACTCCCGGTCAGTCACATGTATATAGTCACCTAACCTTGTAAATAGTAGCTAGGCAGCACGGTCGCTACTGCACTGCCATCCACCTCAAAACACTTTTCGTTACACAAAATTACAAAGAATACACACAATTCCAAAAAATACCACACAAAAAAGTTTTTTTTTAAAAAGAAAGAGAGATAGAGACCAGAACTTCATAGCTACCCGACTTGCAAATGCAATGCGTGCCTTTGAGTCAGTTGTGACTCCTGGTGACCCAGAAGCTCCTGGGTTTTCTTGGCAGTGTCACTGGAAGTAGATTACCAGGCCTTTCTTCCAAGGCAATGGAGGGTTAAGTGACTTGCCCAAGGCCACAAGGAGTGCTAGTGGGAATTGAACCCTGGTTGCTTGGTTACCAAGCCAGTGTTCTAACCACTAGGCTACTCCTCCACTCCAGCTACCTGACTTATTATTACATAAACAAAGTCCAATCAATTTTATCGTTCAGTTCATGCGGATCTAAGGTATTCAATTCATAAATCCACTTCTGCTCTTTCTGTAACAAAAGACGTCCTCTGTCTCCTCTGCGTATGTTCCAAGGGACATGCTCCAATACTGTCCATAAAACGATAAAACTGATTGGACTTTGTTTATGTAATAATAAGTTGGGTAGATTTGAGGTTCTGGTCTCTATCTCTCTTTTTTAAAAAAAAACTTTTTTGTGTAGTATTTTTTGGAATTGTGTGTATTCTTTGTAATTTTGTGTAATGAAAAGTGTTTTGAGTGATGTCATTGAGTGTCAGTGATTCTATTGGTGGACGGTCCGTTTAAAATTGTTGACCTCAGACGCTCAGGTTTTGATAGTGGTGAGGAGTATTTTGCAGGTTAATTGTTATGGAGGAGATATTCTATTCGTTTAATGTTCACCTGCATTAAGAATATGCGTCTGATTTATTAACTGCATCAAGAACCCTTGCGAAAGCCGATTTAGGTGAAACAGAAGCTTTTGTTGGGTATTGGGTCGCGGTGTTGGACAGTCTGATCGCGGCTGTAGTAGCGGTTGAAAGACGTGATCTACAACTATTTCTGCATGCCGCATCCAGGAAGCTGTTCAGATAAGTAGATGCATACTTCGTAAGATGGGTAGATAAAGTGGCTGTTTAAAGATTGCCCCTTTGTTTTGTTAGAGGGAAATTGGTCAGCTTTCCTGTGAGTCTTTCGGGCACTGGAGAGTATTCGGTACACATCATGATGAAATGCGGGCGCTTTACTTTTAACGTTAATGTTATTGTATTATGTTGAACTTCGAAGGATCCTTGAAAGTGTTATTGTTGGTATAAGAATTGGATTATAGTGAAAATTGAATTTATTAAATTAAAAATATTAAAGTTATTAGGCAAAAGACCTATGATGTGGGCGTCTGCCATCTCCCTAAGGTGATTAGGTTCACCAAATGTAAGGGTTAGGCCATCCTGAGGTCTTATTGCTTTATTGTTGTATGAAATTTGGAGAAGATATATTTGTAAAAAATTGTTTGGAGGTAGTAATTAAATTGTGGGGTTTACTAAGGGTATTGTTGGTTAGTTTATTTAAGTTTATCCTTAGGCAGTTATATTTGTTTAGTTCTACACATACCATGGCAGTCATAGAAACATAGAAATATGACGACAGAAAAAGACCACATGGCCTATCTAGTCTGTCCTTTCATATCAACAACTACAACAGTGCGGATACTTGAGTATCATGAACCTCACTTCTAAGCCAGGGTATGTGGAATATTTATTTATTTATTTATTTATTTATTTATTTATTTAACAGTTCTTCTATACCGCTCTATTTTAGATCAGAGCGGTTTACATTTAACATCAACTATACAACACAAGGAACTTTGAGTTGTATTTACAATAAACAGGGAGATCAACTTGGAAGTAACTGGGGGAAACTATGTACAATTCTTAACTCTATACATTGTATCACACTGGTACCTGATTTCAGGCAGAACATATCTACATCTTATTTACACTGGGGTATGATCTCAGTCTCTGAAATTTACTGCTAATGCTCAGCGTAATACTTGCATCATGCCAAAGAGAGCTTCCTGCTGGAGTTTGTAAGTTGTAACACGTATGGATAGTTTGTAGGGGGTAAAAGATAATCCTGTCCCCTCTATCCCTCACCTTACACTCTTGCATCCTCTTTTCCAACCCTATTCCCTACCACCCTCACTATCGAAAATAAGCCAAAAAAGAAGTTACTGGGGATTTTGGTGGCTCAGAGGAGTTGTGCTATGTTGCACGAGACCCCATCCATCACCAGCACAGTTTCCATCTCTAGCTGCGGCCTCCATTCACCCTTCTGCCGGTGGGGAAAAACGTTCTCCACGGCATTCAGCACTGTCCCTGGTCCTGCCGCAGCTTCCTGTTACTCTTCTGCCACTGGGCGAATGGGGTCCCCACTGTCATTCAGTTTGTTTCAGGCCTCAGCCGTGGTCTCTCTTTAATCTTCTTCTGGAGAGGGTAAGGTACCTGCTGGCATCCAGCGCTGTTTGTGGCCACAACTGTGACCTCACTGCACTTTTTTGCTGCCAAGGGATGGGGTCCCTGCCAGCATCTCACACTGTTTTGGACTCCAGCTATGGTCTCCCCTCGCTCTTCTGCCAGTGGGGTTTAGGATCCCTACAGTCTTCCTCTGCAACCATGGCCTTGTTTCATTCTTATGCCAATGACGGACGGCTCCCTCCTCCAGTGTTTTCATACTGCTATTTCTGGATATCTCTGCAGCGTTTGACACAGTATCTCAGCAAACACTGCTCAACCAACTTCACAGCGTCAGAGTGCAAGGACGGTCTGTCAAGTGGATTCACTCCTACCTTTCTCAAAGCACGCAACGGATAAAAATTGGACACCGTACATCAGTCCCCTATACCCTGCCTCAGGGAGTGCCTCAAGTATCCGCACTCTCATTCCTACTCTTCAACATTTACATATGGCCTCTAGATGTGGTGTATTTAGATTTCAGTAAAGTCTTTGACACTGTTCCTCACAGGTGACTTACAAACAAACTGAGCACCCTAGGGATGGACCCTAAAGTTACTGCTTGGGTTAGAAATTGGTTGGGTGGGAGGCGACAAGGAGTACAGGTAAATGGAGCTCACTCTGAGAAGAAGGATGTTACCAGTGGTGTGCCCCAGGGATCTGTCCTTGGTCCGATTCTTTTTAACATCTTTGTTAGTGATATAGCGGAAGGGCTGTCGGGTAAGGTTTGCCTCTTTGCAGATGATACCAAAATCTGCAATAGAGTAGACACCCAGGAAGGTGTAGATAACATGAGGAGGGATCTAGCTAAGCTTGAAGAATGGTCTAGAATTTGGCAGCTGGGATTTAATGTTAAAAAATGTAAGGTCATGCATTTGGGCTGCAGCAATCCAAGGGAGCAATATAGTATAGGAGGTGAAGTACTTTTGTCCACTAAAGAAGAGCGGGACCTAGGCGTGGTTGTGTCTGATGATCTTAAAGTAGCTAAACAGGTAGAAAAGGCGACGGCAAAAGCTAGAAGGATGCTTGGGTGCATACGGAGAGGAATGGCTAGCAGAAAAAAGGAGGTGATAATGCCTCTGTATAAGTCTTTGGTGCGACCTCATTTGGAGTATGGTGTGCAATTCTGGAGACCGCACCTTCAAAAGGATGTGAACAGGATGGAGTCGGTGCAGAGGGTTGCTACTAAAATGATTAATGGGCTTCATTATAAAGCATATGAGGACAGACTTAAGGATCTTAATATGTACACCTTAGAGGAAAGGCGGGATAGAGGTGATATGATTGAGATGTTTAAATACCTCCATGGCATAAATGTTCAGGGAGAGAGCCTCTTTCAATTGAAAGCAAGTTCTGCTATGAGGGGACATGGGATGAGGGTGAAGGGGGATAGATTCAGGAGTGATATGCGGAAATATTTCTTTACAGAAAGAGTAGTGGATCCATGGAATAGTCTCCCAGTGGAGGTGGTAGAGATGAGGACAGTAACTGAATTTCAAAAAAGCATGGGACCAACACAGAGGATCTCTAAAGGTAAAAAGTGGACTGTTGTAGTTGTTGTTATGGAAGGACAGACTAGATAGGCCATGTGGTCTTTTTCTGTCATCATGTTTCTATGTTTCTATGCGCAACCATCCAGAAATTCAACATGGCTAACAAATCTACGCTGCCGATATAATGATCTATACACCATTCTCCACTACTCAAAACTTACAACTTGCTTCAAAGAAATAGTCAACTGGCTTCTGCTACACAACCTGGCAGTCAACTTCAGTAAGACAGAAATCCTCAATATCACAAAGGACCCCACCTTCATGCTGCCCACTGCCATCAAATTCAACAATACAGATCTCCAAGTCCAAACCCAAGTCAAATAACTTGGCATCAAACTGGATCAGCAACTGACCTTCCAGCCCCACATTCTTAACACCACTAGGACAGCCTACTTCAGGCTCAAAATGCTAAGAAACCCACACCCCCTCCTCTCTACCGAACACTTCCATGCAGTATGCCAGGCTTCCATTACTCCCATCCTCTCTTACTGCAACTTCCTATACCAAGGCCTCCCCAAAGCCACCATCCTTCCTCTACAGCTAGCCCAAAACACCGCCCATGCACTATTTATGGAGTTTCCAGATATAGCCACGTCACAGCCATACTGAAATCGCTATGCTGGCTACCATTCACTTCAAGAATTAAACACAAAGTCCACCAAAATACCACCTCTGAACAGCTTCAAGTACTAGTCAACACTCCCAGCACCAACAGGTCACGAAAGCTGACCAACAGAACCTTCTCAACCTGCCTTCACAAATCTATAAGAGCACCCAATATGCTCACCTAAGGGTCTTTACACTTTATGCCCCCACCATTTGGAATACACTGCCTCCTACAGTGTGGAGCATCCAATCACCTCAGACCTTTAAAAAGTACCTCAAGACATACCTCTTCCAGGAGCACTATGGCATTGAGCAACAGAGCAACCCACCATGAGACTACCCTCATCTGACTCAGAGCATCCCTTCCACCCGTCCTCTTTAGGCACCCACCCAGCAAACCTTCCCCCGCCCCCTCCCCTCTGCCATGTTCCCACTCATACAAGGAAGATTCACATGACCGTTTTCTCAGCAATGGACATTTGCAATGTTGATGTTTGATGTAAATAGTTATTCCCCACTACCCGCACCCTGTTATTTTGTACACCGTATTGCCTACGCTTGTTAACTGTATACCGTTTGGACTGATAGAAAAACGGCATATCAAAACCAGTTAAATAAATCAATCAAACAAAACCAGTTAAATAGACCCAGTGCTGTTTTCTCCAGTAGCCTGTGGGATTTCCACTTGGAATGTGTTTGTGGAAGCGCACCCACACCTATGCTGCATATGGACAGACAGAAGGATGGACTCTTCCCAATAGGTGCTATCACTTGGGCAAAATGCACTTAAAAATACATCATTGGACATTATGGGGGCCCGATATTCGAAGGGCATTTACACGCTTTAAAGCCCAGTAAACCATGCAAACGCCTTAAATCGGGATATTCAACAGCACTTACACAGTTAGCGCCACTGAATATCCCCCCCTAACTCCCCTACGCGCCCCAATGCTCTGCAGTTAGCATTGGGGCACATTAGGCTTGTTCTGGGGCAGAGTGGAGGCGGAGATTGCCACTAACCAGGTAGTGGCGACATTGCATCAATACTCGGTTAGCGATCTGCAGCTTTTGGCTCACCTCGGCGGCTCCGGGGCATGTGCAGCAATGCCAGATATTCAATGTCATCACCGCCACATTGAATATCCAGTATTAAGGGTTGGCGGGCAGGGCTATACGACATAGCGGCGCATAGCCTGCCCAATAGAATATCGGGCTCTATACTGGTGGACATGAGGATCGCCTGGTAACAGGCCTACCTGGTGCAAAGGTAGCGGACCTCATGCACCACCAAAATGGTAAAGGGGATGGAGGGATACTCTATGAAGAAAGGCTAAAAAGGTTAGGGCTCTTCAACCTGGAAAAGAGACGGCTGAGAAGAGATATGATAGAGGTCTATAAATTAATGAATGGAGTGGAACGGGTAAACGTAGATCGATTGTTTACCTTATCAGAATATAGAAAGACTAGGGGACATGCAATGAAGCTACAGTGTAACCCATATAAGATGAATACGAGAAAATATTTTTCACTCAATGCATAATCAAACTCTGGAATTTGTTACCGGAGGATGTAGTAAAGGCTGTTAGTGTAGCTGGATTTAAAAAAGGTTTGGACAAGTTCCTGGAGGAAAGGTCCATAAACCATTATTAAAGGGGACCCAAGAAATCCACTGCTTGTCCCAGTACAAGCATTGTGGAACCTGTGTCTTCTAAGGAAACTGCTAGCTACTTGTGACCTAGATTGGCCACTGTTAGAAACAGGGTACTGGGCTTGATGGACCTTGTTCTGACCCAGTATGGCATATCTTATGTTCTTATGTAGTTTCAAAGTACACTAAATCCTGTCAATGAGAATGGCAGCAACTTAAACAGTCAGTTGCTTCTCAGCCTAACCAATGATGATCTTTCTGGATGTATCTTCCAAACACTGTCAGTTGTCTTTCAATCCGAACTCCATCTTACCTATGTGTGTGTGTAGGGGGAGGGGTTTATTCTTTCTCAAGCAATGGGAAAACATAACAGATTCCTGGAATCAGAATATCTACTAAGTTTTCTCTCTGTTCCTCTCAGAAGGCTACTCGACAACAGGGCTCAACAGTTGTCGTCTCACCTACAACTTCTCTAGGAAGAGGTCAGATTACTTTTTCCATTCAATGGACCACAGCCTGTTCCACCTCTAGAAAGGAGGCAAGGGTTCAGTTCCAGGTAATTGTTCATCCCAAAGAAGTTAGGATGGCTGCAATCCATCCTGACTTCTAAAAGAGACGTTAAAGATGAAAATCCTACCACCATTCACCTCTATTTAATCAAAGGGGGCTGGCTGTGTTTGCTATACCCTGGGATGCAATTCACAGTATTTTCGATTCACCCCACAAGCCAGCCACTATTATTATAAAGCAGTGGTATTCCCTCCTGGTCCTCAAGTGCTGCCATCATGTCACGTTTTCAGGATATCCCTGGTGAATATGCGTGAGAGAGAGATTTGCATACAATGACTGTAGTAGGCCTGCAGTTCTCTCTCATGCATATTCACCAGGGTCATCCTGAAAATCAACCTTTTTGCAGCCCTTGAGAACTGAGAGTGAATGCCACGGTATAAGGCCCTCCCTTTCAGACCTTTCTCAGCTCCAAGGGTGTTTATCAAGTGTCTAGTGCTCGTGACAGGCTTCTGACACAAACACAAAGTGGTCTACTCATATTTCTGTATTTCAGCAATTGGCTTCTGGCAGCTCCATTCCCAGAGTTGGCAATCATTTTGAGGAACAAGACCTTAACCTTATTTTAGTTCTTGGGTTTCATCGTACACTTCAATAAATCCAACCTCTTGCCCATAGAGTATGTTACCCTTTATTTGGGTACTTTTGGACACAAATCAAGTGAAGACCTTTCTCTGACCTGATAGACTGCAGTGCCTTGTCCAGTCTGTTTAGAAGGATAGGTGCTCCTCCTGGGTCATAGCCTGGACCTATCTAAAGATGTTAGGTCACATGGGTTCCATAATACATCTAGTTCCTTTCACCGTTCTCAAAATGACATGATTGTAATGGGACCTGAAGTTTCAATAGAATCAGATTTTCAAGCTCTTGCCCTGTAAGATCTTCCCTTTGACTCGCTTGCAGGACACGCTGTGGTGATGAATCACAGATGACAACCTCTTCAAGGAACTCTCCTTTGCATCTCAGCAGCATTATAATGTACTTACCATCTCAAGTCCACCTCCGTTCAAGCCATATCCAAGGTAAGTAGTCAAAAGCCAAGCTGCTTCTCCATATTTGTCATCTTGAGATGAAAGCAATCTTTGACTCATTTTGAACTTGTATACATCTTTGCAGTCAGTCAGTTCTGTTCCTGATTGAAAATCAAGTGGTCATGTTTTGATATTAACAAACAAGGAGGAATGAGGTCCATACAACTATGTTGTGAGGCAGCTTGCGTATGGGATTTCATAATAATCATATGTCCATCCAAGACACCTACATACACAGGAAATATCACCACCTTGGTAAAAAAACTCAGCAAAATCCTTCGACCACATGACTGGTTCTTGGATTCTCAAATACTACAATCCATCTTCCAATTCTAGGGAACTCATCAGACAGGATTGTTTGCCAGCAGTGAGAACAATAAACTGCCTCTCTATGTTTGAGACGAATGTCGCCAAATTGCTTTGCACAAGATGCTCTGGTCATTGATTGGATCTGGCCATCCTGTGTGTATATCTTCATATATCTCTAATAGCATAATCTTTGCTTCCAACACTGGCTGAGTGTCTCAACATACTGATTTCCCATTCTGAAGAGGCTGTTGGTTCAATCTCCACTTTAATAATGCAAGATCGTAGCAGTCTGTTGCATCCCAACCTCCGGCCTGGACATTGAGCAGTGCCTGGTTGCTTCCCCAATTCAGGACACTCTTGTCGCAGCAGAAAATCTTCCCTATCGGTCTATGATATCCTGATAGACTAGGCCCTGGCTTCCAAGTGTACAATTACCTCCAAATTCATGACAGGACCTCTGCAGAACAAACCTCTGATACAAAAGACACTCATTCCATTAGAGCTGAATGTTGTACTTTCTACTCCAAATAAAATGTCCTTTGATCCAATGGAGTCATCATCGCTAAAATATAGCATGTGGAAAGTGCTTTTCCTAGTAGCGGTAACCTTGACCAGAAGGATTAGTGAACTTCAAGACTTGGTCGCCTACAAACCATATACTCAATTTCATTGCAATAAGGTAGCCTTATGAACTCACCCAAAGTCCTACCAAAGATAGTAACACCCTTTCCCATATGTATTGCCTACTTTTTGACCTCAGCCCCGTAGGTACCAATGCAAGAAAACTCTCCATATTCTAGATTGTAGGTGACCTCTGGCATGCTACCAAAAAAGAACAGAGTCCATCAGGCTGACGACATCGTTCTTTGTCGCCTTTAATAGGCTTGGTATTCCAGTAGTAAATTATACGTTAACTAATTGGTTAGCATCCTGCATTTAGTTCCATTACAATCAAGTCGGTATTCCTCTTGACAACAGAATCAACTCTCACGTATCAAAGCTACTGCTACTACTCTAGCTCTCCTGAAATTTTCATCTCTGGCCGTTAGCTGGTCCTCACTATGCACTTTTACTCCATGCTATTGCTTGGATGAGTCTTCAGTCAAGAGGCATTAAATAATCAGTCCATATGAAGTTTTCAATCCTCACATACAGCACACATACAAACTGGTTTGAGCTCGCAGATCGGAGAATTCTTTCCAAAGCGGTGCAACCCTGAGCTTGGCAGTTACCCATTTATGTGCCTGATTCAATCCTGTTTGTCAACAGAGAAAGCAAAGTTGCTTACTTGTAACAGAGGTTCTCTTTAAACAGCAGATCAATCAGGCCCATGACCCCGCTGTCAACTAACTGAGGAGATAGCTGTGTGTGGGGAAGGGCCGCACATATGCAGAACTTTACATTAGTTCTGAGTGCCAGGAAAGCTGTTCTGTCCTTGTGCCGCTGGATGTCATCACCCACTTGCATGTCTGATTAATCCTGCTGTCTGTGGGGAACCACTGTTACAGGTAAGCAACTTTGCTTTCTGTAAAAGACCTTTCTTCTGAAAATGGTGCAATATCTATGCCCTCTGTCGTATGTGTCCCTGCCAACAATCAGTAACCCTTCTGCCATCTCTTGGACAGTGAAAAGAAGGGGCCCAAGCCTGTCTCCTGCAGGATGGCATGTCGGCTAGAGGGTAGAGGAGTCGTCTTCTCCTGTAATGATGTTCTGCAGCTTCTATTTCCACGGGGAAGGATGAATTTATAGGGGCATATTTTTAACCACCTATGACTCTGGATCCATCTGTGCAGGGGAGATAAGATATGCTGAAGCCACTCCCCTGGCTATAAAATAATAAATCTGCCCCTTCTCCCGTTCCTGCATAGGGCACAGTAAAACTTTCATCTTCTTCCCTATTTAGTGCTGCTCCACCCATTGACAGCTTTTCAACCATGCGTCTGAAACCTTCAGAGGGCAGTGGCTACAGTGTTCAGATGAAATCCTGCCAGAATCCTGGCTGGGTTTTCAGTGAGCCCTGTGTTGCCAAGACAACCAGCATGATCCATTCCATGTTTTAAGAAAGACCAGAAGGCGAGGCGGGGTTTGTATGCAGGCAGGACACACCTTTTGGATGTGTTTTTCTGTAACTCAGCAAGCAAAGAGAATAAAGTGCTGTGCTTGGAATGAAAGGAGTCGGCTGCCTGTGTGCAAAATCTACGTAATGTACCCAGCAAACAGGAGCCACTTAAAATATGAAATAGAAAGGACTCCAGAGGGCATTAAACATTTGCGATCTTATTCATGGGTTACTTAGATCATTCTGAAAGAGAAATGTGATCTACCACTGCAGAAACATCAAGAGACTAGGGTTGCTAACTGACTCCAAGTCAGAAGGAGCTGGCTAATCCAGGCCTGCTCTTACCCAGTGCTTCACATGCCCGCACTGGTCTGATTTTCTTGAGAATCTCAGTGGGACAATCAAAAGTACAAGTCTATGCTTGCCATAGGGTAAAACCAGCACTGGATTAGCCTGCTTTCTTATGACATGGAGTCAGGTACTAACTGTATAAGAGACATTGAGCCAGACAGGCCAGCTGTAAAACCAGAAGTGGATGTGAGTTCAGGATGACAGTCAGTTGGGCAATCAGAGTTGCCAAGTTACTCAGTTCCAGGAGTGAGATTTTAAGCCAATCCTTGATTTCTGACAATCTCATCCTGGTGCATTATGGGACCTGCAGCACTGATTCCAGTGGGTAAAATCAGGGACTGCAAATACCATAATGCATTGCAATGCACATTTAAAACCTGAACTGGCAAAACATCTCATTCTTGGACCTGGGTAACTTGGCTATGCAGATCACTGTTCCAACATGATTCAGTTCAGGTGGGTGGGTAGATGAATAGCCAAGTACAAACGGCGAGAGCAGGTGAATTTGTGTTTCTGCAGACCTGTGCTCCAGTGAAACCAGCCCCCAGTGCAGCAGGGCACCTGCAGTTCAGTAGTGACAGAGTTTGGATGAAGGAGGGTGAGAGGGGCTCCGCTGTGGCAGGACATGCAGAGACACCGGTTCTGATTTTCTGAAAAGAAAGATCACACCTCCCTGCATGGAGTGGGCTAAAACCAGGCCTGGATCAGCACGTTCCTTAGGATTTGCAGCCCCTCTAGTTTCAACATGAAAAGCTGCTTCGAAGTCATAGTGCAAAGTCCTCAGCAAAGTGAATGGAAAAGGCAAGGTGGGCAGCATGGAGCGATTCTGCCCGCAGTGAAGTGGATGTGAAGTCATGGTGACTGCGGTGATGCACACGGAGTGAGGTGATCTGCAGAGTTCCCCCAGGGCCCAGCATGCTACAGGAACACCTGCGGCTCTGCAATTATGTTGTTGTGTGCTCTGCTGCAGGCTTTGTGACAGGCACAGAGAGCAGGGAAAGGACATAGAGGCAGACAGATGGCATGAGGACAGCCACGTGGACGATGACAGTCAGACTCCAGGAGTCTGTATGGAGACCCTACGACCTGACAGGTAGTCCCGGGGGGTCTGTATGAAACACCACAGTGTGACAGACCCCAGGTGTCTGTATGGAGATCCTGCAATGTGACAGGCCCCTAGAGTCTCAATGGAGACTCCACAGTTTGACAGAGCCCATGAGTATGGAGACCCCACAGTCACTGTAGTGTGACAGACCCCAAGGGTCTGTATGGAGACCCGTCAGCGTGACATCTCTATTTGCAAATGCTGAATTAGCAGCCTTAGTGAGCAGAGTAAACATAAATGATTTTTTATATAAGTAAACAGTAATTAATCTGATGAGCCAATTAAATGAGGATATGTGTCTCAAGGGACCCTGAGCTCAGCTAGCTGTACGTCTGTGTATCCTCCTGCCCTTATATGGGAACACAGGACCTATCTAGTACCAAGCGGAGGTGGGGACAAAGGTCACCTCTCCCTGGAAGGAGAGCAGCGCTGCACAGGTACAAGGCGGCTCCCAGGTGCTGGCTCTCTGCAGAGAAGGGATCCTGGCACACACCAACGCAACAACCAAGGTAGGGCTGAAGAGGGCTGCACCTCTTACCTTTTGGGGACAGCTAATGGAAGCGGTTATGCACCTGGCACCTGTGTGTGTGTGTGTGTGTGTGTGCGCGCATACTACAACTTTCAATGTGCTAGGCCGTTGGTGAGTGACATTTCTTTTTCACTGGTCCCAGTGGTGATGCCACTGAAGTCCTTGGAGGTTAAAGAAGTGGTTAGTACAGTGACAGTCACCCTGTAAAGGATGAGTGAGGCAGGTAGAGGGAACTGAGAGAGGTGTGCGTGTGTCCCTCTTTGCTGTGACCAGCACTTCAGCTAGTATGTGCTCTGAGATGGGCAGATTGTGGTCTCAGCAGACTCTTAATTCTGGTTCCCTGGAAGTGACACCCCCTGGCACACGTTTTACTATCCAGAGCTTGGGTGCCAGTCTGCTCTCACTATCACACTTCAGTGTGCGCATCCTATCGCTGCCGGCATCGGATCTGAAGGTGGCAGAAGTTAAAGGATGCCGCTGGACGTTCGGCTCAGAGGGCAGCGCTATCCCTCAGGCTCCGTTATGAGGCTAGGCAACGGGGTGCGGCTGGAAATCTGCACAGCTGCTACAAGGATATCAGGCCCTAGGTGAAATCTTCTAGCGCCCCCCACCCCGCGCTGCAGACATATTCCTTCTGGCTCTCTCCCCACGCGCAGAACATCCTTCTGGCACCCCCCTCCTGCACACACATACTTAATGGCCACAGCTCTGCGACCAACAGCAGGAAAGGTGTGTAAGAACAGCGCATCAATTTCCTCTGCAGCAGAAGGCGTCAGGGACACTTGCACCACACCCCAGCAAACCTCCCATCAATTGAACTTCAACCTCCTGCCCTGTGGCTGACATGCATGAGAAATGGTGCTCAGGAGTGCCTCATATTTCTCTGTGGTGTGGGATTAGTTTTGCGAGATGATCTGCGAGATTGACCCCATGCTGCATAGGAAGTTGATGTCTCTTAAGTGCCCTTTCTTATTTTGGCCACAGACCAGGAGGTTGAAGTTCAGCTGCTGGGATGTTTGTTAGCATGGCGTGACTTTCTCTGACTTCTTGTGCTGCAGAGGACATTGATGCGCCTTTCCTGCTGTTTGTCACAGAGCTGCTGGCCTGCTGCCGCCCATCTTCCACCCCCAGAACATTAACGCTCCAGGCACAGCAGTTTGCCTAATGGGAAATGCCAGCCCTGAAGGATCAGAATTGATTGAAAACGTCTATAGTGGGCTGGCGTGGATTTATAGTAGATCTCGCCCAGAACAGCAGCAAGTCCCCCGCCCTCCCCCAGCTCGCTTATGTGCAGTGTGTAATACAGGAGGAAGGGGCTGTTTTAACACAAATTTAAAAAATCTGCATCACAGTCTCAGTGATATTTATCCCTTGATATAATGAGAAGCTTTCAGTATTAAGCACAGTTTTTTAATCTGGTGCACTGGGCGCTTTGATTGAGCACAATTAGCTATTAAGACGGGATAGTCTGGGCTGCTCTGTGCTTACGTGGGACCCGTGGAAGGTGAGCGTTATGGTCCTGTCTCAGAGGCCACTGCCTGGAGGGGTCGGTGAAAGCCTAGGGGATGGGGAGGGAGGACAGCTAAAGCAGTAGAGGAGGCCTGGGGGATGCAGAGACAACTAAAGGGGTGAAGGTGATGGAAGTAGGATCACCATCTCACCCCAGGTCCAGCAAACAGGCTGATCCAGTCCTGAGTTTGCCCACTGCATGCAGGGACATGTAGTTCTGATTTTCCCCTTGATTTCCTGAAAGAAAATCAGAACTACATTTCCCTGTATCTACCAGAAGTGGATCAACCTGTTCAGTTCACCCGGGGTGAGTTGGAAACCCGGGGGGGGGGGGGGGGGGGCCTGCAGGGGTGGTGGTGTGATAATAGGCGTGGCTTGCAAGATTTATCGCAGCAGTAAACCTTGTGCTATCTCTGCCCTTCCTGTTTCAAAGTTCAGGGTCCCATTGACCCAGGTCTGGGGGGTTCCAATAGACCTGAGAACAGGAGAAACCCATCTGCAGCCCACAGATCTGGGACACAAGAAGCCTGTTGGCGTCGCTGCATGGGGTCTCCTTGGCCTTAGGGGGTCCAGGGCAGATCTACGGCTGCCCCTACGGCACAGTGTTCACCTTTCATCCTTAAGGATGTGAAGACATGAAATAAGACGGACTTGTACCTTGTTCACAGTTAAAATAGACCTTGTTCTTGACACTTTTTTTCCTTCCAGATCGAATGTTGTGAAGTGAGTAGCCAGTGGGTGCCAGGTCCCTCATGTAAGCACCTGTTTTTGGTGAAGCAGAGAGTTGTCTCCGGCAGGGTCCCCACAATATTTCTCAGAAGGGCCATGAGAAGAGTTAAGATCAGGGGAATGAGGCGTCTCGTGCATACTAGCTTCTAGCTACTATAAATTCTCTCAACTACCCTAATTAAATTATCTTACACTGAAACAAGCACATTCATATGTACACAGTGTCCTGTATGCACACACAGAGCCTTGTACTCAGTGCCCAGCAGCGCTTCACATGTACACACTATAGCATTTCAGTGCACACACAGAATCTCACACAGACATGAGGATCTCACATGTACACTGCCTCGCACACACGCACATGTTTATGTTTATTGATTTAATATACCGCTCTACAAATAAATATCAGAGCGGTTTACATGGTACAAAAAAAACACAAAGAAATCATAAGGTGAAAAGAGGAAAGGAAATTACAATATTAATAGGAAAGCAAACCAGGCAGAACCAATCGACAGGACAGGAGGAGAAAAGAGGGGAAGTGGGAAGAGAAGGGGGGAGGGCTACACAGAGGGGTCAGGGAGATCGAAGGCAAGGGCAAAGAGATGGGTTTTGAGTTTGTTCTTGAAGGTAGTGTGTGTCTGTTCGAGTCGGATGGAGGAGGGGAGAGAGTTCCATAGGGCGGGGCCAAGGAAAAAGAAAGCGGAGGAACGAGTGGACTGAAGGTGAGCCTGGGCAGGTGAAGGGAGATGAAGGCGGTTGAGGTGGAAGGACCGCAGGGAACGAGATGAGGTATGAAAATGGACAAGGTCAGCGAGATACTGAGGGGAATGGGAGTAGAGGACACGATGCAGGATTGTCAGAACTTTGAAGTGAATGCGAGACTTGACAGGAAGCCAATGGAGGTGGATGAGCAAAGGTGTAACATGGTCACGGGGGGACGAGTGGAAAATGAGACGGGCAGCGGTGTTTTGGATGCGTTGAAGGTGGTGAAGTTGAGTGGCGGAGAGACCGGCTAGAACAGAGTTACAAAAATCAACACGGGACATGACCAGAGAGAGAAGAAGGGTGGTGAGTGCTTGTGCAGTGAGAAAAGGCCTGATGGCGCGAATCTGACGGAGGAAGTAGAAAGAGGATTTTGATACATGAGCTATGTGATCGCGGAAGGAAAGATGAGAGTCAAAGAAGACTCCCAGATAATGGAAGGAGGAGACCAATGGAACCGGGGAGCCGGAAAAAGAGGGGGCAATCTGGGGAGAAGTGTCACCGTGAGAGAACCAGATGGCAAGAGTTTTGGTGAGGTTAAGGTGGAGGCAATGCGTAGTGAGCCAGTTGGCAACAGCGGTGAGGCAGGTGTTCAGAGGGGAGAGGTCGGGAGAGTGAGGAGAAGTGTGATGGAGAAGAACCAAGTCATCGGCGTAGTAATATGCGGAGATCCCGTGCTGCTGAACAAGTAAGGCTAGGGGGGTAAGAAAGATGTTGAAAAGGACGGGGGCCAAAACAGATCCCTGAGGAACACCACAGAGGAGAGGAACGGACTCAGAGGGAGAAGAGGAGGGAGATGAAGGAAGAACAGAGTAGGACCTGGAAGAAAGGAAAGAGTGAAACCAGTGGAGGACGGTGCTACAAAGGCCCGCTTCCCGAAGTCGAGCCAGAAGGAGGGAGTGATCGACAAGGTCGAAGGCGGCAGAAAGATCGAGAGAGACCACCACCGACAGATCACCGTGATCATGAGCTGTGTGAAGCTCCTTCAGAAAACCAAGGAGGACCGTCTCGACACTATGGCCGGGACGGAACCCAGACTGACGGGGGTGAAGGAAATGGGTGGAGTCCAGAAAAGTGGATAGCTGGGAGAAAACAGCCTTTTCTAGGATTTTAGAAAGAAAGGGAAGATTGGAAACAGGACGGTAGTTGGCAGGGGTCATGGGGTCAAGGGAGGGCTTTTTAAGAATGGGACAGACCAGGGCATGCTTCAAGGGTTTGGGAAAGACACTGAGGGAGAGGCTGGTGTTGATGATGGAGAGAGCAGGAGGAATGAGGGCTAGTGAGGGAATGAGCAGCCAGGAGGAGGGAATAGGATCAAGTGGGCAGGAGGTCTTTTTGGAGGAAGAGAGTAATGCAAGTACCTCAGAGGTACATATGTGCACACAGAGCTTCGTGCTCACACGCAGGCATGCACAGAGTCTCCTGCTCTTTCCTTGCGTCTCTTTGTACACAGGCCAATCTCTTCCCTCCATGTCCACCAGGCTAACCCTCTGTCTCCCCCTCCCCCCTCTCTTTACATCCCTTCCCCCTTCCACATGCCTTTCGTCTTCCACTCCCCCCCATCCTATGCACCATGGCAGTCTGCGGCTCAGGGACAAGCCCAGAGCACAAGATCTCAGTCCTATAGTGGTTCTTCCTGCCCTCTGTGCCCTTTCTCAGAAGTGCTGCTGGGAAGGGAGGGGCCCTGAGTGCAAATCTTCTGGCTGCCACCTCCCAACCCTGCTTTCTCCGATTCCCATCTGTATCTACGGTTTCGTCTGGGACCTCATCAGGCTCTGCCTGCCGCTGCTGTTTCTTTGCCTCAATTAGGCCGAAGCGCCCACCCAACCTCTTGCATGACAAAATGAAAGTTTTCTGTGGGTCAGATATGGCCTATGAGCTGTGGTTGGAGATCTCTGGCACAGAAAGGAGGGCAAAGGAGAAAGCAATGTCATCCCTCCCCCAGGCAAAGCTGTCCTCCATCCTCTTGCTGTCTTCTGAACATTCATGTGCTCCACACAAAATCCTGGCTCTTAATAACCTGGAAATCTTTTGCCCCATTCTTAATAAATGAACCGAACATAAGTTAATGTTCAGTTGCCTTTGTTCAATGTGCTGAACCTTTTCCAGCTTGGATTTAGGCCAGGAATTAGCAGGGGATAGTGAATGATTAAGCAGATACTTTGAGGAAGGTGTGTCTTTGTCCTTAACCTAGCTGAACTCTCGGTGGCCTTTAGCACCATCGACTCTAATATCCTACTTCAAAAGTGAGGGAGAAGCCAATGTCTGGCTGGATTCATTGGAGTATCGTGTGCCACAGGATTTGCCAATATCTGCATTACTGCTTCAACTTTATCTACATAACCTTTGCGTAGGCTGTGGAGAGTAGCTGGAAGTCATCTTCCTACTTATGCAAATGACATTATGCTTTCTCTTCCCTTCGGCATTAAATCCGGCCCACGGTCATCTGCAATTAGCAACTCCTTGTGGCCTGTTACTGCCTGTTTGATGAACAACGGCCTTGCCATTAATGTGAGAAAGACCGAGGCATTATTAGTATGCAGAGATCAGTTATAACCAGGGCTGGCGAAAGGAGATGAGGCACGTTAGGTGAATCTCATCCCTTGCGCCCTCCCTTGCCTTTCCCCCTCTGGCACTCGTTGCCGCCACCGCGGACTCTCTCCAGGATGTACAGCACCAGCAAGTTATCCAGGGACAGTTCAAGGTAATCTGCTGCTTGAGGCAAGAGATGAGCTGGTGCCCCTCCCTCCCCATCACTCAAAATGGAGGGGATTCCTCAAAGCTCTAATCAGGGAACAGTGGGCTCAATTTTCTTCTGGGTGGGCTATGCGCTGCTGCGGCATATAGCCCTGTCTGCTCACCCTTAACCCCGGATATTCAATGCCGTCCCCGCTCCACCTCAGAATGCCCCCAACACGCCCCGATTACTACCTGGATAGCATCGGGGGACATAGGGGACATAGTCTGGGATAGTCAACAGCACTAACCATATAGGTGCCATTGAATATCCCCGTTTAAACCGTGTAAGTGCTTTTCAAATATCGGCCCAGTGAGTCCCCCTCACTCAGAACACTCAGGTGGTTGTCTCATGAGGACAGAAAGCAACATAATGCCAAGTTATATAATTTTTAAAAAATTTGCAATGCTGTTTGTATGCACCAAAAAATTGAATGACAACAATTATTTCTTTCAAATGCTATTTCCTTTTTCACTCCCTGTATTCCCACTGAAAATTCTTGGAATACTTTTTGATGGTCGTCTTTCCTTTCACAATATATTTCTCGCGTTATACAAAAATATTTTTTCATTCTTAAACAGATTTGTTCCGTTAGAACATATTGATAGCAAATCCTCCCATCTGCTTATACTTTCTCCGATTACAAGACGTCTTGATTATGCTGATTCCCTTCTTCTTGGACTTCCCCAATACCAGATACGACGTTTGCAGCTAATTCAAAATACGGCCATCAAACTTCTATATGGTGCTAAACGATTCAATAGTGTTACTCCACTTTTCATCACTGAACATTGGCTTCCTGTTGTCTACCGCATCAAGTTTAAACTTCTTAGTCTTATTTTTCGTGTCCTCCATTCCGGTAACCTTTCCTTTTTACATAAATATTTGGTCCCCTATATGCTGTCACTCAGCCACACAACATCTTAGTCGTTCCTACTTTTCGTCAGGTTCGCTCCTCTTCTGCCCATTCTACTTCTTATCGAGTCGTTGCTCCTGCCCTGTGGAATTCTCTTCCTTTAGACTTTTATTGTCAACTCTCTCTTATCTGCTTTAGATCTCTTGTTATTTTATCTAAGCCTTTCCGTCTATGCGATTTTTCAGTTCTCTTTAACTGGTGCTCATGGTCGCGTCTCAGCAACCTGACCTAGCAGCTCTCATCTTTATCTTTTTATCTTTATCTTTATTAAACACTTGATATACTGCCCTACAATATCTATGTAAAAAAAGAGAAAAATGAAAGGAACGCCAGAGCTTTGGCAGGATAGAAGGCAGAAATCAGAGAAGGTCGAGAAGGTCTAAAGGGTGTCTCAGATCAGAGGGGAAGGAGGCGGGTGGTGGATGTCTTGCTGAGAACTGCTGTGGGAGAGTCAAAGGCAATCTGAAAAAGGTGCATCTTCAGCAGTGTTTTGAATTTGACAAAAGTGGTTTCAGAGCAGAGAGTAGGAGGTAGGGAGTTCCAAAATGCAGGACCCAGGTAAATGATGGCTGACTTCTGAGTCTGTTCAAGATGTGCCTTGGTGCCAGCAGGAAGGACCAGACAGTTGACATGGATGGCTCCGAGGAGGCGGTGGGGGATATGAAATTGGAGCAGATCAGATAAGTACTGTGGGATCCCAGTGTAAAGAGCTTTGTAAAGAGTGATAAGAATTTTATATTTGATACAGTACTGAAGAGGGAGCCAGTGCAGATGAATTAGGAGAGGAGAGATGTGGTCACAACAAGAGAAGCGAGTGAGAAAACGTAAGGCCGTATTTTGTATAAGCTGTAAGCGATGTAGTTGATAATGAGGAAGGCCTGCAAGTACACCATTACAGTAGTCCAGTTTTGAGATGACCAACGAGAGAAGGAGACTTGTGAGGGAAGAAGTCGTGAGAAAGGGATGGACTGCACGAACCTGTCGGAGAAAAAAGAAGGAACATTGGACCAGGGTTGTCACATGATCATGGAAAGAGAAAGAAGAGTCCAGCAGGACCCCCAGGTACCGGAGAGAATGGACAACAGGAACAGGAGTGGAGGCAATGTGGGGCACAAGCAACGGACAGGGTGATGGAAACTGAACCAGATGGCTGTTGATTTGGAGGGATTAAGATGAAGATGATTCATAGACAACCAGGAATGTGTACTATTTAAACGTGAGTTTATGGAGGAAAGATCTGGTGATTGGGAATTGGTATGGTATAGCAATATGATGTCATCCGCATGAGGGAGTACATAACACCAATCTTGAAGCACTTACACTGGCTCCCAGTCTACTGTAGACTCATCTTCAAGATCCTACTAATGACCTTCAAGGCTATCAACAGACTCACCTCTATGTCCATCTCAGATCTCATTCTTCCCACTCCCTCAAATAGAACTAGAAGATTGGTCTCAGCCAATACCCTATGTATCCCTAGCAAGATTACAAAATCCCTGCAAGCAACAAGAAAGAGAGCCTTCATGCTCTATGCCACTTCGTACTGGAATGCGCTACCGCCTGACATTCGGGCAATTACAGACCTTACACAGTTCAGGAAGGCTCTGAAACATCACCTCTTCCTGCAGCATTATGGTATCACACAACAACCACCTAACTGCAGTCACCAAGACACTTACACCAAACTCCCTACTATGCACGCACCCTGTATGCCACGATAGGACATTCAAACCCCATCTAGAGCATGTATATAACTACCTAAAAGCTGTAAAAATACCTTAAGCCAGATCTTGTATATAGTTCCCCAGTTAATCCAAGTTGAATGACCTTGTTTTCTGTAAGTCCAGCACAGGCGTTTACCTGTGTCTGAACTAAGCTGATGTTATCTGTAAACTGAGCTGATACCAAACAGCGCGGTATAGAAAAATAAATAAATAAAAATAAAGAAGTAAAAAGATATGCCGGACTGTTGAATAAGCAGTGCCAACGATGCCATAAAGATGTTAAAGAGCCCTGGGGCCAACACCGAGCCCTGGGGTACACTGCAGGTGAGAGGACGTGTAGAGGAAGAAACCAGCCCACAGGAAACAGAGAAGGAGCGAGAAGAATGGTTTATATCCTACCTATCTAGTACAGCACCCCGGAGACCATATTCCTGAAGACATGCAAGCAAGAAAGTGTGATCAACCAAGCCGAAAGCTGCGGAAAGATCTAGCGAGACAGCAAGGGAAGCATCACCTTGATCGTGCGCTACGTGGATTTCATTGAAATGTGCAAAAAGAACAGTCTCAGTACTGTGTCCGGTTCGGAAATCTGACTGTCGAGGGTGAAGAGCATTGCGTAGAGTCTAGGTGGGAGGAGAGCTGCGTGAAGACAAGTTTCTCCAAAACCTTTGACAGAAAGGGTAAATTGGATACAGGGCACCAATTAGCAAGTATAGAGGGATCCAGATTGGGTTTCTTTGATATGGGCCGAATAATGGCATGTTTCCATAATGTAAGGCCCTGTAACTTACAAGAGTCCGATTACTAATTACACTATTTCCTGTATAGTCCAGATTCAAAAAGTCAGTACAGGTGCAATCAGAATCTCTGTTTATTAGATTACTGATGAACAATACAGGCAGTGGGGAGGAGAATTTCTGACAGTCATCAGACACAGACAACTCCAGAATCCCTCCTCCCACTGAGTACAATAGTCACGTTAAATATATACCTTTTTTGCTTCTGTATATTGCTTCCGTATATGCATAGTCTCCACACTGATTCCTCTGTCTTTTCTCTCCCCCCTCCCTTCGTTTCCTGCTGCTGACCTCTCTAACCCCTCTGTTCCTGTTTCAACATCCCTAAGGCCTCTGTCTTGCCTATACTCACCAACTGTCAAAAACCATCTACTGTCTTCAGGGCTAACGGCTCAGCTTTGCATGGTTTCCTGTGTATGTGCTTGCATGACTATTTCTGAGCCTTCCAGTTCAGTAATATGCAGTGCAAAGATTTATATGATTTCATGCTGGCCTGTCTTTCCTTGCCCACTGTATAGTAGTTTGGTTGACATATTTTTATTAGAGCAGAACAGAATAAAGGCCATTGAGTGATTATGAACCAGGAACATTATAATCCCTTAACCCTTCGCTTAACCTTGCACTTAACTCCTACAACTCGCCCATTTTTTTTTTTTTTTTTTTATTTTATTGTGGAGGAGATAAGACCAAATCAGAGAATTCAGAAGTGGGGACCACAGCACAGGAAACATTCACATGTGTATGGCATGTAAACCAATTACATTCATTCAATCTTCCCTTAAAGTCATCAATATGTAAATCTGACAGGTGACGTATTTTATCCATAGCATTAAGCACAAACACTGAATGATTTGCTATGACTATACAACAGATAGTGGCATTAATAAAAGAAACAAAAGGCCTCATTCAGAAGCAAGGAGCAAATCTAGGGCTTGTCTATTTTTGCAGAGTCATTTGTGTATTTTGCTCTAGGGACTCTGACAACTTACTAATAGAATCAATAACAGCTTTCATTTGAACATACAGTAAGCATTGCAGACGGCATATAGCCATACCACGTTCAGCAGTTATGGCAGGGGTCTAGAAAGATATCAAGGAAGTCCAGCATCTAACCTACGTGTAATAGCAATGGAGAACACAAGGGTATCAAAACGTTCAGTAGAATGGTCCGATAAGAATTCAGTTCAAGGCAGGGTTTGATTGAGAACCACTTTGGAGATGTGGGTTGTACTGTGAACACGCAGAAGTAAAACTAATTGTCCATCAGGATGAAAGAAACAGATGGTGTCCCAAGGAGCAGGTTTGGCAGCAATTATCTTGGTCAGCAACAGTTCATACAGGAAGGAAGTAGATCAAACAGAGGTGACCGTTGGAGAAAACTTCAACTCACTGACATGAGTCCAAGTGTCAGTATCATTCAAGTGGGCAGCAAAGGGGGAAGTAACGGTGACAATGGTGAGCTGGATCACATATTCAAAAGTATCCCTAAAGAGGTAAGCTTAAAGCATGGCTTAGAAAAGAGCAGAAATACAGCCTGATACACTAGCTTCCAGGCATAAAAAGGATTAAGTACAACAGCAGTGAAACTTTGATACATGACAGCATTTAAAACACAATGCAGCAAACACTTGTCACTCTTCAGAGAGAGCAGAAGGAGAGAACACACAATACTGTTTATACCATTATACCATTCTATATAAATTGCAAACAAGCTTGAACCAGTTCAAAAGGTCACACAAAAGTCAGCATTATGTAGTTGCAGTAGGGGTCGCTGTTGTCCACAGGTGTGCTGCATTAGATCTGAAATAACTTCTTATCAGAATGTCTGTCACTCGCTCCACCAATTCAGTTGCCTGAAATTCTACAGGTACAAACAAAAGAGAGAATGCTGTTTCCCCTCCCCCTTTCCTCTTCTTGGATTGCTTTCTGGGATTGCTGCTCGCACACAACAGCTAATCCTGCTTCTAAAACAATTGTTAAAAGTCAGTATTGTGGCAAACAAAGGGGAGGCAGAAAATATAAATTTAGATTCTTAAACAGTGTCCCAGTCCCACTAACTTAATTGGTGTAGTTTTGAATGGATATATGTGCTCATTCTAAACAGCAACTAAAGATAGAACTCCTGGAACTGAAATTTCATCAGTGCAGAGCTAACACACACTCAGTAATTTACCTTGAATCTCACAGTTCGGGGAAGCAGACAGTTAAAACTGATACTTTTTTTTTATGAAAAGACTGGTGGACATCTAGAATGCAAACACTTCCCTTTTTTAAGTTATTTCAATCACTGAGAGTTACAGCTAACCTCGACCTTGCCACAATATATAAAATCCCTGTTTAACTTTTAATTTTGCTTAATAGCATATACCAGTGATGGCTAACCTTTTTGAGCCCGAGTGCCCAAACTGCCGCACAAAACCAAAGAATTTCCTCAAAGTGCCAGCACGTCAATTAAAGCCCCATTTGCATAAGGTGCTTCATTTGCATAAATATTTGCATAATGTTACCATACACTAACTTTTAGTAAACATGCCTCTTAATGAGTATATGGATAAAGAAAGACTAAAAGGTTTCTACATTACTATAATCCAGTACCAACCGCCAGGCACATTAGGAACTACTACAAACGCTGCCCATTTAGAACCCATAGCAAACCCGCCGTATCCTAACAGCACTACCAGGACTCACAAAGCACCATACCCTAACTATCAAAAGGCAACACTGCAAATATTAAACCAATACATCTCAGAGAACAACAATACATGACCTACTGGGGAAAGAACAAGTGGCAATGTCAAATAGGAATTATATAAACAGAATACCTCAGCTCAGTTACACATGCAGAACAGACCATCACCAAACAAGGAATCACAATTTAGAAACAGGAAGACAATAATTAAACTGGGAACCCCAAAAGCCAAACTTGGAATATACAAAAACACTGTAGAAATAAAACTATATATTAATTTCCTCTTGTACTAAACAAAGCGCAAAAATTAATGATGCACATTTCCCAGAGCTGACATATTCCAGTTAATAAATTCAAAATAAAGAGATATTTTTCTACCTTTTGTGCATTTTTTTTCAGTTGCAATTGTTCCAGCCACTTTCTTCTGGTTTCTTCGTGTCTTCTGCTAACTCTCCATCTGCTGTCCATTTGTCCTTTCTTCTGTCTTCTTGTTTTTTTTTTCCATTCTCTCTCTACATCTGCTTTAACATACTAATCTTTCTCCTTTGGCTCTTTCCTCATTCCTATTTCATCTACTCAAAATTTACCCCTCCATCCTCAATCCCCACTTACTCTCCCAATACCCGGCCAATTGTAGATTTTTTATCCCTCCCACACAAAATATTTTTCCCCTCTCCATTTTACTCTCCCAGCCCCATCCCATTCTAATCCTCCCCCAACACCAGCTCCCTTCTAGTTCCAGCCTCACCCAGCATCCATTCCCTTCTAGTCCCTGCATCAGCCCATTTCCAGTCCTAGCAGCCCCCCAACCCAATACCAGTCCTATCCCCCCCTCATCTACCCACTTCCAGTCCTAACCCCCCATCACCCCATTTTCAGTTTAAGCCCCCCCCTATAACCCATTACCAGTCCTAACCCCCACTTCTAGCCAGCCCCCCATAGCCCATTGCCAGTCCTAACCCCCCCATCAGCCCACAGTCCATTACCAGTCCTAACCCCATCAGCCCACCTCAAGTCCTAACCCCTCCCCATCAGCCCATTTCTTGTCCCAGCCCCCCCATAGCCCATTATCAGTCCTAAACCCCCCCATAGCCCATTACCAGTCCTAACCCCATCAGACCACCTCCAGTGTTAACCCCCCATCAGCCCATTTCCAGTCCTAACCCCACCCAACAGCCCACCTCAAGTCCTGACCCCGCCCCATCAGCCCAGTAGCAGTCCTTACCCCCCCGCTCTAGCCCATTAGCAGTCCTAACCCCCCCTCTCTAGCCCATTAGCAGTCCTAACCCCCATCACCCCATTTCCAGACAGCCCCCCTCAGCCCACAGCCCATTAGCAGTCCTAACCCCCCCTAGCCCATTTGCAGTCCTAACCCCCCCTCCTAGCCCATTAGCAGTCCTAACCCCCCCCTCCTAGCCCATTAGCAGTCCTAACCCCCCCTAGCCCATTAGCAGTCCTAACCCCCCCCTCCTCGCCCATTTGCAGTCCTAACCCCCCCCAGCCCATTAGCAGTCCTAACCCCCCCAGCCCATTAGCAGTCCTAACCCCCCCCATAGCCCATTAGCAGTCCTAACCCCCCCCCCCCCATAGCCCATTACCAGTCCTAACCCCCCATCACCCCATTTCCAGACAGCCCCCATCAGCCCACAGCCCATTAGCAGTCCTAACCCCCCCTAGCCCATTAGCAGTCCTAACCCCCCCTCCTAGCCCATTAGCAGTCCTAACCCCCCCCCCTGCCCATTAGCAGTCCTAACCCCCCATCACCCCATTTCCAGACAGCCCCCATCAGCCCACAGCCCATTAGATGTCCTAACCACACCTAGCCCATTAGCAGTCATAACCACCCCCCCCCTCCTAGCCCATTAGCAGTCCTAACCCCCCCCCTCCTAGCCCATTAGCAGTCCTAACCCCCCCAGCCCATTAGCAGTCCTAAGCCCCCCCCCCGGCAAATTTAAAAACAGAAAAAGCGGGCTCTGGCTGCTGCCGCGGACGCGGCAGCATGCAGTGTCCGGCGGGGCCCCCCCCGCCCGATACCCCCCTCTCCATGGGCTTTCATATTCGCGCGGTTGACTGCTTCTCCCTCGCGTCTCTGTTAAGCCCGCAGGGGCTAATGGGAAATTTCCCATCAGTCCCTCGCGTCTAAAGGGGCTGATGGGAAATTTCCCATTAACCCCTGCGGGCTTAACAGAGACGCGAGGGAGACGCTGTCTCCCTCGCGAATCTGAAAGCCCTTGCAGAGGGGCTTAGCGGGCGGAGGGGGCCCCGCGGGACACTGCATGCTGCCGCGTCCGCGGCAGCAGCCAGAGCCCGCTTTTTCTTTTTTTGCGGACCTTCACGCGTGCCAGCTGCAAGGCCTTCGCGTGCCACAGCTGGCACGCGTGCCATAGGTTCGCCATCGCTGGCATATACAATCAGAACACTCAGGATTTAAATCATTCCCAAGTTGCAATCTGCTCATAATACCACATAATCCTGTAAGGATCTCAATCTCTACTTTGAAGGTCAAATGGAAAAAGGAAACAGTTTTCTTCTGTTGCACCAGTAGCAAAGAATTCTAAGCAGTTCAATTTCAGAGATCATAAAATCTAATTAAGAAAGCGTTGATTGTGTGAGTGTTATACTAAACCAGGCACTTCCAGAAGGGAAAAAACGGCTGCACTGGTAATTTTGCTTCAAAAGCAAAGTAACTTTTGAATCACACTCTGCAGATATCATAGCTGTTATTGTTCCTCTATTACCAATTTTGTTTCCAGAATATACCACAAAACAATAATCATATATCAAAGCATGGAAGATCTTCCCATTCATTCACAACAATTATAACTATCACACATAGAACAGAATCAGGTCCCTAAGTTTTCTAAACAGTTTTTTCTTTCTCTCAGAGTCATTTCCGTACCTAGAAAGCTAGCAAGCTAATTACAGAGGAAAAAATACTTCACCGAAAGAGTTCTGAACTTCAACTCCTGTCACACTGAATAAATCCTTTATTTAAACAAACAAGAAAGACTGCTCAATCGAGAGTTTCCTCTAGGCAATGCGTCCATTACCAGAAGAAAATCCCCCAGCAGTCCCCCTCCCTCTTTCTAGCTGAAAACAGGCAACCATCTTATCCTAGACAATTAGCTATCTTTCATCAGGCGACATATAGGAGCAATTATTCATTAAACACAACCAAGCACTGGCCAGGTGACTGGCAATGTTCAAAGAACAAACCTCAAAGTTCAGAACTCCATAATTACAATTGATGTGTATCTTGTTTACATTGTTATGTAACTAGACTGATTCTTTTCAATTGATCTAATTGTCACCCTCTCTGGTCTGATCCCAGATAAGGAGATTTCTTCCATTGTTTTCTTTTAGAACAATCTTTTATTCTCCTTCACTGTCCCTCAGCCTATAAATCAGTAAACCTGGTGTTTTCACTATGTGGGGGTGAAAATAGACAAAACTTTCTCTATTTCCTTTCCTAATAAGGGATTATCTCCAATCATCCGTTCGACCGGAGTCACTGGGGGAACTTGATTTACCATTATGTCTGATTGCTATCTTTCTCTCTCCTAAACAGAGACATGATTCCTACGTGCAACCTTTTATTTAAGGGTCTCAATACCCACCCTCTTTATTTACAGAGGAAGGAAGTGCACGAAATGTCCAGAACACCTTTCAAACAAGAATTTGCTTCGTTCAAGCCCAGCCAATCTCCTCGCAGAGGTATGGAACCGTGAGCAAGAACACACACACGCTTCGTGTCAGACGACACGTACTGTCTCAATCACTTATCATTCAGTCCCAGTTTATAACAGCAAATTATTCTTACACTTTATGCATATAACAACAACAAAAATTAAACAACACATACCAAGCTTGGTTAAAAATACTTATACTCACGACGCCATCATTACAGGCCGCCGTCATCCTAGGGAATCAGTCACTCACTTCTTCTCCGGTCTATACTACGCACCGGAAACGTACTTCCCTCTGTCTTGAGGGGAATCCAAATCTTTACATACCTCCCTCTTTTTTCTTGAGGGGAATCCAAATCTTTAAATTTGTATCTTGGTCATAAAGACCCACCCGTAGTCCAATCCCGGGTGTTCGGCACCAATTGTAAGGCCCTGTAACTTACAAGAGTCCGATTACTAATTACACTATTTCCTGTATAGTCCAGATTTAAAAAGTCAGTACAGGTGCAATCAGAATCTCTGTTTATTAGATTACTGATGAACAATACAGGCAGTGGGGAGGAGAATTTCTGACAGTCATCAGACACAGACAACTCCAGAATCCCTCCTCCCACTGAGTACAATAGTCACGTTAAATATATACCTTTTTTGCTTCTGTATATTGCTTCCGTATATGCATAGTCTCCACACTGATTCCTCTGTCTTTTCTCTCCCCCCTCCCTTCGTTTCCTGCTGCTGACCTCTCTAACCCCTCTGTTCCTGTTTCAACATCCCTAAGGCCTCTGTCTTGCCTATACTCACCAACTGTCAAAAACCATCTACTGTCTTCAGGGCTAACGGCTCAGCTTTGCATGGTTTCCTGTGTATGTGCTTGCATGACTATTTCTGAGCCTTCCAGTTCAGTAATATGCAGTGCAAAGATTTATATGATTTCATGCTGGCCTGTCTTTCCTTGCCCACTGTATAGTAGTTTGGTTGACATATTTTTATTAGAGCAGAACAGAATAAAGGCCATTGAGTGATTATGAACCAGGAACATTATAATCCCTTAACCCTTCGCTTAACCTTGCACTTAACTCCTACAATAAAGAGGGAAAAGTAGCGGAAGAGAGACTGCAATTACATTGACTGTTTGTCTTGTGTTCACTATTTCCCTCCCCTCCTTTTGTGATTCTCCTTTATTAATATGTTACCACATTTGTAACCTAGAACTTCCCTGCTCTGTTTACCCTATTTGTTGTTTTGTCTTTTATATTCTTTTAAAATTTTAGTGTTCATTTTTTAAATTGTTAACCACCCAGACATGGTACATAAGAGGCAGTATATCAAATAAAGTTAATTAAGTAGCTTGGGAATGTCATATAAAACCTATCAGCTCCTACCACTGGACACTGGGCTGCCATGAAGTGTAAATACATATTCTGCAAAAATTGCAGGAGGTGCAAGGCGCTAACACACCAATGAACAAAAAGAAAAAGCGAGAACCATCACACAATTATAACCTGCGCTGTAGTTTTCGTTTATCTGTCCACCAAAGAACGATAACCTTTTGCAGTTAATGCAGGACAATAGTTGTAAAAGCCTCGTGGTATCCACAGGGGGCATTCCTAGTGTTTCCCCTGCAGATACTCCATGATGGCTTTGCGGGGTGCTGCTTCGACGATGCAGTTATATGCAAAGCCTGCAAATTGCAGCAGCCACTGTGCGAGGCAATTGTCTGTGGTAGTTGTGTCCATCAGGCCTGCCCACACATTGCCCACTCTCTGCCCTTATCCCGCCCTCGCCAGTAGACACTGCGGAAAGTGCAGCCATCACAGAAATGCACCACTATCTCTGCACTTTCCCTGCATTAACTGCTACCACTGGGCAGGACTTCTGCATTACCCATATGGCAGAAACTAAAGCGGTTCAGTAAACAGACCCCATGGTTTGTGCTCAAAGAAACCCCTCTCCAAGCAATGGCTGCAGAGCAGAGATAGGACACTTCTGATTCTGGTGTCATCTCAGTACCAGCATTCAGACCCCTAGCACCTACCCTAAAACCACCCAATCCACATCTGCAAGAGCACCGTCACTAGCAGCACCGACCCTCTGCAACTCTAACATATACAAGATCCAGCACCACTTATCCCCCGACATTCTCAAGAGTCTTATCAACACGAACATAAGCACAAGACCCAGACGACGTAACAGAGAGGATACCATTCAGAACCTTTTGTCCACTAAAGAAGAGCCGGACCTAGGCGTGGTTGTGTCTGATGATCTTAAAGTAGCTAAACAGGTAGAAAAGGTGACGGCAAAAGCTAGAAGGATGCTTGGGTGCATACGGAGAGGAATGGCTAGCAGAAAAAAGGAGGTGATAATGCCTCTGTATAAGTCTTTGGTGCGACCTCATTTGGAGTATAGTGTGCAATTCTGGAGACCGCACCTTCAAAAGGATGTGAACAGGATGGAGTCGGTGCAGAGGGTGGCTACTAAAATGATTAATGGGCTTCATTATAAAGCATATGAGGACAGACTTAGGGATCTTAATATGTACACCTTAGAGGAAAGGCGGGATAGAGGTGATATGATTGAGATGTTTAAATACCTCCGTGGCACAAATGCACCAGGGGAGAGCCTCTTTCAATTGAAAGCAAGTTCTGCTACGAGGGGACATGGGATAAGGGTGAAGGGGGATAGATTCAGGAGTGATATGTGGAAATATTTCTTTATGGAAAGAGTGGTGGATCTGTGAAATAGTCTCCCAGTGAAGGTGGTATTGATGGGGACAGTGATTTCAAAAAAGCATGGGACAAACACAGAGGATCTCTAAAGGTAAAAAGGGGACTGTTGTAGTTGTTGATATGGAAGGACAGACTAGATAGGCCATGTGGTCTTTTTCTGTCATCATATTTCTATGTTTCTATGTAACCTAGCACTTACTCTAAAATCACCCAATCCACATCTGCAAGAGGAGATGACCCGAGAGCCGAATCTGGTACCAAAGATTTCAGGAAGAAACTCAAAACCCACCCCTTCACAGAACACTACAGAGGTGTCTGTTAATGCGCAATTCCCCCTCCCCCCATAGACCCCCCCCCCTGACAAAATCATGACACTCTCTTGTAAATATTGTATATACGCCTCTTTGTAAATAAGTTACTACCAGGAACCTCCCGCATGTCCCCCCTCTCCACATGACTATGTAACATATAATTGCCATGTATCATGTTTGTTTATCCTGTAAATCGCTTTGATCTTAGGATAAGTCGGTATACAAAACTTGTTAAATAAATAAACACATACTTCTCCCTGTTTCCTTAGCTTGCAACCTTGGGGGTCACCTTTGACCCTTCTCTCTCCTTCTCTAAACACAGCCAACAGAGCTAAAACCTGCTGTTTCTTCCTTTATAACAGCGATGGCGAACCTATGGCACGCGTGCCAGCTGTGGCACGCGAAGGCCTTGCAGCTGGCACGCGTGAAGGTCCGCAGAAAAAGAAAAAGCGGGCTCTGGCTGCTGCCGCGGACGCGGCAGCATGCAGTGTCCCGCGGGGCCCCCTCCGCCTGCTAAGCCCCTCTGCAAGGGCTTTCAGATTCGCGAGGGAGACAGCGTCTCCCTCGCGTCTCTGTTAAGCCCGCAGGGGCTAATGGGAAATTTCCCATCAGCCCCTTTAGAGGGACTGATGGGAAATTTCCCATTAGCCCCTGCGGGCTTAACAGAGACGCGAGGGAGACGCTCTCCCTCGTGAATCTGAAAGCCCTTGCAGAGGGGCTTAGCGGGCGGAGGGGGCCCCGCGGGACATTGCATTCTGCCGCTGCCGCGGCAGAAGCCAGAGCCAGCTGCTGTTTTTTTTGTTGAAATTTGCCATGGGGGGTGGGTTAGGACTGCTAATGGGCTAGGGGTGGGTTAGGACTGCTAATGGGCTAGGGGGGGGGTTAGGACTGCTAATGGGCTGGGGGGGTTAGGACTGCTAATGGGCTAGGGGGGGTTAGGACTGCTAATGGGCTGGGGGGGTAGGACTGCTAATGGGCTGTGGGCTGTGGGCTGATGGGGGCTGTCTGGAAATGGGGTGATGGGGGGTTAGGACGGGTAATGGGCTATGGGGGGGGGGGTTAGGACTGCTAATGGGCTAGGGGGGGTTAGGACTGCTGATGGGGAGGGGTTAGGACTTGAGGTGGGCTGTTGGGTGGGGTTAGGACTGGAAATGGGCTGATGGGGGGTTAACACTGGAGGTGGTCTGATGGGGTTAGGACTGGTAATGGGCTATGGGGGGTTTGGGTCGTTAGGACTGATAATGGGCTATGGGGGCTGGGACAAGAAATGGGCTGATGGGGAGGGGTTAGGACTTGAGGTGGGCTGATGGGGTTAGGACTGGTAATGGACTGTGGGCTGATGGGGGGGGTTAGGACTGGCAATGGGCTATGGGGGGCTGACTGGAAGTGGGCTGATGGGGGGTTAGGACTGGAAGTGGGCTGATGGGGGGTTAGGACTGGTAATGGGTTATAGGGGGGGGCTTAAACTGAAAATGGGGTGATGGGGGGTTAGGACTGGAAGTGGGTTGATGAGGGGGGGATAGGACTGGTATTGGGTTGGGGGGTTGCTAGGACTGGAAATGGGTTGGGGGGCTGCTAGGACTGGAAATGGGCTGATGCAGGGACTAGAAGGGAATGGATGCTGGGTGAGGCTGGAACTAGAAGGGAGCTGGTGTTGGGGGAGGATTAGAATGGGATGGGGCTGGGAGAGTAAAATGGAGAGGGGAAAAATATTTTGTGTGGGAGGGATAAAAAATCTACAATTGGCCGGGTATTGGGAGAGTAAGTGGGGATTGAGGATGGAGGGGTAAATTTTGAGTAGATGAAATAGGAATGAGGAAAGAGCAAAAGGAGAAAGATTAGTATGTTAAAGCAGATGTAGAGAGAGAATGGAAAAAAAAAACCAAGAAGACAGAAGAAAGGACAAATGGACAGCAGATGGAGAGTTAGCAGAAGACACAAAGAGAAGAAACCAGAAGAAAGTGGCTGGAACAATTGCAACTGAAAAAAATGCACAAAAGGTAGAAAAATATCTCTTTATTTTGAATTTATTAATTGGAATATGTCAGCTCTGGGAAATGTGCATCATTAATTTTTGCGCTTTGTTTAGTACAAGAGGAAATTAATATATAGTTTTATTTCTACAGTGTTGTTGTATATTCCAAGTTTGGCTTTTGGGGTTCCCAGTTTAATTATTGTCTTCCTGTTTCTAAATTGTGATTCCTTGTTTGGTAATGGTCTGTTCTGCATGTGTAACTGAGCTGAGGTATTCTGTTTATATAATTCCTATTTGACATTGCCACTTGTTCTTTCCCCAGTAGGTCATGTATTGTTGTTCTCTGAGATGTATTGGTTTAATATTTGCAGTGTTGCCTTTTGATAGGTAGAGTATGGTGCTTTGTGAGTCCTGGTAGTGCTGTTAGGATACGGCGGGTTTGCTATGGGTTCTAAATGGGCAGCGTTTGTAGTAGTTCCTAATGTGCCTGGCGGTTGGTACTGGATTATAGTAATGTAGAAACCTTTTAGTCTTTCTTTATCCATATACTCATTAAGAGGCATGTTTACTAAAAGTTAGTGTATGGTAACATTATGCAAATATTTATGCAAATGAAGCACCTTATGCAAATGGAGCTTTAATTGACGTGCTGGCACTTTGAGGAAATTCTTTGGTTTTGTGCGGCAGTTTGGGCACTCGGGCTCAAAAAGGTTAGCCATCACTGCTTTATAACATCAGTAAAATTCCTTCCTTCCTGTCTGAACACACTATTAAGACTCGTATCCCCTCTCTATTCACCTCCTGTATAGACTATTGCAACCTGCTGCTTTCTGGTCTCCCTCAGGATCTTCTCGCTCCCCTTCAGTTCAGAACTCAGCCACACGGCTAATCTTCCACCAGTCTCGCTATGCTCACATCACCCCTCTTCTGAAGTCTGTTTAAGGTTCTCGTGAGTAGTTTAGTATGATACTGTTTTATCTTTTCATTGATAGCTTCTTTGTAAGATTTAAGTGTGGACATGTACAGAAGGTTTTCAGCATGTGATCCTGTGGCTCTCCATCTATTTTCTTGTTTTCTAAGTTGTTGCTTTAGCCTTTTTAGTTGAGCAGTGTACCACACTTTAGATTCTTTGCGTTTTGGTGAGTGATGTGTATCGGTGGTCTGTGCAGCTTTGGCTATATTGAAGTTCCAGCTGTTTATAATATCAGTGAGGTTTGTTGAAGAGGAGTCTATGTGTGGAATGGTGCCATTTCAGAACGATTCTTTGTTAAACGCTTTGAATTTGTTTTTAAAGTGGTACACTTTATTAGATTCTGGGGGTGTGGTGGTGGACGGGATTATAAACTCTAATAGAAAGTGATCTGTCCATGGGAGAAGGAGTATTTTGGGGGTGGGGGGGGGGAATAGTGTGTCTTGTAGTATGTTGCGTGGTAGGAATATAAGATCTAGTATGTTTCCTTTATTGTGTGTGGGGGATTGCACTATTTGCTGATATCCTAGGTCCTGTAAAGCATTTATGAAATGAGAGGAGTGTGAGGGTTGAAGTTGCAAGTTGAAATCACTGAGGATGAGGTGGGGCTTGCTTGGGGTTGAAATGCAGGCGGTTTCTAGGATGGATGGTAAGTTGTTAGGGTTGGGGGGGGGGGGTGTCTGTAGAGCAAGCTGATTGTGATGTGTTTGTTACTGATGATAAGCACATCCATAGTTTCTATAGTGTTGCTTAAGCGAAGAGAGAATTTTTGATCCTTTTTTTGCAAGGATTAGAACTCCGCCTCCATGTTTGTCATTCTAGGAGATTGGAATAGATCATAATTAGGGAGGGCTAGCTGGTTAATTAGGACGGTGTCTTAGTTTGAAAGCCAGGTTTCTGTTAAGCAGAGTATATTTGGATCGTTGTACTGGATAAGATCCATTATAGCTGGGATTTTGTTTCTGGTGGATCTGGTGTTGATAAGTGAGGTTTTTAATGGGCGGGTTGCATTGCTGTTATGGGGATTGGAGTGGGTGTGAATGGGGATTAGATGTGGTGGTCTATGAGAAGAGTGATTTTGGTAGAGAGTACAAGATGTGTGGCTGGGAAATAATTGAGAGTTTCTTTGGTGGTGATCTTGATGTTGTAGAGAAGAGGGGATATTGGTGCTAGTAGGAGAAGTATGCTTATGAAGATGATGCGCTTCAGGTTTGCCATTGTTAGCAGAGTTTATGGCTGTTTGATTGTGGAATAGATGCGGTTAGGGAGTGAGAGATAGGTTATGGGTCAATATAGGAATCTAAAAAGTTGGCGCAATATCCAGCTGGTCTGGGTTCTATAGGGGGGGGGGGGGAATGCTCCTGAGTAGTTGGCAAAAAGGTGGAGACATTCATGCAAATGAGAGAGACATTCACACAAATGAGAGAGACATTCAGGTAAATGGGAGAGACATTCATGCAAATGAGAGAGACATTCAGGTAAATGGATATTCAGTAAAACAGAAGAGACATTAAGATAAATGGAGGCGATTTTAGTTTTAAAGTTAATTATAGTGAGCGAACTTAGTTAATCAATGCAGCTGTTATACAATGTAATAACAATGAATTAAAGTTAACATTGGATGAATATCATGTAACCAATATAGAGGAGATACAACGTTGCAATGTAGCATTAAGCAGTATAGTATGATAGGATTACACAAGGTTGCCAGATTGCGTTAGGTGGAGGCTGAACACAGTATGGCAATCAACGTGGCATGGGAGAGAGATTTTCAGCATGGGCTAGTAATGACAGGGTTAAAGATCACTCTGTAACACTGTGGTTATAGACGTGGCGTCATGAGTTTTGTGGATTAAAGTATATAATGTGGTAATGTGGTGCTTTTCACGGAACTGAGCGTATACTGGGATGTAGGGATGTAGGGATTTTGTACAAGCTTAGTGGCGATCCCGATGGTGCAAAGCAGTTCTGAACAAGAAACATACGGCTATGAAGTGTTGGTTGATGAGACCGTCATCTCTGGTTGATCGTTGCTGATGATTAGCATTCCCGCCTGCGTTCCCTGCCTAAGGGCCATGCCAAAGAGCCCTCTGGCGAAGCCCTCAAGTGCGGGCCTGCCATGCATGGATATGCCCGATGGCACCTTTACTTTTAAAAGTCTGGCTGCATGCCTCTGATTGGGCAATAGCATGATCGCCTTTGATTTAATTAGTGCAGGAGGGATAGTAAGGAAATCCACAGTACTACCTTTTAACTTTCGAAAGGGAGACTATGATAAAATGAGGAAAACAGTTA
Source organism: Ichthyophis bannanicus (assembly GCA_033557465.1). Classification (NCBI taxonomy): domain Eukaryota; kingdom Metazoa; phylum Chordata; class Amphibia; order Gymnophiona; family Ichthyophiidae; genus Ichthyophis; species Ichthyophis bannanicus. Next base: position 796,514,925 of record CM066036.1, read on the forward strand.
AGAAAAAACTAAAAGGAGCAGTTGCAAAGGTTAAAGACGTACATCAGGCTTGGCTGTTGTTGAAAAATACTATCTTGGAAGCCCAGACCAGCTGTATTCCACGCTTTAAGAAAAGTGGAAGGAAGTCCAAAAAACTGCCAGCATGGTTTAAAGGTGAGGTCAGAGAGGCTGTTGTTGCCAAAAAAGCATTTTTCAGGAAATGGAAAAAAGAGCCAAATGACGAAACCTGGAAACAGCACAAGCACTCGCAAGTCAAATGCAAGGCATTGATAAGGCAGGCAAAGGAAGAATTTGAGAAGAAGCTTGCTGCGGAAGCAAAAACGCGAAGTAAAGACCTTTTCAAGTACATTCGTAGCAAAAAACCTGTGAGAGAGTCAGTTGGTCCATTAGATGATAAAGGGGTTAAAGGAGCACTAAGAGGCGACAAGGCGATAGCGGAGAGATTGAATGAATTCTTTGCTTCAGTCTTTACTGAGGAAGATGTAGGGATGTTACCCATGACTGAAGTGGTATTTAAAGGTGCGGAAGAAATGAAGGAAATATCGATACATCGGGAAGATGTATTACAACTATTAGATAAACTGAAGAGTAGCAAATCACCTGGGCCGGATGGTATACATCCAAGGGTGTTGAAAGAACTGAAATACGAGATTGCAGACCTGCTATTAGTAATCTGTGAACTATCATTAAAATCATCTCTAATACATGAAGATTGGAGGATCGCCAATGTAACACCAATTTTTAAAAAGGGTTCCAGGGGTGATCCGGGAAACTACAGACCGGTGAGCCTGACATCAGTACCGGGAAAAATGGTAGAAACCATCATAAAGAATAAAATTACTCAGCATGTAGATAGTCATGACCTAATGGGAGACAGCCAACATGGCTTTAGACAAGGAAGATCTTGTCTTACTAATCTGTTATGTTTCTTTGAAGGAGTGAATAATCAGGTGGACAAAGGTGAGTCGGTTGATATTGTGTATCTGGACTTTCAGAAAGCCTTTGACAAGGTCCCTCATCAGAGACTTTTGGCAAAACTAAAGAGTCATGGGATAGGAGGCAGTGTACTATTGTGGATCAGGAACTGGTTAAAAGATAGAAAGCAGAGGGTAGGGCTAAATGGCCAATTTTCCCAATGGAGAAAGGTGAATAGTGGTGTACCCCAGGGATCTGTGCTGGGTCCGCTGCTTTTTGACATATTCATAAATGACCTGGAAAGTGGAATAACGAGTGAGGTTATCAAATTTGCAGATGACACAAACTATTTAAAGTAGTTAAAACCCAAGAGGATTGTGGAAAATTGCAAGAGGATCTTGATAAATTGGAAGACTGGGCATCAAAATGGCAGATGAAATTTAATGTGGACAAGTGCAAGGTTATGCACCTAGGGAAGAACAACCCAAACTATGGTTACACGATGCAAGGTTCCACATTAGGAACCACCACGGAGGAAAAAGATTTAGGCGTCATTGTGGATACCATGTTAAAACCCTCGGCCCAGTGTGCAGCGGCGGCCAAGAGAGCAAATAGAATGCTAGGTATGATAAGGAAAGGAATGGAAAATAAAACAAAAGATATTATAATGCCTCTATATCGTTCCATGGTGAGACCGCACCTTGAATATTGTGTGCAATTCTGGTCGCCGTATCTTAAAAAGGATATAGCGATTTTAGAAAAGGTTCAGAGAAGAGCCACCAAAATGGTAAAGGGGATGGAAGGATACTCCTATGAAGAAAGGCTAAGAAGGTTGGGGCTCTTTAACCTGGAAAAGAGACGGCTGAGGGGAGATATGATAGAAGTCTATAAATTAATGAACGGAGTGGAACGGGTAAACGTAGATCGATTGTTTACCTTATCAGAATATAGAAAGACTAGGGGACATGCAATGAAGCTACAGGGTAAACTATTTAAGACTAATAAAAGAAAATATTTTTTCACTCAACGTGTAATCAAACTCTGGAATTTGTTACCGGAGGATGTAGTAAAGGCTGTTAGTGTAGCTGGGTTTAAAAAAGGTTTGGACAAGTTCCTGGAGGAAAGGTCCATAAACCATTATTAAGAAGGGACCCAGGATATCAATGCTTGAACCAATACAAGCATTGTGGAACCTGTGTCCCTTGGGGAAACTGCTAGGTACGTATGACCTAGATTGGCCACTGTTGGAAACAGAATACTGGGCTTGATGGACCTTGGTCTGACCCATTATGGCATATCTTATGTTCTTATGGGCTGGGGCTGGAGAGCAGGAGGAGTTAAGCCACATGCAAGCTACAGAGGGGCGAAGCTTACCTTCCCGCCGCTTTCTGCTGTCCCCCTCTCCCTTTGTCTGTTTGGTGGTGCAGTCTCTGTGGAGCAGGAGTCTGTCAGCTGCAGTCCGAAATGTCCAGTGGATGATGTACGAGTGTGTGGGTGCGTGCAAGCGTGTCTTTAGAGCCTCGGGTGAGCCGGTAGTTAAATGGAGGGGAAGGGGATGCAGAGAGATGATGCAAGCTACAGCGGGGAGGAGCTTTAGTAGTGTTATCCACAGAGATAGAAAGAGGAGAAAGGGGAATAGGTGGCTTTAGGGGGAACGATAAGGAGCTTTGTTTTAGTCATATTTAATTTCAGATGGTGGTGGGACATTCAAGTACTAATGTCAGATAAGAAGTCTGAGATCCGGGCCTGGATTCTTGGAGAGATTTCAGGTATAGAGAGGTAAATTTGAGAGTCATCAGCATAAAGATGATACTGAAAACCATGGGAGGAGATGAGGGCACCAAGGTACTGAGTGTAGAGAGAGAAGATGAGAGATCCCAAGTCAGAGCCCTGAGATACTCCAACCAAGAGTGGGATGAGAGTAGAGGAGGATCCACCAGAATATATACTAAAAGTGTGATGGGAGAGATAAGAAGAAAACCAGGTTAGAACAGGGTCCATAAAACCAAGGGAGAACAAGGTATCAAGGAGAAGGTTGTGATCAACAGTGTCAAAAGCAGCAGAAAGGTCAAGAAGGGTGAGGATCGAGCAAAGGCCCTTGGACTTGGCGAGGAACAAATCCTTTGGCAAGAGCAGTTTCTGTAGAATGTAGAGGACTAAAGCCAGATTGCAGTGGATCCAGAAGGCCCTGAGAGAATAGAAAGTTCACACAATGGCAGTGAATCGCACATTCAAGGACTTTAGAAGCAAAGGGAAGGAGGGAGATTGACCAATAATTAGAAGGACAGGTAAGATCGTTTCTTGAGGAGACGTGTAACCACAGCATGCTTGAAGGCTGCAGGAAGAGTTGCAGTGGAAAGCGATAGGTTGATGATATGACAGATGGAAAGGATGGCAGCAGAAGAGATAGAGCTTAGTAGAGCTTAGGGAATGGGATCAGAGGAACAGGTAGTAAGTTTGGAGGAGGAGAGAAGATGAGCAATTTCTTCTTGGTGATTTTAGAAAAGAAAGAAAGAGTGTCAGAGGCTGACGGAATGATTTGGGAGTGCAGGAGAAAGTGGGGTAGAGGTGGCCCTATGGAGAATTCAAGACTAATCTTGTGGACTTTATCATGGAATTAGTCAGAGTCTGGGCAGAAAGGGAAGAGGGGTTGGAGGTGGAGGCACCTTGAGAAGAGAGTTGAGTGTGGCAAAGAGGCAGTGAGGGTCAGAGGAAAGTGAATTAATCAGGTAAACATAGTACTCTAGCTTGGCAAGAGCTATGTCTGACTAGAATGAGGTTAACATGAATTTGAAATGCAGGAAGTCATCAAGAGTAAGATATTTAAGCCAGAGGTGATCAGCTGAGTGGGCACAAGAATGAAGGTAGCGGATTTTAGACGATAGCCAGGGTTGAGGTACAGTACACCTCACAGGGCAAGGAACAAGAGGAGCAAGTGCACCCAGAGCAGAGGAAAGTATAGTGTGGTAAGAAGACATGGCCTCATTGACAGACTCAGATGACATAGTGGAGGAAATTGATAGTGAGACAGCAGTGGAGAGCACTGAAGGGTTGACAGGTGAAGATTTCTAAACATGTTGGTGGAGACTGGATGAGACTGAGGTGGGGGGAGTGTTAAGTGCAAAGGTTAGTAGATGATGGTCAGATAGGGGAAAGACCAAGGTGGAGAAGCTTGAGGGCAAGCAATTGGAGAAGAAAGCATGGTCAAGGCAGTAGCCATGCTGGTGAGTAGGGGCAGTAGAGCCCAGCTGGAGGTTGAAAGAAGATGTTAGGGAAAGGAGCTTTAAGGTATAAGGGTTAGTAGGGTCATCAATATGAATGTTGAAGTCCCCAAGAATAAGGGAAAGGGAAGATGCATCCAGAAAGAAGGAGAGGCAGGAGTCAGTCAGGAGAAGGTAGTGATGGACTTGTCAGAGGGGGTTGATAAATGACAGCTACCTGGAGAAGTAGTGGAGTGCATCGGCAGATGGAGTGAACTTCAAAAGTAGAAAAGGAGAGAGAGTGAGGCAGAGTGAGGGGTAGAAATTGGCAGGAGTGAGAGAGTAGAAGCCCAACACCACCACCACCATAGCCAGTGGCTCGAGGAGTATGGGAAAATAGGTAGCCTCCTTGGCAGAGGGCAGAAAGTGAAGCAGAGTCTTCAGGGAGAAGCCAGGTTTTGGTGAGAGCAAGAAGATGCAGAGTATTAGAGATGAAGAGGTCATGAATGAAGGCAAGTTTATTGGAGACAGAATGTGTATTCTCCAAGGCGCATGAGAAAAGGAGAAGAGAGGGACGTGAATAAGATCGGTCTTCTATTAACTCACTTTTGCTTTCTAGGATCTTCAGTCCATCTGCTACTTCTCTCCCCTCCCTCTGCCTTCTTTACTTCCTTCCATCTCTGACTGATTTTTCCCTTGTACTTTCTTCCATGTACTTTGCTCTCTATCCGAGCTCAGATGTCACTCCTCATTATTACTATTCAGTCCTCAATTTCCCTCTTTTACTGCATTTACCTACAACGTTACAACCCTTAATACAATCTACCTATCCCCTGTTTTTCCTCTGCTTCCCAGCCTTTAAGTAATTCTTTTCTTCCTCTTTAGCCCCTCAATGTGCAGCTTCTCTCTCCTTCTCTTCTCCTCATTCAGTGTCTCTCCATTCCAGCCTCCCTCTTTTTTCCAACCTCATCCCCACATGTCAGGTATCTCCTTTATCTCTCTATCTCTATCCTGCCCCATGACCATCATCTGCTCTTTCTATCCCTTCCACCATGTCCAGCATCTCCTCTTTACTTATCCCTCCTCCATGTCCAGCATCCCCCTCTTACTCCCCATGTCCAGTATCTCCTCCCTCCCTCCCTCCCATGACCATCATCTGCTCTTTCTATCCCTTCCACCATGTCCAGCATCTCCTCTTTACTTACCCCTCCTCCATGTCCTGCATCCCCCTCTTACTCCCCATGTCCAGTATCTCCTCCCTCCCTCCCTCCCATGACCATCATCTGCTCTTTCTATCCCTTCCACCATGTCCAGCATCTCCTCTTTACTTACCCCTCCTCCATGTCCTGCATCCCCCTCTTACTCCCCATGTCCAGTATCTCCTCCCTCCCTCCCATGACCATCATCTGTTCTTTCTATCCCTTCCACCATGTCCAGCATCTCCCTCTTACTCCCCATGTCCAGTATCTCCTCCCTCCCTCCCATGACCATCATCTGCTCTTTCTATCCCTTCCACCATGTCCAGCATCCCCCTCTTTACTTATCTCTCCTCCATGTCCTGCATCCCCCTCTTACTCCCCATGTCCAGTATCTCCTCCCTCCCTCCCATGACCATCATCTGCTCTTTCTATCCCTTCCACCATGTCCAGCATCTCCTCTTACTCCCCATGTCCAGTATCTCCTCCCTCCCTCCCTCCCATGACCATCATCTGCTCTTTCTATCCCTTCCACCATGTCCAGCATCTCCTCTTTACTTACCCCTCCTCCATGTCCAGCATCCCCCTCTTACTCCCCATGTCCAGTATCTCCTCCCTCCCTCCCATGACCATCATGTTTATGTTTATGTTTATTAAAATACTTTCTATACCGCCCCATACCAATGGCGTCTGGGCGGTTTACAAATTAAAAGAATAAAATACAATACAGGCTGTCAGAAAAGTTAAAAAGAACGCCAATTAAAATCTTAAAAGGGACAGAAAAGAAGCAAAGGATAGAAAACACAGCAAAAGTATAAAAAAGAAAACATCAACAAGAAGAGGGAGAAGGAGACAAAGACGGGGGAGGGAGGTCAAACGCCAGACAAAACAAATGGGTTTTTAGTTGTTGTTTGAAAGCATGGTATGATTGCTCTGCACGAAGGGGGGGGGGAAGTGAGTTCCAAAGCCTAGGACCCAGAAAATAAAAAGCCGAAGAGCGTGTGGACTCCAGGTGAGCTTGAGAAGGGGAAGGAAGGGCCAACCGATTAACGTGAATAGAACGGAGCAGGCGATGGGGAGTGCGGAAATGAAGAAGATCTGCAAGATAGAGAGGGGTACCTGTGTGAGTCACCCTGTGCACAAACGTAAGAACCTTATACTGTACACGAAAAGAAACCGGTAACCAGTGATGGTGCAAAAGTAGGGGAGTGACGTGGTCATAACGGGAAGCACAAGATAGTAGACGGACAGCTGCATTCTGGACATGTTGCAAACGGGAAAGTTGAGATTTTGGTAGGCCAGCTAAAGAAACATTGCAGTAATCGAGTCGGGAGATTATAAAAGAGAGAATAAGGGTAGCAAAAGCAGAGGGCGAGAGAAAAGGGCGCACAGGCCGAAGTTGTTTAAGAGATAGAAAAGAGCGTTGAACTATGGACGTGATGTGTTCTTTGAATGAAAAAGAGGAGTCAAGAATAACACCAAGGTACCTAAGGGATGAAACAAGAGGAATGGGCTGGGAAGAGAGGGAAGGAGCACAGGTGGGGGAAGGGCTTCCGAGGGTAAACCAGATGGCAAATGACTTAGTGGGATTAACCTGAAGAAAATTAGAGGTGAACCAAGAAGTAACAGCAGAAAGACAGAGATTAAGAGGAGAAATATCGGGCGTATGTGAATCAGTGTGGTGCAGCAGTATGATATCGTCCGCGTAATAGTACGCGGAGATACCAAACTGCTGAACCACAAGTGCAAGAGGGGCCAAGAAGACATTGAAAAGGAGAGGAGCAAGGACAGATCCCTGAGGCACACCACAGGTAAGAGAAGTGGAGGGCGAGGAAGCGGATCCAACAACCACTGAAAAAGAGCGACAGGAAAGAAAAGAGCGAAACCAGTGAAGAATAGTCCCAGAGAGGCCAGCGTCTTGAAGACGGGCGAGAAGGGTGCAGTGATCCACTAAATCGAAAGCTGCAGAAAGATCGAGAGAGACAGCAAGAGTAAAGAGACCATGATCGTGAGCAGCATACACCTCGTTAAGAAGAGAAAGAAGAATAGACTCTGTACTGTGACCAGGACGAAAACCAGATTGCCGAGGGTGAAGAGCAAGAGAAGCCTCAAGGTGAGCAGACAACTGAAGAAAGACAAGTTTCTCAAGAAATTTAGAAAGAAAAGGGAGATTAGAGACAGGGCGCCAGTTTGAAAGTGCTGTAAGGTTGGACGTGTGGGATTTTAGAATAGGACGAACAATAGCGTGTTTCCAAGGTGTAGGAAAGAAACCAGAAGATAAACTAGCATTAAAGAGAGACAGAATATAAGGAGAAAGAGATAGGGAGGATTCCAAAAGCCAGCGGGAAGGGATGGGATCAGCAGGACATGTGGTCTTTCGGATAGAGAGAAAAGTAGTTTGGAGGACAGCTGGGGAAATCATCTCGAATGAGGACCAGGAGTGAGATAAGATAGGTACAGAGGAGAAAGGAGATAAAGGGGATGGTGGAGAAAGCGGAAAGGACCCTACTACGGGGGAAAGAGGGGGAGGACAGGAAGGGAAGGACTGACGAAGAGTCTGGACTTTGGAAGCAAAAAAGGAGGCAAGGGAGGAAGGGTCAGGGGAAGCAGGAGGAGGAAGAGGAGGGAAAGCAGAATGGGATGCTGTAAGGGAACGAAAAATAGTGTAAAGTTGCCGAGAAGAGTTAGAGGAGGAAGAAATAAGCTTAGAGTAGTAATCGCGCTTTGCCGAGTGAAGGAGAATGCGGTAATGATCGTGACAAGAGCGAAAATTGTGGAGAGAAGAAAGGGAGGGATGCTTCTGCCAGAGGCGTTCTGCCCTACGAAGATATTTCCGGTGCAGGAAAAGACCAGAATGAAACCAAGGGTGCCGGGAACAGTGATGGGAAGGTAAGTGGGTGCGAAGAGGGGCAAAGTCATTAAGGGCAGCAGACAGAGAAGAATGCCAGAGATGGGCTTGGGTATCAACAGAAAGTGACGCAAAGTCACTAGGGAATAAAGACACAGAGGGGGGAAACTGACGAAGGGTATCAGCAGTAAGCTTACGGGTTGGTGGGACAGAGGACAAACCAGAACCAGAAGCACGATGAGGAGACAGCAATGAAGAGTCTGAGGAACCTGACAGAGGGGACTGGACAGAAATAGTAAAAAGAAGGCAAAAATGATCAGACCAGGGGAGGGGCAATGAGGAAAGAGAGGAGGGAGGGATAGAGGAAGAATCAGACGTAATGAGGAGATCCAGGGAGTGACCTGCAACATGAGTGGGGAAAGAAACAAATTGGCGCAAAGACAAATCAGACAGAAAAGTGAGAAAGGAAAGGTCCCTTGCTGAGGAGGGTAGCTCAACATGAACGTTAAAATCTCCCAAAATCAGGAGATGCATCCCCCTCTTACTCCCCATGTCCAGTATCTCCTCCCTCCCTCCCATGACCATCATCTGCTCTTTCTATCCCTTCCACCATGTCCAGCATCTCCTCTTACTCCCCATGTCCAGTATCTCCTCCCTCCCTCCCTCCCATGACCATCATCTGCTCTTTCTATCCCTTCCACCATGTCCAGCATCTCCTCTTACTCCCCATGTCCAGTATCTCCTCCCTCCCTCCCTCCCATGACCATCATCTGCTCTTTCTATCCCTTGCACCATGTCCAGCATCTCCTCTTTACTTATCCCTCCTCCATGTCCTGCATCCCCCTCTAACTCCCCATGTCCAGTATCTCCTCCCTCCCTCCCTCCCTCCCATGACCATCATCTGCTCTTTCTATCCCTTCCACCATGTCCAGCATCTCCTCTTTACTTACCCCTCCTCCATGTCCTGCATCCCCCTCTTACTCCCCATGTCCAGTATCTCCTCCCTCCCTCCCATGACCATCATCTGCTCTTTCTATCCCTTCCACCATGTCCAGCATCTCCTCTTACTCCCCATGCCCAGTATCTCCTCCCTCCCTCCCTCCCATGACCATCATCTGCTCTTTCTATCCCTTCCACCATCTCCAGCATCTCCTCTTTACTTACCCCTCCTCCATGTCCAGCATCCCCCTCTTACTCCCCATGTCCAGTATCTCCTCCCTCCCTCCCATGACCATCATCTGCTCTTTCTATCCCTTCCACCATGTCCAGCATCTCCTCTTTACTTACCCCTCCTCCATGTCCTGCATCCCCCTCTTACTCCCCATGTCCAGCATCCCCCTCTTACTCCCCCACTCCCCATGTCCAGTATCTCCTCTTTACTTATCCCTCCTCCATGTCCTGCATCTCCTCTTTACTTACCCCTCCTCCATGTCCTGCATCCCCCTCTTACTCCCCCACTCCCCATGTCCAGCATCTCCCTCTTACTCCCCATGTCCAGCATCTCCTCCCTCCCTCCCATGACCATCATCTGCTCTTTCTATCCATTCCACCATGTCCAGCATCTCCTCTTTACTTACCCCTCCTCCATGTCCAGCATCCCCCTCTTACTCCCCCACTCCCCATGTCCAGCATCCCCCTCTTACTCCCCATGTCCAGTATCTCCTCCCTCCCTCCCTCCCATGACCATCATCTGCTCTTTCTATCCCTTCCACCATGTCCAGCATCTCCTCTTTACTTACCCCTCCTCCATGTCCTGCATCCCCCTCTTACTCCCCATGTCCAGTATCTCCTCCCTCCCTCCCTCCCATGACCATCATCTGCTCTTTCTATCCCTTCCACCATGTCCAGCATCTCCTCTTTACTTATCCCTCCTCCATGTCCTGCATCCCCCTCTTACTCCCCATGTCCAGTATCTCCTCCCTCCCTCCCATGTTCAGCATCATCCCCTATTCCTGCAAGGTCCAGCATCCCTCTCTGTCTCCCTATGGCCCCTCACATGCCCAACATCCCCCAGTGAGTCTGATGTTAGTGCCGGACAAAATTGTAGAAACCATTATAAAAAACAAAATTATTGAACATATAGAGTAATGATCTAATGGGGCAGAGCCAACATGGATATAGCCAAGGAAAGTTTTGTCTTACTAATCTCTTATATTTTTTGAAGTTGTGAATAAACAGGTAGATAAAGACGAGCCGGTTGATACAGTGTATCTGGAGTTTCAGAAAGCCTTTGACAAGATCCCTCATGAGAGACTCTTGACAAAATTAAAAAGTCATGGGATAGGAGCCAGTGTACTGTTGTAAATTGGGAACTGGGTAAAAGAGAAAACAGAGAGCAGGGCTAAAAGACCAATTTTCTCAGTGGAGAAAGTTGGATAGTGGAGTACCCCAGGGATCTGTGCTGGGTGTAGTACTTTTTAACATCTTCATAAATAATCAAAACACAAGAGGATTGTGAAAAATTGCAAGATAAACTGGGAGACAGGGCAACAAAATGGTAGATGAAATTTAATGTAGACAAGTGCAAAGTTATACACTTAAGAAAGAATAACCCAATCTATGGTTACACGATGCAAGGTTCCTTGTTAGGAATCACCAATCAGGAAAAGGATCTGCGCATCTTCATGGATTATACGTTAAAACCCTCCATTTGGTGTGCAACCGCGGCCAAGAAAGCAAATAGAATGCTAGGAATCATAAGGAAAGGAATGGAGAATAGAACAAAGGATGACATCATAATGCCTCTGTATTGTTCCATAGTGCGACCACACTGTGAATATTGTTTTCAGTTCTGGTCGCCGTATTTAAAAAAGAACATAGTGGAATTAGAAAAGCTACAGAGAAGAGTGACCAAAAAGATAGAGGGGTTGGAAAGATACACGGAAAGGCTTAAAAGGTTAGGCTCTTCAAACTTCACTTTGAAGGAAAAGGTGGTATATAAAACTGGTTAAATAAACTTGTAAAAAAGACAGTTGAGGGGAGATATGACAGAGGTCTATAAATTAATGAATGGAGTGGAAAGGGTAAACATAGATAGCTTGTTTATCAAAAAGTAAAAAGACTAGGGGACACGCAATGAAGCTACAATGTAACCCAATTTAAGAGTAACAAAAGAAAATATTTTTTCACTCAACGCGTAATCAAACTCTGGAATTCTTTACCGGAGAGTGTAATAAAAGTAAGGTTTAAAAGAGATTTGGACAAGTTCCTGGAGAAAGAGTCTATAAACCACTATAAAGAGGAGCCATGAAATCCACTGCTTAGCCATGGGATAAGCAGTATGGAACCTGTCTACCTTTTGGGAACCTGACTTGTGACCTGGCTTGGCCACTGTTGGAAACAGGATACTGGGCTTTATAGATCTTTGGTCTGACCCAACCCAATATGGCATCTCTTATGTTAACTGCTATCTGTGCACGAGAGCGCTGAATGGGCAGGGTAGGGTGGAGAGTGAGCATGGTGACCACACTGCAATTAGCGCGGGTGCCATATCAAGCACTGTCAATGTTGGCATTAGTGCGGATTCACCTAACACCACCTAAATAGGTAATGTTAAGTGCATCCATAGTAATGGCGCCGAGCGTTAGGATACTCATCTTAGTGTTAACTGTCAGGAGCATTCTGGCCTCTCCCCTGACCATTACCAACACATACACAGAAGCGTACAAGGGCGGGATGGTGGGTGTGGCTGGCCCGGGTGCCGGCCGGGAGGGAGGTGCACCCCTACTGGACCCATGGAAGCAGCGCAGCAAACTTACCCTACAGCTGGCTTGCCGAGGTGCCTCGCGCTCCATAGCCGGCTGCGCTTATCTGCCTCGGCTGAAGTCTCGTGAATCACGAGATTTCGGCCGGGAGATAATATTGGCCAGCCCTGGAGCATGAGGCACCTCGGCAAGCCAGCTGTATGGTAAGTTTGCTGCGCCTCTTCCATGTGCCTGGCTGTGTCTATTGCAGTGCACAGTGCCGCGCCGCGCTGCGCAGTGAGGGGGGGGCAATAGCACCATGGGGGGAGGGCGCTCACCCTGGGTGCTGAGGGGGCTGGGTACACCTTTGCACATATGCTTTTGGTGCAAAAACTATGCTATGTTTCTCCAGTGTTGTATTGCGGGCAAAGTTTGGATCTGGCTTCTTGAGGTTTTCCGTTCAGTTTTTATCTGCATCTTTCTATTTCTAGTCTATGGTTCCTTCTTCTGCGTTTGTTGAGGTCCATCTATGTTCTGCTCATGTGACTGGGGTTCTGCTAATGTTGCTTGTTCTGTTTCCCATTCGAAAGTGGATGGGTATCGTAGGGCTTCTCTCTTGGGGTAATGTATCCAAATGGGTTAGTTTTCATAGCATGTGTGGACATCCTCAGTTACCTTCTGCAACTTGGGTATGCAGGGGATGTTAGAGGTGAGGCAAAAGTTGTTTTTAGCTTTTGGGTTCATGTGGGATCGGGGTGGGAGGGGGAGCCTCATTCCAAAGCTCTATGTTCAGGGGTCGCTTTACCCCTCAAAGCCTTGCTGGGATTCCCCTGTTTGTGTGCTCCCTTCCCAGTGGAGTCCAACCATGGCTGTAAAAATGCATTGCAATCTCCCCCCAAAATAATTGACCCCTTCACAAATGCTGCCACGAAAACCTTGCCCTCCCCAAAGAAGGAAGCTTGATGATCATTTGGTGCATAAATGTTAGCTAAGGTTTAGGAAGCCCCTTGGAGCTGTAAATAGCAATCTCCCCCTTGTCACATGTGACATCTGTCACTTCAATCTGCAAAGTTTGACAAAACAAAACTACCTCCCCCCCCATTCTTACAATTAGAGGCATCAAAGGCTGCCCAAACCTCTCCATATGGCCTTCTCCATAGCTGCTTTATGTTGTTACTATGCAGATGGGTCTCCTGAAGAAAAAGCATGTCCTCCTTTAACAAGTTGGCTTCCTTAAACAGTCTAGCTCTCTTCTATGGTGCATTGAACCCTTTTACATTAAGGGTTACTATCTGAGAAGATTAGCCATTCCACCTGTTTTATCAGCCCCATCTGTACGCTGCCCATCCGCCTAGAATAAAAATCAGAGAATCCACATGCCGGAGTACCAGACACATGCCACCGTACATTCGCACTCAGGCCATACTCACATTCTGCCACTCTTTCAAATGCCCAATACCCACCCCACTCTATCCCACCACCCAGCATTTGTAGATCCCGCCCAACCAACCCCTCAACTGCCGCTTCCGCGGAACAGAGGAAATACCCTACCCAACCCACCCTCCCAGTCCCAGACTACCCCTCCCCGATCCATCCTCGCCACACAGAATACCCAGCGCTTGCCTGAAAAGCACTACCACTAGTCTCCTCCCCTGCCCCCGCCCCCACCCCTTACAGGACAGGAATAAAGGGGAGGCAAAGAGTAGAAGGGGAGAAAGAGAAATAGGAGGAAGGGAAATAGGCAAAGAAAATAGGAGGAGGATTGGAGGATTAAAAAAAAATAAAGTGAACAACTCCCCAAAGCGCACTGTTACACACAGTCCAGAGTTACCACTGCAGCAGTCTCAGTTGCTGTATTGTGTTACTGCAAACCAATCAATCCATGTATGTCCAGTTGTCTGTCCGATTTGGCTGCTTTCTCTAGCCATCTTACAACAAAAGCTGCCAGCTTGGCCAGCCGCGAGTCTCAGTCCAATGTCTACTACAGCATCCCACATGTGGTCTACTCCCAACACAATGTAATCTGGCGAGAGTCTCTACTGTGGTCCACTCACACAATCTGATAAATCATTTCTCCTTAGGTCCCACATGTTCCCATTTATTAAGGGAGGGCTCACTGCTGCTTTGTGGGAGGCTGCAACACTTCATCCTCGGCCAGACCTGCCAGCCGCAGAACTCTCCACACTTCGGTCGGATCCCACACGGAGTGTCTTTTACCAGCTACGATGAAGCTCATCTGAAATGGATAGGACCACGAGTAGCGAATCTTCTCTTTCATCAAGAGGTCTGCAATTGGCTTCATTTTGCGCCTGTACGCTAGGGTAAATGTCAACAGGTCCTGAAACAAGGGCACTTGTGCTTCCCTAGATGGCACGGATTGCTTTTCACGACCTTTATGGAGTAGCAGAACCACATCTTGAAGCCAGAGAAAACACATAATAATATCCCTCGGCTTGTTAGCTGGTGGCGCTCCAAGGGCCCGATGCGCCTGCTCAGTTTCCATCTGCGGAACCTGCTCCACTAGCTCGGTATCCTTCAAATGTTCCATGCACCGGGATGCACAAAGGTCCTCCACATTTTCACCTCCAGAACACCACAAAAACACACATTCCTTCTATTATAATTCTCAAGATAATCTAATTTGTAAAAGAGCTCAGCATTTTGATGTTTGTGTCTATCCATCACACATTGCAAATCTGTTAAAGTCTCCGCATGCTTTTCTAGTTTAATTTTGGCCTCCTCCATTCGCCCCTCCAATTCTTGAAGGTCGCTGTGGATATCGTCAATTTTGGCCATAATCTATTCTGTGATAGTGCAGAACTCCACAATCATTTCATCAAAGTCTTTCCGGAACTCGGCATCAAGCAGGGTCGACCCTTGGTCTTCTCCACTCTCATTTACTGAATCGGCCAGTGCCGTACTTGCTGGTGAGCCTGCACGTGGACCCGACTTGCCCACTAATCTTTGGGACACTTGAAGTTTCTCTTCTACTTCTATAGATTTCACACTTGCAGCCATATTTCCAAGCACGATAGCAAGTGCTCAAATCAGTTTTCCTCCCCAATCACAGCTCGATTTACCATATGGAGGCACTTTTTTCAGGTGGGTCAGAGGAGCGATCGCCCTAAGCTGCCATCAGCACGGCTGTTGTCACTTCCTCTGAAGTTTTTTCATTTTTAAAGACAAAAGAGACAAGCAAGGTAGCTCTCTCCTAAGCCTCAAGTAAAGTCTCAAGAAATGCGTACGGCCCAGGCTGTCTGCAGAGACCAAACCTTCAATGCCCTTCCTTGACAAGGTAAGATTTTACCAAATCCTTCTGGATGATAAGTAAAATACCTTATGGAAGGGAGGTAAAGCATCAGTAGGTATCTTAAGACACTCCCTCAGGTACTTTTTCAACAGCTCACAGGGAGCAATACTGGTAACCTTAGGAAAATAAAGGAACCTAATGTATAGGTTACCTAATTATAATGTAAACCGCTTCTGATCACTGGAAGGAGCGGTATAAAAATCGAACCAAATAAATAAATAAACCTAACATTGAAGTTCCTTAATTTAATTTCAGTAAAGACTCCATCACTCGCAAGCACTGGTTCACAATAACTACACCCTGTAATGTCTTTGTGTTATTTGAAACAGCCTGCTCTGGGCTTACAATTCCATGCCAAATAGATTCCAGAGTTGTCTCCTGGGGCTTCTCCTATTGACTCGCGAGGAGATCCAGCGCTGACCCCAGGGCACATTATCCCAGACTGCTGCCCCGGTGTCCTGTGCAACACCAGTATCTGGCAAAGAGTCATTCCTAGCTTCGGTTTGCTCAGGTACCTCTCTGTTTGACAAGGCCCCTGCACCAGCACTCGTAGGACCACGCAACACCACAAGAAGCCCCGACATCCTACCACTACCAAACGCTAGTTGCAAAAGCCCCGTCATTGGCTTCAGTATGGGAAAACTAGTCGGGGGGGGGGGGTGAGGAGGCGGTTGATCATCTGGGCTGAGCAAAGCTACCTTCAGACTCGGTGGGCTGAACCTCTCATCGGAGACAATGGATGGTGCACCGGGTTGCAGGAACAAAGAAACTGCTCCGATGAAAAAGGGGGGGTCTGAACAGTAAACCCCGACTTCCTCTTTTTCTTGTGGGTTTTCTTCTCCATAGAACAGGGAAGTTTCAAACTTTGCTCTGCAAAACCAGAGCTGTCCAAAAGCCGCCATCTTGATTCCCTTTATATTTGATTTATTTAAACTTTATAAACTGCTCATCACCAAGCATCACAATGATTCACAAAAATAATTACAACAAATAACAATTTGAAAGAACCCATGCATCAATAAAAACACAATTTTTGGCAATACGATTTACTGCTATAAGTAAAGTTGTTTTGTCCAATTAAAAAATACAACAAAATGAAAAGAGAAACATAGTTATCAGACAAGGAGATTCTCTTTCTTCTTTCCCTAAAGCTTCCAATCCATGATATTCTGCCCCACCCCCTCCTCTTTTTCAGCTGACAGAAATCCACTTTTTCTTTATTTTAAGAGACCTGCAAGACATCTCACTATATTCCCAGTTTCCAAACCCCTCCTCCTATCTCCTTCCTCTCCTCTCTAGGTGGGTTCTTCAAACCCAGGGGTACATTGGAATAGGTGATCTTCCCATCTTCACAATAACATCTCTTAGGCTTCCAGAGCTTCTGGGGGTAAATAAATGCCGAACCTGAGTCTCGTCCCATCTTCTTCAGTCAAGCAGAACACACCGGCCCCAAGTGCTGACCCTACAGGCAGGTTTCCAGAGCGAGGATACACTATTCCCCCAAATTCTAGGACTTCATCCCTCCAGGCTTCCCTGCCTCAGATGACCTGCACCTGATTGGTAATCAGGGCCAAATCCTTCAAGACCCAAAGCTCACCGGAAGAAACTAGGCAAAATACAATTTCCCCTCTACTCTTTCCATTTCCATATCACTTCCTTGGCCAGTCCCAGTGCCAGCCCGGTGTACTCTCATATATTATACTTTGTCCAGCCACCATGGAGAGCACCACCCATGAGGCACACAACTGGGTGCATAACATCCAGTCACTATGGCACTTTAATGACCCAATCGCAATGTGTACAGGGAACATATCAAGGTACACGCTGTTCTTTTTAGTCAGAGCTTCCAAGTTCTCCTTCTAATTGAGCCCTGGTGTAATACTTGCAGTCCTGCCTTCTTGTAGGCTGGGTTGTTATGGCGGGCTTGCTACATATGTATTCGGTGAGTTTCTTGCATGATTTTGTGTTGCACCACAGTGTGCCTAATAGTAGAGACAGTCTGCATTGCTGGCAAGTCTTCAGATAGTGATAAGCCGCTTCAGCCTTCTTCCACCCCCGCTGACCTCCGAAGCTCCCCTGATCGGGGTAGAGTGCCTGAGCGGGAAATCCTCCTGCTCAGTAGCTCCTGCCCAATCGGGGCAGTGGGATCAACACAGGACACACTTGAAAAGCAGTGTCCCTGCAAGCAGGGAGCCGCTTCAGCCTCCTTCCACCCCCGCCGAACTCCGAAGCTCCCCTGATCGGGGTAGAGTGCCTGAGTGGGAAATCCTCCCGCTCAGAAGCTCCTGCCCAATCGGGGCAGTGGGAGCAACACAGGACACACTTGAAAAGCGGCGTCCCTGCAGGGCGCCCGCGCCTGAGGGCCTCACCAGAGGGCCCTTTGGCGTGGCCCTTAGGCAAGGCATGGAGGCGAGCACAAAATAAAAACAGAAAAAGAAAAAGGGGAGCAGGCACACCTACAATACCCACAGAAGCTGCACAGGAAATACCAGGAAGCAACCAGAAAGAAAAAAGCAGCAGAACGTAAGTGAAGAAAACAAGACCATACAACAAAGACAGCCCCGAAGACAACATGCATACAACCCTGATTCTCCCCATCAGCCTCCTCCTCACACAACTCCTTCCACCACCCACACACAAACACACCATGGCCCCCACCAACAGCATGGACATACACATGCCCACAGTATAATTACAGGAACACACACAGAACACCCATGCTCAAAAGGCAAACCAGGCGCAAGACCAACACCCACGCAAACCCAAAGGAAGCATACGGAACAACAAACACCCCAGTGTCAATATCAATAGAGCTCATAAATGCCAGATCCATACGTAACAAGATCTACACAATAGCAGACCACATAGATGATCAACAACCCGATATACTATGCATCACAGAAACATGGCTCACCCCCACCGACAATGTACTACTCAATCAATTAGTGCCCGACACATACACAGCATACAACTGCCCACGCGCTCACCGGCGAGGAGGAGGAGTCTTGATAATTGCAAAGAACAGCCGAAAGTTCAAATCATGAAGTGCCACAGACACCCAACAATGCAACACCATCACTGTAGAGAACAAACACATGGCCCTATGCCTCATCTACAGAGCACCCCGTGCACCACCTGATGAACTAGCCTCCACCCTCGAAGCAGTCTGCGCAATCAGCTCAAACCACAAACCCACACTATTGCTAGGAGACTTCAACCCTTAATCTACCAACACCAAAGATGCAGAAGCTTTCCTTCAAGCGATGAGTTCATTTCAATTCACCCAAATAATTAACACCCCGACACACAGACACGGATCATCGCCAGACCTCATCTTCGTACCCAACTATCTAATCACGAGAGGACTAATTTCAACACCCACTGTCACACCAGTACCATGGTCAGACCACCACATAATTGAAATAAATATTGTGCCACAAGGAGGAAAACAAGATGAATATCTGGACAACACACCCACACAAAGAAGATTCAAGAGCTTCGACAGGGACCAATTCCTACAGGACACTATTACACACCTAACCTCAGAAACAGATGATCTAGAAGCTCAAGTCAGAAACTGGAACAACACCATCAATGACGCCGCCAAAGCCACGGATTATAGACCCAAGAAAACTCGCTGCACCAAATTACATCACAAGCCATGGTACTCAAAAGCCATACGGAGCGAAAAGAGGGAACTCAGAAAATTAGAACGGAGATGGAGACACACCAAGTCCTCCAATACCCAGGAACTATACCTAACAAAGCAAAACACTACAACGAACTCATCAACCAAACAAAGAGAGAATACCACACAAACATCATACTCAAATCCAACAACAAACCTAGAGAGCTATTCGAAATTGTGAAAACTCTCACCAAGGAACAGAAAGCAGAAAACGAAGTACAAATAGACCCACAGAAATTTGCTGACCACATCCAAGAAAAATTCCACTCGGCAATACAACCAAGATCCAACACAACCACAAAGCCAAACTCACCCCCGAAAACCTGGGGCACATTCAACACCCCATCCACAGAGCAGCTCTCTCACATCATCACCGCACTCAATACAAGCATGGCTCCAACAGACCCATGCCCAGTGACATGGATCAAAGCCACCAAATCAAGCTTCATCCACACCATACACAACATGGTGCACAGTTCTTTGTCTCAAGGGTACATGCCAAATCAACTAAAGCTTGCCACGATAAGACCTATCCCAAAGAAATCCACACTCAATAAGAACAATCCAGCAGCATTCAGACCGATCTCAAGCATACCCCTACTGGCAAAAATAATTGAGAAGGCAGTTCAGCACCAACTACAAGATCACATTGACAACCACGCACCACTAGACATCAACCAACATGGTTTCCGCCCTAACCACGGGGTGGAAACACTCCTTCTATACCTCTTCAATAACATTCTCCGCCTCATAGACAACCCCAAGAAAGGAATACTAATGATCTTCATCGACATCTCATCAGCATTTGACACAGTGGATCACAGAACTCTACTGGAAAGACTACAGAACATTGGGTTACATGGATCCACCCTGAAATGGTTCCACTCATACCTAACCGACAGACAGATACAGGTTAAGGTAGGCCCCAATGCTTCCCGACCCATAAAAGTCCTACAAGGAGTACCACAAGGATCAGCCTTATCAGCACTTTTATTCAACCTCTACATCCAGCCAATATGCGACATCATGAAAGAACACAATATACAATACACAATCTATGCCGATGACATCATGATATACACACCTATCACAGTCGACAACCCGGACTACTCCAAAATAATGAAATGTCTCATAAACATGACCAGCTGGTTTCAAAACAACAACCTCACCATAAACTATAGCAAGACTGAGGCACTAATCATCACTCGAAACACTGACTTCGTCCCTCCACCCAACATCAAGATAAAAGACACAACCATACCCATAAAACCGGAACTAAAGTACCTCGGAGTAACCCTGGACAAGGAACTGAATCTACAATCACACATAAGCAGAACCACCAAAAGCGCATACCACAGGATGAGACTCATCCGATGCCTTAAGCCCCTCCTCGCCCCAGAGCACTTCCGTACAGTCTGCCACTACTAGACTTCTGCAACCCAATCTACCTTGGTTTATCAAAACAAACATTCAGACCGCTGCAAATGGCACAAAACACAGCGGCCCACATAACATCTGGCACAACAAGACATGAACACATCACACCCATACTGAAAGATCTACACTGGCTCCCAATCAGCTCACACATCAAATATAAGACAGTCATAAACATCTTCAAGATCAAACAACAGTCATCAGCCCTCAGCCTACAAACACTCATACAACCTGACAGAAGCACACGACCAAGGAGGAGAGGCACTTCCAATCGTGTTAACACCCGAAAAGACCTCACCAAGGTCCGCAAGGACACCACGGAATGAGCCCTTTCCCTGGCTGCACCAGCAATTTGGAACACCCTCCCAGACGAACTACGACTAACAACAGACCTCAAAGACTTTCAGAAGCAACTTAAGACAACACTATTCATTGACACTATGGACACGTTACATGATTCACTCACCAAGCAAGAACAAAAGACCACCCCCCTCCCCTGACCCTTGTACATAAGAATGTATAATAGCGTATGATGTAAATAGCTTAACAAGAATCCAATACACACCACCACAAACACACAATATGTATCACTGCATGAACACACTTGAACCACTCTTATGATTGTTTGCTGTGGAGACTGCCTTGATTGAAGGAGAAGGCGGTATAGAAATACTTTTAAATAAATAAATAAGCGCTCTTGAGCTA
Source organism: Ichthyophis bannanicus (assembly GCA_033557465.1). NCBI lineage: Eukaryota > Metazoa > Chordata > Amphibia > Gymnophiona > Ichthyophiidae > Ichthyophis > Ichthyophis bannanicus. The sequence goes on from CM066036.1 coordinate 796,535,904, forward strand.
ACCGCACCATTCACAGAGGGAGGAAATTAGCAAGTGCCAATGCAACGTGTGGGACACCCGGGAAGAGGAATCAGAGAAAGAACAAGGTGAAAATGGACAAGAGACTGAAAATGGCTGGATGAAAACACACGCCCGGATAGAGCAAATCCACCATATCATACCATATTAGCACCAACTTCCAAAACTCACATAAGGATCCCATCCAAAAAAAGTGTCACTGTAAATACAACCATGGGCCCTGGAACATCCATACACCTATTTGAAAAGCTGAACAAGTCAAATTACAATACAGTATAGATCTTTATGTACAAACTCCATGTTAACAGAACACCTGGCCTCAGTCACACACTCAGAACAGAGACCCTCATCAAGTACAGAATAAGTAACCACAATCTAAAGTAAAAATAAAAATATGTAGACAAAATTTACACTGAAACCCCAAGAATCCAGACTCCGCATGCAGTACAACATCAGATAAATAAGAGATGCAGTTCCCCAATACAGTGTAAAATATAAAGATAGCACAAAGTCTAATCACTAAAATGAAACAAAAATTATTTTTTCTACCTATGTTACCCATGAGTGAAGTGGTATTTAAAGGTGTGGAAGAATTGAAGGAAATATTGATACATCGGGAAGATGTATTACAACTAATTGATAAACTGGAGAGTAGCAAATCACCTGGACCGGATGGTATACATCCAAGGGTGTTGAAAGAACTGAAATATGAGATTGCAGACCTGCTATTAGTAATCTGTGAACTATCATTAGAATCATCTGTAATACCTGAAGATTGGAGGATGGCCAACGTAACGCCAATTTTTAAAAAGGGTTCCAGGGATGATCCGGGAAACTACAGACCGGTGAGCCTGACGTCAGTACCGGGAAAAATGGTAGAAACCATCATAAAGAACAAAATTGCTGAACATGTAGATAGTCATGGCTTAATGGGAGACAGCCAACATGGTTTTAGACAAGGAAAATCTTGTTTTACTAATCTGTTATGTTTTTTTGAAGGTGTGAATAAACAGGTAGACAAAGGTGAGTCAGTTGATATAGTCTATTTGGACTTTCAGAAAGCCTTTGACAAGGTCCCTCATCAGAGACTTTTGGCAAAACTAAAGAGTCATGGGATAGGAGGCAGTGTACTATTGTGGATCAGGAACTGGTTAAAAGATAGAAAACAGAGGGTAGGGCTAAATGGCCAATTTTCCCAGTGGAGAAAGGTGAATAGTGGTGTACCCCAGGGTGTCTGCTGCTTTTTGACAGTCATAAATGACCTGGAAAAGGGAATAACGAGTGAGGTTATCAAATTTGCAGTTGACACAAAACTATTTAAAGTTGTTAAAACCCATGAGGATTGTGGAAAATTGCAAGAGGATCTTGATAAATTGGAAGACTGGGCATCAAAATGGCAGATGAAATTTAATGTGGACAAGTGCAAGGTTATGCACCTAAGAAACAACAGCCCAAACTATGGTTACGCGAAGCAAGGTTACACATTGGGAACCACCACCCAGGAAAAAGATTTAGGTGTCTTTGTGGATAACATGTTAAACCCCTCCGCTCAGTGTGCAGCGGCGGCCAAGAGAGCAAATAGAATTCTAGGTGTCATAAGGAAAGGAATGGAAAATAAAACAAAGGATATTATAATGCCTCTGTATCTTTCCATGGTGCGACCGCACCTTGAATATTAAGGAACATAAGAACATAAGATATGCCATACTGGGTCAGACCAAGGTCCATCAAGCCCAGTATCCTGTTTCCAAAAGTGGCCAATCTAGGTTATACGTACCTAGCAATTTCCCCAAAAGACACAGGTTCTGCAATGCTTGTACTAGGTCAAGCATTGATATCCTGGGTCCCTTCTTAATAATGGTTTATGGACCTTTCCTCCAGGAACTTGTCCAAACCTTTTTTTAAACCCAGCTACACTAACAGCCTTTACTACATCCTCCGGTAACAAATTCCAGAGTTTGATTACACGTTGAGTGAAAAAATATTTTCTTTTATTAGTCTTAGTTTACCCTGTAGCTTCATTGCATGTCCCCTAGTCTTCCTATATTCTGATAACGTAAACAGTCGATCTACGTTTACCCGTTCCACTCCGTTCATTAATTTATAGACTTCTATCATATCTCCCCTCAGCCGTCTCTTTTCCAGGTTAAAGAGCCCTAACCTTTGTAGCCTCTCTTCATAGGAGTATCCTTCCATCCCCTTTACCATTTTGGTGGCTCTTCTCTGAACCTTTTCTAATAACGCTATATCCTTTTTAAGATACGGCGACCAGAATTGCACACAATATTCAAGGTGCGGTCTCACCATGGAACGGTATAGAGGCATTATAATATCTTTTGTTTTATTTTCCATTCCTTTCCTTATGATACCTAGCATTCTATTTGCTCTCTTGGCTGCTGCTGCACACTGGGCCGAGGGTTTTAATATGTTATCCACAATGACACCTAAATCTTTTTCCTGGGTGGTGGTTCCTAATGTGGAACCTTGCATCATGTAACCATAGTTTGGGTTGTTCTTCCCTAGGTGCATAACTTTGCACTTGTCCACATTAAATTTCATCTGCCATTTTGATGCCCAGTCTTCCAATTTATCAAGATCCTCTTGCAATTTTCCACAATCCTCTTGGGTTTTAACAACTTTAAATAGTTTTGTGTCATCTGCAAATTTGATAACCTCACTCGTTATTCCACTTTCCAGGTCATTTATGAATATGTCAAAAAGCAGCGGACCCAGCACAGATCCCTGGGGTACACCACTATTCACCTTTTTCCATTGGGAAAATTGGCCATTTAACCCAACCCTCTGCTTTCTATCTTTTAACCAGTTCCTGGTCCACAGTAGTACACTGCCTCCTATTCCATGACTCTTTAGTTTTGCCAGAAGTCTCTGATGAGGGACCTTGTCAAAGGCTTTCTGAAAGTGCAGATACACTATATCAACCGACTCACCTTTGTCCACCTGTTTATTCACACTTTCAAAAAAACATACCAGATTAGTAAGACAAGATCTTCCTTGTCTAAAGCCATGTTGGCTGTCTCCCATTAGGCCATGACTATCTACATGCTGAGTAATTTTATTCTTTATGATGGTTTTTACCATTTTTCCCGGTACTGACGTGAGGCTCACCGGTCTGTAGTTTCCCGGATCACCCCTCAAACCCTTTTTAAAAATTGGTGTTACATTGGAGATCCACCAATCTTCATGTATTAGAGATGATTTTAATGATAGTTCACAGATTACTAATAGCAGGTCTGCAATCTCATATTTCAGTTCTTTCAACACCCTTGGATGTATACCATCCGGCCCAGGTAATTTGCTACTCTTCAGTTTATCTAATAGTTGTAATACATCTTCTCGATGTATCAATATTTCCTTCAATTCTTCCGCACCTTTAAATACCACTTCAGTCATGGGTAACATCCCTACATCTTCCTCAGTAAAGACCGAAGCAAAGAATTCATTCAGTCTCTCTGCTGTCATAGAAAAATAGAAACATGATGACAGAAAAAGACCACATGGCCTATCTAGTCTGTCCTTCCATATCAACAACTACAACAGTCCACTTTTTACCTTTAGAGATCCTCTGTGTTGGTCCCATGCTTTTTTGAATTCAGTTACTGTCCTCATCTCTGCCACCTCCACTGGGAGACTATTCCATGGATCCACTACTCTTTCCGTAAAGAAATATTTCCGCATATCACTCCTGAATCTGTCTCCCTTCACCCTCATCCCATGTCCCCTCATAGCAGAACTTGTTTTCAATTAAAAGAGGCTCTCTCCCTGAACATTTATGCCACGGAAGTATTTAAACATCTCAATCATATCACCTCTATCCCGCCTTTCCTCTAAGGTGTACATATTAAGATCCTTCAGTCTGTCCTCATATGCTTTATAATGAAGCCCACTAATCATTTTAGTAGCCACCCTCTGCACCGACTCCATCCTGTTCACATCCTTTTGAAGGTGCGGTCTCCAGAATTGCACACTATACTCCAAATGAGGTCGCACCAAAGACTTATACAGAGGCATTATCACCTCCTTTTTTCTGCTAGCCATTCTTCTCCGTATGCACCCAAGCATCCTTCTAGCTTTTGCCGTCGCCTTTTCTATCTGTTTAGCTACTTTAAGATAATCAGACACAACCACGCCTAGGTCCCGCTCTTCTTTAGTGGACAAAAGTACTTCACCTCCTATACTGTATTGCTCCCTTGGATTGCTGCAGCCCAAATGCATGACCTTACATTTTTTAACATTAAATCCCAGCTGCCAAATTCTAGACCATTCTTCAAGCTTAGCTAGATCCCACCTCATGTTATCTACTCCTTCCTGGGTGTCTACTCTATTGCAGATTTTGGTATCATCTGCAAAGAGGCAAACCTTACCCGACAGCCCTTCCGCTATATCACTAACAAAGATGTTAAAAATGCGCCTTGTCGCCTGTTAGTGCCCCTTTAACTCCTCTATCATCTAATGGTCCAACTGACTCTCTCACAGGTTTTTTGCTACGAATGTACTTGAAAAAATCTTTATTTCGCGTTTTTGCTTCCGCAGCAAGCTTCTTCTCAAATTCTCTCTCTCTTTGCCTTCTTTATCAATGCCTTGCATTTGACCTGCCAGTGCTTGTGCTGTTTCCAGGTTTCATCGTTTGGCTCTTTTTTCCATTTCCTGAAAGATGCTTTCTTGGCAACAACAGCCTCTCTGACCTCACCTTTAAACCATGCTGGCAGTTTTTTGGACTTCCTTCCACTTTTCTTAAAGCATAGAATACAGCTGGTCTGGGCTTCCAAGATAGTATTTTTCAAAAACACCCAAGCTTGATGTAAGTCTTTAACCTTTGCAACTGCTCCTTTTAGTTTCTTCTTAAATATTTTCCTCATTTTATCATAGTCTCCCTTTCGAAAGTTAAAAGGTAGTACTGTGGATTTCCTTACTATCCCTCCTCCACTAATTAAATCAAAGGCGATCATGCTATGATCACTATTGCCAAGTGGCCCCAACACCCTTATCTCTTGCACTAGATCTGATGTTCCACTAAGGACTAGGTCTAATATGGCTTCCCCTCTGGTCGGTTGATGAACCAGCTGCTCCAAGAAGCAGTCATTTATGTCATCTAGGAACTTTATCTCCCTAGCATGTACTGCCGTGACACTGGCCCAGTCGATACCAGGGTAATTGAAATCGCCCATTATTATTACCGCGCTGTAACTTTAGTTAGCTTCCTTGATTTCTTTGAGCATTTCATCATCCATTTGTTCATTCTGGCCAGGCGGTCAATAGTACACCCCCACGGCCATCGCCTTCCCCTTTTTACATAGAATTTCAATCCATAGAGATTCTACAGCAAATTTAGTTTCCTGCAAAACTTTAATCCTTTCTGACTCAATGCCCTCTCTAACATAGAGCGCAACCCCTCCACCAATTTGATCAGCTCTATCATTATGATATAGTTTGTACCCAGGTATCACAGTGTCCCACTTGTTGTCCTCCTTCCACCATGTCTCTGATATTCCAATCATATCTAACCTCTCATTTAGTGCTATATATTCTAACTCTCCCATCTTATTTTTTAGACTTCTAGCATTTGCATACAAGCATTTTAGAGACTGTATTTTATTCATATTAATTTGGCTATTGGTAGACATGGGTAATTTGGGATCTTTAAGCTCTGTCTGCTCCATACTCGAGGACATTTGGGCTACTTTACTCTTTTTTGGAACCTCTCTGCTTTTGGTAGTATCCTTCAAGGATACATTCTTCCAAACCATCTGCTCTTGGGCGACTGTCGACTTTCGCCTATTATCTATTTTAAAAGCTGCTCTTTCTCCTTTTTAAAGGTTAATGTCAGCAGCCTGGTTCCATCCCGGTTAAGGTGAAGCCCATCCCTTTGGAAGAGCCCCTCCTTTTCCCAGAATGTACCCCAGTTCCTAACAAATCCAAACCCCTCATCTCTGCACCATTGTCTCATCCACGCATTGAGACTCCGGAGCTCTGCCTGCCTTTTGGATCCTGCACGTGGAACGGGAAGCATTTCGGAGAACGCTACCCTGGAAATTCTGGATTTCAACTTCTTACCTAAAAGCCTAAATTTAGCCTCCAGAACCTCCCTACCACATTTTCCTATGTCATTGGTACTGACATGTACCAAGACAGCAGACTCCTCCCCAGCACTATCTAAGACCTTATCTAGGTGGTGCGTGAGGTCCGCTACCTTCGCACCAGGCAGGCATGTTACCAGGCGATCCTCACGTCCACCAGCCATCCAGCTATCTACATGCCTAATGATCGAATCACCAACTATAACGGCTGTCCTAACCCTTCCCTCACGGGCACATGGCCCTGGAGAAACTTCCTCGGTGCGAGAGGGTTTTACATCACCTGGAGGACGGGTCCTAGTTACAGGATCACTTCCTGCCACACCAGGGTGATGCTCTCCTGTCATGTGACCTCTCTCCTCCATGGCAACAGGGATGCTGCCAGACTGGAGGTGGGACCTCAGGACTATATCCCTGTAGGTCTCGCCTATGTACCTCTCTGTCTTTCTTATGTTTTCCAAGTCTGCTACTCTAGCCTCTAGAGAACGGACTCGTTCCCTGAGTGCAAAGAGCTCCTTGCACCTAGTGCACATGTAAGACCTCTCACCAACTGGGAAAAAATCATACATGTGACACTCAATGCAAAAGACTGGAAAGCCCCCATCCCGCTGCTGGACTGCTGTCTGCATCTTAGTTTTAAGTTTTTGTTTAGATCTTTAAGTTCTTTACTTACTAAGGGTTGCTATGGATATTTATACCAATAAAACTGTACCTAATATGTTTAATATACCTTGTTCACCTGAAGCTTAATTAATCTCAGGTCCTTCGTGTATGTCTGATTTGGGTAACAAGTTTCACCTGAGAGCACCTCCTGTCTTTTAAGATGTGAAGTACCTATAAAGCTACGATTATCCCAGGGGTGGGTGGGTGTGGGGAGGGAGGGAGGGAAATAACACTTATTAAAAGAGGGCTGCTACACAGTACCCTGTCCTGTGCTGCTGAGGTAAGCTATATTCTTATTTGATTTAAATTATAGCTCTTTGCTGCTGCTAGGCTCTAACTTATTATGAAATTTAAACTACAAGCTCTCTGCTGGGTTCTAAATTTAACCAGAAAGCTCTCTTCTGTTTAAAATTTAAACTAAAAGTACTTTGCTGATGCTAGGCCCTGAGTGACTATTAAATTTAAACTACAGCTCTCTGTAGTTTATTTGTGCTTTATCGACTATAACAAAGCTTTTGACTGTGTAAACCATGAGAAACTCTGGGCCACATTAAGAAGCATGGGTATACCAGAACACCTGATCGTTCTCTTGCACAATCTGTACATTGATCAAGAAGCAACAGTTTGAATGAAACAAGGAGAAACAGAATGGTTTAAAATAAGCAAAGGTGTAAGACAAGGCTGCATACTTTCCCCCTACCTGTTTAATTTATATGCAGAACAAATCATCAGAGAAGCAGGATTGTATGAAGACAACAGAGGTGAGAAGATTGGTGGAAGACTCATCAACAACCTTCGCTATGCTGATGATACCACATTACTGGCGGAAAGTGAAGATGATCTGAAACATTTGCTTCTCACAATCAAAGAACATAGTCTCAAAATGGGCCTGCACCTTAATGTAAAGAAGACAAAGATCATGACAACTGGCATAATCAACAGGTTTATCGTCGAAGGAGAAGAAATTGAAATCATGAATAACTTTAACCTACTTGGATCAACTATCAATAAAGAAGCAACAAGCAGTCAAGAAATCAGACGACGCATTGCTCTTGGCAGAATGGCTATGAAAGACCTAGATAAGATTCTCAAGAGCAGAGATGTCTCTCTCCATACAAAGATTTGACTTGTTCAAGCCATGGTATTTTCAATAACATCATATGGATGTGAAAGTTGGACAGTGAAAAAGATAGACAGGAAGAAAATTGATGCCTTTGAATTATGGTGCTGGCGGCGAATAATGTGTATACCATGGACTGCCCAAAGAACAAACCAGTCTGTACTAGAGGAGATCAAACCTAAGCTTTCTTTAGAGGCTCAGATGACAAGACTTCGACTTTCATACTTTGGACACATCATGCGGAGAGAGAGATCATTAGAGAAAGACATCATGCTTGGCAAGATAGAAGGTCAACGCAAAAGAGGAAGGCCAGCAATGAGATGGATCGATACAATAACAGCAGCTTCGGGTACCAGTCAGTCAACAATGAGCCGCCTGACTGAAGACTGAACACAATTTAGGATAGCTATCCAGAGGGTCGCCATGAGTCGACTCCGACTCGACGGCACTTAACAACAAAGCTCTCTGCTGGGTTCCAAATTTAACCAGAAAGCTCTCTTCTGTGTTTTAAATTTAGCGTTATTAGAAAAGGTTCTGAGAAGAGCCACCAAAATGGTAAAGGGGATGGAAGGATACCCCTATGAAGAAAGGAAAAAAGGTTAGGGCTCTTTAACCTGGAAAAGAGACAGCTGAGGGGAGATATGATAGAAGTCTATAAATTAATGAACGGAGTGGAACGCGTAAACGTAGATCGACTGTTTACGTTATCAGAATATAGAAAGACTAGGGGACATGCAATGAAGCTACAGGGTAAACTATTTAAGACAACTAAGAGAAAACATTTTTGCACTCAACGTGTAATAAAACTCTGGAATTTGTTACCGGATGATGTCGTAAAGGCTGTTAGTGTAGCTGGGTTTAAAAAAGGTTTGGACAAGTTCCTGGAGGAAAGGTCCATAAACTATTATTAAGAAGGGACCCAGGATATCAATGCTTGACCCAGTACAAGCATTGCGGAACCTGTGTCTTTTGGGGAAACTGCTAGGTACTGTAAACGAGGGCGCTGGTCGTGAATGGCCACAGTCTTAGCAGAGGCAAAAATATTATTATGACTTGCAAAGGATTGTGGGGAATGTAGTTCACTTATACCAGAATCAGCCGTTCACAAAATAATGAGTTGTGATGCACGAATGTAAGCAAAGAAAAATGGATTTTATTTATGGGGTTAATTCTCCCACACAGATTTACTTGGTAACACAAAAAGGACACTTGCTTTCAGTATTGCATTCAGGAAAACAAAACATGAAATAAGGTAACTGAACTTCTTAAGCAAAAATCAAATAAGACCTTGATGGGAAACAGAAAAGGTCTTTTTGATGGCTCATGCTAATAACTTTCTTAGCATTGCTCCAAAAGCAAAAACAAAACCCAAAAGTAACAAAAACTGTTCTTTATCAAGGATAACTTTCTTCTATTTACACACACAAAAAGAAAAGTTTCCTTTCAGAGCTCATGTGCACTTGTGCCTGGCTCAATTATCACCAATTAGCCAGCTGCAAACCCCTTTGCTGGTTCACTTTCTCTACGTGGCTCAATCCTACCCAAAAGCTTTCTTGCAGACTTTTCTGGGTAGATAAAAGAACAAATTATAGTTCCTTTTGGTGGTTTTTGTATTATTGAGAAAGTATTTTACCACAGCAGCCTAGACAGAGAGCAATCCATGTATTCATTCTGATCATTTAATTTATCTCCTTCTTCCTCAAATATCATGGAATCAATATCAGGGTCTGGCTCAGAGGAATTCCTTACTTGATCATTCTCAGGATAATATTTATTTCCCTGCTGTCTTCCTGGAGAAGAGCTAGGGCATAGATCAAAGTTCATACCTGAGCTTCCTTTGCTGTTAGGCTTCCTCTCCAGGTATCCTGGCCAGTAAGTAGTCCAGCTTTTATGTCCAGCCTTCCAATCAAGATCCCTGGACACTGGGTCTCTCTTCACATACCTTCTTGCAACGGTCTTAGGTCCCCTTCCACCTGCAGCCGTCTCCTTCAAAGGTGCCGTCTGGGAATTCCTGGCTCTATAACCCCATTCCTCTGGCCTCCTCCAGTCCAATGGAGTATGCTTGCCTCTGAAATGACTCCCAACACACGTACTGCTGTGGGCTCCTTCTTTAGACCTCCAAGGTGTCTTTCTCTTCTTCTTTCCACGTTGCTGCTGCTTCTGTCTCTCCTTGCTCTCTCTGTCCTTGATCTCTCTCTGGGAAGAATATGTTTTACTTTTAACGTGCTTAGAGGGACACTCCACCCTAGCACAGCCCAGCTGTGCTGAATCAAGCCCTGCCCTTGGAGATGAGTGATTGGGGATTACCTCATAGCTCTCCTGATTGAACACACGTTTCCCCACTTGAGCCCTTCTAGAGGCTGTTTGAAACCTGGTGCATTCTGGGACTGGTAGTCTTTTATGAAAACATTCTGTTTTAGTATTTCTACCAGCAAAGACAGGTTGCTTGTTCAAAGCCAATTCACCTCTTTTATAGCTCCCTCCTGAACTATGATAAGCTTCCTTATCACATAGCCCCCTGCTTAAGTTATTACGGACTGGTGCAACTGGTGAAACTTCCTTCCTACAGTCCGTAATACCTATGAGAGTATTTTCTTTTGAATGCTCACCTACTTCTTGGCTGGCTTCTGGGTCATTATTATTTACAGGCCTCTCCTTCCATGATTTAAGTACATTAAACAAAACCCACGTAATACATGACCTCATCACAAATGCAAAACCGGATATTCTATGCATCACGGAGACATGGATAACCGAAACAGACCCTGTAATCATCAACCAGATAAGCAAACCCGGATTTACGACCTATAACTGTCCCCGCTCCAAGAGAAGGGGAGGAGGAGTCCTAATCATAGCCAAATCAGACTTAACTCTAACAAGCACACCACTAAGTGTACTCGACGGCATCGACATACTGAAAATTGAAAACAGAACCATATCCATATGTCTCATCTATAGACCACCAACAGCCCCACAGGAATCCCTGGCAGCAGCTCTGGAAGTCATCTCCACCACGGCTCCCAAAAATATCCAGATCATCCTAGCCTCTACCCCCACAGCACAATCAAGCATATTCTATGAAGCTATGGACCAACTGGGTTATGAGCAGATCATCCACGACGCAACCCACATCAAAGGAAACACACTAGACTTGGTTTTTCTACCTACTAAATATCCTAAGCTGTTGAAATCCAAACCACAAATAACACAAGTGCCATGGTCAGATCATCATCAAATTGAACTCTCCATACTTCTCCCCACCAGACCTGACCAGTCGCAAACGGACCAAGCATCGCTCCAACATAAATGCTTCCACAAATTCAACAAAGAAGCTCTCATTGAATCCGTAACAAACTACATACACATGGATCTCTCGGACCTCGAGCTGCTCGCAAACCTCTGGAACGCAGGAATTGAGGCTACCTCGAAACCCACCTGGAGTCGCCCAAGGACCACATCAAAATCAAAGACGGAACCTTGGTACACCAGAACCCTTCGAGAACTGAAGCAGAACCTGAGAAAACAAGAACGAAAATGGAGAAAGCTCAAAACCGAGGAGCACAGGAAGGATTACCTCAACCTCCTATCAACATATAAGAATGCAGTCAACCAGGCAAAGAAAACGTACCACACAAATACAGTCAACAAAGCCCTCAACAGGCCCAGGGAGCTTTTTGCACTCGTCAAATCGCTCACCAAGACGCAGCAGGACAACAATACCAGCGGTTCCATAACTGCCCAACGGCTAGCGGATCATTATGCCAGCAAACTTAACCCCACGGCACCTGCCCTCCCCGCTCCAAACATGGATGCAGCTAGCTCCCTGCAAAAGTTCAACACCCAGGGTAAACCAGTCCAGGCCAGAAAATGGTCAACCTTCCTGAAAGTGGATGTCCAGCAGATTAAAGACATCATTACCAGCCTAAAAACTACTACCTCCCCTCTTGACCCCTGTCCAGCCTCCTGGATCAAGGCAACCAAGCAAGACTTGGGTCAGCACATCTCTCACATAGTGAACCTCTCACTTCGGCAAGGACTTATGCCATCTCTTCTCAAAAAGTCCCTCATTCGACCCATTTTAAAAAACAAGACACTCAACAAGGACGACCCAACTTCATACCGCCCAATCTCAAGCATATCCTTCCTCGCCAAGATTATCGAAAAAGCGGTTCAGCAGCAACTACAGGACCACATCGACGACACAAACGCCCTTGATGTACATCAATACGGGTTTCGGCAACATCACGGCATAGAAACCCTCCTGTTAGCCCTATTGGACAACCTTCTCAAAGGACTGGAAAACAAGAGCAAGATGTATATGCTCATATTCATAGACATATCAGCAGCTTTCGACTCAGTGCATCACCCCACATTACTAGAGCGACTCGAGGCCATGGGCATTTCAGGAACCCCGCTAAAATGGTTCTCATCATGCATAACAAACAGGATGCAGCAGGTCCAGTTCAACAATGATAAAGCAACCCCCTTCCCACAAACCCAAGGCATTTCACAAGGCTCTGCCCTCTCCTCCCTCCTTTTCAACCTATACCTACAACCTGTATGCAAGATTTTCCAGGACCACGACATCAACTACCATATCTACGCGGACGACCTAATGCTTTACACGCAACTAGATGCAAATAACCCAAACATCAGCAACCTTGAGAAATGCTTACTCGAGCTCCAAATCTGGCTTCAACGCAATAATATGGCCATCAACCACAAGAAAACAGAAGCAATGTGCATCTCCAGGAAACCGGGATTCGTGCCCCCGGCAACGATCACCATGAACAATAACAATTACAACATCAAAACAGAGATAAAATACCTAGGAATGTTACTAGACAGCAACCTTAATATGGACAAGCATCTTCAAATCACAAACCGAGCAATATTCCACAAACTAAGAGTCTTACAGCCCCTACGCAGCATACTCGATCATGCCGACTTCAGATCTGTCGCGCAAGCCCTCATCATTCCACACCTGGACTATTGCAATGCCATACTGCAAGGCCTACCGAGAAAAACCATAAACATTCTGCAAATGGCTCAAAATGTTGCTGCCAGAATCATTATGCAAAAAAGGCTATCTGACCACATTACACCAGTTCTAATTGAGCTACATTGGCTCCCCATCTCGGCCCGCATTCAATACAAATTATTAGTCACCACTTTCAAACTCATCCAGAATGTAGCGCCCTCACATCTCAATAGCCTACTATCCAATCTACCCAACAACAGAAGCCGAAGAACAACAAACCTAAATACCCTCTGCCTCACGAAGTCCTTCAGAAAGGCTAATGCAGGTACTAGTAACAGGGCTTTCTCTTTTATAGCTCCAGCACTCTGGAACCGATTACCAAGTGAACTGCGTGCGATCTGTGATCTAAAAGACTTCAGGAAAAAACTTAAAACGCACCTTTTCCAATCTCATTTCAATTTAACCGCATGAATTTCATTCAGACGTGTGTAAATATGTTTGTAAAGATCCTAAGTGAAGTCCTAGCAGACTGGCTTGTGTAAATATGTATATAACTTTCCTTTGTGTAAAGTGTAAATATGTATATAAGCACCTTGTGTAAAGTCCTAACATCAATCAACTGTAAATCTGTAACCCTTCTTATGTGTGCTACCCACCTCTCTAATCAAATTGTACCTACCCCTAATTGCTGGCCAGTACAACCAGCCTTACCTTGTTTTGCAACCGCTGCTGATCACTGGAAGCAGCGGGATACAAATTTGTGCGTAAATAAATAAATTAATAAATTAATTAATTAATGTGGTAGGTCTGTCTACGACCTCTTGCATTTTCTACCACATAAGATACTGGGCTCACCTGTCTAACAACCTTCCATGGCCCTTTCCACTGTACTTCAAATTTTGGGGCTGTACCTGCTACTTGAACCAAAACCTTTTCACCAATGCTTAATTGGCGGCTTTTGGCCTTCCTATCATACCACCCTTTCTGGCGCACTTGACTGTCCTGCAGGTTTTTCTCAGCAACCTGCGAGGTCCTTTTTAAACGTGCTCTCAAGTCACGTAGAAACTGTGGTACCTCCTGATTTTCTGGTTCAGGATCAATCCATTGTTCCCTCAAAATATCTAACAAACCCCGTGGAGCCCTACCATACATCAATTCATATGGAGTTACACCTAGGGACACCTGAATTCTTTCCCTGCAGGCATATAAGGCAAAGGGCAATAACATATCCCATTCTTTTACCTCTCCTGCTAACCCCCTTCTCAACATTTGTTTGAAAGTTTGGTTGAATCTCTCCACCAAACCGTGTGATTGAGGATGGTAGGCCGAGGTTTTCACGTGATGAATGCCAAAGGCATCCCAGACCTGTGCCAAATATTTGGATACAAAATTGGACACTCGGTCAGTCAACACCTCTCTTGGGAATCCCACTTCGCAAAACAATTTGACTAGTTCTAAAGCTATTGTTTTTGCAGAAACATACCTCAATGGTATGGCCCAGGGAAACCTTGTTGCCTGATCTACCATAACTAGGATGTATTGGAAACCTCGGGGCGTTTTGACTAATGGGCCTACAATATCCATAGCAATGCGACCTATGTGGTCTGTGATAATTGGCGTGGGAATCAAAGGCACCACCGCTGGGTGAGTCGCCGTAACTCGCTGACACGCTGGACATGCAGCACAAAACTGGGCAGTTTCTTTGAAAATACCTGGCTAGTAAAAACGCATAAGTATTTGATCCAGCGTTCCTTGCATCCCTTTATGACCTTCAATCGGATGATCATGTGCTAATCTTAGTACCAGTCCTTTGAAAGTTGTGGGTACCACTAATTGTTTACGTATGGTCCCATTTCTGGGGTCCTGACTCTCTCTATATAATATTTCATTATCTAGTATGAATCTGGGCAACTCCTCCCTGACCTCCTGAGCATACTTAAAAGCTCGGGTGAGAGCTTGATCAGCTCGCTGCTCCTGTGGAAAGTTAGGAAACTTTGCCACTAACTCAGCTGGCACCCAGGGTAAACTTTGACCAGCCAACATCTCAGCCCTACCCTGTGCTCTGCAAAGTCTCTCACGACGCTTTTGTGCTTTCAACTTTCTTACTTTCCCAGATGGTGGAGTTATTAAATCACCATGAGAGGGTAAGTCTCCTAATAACTCTGCCTGCTCCCCCTCCTCCTGGCTCTTTACCTTAGCCTGTGAGCAGGTGGATACAAGGCCCCTCTTCTTATCTATTTCCTTCCTTATAGTTTGGTCTTCTGGAAGCTTAGCCATCTTTTTAGCTAGGGACTGAGGACTTCCAAACAAAGGCCCGGGAGCTATTACCATCATTCCTTCTCCCTCCTTCTTTCCTAGCCCTTTCACTAGTCCCTGCTTAAATCTTGGCCAGTCCCTTCCTAGAACCAAATCAAACGGAAGCCTAGGCACCACTGCTAAAAGAACTTCCTCTTGTTCCCCCAGGCACTTAACCATTAGCCTATAGGTGGGATATGATGTTGCAGCACCATGAATGCATCTGATGTGAACCTAACAGTTATTCAGGGTACGTTGTGGAGTGAAAATAACAATATAATAAAAAACTCACCCCAATCACAACAATGTGTTTCTTGATGGCAACACTACAAAAATGATTGTTTCCCACAAAATGTATATGTAAGTGGCTACAAAAGCGGAATAATACACTGTGGTCAGCAAGGTCTCAGCTTCTCAAGGGCAATGGCAAATAGTATCGAGACGTGAGTCCAGATATCGCCACTCAACAGGAAAGCCCGTTCACATCAACGACCCGCTGCCACCACTTCCACTATGTAGCACAGACTTCAACACAGTATAATGAACGAGCAGCTGCATCAACTCTCAAACAACTTAGCTTTTGCATGATGATTTGAAACAGAAGTTGAAGTCAAGCCGCTGCCCCCGTTTCGCGAGAAACACTCGCTGCATCAGGGAATAATACTGAAAAACAAGAAACAAACAAAACCAGACCAGACATACTTTACAACAGCTGAAACCACGAACAACCCATTCCCAACAAACAATGCAAAAAACAAAAGTAAACTTACTTTTCCACAGCAGCCAAACTAGCACCTCAACGGTGCCGCAAAAAACGCCGCGCATGCTCAAACCCAACCGGACACCCCGGACTGAAATACATGCCTGCTCTTGACGTCAACAGGAATCCCCCGACTAAATGCTCCACCCCTTGCCTTAAAGACACACTGCCCAGTCAATGCGGAGATTTAAACCCCCAGGCTCAACAGTACGGAGCCTATAAATCCACTTCTGCTCACACATTAAAAGGGACTGCTCCCTACTCTTTCCTCCCCGACCTGCCAAAACTTGATCTAAACAAAAACAACGCAACTCTCCAAAATGATGTTGAAATGCAGCACAATGTGGAACCAAAGGTGCCTCCCGAACAGAGCACTTGAGCCGGCTCCTATGCTCAATGATGCGTTTCCGAAACATCCGACAAGTGCTGCCTACATACAGAAGGCCACAGGGACACATTACCCCATACACAACGAACATGGAATCACAGGAGGTCTGATGCCTAAGCTTGTACTGAACCCCATGGTAAACCAATTGAGAAAGCTCACTAGACACCTCACAAATGGAGCAGTGACCGCACGGACGATGACCCTGTGCTCGAATTTCAGTGGCACCAAGCGAACGCAAGCGAGAGGGACTCAAAATCTCCCTCAAGTTGCGTTGACACTGCCATACACACCGCACGGTCTTATTCGCCAAACAAGGCACCGTGTGCAATACCCCCACGTGTTTCCGCACAATCCGCTGAATAGAAAAACTGAAGGGGGAATATTTTGAAATTAAATTAATACAATCCCCTTCAGCCGAAGAGTCTCCTCTGATCCTGGGCACCAATAATAAAGATCGATTGTTATACAGCGCCCTCCGATAAGCATCCCGCACCACCCCACGGGGATGTGAACCTGATGTGAACCTGGCTTTCAGGGGTTTTAGGCACAAATCCTTCTTGGGCCTCTATCCTCTTCCAAAGCCTCTTTGACAGCATACTCTGGTCTGCCCCAGAGTCTAACAGAGCATTTGTGGTAATTCCCTGCACATCAACCACCAAAAGGAATCCTTCTTTGGGCTGTTTTAAATCAACACCCATCAAGCTAGTGTGTATCTGGCATCCCCTTTCCAAATGTCCCCATTTTCCACATTTGAAACATTTCTTTTTACTCCACTTTGTAATCTGGGTTGGTAGAGAACAACTATTCTCAGAAACATTTTTAACCATTTTCTTTTCTGATACAGCACAGCTTGCCTCAGCACCAACCTTCAGAGGGCCACCCATTCTATGGCAAGCCTGCGTGGCTTCCAAGAATCTCTCTGCTAGCATGGTTGCCTCTCCAAAGTTCTGGCAATTTTGCTGTATAAGGAAAGTGTGCAAATCTTCAGGCACAGCAGACATAAATTGTTCAAGCATAATAATGTCTAATAACATTTCCACAGTCTTTCCCTCTGGCTCCAACCATTTTACAGCCAATCCTCTGATTCTCTGACTCAGAGCCCTGGGTGTTTCACCCACTCTTAATGCAGTAGCTCTAAACATTCGCCTATACTCTGAAATAGACAACCCTAGGCGATCTCTTATAGCAGCCTTTACATCCCTATAATTCAAAGCTTGAGCTGCTGGCATTGCCCTATAAGCTGCAAGCGCCTCCCCAGTTAATGAGGCTGCCAGCCTTACTGCCCACTGGGTCTCTGGCCATGCTAATGCTTGTGCCACTCTCTCAAAAGATTCAAGGAAATCATCAACATTATCATCTGGAGTCAGCTTCCCAAAACTAAATGCCCCAATTCCCTGATTGAGTCCCACATTGTCCACATGTGGTATACCAGTTGTTACTGCTGGTCTTGCATCCGGTCCACTTTGGTTATGAAGAGCAATTAAGGCTTCCACCAGATCAAGCACTGGCTTCTGCTGGTCCCTTAATGCTTTAATTGCAGTGTCTTGAGCCTGCTGCGCTAGCTCCTGTTGCCTGCTAAACTGGGCTGCCATCCAGCTGGGCAGTTCCTTCGGATCCATCTTGTATCCCTGCAAGAAAACAAAAAGAAAAAAAAAACACAGAGCAGCACCCTCCAAACAGGTGTTTTTCTCCTATTTTTTTTTCAATTACCCCTGTGTCTTACTCCCATCCACCACTAGACATGCCCAGGTACTTATTACCTTATGCCAGTGATGAATCCAGCTTATACAGGGTCTTTTCCTCCTTGGAACAGCTCCTGGATCAGCCACCTTTTCCTCCAAAGTGTTGTTAAGGGAAAAAATCCACTTCCAGCTTTTGACTTGAACTTTTTTTCTTTCAGATTTCAGTTGTAATCCTTATAAATCATGTAAATCCTTTGGGTAAAAGCAATCCAAACTACTACGCCAACTGTAAACGGGGGCGCTGGTCGTGAATGGCCACAGTCTTAGCAGAGGCAAAAATATTATTATGACTTGCAAAGGATTGTGGGGAATGTAGTTCACTTATACCAGAATCAGCCGTTCACAAAATAATGAGTTGTGATGCACGAATGTAAGCAAAGAAAATGGATTTTATTCATGGGGTTAATTCTCCCACACAGATTTACTTGGTAACACAAAAAGGACACTTGCTTTCAGTATTGCATTCAGGAAAACAAAACATGAAATAAGGTAACTGAACTTCTTAAGCAAAAATCAAATAAGACCTTGATGGGAAACAGAAAAGGTCTTTTTGATGGCTCATGCTAATAACTTTCTTAGCATTGCTCCAAAAGCAAAAACAAAACCCAAAAGTAACAAAAACTGTTCTTTATCAAGAATAACTTTCTTCTATTTACACACACAAAAAGAAAAGTTTCCTTTCAGAGCTCACGTGCACTTGTGCCTGGCTCAATTATTACCAATTAGCAAGCTGCAAACCCCTTTGCTGGTTCACTTTCTCTACATGGCTCAATCCTACCCAAAAGCTTTCTTGCAGACTTTTCTGGGTAGATAAAAGAACAAATTATAGTTCCTTTTGGTGGTTTTTGTATTATTGAGAAAGTATTTTACCACAGCAGCCTAGACAGAGAGCAATCCGTGTATTCATTCTGATCATTTAATATATCTCCTTCTTCCTCAAATATCATGGAATCAATATCAGGGTCTGGCTCAGAGGAATTCCTTACTTGATCATTCTCAGGATAATATTTATTTCCCTGCTGTCTTCCTGGAGAAGAGCTAGGGCATAGATCAAAGTTCATACCTGAGCTTCCTTTGCTGTTAGGCTTCCTCTCCAGGTATCCTGGCCAGTAAGTAGTCCAGCTTTTATGTCCAGCCTTCCAATCAAGATCCCTGGACACTGGGTCTCTCTTCACATACCTTCTTGCAACGGTCTTAGGGCCCCTTCCACCTGCAGCCGTCTCCTTCAAAGGTGCCGTCTGGGAATTCCTGGCTCTATAACCCCATTCCTCTGGCCTCCTCCAGTCCAATGGAGTATGCTTGCCTCTGAAATGACTCCCAACACACGTACTGCTGTGGGCTCCTTCTTTAGACCTCCAAGGTGTCTTTCTCTTCTTTTCACGTTGCTGCTGCTTCTTTCTCTCCTTGCTCTCTCTGTCCTTGATCTCTCTCTGGGAAGAATATGTTTTACTTTTAACGTGCTTAGAGGGACACTCCACCCTAGCACAGCCCAGCTGTGCTGAATCAAGCCCTGCCCTTGGAGATGAGTGATTGGGGATTACCTCATAGCTCTCCTGATTGAACACATGTTTCCCCACTTCAGCCCTTCTAGAGGCTGTTTGAAACCTGGTGCATTCTGGGACTGGTAGTCTTTTATGAAAACATTCTGTTTTAGTATTTCTACCAGCAAAGACAGGTTGCTTGTTCAAAGCCAATTCACCTCTTTTATAGCTCCCTCCTGAACTATGATAAGCTTCCTTATCACAGTACGTATGACCTAGATTGGCCACTGTTGTAAACAGGATACTGGGCTTAATGGACCTTGGTCTGACCCAGTATGGCATATCTTATGTTCTTATGTTCTCATGTTTGTTGTCTGACCATTTTATTCTCTGATCATGCTGGTCCCGATCTGAGGCATCTGCTTTCCTGTCTTCTATTAGCTCTCTTTCTGTGGTCTATGGTCCATCTGCCATTTCTTAGCTCTTTTGTTTTCTTTACTTCCTTCCATCAGTCTATTTCCAGTCCTGCTAACCCTCCCTAATGTCAGCCCCCTTTCCAGTCCTCTCCTCCCCACACCTTCTAATGTCAACCGGCTTGCATTCCCAGGACTGCCACTTGTGTCCATTCCCTTCCAGTCCCCTTCCTTCCCCACTGTGCAGTCCCTTCTAGTCCAAATACCATCTCAGGTATCAGCTCACTTCCACTCCCAGTACCACCCCCCCCCCCGTCAGCTCCCTTTCCGTCACCCTATCCTCTGTCCGTCCTCCTTCCAGTGCCATCCCCACGTGTTAGTTCCCTTCCAGCCTCCTGCCCATTACCCAGCCACCTACCATACCAAGTGGAACAGCTCCCTTCAAGTCCCCCTTCTGTACCATCCCCAGGTGTCAGCTCCCTTCCAGCCCCCTCCTTCCCCCTGTGTCATCTCCTTTCCTACCTCCTCCTTCCCCTGACAGACCATTTCAGCATCTGTTCCCTTCCAGTCCCATTCTCCCATCCCCCTGCATCAGCCCATTTGTAGCCCTAGCCCCCAGTTTTCTTTCAGGGCGTGTGAGACAGGAAATGCCTAGATTACCCTTAGTGCCGGCGGGCTCAACTTTAACAGAGTCACAGGAAAGAAAAGAAATGCTTTTCCTTCCCACGGCTCTGCAAAGATGAGCCGGGGCGCCGGCAAGACTCTTCTGGAGCAGCAGGAAAGGGGGGGGGGGGGAGGGCCACTGATTCTGCTGCTGCCCTGCCGAGAAACAGCGGCAGCAATTTGTCCTGCACATTTTTTTTTAATTTTGAAGGCCGAGTGAGGCGGTCCTTTTAGGGGCATTTTTTGCCACCTCCAAAAAGTTCATCCAATAAGATAATTGGCTTTACTGTCCTAAAACAGAAGGACGGAGGTCATGTGCCATATGTGAATCATTTCAATTATTTGTGAATGATGTTATATGAATTTTGAGTAATGCTGTAAGAATTTGTTTGTGGAATGTTTTATGGCCATTGAACTCTGTCTATAGAAGGTGGTTTAGGTAGTAGCAGACTGTTGATGTATTTAACTCATTGCTTTATCTCAGTTCGCCGGAAGGTGAGAACTGGGGTTTCGCTGAGTTTTCTGAGGTCTGTTTCCCACCTTGCTATTGTTGAATAAAAGAGTACTGCAATAGGGTTAATTAAGTAAAGCCAATTATCTTATTGGATGAAGTATCATTGTTTGGCTTTGATAGGGACCTGTAATTATATTGTTTGACCTCCAAAACGTTGCCACCTGAGGCCACTTCCTCACTCGGCCTCATTATAGAGCTGCCCCTGATTCTGACCCATGTGCTCCTGGGTGACTTTCAGTTTCCCCCAACATCTAGTTTAAAAACTGTTTTCTCTCCTTTTAAAAGGCTAGTGCCAGCAGCTTAGTTCCAGCTAATTAAGGTGGATTCATCCTTCTAGAAAAGGTCCCCTCTTCCCCAGAATGTTACCCAGTTCCTGAGAAATTTAAAGCCCTCTTCCATGCACCATCGTCTCATCCACACATTGAGACTCTGGAGTTCTACCTGCCACTGGGGTTCTGCATGTGGAACAGAAAGCATTTCTGAGAATGCTACCTTGGAGGTTCTGAATTTTAACTTTCTACCTAAAAGTGTAAATTTGTCCAGAATCTCCCTCCCACACTTCGAATGTCATTGATGCCCACGTAGACCAAGACAGTCAGCTCCTCCCTAGTCCTGTCTAGAATCCTATCTAGGTCATGTGTGAGGTTCACTACCTTTGTACCAGGCAGGCAAGTGAGCAAGCAATCCTCATGCCTACCAGCCACCCAGCTATCTACATGCCTAATGATTAAATCATCAATTAAAACGCAATCCTAACCCTTCCCTACTGGACAGAAGCCACTGGAGACACATCTTCAGTGTGAGTGGCTATTGTATTCTGTCTCTTCTATGTATTTCTCTTTCTTTCTCAGCTCTTCCAAGTCTGCTACTCTAGCCTCTAGAGATCGGACTCACTCTCTGAGAGCCAGGAGCTCTTTGCACTGACTGCACACATAAAACCCCTCATCCACTGGGAGGTAATCATATTTGTGGCACTCAATGCAAAAGGCTGGAAAACCCTCATCTCGCTATTAGACTGCTGTCCGCATCTTTGTATTAGCAAGTTCAGTTATTTAGAGTTGTTAAGAGAGTAGGAATATCTTAAGTAATATAAAGGCCTTTAGAATTATTTGCTATATTTGATCTATTTTTGTTTGTTTCCCAGTGAACTGCTCATTATCTGTTTACTGGACCAGTAAATCTGCTTGATTTACTGGTCCAGTTGAAATGCAGGCTAAAAACTCAACTCTTTGAGGCTGCTTTTGGATGCTGACCCCTTATTCTCCTGTCTACACCCATGTGTGTTTCAGTCATTTGCCTCTAGATCCCTGTTTGTTCTGTTTGTCTGTCGTAGCACATTGTAAGCTCTATGGAGAAGGGACTGTCTCTTATGTGTATGTGTAGAGCGCTGCGTATGTCTAACAGCACTACAGAAATGATACATAGTAGACTGTGGTATCAAACTTCACTGTCTTTCTTAATTGGGATAACCAAGTATAAATTAAGGGATGTGCTTAGGGTAGGTGGGAAAAATACTAACTACCTGTCTTTCTTTCAATACTATCTAAATCTAACAGAAATTAACTTTTAAACTTCTAAAGCAAAAACAGACTTTTCCAAATAAACCTACAATCTCTCCTCTATCCCAAGTTTTAAGTCACCAAGTTTGCCAGCAAAGTAATGATCGTCTACCCACAAAGGCTTTGTCCGCTCTCAGTTACGCCGCTGAGTAAATTGTCCAGTGAACAGGGAGCCTTCAGTGCCAGCTCCAGTAAGCTGGGGCTACTTCGCTGCTGTAGGGAACTGGAGCTGTGCTAGTCATGACTGACTGAAGGTGGCTGCCACTGTGTACAGAAGGCAGGCATTGGGCTGTCACGGTCACGTCAGCCCCTGTCTTGATCACACACACCAGGAGAAGACTAGGCATGACAAAACATATCCCTAGTTGCTAAGATGCCTTAAGGACGTCCCTCACATTCAGCGTGTTCTATCTGCTCAGTTCTAGGGAATGATTATAATATAAAGGTTTCCCTGACATTCCACGTTTATTTAGCAAAGCATGAAAAAGAGAGTTTCGCAGTGTCCTGAGACCACACTGCCCTCCCGCTGCTCCTGCACTAGGAAGGACTCACACCAGCTGGATCCCATGGAAGATCCTGACAGACGTATTTTGCTTTGCCAAGACCAATACATTTAGCTCGTCAAAAACACTGTGGAAACAATTTGCTGACAGAGCGCAGGAACAGCAATGAGGGGCGTGTGGTTCATGTTACTGGGGCTTAAACCCCTTCAGTACTGCCAGGTGCCATGTGGTGTGTGACTGGATGGGGCGTTTGGGTTTCTTTGTTTCTCTATGGAAAGAGCTGAGTTGGATATCTCTGCGGCAGTAATCCTGGTTGTAAATAAGTATCCAGGCCACAGCACAATTACCTGCCTTCAGCTCTGTGCAAACACCTTCTCTCTGCCCAGCTGCAGTTATTGTTGCCCACACAAGCTGTGGGATGCTGATAGTGTGTAGGGGCTGCCTGTGGGTGTGGGGGGGGGGGGTCTCCTGGGACTGGAACAGCTGCTCTTTAGTGCACGCAAAGTGAGCGGTCCTCGGGGAACACAGGCAAAAGAAGGCAGAAATTGCAAAACTCCAAGGAGTACTGACAAATTTAAGTCTTCATCTTATCACCATGTCCGACATCTCTGTAGTCTGCTGCGCTCTCTCTAGCTATTTCTCTATTTCTTTGTCTTTATGTTTGTCTGTCTGTCAGTCTATTGAAATCGGATCTATTTTGACAGTCAGTGATTATCGTGTCTTTTTGCCTGTGTTTGTCTTCCTGTCCCTCTGCTGTATCTGCTATTTGTATGCAGGATCTGGAGTTACACAGCTGGACTGAGGGAAGACTGTCTCAGTAACAGCAACTTCTCATGTTCGTCTAATATCACTGATTCTCTCTGTTTCCAGGTCTTAGCTCCACAGCCCTGAGATCTCTTCGACATGACAGAACTCAGCTCTAAAGTCACCAAAGCTCTTAATAAAACCACTCCAGGGATACAGATATGGAGAATAGAGGTAAGAAAGAGTTTCAGGGCTCTTGGGTCACCAAATTACTAATTTAGGCCAAATGGATAGAGATTATTTCTGAAATTCTGTGGTAAACTACCTCTCTCTGAAGCATTTAATTCAGTGTGTGCGCTGGTTGTCTACTGAGAGCAGGGAAAGCCAATGATATGTCGACCCCAGCTCAAGACGAACTTGATCCTGATTAAGATCTACGACAGCCAGTCATAAACTGCTAAGGTAGCTAACGTAATTCTGTCATGACTTCCTGACGCTCTTTTTCAGTGATGTCTTCACTCTTGCTGGTATAAATCCAGGGCCAGCCCAACTATCAGGCAAACTGGGAAGCTGGGGTGGGGGGGGGGGGGGCAAAGAGCAAGGAATTCAAAGCTAAACAATAGATTTTGACAGCCAGTTGGGGCATAAGGCTTAAGGTTTGCTTAGGGCACCAACACCTTGGAGGAACTCTTGGACCTACCCTGTATATTTCTCTGGAAGACGTGATCCACAGCCTTGGCTAATAAACTGTTTCCTCACTGGTCTTCACTGGTCTTGGTTTTGGTATCAGCATAAACTGATTAGAAGATAACCACAGCTGTCTTTATTAGCATTGGGATTTTTTGGTTTTGGCTCGATTCTCAGGGTCCATTTGGTTCTCTCTCTGGGTCTTGGCTTTGTTTTCCCTTTTGGCCTTGTTTCGGGCTTCTGTTATTGATCCCTTCAGAACGTAGGTATGGGTTTGCTTTTGTGGGTCGTCATTGGTTTTCTCTATTGGTCTTATTTTGATTCCTCCAGAAGTTTGGTTGGATTTTGTCAGGTTTTGCTTTCGCCTTTGCAGGTCTTCATTCGTTCTCTCTTGGATTGGCTCGTGGTTCACTCTAGGCCTCAGTTTGGCTTCTTCTTTGACCTGGTTTGCTTCCTTTGATCTTTGGTTGATTGTTTCTTTGCATGGTCTTGCTTCTTTTCTGAAGTGATCTTTCCTCCCTCTTAGACCTGCCTTTATTCTGTTTTGATTGTTATTTAGTTCTTTAAATACAGAAAGATCCTTCCCACGGTCAACAAACATATATGTAATTGAGTTTTTCATTCTAACTTACTATTATTTTTGATGGACCAATAATTTGGAAATTCTATTCCTATCACCACGATCATATTATGTGTGCCTTATCTTACTAGAACTATGATACATTTTAAATCCTCCAAAACAGCACTATGTTTCGAATTGTCAGCAATTCAACACGCCCTGCTTCAGGGAAAGAATCCGTTCCAGATGATGGAGTCTAGACGTTATTCACATATCGCTATCTTGTTATATAACAAGGGAGAAAGAGGAAAAGAGAACTCTACTGAGATCAGATATCCAGAGGGGCACGATCAATAAGCTGGCTAACAGCACGGTCTATTGGTAACTAGGTTCCATTGAATAACATGGGACCTAGTTACAAACAGTGCATGCTGGTAGACAGCTTACTAAACATGCCCCAGAGAGTAATGTGGCTTTAGGAGTAGAAGTTCCAAATTATAAAGGACTAAAAATATGCATTTATTTACATTCTCTTATATACTGCATCAGTGTGGTTTACATTGAACAAACTGAAATTACATTGAACAGGGCATTATAACTTGGAGATAACTATTTTACAGGGAACATGGGCTATGGAGGGTTACATGGCTTGCCCAAGACCACAAGGAGCACCTGTGGGACTAGAAACCCCAGTCCTTCCGGCCCAAGGTTGCTGTCCTCTAGTGGGATTTGAACCCCTGACCTTCCGGCCTGAAGTACCTTGCCCCAACCACTAGGCCACTCCTCCACTCCTTTAAGCATGTCCATTTATTTAAGGTTTTCTATACCGCACTATTTGGTATCAGCACGGTTTACAATGAACAAGTTTGTACAATGAGGAACAGCCATACATTGAACTTACATAGAACAGGGAATTTAAACATGGATAACAGGTGAACTTTATACATAGTATACAAAGGGAGATTTAAACAAGGGGAACAGGTGAACTTTATACATTATATACAAAGGGATTGCATCACATCTAAGTCTATGATACAGTCCATTGCTTTTATAATATTATTGGTCCAACAAAAATATTAGTTCTTCCTTTATCAGTCCTTGGAATCGGATCGATTATTTTTGGCCTTGGTTTTGCTCTATTTTTGTGTACATCAAAAGACAAACTCCCAAAATAACAGTAGTCCTATTATACACAAATCACCTCAAAGACACCGTATAGATCCTCCTTTACATAGTTAATTCTCATTTTTTGTCGGCCATAAATCGTAAAGGAAAGGTACAAGAAACCTCCCCTAAACACGATACATGACCCTTTTATTCAAAATTGAATTAAAAAAAAAACATTATCCATGCATAAATAATCATGCTACTAAATCCTTGTCGACATGCATGTTTAAACCTTTAAAAGACAGTGGGATTCATGCACCTTGCCAACAATGTAGTTTTTGTGCTACCACAATATCTGGGTCATTTTGGACGGATCTACATACTGATCATATTTTTTATTGCTGCGGGCACACCTCATGCATTTCTACGTATGTGGTGTATATTGTGGAATGTGCTTGCATTGCGGTATGTGGGAAGCACTACTTGCAAAATAAAGGTCAGGCTGGAGGAACATGCTTCACGATTCACAAGTCGGTGCTGATGGCTCCCATGGTCCAGCATTGTCTTGAGCTCAAGCATAGTTTTGAGCAGTTAAAATGGACAGTTATTGATCACGTCCCAGTAGACCCTAGGGGAGGAGATCGTGTTTTTAAATTACAAAGGCTGGAACAACGTTGGATTTTCCACCTGCGGATGGTTTCTCCTACTGGCATGAATCGCGACATTGATTGGTGGGGGCTGAGTTGATGAGCACCTTTTCACATTAGGGACTCCCTTGATTAGTGGGGATTCCCTTTGGATGATTGGTGCTTCGAGTTGATAGGCAGTCGATATAGTTAGCCAATTTGGAGTTAGCATCCTCTTTTTACCATCTTTGAGTTTGGCGTTTCTGAGCGGTTGTTGAAAGTGTTTGAACTAATTGGATCGCAGTTTGAGTTGGGGCGCTTGATACAGCGGGATAATCCCCTGAAACATGCATGTCGACAAGGATTTAGTAGCATGATTATTTATGCACGGATAATGTTTTTTTTAAATTCAATTTTGAATAAAAGGATCATGTATCGTGTTTAGGGGAGGTTTCTTGTACCTTTCCTTTACGATTTATGGCCTACAAAAAATGTGAATTAACTATGTAAAGGAGGATCTATACGGTGTCTTTGAGGTGATCTATTTTTGTGTACAGCAGACCCGGATTTAAGCCAATAGAGGCAACTGCCTGGGACACTGAATTTTGAAGATAGCAAATACCTAAGGCTAAAGAGGGACCAGCTCTCCTTTGTTTTAGGGAAATGCAATTTGAAGGAGCACCACCAGCACATTCTAACCCCCAGTTTCCCCAGTCCTGCCTTAAGACACCAGAGGCCCGATATTCGAAAGGCATTTACATGTTCAGCTCCGTTGAATATCCCCTTCTAACCCCGCTACGTGCCCCGATGCTATGCGGTTAGCATCGGGACGTGTTGGGGGCGTTCTGAGGCACAGCAGAGGTGGAGACTGCTGCTAACTGGGCAGCGGCAATATTGCATGCTGCCCGGTTAGCGACCTGAGCCTAAAAGATAGGTGAGGGAAACCCCTTGCCTATCTTTAAGGTGCAGGAGCTAATCAGGCAGAATGCAATATTGCCGCTGCCTGGTTAACCACTGTGGCTTCCGGCATGTGTGGCGATCCCCCGATATTCAATGCC
Source organism: Ichthyophis bannanicus (assembly GCA_033557465.1). NCBI lineage: Eukaryota > Metazoa > Chordata > Amphibia > Gymnophiona > Ichthyophiidae > Ichthyophis > Ichthyophis bannanicus. The sequence goes on from CM066036.1 coordinate 796,563,877, forward strand.
GGGGTCGCATATGACCCCGGCATTGAATATCTGGGATTAAGGATCGGTGCATAGGCTGCCCGACTCAATATTGGGCCCCAGAATCTTCATTCCAGCCCTGTGATATGGCTGAATTTTCCCCAAGCTGGTTCAAGAACTGACAGGGTCACATAAATTTAAGAAAGAGCCAAAAGACTAATAGTGGTTTTCTTTTGTCTTGGTCTTGGGTTGGTCCCCTTGGGTCTAGATAGCTCTCTATCCATCAGTTTAAGGTTAGTCTTCTAGATTTCGTCCAATTCCCATTTGGTCTTCAGTTGGTTGTCTCCTAACATTGGGAACGTTTCCAATTGCTAGTTTTGGATTTTCATTGTTTCTGTTTAATGCTAGTGTGCCTAGTGGTTAGAGCAATTGCCTAGCCCAGAAGATCAAGGCTTCAGTTCCCCCTGGCACTCCTTGTGACCTTGAGCAAGTCACTTTACCCTCTATTGCCTCAGAAGAAAAGGCCTGGTAATCTACTTCCGGTGATACATTGCCAAGAAAACCCAGAGGCAGCTGGGTCACCAGGAGTCAGCACTGACTTGATGACACTTAAAAAAAATGCTGCTTCAGTTATCAGCTGCTTGCGACATTACCAGCTTATGTCCTACTTGCCACTCTGTGATTTTTCATTGCTCATCTTTTCTTCATTTGGTGCTATCTCTCTTCCCACTCTTTTTATGACTCCCTAATCATGTTATTCCTTTCCTTCCATTCTGGGTCAGAGTTCTACATGGCTCTTTTCAAGGTTTAATACCTTTCTCTTTCTGCTTACACCTTGGAGTCTTTCCTGATGTCTTAACTTTTCCTACACCCAGCTCATTTGTTTAAATTTCTTACCTCTCCTTTCTTTCTCCTTTTCACCTGTGTCTGTCATCTCTTTCCTCTGGGATGATTAACCACCTTGGATGAGATCAGGCTGCTGTACATACTTCATTCCTGTTCTGCAATATTTCTACTTAATATAGGAGCGATTTTGTAATCTTCTCTAGCCTGCCCTGTGCATCTTCTCACATTTTATTTATTTATTTTATTTATTTACATTCTCTTATATACCGCGCTATTCTGCATCAGTGCGGTTTACATTGAACAAACTGAAATTACATTGAACAGGGCATTATAACTTGGAGATAACTATTTTACAGGGAACATGGGCTATGGAGGGTTAAGTGGCTTGCCCAAGACCACAAGGAGCACCTGTGGGACTAGAAACCCCAGTCCTTTCGGCTCAAGGTTGCTGTCCTCTAGTGGGATTTGAACCCCCGACCTTCCGGCCTGAAGTACCTTGCCCCAACCACTAGGCCACTCCTCCACTCCTGCCCCAGCAAATGAATCCTCACACTTCTTCTCTCTGAACCTGTGCATCTTCTCACATTTCTTAAGTCCAGCTTGCGGGTCTTCTCTCTGAACCTGTGCATCTTCTCACATCTCTTAAGTCCAGCTTGCGAGTCTTCTCTCTGAACCTGTGCATCTTCTCACATCTCTTAAGTCCAGCTTGCGGGTCTTCTCTCTGAACCTGTGCATCTTCTCACATCTCTTAAATCCAGCTTGCGGGTCTTCTCTCTGAACCTGTGCATCTTCTCACATCTCTTAAGTCCAGCTTGCAGGTCTTCTCTCTGAACCTGTGCATCTTCTCACATCTCTTAAGTCCAGCTTGCGGGTCTTCTCTCTGAACCTGTGCATCTTCTCACATCTCTTAAGTCCAGCTTGCGGGTCTTCTCTCTGAACCTGTGCATCTTCTCACATCTCTTAAGTCCAGCTTGCGGGTCTTCTCTCTGAACCTGTGCATCTTCTCACATCTCTTAAGTCCAGCTTGCGAGTCTTCTCTCTGAACCTGTGCATCTTCTCACATCTCTTAAGTCCAGCTTGCGGGTCTTCTCTCTGAACCTGTGCATCTTCTCACATCTCTTAACTCCAGCTTGCGGGTCTTCTCTCTGAACCTGTGCATCTTCTCACATCTCTTAAGTCCAGCTTGCAGGTCTTCTCTCTGAACCTGTGCATCTTCTCACATCTCTTAAGTCCAGCTTGCGGGTCTTCTCTCTGAACCTGTGCATCTTCTCACATCTCTTAAGTCCAGCTTGCGGGTCTTCTCTCTGAACCTGTGCATCTTTTCACATCTCTTAAGTCCAGCTTGCGGGTCTTCTCTCTGAACCTGTGCATCTTCTCACATCTCTTAAGTCCAGCTTGCGGGTCTTCTCTCTGAACCTGTGCATCTTCTCACATCTCTTAAGTCCAGCTTGCGGGTCTTCTCTCTGAACCTGTGCATCTTCTCACATCTCTTAAGTCCAGCTTGCGGGTCTTCTCTCTGAACCTGTGCATCTTCTCACATCTCTTAAGTCCAGCTTGCGAGTCTTCTCTCTGAACCTGTGCATCTTCTCACATCTCTTAAGTCCAGCTTGCGGGTCTTCTCTCTGAACCTGTGCATCTTCTCACATCTCTTAAATCCAGCTTGCGGGTCTTCTCTCTGAACCTGTGCATCTTCTCACATCTCTTAAGTCCAGCTTGCAGGTCTTCTCTCTGAACCTGTGCATCTTCTCACATCTCTTAAGTCCAGCTTGCGGGTCTTCTCTCTGAACCTGTGCATCTTCTCACATCTCTTAAGTCCAGCTTGCGGGTCTTCTCTCTGAACCTGTGCATCTTTTCACATCTCTTAAGTCCAGCTTGCAGGTCTTCTCTCTGAACCTGTGCATCTTCTCACATCTCTTAAGTCCAGCTTGCGGGTCTTCTCTCTGAACCTGTGCATCTTCTCACATCTCTTAAGTCCAGCTTGCGGGTCTTCTCTCTGAACCTGTGCATCTTCTCACATCTCTTAAGTCCAGCTTGCGGGTCTTCTCTCTGAACCTGTGCATCTTCTCACATCTCTTAAGTCCAGCTTGCGGGTCTTCTCACTTTTCTGGTCCATCCTATACATCATCTCACGCCTCCTCTCTCACCCTGCACCATTCAGTTCTCCACCTCCAGCCTGTACATTTTCTTACTTCTCTTCCTCAGCCTATCTGCCTTTTATCTTCTTCATCTCTATCCTATGTGTCTTCTCACTCATTACTCCTCAGCCTGTACATCTTCTCACTTCTCCAGCCCACTCCCCTTGCTAGTCGCTCCCATTTCTCAGGGTCTTTCTCTCCTTTCTTTCGCTCTGCTACCTTTAAATAAACGTCTCCTCCCTCCATCACTCTGGGTACCAGTTAGTCAATGATACACTGTTTAAGTGTAATATTTACTTCCCTGCCACTTCACCTTCGCTCCTTTTTTCTTGTCCCATTTAGTGTTTCCTTTTGCATATTCACTTATTGTTTTTGTTGGGTTATCCGTAGGCACTTTGGTCAATAACTGTGTTTTCAAATGAAATAAAAGTGAGGGAAAACCACAGGAAGAGAGGCGTAAAAAAATATGATAAACAAGAGCTGATTCAGCAGCAGAGCAATAAAGGAAAACAAATTGCTTTCCAACCTCAAACAAGTGGAGTCAGCACTATTACCGAGTTTCACATGATTCTGGCACACTAGATATGTCCGTTTTCTCCAGGACTTGGCTCAATGTTATTGGGAACGTTGGCCGTGATAGTCTCAGGGACTAACTATCCCATACTTTCTCCATACTTTGAGTGAAGGACACCTTCCTCAGAATGAGGGAAGATCTATTTATCTTTAGCCTAAGAAGCTGTCCCCCTGCTTATAGGACTATATTGATCTCCAGCAAGATCTTGGCAGGGTCTGTTGATATATCTGCAGAATATTGTCCATGCTTTCTGTCTGGTCTTTAGTATCTAGGGCTTCGGGTCAATCCCACCATCACTGCCTGTGCAACCTTGAACAAGTCACTTTATTTCTCGGTACCCAATCGGACTCACTTTTGCTGTCTAATGGTTTATTGCTAGAGATGTGAGACATTCAGACTGGATACTGTATTACACGCTTCCATATGCAAAGGGTTTTTTATACAGCTTATGCTTGTGACCAATAGACCAGACACAAAGAAGAGAAATTGAATTACATTTGTAACATGGTTCCTGCTTTCATTTCCTTTCAGCAAAGGTCCAGGTGCCCTAAGTATTTCTGGACCATCCACCCTAGGGAGGGCTTGTATGTTATTATTTAAAGGCCTTTGAGATCCAACATTTATTACCTTCTTGTGCATATATAAACAAGAAAAGAAATCCTCAAAGTGAAAGGAATGTGTTGTTGGTGTGTTTCAGAGCATGGAAATGGTTCCTGTGCCTCAGAAGACATACGGTAACTTCTTCGAGGGAGACTGCTATGTCCTACTAATGGTATGGGCTGAAGCTCTTCAGCAGGCTTAGAAAGCTAACGGAATCATCTCTTACCCTTGCTATAGGGACGTAGCACTTTTAAGATGAAGTGTTCAGAGAACTGGTAGGCAAGTCGCCCACGTTCCCATAGTGCTGCAAGGGAGTCTCCACCTGCATTGCTGCTGGTAGGGGGAGGTACGGGGATATCACACTTTTAGTCGCAAGGTCCTGCTCTTTCTGAGTAAAAATGTGATATTGCAGTGCCTTCAGCTATTGCCTACTCCTTGCAACTAAAAACATAGTTCCGCAGCATTTTCTGCTACTGCCAGCGGCGTGGGTGAAGGACTCCTGAGTGGGCTTCGTGGGAACGCTGGAACTCAGCACGGCAAGGCAGTGTGTCCACCTGAAGTTCTTGCAGCGTAGAGCAACTTCTGGACCTCTCTAGCAGGAGGAGAAAATCCCTCTGTGTTGCTAAAGGTTAATATTTTGCCAGTTTCAGGTTCAGGTTCAGGCTCCACACTAGCACAGGCTACACGTGTAGATGCCGGGAGAAAGGGTTAGCGAAGTAATGAAAATCAGTCAAAGAGGACATTCATCCTGATGTCTGCTGCAAGGAGGCCCTGACTACAGGGTCAGCGTGACCCAGTAGGCAAACAAGAAAGTTGCCCAGAATGTTAACATTCCTGGGGTTCCCATTGCCCCTGCCATCTCCGGGACCTGCAGCAGTGACAAAACCAGCACTCACCCGACCTCTCCATCGCTGCGTTGCCATTCCTTCTCTCTATGACCTGCCGCTTCCGCCCCTCCGATGCAGAAAGTCTGGGTTGGAGGGGGCAGAAGCGGCAGGACAGACAGAGAGAAGAAATGGCAACGCAGCAACGGAGAGGTCAGGTGAGCTCACTGCTGCAGGCCCTGGAGAGAATCGGGAGCAGTGGCAGTAATGGGAGTGGAAGCAGGAGGGCAGCAGGCCGAGGGCTCACCTAGGGCACTTCACGTCCCTGCACCATGCAGGTTGGGGGTGCTCAAGGGAGCCCACGCTCTCTGCCTTTACTTCCTCCTTCCCTGCTGTTACCCCTTAGGACTCGCTTCAGAGTTGGCAGCTTTGGCTCGTGGAGCAATACCAGGGGCTCCCTCCTCTCTTGGGGTGGTAATTGCCTAATCCTTGCAATGGCAGCCCAAAATGGCTGCAGGATGGATGCTGGAGTCAGCTCTCCCGTAGGGTGCCAAGCACTGAGAGCCTCCCCGTGGGTCACTCATGGAAACGGCGCCTCTTCTCTGTCAGCAGTCCGGTTAGCACATCTGCCACTAGCTAGCTTCTTTATGGCGTCTATACATAAAAGATGCTAAGGAGGGAGTTCAGGTTGTTTCACGCAGTAACTGTCAGAGTGCCTTTGCAATGTCGCTGAAGAAAGCAGAGAGACACAGGTAGACTGGAAGTTTATGTAACAGCTGCAGGAATAAGGGCCTTTGATGATTCTCGGGCTCCTACATACGCTACAGCTGCAGAGTGCAAAGCAGTTGCCCCTTAGACTGAAGGTTTTATTCAGTCGGCATGAACTAGACTTCCAGCCGGTCTCTAAAACCAGATTTAGAGGTGCCAGAAGCAAGGTTGACTTCTGTTCCCTTCAGGCCACTAGTGCAGAGAACTCATCATTCAGGATTTAGGGCTTTAGGTTTTTCTTTATTGTTCAATTTCAGACGCACAAAACCACAAATGGCTTCACCTATGACATCCACTACTGGATTGGGATGCAGTCAACACAGGACGAGCAGGGGGCCGCGGCCATCTATACCATGCAGATGGACGAGCACCTGGGAGGGGTGGCTGTGCAGCACCGGGAGGCCCAGAACTACGAAAGCGAGGTCTTCAAGGGATACTTCAAGCAGGGCATCATGTAAGTATTGTACCGCACCTCTTGGGAAGGAGGCAGTCAACCAATCAGATGGCTAGATGCACACAACTGGCACTGTAAATTAACTGATTCGATACCATCAGATACATGTTTGGCAGCTAAGGCAGATGGTATCCTGTATTTGGAAGGCCAGTTCCTTGTTTTGGGTATAAAAATGATATTCTACAGTGTTGTGCACGGCCATGAAGTGGTCCTGAGTTTGATGCCTGCGGTCCCTAGGCCAGCTGGGGCTGGGGGCTCTGCAGAGGCGACGTTCATAGCCCTAGGACAGCGATGGCGAACCTATGGCACGCGTGCCAGCTGTGGCACGCGAAGGCCTTGCAGCTGGCACGCGTGAAGGTCCGCAAAAAAAGAAAAAGCGGGCTCTGGCTGCTGCCGCGGACGCGGCAGCATGCAGTGTCCCGCGGGGCCCCCTCCGCCCGCTAAGCCCCTCTGCAAGGGCTTTCAGATTCGCGAGGGAGACAGCGTCTCCCTCGCGTCTCTGTTAAGCCCGTAGGGGTTAATGGGAAATTTCCCATCAGCCCCTTTAGACGCGAGGGACTGATGGGAAATTTCCCATTAGCCCCTGCGGGCTTAACAAGAGACGCGAGGGAGACGCTGTCTCCCTCGCGAATCTGAAAGCCCTTGCAGAGGGGCTTAGCGGGCGGAGGGGGCCCCGCGGGACACTGCATGCTGCCGCGTCCGCGGCAGCAGCCAGAGCCCGCTTTTTCTGTTTTTAAATTTGCCGGGGGGGGGGGTGTTAGGACTGCTAATGGGCTGGGGGGGGGGTGTTAGGACTGCTAATGGGCTAGGAGGGGGGGGGTTAGGACTGAAAATGGGCTGGGGGGGGGTTAGGACTGCTAATGGGCTAGGAGGGGGGGGTTAGGACTGCTAATGGGCTAGGGGAGGGGGGGTTAGGACTGCTAATGGGCTGGGCGGGGGTTTGGACTGCAAATGGGCTAGGAGGGGGGGGGTTAGGACTCCTAATTGGCTAGGGGGGTTAGGACTGCTAATGGGCTGTGGGCTGATGGGGGCTGTCTGGAAATGGGGTGATGGGGGGTTAGGACTGCTAATGGGCAGGGGGGGGGTTAGGACTGCTAATGGGCTAGAGAGGGGGGGTTAGGACTGCAAATGGGCTAGGAGGGGGGGTTAGGACTGCTAATGGGCTGGGGGGGTTAGGACTGCTAATGGGCTAGGAGGGGGGGTTAGGACTGCTAATGGGCTAGGAGGGGGGGTTAGGACTGCTAATGGGCTAGGAGGGGGGGGTTTGGACTGCTAATGGGCGGGGGGGGGTTAGGACTGGTAATGGGCTAGGAGGGGGGTTAGGACTGCTAATGGGCTAGGAGGGGGGGTTAGGACTGCTAATGGGCTAGGGGGGGTTAGGACTGCTAATGGGCTAGGAGGGGGGGGTTAGGACTGCTAATGGGCTAGGGGGGGTTAGGACTGCTAATGGGCTGTGGGCTGATGGGGGGGTTAATACTGGAGGTGGGCTGATGGGGTTAGGACTGGTAATGGGCTGTGGGGGGGGGTTAGGACTGCTAATGGGCTAGAGAGGGGGGTTAGGACTGCTAATGGGCTAGGGGGGGGGTTAGGACTGCTAATGGGCTGATGGGGAGGGGTTAGGACTTGAGGTGGGCTGTTGGGTGGGGTTAGGACTGGAAATGGGCTGATGGGGGGGTTAACACTGGAGGTGGTCTGATGGGGTTAGGACTGGTAATGGGCTATGGGGGGGTTTAGGACTGATAATGGGCTATGGGGGGGCTGGGACAAGAAATGGGCTGATGGGGAGGGGTTAGGACTTGAGGTGGGCTGATGGGGTTAGGACTGGTAATGGACTGTGGGCTGATGGGGGGGTTAGGACTGGCAATGGGCTATGGGGGGCTGACTGGAAGTGGGGGGTTAGGACTGGTAATGGGTTATAGGGGGGGGCTTAAACTGAAAATGGGGTGATGGGGGGTTAGGACTGGAAGTGGGTTGATGAGGGGGGGATAGGACTGGTATTGGGTTGGGGGGCTGCTAGGACTGGAAATGGGCTGATGCAGGGACTAGAAGGGAATGGATGCTGGGTGAGGCTGGAACTAGAAGGGAGCTGGTGTTGGGGGAGGATTAGAATGGGATGGGGCTGGGAGAGTAAAATGGAGAGGGGAAAAATATTTTGTGTGGGAGGGATAAAAAATCTACAATTGGCCGGGTATTGGGAGAGTAAGTGGGGATTGAGGATGGAGGGGTAAATTTTGAGTAGATGAAATAGGAATGAGGAAAGAGCCAAAGGAGAAAGATTAGTATGTTAAAGCAGATGTAGAGAGAGAATGGAAAAAAAAAACAAGAAGACAGAAGAAAGGACAAATGGACAGCAGATGGAGAGTTAGCAGAAGACACGAAGAAACCAGAAGAAAGTGGCTGGAACAATTGCAACTGAAAAAAAATGCACAAAAGGTAGAAAAATATCTCTTTATTTTGAATTTATTAACTGGAATATGTCAGCTCTGGGAAATGTGCATCATTAATTTTTGCGCTTTGTTTAGTACAAGAGGAAATTAATATATAGTTTTATTTCTACAGTGTTGTTGTATATTCCAAGTTTGGCTTTTGGGGTTCCCAGTTTAATTATTGTCTTCCTGTTTCTAAATTGTGATTCCTTGTTTGGTGATGGTCTGTTCTGCATGTGTAACTGAGCTGAGGTATTCTGTTTATATAATTCCTATTTGACATTGCCACTTGTTCTTTCCCCAGTAGGTCATGTATTGTTGTTCTCTGAAATGTATTGGTTTAATATTTGCAGTGTTGCCTTTTGATAGTTAGGGTATGGTGCTTTGTGAGTCCTGGTAATGCTGTCAGGATACGGCGGGTTTGCTATGGGTTCTAAATGGGCAGCGTTTGTAGTAGTTCCTAATGTGCCTGGCGGTTGGTACTGGATTATAGTAATGTAGAAACCTTTTAGTCTTTCTTTATCCATACACTCATTAAGAGGCATGTTTACTAAAAGTTAGTGTATGGTAACATTATGCAAATATTTATGCAAATGAAGCACCTTATGCAAATGGGGCTTTAATTGACGTGCTGGCACTTTGAGGGAATTCTTTGGTTTTGTGCGGCAGTTTGGGCACTCGGGCTCAAAAAGGTTAGCCATCACTGCCCTAGGAAGTAGGGAGAGGGGGAAATAACTCCCAGCCATCATGCAACAGTGACACCTAGAGGCAGGATACAGGCCCTATAATTTCAGGGTTCTGGAGAGCAACTCAGTGGCAAGACCTCTGACCAAGAACAAATGCTGCAATAACTGGACTATATAAGTTGGGAAAGATAATAAAAATAAGGGAAAACATCTCTGGATAGTTAATAAGTCTTGCAGCATCAGATCCCAGCCTGGAGGAACAGGATCGACAAAACGCCCATGAGGACATCGCATTTCCTGACTGTCTGAGATCATTTCCTGGCAACGCAAAGAAATCCTTCTGGCCTATTTGCCACTAGCTGTCACAGTCCCTCATAGCCCTGTGTCTAGGAACGGAAATAAGAGAGCTGCTCACGGCAAATCTCAATCAAAGTGGCCAAAGTTCCTTTACAGAGCTTTTGCTAGGCCGCTGGGAAAATAATTGCCTGAAATGAAAATAAACTTCTTAGAAAATGAAACTTGTTAATATTTGCTTTCCGAGACATGTCGCTTGCAGTGCAAAAGTAGAAATCTGTCAGGAGAAAATGGCCTTGGGGTGCCTCCAGGCTGGCATTTTATTCCTGGCACAGTGCCACAGATCCTAATCTTCACCATTACCTTTTAGCCACTAAGAATCCCTCTGTGCGTTTCCTGGGCTTTCTTGAGTACTGCTACTGCTTTCTCTAGCCCTCCTCCCCTGGCAGCTCATTCCCTACACTCACCAAGGAATATTCTCTGATGCTCCTGCTGAGTCTAAGGGCCCCTTTTACAAAGGCCCGCAAAGGATTTGCACGTAATCAACTTGACTATTTTTCTAAGTTCAAATACGGGACACTCAATCAAGCATTCACAGTTAAGGAAAATAAAAAATAGGCCCGATTTTCGAAGACATTTCCACGGGTAACTGCCCTAGTTACCCGTCTAAATGCCTTATCCTGGATTTTCGAGCATGGGCTCTTCAAAAATCCCGGCTATGTCCCTAGCACGCCCAGATGCTGTGTGGTTAGCGTCTGGGCATGTTGGGGGTGTTCTGGGATGCAGCAGGGGCAGAGGAAAGGGCTAGCCGGGGAGCAGTGATTTTCGATGCTACCCGCTTAGCCCCTGAGCCTGAAAGATAGGTGAGGACAAACCTCGCCTATCTTTAAGGCGCAGAGGGCTAAGTGGCTAACATCGAAAATCGCTGCTCCCCGCCTAGCTCCTGCAGCTTCCGGGTTGTGCAGCGAGACTCGGATTTTCAGTGCTGGGGCGGCATATGACCCCGGCTTTGAAAATCTGGGTTAGACGGAAGGGGGGCGGCTGCGCCGACGCGGTGCATAGCACTGCCCAGTTGAAAATCGGGACCAATATGTTTATAATTACAATTTTAATTTTAATCAGTAGGCTGGGTTTATAACTTACTTAAAAATGTGCCGATCAGGCCAACGTCTTGTACTTCTCTACTGAGTGGATTTTTTTCAAAATAGCAACATTTCCACTAAGATAATTAAAAACTTCTGGGCAACTCATCTCAAAATGGAACATAGTAACAGAGTAAATGACGGCAGATAAAGACCAGCATGGTCCATCCAGTCTGCCCAGCAAGATGGCAAGAGCAGCTGCACCTGCCGCTCCGTGCAGGCCCCCCCTCCCCGTGTCTTTGTTTTTAGGGGTGAGAAATTAGATGGTTCAGTTTATTTTGATTTATCCTGTTGCTGTAAAGAGATCCACTGTGTCTGTCCCAGGCCATTTTTATTTAACAGGTTTTTTTTATACCACTTTATCATTTCTGTGCAAGTCATTTACATTGTAATTTAAACTTGGTAAATGGACATTAAACAGGGACATTGATAACTTGGATTTTTCTCAGGCAGTGGAGGGTTAAGTGACTTGCCCAAGGCCACAAGAAGTGCTAGTGGGAATCAAACCCTGTCTTTCAGTTCCCAAGACAGTGCTTTAACCACTAGGTTACTCCTCCACTCCAGAATTTTGAATTCCGTCACCGTGTTTGCCCCCACCACATCCATCGGGAGGGCATTCCAAGCATCCACCACCCTTTCAGTGAAGAAGTATTTCCTGACATTGCCTTTCAGTTTACCCCCTTGCAGCTTCATGTTATGTCCTCTAGTTTTGCAGCTTCTCCGTCTTTGGAAGAGGTTTGTTTGTTCATTATTTCTCTTAAAGGTCTGAATCATATCTCCCCTGTCCCTCCTCTCCTCCAAAGTGTACATATTTAGGTCTTCAAGTCTCTTCTCATAAGGCTTCTGACGCAGGCTCCGAATCATTTTGGTTGCCTTCCTCTGAACAGTTTCCAGCCTTTTTACATCCTTTGCAAGATATGGTCTCCAAAACTGAACACAGTATTCCAAGTGAGGCCTCACCAGTGTCTTGTACAGTGGCATAAGTACCTCTTCCTTTCTGCTGGTAATCCCTCTTTGTATGCAGCCCAACATCCTCCTGGCCTTTGCCACCGCCTTGTCGCACTGTTTTGCCACCTTGAGATGATGACAGAAAAAGACCACATGGCCTATCTAGTCTGTCCTTCCATATCAGCAACTACAACAGTCCCCTTTTTTCCTTTAGAAATCCTCTGTGTTTGTCCCATGCTTTTTTGAATTCAGATACTGTCCTCACAGGGCCGGCCCGTCCATTGAGTAAGAATGTTTTTTGCACAGGGCCCCACGTTTCAGGGGGCCCCGCGCAAAAAAACATTCTACATCAGCCCAAGTAGATTATATAGGGGGGCTGACTGGAAATGGGCTGATGGGGGGGGGGGGGGGTTAGGACTAGTTATGGGCTATGGGGGGGGCTAGGACTGGAAAAGGGCTGATGGGGGAGTTAGGAATGGAAATGGGCTATGGGGTGCTAAGAGTGGAAATCGGCTGATGGGGGGGGGTTAGGACTAGTAATGGGCTATGGGGGGGCTAGGACTGGAAATGAGCTGATGGGGGTTAGGGTTGGAAAAGGGCTGATGGGGGGGGGTTAGGACTGGTAATGGGCTATGGGGGGGCTAAGACTGAAAATGGGGTGATGGGGGGCTTAAGACTGGTAATGGGCTGGGGGGGTTGCTAGGACTGGAAATGGTCTGAGTGGAAGGAGGGCTTGAACTGCAAATAGCTGATGGGATGGGGGGCTTGGAATGGAAATGGGCTGTGAGGGGAGGGAGCTAGGACTGGAAATGGGCTGAGTGGGGGGGGCTAGGACAGGAAATGGGCTGATGGAGGGGCTAGGATAGGACTGGAAATGGGCTGTTGGGGGGTGCTAAGATTGGAAATGGCTGTGATGGGGGCTTGGATTGAAATGGACTCATGGAGGGGCTAGAACTGGAAGTAGGCTCATGGGAGGATTGGATTGGAAATGGGCTGAGTGGAGGGGAGCTAGGATTTGACATAGGCTGATGGTGGGGCTAGGAAAGGACTAGAAATGGGCTGATGGGGGCTGCGATTGGAAATGAGCTAATGGAGGGACTTGGATAGGACTGGAAATGGATGGGGGAGCTAGCACTGGCAATGGGCTGATGGTGGGGCTAGGATAGGATTGGAAATGGGCTTATGGGGGGCTAGGACTAGAAATGGGCTGATGCGGGGACTAGAAGAGAGCGGATGCTGGGTGGGGCTGGAACTAGAAGGGAGTTGATGGGGGAGGATTAGAATGGGATGGAGCTGGGAGAGTGAAATGGACTGGGAAAAAATATTTTGTGTGGGAGGGAAGACAAATCTACCATTGGCCGGATATTGGGAGAGTAAGTGTGAATTGAGGATGGAGGGGTTTAATTTGAGTGGATGAAATAGGAATGAGGAAAGAGCAAAAGGAGAAAGATTAGTATGTTAAAGCAGATGTAGAGAGAGAATGGAAAAAACTAGAAGAGAGAAGAAAGGACAAATGGACAGCAGACGATGGAAAGTTAGCAGAAGACATGAAGAAACCAGAAGAAAGTGGCTGGAGCAATTGCAACGGAAAAAAATGCAGAAAAGGTAGAAAGATATCTCTTTATTTTGAATTTATTAACTGGAATATGTCAGCTCTGGGAAATGTGTATCATTAACGTCTGCGCTTTGTTTAGTACAAGAGGAAATTAATTTATAGTTTTATTTCTACAGTGTTGTACATTCCAAGTTTGACTTTTGGGGTTCCTAGTTTAATTGTCTTCCTGTTTCTAAATTGTGATTCCTTGTTTGGTGATGGTCTATGTTCTGCATGTGTAACTGAGCTGAGGTATTCTGTTTATGTAATTCCTATTTGACATTGCCACTTGTTCTCTTTCCCCAGTAGGTCATGTATTGTTATTCTCTGAAATGTATTGGTTTAATATTTGCACCCTCACTTGATTTGCAGCTTGTCGTGCTGTGAGGGCTTGTGTGCATCAGTGATGCTGAGGGCTAAACTATCAGTAGTTTAACTACTGGCAGGGTCTCCCAAGATGGACAGGTCTCAGCTGAGGTGCCAGACCAAGACAAACCACCCATCTGGCCAGCATAAATCATCAGAGAAGCAGGATCGTATGAAGACAACAGAGGTGTGAAGATTGGTGGAAGACTCATCAACAACCTTCGCTATGCTGATGATACCACATTACTGGCTGAAAGTGAAGATGATCTGAAACATTTGCTTCTCACAGTCAAAGAACATAGTCTCAAAATGGGCCTGCACCTTAATGTAAAGAAGACAAAGATCATGACAACTGACATAATCAACAGGTTCATCGTTGAAGGAGAAGAAATTGAAATTGTGAACAACTTTAACCGACTTGGATCAACTATCAATAAAGAAGCAACAAGCAGTCAAGAAATCAGACGACGCATTGCTCTTGGCAGAATGGCTATGAAAGACCTAGATAAGATTCTCAAGAGCAGAGATGTCTCTTTCCATACAAAGATTCGACTTGTTCAAGCCATGGTATTTGCAATAACATCATATGGATGTGAAAGCTGGACAGTGAAAAAGATAGACAGGAAGAAAATTGATGCCTTTGAATTATGGTGCTGGCGGCAAATACTGTGTATACCATGGACTGCCCGAAGAACAAACCAGTCAGTACTAGAGGAGATCAAACCTAAGCTTTCTTTAGAAGCTCAGATGACAAGACTTCGACTTTCATACTTTGGACACATCATGCGAAGAGAGAGATCATTAGAGAAAGACATCATGCTTGGCAAGATAGAAGGTCAGCGCAAAAGAGGAAGGCCAGCAATGAGATGGATCGATACAATAACAGCAGCTACGGGTACCAGTCTGACTCAAGACCGAACACAATTTAGAATAGCTATCCAGAGGGTCGCCATGAGTCGACTCTGACTCGACGGCACTTAACAACAACAACAATATTTGCAGTGTTTCCTTTTGATAGGTAGGGTATGGTGCTTTGTGAGTCCTGGTACTGCTGTTAGGATGTGGCGGGTTTGCTATGGGTTCTAAATGGGCAGTGTTTGTAGTAGTTACTAATCTGCTTGGCGGTTGGCACTGGATTATAGTAATGTAGAAATCTTTTAGTCTTTCTTTATCCATACACTCATTAAGAGGCATGTTTACTAAAAGTTAGTGTATGGTAATATTTATGCAAACATTTATGCAAATGAGGTCCCTTATGCAAATGAGGCCCCACACCGAGTCTCTGCACATGGCCCCACACCCCCCTTGGGCCGCCCCTGTATCCTCATCTCTACCACCTGCACTGGGAGACTATTCCATGGATCTACCACTCTTTCCATAAAGAAATATTTCTGCATATTACTTCTGAGTCTATCCCCTTTCACCCTCATCCCATGTCCCCTCGTCGCAGAGCTTGCTTTCAATTGAAAGAGGCTCTCCTGTACATTTATGCCATGGAGGAATTTAAACTGTTTGGACCAAGGGGGGGCTGACTCCGATGGCCAGACAGAATCACCAGACCACCTTCTCCGTGCAAGAGGGGAGCAGACAGACCTACAGGGAGATTTTACCACCCCTCCCAACAGACCACACCTGGTGCAGATTATACTCGTACCTGGCACAATATTCTCACAGATTTTCCTTATAAAAATATCCTTTATTTATGTCACAGAAGCAAGTATACAAAGAGCATAACAAAACTAACTAAATACAAAGTAATCTGGAGTATTTCCCTCACCATCTCCTTACAAACAAGAACACTTTTCTTTCTGCTTTTTTCAGTCACAGCTATCAACTAATTAAGAGATTTCTTGTCCATTGACAGGCCCTAGCAAAGTGACAGAGAAAGATATACGATTCCTAGCTCCTCTCGAAAATAAACGAGTGCAATCCCATCACACAGATGCACACAGCACAAAGAATCCGAATCATACACACTCACTCGTTAACAGACATACAGTGAGGATTTGCAGTTTATCTCCCCTTCGGAAGATAGGGTGCAAATCCCGTCCTTAAAAAGTTCTGTCACGTTATTAGTCCCTTTGTTTTAACTCCAGCATCTGGATTTTCTCTTCCATCCCTTCCTTTGTTCTGTGAGGTCTGCACCTCCATTCCTTTTGTATGTCCTTGTGTGTAACCATTGGCTTGGGCCATTCTCAGATTTATTCCTTGTTATCTGACCTTTTTCCCACTTATTCAATTCTTTACCTGGTTTATTTTCCCATCCCTCATTTTCAAGAAAGACAGGAAATACGTCTTGTTAGCCCCCCATGTTCTGACAACTATACTGGGGACCATTTGTTCTTCTTCATGCTAAGCTGGCATATTTATTTCTTGTGATGCCTTTTCTCTCTTGTGCTCTGTAGATCTGATGTCACCTAATACCTCTAGCAGCTCCCTGAGCACATCAAATGCAAATGCCAGAAATTTGGACAACATTCAGATGTTTTGTGTTAACCCTTTCCCACTGGCTCTCACAAAACGTCTAAAGTATATATATTAAGATCCTTAAGTCTGTCCTCATATGCTTTATAATGAAGACTATTAACCATTTTAGTACCCACCCTCTGTACTGACTCCATCCTGTTTATATCCTTTTGAAGGTGTGGTCTCCAAAATCGTACACAATACTCCAAATGAGGTCGCACCAAAAACTTATACAGAGGCATTATCACCTCCTTTTTTCTGCTAGCCATTCCTCTCCGTATACACCCAAGCATCCTTTTAGCTTTTGCCGTCGCTTTTTCTACCTGTTTAGCTACTTTAAGATCATCAGACACAACCACGCCTAGGTCCCGCTCTTCTTTAGTGGACAAAAGTACTTCACCTCCTATACTGTATTGCTCCCTTGGATTGCTGCAGCCCAAATGCATGACCTTACATTTTTTAACATTAAATCCCAGCTGCCAAATTCTAGACCATTCTTCAAGCTTAGCTAGATCCTCCTCATGTTATCTACACCTTCCTGGGTGCCTACTCTATTGCAGATTTTGGTATCATCCGCAAAGAGGCAAACCTTACCCGACAGCCCTTCCGCTATATCACTAACAAAGATGCTAAAAAGAATCGGACCAAGGACAGATCCCTGGGGCACACCACTGGTAACATCCTTCTCCGCAGAGTGAGCTCCATTTACTTGTACCCTTTGTCACCTCCCACCCAACCAATTTCCTACCCAAGAATAACTTTAGTGTCAATCCCTAGGATGCTCAGTTTGTTTATAAGTCACCTTTGAGGAACAGTGTCAAAGGCTTTACTGAAATCTAAATACCACATCTGGGGGTCTCCCTCGGTCCAACTCCCTGGTCACCCAGTCAAAGAAATCAATCAGATTTGTCTGACAAGACTTGCCTCTGGTGAATCCATGCTGGCTCGGATCCTGTAATCCGCTGGACTCCAGAAGCCTCACTATTTTCTCTTTCAGCAGCATTTCCAATAATTTACTCACCACCGAAGTTAAACTAACTGGCCTGTAGTTTTCAACCACATCCTTACTTCCACTTTTGTGTAAAGGCACCACATGAGCCTCTCTCCAGTCCTTTGGCACCACTCCTGACGCCAACGAGGCATTGAAAAGGTCAGTCAGTGGAGCTGCTAGAACGTCCCCAAGTTCCCTCAGTATTCTAGGGTGTATCCCATCCGGTCCCATCGCTTTGTCTACTTTAAGTTGAACTAGTTTCTCACGAACACAGTCTTCTGACAATTGTTCAAGATGTCCTTTGCTTCTGTTCCTATTTGTGGGTGTTTTCTGAGGTCCTGCTCCTGGTTCTTCATCTGTGAACCCAGAACAGAAATATTTGTTGAGGAATTCCGCTTTATCCTCATTAGCTTCTACATATTCCTCCCCTTCACCCTTCAGTCTGACAATACCACTTTTGTGGTATTGTCAGTGTAGAGCTCACTTTGTTCATGATTGAAAAGCACCTTTCAGTTGGAGCATTGGAACCTGGCAAACATTTAAAAAACTCTGTATCCTAGCTACTGCTCCCACCTCCCCCTGCACTCTATTGGCTGGCTTTGTCTGACTGATGGTTGCCTGGGCCCTGGGAAGGAAGCAGAGTCAGATTTGTCAGATGTGCTGAGGACTCAGGAGTTTAGGATTGCAACCATCTAAATTATTTTAAGATTCTACAACTTTGTAAAGTAGCTGTCTTTAGTTAGAATGATGTCTAAATTGTCTGGGTATTTTTTAGAGTTTAACTCTACAGCTCGCCAGTGCTTCCCTCTCACTGTGCAGAGTAAGTGGTAGGTTCCAGCCAATGTTCCCTCTAATTTTCTGTAGGCTGTGTGCGCATAAAATATCAGCTGTGTGCAGCTTTTGAAGGAAGGTTAAATTTTTGTGTGCCACATAACGACACTCGGAGTTATATACTTTAAAATTTGACTACACGTCAGAATACAGTATGTACACCACATTGATTTCAATCAAATTAAATGAAAATAGACGATTACTAAATGAAGCGGGAAATTTTTCTAGTTATTACAACATTTTAAGACATCTGTGTTGTTTTCTATCAGAATCAGAGCTGTAATTTTTGTGCGCTCTGTTGTAAAGTATGTGCGCTCGCTCAGCTTAGAGGGAACAGTGGTTCCAGCCAATGGAAAGGCTGCACTAGTCACAGGAAGGATGGGCTGATTTTCTGCACAGGGTCTGGGAGAAAGTCAGTGGAATAAGTGGTAGCTGTGAGTGAGGTTGCTGAGAAAGGATAGAAATGTAAGAGGAATGGGGTAAAGTGTGAGGAAGCTATTGCAGGCTGAGAAAAACAACTGGTAGCAAAAGCAAGAACTGGGGGCATTGAAGTAGAGGAGCGCAGAAGCGGCACAGCACCTTAGACAGTCAGAGGCAGAATCTGTCTGTCTGAAAAGTGCTAGTGTGCATCTGTGTACCTGATTTTGGGGGTGGGGGTGGGTGGCAGATGAATGCACGTGCGTGTGTTTGTGACTGAAGTACAACAGAGTGCATGTATGTGTATGTTTCTATGTCTCTGATGGAAATAGTTTTATATAAATAGAGTTTCTCTTTGAAAATTTCAACTGGAGTGGAGACGTCCGCTACTACAAATGTGGAAGAGTGGAGGAGTGGGCACGTGTTTTAAAAAAAGGGACATTTAGGCATCCCATATGATTCCAGGGACAAATCCTTAAAATACGGGACTGTTCTGTATAATACGGGATGCTTGGTCGCCTTAAATTAATGCATGTTAATTGCAAAGCCTCTGTGTTACCTGCTGGGAGGATGACCAATATGTTCCCGGCAGCTAACACCTGATGGGCCACTCAAACACATGTTCCGCTAGAGGAGTCATTAGGTGAAGCATGTTAAGAGCCGTGTTGCCGCTGAGCACGCAGCCGATTGCCCTGATGCTAGCGGGAATAAGCTCTGTATGCCCAGTCTACGCCCCATCCTGTGATCGCCCATTAATATACACTTTAGCGGGCAGCAGCAGACCTGCTCGTGTGCTAGTGTTCCTGACTTCCAGTTGCCATGCGTTAAAAACCTTGTTAACCAGCTAACGAGCTTTCATAAAAGGGGCCCTAAGTTTATTGGAGCCTCATATCACGATCTCTTGCTCTAGAACAGTCTTTCTACTGAAAAATATTTCCTTCCTGTGCATTTGTCCCCGCTTCTATGCTGTATACAGACTTCTTTGGCCTACCTCCAGCCTGTCTTTATTCCTGGCCTTCAGTTTTGGACACAGCGGGGGTCATTGATTTAAGCATTTTCCACTTGGAAACCATATTTTAGAAATGGAAAATGACTCTTGTGAAATTGCACTGGGCTATACATGCAGAAAAAGTAGGCACATTGCAAGAGTGCGCCTACCTCACTAGGATCTGCGTGTAGGTGTTCCCAGGGCCAGAAACCGCGTGCATGTGGATTTTTTAAATAGGCTCAGGCGCACCTCAGACTAGTTGCAAATTTGTGTGCGAGCATTTGTGCTCTCTTGTGGATTATTGTAGGAGCTTATTAAAAAAGCACATTAGGGCCCTCGGCTGCCTTTCTAAAAATGGGCATAAACAGGTGCATTTATGAAACATTTTCTAGGCTTCAGTTATAAAATTACCCGCAATAATTTAGGTCTCATTGATGACTTGTACAGGAGCGTTCTCACCTCCTCCCTGCTCCTTAAGCCCCTTTCTGTACTGTCCAGCATCTCTCTGTCTCTGGCCCTGTTCTTATAACATTGTTTCAATTCCTCGGACTTGGATTTCAGCTTTATTACTCGCCTTTTTCAAGTCCAATTCAAGTATGTGAGTTATTTCCCTGCCCAAATGGGTTCACAGTCTAATAGCTTCATTTACTAAGCTGCTTTAATGCCCATTAATGCATGTCCCATGATTCTCAGCAAGTCCTGTTAACTAAAACAATACAGAACTTGCACTGAAATGTTAATTCAAGTTAGTGAGCGAGGACCCAGAATTTGTACCTGAGGCAATGGAAGGTGAAGTGAGTTGCCCAAGGTCACATGGGGCATCTGGCTTCCTATTTCTCAGTCCATTGCTCTAAGCACTGGGCTATTCCTCCAGGCCACTTAGCCAGTTCCTGGAGCTCATCGGACACAATCTCCCTGAGGACTCCTTCAAAGCAATGGGTTAGTTTTGCACATACCATGCCAGTAATGGAGCAGTCCTCTGCGAGGCTGCAGAGTTTGACTCTGCACTCAACTTGCTTGCCCACCATCCTACTTACTGGGCCTACATGCCTGTGGCCTGAAACTATTTCTTCTTGACTGCAAAGATGAAAGCTGACCCATTTGTACCAGCTTGCTGCCTTGCTCGGAAGGAAATTCCCGTGGCTGATCTCTTATCTGTCTGTTGTCTGGAAATCTTCTAGTACATCCTAGCGGGGACCTGACACTAGCCTGGTTGATGTGCTCAGTATCTAACCTTCTATCATGCCCTACTTTCTCAGTTCAAGAAGAGGAGATGTGGCCCATAGTGGGAACCTTCGGGTTAAGGGTCACTCAGTCCAGGGTGGAATGTTTTGCTTGTGGTTCTGAGTGGATGTTTCTAGTGTCCCACATTGCTTGTGTCTTACAGTTACAAGAAGGGCGGCGTGGCGTCCGGCATGAAACACGTGGAAACCAACACGTACAATGTGCAACGGCTGCTGCATGTCAAGGGGAAGAAAAATGTGGTGGCCGGTGAGGTGCGTGACTTCCAAAACCTGGCAGGGTGGGACTAAAGGGCTGGTCAGACACACAGAGAGACTTTTCATTTTGCTATGACTGATTAGCATTTTCTTTTTAACCTCTCACTGTGGCCACGTCATCTGGCCGGTTTCTTCTGTCAATCTCAGTATGGCTGTGTCCTTAAACAGTGCCTCTACCAGATTTGGGTACCATGAGATTTAAGCTTCGATGAAGGAGAATCGGTGTAGGGGAGGGAGTTAAAAAAGAAGAAAAGTTCTCTTACTTTACCACTGAAATGAAAAACTAGCCACTTCTTTGGCCAAATAAAGTGCTAAAGACAAAGGCCAGTGACTGAATGAGTGCCAACTTTCTGGGCTGTTTTCCGGGGTGCCCCCTACCCAACAATGAGGGCCCTCGGCAAAAGTGCTGCGTTTTACAAATTTGGACACCCAAAAAGAGCCCAACTAAGCAGCCAGACAAAAAACTTGTTTTTTCTTTTTACTTTTTGAGGTGTTTTTAATCTCCACAGAGGTAAGCCCCCTAATCACTCGTAACACCGCAGTTTGCTGGCACACGTGACAGAGAGCTGGTGTAAATTGTGACACCAAGTTTTCAAAGTATGCCGGTATTGCACTGCAAATTCGGAAATGAATGCACAGTTTTCCAACCCACCCAAAACACGCCCACAGCAAGCCCCCTCAGAAACTGTGCGTGATGTAGATTTATAGGCATAAATAGCGACTTTCTGAAATAGCTATTTGTAAGTGTTGGTCCTTTACCCATGTCGGTGCTATTTATATGCATAAAAGCCACTCAAGCTTTGTAAAACGACCTCCACACTCTTCTGTGGGAAATGAATGCGGAGAAAAAGCTGCTGCACATGTCCCTGAGAACTTTATACCCACAGCAGTTTCAAAGTGAAAGCAGACGTGCATCTTCCCTTTGAACATTAGTGCAAAGGCCACAGATCAACAGACCTCACTGTGGCTCCTTGAAAACTGTTTCTGCCAGTAAACAGGTGTCTGAAAAGTGTCCTTTTCTGAATACACCTAAAAGAGCACGAGGTGTGGAACAACATACCCGCTCCATGCCTCATTCTGGGAAATAACATACAAAGATCATGTTTTCATATCTACGTGCATCAAAAATTTACCCGTAAAAAAGGCATTTCAAAATTCCACTGACATCTTGTGCCTATGCCAGGTTTGCTTGTAACATGGTAAAAGGTACCCACAAACCTTTCCCCAAAGGGTTTGAAATTAGCCTCCTGATTCAAGCAAACACTAAAATGAACCCCAACAATAATACCTGAGGGGTGATTCCCATAGGGGGTTGTTCTGTAAAGGCTTTTTCACACGTACAGGCTAGCCCAAACAAAGTGAGAACATCTCATAAACTAAAAGCTTAAATAGTTTTCTTATTTACCGTTTTTAGCTATATAACGTCTTTATTTCGACAATTTCCCGTCACCATCTTTTTTTTTAATTTGTCAATCATTTACATCTGTCTTTTTGAATTTTTAAATAACTTATATGCTACGAGATGTTCTCACTTTTTTGGGCCACCCAATACTTCAGGACTGGTGCAACCATTAGATGAACTAGGTGGCTGCCTAGAGCACCAGTGGTTGAGGGGTGGACCGCTCCCACCCTCTGGGACCTGAGTGTCAGCAAGAGCCTCCAACAGCCCTGAAGCACTGAACTTAAAACTCTGGCACTGTGAGGCTGTTTGACGTCCAGCCCGCTGTGCCTCATGCCAGCTTCCTTTCTGCATGAGGGCACCTCAACTGCTTGCACCGGCCCTGCATGAAATCCCTGTGTGTGCCCAAGAACACACATACTTCTACTGAGCTATGTTGTAGGCATGTTCAGGGCTGGTGCTACCATTAGGCAAACGAGGTGGCCGTCCAGAGCGCCAGTGGTTGAAGGGCGACCCGTTGCCTCTCTTTGGGCCTGCAGTGGCAGCAATGACTTCTATCATAAACCCCAGTGCTGCCTCGCTGTTCCTGCTTCCGCCCCTCTGATGCAAACTTCCCATTTGCACAGTCCAGCTGCTTCCCCCTCCATGCAAACAGGAAGCCTGCATCGGGGATAGAAGCAGCAATGGCGACATAGTGCTGGGGTTTATGGTAAGCGCTGCGGCGTTCTTTGGAAATAATTGCTGGAGAGGGGAGAAAGCAATGGGGGTGGGGCAGGAGCCAGGTGAGCGGCAGAAATCAGGGTCACCTATGGCGCCTCACATCCTTGCACTGGCCCTGGGTGTGTTCAGGGCAGGTTTGGGCAGAACACAAGCGGAATCACAATTAACAAAAGGTCATTATGACCTGCTTGCGTTTCTGCGCACAGTGACATCAGCTCAGGAGCTTCATGATAGCCGCGATTTCTGCAGTATTTATAGGTCAATTTTATAAAGACACCTAGGTGCCTATCCATGGTCATAAAATAGGCTTAAAATAGACGCCTGCTATTGCAGAATTGCTCTCATAATAACACAAAGACTAACAGAATCAGTGTTAACCCAAAGAGAGGGATATATCACGTGAGCGCTAACGCTAGCACCAATAATAGAGATCAGTACCGAGAAGAGTCTCTGGATAAACATGGCTGTTACATGCATACATTTTCCCTTTTAAAAACATCCACCCTTTGTCCACTTAACCTTGTCCAGACACAATTTTGTATGGGAACAATTACTTGGATAAATAGAGAGCGGGGCTAAAGGTGTGGTTGACAGGACCAATATTTCCAGATGGTGCCTTACTGAGATCTATCAGGTTAAGTCCCAGCAGAGAAGCTGATCTACACAAATTGCAGGGATCAATCGGATTTATTTGGATATTCATTCACATTTCTGTGCAGACAAATATGATTGAATATCTGGACAAAGTTAACTGGGCAAATTTATCCGGTTAATTCTGGTAATCACCAACTGAATATCAGGACATTTTTCCATAAGGGCTATCCTTCACCTTAATGAGGAAGATTACTGATGGAGCATCTTTAGAATAGAGCCAGTGGCAGAGTGGACCGTTAACTATCTGAGACATGGGAAGTAGTATGCTCTTGCTGTCCCTGAGGTAGGGGAGGGATGTGGTCTGACGCAGCTGTTTTTTCATTCAAGGTGGAGATGAAATGGAGCAGCTTTAACAGAGGAGATGTCTTCCTATTGGACCTGGGGAAATTGATAGTCCAGTGGAATGGACCAGAAAGCAATCGCATGGAGAGGATCAAGGTGCCTGCTATGACCCTGGTCATCAGATCCAGCCCCCATTCTGCAATGAGACCAGAACCCTCAGAGGACGCCAGTTCTAATGTCTAATTATAGCATCATAGAGTTCTTAAATACAATGTGGACTGTGGGACTCTCCGTAATGGTTTGAGAAGGGAAGCAGAGAGGTTATAATTCCATTCCAGCCTGAGATATGTTCCTCTGATGCCTCAGAGTGTTTCACCAGTCCATATGAATTACCAAAGCAGTATTTACTGACCCTTAACCAACTGCTGGAAGAGAAAAGGGCTTTGTTTCCTTTTAACGTATATCAGTGGCCCTCACAACGACAAGTTGAATTTCTGTTGACGTCTCAGATCTTATTCCCCCATCTTGCCTTTTTTGGCAGGCTTCTATATCTGAAAGAGTCAAAGGCCTGTGTCTGCTCCATAGAGTGTTTCACTGGTGACCTTTTTAAAGTGAATTATTAACTCATAGCCATCTCTCTTCAGGGCATGAATCTGGCAAAGGATATCCGAGATCGGGAGCGTGGTGGGCGGGCACAGATTGGTGTTGTCGATGGAGAGGATGAAGATGCCTCCCCTGAACTGATGTCCATCTTGACACGGGTTCTAGGAGAAAAGAAAGACATCAAACCCGCCATTACTGATGAGGTGGTGGATCAGGCTGTCAAGATAGGGCTCAAACTCTACCAGTAAGTTTTTGGGGGGTTGGGGACTAGAATGAGTTTGCAAGTTTGTAAAGTCGCCTATGAGGTTGCATGGTCAGAGGTAAAACAAGGTTTCTCAGCAAGATTAATTAAGACTTTGGAGAAGGGTTACTAAGGCCAGTGAAGCTAAAGGGTTAGCATGGGTTAACAAGCTTCTTGAAATGCCGAGGAAGAATCATCAAGACCTGGGAAAGTGCAGGAGCAAAGTCAGGAATTTAACTGTAAGTCATGAGGAACACGGGGTCAGGGGTTTAAGTGTACGTTATGAGGAACACGGGGTCAGGGGTTTAACTGTAAGTCATGAGGAACACAGGATCAGGGGTTTAACTGTAAGTCATGAGGAACGCAGAGTCAGGGGTTTAACTGTAAGTCATAAGGAACAACAGGGTCAGGGGTTTAACTGTAAGTCATGAGGAACACAGGATCAGGGGTTTAACTGTAAGTCATGAGGAACAACAGGGTCAGGGGTTTAACTGTAAGTCATGAGGAACAACAGGGTCAGGGGTTTAACTGTAAGTCATGAGGAACGCAGAGTCAGGAGTATAACTGTAAGTCATGAGGAACACAGGGTCAGGGGTTTAACTGTAAGTCATGAGGAACGCAGAGTCAGGAGTATAACTGTAAGTCATGAGGAACGCAGAGTCAGGGATTTAACTGTAAGTCATGAGGAACGCAGAGTCAGGAGTATAACTGTAAGTCATGAGGAACATGGGGTCAGGGGTTTAATTGTAAGTCATGAGGAACACAGGATCAGGGGTTTAACTGTAAGTCATGAGGAACGCAGAGTCAGGGATTTAACTAAGTCATGACGAACACAGAGTCGTGGGGTTTAACTGTAAGTCATGAGGAACGCAGAGTCAGGAGTATAACTGTAAGTCATGAGGAACATGGGGTCAGGGGTTTAATTGTAAGTCATGAGGAACACAGGATCAGGGGTTTAACTGTAAGTCATGAGGAACGCAGAGTCAGGGATTTAACTAAGTCATGACGAACACAGAGTCGTGGGGTTTAACTGTAAGTCATGAGGAACGCAGAGTCAGGAGTATAACTGTAAGTCATGAGGAACACAGGGTCAGGGGTTTAACTGTAAGTCATGAGGAACACAGAGTCATGGGGTTTAAACAAATGTCTTGAGTACACTTTTCCTCTAACCCTTTGCCCACCACCTTAATGACTCATTAATATTGCTAACTGAATTGTCCAAATTTATTTTGGGCTTATTCATTTTATTTATTTATTTATTTGTTGTGTTTTTCTATACTGCCCCTTCCAGAAATCAGGGGCGGTTTACATAAAACTTAACATGTTACAAAAACTATTTGTAGCTTTACATTATAACATTTTACCTTGAACATTATAACTCTATATATTATAACATTTGGCTTTGCACGTTATAACTTTATACAATATAACATTTGGCCTCCCACAATATAACTTTATACATTATAACATTTGAACCTTTTCCTTGTAACTTTATACATTATAACATTTGAGCCTTTTCTTGTGAATTTCTGCATTTTGACATTTGACTTCTTTCCTTCTAGCTTTATACGTTAGCACAGTGTGGTCTTTTTACAGTACAGCATCTGTGCTATATGCAGTCTTTATTCCGGTTGGGGTTACGTGGGTGCATGGTTTGTTTGTGGGTTCGGGTAGGGTTGTGTTGTGTTTTGTGTTCCATAATGTTCTAGAAATAGGTATGTTTTTAGGGCGTTTTTGAATTGTTGTAGGTCTTTAGTTGTGCGTATTGATAGGGGTAGGGTGTTCCATAGTGAAGGTGCTGTGTATGTGAAGGCCCTCGAGCTTGTGACCTGCTTTGTTTTCCTGCTTGTGTTGGGGATTACAAGTGAGTGGGGGGCGTTTTCTCTTCTGGTTCTTGATTGTGTGTGGGTCTGTATGAGTGTTGTGAGTATGGATGGGGTGATATCATTGATGAGCTTAAAGGTTGTCATGATTATTTAGAATTTTATTCAACTCATTATTGGAAGCCAATGGAGATTAGCTAATATGGGTGTGATGTGTTCAGTTAGCGGTGCTTTACAGATAATCCTCGTTGTGATGTTTTGCGCTCTTTGGAGGACATGGAGGTATTTAGCAGGTAGCCCCTGTAACAGACTGTTACAGTAGTCGAAGTGTGGGGTGACAATTGAATGGACCACTGTTCGGAAGTCGTTTTCTTCCATGAATGGGCGTATGTGTTGGATTGTCTTTAGTTTGTAAAATATTGTTTTTGCTGTTTGCTTTAGGTGGGGGAGCTTGCTGAGGGTTTGATCCAGGATGATGCCAAGGTATTTGACTTCATTTTTGATTGGGAGGGTGGTGGAGTTTAGGGTGATGTTTTTGGGGAGTGTATGGCTTTGGCTTTTAGTGATATACATGGCTTCCATCTTTTTGAAATTAATACTGAGGTTGTTAGATTGTAGCCATGCTTCTGTTTCACTAATGCAATTGTAAATGTTGTTGAATGAAGGATTATCTGTGTGTATGGGGATGGATAACATAATATCATCCACGTAGATATAGTAGTTTATATTGAACTTTTTGAATATGTCTGTAACTGGCTGTAGGTGAAGGTTAAATAAGAGGGCCGAGAGGGCGGACCCTTGGGGGATGCCTTGGCCTTGCGGGAATGTGACTGGTGTCTCATTTCCTAGTTGGATGCTTAGTCTGCGGTTTGAAATGTATGATTTAAATCACTGGAGAACTGTACCGCCTACTCCGATTTGTGCTAGTCTGGAGATAAGGGTGTGGTGATTGATGTTATCGAAAGCTGCAGTGATGTCTATGAAGATTAGGAGGAATGAGGATTTTGTGTTATCTAGGCCTCGGATGAGGTAGTCAAGTAGTGATATAAGCAATGTTTAGACTCCGTGATATGGTCGGAAGCCGAATTGCTGGGCATCTAATGGGGCGATGGTGTCTATGTGATCTTGGAGCTGCATTTGGGTGATCTTTTCAATGATTTTGGCGACAAATGGGATGCTCACTATTGGTCTATATGAGCTGGGGTCACTCCTGCTGAGTGTGCTTTTTTTTAGTATCAGACGTATGGAGGATATCTTCAGTTCTGCGGGCATAACGTCTTGTTGCCGTGATTGGTTTACTATTTTAAAAAAAGCAGGCTGGGAGTTGCAAGTCTGCACCTTCCCAGCATATGAATTGAGCCGATTCTACTGAATGTCATGAAAGGTCACCTCATGTCACTGATTTTAATTTCTAATAGCTCGAAATCTCATCTTTTCTCCTTCCTCTTGTTTTTTCCCACCTCCTTTTTCTAGTGTCTCTGATGCCAATGGAAATCTGGTAGTCCAGGAAGTAGCTGTACGGCCGTTGACCCAAGATCTGCTGAACCATGAGGTTAAGCTGCCTTTGAAAGGGAAGGGAGTTCAGGGGAAGGGGTTTTACACCTGGGGCTTCTGAGAACCTGATGGTGGAAAGGTCTTAATTAGTACCAGAAATAAAATAAAATATGGACAGGTGGGGGGGGGGGGGGGAGGGGGGTTGGGCTTGTGTAAATCAGATGTTTTTCCCCATTGTATCTGTGGGTTGGTAGGTTCGCTTTCTCTGAAAACAATCAGAACTAAGAAAGTAATTTTGTAAAGTTGGGCCTAGTTAACGTGGCTATTTTACGGCTGTCAATTCTGTGTGTAAGTAGCAGAGACTTGACAGCCATAAAATTAAAGCCATAGAGCGTGTGCAAATGACCAGACCTACTTTTTGCAAGAACATGCATAAATGATAGTATCCTGTAATCAACAAATGTATGCGCTGCCTATGCTACAAGCAAACTCCACCCCTGTGCTTTCCCATAGTGAAAGTATGTGCGCACTGCTACTCTGGATGCAGTTTTACCCATGAAGACCAAAACACCCTTTTTAGCCACCTACTTTCAGTTATAAAAGTAAGTACTCCATATTAGCTACCCCCTAAATGTCCATAAATATAATGGTGAAATCCCAGGTGAGACACCGAATCATAAATATAAGTTTTGTCAGGTGGACTGTCAAAGGAGAAGGAGCTGGATTTCTCTCCCCCCACTGCAGTAAATCCTTTTTAATTAAAGTGTAAGTTGCATGAATGCATAAGCAATAAAAAAATGGCTACTTAGCTCAAACAAACACGCCAAACAATCTTCTTAAGCTGTGATGAACAAGATCCTGCATATACACGACGTGACACATTTCAGGTTGAAACACGAACCCTGCTTCAGGTATTGCAGGACAGTAGTCAAAGTTCCAGTCATCATGGCGGTGTTGAATGGATTCTAAAGTCTTAAAGTGAATGGCGTGTGATGTCACCAGTTGAAATTAGCCAATCAGATGCCCGATGTCAGGAACCTCTCACTGAGCAGGGAATCCCATACATGATTGGACTCCCATAGAACAAACTGAACCAGTACTATTCCGAATTAAGGAATCACAAAAGAGATTGACATCTGATGTCACAAATGAAGGCTGTAGTATCAAAACAATTTACAGCTCTATCTCCTAACCACGAGTTCAGATTTCTTTTAAACCAGTTGAACGTAACACTGTTGCAACAAGGTCTCAGACTGTTACAAAGCGTCTATCCAAGCCAAACAAGCTAGGATAACATGCTTTTTGCTCGCATCAACGACCTTACAACGTTGCTATCACTCAGTGTTGTTACTTTTATATCTATATCTATAATCTTGACAGTCCCATGAATATTATTCAGTGAGCCAGATAATAATGTCGCTATTTTCAATATGAATGTTTTCCATTTCCATTTCCATGTCCTTTTTTAATTCTTATAATAATCAGCAAACATAAACCAAGCGCAATGCTTATCTAGCATCCGATGACAATTGCTCAGTGCTGTTATATAATTCAAAGGATGATGTTCCCAACGCCAAACTATGGCGCTGTTACGTTTCACTGATCGTTTCTTCAGGGGTATAGATCTCTGGGCGTTTAATTGCACTGTTCATATTATACAGCCTGTCAAAAAATGATATATCAATATAAGCTGGCTTCATTCATATCATGCCCTCAGTACGCATATTTCCAACTGTACCACAAATTCAAAAGCTATCACTAGAATTTTTCTGAATTACTCTCACCTCTCTTCCAAACTATGGAGAATTCACATTTCAGTTGCTGAAAAAACGCCGCACATGCGGAGTACAACTACTGCTGGCTTTAACAAAGTAAGTAAATGAGCTATGTTAGATCTAAAAGGTGAAACACCTGTTTAACCTTAACACATATGCCAATCTATCTGGAGATTAAGACCAGTTGGATATACCGCTTGCAAATTAAATATCCATTTCTGTTCCTGAAAAACAAGCTGCTGTTCCCTCGAGCGCCCTCCCACACCTATCGGAATGTACTCAATACAGAAGCAGCGAAGATCCTCAAAAGTGTGACTAA
Organism: Ichthyophis bannanicus; assembly: GCA_033557465.1. NCBI lineage: Eukaryota > Metazoa > Chordata > Amphibia > Gymnophiona > Ichthyophiidae > Ichthyophis > Ichthyophis bannanicus. The sequence goes on from CM066036.1 coordinate 796,593,994, forward strand.
ATTGAAGACAATGTTCTACCATGGGGGCTTCCTTCTTCTGACATTTTATCCTACTGCGATGTTCCTGCATACGAATGTAGAAAGGACGAATTGTTTTTCCAACATATATTAATTGACATGGACAAAAAACTCCATATACCACATGTGTAGATTGGCAAGTGGTGTGGCCCCTTAAAAAATATTTTTTGTCTCGATATATAAACGAAGAAATTTCCAAAGTGATTTGACAAATAGTGCACATTCCATATTTAAAATGACCAATAGTATCATGATCTATTGCTGGCGGTGAAGATCTTAACACTGTCGGGCTGAGAATTTCTTTCAAATTTCGATGCTTCTCCAGACGCACCGAATAGGGTTTGTCCTCCAATCTAGGTGTACATTTTAAGACATTGCTATGTCTCTGTAAGATCTTCTGAATCTTATTACTATATGGAGAATGAAAAGTTATTAGATTTACATGACTCTCCTCTGTAGGGCACTGAGATGATCTTATAAGTAAGGAATCCCTGTGGTTATATAGTGCTCGTTTATATGCCTTAGTCACGGCAGAAGGAGGATATCCTCTCACCAAAAATTTTTCTTTCAAAGAACTAGCTTGTTTCTTAAATTCCGATGTCTCCGAACAGTTTCTGTGATAACGGAGGAATTGTGAAAACGGAAGACTATTCTTAAGTTTCTGAGGATGGGCACTAGAATAATGCAAAAGTGAATTACGATCTGTGGGTTTGCAAAACACAGAAGTCTCCATTCCTTTTGTTACCGGAACATCTAAATATGTAATACTATTAGCATCACATGCATGTGTAAATTCTATGTTTTCATCCCTCCTATTCAACCAAGTCAGGAAATCAAGTAGCTCTATTTCCGAACCCTCCCAAAGCATAAAAACGTCGTCAATGTAACGGTGCCATAATTTTATATGCCTATTCGGAGTGTGAGTAAATATCCACTGTTTTTCAAAACAATCCATATACAGATTTGCTATAGATGGAGCGCATGTAGCACCCATCGCTACCCCAGAGATCTGATGGTAAATTTTATCCTCAAAAATAAAATGATTTTGATACAAAGTAAGATCTAACAATGTCTCTAGAAAGACCAAAAGGGGCTCTGATAAATCTCCTCTACTCTTCAAAACTTGTTTAATGACCGTATGGGCTGCTTGTTGCGGGATACTCGTATATAACGATGTTACATCTAGTGTCACCAACATTATATTATGTACATTTAATTTTAATTTAATTTAATTTAATTAACAGATTATTTATATACCGCTCCTTCCATTGATCAGGTGCGGTTTCCATATAACAACAATAAACAGTGTGGTCTGTTTTTACATATAACATTTGTAGCTAGGTAAATACAGTTAACAATTAACAATTAACAGTTAGTAAACTATGTACAGTTGAACATAATTAAACTATATACATTGTTCTGTTTTTCATTTACTTATTCGCTTTGTTTTAGGGTGTATCACTTCATTCTTTTGATGAGTTGTGTATTACTCGGGGTAGGATTATCCTTTATCCAGTTGGGGTGTGTTGGGTGTGCTGGTCAAGGATCCATAATGCTTTGTGAATAAGTGTGTTTTGAGTTTTTTTCTGAACTCCATTATGTCGGGTAATTGTCTTAGTTCTATTGGGATTGTGTTCCACAAGATAGGGGCTGCATGGGAGAAGGCTTTCTTGTTAGTGGATTTATTGGCCCTAATGAATTCTTTTGGTGGGGTTAGTTTATTTAGCTGGTCTCTCCTTTGTAGATTATGTGTAGGTTCTATTTTGATAAGGTTATTTATGGGCAGGGGTGCTGTTTTTGTTATGGCTTTGTAGGTGGTTAATATAGTTTTATATTCTATGCGGCTTTGAATCGGGAGCCAGTGTAGATATTCTAAAATTGGGGTTATATGTTGGAAAGGTGGGGCTTTCGTTATGGTCCTTGCTGCTGCGTTTTGTGCTAATTGAAGTTTTTTTATGGCTTCCTTGCTTACGCCAAGTAAGGTTAGGTTTGCGAAGTCAAAATGTGGGGTTATGATTGCTTGTATGACGCGTTGAAAATCCTGTAGGTGCATTAGTGGGCGGAGTTGCTTTAATATTTTTAGTTTAAAGTAAACTTTTTTTGCTATGTTTCTTACATGTGTGTCCATGCTGAGATGTTTATCCAGTATCACACCTAAGTAGCGTATTTCAGTTTTCAGTATGATATTATTATTTTGCAATGTTATATGCGAGGGGGGAATGAATGTTGTGCATTTAGTTACTATTAGGGCTTCTGTTTTTGAGTGATTGATGTACAGATTGTTTTCATTTAGCCAGGTGTTGATTTCAGTGAGGCAGTCGTTAATGAGTTGTGTAGGGATATTTGGGATTTTGAATGGGACATACATCATTATGTCGTCCGCATATAAGTGATAGAGGACATTGAATTTTTTAAATATTTTACAGATGTGTTTTAGATATATGTTAAAAAGCAACGCTGACAGAGCTGAGCCTTGTGGGAGGCCTAGTTCTTGTTTGTATGTTTTTGATGAGAGATTACCGATTTGTACCGTTTGTGATCGTTCTGTTAGATAAGAAGTAAACCACTTTAGGACAGTGGATTTAATACCTATTTGTTTAAGTTTATTGATCATTATTGAGTGGTGAACACTGTCGAAGGCTGCAGACACGTCTATGAATATGAGTAAGAATGCTTGTTTAGGTTTGTCTATTCCCCTCACAAGTGTATCGATTAGCACTGTTAGTAGTGATTCTACTCCGTGTCTGGGGCGAAACCCATATTGCTGGTCGTCAAGTGGGGCTGAGCTATCAATGAATTCTTGTGTTTGAATTTGTACAGTTTTTTTCGATTAATTGGGCCATGAATGGAATACTCGATATGGGTCTGTAAGAATTAGGTGATGATTTGTCAAGGGTAGTATTTTTTAGGATTGGGCGGATCTGTGCGTGTTTTAGGGTAGCGGGTAGGTATCCACTTTTTAGGGAGAGGTTTATTATTGGGAGGATGAACTGAGAGAGTACAGGTAGGGAGTTCTTTATCCAGGTTACTGGACAGGGGTCAAGTAGAGATGTAGTAGTATTAATGTACATGCACCAATTGCGAGTGTTGAGAAAGGAGCTGTAAAAAATGTGTTGTGTCTCTAACGTATGAAGACATCTTAAACATCAAGGGCCGAAGAAAAGAATCCAGATACATAGATAAAGGCTCCAGTAACGAACCTTTAGTAGAAACAATAGGCCTACCCGGAGGTCGAGAAAGACTTTTATGTATCTTAGGCACCAGATAGAATTTAGCCAAGGTTGAATTAGCTGGATTGGCTCATTCACTTACTTTGTTAAAGCCACCAGTAGTTGTACTCCGCATGTGCGGCGTTTTTTCAGCAACTGAAATGTGAATTCTCCATAGTTTGGAAGAGAGGTGAGAGTAATTCAGAAACATTCTAGTGATAGCTTTTGAATTTGTGGTACAGTTGGAAATATGCGTACTGAGGGCATGATATGAATGAAGCCAGCTTATATTGATATATCATTTTTTGACAGGCTGTATAATACGAACAGTGCAATTAAACGCCCAGAGATCTATACCCCTGAAGAAACGATCAGTGAAACGTAACGGCGCCATAGTTTGGCGTTGGGAACATCATCCTTTGGATTATATAACAGCACTGAGCAATTGTCATCGGATGCTAGATAAGCATTGCGCTTGGTTTATGTTTGCTGATTATTATAAGAATTAAAAAAGGACATGGAAATGGAAATTGAAAACATAGTTTCCTAAGTTTGCTATAAACTTGAATGTAAATAGTTCCCCAAGTTCTCCTCCATGTTAACTCCCCGTTTTATGTAAACGACGGCCAATGTATCTGGTCAAGTGTTCTATTGTTTTGATGTAAACCGCGCTGATGACAAATAGCGCGGTATATAAGAAATGTTAAATAAATAAATAAATAAAATAAATAAATTCATATTGAAAATAGCGACATTATTATCTGGCTCACTGAATAATATTCATGGGACTGTCAAGATTATAGATATAGATATAAAAGTAACAACACTGAGTGATAGCAACGTTGTAAGGTCGTTGATGCGAGCAAAAAGCATGTTATCCTAGCTTGTTTGGCTTGGATAGACGCTTTGTAACAGTCTGAGACCTTGTTGCAACAGTGTTACGTTCAACTGGTTTAAAAGAAATCTGAACTCGTGGTTAAGAGATAGAGCTGTTTATTTATTTATTTATTTATTTATTAACAATTCTTATATACCGCACTATTAGACATCAGCGCGGTTTACTTTGAACAGAAAACATCCGACAGTTTACACATGTCTGGTCGTTACATTTAACAGGAAGTATAACTTGGCGAAATAGGGGAAACTAAATACAATGCAGGGTTATCTGATGAAGGATATCCTGGTTAACTATATACAACAGTGGTACAATAGTATATGGAACAACTTGTTATTTACATTGTGAAGTTGGTCTGTTGCGGGGTCTATCTGTTTGACCACTTCTGCTATTCACCTGGGGGTTATGTTCGGAGTTGTCATTGAGATATTTAAGGAAGAGGAAATGCTTTAAAGCCTTTCTGAACTGACTTAGATTAGGTATTGCTCTGATTTGTGCTGGTAAGGTGTTCCATAGAGATGGGGCGCAGAATTGGAAGGCTCTGTTGGCTGTTGATCTAGCTGTAAATTGTTTTGCTACTACTGTCTAGTAATTTAAGCTCTAAAAGGTGACTATATACATCATTGTTTGATACACAAATGAAGGCTGAGCTACTAAGTGTCGATTGTTAAAAACCACCCGATAGGCTGGAAATCCCGGCCATGATTGGGCAGCCTCAGAATAAATTAAACCAATCCTGTTCAAGATTTAAACCTTTGGGGAAAACTGTTTCAAGTTTGAAAATCCATTGTTGTTCACAACGTTGAAGTTTCTGGGTCCGATCACCTCCTCTGGGGTCAGCTGGAATGTGGTCAACAATGGATTTTCAAACTTGATATACGTGCTACAGTGCCCCATTACATATTTTGTTGATTGTTCTTTTGGCATGGAAGGGTCCCATCTTGACATGCATTTAAGGGGCTCAGGCCTGTACATAAACAGCAGAACTCAAGGGCTATAGGTTTTGCTGGCATCTCCAGAACCTTTGGTTTATGAGTTGTACTAAATACTAATATTTTCAGCTCCAATGAATTCATTAAGGGGGGACATACAATTTGCATAAAGTGAGACAGTACTCATCAGGGCCATACCAAGGGCTGTGCAAGTGATGCGGCCGCACAGGACGCAAGCACAGAAGGGAACTCTGATATCATCACTGGACTTCCAGGAAGCTCCAAAAGAGTGGGTTACTGAATGTGGCTGGGGCAGAGAGGGGGCACCAGATTCATTAGTCGCACAGGACACATTTCTAGCTTGGTAAGGTCCTGGTATGCATGTTATAAGAAAGTACAATGTAGAGTTGTTCAAAGTGTTTGTATTTTTATGGCAGCCGAGGGAGGGGTAATGCCGTGGAAGGTATACACGTTGCTCTCCTCCTCTGATCTGGGCAAGTCCACGGTTAAAGCTATGGAAACAGTGCAGGTTGTCAACCACATTTGAGGAAGGAAATTTTCAGTCAAACTAGTTTACCTGGGCAAATATCTTTCAAAATTGCTCTTACCTGGAGTCTCTAGTTAGAGCATCAGATTTCTGGCAAAGCCACTGATAGATGTCCTGTGGAGTTATGAAGGCTATCAGAAGGTGTGGACACATGACTGACACCTTACTTAAATGTGTCGCTGAACCTCTTCCTTTGTCCCTGTATCTCACTCTGTGTTCCTTATCTCTTTATGGTACACAGGATTGCTATATTCTAGACCAGGGTGGACAGAAGATCTACGTGTGGAAGGGCAAGAACTCAACAAAGGAAGAAAGACAGCAAGCCATGAACAGAGCCCTGGTAAAGATCAGTGGCAATGAGACCTCTTCCTACTGAGGGATGGGTGACTAGAATGAGCCTGGTTGCCATAAGAACATAAGATCTGCCATACTGGGTCAGACCAAGGTCCATCAAGCCCGGTATCCTGTTTCCAACAGTGGCCAATCCAGGTCATACGTACCTAGCAGCTTCCCCAAGGGACACAGGTTCCTCAATGCTTGTACTGGGTCAAGCAGTGATGGCAGCCCCAACATGACCTCTGTTCGCCATGGTAGAGGCTCTCAGATGATACTGTTAATGTTGGAGATGTCTCTTGAATGACCTCTGCTGGGTGGGTGACCCTTGTATGACCCTTTAGATCAACTACTACTACTACTATTTATCATTTGTATAGCACTACAAGGTGTGCGCAGCGCTGTACATATAGATATAAGAGACACTCCCTGCTCATCAGAGCTTACAATCTAGTCAAGATGAAAAAAACATTGCAAAATTGGGAACTAGAGTATGAGGGTAAGATACACATAAATGGTGAACAAGAGAGTGAGGGGCATCAGGATCCAAAAGCAGCCTTGAAGAGGTGGGTTTTTAGCCTGGATTTGTATATGGCTAGAGAAGGAGCCTGATGTACTGACTCAGTTTGCTCGAGGAATATAGAGCAGCAAGGTGGAATGAACAAAGTTTGGAGTTGGCAGAGGCAGAGAAGGGTGGAGTTCCTGAGGAGGGGTGTAGGGAGTGAGATAAGAGAGGAACGGTAGTGAGTTGCTGCACTTATAGATCAGTAGGAGGAAGCTCAGAATAACCCTATGGATGGTGGGGGTGTCTCTTGCAGGCACCCTGTATATATTGTGGGTGACCTTTGGGATGACCATAATAGGGAAGAACATGTTTTTGGATCCTGATGCCCCTCACTCTCTTGTTCATTTATGTTTATCTTACCATACTCCAGTCCTCAGTTTTGTGATGTTCTTCATCTTGATTAGATAGTAAGTTTTTTTTTAAAGCCTTTATTTAAGTTTACATCTAAAACTTGCATAGTATCATGAAACAGAACTTCACATAAAACCAATAGTCCTCCCCATCCCTGGCTTTATACATAAGCACTGAAATTGGATGAATGTATAAAAAGCAGTATATAACTATTCACGGCATCGTAGAGATATTCGTATCCAAGGTACTCCACCATCAGTGGCCTGCCCCAGCGCAAGGCTGGGAGGTAGGATAAGCAATTTCATATCGGCAGAATAGTCTTGCCATTTCCACCACTGGTGATATGATGAACATTGGACTACACGGAGCCACACTGAGGTGGTTCCACTCTTACCTAACGGACAGACAGATACAGGTCAAGATTGGGCCCAACACATCCCGACCCATAAAAGTCATGCAAGGCATACCCCAAGGATCCGCACTATCAGCTCTCTTATTCAACATCTACATCCAACCAATATGCAACATCATAAAAGAGCACGGGATAAAATACACAATCTATGCGGACGACATAATGATATACATACTAATCACCCTCAACAACCCAGACCACACCAAGATAACAGACTGTCTCACACATATGAACACCTGGTTTCAAGACAACAACATGACCATAAACTACAGCAAGACCGAGGCGCTAATCATCACATGGAACTCCAACTTCATCCCCCCCCCCCTCCCCCGCGACATCAAGATAGGCACCACAACCATACCCATACAATCAGAAGTGAAATACCTCGGAGTGACAATGGACAAAGAACTTAACCTTCAGTCCCACATCAGCAGAACCACCAAAAATGCATACCACAGGATGAGACTAGTACGACACCTCAAGCCCCTCCTCACTCAGGAACACTTCCGCACAGTTTGTCAAGCACTAATAACCCCAATCCTAGACTTCTGCAACCCAATCTATCTAGGTCTAACGAAACAGACACTAAGACCATTGCAACTGGCACAAAACACTGCAGCACGCATAATTGCTGCACCACAAGACAAGAACACATCACACCCACCCTAAAAGAGCTCCACTGGCTGCCTATCAGTGCCCGCATTAGATACAAGACAATCATAAACATTTTCAAAATCAAACATCAATCATCACCTTTCAGCCTACACCCACTCATACAACCAGACAACAGCACAAGACCGAGAAGAAGAGGCACATCCAACCGTGTCAACACACCTAAAGATATCAACAGGATACGCAAGGACACCGAAAAACGAGCCTTATCAAAGGCGGCACAAACAATCTGGAATGCCCTCCCCAACGAACTGCGTTCAACAACAGACCTTAAGGAGTTCAGGAAACTACTGAAGACAACCCTCTTCATAGAACACTACGGTGACATTACTTAAACCATGCAACAGACACCTCAATTCCCCCCACATGTCACTATAATTGTAATTAAGCAAGGAACTGATACCCATAGCATTGTAAATAGCGCACGCTGTAAATAGCACCACAAGAATCAACGTCCAGACACGCTCACACGCATACACTACTCACTGCATGTGCACACTATACACTGTATCTTATTGATTGTTTGCTGTTCAGACCGCCTTGATTGCAGGATAAAGTGGTATAGAAATCCGTTTAAATAAATACATAAATAAATAAATGTTAGTGAGGAGAAGTCCTTCCACTGTGAAATAATCACCTTCAAGGCTACGCTAAGTAACAGGTCAAACAAAGTTTCATTGGCTCTGGGCAAAGCGGCAGTACGATTCGATTATAAGCTCTGACGAGCAGGGACTCTCTCCTACATCTATATGTAGAGCTCGGCGTACGCCTTGTAGCGCTATAGAAATGATAAGTATTACTAGTAGGGGTTACTCCTGGATGAGCCCTTTCATCAGTGGGGCAACTTCAGGATGATCGCTTCTGACCTGGACAGTGACTTTTTGGGTAATCCCATTGAAGTTGTGGGTGACTCTCAGCTGATCCCAGTGGCAGTGGGGGATATTGTGGGATAACAATGGTGATAGTGGAGGTGTTTCTGGAACTGATACTTGGGGCTCTTCAGGGATGAGTGTATCACAGCTTCTCTCTACCTGTAACTCTCAATTTGGACCCTCACAAAATGGAGTGGAAGGTGGGAGTAAGCCGGGACGCTGATAGGAGAAAGCCCCATATTATTTTATCTGCTTCTCTGTTCTAACTCTTGATTTCTTCCTATCATGCTATTGCAGAACTTTATTAAGGCCAAAAATTACTCCCCTTCCACTTATGTGGAGACAGAAAATGATGGGGCGGAGTCTGCTGTGTTCAAACAGCTCTTCCAGAAATGGACAGTGAAGAATCAGACAGTCGGCATGGGCAAGATCCACAATGTTGGCAAAGTGGGTGAGTGATGGAGAGAGGCGGCTCTGTGCTGCTTTGCTTCAGGGGTAACCTATAGTCACGTTCACTAAAGGGGCTGCTGGACTATCACTTTATCCTCCCACTATCTTAAACCACTTTTCTTCATTCTAGTCCCTTTATGAAACTTAAATTACAGTTTTATAAGCCATCTGTGAGTCTTAAAATATCACTTACCACAGTGCTCCATGAACTCAGTCTTAAGAAGGGTGAAACATTCAGATGGTCTGTAGATCCCATCTCAGTCCAGCTACAGTGACCCTCAGGGGAAGGCTGAGACATTCACCGTGGACTGTAGATCCACTCTCTCCAGCTACAGAGACCCTCAGGGGAAGGCTGAGACATTCACCGTGGACTGTAGATCCCATCTCAGTCCAGCTACAGTGACCCTCAGGGGAAGGCTGAGACATTCACCGTGGACTGTAGATCCCATCTCAGTCCAGCTACAGAGACCCTCAGGGGAAGGCTGAGACATTCACCGTGGACTGTAGATCCACTCTCTCCAGCTACAGAGACCCTCAGGGTTAGGGTGAGACATTCACCGTGGACTGTAGATCTCCTCTCTCTCTCCAGCTACAGAGACCCTCAGAGGAGGGGCGAGACATTCACCGTGGACTGTAGATCTCCTCTCTCTCTCCAGCTACAGAGACCCTCAGAGGAGGGGCGAGACATTCACCGTGGACTGTAGATCTCCTCTCTCCAGCTACAGAGACCCTCAGAGGAGGGGCGAGACATTCACTTTGGACTGTAGATCTCCTCTCTCTCTCCAGCTACAGAGACCCTCAGAGGAGGGGCGAGACATTCACCGTGGACTGTAGATCTCCTCTCTCCAGCTACAGAGACCCTCAGAGGAGGGGCGAGACATTCACCGGGACTGTAGATCTCCTCTCTCCAGCTACAGAGACCCTCAGAGGAGGGGCGAGACATTCACTGTGGACTGTAGATCTCCTCTCTCTCTCCAGCTACAGAGACCCTCAGAGGAGGGGCGAGACATTCACCGTGGACTGTAGATCTCCTCTCTCTCTCCAGCTACAGAGACCCTCAGAGGAGGGGCGAGACATTCACCGTGGACTGTAGATCTCCTCTCTCCAGCTACAGAGACCCTCAGAGGAGGGGCGAGACATTCACTTTGGACTGTAGATCTCCTCTCTCTCTCCAGCTACAGAGACCCTCAGAGGAGGGGCGAGACATTCACCGTGAACTGTAGATCTCCTCTCTCCAGCTACAGAGACCCTCAGAGGAGGGGCGAGACATTCACCGTGGACTGTAGATCTCCTCTCTCCAGCTACAGAGACCCTCAGAGGAGGGGCGAGACATTCACCGTGGACTGTAGATCTCCTCTCTCTCACCAGCTACAGAGACCCTCAGAGGAGGGGCGAGACATTCACCGTGGACTGTAGATCTCCTCTCTCCAGCTACAGAGACCCTCAGAGGAGGGGCGAGGCATTCACCATGGACTGTAGATCTCCTCTCTCCAGCTACAGAGACCCTCAGAGGAGGGGCGAGACATTCACCGTGGACTGTAGATCTCCTCTCTCTCACCAGCTACAGAGACCCTCAGAGGAGGGGCGAGACATTCACCGTGGACTGTAGACCCCCTCTCTCTCCAGCTACAGAGACCCTCAGAGGAAGGCTGAGACATTCACCGTGGACTGTAGATCTCCTCTCTCTCCAGCTACAGAGACCCTCAGAGGAAGGCTGAGACATTCACTGTGGACTGTAGATCTCCTCTCTCCAGCTACAGAGACCCTCAGAGGAGGGGCAAGACATTCACCGGGACTGTAGATCTCCTCTCTCCAGCTACAGAGACCCTCAGAGGAGGGGCGAGACATTCACCGTGGACTGTAGATCTCCTCTCTCCAGCTACAGAGACCCTCAGAGGAGGGGCGAGACATTCACCGTGGACTGTAGATCTCCTCTCTCTCACCAGCTACAGAGACCCTCAGAGGAGGGGCAAGACAGTCACCGTGGACTGTAGAGCCCCTCTCTCTCCAGCTACAGAGACCCTCAGAGGAAGGCTGAGACATTCACCGTGGACTGTAGAGCCCCTCTCTCTCCAGCTACAGAGACCCTCAGAGGAGGGGCGAGACATTCACCGTGGACTGTAGACCCCCTCTCTCTCCAGCTACAGAGACCCTCAGAGGAAGGCTGAGACATTCGCCGTGGACTGTAGATCTCCTCTCTCCAGCTACAGAGACCCTCAGAGGAGGGGCAAGACATTCACTGTGGACTGTAGATCTCCTCTCTCTCTCCAGCTACAGAGACCCTCAGAGGAGGGGCGAGACATTCACCGTGGACTGTAGATCTCCTCTCTCCAGCTACAGAGACCCTCAGAGGAGGGGCGAGACATTCACCATGGACTGTAGATCTCCTCTCTCCAGCTACAGAGACCCTCAGAGGAGGGGCGAGACATTCACCGTGGACTGTAGATCTCCTCTCTCTCACCAGCTACAGAGACCCTCAGAGGAGGGGCGAGACATTCACCGTGGACTGTAGACCCCCTCTCTCTCCAGCTACAGAGACCCTCAGAGGAAGGCTGAGACATTCACTGTGGACTGTAGATCTCCTCTCTCCAGCTACAGAGACCCTCAGAGGAGGGGCGAGACATTCACTGTGGACTGTAGATCTCCTCTCTCTCTCCAGCTACAGAGACCCTCAGAGGAGGGGCGAGACATTCACCGTGGACTGTAGATCTCCTCTCTCCAGCTACAGAGACCCTCAGAGGAGGGGCGAGACATTCACCGTGGACTGTAGATCTCCTCTCTCCAGCTACAGAGACCCTCAGAGGAGGGGCGAGACATTCACCGGGACTGTAGATCTCCTCTCTCTCACCAGCTACAGAGACCCTCAGAGGAGGGGCAAGACATTCACCATGGACTGTAGACCCCCTCTCTCTCCAGCTACAGAGACCCTCAGAGGAAGGCTGAGACATTCACCGTGGACTGTAGAGCCCCTCTCTCTCCAGCTACAGAGACCCTCAGAGGAGGGGCGAGACATTCACCGTGGACTGTAGAGCCCCTCTCTCTCCAGCTACAGAGACCCTCAGAGGAGGGGCGAGACATTCACCGTGGACTATAGATCCCCTCTCACTGCAGCTACAGAGACCCTCAGAGGAGGGGCGAGACATTCACCGTGGACTGTAGATCCCCTCTCACTGCAGCTACAGAGACCCTCAGAGGAGGGGCGAGACATTCACCGTGGACTGTAGATCCCCTCTCACTGCAGCTACAGAGACCCTCAGAGGAGAGGCGAGACATTCACCGTGGACTGTAGAGCCCCTCTCTCTCCAGCTACAGAGACCCTTAGAAGGGGGGTGAGACATTCACCGTGGACTGTAGATCCCCTCTCTCACCAGCTACAGAGACCCTTAGAGGAGGGGCGAGACATTCACCATGGACTGTAGATCCCCTCTCACTGCAGCTACAGAGATCCTCAGAGGAGGGGTGAGACGTTCACTGTGGACTGTAGATCCCATCTCTCTCCAGCTACAGAGACCCTCAGAGGAGGGGTGAGACATTCACCGTGGACTGTAGATCCCCTCTCACTGCAGCTACAGAGACCCTCAGAGGAGGGGTGAGACGTTCACTGTGGACTGTAGATCCCCTCTCCAGCTACAGAGACCCTCAGAGGAGGGGCGAGACATTCACCGTGGACTATAGATCCCCTCTCACTGCAGCTACAGAGACCCTCAGAGGAGGGGTGAGACATTCACTGTGGATTGTAGATCCCCTCTCACTGCAGCTACAGAGACCCTCAGAGGAGGGGCGAGACATTCACCGTGGACTGTAGATCCCATCTCACTCCAGCTACAGAGACCCTCAGAGGAGGGGTGAGACATTCACCGTGGACTGTAGATCTCCTCTCTCCAGCTACAGAGACCCTCAGAGGAAGGTTCAGACATTCACCGTGGACTGTAGATCTCCTCTCTCCAGCTACAGAGACCCTCAGGGTTAGGGTGAGACATTCACCGTGGACTGTAGATCTCCTCTCTCCAGCTACAGAGACCCTCAGGGTTAGGGAGAGACATTCACTGTGGACTGTAGATCCCCTCTCACTGCAGCTACAGAGACCCTCAGGGTTAGGGAGAGACGGTCACTATAGACTCTAATCCCTTCCTTCTTCAGCTATAGAGACCGTCCAGGAAAGGATAAGACAGGTTCCATGCACTGTAAATCCTTTCCCTTTCCAGGAATAGAGTTTAGATGTTCTTATGGACTGTGGATTTAGATTTATTACTCACCTTTTCCAAATCTGAGCTCAAGGTAAGTTATATTCACATACCCAAGTTATTCCCCTGCTCCAGGGGCTCACACTCTAAGTAATAGCTGAGACAGTGAAGAATGAAAATGATTTGCCCAAGGTCACAAGGAGAGTTGCCGGAAGATGCAAGATTTGCTCTCTGGCTCCCCTCTTCCCAGCCTGTTGCTCTAACCTCCATCCAACCCTTAGGGAAAATCCCTTCCTCTGCTGTAATACAGGTGCATCTTGCATGAGCGGTGATGCATATATTACCCAGCATATGGCACACTTACACATTTGGTTGTATTCTCTGGCATAAGTCTATGGGGAATCCATGAAAATGTGATGTGTTATGTTTATTCAGTATACCTCTCTTTACAAAGCAAAATGTGCCCATGACCCGACTCATCCATAGGTTAAAGGTGAGCTTCCTCTTCTTATCCTCAGCCAAGGTGGAGCAGGTGAAATTTGATGCCGCCACAATGCACGCCAAGCCAGAGATGGCAGCGCAACAGAAGATGGTGGACGATGGATCAGGTGAAGTAGAGGTGAGTAGGGAGAAGAGAAATAATCAACTTGATCACCCTTTTCAATTTTAGTATTGAATTGAAAAATATTTAGAGTCTAATCGAGATGCACTCTAGCCCCTTTCAGTGGCCTCCAGTCCTATGACAGGGTCTAGGAATACAGACACAGTAAGTTTACCTGATGAATCCAAATCAAAAGGGATAGGAGCAGATTTGCTACTTCCCCTCAGGTTAGTTCAGGGGTGGGCAATTCTGGTCCTGGAGGGCCGCAGACCAATCAGGTTTTCATGATGTCCTTAATGAATATTCATGGACCTATTTCCATACAATGGAAGGCAGTGGATGCAAATAGATCTCACGAATATTCATTAGGGACATCATGAAAACCTGACTGGTCTGCGGCCCTCCAGGACCGGAAATGCCCACCCCTGGGTTAGTTGAACAAGCTGCTCTGTCCTGGTTTACCTCACTGCATACATGGAACTACAATTCTGATTTCTCCATAGATGAAATGGGGGAAAACCCAGGACCTGATCATCTTCTTTGGTCGAGATGGTAGCATGGTGCAGTCTAGTAGTTGTGATTACTGTAAGTCTAGATCAGGGCTGTATAAGTTCAGTCCTTGAGAACTGCAAACAGGCCAGGTTTTCAGGATTTCTGTATGCAAATTTATCACATGTGACCCCTGAGGACTAAAGTTGTGCACCTTGGTTTAGGTGGTCATCACTATGTGTTGTGACATAGCCCCAAACCAGGCTCAACTTCTGTCTAGTACAGGGCTGCTAACATGATCCAGGTCATAAGGCTGATACAGTCCTGGTTTTATCCCAGATCATCTAAGAAAGGCATGATGTATGAGTACAGGGTAAAACTGGAACTGTCCCTTATGGCATGGACTTCTCTGGCAAACCAATTCTGACAAACCCAGTCACAAGTCATAAAGAAATATTTCGCGTCTCATCTTGCTAGGCTGGTGTTTTCTCCCATGGAGGCCAACCTGGCGCTATAACCCAGCCTGCAATGTCTAAGTGGCCCTGGATATCACCGGCTTCCCTTCCTGCATCTTTCCTTGCAGGTTTGGAGAGTGGAGAACTTGGAGCTGGCCCCTGTGGACAAGCGCTGGTTGGGTCACTTCTACGGAGGGGACTGTTACCTCATCCTCTACCAGTACCAGGTCAACAACAAGATCCACTACATCCTTTACATCTGGCAGGTGAGTGGCCAGATCCCTGTGTGTGGGAAATGCAGGGAGTGGAAGCAAGGGAGATTCCCCTTCTGACGAGGTACAAGGGGTACTGGCACGTTGCCTTTTATACTCAGTCTAGCAAATGGACATCTGTACATCTTCCCTAAAAATGTTCCCAAAAATGTCCAAAAGGAAGAGAAACCACTGCAAAGGGGTCTTCTGGCTGTCCGACCTTTGCATCTTTTCAGATCTTGGCGGAGGGATATTTGAGCTAAGGGCTGGGACCCGTCCACTTTCCAATTCTGTATATATACTGCCAGGCCATTCCCGAATGACGATGTTTGCCTCTGCACCAAATATAATAAACCATAGTCCATTGGAAGGACGTCTTTCTCAGTGATTTTCTTTTCACTCTACGTATTTTTCGAAGGAGGAATTATCTGTCTTCCTTTCTTGTGCCTGTGTTTCCGCAAACTCTCAGTAATTTTTACTGCTGTTACTTAGCTCTCCTATTACACTTCTAGATGCACACAGTATGATACAATACACAAAGGAGACAGCCCCTTCTTCAAGGATTTAAAGATCTCAATATCTATACTTTGGAGGACAGGCAGGAGAGTGGCGATATGATACAGATGTTTAAATACCTCCATGGTATAAATGCACAGGGGGAGAGTCTCTTTTGGTTGAAAGCAAGCTCTGCTATGAGGGGACATTTTTATTTTTTTATTTTTGCATTCTCTTATATACCACGCTATTCTGCATCAGTGCGGTTTACATTGAACAAACTGAAATTACATTGAACAGGGCATTATAACTTGGAGATAACTATTTTACAGGGAATGGGCTATGGAGGGTTAAGTGGCTTGCCCAAGACCACAAGGAGCACCTGTGGGACTAGAAACCCCAGTCCTTCCGGCCCAAGGTTGCTGTCCTCTAGTGGGATTTGAACATGGGATGAGGGTGAAAGGGGATAGACTCAAGAGTAATATACAGAAATATTTCTTTACGGAAAGAGTGGTAGATGCATTGAATAGTCTCCAAGTGGAGGTAATAGAGACAAGGGCAGAAGCGGAATTCAGGAAATCATGGGACAAACCTAGAAGATCTCTAAAGGAAAAAGGGGACTGTAAAGCTTAGTGGTTGATATGGAAGGACAGACTGAAGGGGTCTTTATCTGCCGTCATGTTTCTATGTTTCCTAATTGTCTCTCCAGTCCAGTCCACTCCAGACATGTGGGTATCCCATCCTACTGGCAGATGGAGACTGAAAACCACTGGTTTGATGATGCCACCCTATAAAGGTCCAGTGGAGCCATCCTCTCACCAGTATTTCTCAGTCTCCAGCAGATGGCAGGTGAATGGACCTGTGTAATCTGAATCTGGTAATGTTTTTATAGAGGATTTGGCTCTTCAGTGTATTCAGGGGGCCCAGAATTGACTGGGGCCCATTCATGGAGCCCTGGGGTACAAACCAGGTGGGTTCTTTTCCTCCATTTCAACGGGGGGCAATGTCAGTGGTGGTACCCTCTGTACTCCTCCCAAACCTTTGGAATGTTCTTCCGAGACATTTATATCTCTTTAGTACCCTGCCTATAGATGTATCTGGAAGATTTATGGGGAGTTTACAGAAGAGAATACTGTCCTTTTGGAATCATACCCCCCCTCCCCCCGGTAACAAAGAAAATCCTTTTTTGGTCTCAGGAGGTGGGTAATTTGCTGGTACATCAGTTCCAGAGATACTTTGAAATGGTCCAATTGCAATCTGCCCTTGAGTGGAAGGTTTGTGAGGGATAGAAGAGGAACGGGGGGGGGGGGGGGAACTTCCTTGCTATAAGATGTGGGAGTTGCGGTTGTCTTCTACGTTTTGGGCAAAGTGGAAGAAAGTGTGGTTGAGCCTTGAGGTTATTCCAGGTTTACACCTTTGTGAGGAAATGTGGATTTTCCCATGGGAAGGTTGGAGGTCATAAGGGAAACGACTGAGGTACAGCCACTGGTTGCATTACTTAATTGTAGACCACGGGACATGTCCATTGAAAAAAGTCAATTTATAAAAATGGGATATATGGCAGCAAGACAATCTCTAGCCCAAGTCTGGATATAGCTGAATCGCCCTAGAATGGAGTCGATTTGTGGAAAATTGAGCTATAGTTATCTGATGTTTAAATTGACCATTTTAAAAAACAAGAGTTGACGTTTTCATAAAAGGATAGAATACTTATGTACATTGGAAAGAGAAGCTGTAAGGAGGTAATTATACGATGATTGTTCTTGATGTTTAATGTAAGGGGGAGGGGTGGGGCTGGGTAAATGCTAAGTCTAAAGGGGGGAAGGTGGGACGTGTTCAGGGATTGGGAGAGGTGAATGAGGCTATATATATACAGTTGTGGTCAACATTTTTGGCACCCTTGAATTTTAAGTGTGATGTGTACAATATATTGAGAAATAATGGGAAATATTCCAACTGTATGTCATCATAATATTTTAATAGCATGCTCAAAGGTCTACAACAACAAAAAAGATGCCTGTGCAACTTAAAAGTAGTAATTTTTGTGAAAAAAAATATGACCTGGACAGGATTAATGGCACCCTTCACTAATACAGTGCCTTGTGAAAGTATTCATCCCCTCTGTGTTTGTCCTGTTAAGTCGCATTACAACCTGGAATTAAAATGGAATTTTGGGGGTTAGCACCATGTGATATAGACAACATGCTAAGCCATTGGAAGGTGAACCTTTGTCCCATTCTCATATCTCAGGCAAACTGAAACAGGTTTTCCTCAAGAATTTCTCTGTATTTAGTACCATCCATCTTTCCTTCAATCCTGACCAGCTTTCCTGTCCCTGCCAATGAAAAACATCCCCACAGCATGATGCTGCCACCACCATGTTTCACTGTGGGAAGTGTTCTCGGGGCGATGGGAAGTGTTGGGTTTGCGCCACACCTGGCATTTCCCATGATGGCCGAAAAGTTCAATTTTCATCTCATCTGACCAGAGAACCTTCTTCCATGTGTTTGGGGGGTTCCGCCACATGCTGTTGTGCAAACTCCAAACGTGTTTTCTTATTTCTTTCTTTAAGCAATGGCTTTTTTTTGGCCACTCTTCCATAAATCCCCACTAGGTAGCATTTTGTTCCAAAATACTTTGTTTGTCCTCTGACTTCATGATTCCTTTAATACAATCCAGCCTCCAGTTCCTGAGGCAGCAAAACAGCCCCACAACATTATGGAACCTCCACCATATTTAACTGTAGGAAGGGTAGTATTTTTCCTTATAAGCTTCATTTCTTTACCTGTAAATGTATCACTGGTCTGCATTGCCAAAGAGGTCAAGTTTTGTTTCATCTGTCCACAGAACATTTTCCCAGAAGGACTGTAGTTTATTAAGGTGGGTGTGGGCAAAAATCAGGCATGCCTTTTTATATCTGTCTTTGAGCAGTTGGGTCCTTCTTGGCCTTCGCTCATGAAGTCCTTCTTTGTTTAGTGCATGATGTATGATGAAATCACCACTCCAGATTTCTCCAGGTCAGCCTTAAGCTCTTTGGATGTTGTACATGATGTTTTTCCTTGCACTAACCTTTGAAGACTTCTTGGATTAATTTTCCTCTTCCACCATGCCCAGAAAGGTTCTTGACAGTTCCATGAGCAGAAAAACGTGATTACTCACCTGTAACAGGTGATCTCTGGGACAGCAGGAATCAGTCCTCACATATGAGTGACATCGGCATTGATAGAGCCCGTGCGGATTTACTCCCAAGCTTTCAAAGAAAGCCTTTGGGAGTTAGACCACACAGGCATGGTCACCTTCCCACCCAAAGAGGCCATCTTACCTCAGTATGATGACTATAGCTTAATCAACCATAAAATCACGCAACAGAGGTGGATTTTTATTCTTCATTCTGTTTTTCCCCTTGGATTGAATTTAGAACTTGACTGGCAGGTTTTTTTTGAATGGGACTTTTGGTTGATTGGGGTGGTGACTGCATTGTTGCTTTTTGCTATTCAATCACCATGAGGTAAGCAACTGAAATTTCTGACGTCAGACACCGGTAAATAAGAAGTGCATTCCTACCAGTATTTTGCAGTCATCAGTGATCTTCTGTTCATGCTCAATAGGGTATTTTGCCTGACACAGGGTCTTTGGAATATGGATAGACCTGAAACGCAGTGTTATGTCGTGGAGAACCCCATTTTGGTACTTACACCATTTTTTGAGATCATCAATTGGGCAAAGGTTGCAGATAGTAACATAGTATATGATGGCAGATAAAGACCAGTATGGTCCATCTAGTCTGCCCAGCAAGGCGGTAAGAGTAGGTGCACTTGCTGCTCCGTGCGGGTCACCCCTCCCCATGCTGTTGTTAGGGGTGTACTCACCCACCGCTCCATGTAGGTCACCCCTATTTGTTCAGATATAAGAGATAGTTATGCTTATTTTGTTTTTATACTGTTGCTATAAAGGGATCCACTGAGTCTGTTCCATGCCATTTTGAATTCTGTCACTGTATTTGCCCCCACCACTTCCATCGGGAGGGCGTTCCAAGCATCCACCACACTTTCAGTGAAAAAGTATTTCCTGACATTGCCTTTCAGTTTACCCCCTTGCAGCTTCATGTTATGCCCTCTAGTTTTACAGCTTCCCCGTCTTTGGAAGAGGTTTGTTTGTCCATTAATACTCTTTAAGTATTTAAAGGTCTGAATCATATCTCCCCTATCCCTCCTCTCCTCCAGAGTATAAATATTAAGAACATAAGAACATAAGACATGCCATACTGGGTCAGACCGAGGTCCATCGAGCCCAGTATCCTGTTTCCAACAGTGGCCAATCTAGGTCATACGTACCTAGCAATATCCCCAAAAGACACAGGTTCCTCAATGCTTGTACTGGGTCAAGCATTGATATCCTGGGTCCCTTTTTAATAGTGGTTTATGGACCTTTCCTCCAGGAACTTGTCCAAACATTTTTTAAACCCAGCTATACTAACAGCCCTTACCACATCCTCCGGTAACAGATTCCAGAGTTTGATTACACGTTGAGTGAAAAAATATTTTCTCTTATTTGTCTTAAATAGTTTACCCTGTAGCTTCATTACATGTCCCCTAGTCTTTCTATATTCTGATAGCGTAAACAATTGATCCACGTTTATCTGTTCCACTCCATTCATTAATTTATAGACCTCTATCATATCTCCCCTCAGCCGTCTCTTTTCCAGGCTAAAGAGCCCTAACCTTTTTAGCCTCTCTTCATAGGAGTAGCCTTCCATCCCCTTCACCAATTTGGTGGCTCTTCTCTGTACTTTTTCTAATAACGCTATGTCCTTTTTAAGATACGGTGACCAGAATTGCACACAATATTCAAGGTGCGGTCGTACCATGGAGCGATACAGAGGCATTATAATATCCTTTGTTTTATTCTCCATCCCTTTCCTTATGATACCTAGCATTCTGTTTGCTTTCTTGGCCGCCGCTGCACACTGGGCGGAGGGTTTTAACATGTTATCCACGATGACTCCTAAATCTTTTTCCTGGGTGGTGGCTTCTAATGTGGAGCCTTGCATCGAGTAACTATAGTGTGGGTTGTTCTTTCCTAGGTGCATAACTTTGCACTTGTCCACATTAAATTTCATCTGCCATTTGGATGCCCAGTCTTCCAATTTATCCAGGTCCTCCTGCAGTTTTCCACTATCCTCTTGGGTTTTAACAGCTTTAAACAGTTTTGTGTCATCTGCAAATTTGATAACCTCACTCGTTATTCCCTTTTCCAGGTCATTTATGAATATGTCAAAAAGCAGCGGACCCAGTACAGATCCCTGGGGTACTCCACTATTCACCCTTTTCCATTGGGAATATTGGCCATTTAGCCCTACCCTCTGCTTTCTATCTTTTAACCAGTTCCCGATCCACAATAGTACACTGCCTCCTATCCCATGACTTTTTAGCTTTGCCAAAAGTCTCTGATGGGGGACCTTGTCAAAAGCTTTCTGAAAATCCAGATACACTATATCAACCGACTCACCTTTGTCTACCTGTTTATGCACACCTTCAAAAAAACATATCAGATTAGTAAGAGAAGATCTTCCTTGTCTAAAGCCATGTTGGCTGTCTCCCATTAGGCCATGACTATCTACATGCTGTGTAATTTTGTTCTTTATGATGGTTTCTACCATTTTCCCTGGTACTGACGTCAGGCTCACCGGTCTGTAATTTCCTGGGTCACCCCTGGAACCCTTTTTAAAAATTGGTGTTACGTTGGCGACCCTCCAATCTTCAGGTATTACAGATGATTTTAATGAAAGTTCACAGATTACCAATAGCAGGTCTGCAATCTCATATTTCAGTTCTTTCAACACTCTGGGATGTATACCATCCGGTCCAGGTGATTTGCTACTATTCAGTTTATCAAATAGTTGTAATATATCTTCCCGGTGTAGCGATATTTCTCTCAATTCCTCTGCAGTATCACCTTTAAATACCACTTCAGTCTTGGGTAACATCCCTACATCTTCCTCAGTAAAGACCGAAGCAAAGAATTCATTCAGTCTCTCCGCTATAGCCTTGTCTCCTCTTACTGCCCCTTTTACCCCTCTATCATCTAACGGTCCAATTGACACTCTCACAGGCCTTTTGCTACGAATGTACTTGAAAAAGTCTTTATTTCGTGTTTTTGCATCCGCAGCAAGTTTCTTTTCAAATTCCCGCTTTGCCTGCCTTATCAATGCTTTGCATTTAACTTGCCAGTGCTTGTGCTGTTTCCAGTTTTCATCATTTGGCTCTTTTTTCCATTTCCTGAAGGTTGCTTTTTTGGCAGCAACAGCCTCTCTGACCTCACCTTTAAACCATGCTGGCAGTTTTTTGGACTTTCTCCCACTCTTCTTAATGCGTGGAATACAGCTGGTCTGGGCTTCGAGGATAGTAGTTTTAAATAACGCCCAAGCTTGCTGTAAGTCTTTAACCTTTGGAACCGCTCCTTTTAGTTTTTTCCTAACTATATTCCTCATTCTATCATAGTCTCCCTTTTGAAAGTTAAAAGGTAGTACTGTGGATTCCTTTACTATTTGTTCTCCAATAATTAAATCAAACATGATCATATTATGATCACTATTGCCAAGTGGTCCCAACACCCTTATTTCTTGCACCAGATCTGGCGTTCCACTAAGGACTAGGTCCAGTATGGCTTCCCCTCTGGTCGGTTCATGAACCAGCTGCTCCAAGAAGCAGTCATTTATTCCATCTAGAAACTTTATCTCTTTAGTTTGTCCTGCCGTGACACTGACCCAGTCGATACTGGGGTAATTGAAATCACCCATTATTACTACTCTGTTGTGACTTTTGTTAGCTTCTGTGATTTCTTTGAGCATTTCATCATCCATTTGTTCATTCTGGCCAGGCGGTCGATAGTACACCCCCACTGCCATCACCTTCCCCTTCATAAGTGGAATTTCAATCCATAGAGATTCTACAGCAAATTTTGTTCCCTGCAAAACTTTAATCCTTTCTGAGTCAATGCCCTCTCTAACATAGAGCGCAACCCCTCCACCAATTTGATCAGCTCTATCATTACGATATAGTTTGTATCCAGGTATCACAGTGTCCCACTGGTTATCCTCCTTCCACCATGTCTCTGAGAGTGCAATCATATCTAACCTCTCATTTAGTGCCATATATTCTAACTCTCCCATCTTATTGTTTAGACTTCTAGCATTGGCATACAAGCATTTTAGAGACTGTATTTTATTCATATTAATCTGGCTATTGGTAGGCATGGGTAATTTGGAATCTTTATTCTCTGTCTGCTCCTTACTCAAGGGCATTTCGGCTACTATACTCCCTTTTGGAACCTCACTGCTTTTGGTAGTATCCTTCAAGGATACCTTCGTCCGAACCATGCGCTCCTGGGTGACTGTCGGCTTTCCCCTAATTTCTAGTTTAAAAGCTTCTCTATCTCCTTTTTAAAGGTTAATGCCAGCAGTCTGGTCCCATCCTGATTAAGGTGAAGCCCATCCCTTCGGAAGAGCCCCCCCTTTCCCCAGAATGTTCCCCAGTTCCTAACAAATCCAAAACCCTCATCCTTGCACCATTGTCTCATCCACGCATTGAGACTCCGGAGCTCTGCCTGTCTTTTGGGTCTTGCACGTGGAACAGGAAGCATTTCGGAGAACGCTATCCTGGAAGTTCTGGATTTCAACTTCCTACCTAAAAGCTTAAATTTAGCCTCCAGAACTTCCCTACCACATTTTCCTATGTCATTGGTACCAACATATTTAGGTCTTCAAGTCTCTTCTCATAAGTCTTCTGATACAGGCTCCAAATCATTTTGGTCACCTTCCTCTGAACTGCTTCAAGTCTTTTTATATCCTTTGCGATATATGATATCCAAAACTGAACACAATATTCCAAGAGAGGCCTCACCAGTGACTTATACAGTGGCATTAGTACCTCTTCCTTTCTGCTGGTAATTCCTCTCTGTATGCAACCCAGCATCCTTCTGGCTTTTGCCTCCGCCTTGTCACACTGTTTCGCCACCTTGAGATCCTCAGAAATAATCACACCAAGGTCCTTCTCGTGGTCCGTGCACACCAACGTCTCACCTCCTATCGCATAAAATTCCCTTGGATTTCTGCTTCCCAGGTGCATGACACTGCACTTCTTCAGATAAGTGTCTGTTTTATTTTTGGTCCAACTAAGAGCAACCAACCACGTCAGGCACAAAACACAGTAGGGGAACGTGATGTGTTCAAGGAAGAACAAACAATCATCTAATATTGGTTTGGTTTGTGAATAAAAACGCCTCTTTTCAATATTAGATGATTGTTTGTTCTTCCTTGAACACATCACGTTCCCCTACTGTGTTTTATTTTTGGTTACTTGCCTTGAAATTGGTTGCTTTTAACTGCAAAATATTCATTAAAATGGACCTAGTCTGTTGTAGGGGATGATTCATCATACTGTTGCAGTCTGACAACAATTTATTTTGGGAAAGAACTCTTTCAGAGGGGTTGTGCTTTGTTTGTTTGTTGAATAATCATGTCCTGGCAATGTCCCAGTTTTTATACTATTTCCTCCTATTTCCTTTTTTATTTGGTCTTGTTTTATTTGATTTTTTTATGTGTCAAATATGTGTGCATATATAGTCCAAAGCCACTTTTTTTAGGTGATATTGGACATTAAGGGGTTGAACTGCAAGGGTGCCAAAATGTTTGACCACAACTGTGATATATATATATATATATATATATATATATATATATATATATATATATATATATATATATATATACATACACGAGGGGTGTCCGATATTAAAGGTATAGGCCAAAATTACACTAACATTTGTATTTAAAGAAATTATTCAATACATTCCACCAAAAACTACATACTTTTGTTTACTTCTCCACATAATCGCCGTAAACATTGAGACATTTATCCCAGCGTGACACTAGTTTGAACATCCCTTCACGGTACAGTTGCGTGTCAAGTTGCTTGAAGTAGTCCATAACGGTGTCTTGCAATTCCTCCTGATCCGCAAAGCGTTTCCCCACCAAGAATTTCTTCATAGGTCCGAATAAATGAAAATCCGAAGGGGCTAAGTCCGGGCATTGCATACAGCCATAAGACGGAAAAGGCCGGGACGATTACGCGAAGGAGTTAAACTTCTGCACGACAGTGCAAGACCCCACACGTCAAAACAAACCAATCTGTGGTTGACACAGTGGAAGTGGGAGGTCCTGCTACATCCTCCATATAGGCCGGACTTAGCCCCTTTGGATTTTCATTTATTCGGACCTTTGAAGAAATTCTTGATGGGGAAATGCTTTGCGGATCAGGAGGAATTGCAAGACACCGTTATGGACTACTTCAAGCAACTTGACACGCAACTGTACCGTGAAGGGATGTTCAAACTAGTGTCATGCTGGGATAAATGTCTCAATGTTTACGGCGATTATGTGGAGAAGTGAAAAAAAGCAGGGCCAGCCCGTCCATTGAGTGAGAATGTTTTTTGCACAGGGCCCCTCGTTTCAGGGGGACCCGAGCAAAGAACATTCTGCTTTAAAAATAAATTAAATTAAAAAAAAAAAGCTGGCTGCAGCCGCCGCGGCAGAACCAAGTGTCCCGAGGGGTTCCCCCTGCCTGGCTGAGCCCTCCCTACCCGGCTGAGCCTCTCCGCGACGGCTTTCAGATCCGCGAAGGGAGAGTGTTTCCCTCGCGGCTCTGTAAGCCCGCAGGGGCTGATGGGAAATTTGGCTCTGTTAAGCCTGCAGGAGCTGATGGGAAATTTGGCTCTGTTAAGCCTGCAGGGGCAGATGGGAAATTTCCCATCAGCCCCTGCGGGCTTAACAGAGCCGCGAGGGAAACACTCTCCCTTCGCAGATCTGAAAGCTGTCACGGAGAGGCTCAGCTGGGCAGGGAGGGCTCAGCCGGGCAGGGGGGACCCCGCGGGACACTTGATTCTGCTGCGGCGGCAGCAGCCAGTTTTTTTTTTTTTTTTAATTTTCCCTGGGCCGAGGGGGGGTTAGGACTGGTAATGGGCTGTGGGCTGATGGGGGGGGGGGTTAGTACTGGTAAGGGGCTATGGGGAGCTATGGGGGGCTGGAAATGGGCTGATGGGGGGGTTAGGACTGGAGGTGGGCTGATGGGGTTAGGACTGGTAATGGGCTGTGGGCTGAAGGGGGGGGATAGGACTGGTAATGGGCTATGGGGGGCTAAGTCTGGAAATGGGGTGATGGGGAGGTTAGGATTGGTAATGGGCTATGGGGGGCTAGGACTGGAAATCGGCTGATGGGGGGTTAGGACATAATGGGCTGTGGGCTGATGAGGGGGTTAGGACTGGTAATGGGCTATGGGGGCTAAGACTGGAAATGGGCTGATGGGGTTAGGACTGGAAGTGGGCTGATGGGGGGTTAGGACTGGTAATGGGCAATGGGGGGCTTAAACTGAAAATGAGGTGATGGGGGGTTAGGACTGGAAGTGGGTTGATGTGGGGCTAGGACTGGTAATGGGTTGGGGGTTGCTAGGACTGGAAATGGGCTGAGTGGAAGGGGAGGCTTGAACTGCAAATAGCTGATGGGGACGAGGACTTGGAATGGAAATGGGCTGAGTGGAAGGGGAGGCTTGAACTGCAAATAGCTGATGGGGACGAGGACTTGGAATGGAAATGGGCTAAGTGGAAGGGGGGCTTGAACTGCAAATAGCTGATGGGGAGGGGGCTTGGAATGGAAATGGGCTGTGAGGGGAGGGAGCTAGGACTGGAAATGGGCTGAGTGAGGGGCGGAGCTAGGACAGGAAATGGGTTGATGGAGCAGCTAGGATAGGACTGGAAATGGGCTGTTGGGGGGAGCTAAAATTGGAAATGGGCTGTGGTGGGGGCTTGGATTGAAATGGACTCATGGAGGGGCTAGAACTGGAAGTAGGCTCATGGGGGGCTTGGATTGGAATTGAGCTGAGTGGAGGGGAGCTAGGATTTGACATGGTGGGGCTAAGAAATGACTAGAAATGGACTGATGGGGGGCTGGGATTGGAAATGAGCTGATGGAGGGACTCAGATAGGACTGGAAATAGATGGGGAGCTAGGACTGGAAATGGGCTGATGGTGGGGCTAGGATAGGACTGCTGTTATGATATGGTGGGTTTGCTATGGGTTCTAAATGGGCAGCGTTTGTAGTAGTTCCTAATGTGCCTGGCGGTTGGCACTGGATTATAGTAATGTAGAAATCTTTTAGTCTTTCTTTATCCATACACTCATTAAGAGACATGTTTACTAAAAGTTAGTGTATGGTTAGATTATGCAAATATTTATGCAAATGAGGCCACTTATGCAAATGAGGCCCCGCACCCAGTCTCCACAAATGGCCCCGCACCCCCCTTGGGCCGCCCCTGATAAAGTGTCTCCCGTGGGGCCCCTGCCCACCCAACAGAGCCCTCCCTCGATTACTCTCCTCGGCCTGTTCCCATCAGCTGCAGTGGGCTTAACAGAACTGCGAGAGGGAACCCCTCCCTTTCCAACTCTGAAAACTGCGCCGAGGAGAGTGATCGAGGGAGGGCTCTGCCGGACAGGAGGGAGAGCTCTGTTGGACGGGCAGGGGCCGCATGGAGACACTTGATTCTGCCGCTGCCACAGCGGCAGCGGTTTTTTTCTTTTAAAGCTTTCCTGGGCTGATGTGGGGGAGGGGGGTTAGGACTGGTAATGGGCTGGTGGGGGGGGGGTCTAGGACTGGAAATGGGCTCATGGGGTGGTGTTAGGACTGGTAATGGGCTGGGGGGGTCTAGGACTGGAAATGGGCTGATGGGGTGGGTTAGGACTGGTTATGGGCTATGGGGGGGCTAGGACTGGTAATGGGCTATGGGGGGCTAGGACTGGAAATGGGCTGATGGGGGGTTAGGACTGGTGGGCTGTGGGGGGGGGTTAGGACTGGCAATGGGCTATGGGGAGGCTAAGACTGGAAATGGGCTGATGGGGGGGTTAGGACTGGAGGTGGGCTGATGGGGGGTTAGGACTGGAAATGGGACTGATGGGAGGCTAGGAATGGAAATGGGCTGATGGAGAGGTTAGGACTGGTAATGGGCTATGGGGGAGCTAGGACTGGAAATGGGCTGATGAGGGGGGTTAGTACTGGTAATGGGCTTTGGGGGGGGGCTAAGACTGAAAATGGGGTGGTGGGGGTTAGGACTGGAAGTGGGCTGATGAGGAGCTTAGGACTGGTAATGGGCTATGGGGGGGGGGTCTAGGACTGGTAACAGGCTGGGTGGAAGGGGGGACGAACTACAATTAGCTAATGGGGAGGGGGGCTTGGAATGGAAATGGGCTGAGTGGAAGGAGGGCTTGAACTGCAAATAGTTGATGGGGAGGGGGGCTTGGAATGGAAATGGGCTGTGAGGGGAGGGAGCTAGGACTGGAAATGGGCTGAGTGGGGGGGGTAGCTAGGACAGGAAATGGGCTGATGGAGTTGCTAGGATAGGACTGGAAATGTGCTATTGGGGGGTGCTGAGATTGTAAATGGGCTGTGAGGGGAGGGAGCTAGGACTGGAAATGGGCTGAGTGGGGGGGGAGCTAGGACAGGAAATGGGTTGATGGAGGGGCTAGGATAGGACTGGAAATGGGCTGTTGGGGGTGCTAAGATTGGAAATGGGCTATGGTGGGGGCTTGGAATGAAATGGACTCATGGAGGGGCTAGAACTGGAAGTAGGCTCATTGGGGGCTTGGATTAGAAATGGGCTGAGTGGAGGGGAGCTAGGATTTGACATGGGCTGATGGTGGGGCTAGGAAAGGACTAGAAATCGGCTGATGGGGGGCTGGGATTGGAAATGAGCTGATGGAGGGACTCGGATAGGACTGGAAATAGATGGGGAGCTAGGGCTGATGGTGGGGCTAGGATAGGACTGGAAATGGGCTGATGGAGGGCTAGGACTGGAAATGGGCTGATGCGGGGGCTAGAAGGGAGTGAATGCTGGGTGGGGCTGGAACTAGAAGGGAGCTGATGTTGGGGGAGGATTAGAATGGGATGGGGCTGGGAGAGTGAAATGGAGAGGGGAAAAATATTTTGTGTGGGAGGGAAGAAAAATCTTCAATTGGCCGGGTATTGGGAGAGTAATTGAGGATGGAGGGGTAAAATGTGAGTGAATGAAATAGGAATGAGGAAAGAGCAAAAGGAGGAAGATTAGTATGTTAATGCAGATGTAGATAGAGAATGGGAAAAAACTAGAAGAGAGAAGAAAGGACAAATGGACAGCAGATGATGGAGAGTTAGCAGAAGACACGAAGAAACCAGAAGAAAGTGGCTGGAGCAATTGCAACTGAAAAAAAATGCACAAAAGTTAGAAAAATATCTCTTTATTTTCAATTTATTAACTGGAATATGTCAGCTCTGGGAAATGTGCATCATTAACGTCTGCGTTTTGTTTAGTACAAGAGGAAATTAATTTATAGTTTTATTTCTACAGTGTTGTTGTACATTCCAAGTTTGGCTTTTGGGGTTCCCAGTTTGATTATTGTCTTCCTGTTTCTAAATTGTGATTCCTTGTTTGGTGATGGTCTATGTTCTGCATGTGTAACTGAGCTGAGGTATTCTGTTTATGTAATTCCTATTTGACATTGCCACTTGTTCTCTTTCCCCAGTAGGTCATTTATTGTTATTCTCTGAAATGTATTGGTTTAATATTTGCAGTGTTGCCTTTTGATAGGTAGGGTATGGTGCTTTATGAGTCCTGGTAGTGCTGTTAGGATACAGCGGGTTTGCTGTTGGTTCTAAATGCTTTCACTGGGACATATATGGGATAAGTACCAAATTTGTTTGGTTTAATTAAATTAAAAAGGAACTGGCTGTCTGGAGCGGCTGTGTTGTTCTTTCAGCCGCCTCCAGCCCGTTCCAACAAAAAGATATGATAATTGGGGGAACCGTTTGATCTGGTTTGGTGTCTTTTTCAATGCTACTTTGTTACTGAACCAAGGGAACTTTTGACTTTAGGCTGTTGGTTCTAAATGGGCAGTGTTTGTAGTAGTTCCTAATGTGCCTGGCGGTTGGCACTGGATTATAGTAATATAGAAATCTTTTAGTCTTTCTTTATCCATACACTCATTAAGAGGCATGTTTACTAAAAGTTAGTGTATGGTAACATTATGCAAATATTTATGAAAATGAGGCCCCCTTATGCAAATGAGGCCACGCACCGAGTCTCCGCACATGGCCCTGCACCCCCCTTGGGCCGCCCCTGAACAAAAGTATGTCATTTTTGGTGGAATGTATTGAATAATTTCTTTAAATACAAATGTTAGTGTAATTTTGGCCTATACCTTTAATGTCGGACACCCTTCGTATGTATATATACATATATATATGTGGTAAAATGTGCTAAGTTGTGTTTAATGTAAACCACTTTGACCTCCAGCATATAGTGGTATAAAAAACATAAAAAAATATATATATACTGTATATACAGTATATATATAAATAAACCGAGCTTGTTATTGAGTTGCTCCTGTATAATGGAAAATGAATAATAAATTTAAATAAAAAAAGGAAGGCATAAACGATGTGTCTGGACTGGACTGGAGGGAAAGAAATTTAACAGGTAAGGCCTAATTTCACCATCTATTCAAGGCAAACAGGACAAATAGGATAAATTTGGAGTCTCATGAATTATGGGAAATGGTTAAAAATAATACGGGTGTGAACAGGAGAGTAAGAGGCGAGCTTTAGCCTGGATTTAAATAGGTCAGAAAGGGAGCAGGAGACACCGTCTCAGGAAATGTTTCCAGGCCTATGGTGCAGCAAGGTGGAAGGAACAGTGACTTATCAGGTAAATGTTGCAGCTGCGGTGGTCCTGGTCTCTCTTTACCCCGCCCTCTTGTTGGTTTTCTTTCAAGACCTTTTCCGGGGCCTCATTTCAATTTTCTGTTTCTTCCCTCTGTTTTGTTCCCCTAGATCTTTCTTAGATAGTGATTCTTCTCTTTCATCCTTGTCCCCATTTCTCTCATCTGCATTTTATCTGCCTATACTTTGATTCCATTCTTCCTTTCTCTCCAGTCTTCAGGCTCCCTCTTTTCACTTTTCCTTTCAGACTTTTGCTTCCCTAGTCCTCACATTCCCACCTTTGTTTCATTTTTCCTCAGCTTCCAATTCCCTCTTTCTTGTTCCTCATCCCACCCTCTGTGCTCATCCTCTCTTCAGCCTTATCTACCATCTTCTGTCTCTCATCCTCTTTCCCTTTCCATCTTCTAGGTTTCCATTCTCCTTTTTACCTCTCCCATTTCCACTCTCTTATGTCCTTCGAAGAGTCGCTCTCTTTCTTTGTTTTCCTCTCTATTGCCCCTTTCAGATGCCTCCCAACCCTTCCGCAAACCCTCAAGGTCCTTTGAACCATTGCATCTTCCGGTATTTCTGCACTCAGTCTATTTCTAATCATACCTCTTACCCAGTCACCTAGTCTCTCTTGTCCTTCTCAGTTTCTTAGTCTCCACTATCCCCCACCTAATCCCCAAGTCCCCAGGAGGGTAGGAGGACCGGGAGCCACTGGACCGCCAGGGTTTTGTTTTGTGTCCATTAAGTGTCCATGGTGTAAGTCATATCTGGCTGGAAGATGGCAACATGTAAAATCCGGAGCAGCAGCATCAGAACCTTTCCTCCAAAGGCAGGGTGTACCGCAAGGTTCCTCTCTATCATCACTCATGTTCAACATATACATGCAGCCCATCTGCAATATCATCAGATCCTTCAATGTGGACTGCTTGATATATGCAGATGATATCCTGCTCTACATGCCGTTCTCTACAGATCAATTGGACCTTTCCCCTCTGATAGAATGCTTTGACTCAGTTTCCGAATGGCTCCAATCTCAAAACCTCCGTATTCAACACAAGAAAACGGAGGTGCTCTTCATCACGAGAGACCACAATTTCACTCCGCCACCCCATGTAAGAGTTAAGGAAGCAGATCTTCAAACAAAATCCACAATACGATACCTTGGGGTCACTTTGGACCAACGTCTTAAGTTTAAGTTTAAGTTTAATTTCTTGATATACCGCTCAGGCCGAAGCATCAGAGCGGTTTACAATACAATTTATATATTTTTTTAAGAAAATATGAAAGGAACGCCATATATGAGACAGGACAGAGTGAGAGACAGTGATAGACAAAAGAACAAAAGAGAGAAGAAGGAGGGAAGAACAGCAGGTTACAGCCATGATATTACAGCATATGTCATGAAATAGCTTTTACTCAAACACCACGGCTCCACACCTAAGGGCCACGCCAAAGGCGTGCCTCAGGAGCGGCTGTATTTGGCCCGTTGGAGAGGGCTGCTGAGGGCTGCTGATTGGTAGGTGCAGGAGGTGAGGAGGAGCTCCCGATCACTCCCTCCGTCGAAGTATGCTGCCCCTCGATCTTAACTCTTGATATGAAGGTGCACATAGGTAACATAGTAAGAGCAATCTACTTCAAGATCCGAACACTCAGGCATCTGCGCTCCTTACTAGATCCAGAGGACTTCCGGACAATATACCAAGCACTAATCTTACCTCACTTCGACTATGCTAATGCCATTTTACAAGGCCTCCCACAGTCTACCTTGAACCCTCTACAACTCGCCATGAATGCTGCAGCAAGGGTCCTTCATGGAGCCTCTAGGAACGACCATGTAACGCCTATCCTGAAGCAGCTCCACAGGCTCCCCATACATGGAAGGCTTGTTTTCAAGATCTTACTACTGACCTTCAAGGCCATCAACGGTCTTGCATCCTCCTCACTAACAGAGCTCATTCACGCCGTTCCACATAACAGATCCAGAAGACCTACAGCAATAAACACACTAATAATTCCAAAGGCGTTAACAAAATGCACCCTGACAACGGCAAACAGGGCATTCAGATTTTGCGTCCCAAGATGCTGGAATGCTCTACCATCGAACGTTCACGCTATCGCTGACCTAGCCCAGTTCAGGAAGGCACTGAAATATCACCTGTTCCTCAAGTACTACCCAGTCAGCAATACGCCTAGCCAACGCCACCAATGAAAGTAGCTACACCTTCCTTACCAGATAGCCTCATCAACTTTCTTGGTGCGATACCTGAGATCATTGAGCTTTGTCATAACGCCTGTATGTAGATAGTACATGTAAATAGTTCCCCTATGTTATCTAAGTTTGTACACCTGTTCTCTGTAAAAACAGAACAGCTTGTTGTTCTGGTCATTTTGTTTCATGTAAACCGCGCTGATGTCGAATAGTGGAATGAACAAAGTCTGGCGTTGGCAGTGGCAGAGAAGGGCACAGATAAGAGGGATCTGCCAGAGGAGCGGAGTTCCCGAGGAGGGGTGTAGAGTGAGGTAAGAGAGGAAAGGTAGTGAGGAGTCACAGAATGAAGGCACTTGTAGGTCAATAGGAGAAGTTTGAATTGGATGCAGAAACTGATAGGGAGACAGTGAAGTGACTTGAGGGGTGACATCAGTATAGTGACAGTGGCAGAAGATTAGCTGTGCAGCTGAGTTTTGAACAAATTGAAGGGGAGAGAGATGATTCAGAGGGGGGACCAACGAGGAGCAGGTTACAATAGTCATCTTCATTTCTATTCCAGGGCAAAAGAACTCTCTGAAAATTTAATGAAACAGAACCAAATATGTCATGTGGGAAAATCCAGGGAAAGAATGCAAGTTCAAAAATTGGGCCAGAGATTCCAGAGATATAACTCCCCCCCTCCCCCAAAAAAGCTGGCCAGTGCATGTCTAAAGGACTTCCAGTTCTGCAGCATATACTCTTCTCCCTGACCCATGTTAAGATTTAACTCAGCCACAGGAGCATTTGCTTTAGCTCCCATATGCTGGGCTGTATTCAAGCCATGGTGCTGGCAGCTGGAGTACAGCATAGCCTCGGGAGCAAAAGCAAATGCTCCTGCAGGTGTGCTAAGCATTAATACAGCTGCGGCTGTGGGGGCAGAGAGCAGACTGGAAGCAAACCGGTGAGGCAGGCACCCCACTACTTATCATTTGTACAAGGCAAACACAGTGCTGTACAAAGACATGTAAGAGGCAATCCCTGCTCATGAAAGCTTACAATCTAGTCAAGACAGACAATACAACAGCACCCCTAACTCTTGTGCACCCTGAGCCATTGCTTCACTGGCTTCACCTCATAAGCCGGCCTTGAATATACTGAAACATAGCTGTTAGGGAACTGCTCTTTCATACTTCCTCTCTCCTTTTCTCTACTTTCCTGGTCAGATACACACAGAATCACACACCCAGACATACACAAACAAACAAAACACAGACACACATGGAGAGGGATTGGAAATAATTCCATGAGACACACTTTGTATGCTTTCCCCTACTATATGCCCCCACACTGCTGCCAATCTCTGCTTGGCTGGCTCTTAGCAATTCAGCTGTGTATTTGATTTTTTTTATTGTAAATTCTACAGAAAAAATGAGTGACTGAATCATTTAGCTTTCTTAATGATTGCTATGTATGGTGATACCTAATGACTGAAGCATGTCATTTGCAACTGGTTGCTATACATACGGCCATCTAATGGTATGGAAGCATGGCAATATCTCCTGCCATAAGACAGTGGCACCCTATGGCTAAACTGTAACATCCGTTCTTTAAAATCTGTTCATCGTGACATCTAATGGTTAAATATATTATCACAATTGGCTTCAGTTTACTACTCATTCCAAACCAATGGAATCTTTGGGTACCAGTCCATGTAAACTGCTTCTCCTTTCCAGGTCAGGGATAGAGAGCCAACAAAAATGACACATATGAAGAGGAGTTGGAAAGAATTCCATGAGACATGTTCCGCATGCTTTCCTCACTTTTTCTTTCTGTCATACTTCAATTGTATGGTCACTTTGCTGAGATTTGATATATATGTCATACAACAAGCTTACCATATGAAATTATTCAGCAGGACCTTTGTAGTTTTCCAGGTCATGCCGTATTTTAGTAAGTGGACGCAAGGTTTCAGCCATCGCGCTGTGACTTTGTTTACCCTGAAGCACGATGGCTGAAACATCGGTTCCACTTACTAAGATGTGGCATGACCTGAAAAACTACAAGATGATGATACTAGCTGTGGAAGCCAAAGAGAAAATTTACTCAGCAAGACATGGGGAGAGTTCTTTATTCTATTGCCCTGGGGCATACACAGCAGTTCACTAGCCCCTCTGATGAATTTTATGCATGATCGCTATAGATCTCCTGTATTGCCTTAACTATGTACCAGGATTTGCTGTTGCTGGTTCCCACATATGCTCTTGTTACCAGAAAATCCTAAATGTACAGGATGGGCTACATGTCAATATGGGAGCTTCTGATAGGGCATTTACAAAAGGAAATCAGTCTCTCATCTAGATTCCATGGAACCAGAGACGTTTGGAGGGAAGGGGACAATGAACAGTGAAGAGGGAGCATTCTTTTTGCACGAGAAGTCTACAGTATCCCCTAAACAGGCAGATCCTTCAGTGACCCTTTCACCTGGGGAGCCCCAGCCATCCCTCTATCTGGGCAGCCCACA
This sequence comes from Ichthyophis bannanicus, assembly GCA_033557465.1. Classification (NCBI taxonomy): domain Eukaryota; kingdom Metazoa; phylum Chordata; class Amphibia; order Gymnophiona; family Ichthyophiidae; genus Ichthyophis; species Ichthyophis bannanicus. The sequence goes on from CM066036.1 coordinate 796,629,219, forward strand.
ATATTCCTTCCTCAGGGGGAGTCTGCTGTAACCCCTGCACATTCGGGAGCCTTCAGCATCCATTCCATATGGGGAGCCTGCCTTTAGCTTGCTAATACTGGATGTGGTATGGGTTGAAGAGAGAGGGAGAAAGTGAAAGAATAAGAGTGTGTTCAGTATTTTAACCTCATAAAATCTGAATTTTGTTGTGTTCTATAGGGCCGTCACGCCAGTCAAGATGAGATCGCTGCTTCTGCCTATCATGCCGTGGCCGTGGATCAGAAATATGATGGGCAACCGGTACAGGTGCGGGTGCCGATGGGCAAGGAGCCAGCACATCTCATGGCTATCTTCAAGGGCAAGATGGTGGTCTATGAGGTAAAGGCACTTTCCTGATAAGGTCTAATTCATTGCTTTGCTTATATAACTCATGCAGTTCCTGGGTCAACCAACGTTTAAAAGCAACTCTCTGGACTTTGGGACACATGTAGTTGAAATGGGAGACATTTCAGAGTGCAAATATGAAAGCAGACACTTTTCTTCCACATGCTTCTGAGACACCTCTTTCATTCCCTCGGGACTTTTACTGGGCTCCTTCGCTCTCCAAAAACGCTTTGGGTGCCACTTACATCAAATACTTGAGTCTTTCCTGTTCACCTCTCCTCTGCTGCGCTCCTTTGGACTCCTGCATACAGCTCTCTCCTTTTCTCCTGTAAACTCACCATGTGGCTGGGCACCTTCAGATAGGCAGCTGACACTACTCCTTTGTGGATCTTTGTCACCTCCTGGAACTCAAATCACATTCTTTTCTCCCCATGAGAGACAAACCCAGCTTGAGAGAACTTAGACTTTCCTCACGGAGACTTTACTAGGTGTCAGGAGCAGAGACAGGCTTCTTCTAGAAACTGCCGCCTCTTCTCGTCACCAGGTCCCAATGATTCTCAGGGACAGGAGACTGGCCACCTTCTTCCCTTCGCCAACATCCCATTCGGACTAGAATAGTCTAGGAATTTACTAACCAACGTTCTGGACCATACCACAGCAAAATGATTCAGTCCACTCCACTCTAACAACCTTGGTGGGGGGTAATCTCAGAATTTCCAAAAATGCGCCCGTTTTATAAAGGCACCCTAGGCATCTATGCACCTTATGAACTAGACTCTCAGAACTGGCCCAGTAGCACACAAAGGCTCCTATGCAAATTTACAGCTGCTCTGAGGCGGGGCAAATATGTGTGTTTACATGATACATGTATGTGCATAAATTATAGAGCAGATGTGCACATAACAGCTCCATCTCTGCTCCACTCAGATCTTGCATATCCTACTTTCTATGTGCACATTCCTATAATGGGCATTTTTCCATGTGTTAAACTTGCTTTACATGGGGATAAGGTTTTGGAGGAGTGGTTCTCAACCCAATCCTCTCAGACCCCTAGTCCACTTGGGTTTTCAGGGTATCCATAATGAATAAGCATGAGATAGATTTGCATAGAAGGGAAGCAGTGCATGAAGATCTCTCTCATGCATATTCATTGTGGATATTCTGAAAACCTGACTAGCCTGGGGGTCCCAGAGGGCTGGGTTGAGAACCTCAGTTTTAGAGAATTACCGCAATCGATCTTGCACTGGGAGATGTACAGAACATAGTAAAAGGCTGCAAAGGCAGGCAGGACATGGATGTCTAATAGCATAATGGTTAAAGTAGTGCTTTGTAAGCAGTGTGGTCAGGGTTCAAATCCCAGTATGAGTCTCTGTGATTTTAGACTAGTCACTTTACTCAGCTCTTTCTGGATTTTTTTTTTTTTAAGACTAATAACAGAAACCATTTTTTCACTCAATGCGTAATCAAACTCTGGAATTTGTTACCGGAGGATGTAGTAAAAACTGTTCATGTATCTGGGTTTAAAAAAGATTTGGACAAATTCCTGGAGGAAAAGTCCATAAACCATTATTAAAGAGGACCCAGGAAATCCACTACTTGCCTCGGGTGAAGCATTGTGGTACTGGTGTGTCTTTTTGGGAACATGCTAGGTGCTTGTGACCTGGATTGACCATTGTTGGAAACAGGATATTGGGCTTGAGGACCTTGGTCTGACCCAGTATGGCATATCTTATGTAGGACAAGGCGTGTAATGTTCATAACATCCTCAGAATAGAGTTTATGACTGAATGTTAATACTTAGGACAAATCCAGAAAAAGAGGCTGCCAGCTTCAGGGCTCTCATCTCTTTTCCCAGGGTGGAACTTCCCGAGCTACTGACAACAACGCACCACCACCACCAGCCATTCGCCTCTTCCAGGTGCATGGGAGCAATGAGTATAACACCAAGGCCTTCGAGGTCCCAGTGCGTGCCTCCTCCCTCAACTCCAATGATGTCTTCATCTTGAAAACTACAGGGAGCACCTACCTCTGGTGTGGAAAGGTAGGTGCAGAACCATCAAAATCATCAGGGAAACAGATGGCTCAAACAGGGAATGTCCCTAGGAACCAGAATTTGCCATTGTAAGGGGCATATGCGCAGAGCAAGTGCAGTATACCTGTAGACAATATTGGAAGGTGTGTATGCCACTGGGGCAAGTAGAGGACAGCATGAGATTGGGGTAGTATGGGAAGCTGGAGGAGTTGAGGTCATTAGGAAAGTGTGTATCCTGCAGGGAACATTTGGAAGAGTGGGGGTTTCACTGTGCCGAGGTTTTGCTTCCACAGCAAGCTTCTTTTCAAATTCTCTCTTTGCCTGACTTATCAATGTTTTGCATCTATCTTTCCAATGATTATGCTGTTTCCTGTTTTCTTCATTCAGATCCTTTTCCATTTTTCAGAAAGATTTTCTTTCGACTATAACAGCCTCTCTCACCTCATCCTTATACCATGCCAGCAATTATTTGGCCTTCCTTCTGCCTTTTTTAAAGTGTGGTCTGGGCTTCCATGATGGTATTTTTAAACAATATCCAGGACTGATGTAAAATCTTTAACCTTTACACCTGCTCCTTTTAGTTTTTTTCCTAACCATTTTCCTCATTGTATTATAGTTTCCCTTTTTAAAGTTAAATGCTAATGTAGTAGATTTCCTTGCTGTCCTAAATCAAAGTTGATCATGTTATAATCACTATTGCCAAGTGGCCTCAACACCGTCACCTCTCGTACCAGATCCTCTGCTACACTAAGGATTAAGTTTAAAATATCTCCCTCCTCATGTCTGTTCCTGATCAACTCGTCCATGAAGCAGTCATTTATTTCATCTAGAAATGTTTATCTTATTTATTTATTTAGCTGTATTTATATCCTGCTTTTCACCGGGTCAAAGCAGTCAATTGGGAGATACCCAATTGACCGCATGCCCTGATGTGACATTGACCAGTTGATACCAGGATCATTGAAATCAGCCATTATTATTGTTTTTACCATTTTGTTAGCCTCCCTTAATTGTATTAGCATTTCATCTTTTCTCTCTTCATTCTGATCAGGTGGATGGTAGTACACCCCCACTGCTATTCCCTTCCATTTCTCACATAAAATTTATTTCCTTAAAGATTCCATGGTGCATTTTGTTTCCTTCAGAACTTTTATCCTGTTTGATTCAATGCCCTCTTGAACATACAGCACCACACTTCCACCCATATGATCAAACCTATCATTCCGATATAAGTTTTTGTACCTTGGATGTCACAGTGTCCCATTGGTTATCCTCCTTCTACCAAATCTCTGAGATGCTGATTATATTTACCTCTTAGTTCTGTGCTATATATTCCAACTCTCCTATCTTATTTTTAGACTTCTATTGTTTGTATGAAGGCGTTTACAAGTATATTTTTTGTTCATATTAACAACCTGTTTAACAGTTGACATGGATAATTTGGAATCTTTCAACTCAGTCTGCTCTTAAAGGTACCTGGGCTACTTTTACCTATATTGCAACCTTTCTGCTGGGATGCCCTAAATTCCCAGTTATGTTAGCATCCTTCAAAGATATGTCATTTCAGACTATTATTTATCCAGTTTTCTATACCACCTTATCCTTCAATCAAAGCAGTTTACATTATGTAATTACTACAAACAGGTACTGGATATATTCCCTTGTCCCCAAAGGGCGCACAATCTATGTGTACCTGAGGCAACGGAGGATTAAGTGGCTTGCCCAAGGCCACAAGGAGTGTCTATAGGATTAGAAACCCCAGTCCCTCCAGCCTGAGATTGCTGTCCCCAGGTGGGATTTGAACCTCTGGCCCTCCAGCCTGTGGTACAGTGTCCTAACAACTAGACCACTCCTCCCTCTGTTAGGCAGTTGTCGGTTTTCCCCCATCTAGTTTAAAAGCTGCTCTAGCTCCTGTTTAAAAGTTAAAGCCAACAGCATTGTTCATCTGTTACAGTGTGGGTACATATGCCACAGAGAGCTACATAATTGTCTCCTATGTGTTTTAAATGATATCCTAAGATAGATACTGGCTGAAAGTAAAGATGATCTGAAACATTTGCGTCTCACAATCAAAGAACATAGTCTCAAAATGGGCCTGTACCTTAATGTAAAGAAGACAAAGATCATGACAACTGGCATAATCAACAGGTTCATCGTTGAAGGAGAAGAAATTGAAATTGTGAACAACTTTAACCTACTTGGATCAACTATCAATAAAGAAGCAACAAGCAGTCAAGAAATCAGACGACGCATTGCTCTTGGCAGAATGGCTATGAAAGACCTAGATAAGATTCTCAAGAGCAGAGATGTCTCTCTCCATACAAAGATTCGATTTGTTCAAGCCATTGTATTTTCAATAACATCATATGGATGTGAAAGCTGGACAGTGAAAAAGACAGACAGGAAGAAAATTGATGCCTTTGAATTATGGTGCTGGCGGCGAATACTGTGTATACCATGGACTGCCCGAAGAACAAACCAGTCAGTACTAGAGGAGATCAAACCTAAGCTTTCTTTAGAAGCTCAGATGACAAGACTTTGACTTTCATACTTTGGACACATCATGCGAAGAGAGAGATCATTAGAGAAAGACATCATGCTTGGCAAGATAGAAGGTCAGCGCAAAAGAGGAAGGCCAGCAATGAGATGGATCGATACAATAACAGCAGCTATGGGTACCAGTCTGTCAACAATGAGCCGCCTGACTGAAGACCGAACACAATTTAGGATAGCTATCCAGAGGGTCACCATGAGTCGACTCCGACTCGACGGCACTTAACAACAACAACAAGATAGCCTCTCGAGGAAGCAATTGCAGAGATAAGTGCAAGTTTATCTATAAGTGTTTCCAATGATCAGCGAGAATTGATGAAAAATATCGAAAAGAACTTGACAGAGAGGTAGACCTATGATGTGATTGTAGTAAGGGGCACATTTATGGCCATATATTGTATATGGGTCAAGTTTATTTCATCCTGTCATACAGTACATTATATTGAGGTCCCTCTTCTATGTTTTAGTGTGAGTAAAATCACTTTGGAGGTCATTCCAGAACATGAATAAGGGGTTTGTATGTGCGGTGGGGACATTTATCTGCCAAAAACATCCCCAACCGTATTCTGAAACACTTGCTGTCATGCATGTCCATGGCATTAGCATGGGGATCTCGGAACGTGCCCAGAAGGGCAGAACGGGGGCAAGGTCAGCTTGGAGATGTGCAAAACGTATTCCGGAAAGGCCTGTGTGATATCCATGCAGACATCCCCGTTATTCCTGATGCAAAATGAAATGAGGCCAGGACTTAGAAAATATTCTGCTGTGCTGTTCAATTCGTCCCATATTGAAGAATGGTTGTGACAAGTATGTGCTGAACTGGTATGTCTGCAGTCTGTAAAAACACAAGATGCAGTTATAAAGAACAGAAAGCAGAGTTGAAGGAATGGGTAAGGTAACGAAACATTAATAAACATCCTTATAGAAATATTAAGAAGAGCAATAGTTTTTATTCTGGCTTTGCTGAAATGTGCTCAAAGAGCTAATTCAGGGGACCCTAACAAATCCTGTGTTCTGAAAACTGGGACTGTTGATGTAAGGATAGTATGTGAGTGAGTCTGAACACAAATCATGTTGGAGTGAGAAAAGGAGATCATATGTGTAGTCCTGGGATGTCATGCCATAATGACATCCCAGCTGTTAGTTATAGGTTCAGTCTGGCAGAATGATGTCTTTTGTGACTGCAAGTGAGAGTGTGTGGTTTGGGGATAGCACGGGAGGATCTGGTGTGCTGCTTTGCAATTCAGGGAGGCCATGCAGATACCTGGACCATATGGATGACTGCAGCGTCTACAGGTGCCAATGTGATGAATGATATTGTGTCAACATCCCCCAGATTATGCCATGAGACCTACATCCTTCACCAGTCCAGGATCTATGCAAGCTGTGAGTGGTGATATGTCTGGAGGCTGGCTACCTGGGTATGATGGCACAGGGATCCCCCCCTCCCAGGCCCCCACAGGCCTGACCAGGGGAGCAGTGCCACAAAGCAGACTGTGGGAAGGCAGACAGGGTTTCCCCACAGATAGCAGATATATACAGTCCGATATACAGGACGATGGGATATATGTAGCTGCTGTGATAAATGCCAGTATCCAGATATGTGGGAATCAGATTGCATAGCCAGAAGGCCCTACTACGACTAATACTACTCCTGATCATTTGTATAGTGTCACATGGCGTACACAGCGCTACACAGACACACATCCTTGCTCAGCAGAGCTTACAATGTAATCAAGACAGACAACACAGCAGCTGTGGACAGGTAATATCTAGGGGGAATGGTAAGGAAACACAAGGGAGATTAGGCACATTAGATCCTAAAGCGGCAACAAAGAGGTGAGTGTTCAGCATGGATTTGAGAAGGGCCAGAGAAGAAGCCTGACGTACAGACTCAGGTAATTTGTTCCAGGCATAGAGAGGAGCAAGGTGAAAGGAACAACATCTGGATTTGGCAATAGAAGAGAAGGGCACAGATAGAAGCAATCTGACAGAGGAGCGGAGTTCCCGAGCAGGGGTGTAGGGAGAGATAAGAGAGGAAAGGTAGTGCGGAGCCGCAGAATGAGTGCAATTAAAGGCCATAGGCACGAAAAGGGCATACGTTTGTTGCTCGGCAGTATTATGCCTCCTTTGGGGAGCTGCAATGTTAGTTTCAGATTTTGTGCACTTGGTAAGGGTCTATCCTTAGCAGTTTAAAGTGTATTTGTAGAGATGACTAAGGCAGGAAACACTGAGGCCATTTTATAATGCCAAGTACTACTTGATGCAAGTATGCCATGACATACATGTTCACATTTACATTCTTGTATACCATATTTGGGTGCACTGGGCTTACCTAGCACCTCTCAGGGCATGAAGAGGATTGGTATATGGTCTAGGTTGCAGTAATAGTCATTTATCATTATGTCTAGTTTGCATTAGCTAACTACTGTCAGTGTGAAGGGCAGCTTAGGAGATGCACGTTTTTACTGAGGAGGCATGGCATCCGTGGGTACATCGCGGAGATGGGCAGGATCCGAAATGTGCAACTTTTCAGAATACGGTGGGCATGGGGACATCCAAAATATTTACCCGTGTCCTATAATATTGACGGGGACATGTTTCTCTGTTATATTGCATGGCCCGTGCCTGCACCTGTGCGCAGGCCGTGTGCACTTTATTTGTGCCACGCCAGACACATCTACCTCCCCAATTCCACCCCCGTGGGCATGTCTAAAATTAGGTTCAATTTAGACGTGTCCGCGGGCCAGACGTGCATGTTATGGGATCTGCCTCCACATGAACTGAGCATACACTTACAGTTATTGGTTGATCATCTGCTGTTTTAGAGGATGCTTTTTATTGTTGCCTTCTGGGTCCTGCATGTGCAATGGGAAGCATTTCAGAGAATGCTACCCTGGAAGTTCTGGAATTGAACTTTCTACCTAAAAGCCTAAATTTAGCTTCCAGAACCTTCCTCCCACATTTACCAATACAGCAGGTTCCTTCCCAGCACTGCCTAAAATCTTATCTTGGTGACGTGTGAGGTCCTCCATCTTTGCACCAGGCAGGCAAGTGACTAAGCAATCCTCACGTCCATCAACCACCCAGCCATCTATATGCTTAATGAGCAAATCACTAAGTAAAACTGTCCTCAACGTTCCTTCTTATGCAAACTTTTCTGGAGACACATCCTCAATGTGAGAGTACGCTGCATCCCCTGGAGGGTAGGTCCCTGCTACAGGATCATTTCCTGCCACACCAAAGTGATGGTTTCCTTCCAAGTGACCTCTCTTCTCCAAAGCAGCGCTGAAGCTGCCAGACTGTAGGTGGGACTTTTCTACTAGGTCTCCTCTATATACCTCTCTGTCTGCCTCAGCTCCTCTAAGTCTGCTACTTTAGCCTCCAGAGATCAGACTCATTCTCTGAAAGCCAGGAGCGCTTTCCACTGGGTGCACACATACAGCCTCTCAGCAACTGGGCGATAAAAATAAATGTGGTACTCAGTGGGAAAGACTGGATAGCTCCAATCTTGCTGCTGTCTGCATCTTTTATTTATTTATTTATTTAACTGCATTTATATACCGCTTTTCACCGGGTCAAAGTATGCCATGACATACATACATACATCTTAGTTTTGATGATTATTTCAGCTGTTTAAGTTGATCAGTTATTTAAAATTGCTAAGGGAATAGGGATAACTTGCACTAATACAAATATACCTAATACATTTAAAGGGCTTTTTATGATATTTATTTAAATGTTCACTTCCAGGATGAACTGCCAGGACCTAGAATTAAGCTACTATTAAGGGCTAATAACTTGTTGATGAAGATGACCAGTTAAACCTGGAGGAGAAAAAACTCTCTCTTATCCTCTTAATTGTTTTAACAGCCTGCAAATCAGTCTGGGGTGGGTGGGAATCAAACAATAACAGGAAGTTTGCCTGTTAAACTATGTCCTAACTACTATAGAAATAAACACAGAATTTTAAATAGACAGATATTTTATCAGTTTAGCCCAAAACTCTCCTTTCCCCAAGAGTTTCAGACAATTTCCCAGCAGGTGATTACTTCGAAGTGGAGATTCCTTCCCAGCAGTAGCAAGTCCTCGCTCAGCACTTCTTCAGGATTGAATTTCTAGCAGTCGGAAATTCTAGGAGGTGGAAACTCTAAAAGGGCCAGTTGGGAAGATGAAGACGTCTGGCAACTCATACTGCAATTCAATACAAATCAGCTGCATTAGCAAAACATTTCTAAAAAAGATAACAGCAAGTCTATCCAACATGTCAGTTCATCGTTATCCCGACCTCATGATCAGCCCGAGTCAGGTGGCAACCTTACTTCATCCCCGTAAGGCAGGGGTGGGCAATTCCGGCCCTCGTGCACCACAATCCAGCCTGGTTTTCATGATGTCCCTAATGAATATTCATGGCCCTATTTCCATACAATGGAAGGCAATGGATGCAAATAGATCTCATGAATATTCATTAGGGACATCATGAAAACCAGGCTGGATTGTGGTGCACGAGGGCTGGACTTGCCCACCCCTGCCGTAAGGAAATGATGGCATCCTAGGTTCACCTGTCACAGTTTTTTCCTGGTTGCCATCTCCCCGAGTCCCAACCAGCAGGTTTTAGTGGAAGCGTTTAATCTGTTTCCAGGTCTCTGCCAAAGATCTCTAACAGCAGGCAATGTGTGCTCTAGGACTTTTTTTTGTCTCTGACTAATTTAAATAGATGAATATTGAATAGAAACACCAGAGAAAGTAAATTAATGCCATGGATACTAATAATAATTTTTAGAAGCATATGGGTCGATTTTTAAACTGTCGATACTGAGAGAAAGAACACGTATCCTTGTTATCTGTGAGCTTAGCATCAATGTTCAAAGCTAAAATATGAGTGTACTTAACCTTACCGCTTTGACTTCAATACACCCCTGGAAATCCCCCCCCCCTTAATGCAGCAAAAAAACAGAAGTCTGTGTCGGAGGGGGCAGAAGCGGCAGATCATTTGCTGCTCTCTCTCCACTCTCGATGCACAGTCCACTCCAGATATGTATTCCAACCCAATAAAAATTTACTAAAAGTCTTTCAATACTTCAACAGCTGGGAATTAATAAAAGAGTAGAGGGATGAAAATAATAAAGTTGCAGTTCAGTTTCCCAGTATCCATCTCCTTATTCTTCCAAAGACACCGGAGAATCTCAGTTACCTTTGAGTGAATTCTGAAGGCCAGGCTAGTGTCCCTCGGGCTCCTGGATCCTGCCCTCGTAGACTCAGCTCCGGGAGTTGGTCGTGACTCCTCACACTCCCCTTGGAGGATTGGAAAGTTTCCTTCTATCTTGTGGTGTATTGGCTTAGCTAAAGCTCTGCAGCACTGTGGGACAGTTGCTTAGCCAGCCACTGACATGCTTATGTCCTTGAACTACACTGGTTAAACAGTTCAGACTTGCCTCCGTTTTGTTGGAGACCCTTCCTATCATTGCCTCCCTAGTCTGGAAAGTTCTCAACAACAGTAACTCTTTACCTAGTAGAGCCACTAGAGGTCTCTCCACCTATATGAAAAGTCTCCATCTGTGTAACCTGAACCAGACGGATCAAAGTTTGTTTGAAAGAACAATTGGAGCTATATATTTATATATATTTCTAAACACATACTGATATCAAGAAAAAGAATGTATCTTTAATAGAGGTAAAAAGATATATTTTTGCCAAAAACTCTCATATATTTTCTCTTAAAAAGTCTCTGAACCACTGACTTTGGAATCTATGATGAAAGGAATTAAACTGTTCTGGTAATCCCATCAACAAATGATACGAGAGAACTAGAAAAGGTTCAGAGAACTGTAACCAAAATGGTAAAGGGGATGAAATAACACCCCTATGAAGAAAGACTAAACAGGTTAGGAGTCTTCAGCTTGGGAAAGAGATGGCGGAGAAGAGATATATGGTAGAGGTCTATAAAACTATCAGAGGAATGGAAGAGTTGAACAGGGCGTGGTTGCTTACCCTTTCAATAGTACAAAGATCAAGGAACACTGATAGTGTTTATCACCACTTTCTCCTCGATATCCTGTTCTCACATTTCAGGGCTCTGTTCTGTCTTGGTTTGCTTCTTATCTCTCCCATTGCATGTTCTCCTCTACTGATGTTCTGCTTTCAATTGGTGATCCTCAGGGCTCTGTCTTGGGACCTTTTCTCTTCTTTCTCTACACCTATTCCCTTGGTACCCTGATCTCCTTCCCATAGCTTTCAGTACCATTTTTCCACTAATGACTTTCTACACCAGACTTCTCTCTAGGAATCCAGGCCTGAATCTCAGCCTGCTTGTCTGATGTTGCTGTCTGGATGTCTCACTGCCATCCAAAACCAAACATGGCCAAGATGGAGCTTCTTATTTTTCCCCTAAAACAACCTCCCCCTCTTCCTCCATTCTCTATTTTGTAGATAACACTGTCAACCTCCCCTCAACTTGCAACCTTGGGATCATCGTTGACTCCTCTTTCTCTTTCTCTACACATATGCGATAGCTAAAACCTGTCATTTCTTCCTCTACAACATCAGCAAAACTTGTCCCTCCTTTCTGAGCACTCTCCCAAGACCTCTATCCCCCCTACTGCCTAGACTATTTCAACTTGTTCCTCACTAGTCTCCCATTGAATCATCTCTCTCCCCTTCAATCTGTTCAAAACTCGGCTGCAGGGCTAATCTTCCGCAGTACCACTATGCTAACGTAATCCCTCTTCTTAAGTCACTTCATTGGCTCTTTATCTGTCTCCACCTACAGTGCAAACTCCTCCTACTCAGTGCCGTCACTCTGCAGCGCCTCATTGCCTCTCCTCGGCAAGGAAGTCCCTTTTACCTGGACCCTTTCCTTCTACTGCCAATTGTTTCACCTTGCTGTGCCATATGCCTGGAATAGACTAGCTGAGTTGGTACATCAGGCTCCATCTCTGGTCCAATTCAAATCCAGCCTAAAAACTCATCTCTTTGAGACTGATTTTGGATCCTGACCCTCTTTTTCTCCTGTCTAGATCTTTTTAATAATTTTACTTGTATAACATAAGATCATAAGATATGCCTTACTGGGTCAGAGCAAGCTCCTGTTTCCAACAGTGTCCAATCCAGGTCACAAGTACCTGGCAGGTTCCCAAAAAGGTACACAGATTCTACGTTGCCTGTCTCAGGGGAAAGCAGTAGATTTCCCGGGTCCTCTTTAATAATGATTTATGGACCTTTTCCTCCAGGAACTTATCCAAACCTTTTTTAAACCCAGCTACACTAACAGCTTTTACTGCATCCATCCAGTAATGAATTCCAGAGTTTGATTACGCTTCAAGTGAAAAAATATTTTCTCTTATTACTCTTAAATGGGTTACATTGTAGCTTCATTGCGTGTCCCCTAGTATTTCTACTTTGTGATGGCATAAACAACCGATCTATGTTTACCCGTTCCGCCCCATTCATTAATTTATAGACCTCTATCATATCTCCCCTCAGCTGTCTCTTTTCCAGGTTAAAGAGCCCTAACCTTTGTAGCCTTTCTTCATAGGAGTATCCTTCCATCCCCTTTACCATTTTGGTGGCTCTTCTCTGAACCTTTTCTAATAACGCTATATCCTTTTTAAGATACGGCGACCAGAATTGCATACAATATTCAAGGTGCGGTCTCACCATGGAACGATATAGAGGCATTATAATATCTTTTGTTTTATTTTCCATTCCTTTCCTTATGATACCTAGCATTCTATTGGCTCTCTTGGCTGCCGCTGCACACTGGGCCGAGGGTTTTAACATGTTATCCACAATGACACCTAAATCTTTTTCCTGGGTGGTGGTTCCTAATGTGGAACCTTGCATCGTGTAACCATAGTTTGGGTTGTTCTTCCCTAGGTGCATAACTTTGCACTTGTCCACATTAAATTTCATCTGCCATTTTGATGTCCAGTCTTCCAATTTATCAAGATCCTCTTGCAATTTTCCACAATCCTCTTGGGTTTTAACAACTTTAAATAGTTTTGTGTCATCTGCAAATTTGATAACCTCACTCGTTATTCCACTTTCCAGGTCATTTATGAATATGTCAAAAAGCAGCGGACCCAGCACAGATCCCTGGGGTACACCACTATTCACCTTTCTCCATTGGGAAAATTGGCCATTTAGCCCTAACCTCTGCTTTCTATCTTTTAACCAGTTCCTGATCCACAGTAGTACACTGCCTCCTATCCCATGACTCTTTAGTTTCTACTACTACTACTACTACTCATCATTTGTATAGTGCTACAAGGCGTAAACAGTGCTGTACTTACAAATGTAAAACACAGTCCCTGCTCATCAGAGCTTACAATCTAATCAAGATGAAAAAACATTGCAAAACTGGGGACTAGAATATGGCAAGATACACGTAAGTAGTGGACGAGAGAGTGAGGAGCATCAGGATCCAAAAGCGACTTCAAAGGGATGGGTCTTCAGAATGGACTTGTATAGGGCCAGAGAAGAAGCCCGATGCATTGTCTCAGGTAGTTTGTTCCAGGCTTATGGAGCAGCAGGGTGGAATGAACGAAGTCTGGAGTTGGCAGTGGCAGAGAAGGGCACAGATAGAAGGGATCTGCCAGAGGAGCGGAGTTCCCGAGGAGGGGTGTCGAGTGAGGTAAGAGGAAAGGTCGTGAGGAGCCGCAGAGTGAATGCACTTGTAGGTCAGTAGAAGTTTGACCTGGATGCAGAAACAGATAGGGAGCCAGTGAAGTGACTTGAGAAGAGGGGTTACATGAGCATAGGAGTGGAGGAGTGGCCTAGTGGTTGGGGCAAGGTACTTCAGGCCGGAAGGTCGGGGGTTCAAATCCCACTAGAAGACAGCAACCTTGGGCCAGAAGGACTGGGGTTTCTAGTCCCACAGGTGCTCCTTGTGGTCTTGGGCAAGCCACTTAACCCTCCATAGCCCATGTTCCCTGTAAAATAGTTATCTCCAAGTTATAATGCCCTGTTCAATGTAATTTCAGTTTGTTTAATGTAAACCAAAGGCGGTATATAAGAAATGTTAAATAAATAGCAATACTGGCAGAAGATAAGCCATGCAGCTGAGTTTTATTTTTATTTGAGAGATTTATATACCGTATTTCCAATGTTCAATACAGTTTACATTTAAGTGAACATAACTTTACATGGAACATGTTAATATTACAAAGAACAATGAACAATATAAGAAACTTATATAACTTTGCAATGAAACAGTGAATCCAAAACAGTAATAACATAATACAATAACAAACAGTAGGGATTTATAGGGGAGCAGTGGTTAGTGAGAGCTATAGTGATTGGCTGAGGAGTGAAGGTAGGATTATAGTATAGAGGTGCCTTTGGGTACATTAGTTATGTTATTTTCTTGCTTATGTTACACCTGGAAAGTGTATTTGGAACAGGTGCATTTTTGGGAGTTTTCTGAAATCCGTCAGGTCTGTAGTTGTTCAGATTTTAGAGGGAGACCAGTAAGGGGCAGATTATAATAGTCCAGATGGGAGATGACTAGTGAGTAGATGAGGGTCTTAGTCATGTGTGTTGAAAGGAAGGGATGAATTTTGTCAATGTTATAGAAAAAGAAGCAACAGGTTTTAGCTATTTGTTGAATGTGTGCTGAGAAAAAGAGAGTAGAGTCAAAGATAACCCAAAGGTTACAAGCTGAGCAAACAGGGAGTATAGTGTAATGTTTTCCATAGAAAAAGAGAAGGGAGGAAGGAGGGAGGTGGGCTGAGGGGGAAAGATGAGGAGCTCAGTTTTGGCCATTTTCAGTTTTAGACAGTGGTGAGACGTCCAGGCAGCAATGTCAGATAAGCAGGTAGCGATCCGAGCCAGGATTCCTGGAGAGATTTCAGGCACAGGAAGGTAGATCTGAGAGTCGTCAGCATAAATATGGTACTGAAAACCATGGGAGGAAATAAGTGCACCAAAGGACTGTGTGTAGAGAAAGAAAAGGAGAGAACGCCATCTTCCTCCCCTGTTCGGGGAATCAAGCACCGCCCGGCCAGCCGGCTCTCCCGAGCAGCACCTCCAGCCCATTCGGGGCTGTGGGAGGGGGAGGAGCAGCAGGCCGGCTGAAAAGCGATCCGCCGCCGGCGGGAAACAGCAGTGAACGCCATCTTCCTCCCCTGTTCGGGGAATCAAGCACCGCCCGGCCAGCCGGCTCTCCCGAGCAGCACCTCCGGCCCATTCGGGGCTGTGGGAGGGGGAGGAGCAGCAGGCCGGCTGAAAAGCGATCCGCCGCCGGCGGGAAACAGCAGTGAACGCCATCTTCCTCCCCTGTTCGGGGAATCAAGCACCGCCCGGCCAGCCGGCTCTCCCGAGCAGCACCTCCGGCCCATTCGGGGCTGTGGGAGGGGGAGGAGCAGCAGGCCGGCTGAAAAGCGATCCGCCGCCAGGCGGGCCCGTGCCTGGTCGGGCCCGCGCCTGAGGGCCTCGCCAGAGGGCCCTTTGGCGTGGCCCTTAGGCGAGGCACGATAGGCGACACGAAATATCCTAAACAGCGCTCCAGCGACCCGAAACCTGCCTCTCGCAGCACCCTACGACACAACCAAGAAACCAGCTATCTGTTCACCCGCCCGAGGACAGAGAGGAGGATCACCAGATGTCCAACGCACCCAACACAACTCCTAACGGCTCTCGCTATCAGCAATCCCTTCAACTACAGTCAGCAGCACCGGTCAGTATCCATTTACCAGACACCAAGCCCACATTGGAACACTACGATCTAATTCTATGGACTATCATTAAGTCATTAAGTCACTTGTAACATGTAAAGTAACCTATATATATAACCTACACATATAAATATATATATATGAATAACCTGTATTTTTAGATGCTATATATAGGCCAGCAAACACAGTGTATGCTGTACCACCTTAATACTGCTAGTTTGTCAATTGAAGATCAATATACTGCTAATTTCTTTCTTGAGAAATGTACCATCTCTGTATCACACCCTCTCTCTTTTAAGATAGGTTATATATTAGCATGTAAACCGTACCTCCTCATTATTTGCAATCTCGTATAACTGCTCCTCTGTACTGAAGATTTCTCAGCACTACTTTGGGGCTCATAAAAGCTTCATACCAATACCACAGTAGAGCTCTTCCACACTTCGTACCTACATATAGGGTCTCACACCCAATCGAAATCTTCAGAATGGCCCTCCATGTCGCTGTCTTGCTTAGCTTCTACCTTTTCCACTGGCTTGGAACCTCCCAGGCTCTTTACACACCACAAAGCAGGATCCCAATCCTGAATAGCCATGGAAAAAGATGGAATTGCCCCCCTTACTCCAACCCAGGAAGTAGCACCTACTCGCGCCACTCCCACCTGATTCATGTGGCACTCCAGCTTTCCAAGTCAACCAGACAAGAAAAACCTTTGAGATGCCAACCCCTAAAATGTGCCATCATCAATGCACGCTCCATTCGCAATAAATGGCCAGTGGTCCTTGACACAATCTCCTTTTATGACCTGGAAATACTTATGATCACAGAAACATGGCTATCTTCAGAACACAACGTCATCCTACACCAGCTACTACCCCCCAATTTCTCAATACATACGCGGCATAGGGAAAACAAAAAAGGAGGAGGTGTACTCATAATCTCCAAATCTGAGCTCAACTTCCACATTCTAGACTCTTCCAGCACAAACAGCCTAGACATCCTCTCCATTGCTAATCAACAATGTTCCCTTAACCTGATATATAGATCACCATCCACTTCTCCAGAAGATCTTCCATCTATTATTGACCTCGCAGCTAACACCCTCTCTCCCAATAAGCCAAATTGGTTAATGGGCGATTTCAATCTCCCGTCCTTACCACAAAGCCATGCAAATGCGTTCCTTGAGGCAATGGTTGACCTAGGTCTCAAACAAATCATCGGTGAACCCACACACACAAAGGGGAATATTCTTGACATGGTATTTGCTCCACACCCTGTCATTGACCAAAGCCACTATCCTCCGATATCAGTCATAGAAGTACCCTGGTCCGACCACAAATTGATCATCTTACAGATACCCATCAACAATGTCCAACTAGACAGAAGCCGACCTTCGAACACATCCTCTCGAACTACCACCAGATGCTTTCGCCCCTTCGATAGGGAACACATCCTGGCGGAGACCCCATCACTCATCAACAAAACTACACCAGACCTTGATGAACTAATCGCTTACTGGAACTCTAGCCTGCTTGCCATCTCACAACGCCCAAACCCGAAGATTACAGCAAGGTCAAAAAGATGCTCCGCCCCCTGGTTCTCTCCTGAGCTGCGAGCATCCCTTACGCAACTACGTAAACTTGAACGCCGATGGCGCAGATCGCATTCAACTGAAGATCAGACCGCTTACCGAACCCACCTTGCAATACACCGAGAATCAATCACTACCAAAATGAAACAATATCACACTGACACCTTAAAGAGGTCTCTGAACAAGCCACGTGATCTTTTCAATCTAGTAAACTCCCTCTCAAAAGAACCATCCCCGATACAGCACAGCGAAATTCACCCGCAGGAATTTGCGGATTATCTACAATCCAAGATCGTGCAAACCAATAAAGTGATAGCAGCCCCATATCAAGAACCAATGGGCCTATCACCACTTAACATATTTTCTACACCATCCACTAAATGTATCGAGGACACCATAGCATCTCTCAACACCTCCACCGCACAAACTGACCCATGTCCAGCTTTTTGGATCAAGGAGCTACGTGATGTGTTCAGCCCTGTCATTGCAAAAATAATGAAACTATCCTTCACTACATCATATTTCCCCACTTCACTTAAGCAGACTTCCATTAGACCACTATTGAAGAACCCCAAGCTTGATCCACAAAGAACTGACTCTTACCGACCAATAGCCAGCATCCCCCTCTTGGCCAAAATAATTGAGAAAGAAGCACAACGGCAAATTCAAGATCACATCGATGCTGCTTCCCCTTAGATAGCTGCCAACACGGATTCAGAGAATATCATGGGGTAGAGACACTACTCACTGGTCTTTTCAATGAAATCATCACTGGAATTGACAACATCCGTCAAGGTTTTGTGCTCATATTTCTAGACATTGCCGCGGCGTTCGACTCCGTGAGTCACGAAATTCTCCTCGGAAGACTGAAGGAGAAGGGAGTCTGCAACAATGCACTAGAATGGTGCAAATCTTACCTTGACGACAGATGGCAATATGTGAAATCAGGATCAGAGGAGTCAACACATTTCCATCAAAAGCAAGGAGTACCCCAGGGCTCATCGTTATCCTCATTACTTTACAATATCTACATGCAGCCCATCTGCAATATCATAAGATCATTCAACGTAAATTGTTTGATATACGCAGACGATATCCTATTATACATGCCCTTCTCCACAACTCACATGGACCTGACCCCCCTCACAGACTGCTTCAACGCAGTTTCAACTTGGCTCCAAACACAGAACCTTCGCATCCAACATAAAAAAACGGAGGTGCTATTCATCACCAGAGACACCTACTTTACCCCCCCATCCCATGTCAGTGTCAATGAAGCTGATTTGCAAACCAAAGATGCAATAAAATATTTGGGAGTTACTTTGGATCAACATCTTAACTTGAAAAGCCACATAAGCAACATAGTCAAAGCCGTCTACTTCAAAATACGCTCTCTCAAGCACCTACGCTCCCTATTGGACCCAGATGACTTCCGAACCATATATCAAGCGCTGATACTGCCGCACTTTGATTTTGCAAATTCCATCTTACAAGGTCTCCCCCAATCCACATTAACCCCCTTACAGTTGGCCATGAACGCCGCAGCTAGGATCCTTTACGGAGCATCCAGATACGACCACGTGACCCCCATTCTCAAACAGCTGCACTGGCTACCAATCAATGGGAGAATCACCTTCAAAACCCTTCTATTAGCTTTCAAAGCAATCAAAGGTATTTCAGCCTCCTCACTCACTCATCTTATCCACTTTGTCCCTCCCAACAGATCCAGAAGATCAACAGCTGTAAACTTGCTTGCAATACCAAAGGCTTCGACAAAGTACAACTTATCAATCACAAACAGGACTTTCAGCTGTTACGTACCCAAATGCTGGAATGCTCTACCCCCTGACATTAGGGCCATAGCCAGCCTATATCAGTTCAGGAAGGCCCTCAAAACCCACTTGTTCCTCCAACACTTACCTGACAGCAATTGATCCTAGATATACCCTCCAGGAATTGACCCAACTTAGTTAGAAAAGACCTACATGCATTATCTGACTTTTATCTATCCTTCCAATGTAAATAGATTATGTATATAGTTGACCCTGTTTTCCATGTTTATACTCCTGTTCGATGTAAACCTGACAGCTTGTTGTTATGGTCGTTAAGTTATAATGTAAACCGCACTGATGCTAAATAGCGCGGTATATAAGAAATTGTAATAAATAAATAAATAAATAAATCCCAAGACAGAGCCCCGAGGTACATCAACTGAAAGTGGGATGGCGGTAGAGGAGGATCCACCAGAACATACACTAAAAGTGCAATGGGAGAGAAGAAGACAACCAGGACAAAACAGAGCCCAAAAATCCAAGTGAGAACATGGTATCGAGGAGAAAGAGGTCATCAACAGTGTCAAAGGTGGCAGAAAAGTCAAGAAGGGTGAAAATTGAGTAGAGGCCTTTGGATTTGGTGAGAAACAAGTTGCTGGAGACTTTGGCAAGAGCAGTTTCTGTGGAATGTAGGGAACGAAGGCCAGATTGCAGCGGATCCAGAAAGGCTTGAGAGGAAAAAAGTCATGAGAGCGGTGGTGAAGTGCTTGTTCAACTAGTTTTGAAGCAAAGGGGTGGAGAGAGATAGGCCAATAACTGGAAGGACAGGTAGGATCTATTGAAGGCTTTTTGAGGAGAGGTGTAACCACGACATGTTTGAAGGCCACAGGAACAGTTATAGTGGAAAGCGACAGATTAAGAATATGACAGAAGGGATGACGGCAGAAGAGAGAGACAGCTTAGTAGATAGTTTGGAATAGGATCAGAATGTCAGGTGGGTAGTTTGGAGGAGGTCAGAAGATCTGCAGTTTCCTCCTTAGTGATTTC
The DNA here is from genome assembly GCA_033557465.1 of Ichthyophis bannanicus. NCBI lineage: Eukaryota > Metazoa > Chordata > Amphibia > Gymnophiona > Ichthyophiidae > Ichthyophis > Ichthyophis bannanicus. The sequence goes on from CM066036.1 coordinate 796,649,250, forward strand.
AGAAAAGGAAGAAAGGATGAATGAAGGGGAGGGAAGGATTTGAGATTGAAGAAGGGCAAGATGAGGTGGAGGGAACCCTGCAGAGACTTCAAGGCTAATCTTCTGGACTTTGTCATGGAAGTAGTCAGCCAAGGTCTGGGCAGACAGTGAAGGAGGGATTGGAGGAGGAGGAATCTTGAGGAGAGAGTTAAGCATAGCAAAGGGCAAAGGCAAGAGAGAGTGTCAGATGGACATAGTACTCTTGCTTGGCGAGTACTATGGCTGACTGAAAAGATGTTAGTATGAATCTGAAATGTAGGTAGTCAGCAAAGGTAGGTGATTTAAGCCAAAGGTGCTTAACTGAGTAGGCACAGGAACATAGGTAGCGGGTTATCAAGGACAGTCAGGGTTGAGGTACAGTATGCCTTACAGGGCATGGAATGGAAGGAGCCAATGTATCCAGAGCAGAGGAGAGTATAGTGTTATTGGAGGATACTGCCCATCAACAGATGACATAGTGGAGGAAAAATGTAATAAGACAGCAGTGGAGAGAGATGAAGGGTCAATAGTTTGAGTATTCCTAAACATGTTGGTGGAGATCAGATGAGACCAAGATGTGTGGCGGGTAAGGGTGAAGCTTAGCAGGTGATGGTCAGAAAAAGGCAGAACTGAGATGGAGAAGTTGGAGGGTGAGCAGTTGGAGGAGAAGATGAGGTCAAGGCAATGGCCATGCTTGTGAGTAGGAGCGGTAGAGCACAACTGGAGGTTGAATGAGAAAGTTAGGGAAAGGAACTTTAAGGCAGAAGGGTCATCAATGTGAAGGCTAAAATCTCCAAGAATAAGAGAAGAGGAAGATGCATCCAGAAAGGAAGAGAGCCAGGAGTCAAAGTTGACAAGAAAGGTAGGCATGGACTTGTTGGGGGGGGGGGGGGGGGAGGTCGATAAATGACAGCTACCCGGAGAAATAGTGGAGAAAATAGGTGGATGGCATGGACTTCAAAGGAAGCAAAGGAATTAGTGGAGACAGAAGGAGGGGCTGAAATTGTCAGGAATAAGAGAGTAGGAACCCAACACCGTCACCACGCCAGAGGGCGGCAACTAAAGCACAATCTTCAGGGAGAACCCAAGTTTCAGTAAGAGCCAGGAGATGCAGAGTATTAGAGAGTGAGAGGTCATGAATGAAGGCAAGTATTTTGGAGACAGAATGTGCATTCCACAATGCAGATGAAAAAGGGAGAGGAGAGAGATATGAACAAGATTAGAAAGCTTAAGCATTGGTCTGCCCTGGGAGTGTGAAAAAAAGTCTAGGGATGCTAGGGTTGGGGTTGACATCTCCAGATGGGAGAAGAAGGAGTAGGAGAGAACGGGGGAGAGAGGGGCGGCGTGACAGAAGCGAGGTGAGGTTCCCTCAGTGAGAGTGGAGATGGCTGAATGAGAGGAAGAAAATTGTGAAGCTTGAGGGCAGATGATAAGGAAGAAGACAAAATGGAAGAGGAGGTGGGGACAGTAAGGAGTGAGCAATCAGAAGTAGGGCCATGGAATTGTGGGTATGAGGGAAAAGATTAGGGAGAGTCAACATCAAGAACACAAAGTGATGTGGAGCCATAGGAGAGGGAGAAGAGGAGAGAATGCGGATCAGAGGAGATACAGGTGGAGAGGGAGGATAAGGTCCTGGTGGGTTCAGGTGCCCCTGAGTAATGGTGTCAATGAGCAGAGGAAGGCTATGAAAGAATGTTAAAGCAGGAGTTGGGGGGAGGGGGTAATGACGTGTTGAGAAGGGAGACGCAGCGCTGCAGAGGGCAGGAGCTGGGTAAAGGACAGGCAGAAGATAGGGCACACACTGACAAAACAGAAATATAGACAGAACAATAAACAACAAGTCAGGGGTTCCCAAACCTGCCTCCCAACCAGTTGGGTTTTCAGGATATCCACAAATGAATATGCACGAGAGAGATTTGCATGCACTGCATCCATTTTATGCAAATCTCTCTCATGCATATTCATTGTGGATATCCGAAAACCCGACTGGCTGGTGAGGCCCCAGGACAGGTTTGGGAATCCCTGAGCTAGATTCTAAATGGGCACAGGAAAATGCCTTCAGAGAACATACAAAGTTAGCAGAGGCTTGCACTGAGGGTGCTCTCACCAAGCAGAAACCTCCAAATGGAGGGTCAGCAGCTCATGTGCTCAGAGTGGAAAGCTTCTCAGCAAAGCCCCAGCAGGGGGAGGGGCGGGGCAGGTGCTGAAGGCAGGGAAGTGGAAGCAGGCAGATTCCTCAGGAAGTGCTCTAGTAAAACTCAGGCAATGTAAAACACTTAAGACTTTAAATACCTCTAAGACAGGCCTTGTAGAGGAATAGGGAGAAGGAGAAAAAAGAAAGAAAATGCTCTCATGAGGGACCTTGTCAAAGGCTTTCTGAAAATCCAGATACACTGTATTGACCGGCTCACCTTTGCCTTCCTGTTTATTCACATCTTCATAAAAACGTAAGATTAGTAAAACAAGACCTTCCTTGTCTAAAGCCCTGTTGGCTGTCTCCCATTAAACCATAACTATCTACATGTTCAGTAATTTTATTCTTTATTATGTTTTCTATCATTTTGCTCACTGGTCTGTAGTTTCCAAGATCACCCCTGGAAACATTTTTAAAAAGTGGCGTTACATTGCCATTCTCCAGTCTTTAGGTACTTTAGATGATTTTAATGGTAGTTCATAGACTACTAATAGTAGGTCTGCAATCTCATATTTCAGTTCTTTCAACACCCTCATTAGGGTTGCCAACTGGATCCAGATGCGCCTGACAGGGTCGATCTAGTCCTGGGTTTACCCCATTGCATGCAGGGATATGTAGTTCTGATTTCTTCATTGCACTCCATAAGAAAAGGAAAACTACAAGTCACTGCATTTATTTATTTATTTATATATATATTTATATACCGCATCTTCCAAAGTTCAGTTGCGGTTTACAATGAACAACAATTAACAAAGTAAATTTTGTTTTACAGGGAACGTCATATTATAACAGAACATATTTACAAGGAACATCATATTATGAGTAAACAGTCAAACAATGTGAGATAAATACAAAGCGGCACAGATTAACTATATACAGTTTTTTTATGTATATATATACATGGATGTGAAAGGATGTAAGCTGAGAGGGTATGCAATGCAATGCATGCAATGCAATGCAATGCATGCAATGGGGTAAACGCAGGACTGGATCAAACCTGTCAGGTGCATCTGGAGCCAGTTGGCAACCGTATCTCAGATGTATACCATCTAGTCCAGGTGATGTGCTACTCCTTTTGTTGTTGTTGTTGTTGTTAAGTGCCGTCGAGTCGGAGTTGACTCATGGCGACCCTCTGGATAGCTATCCTAAATTGTATTCGGTCTTGAGTCAGGCGGCTCATTGTTGACAGACTGGTACCCGTAGCTGCTGTTATTGTCTCGATCCATCTCATTGCTGGCCTTCCTCTTTTGCGTTGACCTTCTATCTTGCCAAGGATGATGTCTTTCTCTAATGATCTCTCTCTTTGCATGATGTGTCCAAAGTATGAAAGTCAAAGTCTTGTCATCTGAGCTTCTAAAGAAAGCTTAGGTTTGATCTCCTCTAGTACCGACTGGTTTGTTCTTCGGGCAGTCCATGGTATACACAGTATTCTATTATTATTATTATTATTAGTAGTAGTAGTAGTATTAGTACTCTTGCTACTTCTTAGTTTATCAAATAGTTGCAATACATCTTCCCAGTTTATCTACATTTCTTTCAATTCTTCTGATACATCACCTTGAAATACCATTTCAGGCATGGGTAACTTCCCTACATCTTCTTCAGTAAAGACTGAAACAAAGAATTCATTCCTTCTCTCCATTATGGCCTTGTCTCCTTTTAGTGCCTCCTTTACTCCTGTATCATTTAATGGTCCAACTGACTCTCTCAAAGGGTTTTTGCTATGAATGTACTTGAAAAAGTTTTTATTATGCATTTTTGCTTCCATGGCAAGCTTTTTTTCAATTCTCTCTTTGCCTGCCTTATCAATACCTTACATCTAACTTGCCAGTGCTTATGTTGTTTCCCGTTTTCATCATTTGGTTCCTTTTTCCATTTCCTGAAATATGCTTTTTTGGCAACAGCAGCTTCTCTGACCTTACCTTTAAACCATGCTGGCAGTTTTTTGGCCTTCCTTCCTTCCACTTTTCTTAAAGCCTAAATTTGGCTTCCAGAACCTCCCTCCAACAATTTCTTAAGTCATTGGTACCAACATGTATCAAGGCAACAGGCTCCTCCTTAACAATCTAAAACCTTATCTAGGTGGCACGTGAGGTCTGCTACCTTCGCACCTCCAGGCGATCCTCACGTCCACCAGCCACCCAGCTATCTACATGCCTAATGATTGAGTCGCCAGTTATAACAGCCACCCTAACCCTTCCGTCATGGGCACATGGAAAAACCTCCTCAGTGCAAGAGGGTTTTACATCATCTGGAGGACAAGTCCTAGCTACAGAATCACTTCCTGCCACACAAAGGTGATGCTCTCCTTTCATGTGACCTTTATTTATTTATTATTCATTTAACAGTTCTTTTATGCCCCTTCATCCAGTAGCTGAGGCAGTTTACAAGGAACAAGAACAGAACTTGACATAGAACGTGAGGTTTAAATTATGACTAGTTACATTACAACGTTTCTAAAAGTTAAAGGACTATATACAGAGGGACTGTTGAAGGGAGATCAGGAATAGGGGTGGGTAAGGGGGTCAGAAGTGGAGTGATGTTTTCGTATGGGTGAGGGAGGGGTAATGAGTTGGTTATGTCTTAGAGGACTTCTTGACATTAGGTGCCTGTGTTGAAATGGCCTTTGAACAAATATGTTTTTAGGTTTATTTCAAAATCTTTGAGGGAATCTTTGAGGGAATTCTAAGGGAGGGAATTCCATAGTTTGGGAGCAAAGAGAGAGAAGGCCTGCAAGGCAGTGGATTGATTACATTTAGTGATGGTTTTGGGCACTATTAATAGGCTCTGTGAGATGGTTCTTCTTGCTCTTGAGCTGTGGTCAGTCTGAATGAGTGTTCGGTTGCTTGGTGCAGAGAGGTCATGTATGATCCTGAATGTGGTTAGCAATGCTTTATATTTTACTCTCATATAAAATGGAAATCAGTGTAGGTGTTGCAATGTTGGAGTGATGTGATTTCTTCCAGGTGAATTTGCTATGATTCTGGTGACTGTATTCTGTGCCATCTGAAGTGGACGGAGGGTTGCTTTCGGGAACCCTTGATATATCATATTGCAATAGTCCATGATTTAACTACATTTTTAATGTGAGGAAAGAAGTTGAGGTTTTGGTTAAGTGCAATTCCTAAGTATTTTACTTGGTTTTTAACTTGAAGGGTGGTTTCCTGTTAGTTGTAAAGATGAAGGTGGGGAAAAAGATTGGTTTCTTGTGATGTGAAGGACTTCCAATTTATTGTAGTTAATGTGGAGGTTGTTATGGATTAGCCACTATGAAATATCTTGGAGACATGGAGTGATGGTTGTGTAATCAGGATTGTCATTAGAGAATGTCGTCAGTGTAGAGATGGTATTGGAACGTGTTTCTTCATAAAATTACATAGGGGTTGGCTGAGAATGTTGAAAAGTAGGGAAGATAGTATTGAGCCCTGTGGGAGACCTTGCTGTAATTGGAACAAGGAGGAGGTTAGTTTACCAATCTTCACTTGCTGAGTGAGATCTTGTAGGTATGATTTGAACCATTGCAGAGTTTTGTGCTGTTGTCCGATTGGGTCTGTATGAAGAAGGTTGTTTCGGGTCAGCAGAGGGATTTTTTAAGAAGAGGCCTGATGGAAGTACATTTAAGGCCCTTAGGCACGTACCCATAGCACTTGACAAAAGATCTAACCACATAAGTTAAGGCGCTTAAAACATGAATAACCATTCTTGTAAATAAGTTTTAACACAAGCAACAAGTTCTAGCACAAGTTAAATGTTGTATTGTTAAACTGTTAATCTGTAAATTAATAGCCTACTATTATAATGTAAAAAATGTTCAGTTATAATGTAAACCGCTTTGATTTAAGGATGAGGCAGTCTATAAAATCCGTTAAATAAATAAATAAATGTACCTGGAGTCAAGAGATAACTGTATGATTTTGAGTAGGAAGAGGTTGAGCTCTTGTCTGGTTACTTTTATCTAAGAGACTGGACAAGGATCAAGGGGGGAGGTTGTGATGTTCAAGTTGGAGATTATAGTGTCTAGATGTTTTGGTGAAGTGCTGGTAAAGGTCTTCCAGGGATTGGCAGGAATGAATGATGTTGGTTCTTCTTGTGGAGTGTCAGTTGTGGGTGTAGTGAAGTTATGTTTGGACTAAAGGTATTTTGCCATTTCATTTGGGCACAGATGGGGGTCAGTGTCTTGGGTGGTTGGATCTTTTAGAAGGATCATAGCTATATCAAATAGTTCTCTGGGATGGTTAAGTGAAGATTTCTCCTCCATGGCAACAGAGAGGATGCCATACTGGAGGTGGGACTTCAGTACTATGTCCAGGTAGGTATCATCTATATACCTCTCTGTCTTCCTTAGCTCCTCCTAATCTACTACTCTAGCCTCCAGAGACTGAACTCATTTCCTGAGAGCAATGAGCTCTTTGCACCTAGTGCACACGTAAGACTTCTCACCAACTTTGAGAAAATCATACATGTGACACTCAATGCAAAAGACAGAATAGCCCCCATCTCACTGCTGGACTGCTGTCTGCATCTTAGTTAAGGATTTCTTTACATATTTGTGTACTTACTTAATTTTGCTAAGAATATTTGGACCAATACAACTATACCTAATGGGCCTGATAGTCTTCTGGGACGGCTATGCGCTGCTATGGCGCATAGCCTTTGCCGCCGACGTTTAACCCTGGATATTTAATGATGGGGTCATATGCGCCCTGGCATTGAATATACGGGGTCGCCGCACAGCCCACAAAAGCTAACCAGGCAGTGATGATATTGAGCCGCTGCCCGGTTAGCTCCCACAGGTAAAGATAGGCCAGCCCGGTTAGCGACTAGTACCGCTCCCGGACTGCCGATGACATGCCCCAGTGCTAAGCAGTTAGCATTGGGGCGTGTAGCAGAGATAATCGAGGATAACCGTGTTAATGCTGCTGAATATCCCTCTAAGTGGCAGGTCTGTAAACTGTGTACTGTAAATGCCTTTGAATATCAGGCCCAATAAGTTTAAGGGACTGTGTTCACCTCAAAATTAATTTCAGGATCTTAATTAATTAATCTATTCCTGATGAGGATAACCAGCCAAACCAGAAAGTAAATTTGACCACCTCTTTCCCTTTAATAGGTTTAGAGCCTATAAATCTAAGATTATGCCTGGGGTGAGTGGGAGGGAAAGAAACATTAAGTAAAAGCCGGATTGCTACATGATGCCCTGACTGACCTTATAAAACACAGAACTTTAAAATAGACAGAGATTGTATCAGTTTAAGCCCAAAGAATTCCCTTGAACCCAAGAGTCTGAGATAAATACTTACGGTGCGGAATCCTTCACAGCACAGCAGCTCCTCTTGGTAGTCCCTCAGAATTATCCCAGTCCCCTGTTCGTTCTGTTTGTCGGTCTTGAACAGATTGTAAGCTCTGTGAGGCAGGGACTGTCTCTTATGTGTATCTGTACAGTGCTGCGTATGCTTAGAAGCACTACAGAAATTATATAGAAACAGTGGTAGTACTACTCTCTGAAGCTGAGAGGTCGCACATTTAAAACTAATCAGAGAAAGTATTTTGTCACTGAAAATACAATTAAGCTGTGGAATTTGCTGCTGAAAAATAAGGTTAAGAGTTAAGTACAAAAAGGGTTTAGACATGTTCCTGGAGAAAAAGTCCATAAACCATGGACCATTGAGTATCAGGCCCTAAGTAACTTTTGTTTCTCCTTTTTAATTCTGTCTAGTAATTCATCTAGCACATTGAACCTGGGTGAATGACTGAGCTGTGCCTGAACAGTGTAAAGAAAGAGGCATCAAAGATATTAACAACATATAAAGTAGCATTTTAGAAGGAACATCCAGGCGCAGTTGAGGACATCCAAGGCAAACGTCTGAGAAAGCCCCAGGGACATTTAGATTTCAGTCCAATTTTAGAAACATAGACATCCCCGAACAGACGGCCCAGAAACGGCTTCGTGGATGTCCTGGCTGGTGTCTTCCAGAAGGGGGATGTCCATGTTCAGTGACATTGCAGACAGACATGCAGTGGCAGCAGGCCCGTAGCTAGCCCTGTGTGAGTGGTGCAGCCACACAGAGCGCAAAGGCTTAAGGGGCGCATTGTAGCTGTCTTCTGTTGCCTGCTGCCGCCACTTTTTCTTCTCTCAGCAGCGGCAGGTAATGGCAGGACAGCTAAATGCTCCCCTTAAGCCTTCTGCCGGCATGCTAAGCAGATCTTTCCCGTCCTGCTCTTGCAGGGAGGGAAACATCTGCTTAGCATGCCGGTAAAATCGGGCGTGCCTCTTCTCTCCCGCCTCGGGGGGGGGGAAGGGGGGTGCGCGCCTGATGTGCAAGTCGCCCAGGGCGCGATCTTCCCTTGGTACGGCCCTGAGTGGCGGGTTAGTAATCTGTTTGGGATTTCTATTTACATGCAGCTTTCTTGCCCAGGAAATATTGAAGGTGGCGATGAAAGCATATTCTGCTCTTCCCTCTTGTACCAGCGCTGCCATGAAACAAAACTATTTTGTTCTTTATTCACGGTGAGGAGCAGGTATGCTTGTGCTATCCTGAAATCACACTGCAATGTGCATCTTCATTGCTCCGCCCAGGCCACGCCTCTGGCACGCCCCCGTTGGATGTACTTGCGCTAGCGACGTCCATACACCCAGTTTCTAAAATGACTCCAGGAATGTCCATGTGAATTGGAGGTCTGCATATCTGCTTTCGAATACCCAAAACAGGAATAGAGCTTCTAAAATAACCCCCTTAATTTTTCTCCAGGCAAACAGTGCAGTGTAAGGGTATATTATGGGATTCTACACACTTTAGTACCACTGAGTGGTTTGTACACGCGTCAGGAATTAAGAGCCTCATCTTCACATTCAAGCCAATCACTTACAAGAGCACAATTATACCAGTACCAAATCCCAGCACGAGCAGCCTCCCACCGTCTGAGGTCTGAGAATCCCAGGCTGCTTTCTGCTTCAAAGATGAGAGTTTCCTGCACACTCCAGGCTGCTTTTGGATCCTGATGCCCCTCATTCTCTTGTTCACCACTTATGTGCATCTTACCTTACTCTAGTCCCCCGTTCTGTGATGTTCTTTGTCTTGATTCGATTGTAGGTTCTGTTGAGCAGGGACTTTCTCTTATATCTATATGTAGAGCACTGTGTACACCTTGTAGTACACATTACAAGTGATACATAGGAACCATTTTCACTTGCATTAAATAGCATATCAGTTTTTGTTTTGATGTGCTCAAAAAATGAAGTTGGAATCTCAATAGAAATCCCTGTTAAAAGATTCGGAGCTTCGGGAGAACAATTTTCAAAATGTTTTACCCCCATTAATTGTCTTAAAATAGCGCCATCAACCCACCTACAAGTTGCCTTTGGTAGTGATTTTTTCATGCATGTACTTTTAGTCACATTGAGGAGGGGGCTGTTCCTGGGAGCCTGACCAGGTTAACCTTTGAGAGGCCGCTCATAGAAGCAATTGCTTCTAATACTTGTTATGTATTTTAGTACACTACATGTAAATATGCCAAATATAAATTTTCAGCTAATTTGGATATGTACTTCCTAGGAAAAAGCATGTTCCATTTGTGGAACGTTGGCCCCTCCAAGCGTCATTTTTTCAAAAATTGTAATTGCTTTTTTTTATTGAATATTGTAAACTGGAAACAAACAAATACTTCAATTAAGCAATTTTTAAAAGTAATTAGACACAAACGGAGATGACTGTACAGAATAAAGCTTGAAGGGAAAATTTCAGCGAGAGTGAAAATCCAGAAAACACTTCTCGTGCAGGCGCTTGCCACAAAACTGGCACCATTTTTTTGTATTCTTCGAGCAGACAATGCAACGACCTTGGCTTGTAGAAGACAAATAGTGACTGGTGTTAGCTGAAGCTGTAATAGCAGAGGGAATCGAAGCTGTTGGGCCACCTTTGCGAGAACAATAGCCCTCGAGTCCAACTTTCATAGCCACCAAAGCAACCTCGCGGCGGAAATCCAAGTGACTCAGGGCTTGTTTGCCCAAAAGATGACATTGCAAACGCCAGGCAGCAACAATGGTCATATTTAGACCATTGGCAAACAAATTCCACCACCATTTTTTGCTTCGTAATTTAGGACGGTAGCTACCTAGCTAACAATCGAACAAGTCGACACCACCCATACTTTGGTTATAAGCTCCAATCAATTTTGGCTGCTTGATAATGATTTTTTCTTTTGTTTGACAGAATATCGATTGGCATTTTGAAGAGGTTTTGGCTGCATCCAATTTGACATGACTGTAACCACACTGTTGTCATTCCAACGGACACACACCACATTACCATCACCACGGTAATCATATTCGCCACGAGGCTTTTTGGCAAGCTCCTTTGAAGAAACCAAGGGGCACTTGCTGGTACGGTTTTCACAAACAGTTCCAACAGCACGAAAGCCTTTTGCTTTCAGATCAATCATGAGATCATATGAAGTGAAATAGTTGTCAAAAAACAAGCTGTGATGATTTGGATTTTCAACAACTGATATCAAATCAAGAACAACTCTGTGCCAAGTGGAACATTGTACTGAGGACCATCTTTTTCCTTGGCACCAGTGTAAATTTGCATCGAAAATGGATACCCAGCAGGGCAGCACAACATCCACACTTTGTAACCGAATCGAATTGGCTTACCTCGAATAAACATCTTGCAACTGTGGTGCCCGTAATATGGCACCATTGATTCATCAATACTCAAGTTTTCACTGAACACTCCACCGACTTTCACAAACTGTGCTGTGAGGTGATCGTAAAATGGCTCAATTTTTGCTACTTTTCCAGGTTGCAAATTGAGATTATCAACAATGTGGAAGTAAGTTTTCAAATCCCGGAAACGTTTGCGACTCATCTTTGGGACAATATTATTGCTCAAATCCTCGGCGGTCGACCAATAGTGACTTTCTTTGGGCAACTGGTGGTATCCACTGAGGAGCAAAATGCCAAAAAAACGAATCAACTCGTCCCCATTTGTATCAATATTTGCCAGTTTCTGCTGAGCATAAATATTGGTCATACTGGCAAGATGATCAACGTAATCATCACCAAAAATTTGCATAAAGAGGTCAAAGGGAGATTTATCAATCAAATCAGTGCAAAGATCGGCTAATATTTTGGGAGATGCTTCTGGCATTGGAGTCAAAAAGTCGTCCCTCTTCATCCATTTTGGGGTTGATTTTATCCACTTATGCTTTTTTGCTGGTTGAGCTGACTGATAATTAGATATGAGCTCACTGTCACTGTCACTTTCTACCCAGCTGATCACTTCCCTCGGATTCCACATTAGCAACTTTTTGAATATCCAGATCTAATTCACCACACACTTCGCCAGGCTCAATAGACTCCAAATTTTCTTCATCAATTTCTTCAATGTCTGAAGCAGCCATTTCATCATTGGGTGGCAAAATCAAAATTTATTTATTTATTTAGCTGTATTTATATCCCGCTTTTCATCGGGTCAAAGCGGTCATTTGGGAGATACATTTAACACGAGGGGATATGACACACATACGCTAATACTTACAGGGAACATGGGCAATGGAGGGTTAAGTGGCTTGCCCAAGACCACAAGGAGTGCCTATAGGACTAGAAATCCCAGTCCCTCCGGCCTGAGATTGCTGTCCCCAGGTGGGACTTGAACCCCCGGCCCTCCGGCCTGAAGTACCTTGTCCTAACCACTAGGCCACTCCTCCCTATCTTACTGGTTACAAGCAAACAAGCAAAATGTCGGCTTCTTCTACATCTGAATCTTCCGCAATGCGTGTTACTGCTTCTTGAAGCATCAGGCAATGGTATTTAGGCATTATAACTATATAGAATTAGTTGCATAACAATCCTGCAAAAAATATGGCAGAAATTGTAAAATGAAAAAAATGACACCCGGAAGTCCCAACATTCCACAAGTGGAACACATGTAAAGAAGTAATCACAAAAACATGAATAGGTTACCGACATTCATAAAACCTGACCAACACACTCATAAAACATTCCAGAGTATGAATCTCACCCTAATAAGACAGACGGACATTTGAGAACAAAATTGTAGAGGGATATATTACATAAACCATAAAGTGCCAACTTTGGTCTACTTTGCATTACTGTAGAAGGGGGTATATCGCCAATTGGAAAAATTTTTTTTTATTGCTCAAGAGGGTCAATGTCTATAAACTCATTGACAAAGTTTCATCTAATTTGCTTGAAAATTGATAAAGCTATATCATTGCAAAAATATGTTCCACATGTGGAACGTTGGCGCCTAAATTAAAGGAGGAAATGTACGCACACGAGGACATTTTCAAATCTTTACACAGACATTTCCACGAAAAATCTACCCACACAAAGCAAGTGTCAGTGATTGTGCACATGTTGTAAGCATGCCGGTTTAAAAACCCCCTCACATGCATATCTATGGCCCTTCTCCCAGTCAGAACAGTTTGAAAACTGTCCCCCTTAAAGACAGATATTAATTTTTCCCATCCCCCACCTGTTGACAGAGGTATCTCTGCAGTGGTTCAGATTCCTAGAGTTTTGTCATTGGATTTTGTGGTAATTTAACGTAAATGTTTCTCTACATCTGAGCTGCAGTGGAATTTGTAAGCATCAGGATTCTGCCAGGGGTCTGCGCCCCTCTGCACTATGGGACAGTGATGCTGGAACAGACTGGGAAGAGCTACGATGCATCCTGCCTTGACGTTTTCCATCTTTTCTTGCAGGGCTGCAGCGGTGATGAGAGGGAAATGGCCAAATATGTAACAGAATTTATCTCCAGGGGCGAGAAGGTGGTAATAGCTGAGGGGCAGGAGCCCAATGAATTCTGGGTGGCTCTTGGTGGAAAGTCTCAGTATGCCAATAACAAAAGGTGGGTTGCACCGTCATCCTTTAACTAGGGGTGTTACCATGCCATACTAAGGGTGACAGGCGCACATTACACCTGGTGTGAACAGATAATGCTGAGGGGTGCAGGAGGGCAGCATGGGCGTGTGTAAGGCCAGGAAAGCATGTCAGCATGTAATGGTAACATAGCAACGTCATCCAGTTGCCCAGTTGAAGTTCTTCTCCCCAGGTCTTTTAGGTAATCCTCAGCTGTATTTCTCTATATTGATCCCAAATGTTTAAATTCTTGGAAAGACCCATGGTTTTTGTTTTAAATTGGAGGTCTGCTCCGCTGCCTGCAAGGAAACAGGAAAAGCAGGAGGGGGGGGGGGGAGGTAAGATGGGAAGACGCTGGGCATGGGGGGGGGGGGGGGAATGGGGAAATGACAAACGTGTGATGTTGGGGCAAGCGCACCAGGTTTGCAAATCACACAGGGCACATTTATGGCCTGCTACAAGCCTGTTTGTGTTGTAAGATTGTTAAATCACTCAGGAGTGTTTGACACCGTAGATGAAACACTGCCAAACCTCGGTGGTGAAGGTAGAGCCTACGCTTGGTTCGTCCTTTTTGAAGAAGCAAGTTCAGTGTGTGTGCTAGAGGATCGTCTATTCACTAGCATGGGAACTAGTGGGGAGTCCCTCAGTCTCTGCTTGTGTTTAATATATATTTGCAACCTTTAGTCCAAGTTATTAATGCAGCGGGCATAAATTACCCAGTACCTGGCAATGATACCCATCTGTACTTCATATTGGGTCTTTGAAAAGATGATGCTATTGAAAATTTTATTGAGAATTTATTTATTCCTGGTGGAGTCTTGATTAGTAGCGACTAAGTTAAACTGAACCATGAGAAAACAGAAATGCTATAAGAGGAACAGTCGTGCGCTTTACTCTCCCCCAATTTAGATTCCTTTTTGACCATGCACAAGGAAATAGGATCAGTAGTAAGGGAGTGCTTTACCAATTCATGGGACATTATTTGTTATCTTACTACTACTATCTCAGCCCCTTATTCAGTTGATGCAGAAAGGGAATTGGATTTAGCTCCTGCCTTTTTTTCTCAGAAGTTGAAGATGAGTTTTATTCAGGTAACTGGTAGACATACAACCCACCTTTATACCTGAGGCAAAGGAGGGTTACATGATTTGCCCAAGATCATAAGGGGCAGTAATGGGATTCGAACCCAACTTCCCTGGCTATCAGCCCATTGCTCCAACCATTTACTCCTCCACTCCAAATTAGTCCTGATTTTGGTGCATATGTTAACCCCTTCATGCTTAGAGTGTTGCGATACATGATACGTCAAGCCTTCCATAGTACCAATTACAATGATGTCAACAGATACAGAATACTGAGGACTGGATGTTAACTAATAACAATTGCATGACTGTGATCATCAGGTTTTGAAAGCTTTACATTGGTTGTCCATTCATCAGAGTATTGAATTTAAAATTCTACTAATGATCCATAAGATTTTACATGATAAGATTCCTTCATACCTTAACTCTTGGGTGTAAGAGTATATTCCTGGTAGGACTATGTGTTCATTGCGGTTCACCTTTTTGAGGCTTCCTGATGGAGAAGTTAACCATCATTAGGAAACAAGATTTTTTTTTTGTTTAGATCCTATCATGTGGAATGAAATACCCTTGGAAGTTAACATGTTAAGCGATTTGCTCTCTTTTCAGAAACTCGATAAAGCTTGGCTAGTTAGAAAAGTTTATTTTTAATTTGTTGTGAATTTTTATTTGTTGGGTTTTATGATTGCTTTAAATTTTTGTAAATCACCTCACACCTTTGTGGGAAAGGCAGCCTATAAGAATGTTAAATAAGTCAATGAATGAACAGCCTGTACTGCTTGTGACCAGCTCTGCTCCCCTTCCAATCTAAGGTTGCAGGAGGAGTGTCAGGATATCAGCCCACGTCTCTTTGAATGCTCCAATCAGACAGGGAGGTTCATCGCTACTGAAATCACAGACTTCAATCAAGATGATCTAGAGGATGACGACGTCTTTCTGCTGGATACATGGGATCAGGTGAGAAGGGCCATGCATGAAATGGGGAGGGAGGCAGTATACAATTTTAAGTCAATAAAGTTTCTTGAACCTCGGAACAATGAGAGGGAAGGGAGATATAGAACCCTGAGAGACATGCTGTGGGCTGTACAAAGTCCCACCTCCGATAGGTCTCGCTCTGAACGTTTACTGGTGCAAAAAAAAGAATTTTTATACGTTCAACCGAAACAACTTGTAAAACTTATGGAACCATGATATGACACAATTCGTATTGTGACCACACCAACTTAACAGTGGACAAAAAAGGTCTCAGACTTAAATCGGCGCTAAATACAGACTTTTGTCTTGTCTTATGGCGCCTTATAGCATCAATGACCTTTATTGTTCTAAACTATTGCCACTGTATTTTTCATGGCGTCCGTGAGGAGTTCGGGAGGATTCTGTTTTCAAGAAGGATTTTCAGTTTTAAACGCAGGTAGCATAAGTTTTTACACAGATTTGGTGGTTAGAAATGATCTCCTGACGAAACCGTGGCAGTGAAACGCCTCAGTGGTGCCCAGGGAGAGCGTTGAGATCTTCACTAAACTATAGAAGAAGCCCTCAGTTGGAAGGCAGCTAAGTAGCATTTAATGATTTGTGATCTATCATATCCGGCCACTGGCATTGAATATCCGGGTTAGCCGCACAGCCCGGAAGCTAACCGGTCAGCGGCAATATTGAGCCACTGCCTGGTTAGTTCCCGCGGGTAAAGATAGGCTAGCTTTTACCACACCATCCCATGCGGTGGCTCAATATCACCATTGTCCGGTTAGAGATGGGTACCAGCCCCGGAGCACCCCGATAATCACTATGTAGCATGAGGGCGTAGAGTAGCAGTATCCAGGGATATTCACTGGCGGGAACCGTGTTAGTCCTGCTTAGAGGTCTGTAAACTGTGGAATTGTCTTTGAATACTGAGCCCTATGTTTCTACTTTCTCCTGATTTCTTTGTTTCCCCTGTAGCTGTTTTTCTGGATAGGGACAAATGCAAATGAAAAGGAGAAGAGAGATGCCGCCATCACAGCTCAGGAATACCTCAAGACCCATCCAAGCGGCCGAGACCCTGATACTGCCATCATCGTGGTGAAGCAGGGCTTTGAGCCCCCCACCTTCACAGGCTGGTTCCTGGCCTGGGACCCCTTCAAGTGGAATGTAAGTGTCCCAAAATGTTCACCTTTGTGCCGATCCCTCATGGGAGCTGGGTTGCTTCTGTCCTGCAGAGTCAGGGCTCTCAGCTGGGGGTTGCTCACTGCCTTGTGGAAGGAAGAACAAACCCCAGATTGTCTAGTATATAAGCTGATTCCACTTTTTCCTGGTGGGCCAAGCCAGTCCTGCTTTATCTACATTGTCTAGATGCAGTAGATTAAAGCCAGGACCGTTGGGAACCAATGGAGCGACCTGATAAGCGCAGTGCTGAAGTTGAGAATGTCTCCTACTGGAAGTTGTTCTGGAGCCCTCGTCCCAAGCTGCAGGAGAAGGCGTGTCCAAGTGGTTAGCATAGTGGGTCAAGTAGAGGAGAAACGAGGGTTCAAGTCCTGCTTTTTCCACCGCCTTCTGGCCTTTATCTTCCATTGCACTATGTATCCTCTTAGATAGTTAGCTCTCTTGGTGAGGGATTCGTGGCTGAATCCTAATAATGTTGCAAGCCATCTGTAGCATCATTTGGAAAAGTGATCTAAAAACAAAAAACTGAATGAAAGACTGTAAAGCAGGAATTCTGGACACCTCAAGAAGAATCCTTTGCTCAGGTAGTTTACATCTGGAATTAGGCCATGCACCAAGCATGATGTATTACAGGCTGCCTTAATTCTTGTCCCCTTCCCCTAGGTCTTTCTTTACAATTGAAGCCCTTAGAGCATCTGTGGTCTAGGGTGCAGCCTCCTTCGAAGCTACACAGTACCACCCTGGAGCTGAGCCCTTAAGTTCTCCACATATACAAACCTACCCAGATGTGCAGTACTTAGACGTCCCACACATAGTGCTACCTGCCCCGAGTGGGGAATGACACAAGCCGCGGAGAACCATCTTACCTCTTCCTTTCTTTTGGTCACCTTCAGGAGTTAGGTAGCTGAAGAAGGCAGCGTGAGTTGGTTACATGCAGAGTCTGCAGGCAGAATCAGTGTTTGCTTGCTCCAGAGTTACAAACAGAAAAAGGACGACTAGGAGGGAAGAGGGGGCTGGGATTCGCAGCACCCAGAAAGAATGATCGGACTCTGTTGGGTGGCACACACATGTATATACCGGCTCTGGACACATGCACATGTAAACTTTATATACATTCACTACATAAAGAAACAGATATATAATATAATACAATCATCTCTCCACCTCTATTTAATACACTGTTAAGTTACTCATTTATTGTTATAACTGTTTAGACTGTTACCAACTATGTTCCGTGTAAAGTTTACTCGTTCTTGTTCCCTGTACATCGCTGTGACTTGTAAATACAACAGTCTAGAAATGTCGCTAAATAAATATATAAATATACACAAGTACAGAAACACGCAGGGCAATGCAGACACATTTCACGGTGACTACATCGACGGAACCGGTATGCCCAGAGCCCTGTGTTGCATTTCCCGAACTTCCCTTGTTGCCTCTTTGGAATCCATGGACCTCTGCAGATGTGCCCTCCTCCTCCTCCTCCTCTTCCCCTTCCCCCACCTCCTCACTTGTCGGCCAGGGACGGCCCAAAATAAGCAGGTGAATCAAGCCCTCACTTCACCGCAAATAAAACAGCTACATAAATAAATTACAATTGCAGCATGCAGGAGTTCCTCAATCAATTACAGCTCCTCTCACCGTGGCACATGGACATGGCTGCGTAGTCTTAGAAGAAGACAAGTTCTCAGACTACAAAAACCCAGCTGGGACAGTTGAGACATTTACAAGAGAATCAGCACAAGATATCTCAGCAGCCATGCAACTAGGAGCAGCTTTCCTTCTGCCAGCACCATGGATCCATCATATCCACTACACCCTCCTCCAGTTATTCTGCCCTTGGGGTCCTTCAGATACATCTGGACAAACTACCGTTGCGAATGCCCCCCCCCCCCCCAGTCTCACAATGAATAGCCTCCAATGTTATAGTCCCTATCTCCACCTGAGGGATACCATTCCCCTCACTGAATAGAATGTCCCCATAGCTGTGAATGCCCCACACTACCTCTCACCAGAAGTTAGGACAGATTCCTGGATGAAAAGTCCATAAGCAGTTATTAAAGTAGCCCAAGAGGAAACCAAAGCTTGTCCCTGGGGATAAGTAGCATGGAACTGTCTACGTTTGGGATATGTCAGGTACTTGCCTTTGTTGAAAACAGGACACTGGATTTGATGGACCTTTGGTCTGACCCAGTATGGCAGTTCTTATGTAACCCCCACAACCAGAAGAAGCCACATCACAGGAGTCAACAGATGAATACTCCTACCTGAAGATTTCTCAAAAAATCCATTAAGCTAAACCCAGAGACCAGCAAATAAGAAGGATTTCCAGTTCATCGTGCAATCCTGCAGTGCACCCAAGGAAGTAACTGCACTACCTGTTCACCAGGTTCTCCAAGACCTCCAGCTGTTCATCTGGAAAACCCCATCTTCCATCGAATCAACTTCAAGATGCCTTGAACTAAAGTACAAGGTCCTCATGGTGCTGGGCCATGATCTCTCGCAACAAACTGTAAATAGTTTACTCATGTAAATAAGTTATGGAGACATACTGTTATGACACTATTATGTCTCAAAACAACTTGTTGCAATGTAAATGGTTGAGTTCAGTGATGGCATTTAATATAAACAACCTTGTTCACAAGGTGAAACTTGAGTTTAATGTAAAACACCTTGATTTAAGGAAAAGGTGGTATATAAATACTGTTAAATAAATAGTAAATAAAATAAAATAAACTTCCTCATCAGTTGGTGGTGTCAGAAGCTTCCTTAAACATTTGAAAACTTCCAAGTCTTAGGTGCCTACTTCTCCTGGCAAAGACTGCAAGATTCTAGACGTTACAGTTACTGTATAAAGGTGTACCAAAGTGCCATGTTCAATCTGAAAATAGTGGCCCATCAGCTACAGATCCTCCATTATCAACATGCGTGGATATACCAATGCAAAGATCAGCAAGATCAATTTATTTTTATTTATTTTACTGTTTTTCTATAGTGCTTTGTCAAGAAATCAAAGCAGTTTACATAAAATGATAGAACTTAGAACACCGAATAACTTAGGTATAATTAACAATAGAACATAAGTTAACAATTCTGGAATATACATGATTTCCTATTTATGAACCTATGTACAAATTGGGGCTGTAGACAGGGGTGGGGTGGGAGATCTTCAGGGCAATTACACATACTGTAAATTTACAACAGTCAACCTACTACCTCAAATGTTCCACATACAATTCATATGACACGACAGTTCATGTGGCAGCCACCACCATCACAGCACAATGAAATGCATGGCTGAAAGTCTCTGAGCTCAGAGAAGACCTGCACGACAAGCTAGCTGAAACACCTTGTCTAGGAGACAATCTCTTTGAAGATAAAGTCAAAACCCCGGCATCACAGATAAAGGATAACTGTTCCACTGTGAAGGAACTGTCATCATCCAATGACCAAGCAACCCATTACCATTGGACTCTCATCAACTTTCAAAGTCTTCACAAAGTGCCTTGTCACCGCTCAGATCCACAGTAAAGGTCACTTATGTGTTCCCATACCTTGATGTCGGGCACATCAGACTCACATGTCCACAAATCTCTAGAGGACTCTATTCTACTCCTCCAGACTTCAGGGCTCTTAATCAACCTAGACAAATTCAAACTTACTGCAACACAGACCAATCTCTTTATTGACACATAAATAGATACAAGACAAGCAAGAGTATACCTTCCCAAAGACCATTCATGCTCCTCTGACTCAGCATCTCCATAATCCGTTCTCGCTCCATCACTGCTCATACTGTTCTCAGACTCCTAGGACATAAGGTGGCCACAGTGCTTGTCCTACTACTAGCCAAATTGCATATGCAAGGAGTATTGGGAGCAACTTCATCAACGCTTCAATAAACCAATCCCTATACCAGCAACCAACCAACAATTTCTAAAGAGGTGGATCAATTCAAGCAACTTGACAGTGGGCTGCCCCTTTCTAGCTCCACTTTACTACATCGTTCTCATGACAGGTTCATCCATACAAGGCTGGGGAGCACAGCTTCTCCACCTTTGCACACAATGCATATGGAATCTGTTGAAATGTACCCAGTACATCAATGTGCTGGAACCCAGATTCATGTTCAATGAAATAAGGGCATTAAAATCATCACTATGGAGAAAGGTAGTCATGATCAAGTTGCAGTGTTTTAAATCAACAAATATAAGGGTGAATAAGAGTCTCTACAATTCTGTTGAGAAGCATCAAGAATATGACATCTGGAAAACGTTTTATGCTGCAAGCAGTTTATCTACCTGGCAAACAAAACTAAATAACTGGATTAACTGGATTCTCACAAGTGGTCATTCATCCCAGGGATGGTGAAACATCTTTTCGAATGCTGGGGAAACCTGAAATCAGATCTCTTCACCATGGAAGAGAACACCAAGTATCCACTCTTCTGCTCTATTTGTCTGAGTCTGAGGAGAATAGCTCATGATGCTTTTGTACTGCTATGAAACAAACACTTGATGAATGCCTTTCCTCTGTTCCCTCTAATACCACGTGTACAGCAGAGAGACAAAGTTCAAATCATCCTAATTGCTCCACGTTGGTCCAGAGAAATCTAATTTCTCCTGCTTCTTATTCTCACCACTTCCACTTCTGCTCCTAGGGCAACATTCAACACTTCTGAGACAGAAGGGGGACCTTATCCATCCCAATCTCAAAAATCTCTCCCTCATAGCATGGAGATTGAGCAACAGAGAAACAATTGAATACATGTGTCAGAAAAAGTTAAAAGCATTCTTTGCACTTCGAGGAAGCCTTCTACTAGGAAATCCAATCAGCTCAAATGGTCTAGATTTTCTCAATGGGTGATAGCTCATTACCAAGACCCACTCTTCTGACTGACATCTCATGTGCTCTTCTATCTCAATCAGCTTTCAGAATTGGGACTAAAAACATCTTCAGCCTGGATTCACCTTTCAGCCATAGTGACCTATCATGACCATGTCAATGGTAAATCCCTTGCCATAAACCCACTAATCTTGAGGCTTATGAGAGGTCTTATGAACACAAGGTCACTATGCCTTGCCTGGGATCTCAACATAGAACTTGCTCAGCTCATCAAAGCTCCCTTTGAGCCAGTAGGTCTCACTTCTTTCAAACACCTAACATGGGAAACCATCTTCCTTGTGGCCATCACCTCTGCAAGAAGAGTCAGCGAGTTGCAAGTTCTAGTTCACTATCATCCATTTCTATCACAACAGAGTTATCCTCCAGAATCAACCAAACTTCCTTATGAAAGTCATCTCTGAATTGCATATGAATCAGTCTATAATTATACCAACTTTCTTTCCTGGCCCCAACTCCACCCAATCTAAAATCTCGCTGCACACACTGGGCTGCAGGCTTGTGCTCCTCTGCTACCCTTCAAGCCACCAAATACTTAAGGATTGCTTCTCAGCTGTTTGCGCCTACTGTACAATCCAAAGAATTGGGTAAGCCAGTCTATAAAAGAACACTGTCCACCTGAGTATCTGACTGTACTAGAGCAAATCAGTGCTCTCCAGCTCAGAGCCAAGGCCACCTCATTTGCATATCTCAGGACATCTGCAGAGTGGGCACGAGAGCATCGACACACACCTTTGCAAAACAACTGCCTTGATCAAGCCACAGCCCAAGACACAGCTTTTGAGCAATCAGTCTTCCAGAATCTTTATCCTACTAACCTCCTGGAAATGCAAGGTCCTTCTTATCCACCACCAGTCTCACCCTCAAGCCACTGACAAAGACGTCAAAAACAGAAGCCCTCAGCTCTGGACTTACCATCAAGTGTGCCTGCATCGTCCTGCTTTTCTATGGAGAAAGTGAAGTTGGTTACCTGTAATGAGAGTTCTCCATAGACAGCAGGGACATGCAGCCACATATATCCTCCCACTTCCCCTAAAAAAAAACAAGAACATTTCAAAATGTAATACATGGAGCCATAACATCACTACTCACTTAGCTAGAACATGGACTGGATTCCAAAGAGGCAACAAGGGAAGCGGAAGAAATCCAATTCCAGCTCAGAAGTCCAAAAGACTTCTCTTAGCTGGAGGGCAGCTCTGGACACACTGGCTCCGTTGATGTGTTTATGTTTCTTACAGTTTTATATACTGCCTTTCTATTTAAAGGCAAAGAAGTTTATATATTAAAATTTAAGACGGTATGGAAAGGAACGCCATAAAATAACAGAAAAGAGAAAAAAAAGAGAGCAGTTATAAAGTACAGAATTGAGAGAAGAGCAGAAAGGGTCTCTCCAGTCCCCTAGCTAACCTGGGGCCCCAAAGGTCTGTAAGACTAAGAGGGTTTTAATTATGTCTTGAAGATAGGATATGAGGGTTCAAGTGCGGTTGCATTTCCTGCAAGGACACAGCTTCGCTTAAACATATTCATATATGAACAGAGATGTTTCCATGTGGTCATGCACTTTGACTGCCCCAATAATGCATTTCATGTTTTGTTTTGTTTTTCCGTCCTAATTGCACAGCAAACGAAGAAGTCATATGACGAACTGAAGGCGGAGCTGGGAGACCCCAGCTCCATTAACCAGATCAACACGGTAAGAGAGAGAAGCATACTGGGGGAAACGCATTTCTTTCTTCTCCTTGAACTCTGCTCCAGTTTTATGGGCTATGTGAGGCAGAGGTGAAACTTAAATATCACTTTCTTCATTATATCCCATTGGCTATAAGCCACACCATTTATGGAAGGGATTTACTAATTCTGGAAACGACATTCCTCACTCTTATAAAATTAACATATCACAGGTACACGCCTGGAGTTAGGCAGCTGCCCAGGGGACCATGTGCCCCTACCACTTCAAAGGGGTGCTGCTGTGGGCCCCCCACTACTGTTTTCCTTTCTCAGAGTCTCCAGTCTTGCCTATAGGTGCTGGGGCATCCAAATCTTATATCTGGCTCTGAGGTCAGGCCTTTAGTTCCCCGGACTGGCTGGGGATTGGGTGCTGCAATGGTGGTATTGCTCATAGTTCTTAGGGAAGGGCTTGGGCAGAGATGCCAAGGGTGGTCCATCCTGAGGGTGACGTTTACTGCCTCTCCCAGTGAGATTTTGCAGATAAGGCATCTGCAATATAAATCTAGAAAGATTTTATTATTATTATTATTATTACAATTTTGCATATAATACAAAATCAAGTACAGTACAAAGAAATACATAATAGAAATATACAAATTATAAATCCATTCAAAAAGAAACATGTAGTGGCCCACATCTAAGGAAAATCAAGGCACAATAAACCAATATACTGATACCCAGGAAACTAAGAGACGAGGAAGATATTCCCACTTATTACTGGGCATAAACATCTATTAGACCCCTATATCCAACACCTTCTTATCAGACAAACTCTAGAAAGATTTAATGTGGAATTATTTGTAAATGAAAAAAGGAACACAAAATATTCACCCTTTTTAAAATATATGTATTTTTAAGTTTTGCAAACCGCCTATCGACACTGCTAAGCAGTATCACAACAGAACATATATATAATAAAATGACAAACATAAAAACAGATAATTAAAACATTAATTGAATACAATACATAAGCTTCCCTGAAAAGGAAAGTCTTCTCATTTCTCCTACATGGTTTATAATCATGTCCATTACAGAGCAGGCAAAGCGTTCCGGAGCTTCGGCCCAAGAACAGAAAACATTCCGGAACATACAGACTCTTTCCGCACATTTGCTACAGTAGGCGTAAGAGTAGACTGATCTCTAGATCGCAAATCCCTCTTTGGAGTAGGCCATTCCAGCAAGGTTGACAGTTCATTGCATTTTAGGGCAAATAACAACCCAAAACCAAAATATAAACATTTAGTGGGGGGGGGGGTTATATTTAGGGCAGCAGCCCACACACTAAAAGAAGTGTGCCAGGGCCACATTCAATGCCAGTGCCCGGATATGGCCCCAGCATTATATATTTGAGGCAAAGTTAAAGTGGCAACTGCCAGCTTTTTTAAGTGGGCTGGCCGCCGCCGCCGCCGCTTTAACTGCTCCCCAAATATACAATGCTGTGGTCATATCCGGGCATGGGCATTGAATATCTGGTTTCCCCGGATTGTGATTTTGTAAACCAGTCAGCAGCGATATTCAGCTGCTAGCCGGAATGCAAAACCGGCTAAAGTTAGGACAACCATTCAGCTGTCCTAACTTTAGCCGGAATGCAAAACCGGCTAAAGTTAGGACAACCATTCAGCTGTCCTAACTTTAGCTGGTTAGGATTAACAGGGCAGCAGCTGATTATCGCACTGCTCAGTTAACCCGTGATGATGGACTGGCTCTGCCCCGGAATGTCGTGATGCTAAGTGCCTAGCATTACAGCATTTAGCAGCCCAAACAGGGATATTCAGCAGCGAGCATTCAGTTTAATAAATGGAAGAAAGGATGGTAAGAAAATACACAGCACTACCTTTTAACTTTCAAAAGGGAGACTATGAGCTTTAAGAAGAACCAAACTGAGAAATACAATTACCAACGCTTACTCAAATGTGCACTTATAAACGCTAGATCTATACTCTCGAAATGGCCTGTAGTCAATGACCTGATAACCCTCCATGACCTCGATATCCTAATGATAACTGAGACATGGTTATCTGACTGTGATAATGTTCTAATCAACCAGATGTCACCACCTGGATACTCGATCTATGTCTGCCATAGGACCCACCAGAGGGGCGGCAGTACACTCATCCTTGCCAGATCCGAACTCCAATTTATACTAAGCAACACCACTAGCTCAACCTATCTGGACTTAATCTCCATATCGAATGAACACTGTTCAATTAACCTACTGTACCGAGCACCAACTTCATCACCTGATGACCTACCATCAATAATCGACCTAGCCTGTAACTCCAATAACCCACGCTCCCTAAATTGGCTGATGGGAGATTTCAACCTGCCCTCCCTTCAAGATACACATTCATCAGCCTTCCTTGACGCAATGAACGAGCTGGGTTATATGCAACTCATCGACTCCCCCACTCATAGCAAGGGAGGTAAACAGGACCTGATCTTCGCCCCTCAAACTGCTGTCAACTCATCACAGAGCCTGCTGCTCTCCATAACACCTGTGCCCTGGTCTGACCATCATCTACTCCTATTTTACTTACCCACTAACCACCCCAGCAATTTCAACAGTAAAGCATGTGCCCCTCCTAGAATTATAACAACACGCTTTCGACCCCTCGATAAGGAGAAGGCTCTCAAGAAGATCCTACCCCTCCTTGCCAATGAATCCCTTGACCCAGACGAATTGGTATCCAACTGGGATGATGCCCTCAGAGCCGCTGCCTGCCTCCCATCCACCATCAAGAACCCAGAAAAATGGGAACACGCACCATGGTACTCCCATGATCTGCGAGCTTCGCTTCTCCACCTACGCAAGCTCGAGAGACAATGGCGCCACACCCGGACCTCCGAGGCACTCTGTGCATACTCCGCTCACCTACAAATACACTGAGAAAAAACAATGGAAAAAAGAAAACAGTATCATTCAGAATTACTAAAACGATCATTGAACAAACCACATGACCTGTTCAATATTGTAAAGTCCCTAACAGGCGATCCAGCACTAGCCCAACCACCCATGCCCCAGCCGCGAGACTATTCCATCTACCTACAATCGAAGATGATCCAGACCAATATGAACTCAACCATCATATCCTGCCCCACCCTGCCTTTGTCCTCCCAACGAAGAGATTGTAGATCTTATTTCCTCTATTAACCTCACCACTGCTCCTAACGATCCTTGCCCTGCAAGCTGGATTAAAGAGTTGCGCCATGACCTCACTCCAACCATATGCAGAATCTTGAACCAATCCCTCTCAACAGGGTCTTTCCCTCAAAGCTTAAAATACACATCAATCCGCCCTCTGTTAAAAAATAGCAAACTCGATACATCTAAAGTTGAGTCCTTCAGACCAATTTCGAGCATACCACTGCTTGCCAATATCATCGAGAAAGTAGTCCAGTGACAAATCCAACACCACGTCGACACTGAGGCACCACTGGACCCATCCCAACATGGCTTTAGAGAAGCACACGGTGTTGACACCATCCTCACAAACCTCTTCAACAACCTAGTCACAGGACTTGACAACATCCACCATGGATTTGTCCTCATCTTCTTGGACATAGCAGCCGCTTTTCACTCGGTGAACCACGAGACACTTTTACTTCGCCTCAAAGAAAAAGGGATACAAGGCTCAGCACTAGCCTGGTGTAAATCTTATTTGTGCAACAGATGGCAACAAGTCAGAGCAGGTTCCACGACATCAGAGCCACTTCCACTGAAGCAAGGTGTACCTCAGGGCTCAATCCCTATCTGCATTGATGTTTAACATCTACATGCAGCCCATCTGTGCTTTAATCTGCTCCTTCAATGTCCAATGCCTTGCCTAAGCAGATGACATCCTCATTTACACTCCTTTCAAGATTGATCAACCTGACTTCTCTCCAATATTAAGATGCTTTGAAGCGGTAGCAGATTGGTTCCTCTCTCAAAATCTACGAATTAACCACAGTAAAACAGACGTTCTTTTCGTCATGAGAAACCAGAAGTTCACGCCACCTCCCTCACTACTAGTTAACAATACTGACCTGAAGGCCAAACCCACAATCCGCTATCTAGGCATTACTCTTGACCAGCGGCTAGACATGTCAGCACATGTCAAAAACACCACAAAAGCAATTTATCATAAGATCCGAACACTACGTCATCTCCGCCCACTACTTGACTTCTCTGACTACCGATCAATCTTCCAAGCCTTAGTTATTCCACATCTCGACTTTGCTAACATCATCCTACTTGGACTTCCACAGTCGACTCTAAGCCCACTCCGACTTGCCATGAACTCAGCTGCGAGGGTACTGGTAGGACTTTCAAGGTCAGACCACATAACGCCAGTCCTGAAGAACCTACACTGGCTACCGCTGCAGGCTAGAATTCATTACAAGACCCTAGTCCTGACATTCAAAGCCCTCAAGAACCAGCCCCCCACGCCCATCAGTAAACCTCTCCACAACACACCAGTCAACAGAGTCAGGAGATCTACATTGATGAATACACTTGAAGTCCCTAAGTTGTTGACAAAATGTACAAAGAGAACAGCCAGCAGAGCCTTCTCCATTTTCGCACCTATGGCGTGGAATGCCCTCCCAGCTGAAACCCGAACCATCTCGAACCTAGCGCTATTCAGAAAAGTTCTCAAGCACCACCTGTTCCTACAACATTACCCTGATACCAATTCTGGAAAGCACACAGACATCACCTTGCCCTCCTACCTAGCCCACCCCATAGATCAGCCTCCCGTAGAGAATGGTTAATCATCTTTCCCCTACCTTCTCTCCCTGACCCATGAGCGAATGCCTCTGTTTAGAGATCCTTATATGTCCTTCGTAAGATTATTCATAATTTGTATATAGTTCCCCCGGTTTCTTCCATGTTTTACTACCCCTGTTCAATGTAAACTCAATGTGATCTGTTACATTGTAGTATGTTCTGTTTTAACTGTAAACCGCACTGATTATAATAGTGCGGTATATAAGAAATATAAATAAATAAATAAATATGATAAACTGAGGGAAATAGTTAAGAACAAACTAAAAGGAGCAGCTGCAAAGGTTAAAGACTTACATCAATCATGGGTATTCAAAAATACTATCCTGGAAGCCCAGACCAGCTGTATTCCACACTTTAAGAAAAGTGGAAGGAAGTCCAAAATCTGCCAGCATGGTTTAAAGGTGAGGTCAGAGAGGCTGTTCTAGCCAAAAAAAATCTTACAGGAAATGGATAAAGGAGCCAAATGACGAAAACAGGAAACAACATAAACACTGGCAGGTTAGATGCAAGGCAATGATAAGGTGGAGGAGTACTTATAATGACTAAAAAAGGCCTAATTGCTAAACCACAATCCTCTGAACCCATTAACAATACCGACACCCTCATCATAAAGATCAACCATTTCAGAATCTGCTTGATATACAGACCACCTGATCATAAATCAGAAAATATGGATGCCCTAATCGAACTACTTAGCTCATCGACTGACCTAAGTCCAATAATAATGTTAGGTGACTTTAACCTCCCATCCCTACCTCTTACACATTCAACCCTCTTCCTTGAATCTATTTCCGAAATAGGCTTCCACCAAATCATTAAAACAAAAACTCATAATAAAGGTGGTACCTTGGACCTCATCTTTCTCCCAGAAGCATTCCATAAAGCCTTTAATCAGGAATCACTGCAGTGCACACCTATCCCATGGTCAGACCACTGCCTGATTAAGTTCAATTTTACATACACTGACTCAAATAACAAAAGTAGCCCACAAAAATCCCCACCCCCCAGATTTAAAAATTTTAATGCAGAAGATTTCCTCGATCTAACAATCCCTCACCTCTCTCCATCTCCTTCCAACCTTGACGAGGCTATTGCAATCCTGGCATAAAACAATTTCAAAAGCAGCTACATATAATCAACCAAACAAGAAGAACATCCGACCCAGAAATGGCGATGCCCCTTGGTTTAACAATACCTTAAAAGCGATGAAAAGAACACTCAGGAAAATTGAATTAAAATGGCGCAAAACTAAATCTACATCATACAACGAATTATATCTTACCCACCTCAAAAATTACAAAGAGGCTACAGACAGTGCTAAGAAAAACTTCCACTCAACTATTCTAACCAAATCTATCAACCGACCAAGGGAACTATTCTCCATTGTCCAAAACTTAACTAAGTACACATACAACTCCAGCCATGAAGTTAACGATATATCTGCTCAAACCTTAGCAAACCACTACATAAATAAGTCAAAAATATATAATTCCCCACCAATTACACAAGCTATCTCTCACCAACTCCTACCAGATGATTGGAATGAATTCTACCCCATAACTAAAGAAACACTTAAGAACATTATGTCAAACCTAAATACTACAACTTCTCACCTAGATCCCTGCCCTATAACTTGGATAAAGAATACTCTTCCAACATTATCCCCCTTCATGCTACCTTTAATTAATCTCTCATTAAATCAAGGCTACCTTCCACCTATACTAAAACATGCACAAATTCGACCTATACTAAAAAACAATACCCTGGACAAAACATCACCAAATTCATATAGGCCTATTTCAAGTATACCTTTTATGGCCAAACTCATAGAAAAAGTAGTTCAAACCCAAACACAGGAACACATCGACACATCAGCTCCCCTTGATGACCAACAATATGGCTTTCGCCCCGGTCATGGAGTTGATACACTTTTAACAGTACTCCTTGACACCCTAGTAAGAGGAATTGACAGTCCTAGAAACGCATTCTTATTACTTTTTCTGGACATATCTGCAGCATTTGACAGTGTACACCACACACTAATGCTCAACAGGCTCAGACAAATAGGTGCTAACTCAATAGTACATAAATGGTTCACTTCCTATCTGTCTAACAGAACTCAAACTGTCAGGATCAACACCCAAACCTCCACCACATACAAACAGGAAATAGGCCTCCCCCCAAGGATCTGCCCTCTCTGCACTCCTTTTTAATATTTATATACAACCAATTTGCAACATCTTTAAAAAATTCAAAATACACTACCACATATACGCAGACGATATCATGATGTACATTCCTTTCACGATCCCTACGCTTCCACTGCAACTATTAACTGACTGTTTCAATGAATTAACAACTTGGTTAGAAGCTCACAACCTTCACATTAATCATTCCAAAACTGACATATTGATTGTAACAAAAAACAAATCTTACACCCCCCCCCCCTACCCATATTACACTTCAGAAACATGACATTTACATAAAAAATGAGATAAAATACCTAGGGGTGAACTTAGATACACACCTCAGTATGAACACCCACATAAGAAATACCACAAAAAAAATATACTTTAAGCTCAAAGTATTAAAACAATTACGCCCACTAGTCCACCTGCATGACTTCCTGAGCATAATTCAAGCCATTATTACACCGCACTTCGACTTTGCTAATCTCACGCTACTAGGCACAACTAACCAAAACATCAAAAGGCTTCAACTGGCCCAAAATGCTGCAGCTAGAACCATAATGAAGGTACACCCTTTTGAGCACATATCACCCTATCTAGCTAAACTACACTGGCTCCCAATTCAATGCAGAATAAACTATAAACTAATAATAACCACCTTCAAAGCTTTAAATAATACTGCCCCAGCTACTCTAAACAAACTACTCACTAAAGACACACCCCAATCTGCTCAGAGAAGAGGCAACGCCAATAAAATAAGGATTCCAAAAGAGTTCACAAAGACTAAAAAGACAACAAATAAAAAAGCTTTTTCCCATGCAGCCCCCATACTCTGGAACTCCCTACCTGATGAAATTAGAGCCTTAACTGATCTTAAAGAACTACGCAAAACATTAAAAACCCATCTATTTAGCTCCCACTACGGTCCACTTGCGAATTCCCAATACCAAAATGAAAAGGGATAATACATAACACATTGAGTCTAACACCATAATGTCCCATGAAAACATGACCTTTAACACAGTTAATGATGCTTGTAAATAGCTACCTTGCTCGTTGAACTCAACTTCTGTTGACTGTACATAGTTGATTGTACATAGTTCTCCAAAGTTTATTTGTTAAAGTTAAGTTGTACATAATTCAAGCATGTTTAATGTAAAAACAGATATGTTATACTGTTTCTTTACCTGTTATATGTAAACCGCACCTGATCATTGGAAGGTGGCGGTATATAAGCGACTGTTAAATAAATAAAATAAATAAATAAAAATAAGGCAGGCAATCATAATTTGAGAAAAAGCTTGCTGTGGAAGCAAAAATGTATAATAAAAACTTTTTCAACTACATTTGCAGCAAAAACCTTGTGAGAGAGTCAGTTGAACCATTAGATGAGAGAGGGGCAAAAGGGGCCAAGAGGAGATAAAGCCATAACGGAGAGACTGAATGAATTCTTTGCTTCGGTCTTTACTGAAGAAGAAGTAGGAAAGTTACCCATTCCTGAAATGGTATTTAAAGGTGTTACATCGGAAGAATTGAAAGAAATATCCATATACCAGGAAGATGTATTACAAATATTTGATAAAATGAAGAGTAGCAAATCACCTGGATCGGATGGTATACATGTAAGGGTATTGAAAGAACTGAAATATGAGATTGCAGACCTAATATTAGTAATCTGTGAATTATCATTAAAATCATCTATAGTACCGGAAGATTGGAGGATGGCCAATGTAATGCCAATTTTTAAAAAGGGTTCTAAGGGTGATCTGGGAAACTACAGACTGGTGAGTCTGACATCAGTACCAGGCAAAATTGTAGAAACCATTATAAAAAATAAAATTACTGAACATGTAAATAGTCATGGTTTAATGGGAGAAAGCCAACATGGATTTAGCCAAGGAAAGTCTTGTGTTATTAATCTATTATATTTTTTTGAAGGTGTGAATAAACAGGTAGACAAAGGTGAGCCTGTTGATGTGGGGCCCGATTCGGAGAGGCTATCACCTTTCCCCTCGTCCACTCTTCTCTCATCTTCCCCTTCACTTCTTCTCACTGTCCCTCATCTCTCTCTTTCCTCCCCTTCACCTCTTTTACACCCATCAACCTCCCTCCTCTTGCCCCCCATTCAGCAAATACTTCACAGTGATTTGAAATATTCACTGTGTTCCTTCTCGTCATAGTCTATCATCTTCCCTTTTCAGTTCTTCACCACCTTCACCTGTCTATTTCCTCTTCTCATTCTCTCTTATCTCCCTCTCCCAGTATTCCCTTATCTCATATTTTCTTCCGAGCCTCACTCGTCCTCTGCTTCACTCATCCTTCCCTTAGTACTCCCCCAAGTCCTACTCATCCTTTCCCCAATGTTTACCCCAAAGCCTCAGTCATCTACACCAGTGCTCCCCAGCCTCATTCTTCCTCTGTAGTGCTACCTCATTCCATCACAAGAGCATAAGAAATGTCATACTGATTGAGAACAAAAGGGGAATCTGCCAGGTACTTGTGACCTAGATTGGCCACTGCTGGAAACAGGAAACTGGGCTTGATGGACCTTGGTCTTACCCAGTATGGCATATCTTATGTTCTTAAAAGGTCCATCAAGCCCAGAATTCTGTTTCTAACAGTGGACAATCCAGGTCAAATCTTGAAGCTGAAGAGCACCAACCTCTTTAGCCTTTCCTCATAGGGGAGCCGTTACATCCCCTTTATCATTTTGGTCGCCCTACTCTACTTTTCCTAATTCTGTTATATCTTTGTTGATATGCAGAGACCAGAAATGCACGGCCACATCATGGAGTGATATAGAGGCATCATGATATCCTTTATTTTATTCCCTATTCTTTTCCTAATAATTCCAAACATTCTGATTGCTTTTTTGTCCATTTCTGCACATTGAGAAGATTTCAATTTATTGTCCACAATGCTACTTGGATCCTGTTCCTGGCTAGTGAATGTCAATGTGGAACCCAGCATCATGTAGCTATAATTTGGCTTGTTCTTCCCAAAGTGCGTAACTTTACACTTGTCTTATTAAATTTCATCTGCCAAGTGGATGCTCCGCTTTACAGTTTTGTAAGATCCTCATGCATTTTCTCAGTCTTCTTGTGATTTAACAACTTTGAATAATTTTGTGTCATCTGTAAACTCAACTGAAGATAGCCAAGACTGAGCTCCTTATCTTTCCCCCTATACCCACCTCCCCACTTCCTCTCTTTCTATGGATAATGCCATAATTGTACCTGTTTCCTCAGCTCACAATTTTGGAGTCACCTTTGACTCCTCTCTCCTTTTCTCTGTGCACATCCAACAGATAGCTAAAACTTGCTGTCCCCTCACTCTCTAGTCACCTCCCACATAGACTCTTGCAACCTATTCCTCACTGGTCATGCTCATGTTACTCCTCTTCTCCAGTCACTTCACTGGCTCCCCATCTGTTTCCGCATCCAGTTCAAACTTCTCCTGCTGACCTATAAGTGCATTCACTTTGTAGCTCCTCACCACCTTTCCTCTCTTATCTCTCTTTACACCCCCCCCCCCCCCCTCCTCGGGAACTCCGCTCTTCTGGCAAATCATTTCTATCTGTGTCCTTCTCTTCTACTGCTAACTCCAGACTTCACTTCTTTCACCTTGCGGCTCCTTATGCCTGGAACAAACTACCTGAGTCTGTACGTCAGGCACCTTCTCTGACCCTTTTCAAATCCAGGCTGAAAACTCACCTCTTCACTGCCGCTTTCAGATCTTGACTCATCTGATCTCCTTTGTGTTTCCTTACCATTCCCTCTAGATGTATCCTTGTCTATACCTACTATGTTGTCTGTCTTGACTAGATTGCAAGCTCTGATGAGCAGGGACTGTCTCTTATATGTCTGTGTAGCGCTGTGTAGCGCTATACAAATGTTCAGTAGGCATAACAATAGGTCTCCCACTGGCTCATCTCTGTGTTAGTGCCAGGTCTGCAAACTGAGTAAATGCCTTTGGTTGCTAGCTTCTCTAATTTATGTTAGGATTGCATCATCTGTCTGTTCATTCTGTCCAGGCAGATGGTAGTACACCCCTACCGCTAGTCTCTTTTCCTTCACACATGGAAACCATTCTATGGTGCATTTGGCTTCCTGCAGAAGTTTTATTTTATTTGACTCATTTCCCTCTCTAGCATATAGCACCACCCCTCCATCGATTTGATCCTTCCTATCATTACGATATAATTTGCACCCTGATATCACCATGTACCTTTGATTATCTTCCTTCTACCAGGTCTCTGAGATACCAATTAAATTTACCTCTTCCTTCGGTGCTATATATTCTAACTCATCCATCTAATTTTTCAATTCTGTCTGCTCTTTACTTGAAGGCACCTAAGCTACTTTAGCCTTTTTTGCAGCCTTTACTACTAATCACTTGTATAGCGCCACAAGGCATACGCAGCGTTGTACAGAAACATGTAAATGACAGTCTCTGCTCATCGGAGCTTACAGTCTAGTCAAGACAGACAACACAACAGCTGAGGACAAGGATATATCTAGGGAAAAGGTAAGGAAACACACAGGAGACCAAGTGGATTAGGACCCAAAAGCAGCTTTGAGGAGGTGAGTTTTCAGCCAGGATTTGAAAAGGGCCAGAGATGAAGCCTGACACACAGATTCAACAAGGTGGAAGGATTGAAATCTGGAGTTGGCAGTAGAAGAGAAGGGCACAGATAGAAGAGCACAGTTACCCAGGAGGGATGTAAGGAGAGATAAGAGAGGAAACATAGTGAGGAGCAGCAGAATGAGTGCACTTACAGGTCAGGAGAACTTTGAACTGGATATGGAAATGAATAGGGAGCCAGTGAAGCAACTTGAGAAGAGGGGTTATATGAACACATAGAAGCTGACAGAGACCACACAGCTGAGTTTTGAACAGATTGACGGGAGAGAGATGATTCAGAGGGAGGCTAGCAAGGAGGAGGTTGCAATAGTCTAGAGGGAGGTGACTAAAAAAGTGAATAAGTCTTAGTAGTGTGTATAGAAACAAAGGGACAAATTTTGCCAATGTTATAGAGAAAGAAGTGACAGGGTTTGGCTATCTGCTGGATGTGTGCAGAGAGAGAGAGTAGAGTCAAAGATGACCCCAAGGTTGCAAGTTGAGGAAACAGGGAGGAGTGTAGTGTCATCCACAGAAATAAAGAAGGGAGGAAGGAGGGAGATGGGTTTAGGGGGAAAGATAAGGAGCTCTGCTTTGGCCATGTTCAGTTTCAGATTGCGGTGAGACATCCAGGCAGCAATGCCAGATAAGCAGGCAGAGATCCAGGACTGGATTCCTGGAGAGCTTTCAGGCGCAGAGAAGTAGATCTGAGAGTCATCAGCATAAAGATGGTACTGAAAACCATGGGAGGAAATAAGTGCACCAAGGGACTGGTCTTGCTTGTCCATAATTTTTAACTTCCATTTCTCTCTCTGCATTCTTTAGGAATTAAGCAATACGCAGCTAGAAGTATTCACCAGTAAAACCAGCTTCACTTCAGGCACTCTAAAAACCTACCCAGCAGAGCTACTGGTCAACAAGCAAACAGAAGAATTACCCGATGGAGTGGATCCTACAAGGAAGGAGGTGAGAGAACAGAATTAGAAGTGGAAGGGCATAGGAAATTAAAGGGAAGGACACTGTGGGAGGGAGCAGGGCTTCTACTTGTGGCAAAATTCTAATTTGTTGGAAGGCCAAGCCTGTTCTGGCAGCTAAAGAATGAGAGGTGCTTTTTCATTTCAGATGACTTAGCAGGGACTATAAGAAGTACCTACAGGAATTCAGCCTTCCATTTCCTCACTCCTCTTTATTAAAAAATATCCAGTAAGTGGTAAGGGGCATGTTGGAGAGGAAGAGAAAGAAAGGACCATCCATGTTGATATGCTAAAAACTGGAGACATTGTTCCTGTATCATATTGTAAGAATGTTCCTCAAATGGTTCCTCTTCAGGATGGTAGGATAACAACAACGTCTATACATTACTCCTAAATAGGTTATTATGCTACAAATACAGGGCATTGGGGGAGGAACAGTAGGGGGAGGGGTGCAGGATGATGATCATTACTGGGGGTGTAGTGCACATGGGATGAGGAAAGATGGGTGAGGATGAAGCGATGGTTATTACCGGGTTTGTTAGAGACATGGGTAAGGAGTGACAGGAAAGGGTGGGTTGACATGAGTGTAGAAGATAAGGACTGAGGAGTCATAGGAATGGGTGTAGAAGAACAAGTGAAGAGTGATGGGGGGGAAGGTGAAAGTTATTACTGGGGTGCAGAGGTGGGGTGAGAGGTTTTAGAAGGGATTAACTCTATATACATAGTTAGGATTGCCAACTTTTTGAAAGAGAAAAACCCACTGCTTTTGGCAAGCCATGCTCTTCCCAAGCCCACCTCCACCCCACCTATGAAAAATAATTGCAGAAGGGGTAACCGTGCAGGCTTTAGCGTCTGCAGGTTATATCAAGGGGGGATACAAGAGGTTGGGCTCTTCAGCACCTATTCAGCCACCACAATCCCCTTCAACACACATATGCTCTCCCATATGGCATATATTCTGCATCCACCAAACCCAGCCCATTCCCCAACAATCTGGCAGAGCAGAGCTAGAACCTTTCCCATAAAACTTACCATATGAGAAAAAATCCCTCTCAATACCAAGCTATTGTGAATTAATTAGGACAAACCCCAGAGTTGAATAAAAGTGCTGGCACACTAAGCAAATCTTAACTCTCATTCCATGGAGCGCTAAAAAGACAGAGCAGAACGGTAGCTTGAGAGGAGAGCTTCTGGGAAGCAAGGACAGTCGTCTGGAGTTTAACCTGCTAAAGCACCCTGACTGGGGAAATCTCGGTGTCTAGCTGGCTCTGAATATGTCTGCAACCAAAGTCTGACTTGATTTTCAACATGTCTCAAAGAATCAAAAGGTCCAAAAGAGACTCACAATCTCCATCCAAGATGAAGGCCACAATAGGGGACAAATTTTCATTGGCAATTATTCTCCAGGAGCTGTAGGCTTACAGATCTCCTTACATGAAAGTAGATATGGTACAACCAAAATTAAAAAGGAAATACTTGTGATTAAATTGCATTTGAAAGTCTTGGGAAAACATTATTGAATGTGTCAGTAGGATTTTAGGGCTCCATCTCCTCCCCACATCAAGCCATTGTCTGCCTCCTTTCCCCCTCCTTCCCCCAGGTACCAGGCTCCACTGTTGGGACCTTCAGCACTTGTCGAGCTCCCTTCCCCTGCCAGTGACTACCTCAATTGCTGCTGCCGGGACCTGCGGCAGCTGCAATACAGCAGCAAAACTCATGGAGCCTACAAGTTCACTAAGATGCATCACTCAGGGCTCTGTCACTCCCTCTGCTTAGAAACAGGAAGTTTTGTGTGTTGCATCTCTGTGTGTCTGTGATCGAGAGAGGAAATGAGGGGGGCTCTTTGAAAGGTCCAGTTCCATAATCACAATTTTACTATGAATCAGTATTTTGTTTGCTGCAGCTGCTGGAATTGCTATTTCCATAGAAATGCACTGAGGCATGTTTTGGAGGGTGGGGCTTAATTGCTCTTCCTTCTGAGGGTGAAGATTGTAGAGCTTCGCATCTGGTATGAATGGGCAGACTACTTAGGCCATATGGTCTCTTATCTACCATCATTTTTTTCTGTTTCTCCTATCACTTGCAGCCCAAGCCTTTTAAAATGACCCCCTTAATGTAAATGTTAAATTAAGAAATATAAATAAATAGGGCAACAAAGACTTAAAACAACCATAATAGATTTAAAATACCAACTTAAGACAGGGAAATACCTACAGTACCTGATTGTAACTTGCCTTATATTACTATTGGAAAGTCATGAGCTAAATACTACTAATAATTAATAAATAAATTCAGCAAATCACCTGGACTGGATGGCATACATCCCAGGATGCTGATAGAACTGAAATATGAGATTGCAGACCTACTTTTAGCAATCTGTGAACAATCTTTAAAAATCACCTGAGGATTTGAGAGTGGTCAATGTAATGCAAATTTTTGAAAAGGGTTCCAGGGGTGATCCAGGAAACAACAAACTGGTGAGCTTAATGTCTGTACCAGAGAAAATGGTAGAAACTATTATAAAGGAACAAAATTACTGAATATGTGCATAGTCATGGCTTAATGACAGGAAACCAACATGGATTTAGCCAAGGAAAGTCTTGTCTCACTATTCTGTTTTATTTCTTTGAAAGTGTGGATAAACAGGTAGATAAAGGTGAGCTAGTTGATGTGGAGCCCGATTCCCTTAGGGGGACATCTGGGCCGTCTGGACAGCCCTGAGCAGGATGAGCCCATTAGAACCCTTGCGCCATGAGAGCCAGACGTTCCCACAGGTGTAGGATCAGTCCCTGAAATGGCCTGGCATTCTCCTGCATACCCACAGGGATGTCCTCCCTGCCTGTCTCCCTGACTCCCGCAGCGCTGAGCCCTGTTTCCCTGATGCCCAACCCAAGGCTGGGAAACCGGGGCCAGGATCGGGCAGCAGGAACCTACCTGCTCCCGGCCTTGGCCTTTGGGGGGGGGATTCCAGCCCCAATCGTCACAGTCCAAGCTGCTTATTCCACCTCCAAGATGGAATAAGCAGCACGTTCCCCCTGACCTGCAGGATATACAGGGCTGTGACATGAATTGGCCCTTTACATCCTTGCCGCCTTGGCCTACCCCTGCTCCGCCCACATTCCACCCCCTCCCTCCCCCGCACTGCAGCTCTGGCTGTGTGGGGAGAGTCGGAGGGGGAATACAAGCAGCACCACAAGTCACCTTGCAGAATCGGGGCCATAGTGTATCCTTGGTATTATGTAACTGCAGTTTGGGTTGGTCTTCCCTAAGTGCATAAATCTGCACTTGTCCACATTAAATTTTATCTTCCATTTTGACGCCAGTCTCCCAATTTTTCAAGGTCCTCTTGCAATTTTTCACAATCATTTTTGTGTTTTAAGAACTTTGAATAATTTTGTATCATCTGCAAATTTGATCACTTCACTCATTATTCCCATTTCCAGGTCATTTATAAATATGTTAAAAAGCAACAGGCCCAGCACAGATCGGTGGGGTACATCACTATTCACTTTTCTACATTGAAAAAATTATCCATTTAACCCTACTCTTTGTTTTCTATCTTTTAACCAATTCCTAATCTACAATAGTACACTGCTTCCTATGACTTTTTAATTTCCTCAAGAGTCCCTCATGAGGGACCTTGTGAAATGCTTTCTGAAAATCCAGTTCCACATTAGGAATCACCACACAGGAAAGAAATATGGGTGCCATCGTGGATAGTACGTTGAAACCCTCTGCCCAATGTGCAGCCAGGCCAAGGAATCACAAAGAAAGGAATGGAGAATAAAACCAAGGATGTTATTATTTATTGAAATTCTTACAGATAATACAACCACAAAAAATCCCCACACCTTGAAAGATAAATAGAAGGTAACAAAAGCATATACTTCTACAAACAAGGTGAAGAGATATAGCCCACATCAAGGGGAATAAGGAAAAATCAATACAAGAAATCAAAAGGGGATTAAACCCTCCTACTAACAGAGGTGTACTACCAACCAAAGTGTCCCACAAAGACCCCCTCATGAAGAAATATCATGATCCGATAACTTTCTCCAGATGCATAGAGTCAACAAATACGTAATTATTCCTCTAAAAAGTGATAAGACACACACGGGAATTTCAGAAAAAAGGAACCACTAGCAGCCAAAACTTTGGCACAGTGGAACAAAAAAGATGTCCTTCTAATCTGAGTGGAACATGACTTTTCAGGGAAGAGGGAAATACACGGACCACAAATAAATAAAATGTTTCTTCTTGAAAAAAACTTTTAAGGATCAAATTTTTATCAAATTCAACATCAAAAGCAACCAAAAGAGTAGCACAATAGGAAATCTCATCCCTAGAGTCCTCCAGAAACTGTCAAATTAGGAGAAAACCAAGGATGTTACAATACCTCTGTATTGCTCCATGGTGAACTGCACCTTGAATA
Organism: Ichthyophis bannanicus; assembly: GCA_033557465.1. NCBI lineage: Eukaryota > Metazoa > Chordata > Amphibia > Gymnophiona > Ichthyophiidae > Ichthyophis > Ichthyophis bannanicus. The sequence continues at coordinate 796,689,181 of CM066036.1, forward strand.
TTGTGTGTAAGTCTGGTCACCGTATCTTAAAAAGGATATATCAGAATTGGAAAAGGTGGTAAACGGGATGGAAGGAAATCCCTATAAGGAAAGGCGTAAAAGGTTTGGGTTCTTCGAGACAGCTGAGGGGGGATATGATAGAGGCTTATAAATTAATGAATGGAGTAGAATGGGTAAACGTAGATCAGAGGTAGTAGAGACCAGGACAGTATCTTAATTCAAGAAAGCATGGGACAAACAGAGAGGATCTCTAAAGGGAAAAAAAGAGGACGATAGTAGTTGATATGGAAGGGCAGACTAGATAGGCCATATGTTTTTTTTCTGCCGTCATGTTTCTATGTTTACTCCTTCAAAAAGTAGAAAGCCTAGGGGACATGCAATGAAGCTACAATGTGGTACATTTAAGACTAATTGGAGAGAGGTCACGTGATGCGAGCGCGATAGTGGTCGCATTCTGAGCGAGCTCCGCTCCCCCCTTAGCCCAAACCGGCGAAAATCGGCTGTTTAACACCTAGCGACAAGGGGCAGCTCGAGCCTTGTGAATATACCAGCCGACAGTACTCTGAAATCCGCGGCTGACTGAGTCTGCTATGGCCTCCGCAGTCAAAACGACTCGGAGGGACAAAGAGCGCCTGGCGGGGGCCAGTAAGATGGCCGACATAACAGGGGTACCGAACTCTCCAAAATCGGCTGCATTCCTTGATGAAGTGTCGGCTGCGGTGGCGGTGGCGGCGGCTCTATCTTCCCAATTCGTGGCACTTCATGAAAAGATGGATGGACTGCAGACATCGGTGGATTCTTTGGGAAGTCGGCTGCGGGAGGTGGAAGAGCGTCTAGGACAGGCCGAAGATGGCGCCGCAGCCCTGGCCCATGAGGTAGAGGGCCTCAAGACTCAGCTCGGGCAACAAGCGGCAAAACTGGACGATTTAGAAAATCGCTCGCGCCGGAATAACCTCCGGTTTATGGGTATTCCCGAAGCTGTGGCAGATAGGGACCTCCGTGGTTACCTAGAAGCCTTTGTCATTGACTTGCTGGGTCCTGCCGACGCCGAAGAGCATATATGTATTGAGCGGGTTCACCAGGTGGGGAATGCACAAACCCGAGACCGCCGCCCGCGGATCATACTGGCTAAATTTCTCCGGTTTCCTCTCAAGGAGAAGATACTACGGGCTGCAAGGCAGAAGGGCGATGTCACCTATAATAATGTGAAGATACGCGTCGCCCAGGACTACTCGGTGGCCCTCAGTAAGCAGCGGAGGGAATATGCGCCCTGGTGTGAGAAACTTATTGCCGCGGGGATTAGTTTCTCTGTGCAATATCCTGCCCGCTTACATGTCTTCCACAATACATCACACCGCGTGTTCGAGTCTGCTGCAGAGGCTGGGACCTATGTGGAGCAAGTTGCGGCACGGGCACGAGAGACCTCAACGACATCTTAATGGACTTGGGACTTTGGCCTTGTCTATTTCCTATTTCTTTTTTTACGCCTCCAGCTGGACTCTTTTTTGCGGTAGGGCAAGTTGTGCTGATTTCGGCGTTGGCGGGGGGGGGGGGGCGGTGGACAGGGGGTATTGAACAGTGCAGTGTACCCCTGGGCCCTCTCGATACTTTTGCAAGATTGGGCTCCGTGCCCATTTTGAGAGGTTGAGTGAGGGGCTCAATACCCACAGTGGAAACTGGCGAGTTTCCTGGTTTGCGGGGACTGCCGTGGAAGAAAACGGCGTAGCCACCGCGGCTCATCCCTCGGTGGCTCCCCCGTTCCTGTTCTGAATTTAGTATTTGTTTTTGAATTTAGTATTTATGTAGTTTAATTGCTTTAATGAGGGGCACTTTTACTGAGAGATATTAGGCTCTAGGGCCTAGTGCCTTTCACAGGGGGCTTTAGATAGCTTAGTTTCAGCTCACAAATTAGTAGATATGCCTCCTTAACTGTTAACACGGTTGTGCTTCTTTGGTTAGGTTCTTTCACTTATGAGGATAATAGGGCGGGGTTAGTTTCATGCAGGTAGTATATAATTAGGATTGGGTGGACGGTGGGAGCTTATTAGCGTGAAGGGGGGGTGGAGGGTAGAGGTTGGTGCTACAATTCTGGGTGGGGGGGAGTGGGTCGAGCTCAGTGGGACCTCAGTAATCTCTCCCAAGGCGGGGAGGGGAGGGTGGTTTCGGTTAGCGGAACTAGGGGGGTTGGGGATTCGGTGGGAGGGAGGTAAGGGGGGGGAGGGGGGAAGGGGGAGGGGGTGGGGTGGCAGAGGGGGAGGGAGGGATGGGAGGGAAGCTGGGGAGGGGTCCTCGCACTCCGAACTCTGTGCACGGGCAAGGCATTAACTTCTCTGGACAAAATGATGGGAGGCTCCAGGCTGGGAGGGTCTCCCTCAACACGCTTTGCTGGCAGCTGGGCCAAAAACATACGGTGACCCTCTGAGGATCATAACCTGGAATGTCTGTGGTTTGGGTAGCCCGATAAAGCGATATAAAGTACTGAAGGCGCTGGCTAGACAACGCTGTGATATTGCAATACTCCAGGAAACCCACCAAACAGCGGAAGAGCATGCTAAACTGGATCGGGATTGGGTGGGCCAAGTATGGGGTGCGCCTGCACGGGGGAAGAAGGGGGGGTGGCCATCTTAATCCATAAGAGGGTGCGCTTCTCGTTGAATCGACAGGTGGCTGATCCTGCTGGACGATTCTTGTTACTGTGGGGCGTATTGGAAGACCATGAGATAATACTAGGGAATGTCTATGGTGCCAATATGTTAGACCGGGAATTTTTTTTTTTTTTTTTTTTTTTTAAATTTAAAAGTTTTTATTAGCACTCAACACAACAGGCAATACATAACATACTTCGGGAACCCCCCCGACTCAAATACAACAAAAAATAAAAAGTAAAAAAAACATTCTTTACATTGTCATCAGCAGGTGTGGTAGATCCCTGCCCATAGTGCTTCTCCATTTTCTGTTAACCCCCATACTCTGTTTCACACTTTATACATTGTACCTTGTACATTTTATACATTCTACTGGTTATACAGGCAGAAATTCGTCTCTTGTGGACCATACAAGCATAAAGACCCCATACCACACACCAATAATAATAGACCCCCCCCACCCAATAGTATCCTCCCCCCCTACTCCCGCTAGCCCTAAACCCCCCAACCCAAACCTCACCCCCTCCCCTAATGCAGAAAAACCCCTTTCCGCCGTACAAACAGCGGTGAGCTAACTAAAAGTAACCAAGGCAAATCTTAACACAAGGCGCCGGAGTACAGAGGTGCATACAGGAAACAACCCACCCAGCCCCCCTACAGGTGAAGGGGACAGTGATTGTATACTACAACCCTGACCGGGACATATTATACTAAACCCCCCCCCCTCTGCCCTCCAATGCTCATATCGTTCCCACACCTTCTTGTACCTGTGGACAGTATGTTTGTGATGAGCTTCTATTGCACAATACCCCCTAAGCTGCTCCATACGCCCCACCACCTCCGCTATCGGGGGAACATCCTGTTTCTTCCACCAATGCAGCAGACCCATCCGCCCTGCAATGACACAATACCCCTGTAGTCTATCCAATTCTCTCCCTCCCCCTCCCTGCTCTCTTTCATTCAGAATCACCACACTAGGGGTAAAACTCACCTGCACCCCTGTGATGGCTGCCGTAAGACTTTCTACCGCCCGCCAATAATCCCGAACTACCATACAGCCCCACACCATATGCAGCAAATCACCTCTATCCCCACACCCTTTCCAGCATCTATCCGAACTATCAGGGTAGAGGGCATGCAGCCACACCGGGGTCCAATACATTCTTAAACGGAGCTTATAGCTATTTTCCAGCATAGCTGTTCCCGGAGCCAATTTATGGGTTCTAATATAAATTCTGTCCCACCGCTCAGCATCCCACTGCCCCCCCAGCTCCTCCTCCCATTGCAACTGACCCCGTAGCGGTCCCTGTTGATATTCCCCCAAAAGTTTGTATAACTTTGAGATAATCCGAGTAGGCATCCCAGCACTCCCCATCATCTCCTCAAACACCGTGCACTTCGCCATCCAGTCTTGCTTCACCTCCCGCTGCTGAAGCCAATACCACAAACTTACATAGGCAAATCTATCGGACTCCTCCAAGCCATATTGCTGTTGCAACACCTCAAATCCCCGAATGTGCCCCCCTTCCCCCACCAATTGGCCCACTTTCCGTAACCCTTTCTCCCCCCACCCCCTAAAAACCCTTGCTGCCTCCCCCATCCTGCCTTTCATTAAGGTCTGAATTGGAGTTTCGCGGGAGAATTGTTTCCCCCCTAGCAAGAACCGCTTCCATTTCACCCAAACCTGTCTTGTCAGTTCACGATAGGGATTCCCATCTCCTTTCTCCGTCCCCCCCCCCACCAGGGTCCCATATCCATGCCCCCACCTCTGCCCCCTCCCCGTCCTCCATCTCCACCCATCCAGGTCTCTCCACCCCCTCCTTCCAAGCGAACAGCGCCCGAAGTTGCGCCGCTTCATAATACCGGAGCAACGACGGGACCCCCAATCCCCCCTCCGCTTTTAACCTATACATGGTCGCCCGGGCGACCTTCGGGCGCTTACCATCCCAAATAAATTGCAGCAGAAGATTTTGCATCTTATCAATTTCCTTTCTAACCAGCCTACACGGCAGAGACATATACACAAATAATAACCGTGGGAGTACATTCATTTTAACCACCGCAATGCGGCCCAGCCACGACAAATACAACCCCCGCCACCGGATAGATCCTGTCGGATACTCTCAACCAAGCCTTGATAATTCCATTGCTTAAGCTGAGATAGGGGGGTCCCTAACTGGATCCCCAAATACCGAAATCTCCCCTCCACCCACCGAAACTTAAAGTGGTGCCGGAGATTCTCTTCCACCCTGGGCGCCAAATTAAATCCCAACAGCTCCGTCTTCCCCTGATTCATTTTATATCCCGCGAGGCGGCTGTACCTTTGTATAGCCGTCAAGAGCACTGGTAAGGTTGTAAGGGGCTGGGTCAGGGTAAAGACAACATCATCTGCAAACAGCCCAATCTTTTCCTCCCTCCCACAGATCGTCACTCCTTTAATATCCCCCGCCCGTCTGATATAGGCTGCCAGCGGCTCTATAGCCAATGCAAACAAGAGGGGTGACAAGGGGCACCCCTGTCGAGTACCTCTATGGAGATCAAAGCTCTCAGAATATCCACCATTCACCCTAACTCTAGCACGCGGTCCCTGGTAAAGCGCTTTTATCCAACTAATATACCTCCCTCCAAACCCCATGGTCTCCAAAACCTGAAACATAAAAGACCACTCCACCCGGTCAAAGGCCTTCTCGGCGTCTACTGTGATTAACACTGCCTCCTCGGTGGCACGCTGAAGATGCCACATAACATTCAAAACTTTTCTCACATTATCACTACCCTGACGCCCCTTCACAAAACCCGTCTGATCCGGATGAATCAGGTGCGGAACCACATCTTGAATTCTATTCGCCAAAATCTTTGCCAACAACTTTGCGTCCAAATTTATCAAGGAGATAGGTCGGTATGAGCCGCATACCCCCTTATCTTTGCCTGGTTTCGGCAGGACTGTTATACCCGCCTCCGCCATTGTGCGCGGAAGGCCCTCCCCCTGCAGCACCTTATTAACTACCTTAGTAAAGAGGGGCGTGATCTGTTCGGAAAGGACCTTATAGAACTTTGCCGTGTACCCATCCAACCCCGGCGCCTTCCCCAATTTCAGCGTGGTTATAGCCCTCCTCACCTCCTCCTCCCGGATTTCCTGCCCGAGATATTCCCTTTCCTCCTCAGTCACTTGCGACAGACCACATTCCTCCAAAAATTCAGCCGTGTCCTGCCCTCCCACCTCCAATTCACTTTCATACAATTTCTGATAGTACTCCCGAAACACCCCCCTAATACCCTTTGAGGTGTGGATCCATTCCCCTTTAGTATTCCGAATACCATCAACATGCGCTGCTTGCCGCCGCCCCTTCAGGCGACTGGCCAGTATCTTCCCCGCCCGATTACCGCCTTCAAAATGGGCCTGCTTCAGTACCGCGAGCTGGAATGCTATCTCTTGGGCCCGCAGTGTACTCAGCTCTGCTCTTACCCTAATAAGCTCCGCAAGGATGCTTGGATCCGACACCTTCTGATGTACCCCCTCTAAACGCCGCAGCTGTTGCAATAATGTACTTTCCGCTGCCCCTTTGTCCTGCTTCACCCGCGCCCCTAGGCTAACCAGTTGTCCACGAATCACCGCTTTTAAGCCATCCCAGAGTACCCCCATAGACACCTCCCCTGTATCGTTGAATTGGAGGTAGTCCTGTATCTGGACCCTAATCTTCCCCACATGCTTCTCCTCTTCTAACAGAGAGTTGTTGAGTCTCCAAAATTTTAGACTGTCCTCTTTCCGACCCAGATCAAAACATACACTCACCGGGGCATGGTCGGACCAAGTGATCGAACCATGTTCTACATCCTGTACTCTGTCTAACCAGATTCCACCCCCCCATATCATATCCAACCTACTGTAGGAGCTATGCACTGGGGAATAGTATGTGTATTGCCGTTCTCCCGGATGCCAGCTCCTCCAAACATCCACCAAACCCAGGCTTTCTCTCAATTTATGCAGGCTTTGTCTATCCCTTCGCCCCCCACCCCCCTGCCCCCCGCTGGTGTCTAGTCTGGGGTTACATGTCAGATTGAAATCTCCTCCCATTATTATTGGAATACTCCCCACGCCCTCCAACTCCTTCAAAAGTTGCTCATAGGCCTCCCCCTGCTTCTCATTAGGGCCATACAGACTGATCACCCAAACCTCCTCCCTTTCGATTTGTAGCAACACCCCCACCCATCTACCTCCTTTTCCTCGTCGAACCTCCTTCACCATGTTATGATACTCCCCCCCTATCAAGATGCCCACCCCCCCCTTCCTAGAATTTAGTCTCTGGCCCGCCAGAACCACTGTAGGGTACTGCCGAGATTCTAACATATATTCCTGCCCCACCCGCAGATGAGTTTCCTGTATGCACATAATATCAGCACCTGTTCGTTTACCCTCCATCTCCACCAACCGTCGTTTCTGTCTTGAACGCAGCCCTTTGACATTCAAGGTCATAATCCGCAACTTCCTCTGCTTCCCACACCCCCCTCCCCCAAACCCTCCACCCACCCTCCCTGCCCCATACCTCCCCCCTCCCCCTCCTCCTCCCCTCGCCCGTCGAACCCCTTTTAACCCCTTCAAGGCCTCCCCCCCCTTCCCCCCCATATCCTCCATCACTTCCAGAGGATAACTCAGGAGTAGTGCGTCCCCTACCTTCCCCAGCCTAACGCTTACTCTCATCCCTACCCCCCCGACTACCAACCCGCTGACCCGCCTCCCTCTATCACCTACTCATCCCCTCAGCCCCCCTATTCCGCTCCACATACCCCTCCCACACCCTCTGTACCCCTTCTTCCATCCCCCCTCTCCCCCTCTCCCCCGTTCCCTAAGTCCTCCCGCCCTGTACACTACTGCAGCTCCATCTTCCTCCCCCTCCCATCCTCTTACTCCTTCCCCTTCACCACCCGCTCTCCAACTCCCCTCCCTTCTATTCCCCAAATTACCTTACACAAAACCTATATGCTACCAAGAGGGTCAGACAGAAACATAGCACTCCACCTGTACCCTGCAACAATTAAACCAGCATGCTATCAGTCTACACAGTCTTTCAGGTGTTTTCCGGCAGCTGGGCGGCTTGCAGCTCCCGCCCTGGGTTTGCAGTTCGTGTACGCCGGTGCTGCGGGCTGCCCCCATGCTGCCCCCGCCACCCGCCAGTTGCAGTACCTGCCCCCACGCCTTCTGCCGTGGTGCTCAGTCCTGCCTCCCGGAGGGCCTGCATTGCCTCCTCCGGAGTCTGTAGCCGCCATGTCTGCCCTTTAACTGTAAACGAGAGTCCAAATGGATGAAGCCAACGATATTTAATATCTTCCCTACGCAGGATTTGTGTAACTGGTTGCATAGCCCTCCTCCGCTGCAACGTGCCCGCAGAAAGAAAGGTCCTCATATATGTGCACTGGGTACCCTTGCCACATGAGGGGTCCCGCTCGCCGTATTTTATGCACAATTTTCTCTTTGATTTTATACCGTGCTAGGCATATGATGATGTCTCGTGGTTTATTCCCAACTGGTTTGCCCAATGCACGGTGCGCTCTTTCCAACTGTATGTCCATAGCTGTCACCTCCTCTCCACCATGTCGGAGAGCTTCCAGGCACACTGAACGCGCAACCTTTTCACTGTCCATAAACTCCTTTTCCTCTGGGATCCCACGGAGTCTCAGGTTGTTGCGTCGCGAACGGTTCTCCAGATCCTCCAGCTTATATAACAGAGCTTCGTATTGAGATCCTAACTTCGCATGCCGTTGGGTCTCTCCTTCCTGTTGCTGTTCAAGCTCCTGTAACCTGTTCTCATGGTCTCCCATTCGACACACCAACTCTCCGACTTCCTCCTTCAGGGGTCCCAGCACCTCGTTCAACTCATTCTTCACGGACTGCACCTCATTTTTAATTTCAAGGAACCAGTCTCGAAGCTCCGCTCTGGTGATAGGTTGCGGAGTTTCCTGTCCAGGAGCTGTTACATTTTCCCTCTCCGCTTCTTCACCCTGCTCTCCTTGCCCATCCGGTGGCTTTTTATTCCCTGTTGGGCCTGCTTCTCCCTTCCCTCCATGCGATCCAGGGTAGGCAAACTCTTTGAGATCCGCCGCTTTTCTTCTGGTGGTCATCTCTGCCCCAGAGTGCGCTGTCTGGCTCTGCACTGGTCTTTCACTCTTCACCCTTGCTAGCACTAAGGGCAGCCGTACACAGCACTGTCACTCTGCTCTGTGCTGCAGATTCCTGCTACTGCCCAGCCTCCACCAGGTCCTCCCAGTGCCCTCTGACTCTAGCACTGCAGACTCACGATTGTGCGGCTGTCTCCGGTCCTGTGGGCTCCCTCTTCAGCCTCTGCTCACCTCCAGGTCCAGTGCCTCGCGATTTTGGCCTCCTCCAGCACTCCTGTGCCCTGCAGTTTCCTCCCTCAGAGGGGCTGCAAAACGGCAGAGATTCGCCTGTCCGGGGCTGCCGCCGGCCACTCACGCCTCCTCCTTTAAACCTCCGGGCGCCATTTCTGCCCACCGCGTGGCTGTACAGGCCTCCCGCACACGCGGCTCTCCGCCGCTGAATTATGCTGCCGCCGGCGTTCCAACCGTCGCGGTCAGCTCCGGCCGCTTCCCGCACCCGGGACCACCGCTTTCCACCTCCGGGGGGTCGCAAGCTTCCTATTACCGGCCGGATCGGTGCCGGAGCAGCTCGTTCAGGCCGCCATTGGCTCCGGTGACGTCACTTCCTCCTAGACCGGGAATTTTTTGATCGTCTTGCGGCCAAAGTGGAACAACTGCCAGATGTACCTTTACTATTGGGGGGTGATTTCAATGGGGTGCTTGAAGTGAGTTTGGATACCTCCAGCGGAAGGGGGACGAGAGACAGAACACTTAGCTCTCAAGTGTTGCAACGATTTCGGAGGCGATTGGGCTTGATAGATCCGTGGAGAGTCTTGCATCCATCTGAGAAGGACTTCACTCACATCTCGAGGGCGCATGGGACTAGTGCGAGAATAGACTATGTCTTACTTTCCACAACTGCTTTTGCACAGGTGGAGGAGGCACAGATAGGTCCCTTGGAGATATCTGACCATGCCATGGTTTGGGTTGAGATGCGATGGGGGGGAGGAGCTGGTGCATCCCGTATATGGAGGTTCCCCATTGAGTTATACAAAGATGATCAATTCCGGCAATTTCTGGGCCACCGCTGGCGAGATTTTGAGCTACATCATCGGGCACACAGGGAGGACCCCGAGTTGGTCTGGGAAACCGCCAAGGTGGTATTGAGAGGTGATATCATTGGCTTTGCCGCTCGGAAACGCCGATTGCTGGCAGAACAGATTATTAGGTTGGAGCGTCAAGTCTCTCATGCGCGGGTGCTCAGTGGTCATTCACCTACAGTGTTGAATAGAAAACGGCTATGGGAGCTTCAGGTTGCCCTGAATGAATTACTTCATCAGCGCGCTAAGAAATCTTTGCTATATTATAAATATCGGCTACACTGTTTCGGGGACAAACCGGGGAAGCTCTTAGGACGTTGTTTGAGGGGTCCGCGAGGGGGGAAGGGGGTAGCGGCTCTTCGGGATGAGCATGGGAAACTCCATCAAAATCGAGAGGCGATTAGTGCACTCTTCAAAAACTTTTTTCAAAAACTCTATACGGCCGAAGAGAACGACCCTTCTATTATGGAGGCCTACCTGCAAAGGCTGCAGCTCCCAAGGGTGACGGAGGCGCAGCGGGTTCAGCTGGGACGACCAATTACCTTAAATGAGGTCCAGTCTGTGATTGCTCATGCCAGCTGTTGTAAGGCACCAGGCCCCGATGGCTATGGGGCTGAGTTTTATAAACTTCTGTCCGATGGGGTGGGACTTCTGTTGGTGGATACGTACCAGCAACGGATAGACGGGGGCGGTAGGAGGTGGGGAGATAACCAAGCCTATATTACGTTGATCCCTAAGCCAGCTAAAGACCCTTTGCAGGCGGCCTCTTATAGACCGATCTCTTTGTTGAATTTTGACGCAAAGCTGTTGGCAAAAATCTTGGCTGAACGGCTAGCGGGAATATTAGGTGACATAGTGCATGAATCTCAGGTGGGATTTGTGCGCGGTCGATATGCGGTTCGTAACATACGCCGAATCTTAACATCCTTGGAGTGGGTACACAGCCACCAGATGCAGACGCTTTTGGTAAGTTTCGACGCTGAAAAGGCGTTTGATAGGGTGGACTGGACCTATCTGGACCATTTGCTACCGATGTACGGTCTAGGACAGGCTTTCTGTGCTATGGTGAAGAGTTTATATGATACCCCGACGGCTAGAGTAATGTGTAACGGGGTTCTATCAGCCCCCTTCCCACTGCATCGGGGCACTAGGCAGGGTTGCCCATTATCCCCCTTATTGTTTGTTCTGTCTTTAGATCCTCTAATACGAAGTATAGAACTGGACCGACAGATTCGTGGGATTGAGGTGGGCAAACAGGGATTTAAGGTGTCGGCCTTTGCCGATGATATGCTCGTACATTTGCAGGAGCCGCGAGAATCGTTGCCGAGACTGATGGCTGAATTTCGGAGGTTCGGTAGTTTTGCGGGCCTTCGGATAAATGCAGATAAATCGGAGGCTTTGGATGTGTTGGGGGGGTTACGAGACGGATGGGGGGAGGCTTTTCCTTTGCACTGGGCCGAGCATGGGTTCAAATATCTAGGTATTATTTTAACAAGATTACCACAGGATCTATATTATACGAACTTTGAGAAGGTCTTGTCTGGGATGCGGCGTCAATTGCGAGCCTGGAGCTCGCTGCCATTGGCACTATTGGGGAGAATTGCTGCAGTTAAAATGGTGATTTTACCACGTATACTTTATTGGCTTCAAACTTTGCCGGTCTGGCTACTTCGAAGGGATCGGCTTAAAATGGAGAGAGAGATACAGGGGTTTCTGTGGAAGGGGGCCCGAGCACGGATCCCGCTATCTCGTATGATTGGTGGGTGGCGTAGGGGTGGCCTGGGGCTTCCGGATTTAAGACTTTATGCCTTGGCCTGCCAGGTGAGGCATGTTGGAGATTACCTAGGGGGAACAGACGTTTATACCCCTAGAGATCTTGAAGGGGCGCAAGTGGCTCCTTTCTCCCTAGTGGGGGCTTTGCATGTGGAGAGTACGTATTTGCCAACGCGACTTAAGCGGAATACGTTGTTAAATGCGATGCGGCGTACGTGGAAACAATTAAATAGCTTTTGGCAATGTAATTGGCGGGTCTCTAGTTGGTTACCTATACAAGGCAATGTACAGTTTCTGCCAGGTTCGGATTCGAGAGCTTTTAAGGTCTGGCATCGGCAGGGACTACATTACTTAGGGCATGCAGTAGACCTTACGGGTAAGTGCAAGCCGTTTTTGGAACTACGTGAGGAGTATCAATTACCCCGCACCCATTACTTTGCGTATCTTCAACTCTCTCATTATGTGGCTACGCTACCCCGGGAAGAACTGGGGGAGGACCGGTCGAAGCAGATTATTGATTTTCTGGACCTTGGGGGGGATACACCCCTGACGATAGCTGGGCTGAGGACTAAGCTGGAGTGCTTTGGGGCGGTGCCGGACTATGGGAAGGCGGAGGCAGCCTGGGGCGGAGAATTGGGACGAGAAATCCCACCAGGCACGATCTGTATGGCGGTGGGGCGGATAGTAGAACTGGCGGAGGGAGCGCGGTGGAGGGAAATCCAATATAAGGCCTTAACTCGGGTACATTTCTCTCAGAGACGAGCGTTACGGAGTCGTATTACGCAGGATGGGTCCTGCCCTAGGTGTCTTACGCCATTGGCCACTTTAACTCATATGTGGTGGCAGTGCAGGCGCATCCTTCCGTATTGGTCCCGTATCCGCCGCTATATTATGAGATTATTACAACAGCGGTTTCCCTGGACCGGAGGTTTAGTTATCCTGGATCAATTGCATCCGACCTTACCTACCGGGAGATGGGAGCGCTTATTGGTGCGCAAAGCATGTTTGGTGGGGAAGGGTCCGATTTTACATAACTGGAGAGATCGGAACTCACCCACGTTTACGGAGTGGCGCAATAATTTCCACCAGTTGATGCTGGCAGAGCGCTGGAGGGCTAGGGGTTCCGTGAAATAGTGGTCTACTTTTCTGCTGATTTGGGAACCCTATATACAGAATTTGGGCCCCCGTTGCCGGAGCGAAATAGTGAATGTGGGACTCTAAGGCATGGCCTACTGGGTGCGGAGAAGGTATAGGACATTGCTGCGAAGGGTACTGCTGCAGTGCCGTAGAGTTCGGGGTGCGAGGACGGGGAGGGGGGGTTAAGGGGGGGTAGGGGGTAGGAAGGGGGGGGGGTTGTTATGAATACTAAAAAAAGGGGGAAAAATGTTTAACCACGATTGCCTTCTCTTTTCTCTTATTGTGCTTTGCTACGGCGACATAACTGTATATTGTCTTGGCCTCTGAGGAGATAAGATACCACTCCTCAGTGGCTTATTGCTTTGTAATGTATTGTATGTTATGTTGCTGTTGGTTAATAAATAAAGTTAAAAAAAAAAAAGACTAATTGGAGAAAATAGTTTTTCACTCAGCGCTTAATCAACCTCTGAAATTCATTACCGGAGGATATAGTAAAAGCTGTTAGTGTAGCTGGGTTCAAAGCAGGTTTGGACACGTTCCTGGAGGAAAAGTCCATAAACCATCATTAAAGAGGACTGGGGAAATCCACTACTTACCCCTGGAATAAGCAGCATGGAAAGTGTATACCCTTTGGGAACCCGACAGATACTTGAGCCCTGGAATGGCCACTGTTGGAAACAGGACACTGGGCTTGATGGACCCTTGGTCTGGTCCAGTATGGCAGTTCTTATGTTCTTATGTAAATAATAAAAAAATTATTGTAAATATGATTTATGGACATTTACTATATAAAGACCTTCATATTTCACCCTAGTACAACATTAGAGGATATAAAATGTCATACAAAATTATAGATACAGGTATTGCATAATTAGCATTTTCCAAATGTATAGTGGAGGAGTAGCCCAGTGGTTAGAGCAACTGCCTAGTACCCAGAAGATCATTCCTTGTGATCTTGGGCAAGTCACTTTACCCTCTATTGCCTTGGAAGAAAAGGCTGGCAATCTACTTCCAGTGACACATTGCCAAGAACACCCAAAGGTAGCTGGGTCGCTAGGAGTCAACACTGACTAGTTGGCACTAAAAAATAAATGTGTGGTAAATGACATATAAATTTAAACAATATATATAAATTTAAAACTGACCACTTAGAAATTCCCATTTATAACATTATCTTGATAAAACATATAGAAACAATAAATATACAAGCACAGCAAAAGGACAAAATAAGACCAGAGCAATAATTGGTGACATACTGGAGGGAAAACATTTCTGTGGTTTGTTATTTTATTTTATTCATTATACGGATTTTTACTAGGTATTGTAAGTGCATTCCATTAAATGATAAGGTGGCATTACGATCACCCATGCTAATGGCCACAGGCTTGATTAGTGCATGCCTTCAATCCCAGTTTAGCCCTCTAGGCTACCCAGTCTCTGCGTGGGATTTTTAGACCGGTGCCCTGTGCGGTTAGTGTGGCACACTTAGCACATAGCAACCCACGCACTAATGGTTAGCGCACATTAGTAAACGTGCCCCGATATTTTTTTTAACATCTTTTCTCATTAAAGTTTCCTTTTTGGACGAATGAAACCCACTGTGCTGTTTCCCTTTCACTTACACCTGAAGGTAGTAGACCCTCTTTTTCCCTCCGAGGACTCCTAGTTGAATGGGCGCAGTATCCTGCCAGGGTGGGCACAGCTCTGTGATTTTCCAAAAGGAAAGTCAGTCCCCGCAGAGTTTTATAATGCCTGCACCAGTAGCTGGATAGGGGCCAGCATCGAATCCCCAGTTAAGGCGGAGACCAGCTAGTGCCAAAATTCAATCTACTACCCAGCTAAAGTCAGCAGAGCCTTTTGCTGTCCTAGTTATCTGGCCACTATCCATATATCTGCCAGCTCTGTCCACAGACTGCCCCAGTACTATCCGGATAGTGGCGAGGCAGTCAGAAAGATAGTCACTGAATATCTGGCCCAAAATGGCTTATTACATTTGATATACCACCTTCTCCAAGCATGCAAAGCAGTTTACAATACAAATCAGTATGGAAAATATGAAAGGAGCTCCAAATAATTGAGAGGAAAGAAGGAAGAAGGCAGTAAGACGTAAAAAACAACAGGTGCCATCCATTTCTCTCAGAGTTTCACATATTCTTACTCTCTTGCTTTATCCACAGTGTTTGTGAACAGTGAAGCAGCCCAGCATACCTTGGTGGTCCTGTCTGGTGATGGGGTGGGACTGTTCTGTATATGCTCCCTTCAGGAGCCAGACTTTCATTTGACTGTGTTTTAAAGTTTTCTAAATACTGGAAAGGTTGGGTAGTGTTTTGCTGTGGCTTATGGCAGTTCTGCCTGTCTCCTCCCCAGGACCACCTGTCCAGTGAAGACTTTGCAGCCATCTTTGGGATGTCTCGTCCTGCCTTCGATGCCCTGCCTGTCTGGAAACAGCAGAACCTTAAGAAATCAAAGGGTCTCTTCTGAGGTCTGAGAAAACTGTCCACATGCTTAAGCTAGTGGGACCATATATTTTATTTTTTATTAGAATGAAAGGAAGGTGTATTTGAAATAAAAGGCAAATGGTACCAACAAAAGTTTTGCAGTCTCTTGTCCCTAAATTTCCCTCCCCTGGAAGTAAGGAACAAGCTTGTAAAACCACAGTGAGAGCGAACATAGACTGTCTTTTCTGTGCTTTTATCTTTTTTATCCAGTGGAAGAGGATTTTGAGTGCTCATAAAAGCAGTGCCTCAGTTGTAATAACACATGATCCAAATGCATCTCAGATCCACCCTGCAGCGCCCCCGTGGCACACATCCTTGCGACTCTGCCAGTTTACCTTGCTCTTTCCCTACAGCTGCCGCCGTCATTGAAATACTGAAATCCTGCCACACACATCTCCATCAGGGCACCTCAGTCCTGACTTGCAGCAGCCCTACTACTGAGACACCCCACTGCTCAATCTTACGACAAATAAGTTCAGTACTAAACTTCTGATGCAAATATCTGAATATATTTAAGAATAGCTACAAAACCTTCAATAACTATCACGTGCAATGTTTCTGTGGCCAATCACTGAGGCATGGGGCAGATATTTTCATTTGCGATACTGAATACCCATTTTGAACAAGCCATCAAATGTGAACCGATTTGCATCTTAAAAATATGCAGGGGCAGTGGAACATCTTTTAACAAACCAACGCCAAGCCCTGCTCTTAGGCGTGCTGTGTTGGAGGGCCACGGCTCTGTGATCAAGCCCATTCCACTGTCTGTGCTGTGAACAGTTTAAATAAACCTTTTAGCTCCTTCTCCACTGATCTATCTGCTGCTACTGTTGTCTGAAGAGGAAGGGGCCCTATACGAAGTAATATGGAGGCAAGATTTATTTCAGTGGATCTTACAAAGAGAGAAAGAAGTCTACCACAGTGATTGTGAAGATGGATAGGCCAGTTGTCTAATGGAACTGTAGATTTACCAGCAGTCAATAAATATAGAACTCCAATTTACAAAGGGACTGTATGGATAGTGCCCGTAAAAATCACTTTAACGGCTTTGCACTATCCATATAGCCCCTGGGTGGAGTTAGGGTGGAGTGTGGGAAGTCATGCTGAACTATACACGTACCCACATTGTTTTTAAAAATGGAAGTATGTACGTGGTGTCATTTTCAAAATATCTGTGGAGGCTTGCACCTGCTTTCTCTGTGAGTATTTTTCCCAATTAAAACACCAGGTGCTGATTGCAACCTCCACCCTAACCCCACCCCTGGGATAAATGCATCCACATTTTGTAATAATGTATGTGTTTTTACCCACAGAAAAGATGAACAACTTTCTCCCAGGTAAAACATGAGGAAATAGTTTTAAAAACGGCCTGTCCCTATCCTAAATATTTTTAACTGGCCTTCTAAATTCCCCATGTCTGTCAGTTCATCCAATTTCTTTCATATTCCTGCCAGTGACGCTTCCCACCCCAGCTCATGTGTGTCATGTGCCCTTTGCACCCCCGACACTTAGAATCTGTTTCCTTACATTTCCTATAGGGAATCAGGTCACTTTAAATCACAGGGAGGACAGAGCACATGGTGACGTTATCCACATTTTTAAAGCTGCCCTGACATTGGTTAGTACCTGTGATCTTAGCCTCATGAAATGCTCCCATAATTCCTTATTTTTCACAACAAAGATTTTGACACGAATGAACCAATTGCTAAGTGCAGTGTACCAGCTGAAACAATGTGGGCAAAAAAAGAAAGTCTGCACTGGATTGCTAGTCTTGAGGATCAGGCCCCTAGAACTTGGCAGTTATGAAAGGGCCAGAGGGAATGTGATGGGCCCACTGCTTAATGGACCGGTGGCCTGTCATGAGTCACTGCACTTGGGTGGCGTTCCCAACAAGTATCCTGGAAGTTCCCGGCATGGGCAGGCCATCGTGACATTAGTCGCGATGGGATGATGTCAGAGGTCAGCAGGAGTGTGGCCCAGTAAAAGGGGAGCAGGAGAATTGCGTTCTCCCTTTTTGATGGACTACTAAGCTCATGCTCACATAAGGACTGTCCTCTGTATGTTGCCTGCCAATGTCGACTCTGGCTCTGCCTGTCTGCAGTCATGGAACTGGCCACCAGCACTAGCGGGAGAGTCTGCATGACCACAGGTGAGCCCTTTCCGCTTCGGCACCCTTGTGTGGGTGGATCAATTTACTGGCCTCACTCGCTGCCCACGTTGGGGCTGCGTTCTCTCACTGGCAGGCTTGTGACTCTGCCCCCTTCTAACTGCAGTAGAGAGGATGGATGGGACTACTTCCTCTTGTGGCTGCTGTCTGCACAGGGAAGATGTTCTGTGTCAGGAGTTTCATGATGAGTGCAGGTTCAGGCCGTGAGCTGGGGACGCATGTTGTGCCCTTCCCAGAAAGCAGAATTGCAGCTCCTACACGTGCTGCACTGGGTGATCAACCACATGGCCTGCTTGCAGGCTGCTGATTAGCAGAGGAGCCATCCAGGAGGGCATTGCACAGTGCTGCAGTTTTTAAAATTGCACCTTTCCTCCTGGGACTAGAGGGGTAGCAGAAGGAAAGGTGCAATTTGCCCCCCCCCCCAATTTGGCCCCCCCCACCCCCTCTGAGGAGAGGCTTGGCAGCCTGCTCTTGGTCGCAGCCTGCCAGTACAGTCCAGGAGCATTTGGGTCTCCAGAAGTCACCAATTCTGCTGGGGCGTGGTATCTCCAGACCTTCCCACTGCTGGACCTAAGTCTGTGTGCCACAGCCACTTACACCTCCAAAGAAGCTATGATCCTGATCCCTGGGTGTTGAGAATACCATCACATGAGAGCATCCAAGAAGAAGAGCTGACCGAGAAGGAACTGGCTATGGCTGCCTCACATCACCACCGCAGATGCTTGGGTTTTGTGGAGTCCCCATATGGCAACTAGGTGGCTGAGGTTGGGGTCTCTGATATTCTAGTCCCACCCATGACTGACACAAGCCAGCAGGGGGCCATAACAAATGGGAAGAAGCCAGAGGAGTTAGCAGCTCGTACTATGGACTATGCAGCCACTCCAGGACATTCACATGGCCAACCCACCAAGACACGCTGGCTGCCGGCATGTTACCTGGATGATACGGCCAGCGCAGCATGACCTAGTTCAAGAGGTGCTCACAATCACACAATGAGTGATAAGATTCAACCCGAGCCAGTGGACTCATCGGCCAAACCCCCAATTGCATACCAAAATGACCTGCCTTGCTAGATGCTGCTGGTAGCTAACTCAGATCACCCGGCCCACTGGGGCTCAGTTCATCACGGCAGCACCCATTCCTGGTACTCCAGCAGCAGATGCGCTGCCACTCAGCACACACCCTACAGATTCCAGAGATACTAGCACAGCAAACATGCTCATCGGACCTCTCCCAAGTGCCAGAGACAACATTCCAGCTCATCAAGTTAAAGCAGCAGGTAATTCACGAGTGACAGGAGGGGATGACACAATCATCGCCACTGTAGATCATCATGGAGACACTGGCATTATTTGCACCATAAGCGGTGCAGGGAATGAAGGTACACCATGTCACCCAGCTTGTCCACCAGATCCTTCTACAGTGGGTTACCCCATAGGGGGCATCACACATCATCCCAGAGAAGAACGAACCAATACAAGGACAGTCATTGCCCGCCGTCATCTGAGAGGGTGATTTGCAAGAGCAAGAGCATCGATGCGGCATCCATCCCAGCAGCGAATCCCATTCTGATTGTGCAGATCTGTTACTTGTAAACCGCACTGAAAACAAATAGCGCGGTATATAAAAGATGTTAAATAAATAAATAAATAAATAAATAAACCAAACACCAAACCCTAACTATCAAAAGGCAACACTGCAAATATTAAACCAATACATCTCAGAGAATACCAATACATCTCCTACTGGGAAAAGAGAACAAGTGGCAATGTCAAATAGAAACTACATGAACAGAATACCTCAGCTCGGTTACACAAGCAGAACATAGACCGTCACCACACAAAGAACAAGGGATCACAATTTAGCAATTGGAAGTTAATAAATAAACTGAGAACCCCAAAAGCCAAACCTGGAATGTACAACACTGGAGAAATAAAACTATAAATTCATTTCTTCTTGTAGTAAACAAAATGCAAAGATGTTAGCGATGCACATTTCCCAGACCTGACTAGTCCAGTTAATAAATTCAAACAAAAAATCATTTTTTCTATCTTTTGTTGTTTGTGCATTTTATTTTTCAGTTGCAATTGCCGCAGTCGCTTTCTTCTGCTTTCTTTGTGTCTTCTGCTAATTCTCCATTGTCTGCTGTCCATTTGTCTTAGTTTTTTCCATTCTCTCTCTACATCTGCTCTGACATACTAATCTTTCCCCATTTGCTCTTTCCTTCATTTTTCTTTATTCCTTTTTCATCCACTCAGATTTCACCCCTCCATCCTTAATACCCACTTGCTCTCCCAATATCTAGCCAATGATAGATTTTTCTTTCCTCCCACACAAAATATCTTTTCCCCTCTCCACCCTCACTCCCCCAGCTTCTTTCTATTCTCTTGCCAGTCCCACCACCTTCTAGTCCTTCCCCAACATCAGCTCCCTTCTAGTTCCAGCCCCTCCCAGCATCCGCTCCCTTCCAGTCCCATTCTCCCATTCCCCCCACCCTCCCCCATTTGCAGTCCTAGCTTGCATTCTTCTTCCAGAGCCAGTAGCTCTCTCCGCCCCCCCCCCCATCAGCCCATTTCCAGTGCTAGCTCATTACCAGCCTACCCCCCCCCCTCGATCTTTATCTTTATTTTGGTTCTTGATAGACCGTTTAGGCCAAGGCATTAAAGCGGTGTACAAAAATATACAAGGAATGCATAGAGGCAAGAAAAGGAAAAAGATGTCATTATCATATAGGACAGGGCGAGAGAGAAGGAGAGAAAAGGACAGGTCAGAAAAAAGGAAGAGGGGGGGGGGAGACAAAACAAGATGAAACTACAGGACATCAGAACTATGCAAGGACAAAACCACAATAGGGGTGTCACGGAGGGGGAACCCAAGAGGGAAATGCTAACTGGAAAAGATGGGTTTTCAGGGCGGCCTTAAACCTAGTGAATGATGGTTCAGAGCGGAGGGTAAGGAGGACAGAATTCAACAGGGCAGGCCCTAAAAAGAAAAATGCAGAGCCCGTGTGTGTTCCAAATGTGCTTGGGATACAGACGGGAGAGCCAGGCGATGGGTGTGTAGGGAACGTAGCAGACAGTGTGGAGTATGAAAATGGAGTAGATCGGCCAGATTCTGAGGAGCGGAAGCATGAATGGTCCTGTGCACAAATAGAAGGATTTTATACTGAATTCGTAAAGGGAGAGGTAACCAGCGGAGATGAGCTAGCAGTGGAGAGATGTGGTCAAACTGAGAGGAGTGATTGAGTATATGAGCGGCAGTATTCTGGAGGAGCTGGAATCTATGAAGGAGGTACTGCAGGAGGCCAGCTAAGGTGACAACACAGTAGTCCATTCCAGAAATCACGAGGGAAAGAAGGAGTGCAGTCAGCTGGAGAGAGGAAAGGATGGACAGCGCGGATTTGACGAAGGTGGAAGAATGACCAGCGAACAACAGATAAAATGTGTTCTGCAAAGGAAAGGGAGGAATCAAGGGTGACCCCAAGGTAACAGAAAAGAAACCAGAGTGATAGGAGTCGAGGAAATGATGGGGGCCAGGGAGGGGGAGAGGGCTCCGAAGGTAAACCACATGGCAGTGGATTTAGAGGGGTTCAAGTGCAAGAAATTGGAAACCATCCAAGAATGCATAAGGGCCAGGCAAGAATTAAGACGTGAGAGATTTGGGGAAGCGGAAGCAGTGTGGTGCAGGAGAATAATGTCACCCGCTTACGTATATGCAGAGATAGAGATACCAGACTGTTGGATGAGCAGAGAGAGGGGGACCAGAAAGGCATTAAAGAGGAGAGGGGACCGAACAGAGCCCTGGGGGACACCACAGGGCAGGGGCACAGGAGGAGAGGAGGAAGAGTCTGAAAGAACAGAAAAGAAACGGGCAGTGAGGAAGGACTAGAACCAGTGCAGGGGGGGGGGGGGTGCCCCGGATGCCCAGATCAGAAAGACGAGCAAGGAGAGTACAATGGTCCACGAGGTCAAAAGCAGAGGAGAGGTTCAAAGAAACAGCCAAAGTGAGATCAACATGATCATGGGAGGCATAAAGTTCATTCAATAGGGACAGAATAATAGACTCAGTGTTGTGTCCTGCTCTGAAGCTGGACTGGCGGGAGTGAAGTGTGATGAGCCCATTAACAGTCTTAGCCCCCTCCAATCAGCCCATTTCCAGTTCTAGCCCCCCGATCCGCCCATTTCCAGTCCCAGCCTATTTCCAGTCCTAACCCTCCTGATCAGCCCCAATACCAGTCCTAGTTCCCCCCCAACTCTCCCGATCAGCCCATTTCCAGTAGCCTAGTGGTTGGGACAAGGTACTTCAGGCCGGAAGGTCGGGGGTTTAAATCCCACTAGAGGACAGCAACCTTGGGCCGGAAGGACTGGGGTTTCTAGTCCCACAGGTGCTCCTTGTGGTCTTGGGCAAGCCACTTAACCCTCCATAGCCCATGTTCCCTGTAAGTATTAGTGTATGTGTCTCATATCCCCGCGTGTTAAATGTATCCCCCAATTGTGTTGTGACCGCTTTGATTGAAGGATAAGGCGGTATACAAAAACTGTCTAAATAAATAAGCTACCCCCGGAAGAGCCCCTGTGTGAGACAGGAAATGCCCCATTCAATCTCCCGGCACTCAGTGCGCCAGAGGGCTCAACTTTAACAAAGCCACAGGAAAGAAGGAAAATGTTGTTCTTTTCTCCCACAGCTCTGCAGAGATGAACCAAGGCGCCAGACTTTGGGGCATCCCCGGCTCTCTCTGAAGCTGGTCAGACAGATGCGGGGCCTCCCAAGGCGCAGGGCTATGTGTGGGCAACATTCCTGCACAATGGATGGGCCGGCCCTACATATTTCATATCTGAGGAGAGGTAGCAGTGGGGAGAATGGGGAAAAATAATGGCATGGAACCAGGCTGCTGGCATTAACCTTTAGAAAGGAGACAGAGCAGCTTTTAAACTAGATAATAGGGGAGAGTCGACAGTCGCCCAAGAGTGCACGGTTCGGAACAATGTATCCTGGAAGAATACTAGCAAAACATTGAAGTTAGGGCATATCAACAGAGAGGTTACAATAAAGACAAAAGTAACCCACATGCCCTTAAATACAGAGCAGACAGAGCTTAAAAAATACAAATTACCCCTGCCTAACGATAACCAGATTAATATGAATAAAATGCAGCCTCTAAAATGCTTGTATGCAAATGCTAGAAGTCTAAAAAATAAGATGGGAGAGTTAGAATATATAGCACTAAATGAGAGATTAGATATGATTGGTATCTCAGAGACATGGTGGAAGGAGGACAACCAGTGGGACACTGTGATACCTGGGTACAAACTATATCGTAGTGATAGAGCAGATCAAATTGGTGGAGGGGTTGCACTCTATGTTAGAGAGGCCCTTGAGTCAGAAAGGATTAAAGTTTTGCAGGAAGCAAAAAATACACTGTAGAATTTCCATGCATTGAAATTCCATGTAAAACGGGGAAGGGGAAAGCGATGGCAGTAGGGGTGTATTATCCACCGCCTGGCCAGAATGGATGATGAGATGCTCAAAGAAATCAGAGAAACTAACAAAAGTTACAGCACAGTAATAATAATGGGTGATTTCTATTACCCTGGTATCGACTCGATCAGGGTCACGGCAGGACATGCTAGGGAGATAAAGTTTCTAGATTAATTAAATGACTGCTTCTTGGAGCAGCTGGTTCATGAACTGACAAGAGGAGAAGCCATTTTGGACCTAGTCCTTAGTGGAACAGAAGATCTGGTGCAAAAGATAAGGGTGTTGGAGCCACTTGGCAATAGTGATCATAGCATGATCATGTTTGATTTAATAAATGGAGGAAGGACGGGAAGGTAATCCACAGTACCACCTTTTAACTTTCAAAAGGGAGACGATGATAAAATGAGGAAAATAGTTAAGAAAAAACCTAAAAGGAGCAGCTGGAAAGGTTAAAGATTTACATCAAGCATGGGTGTTGCTTAAAAATACTATCTTGGAAACCCAGACCATCTGTATTCCACACTTTAAGAAAAGTGGAAGGAAGTCCAAAAAACTGCCAGCATGGTTTAAAGGTGAGGTCAGAGAAGTAGTTGCTGCCAAAAAAGCATCTTTCAGGAAATGAAAAAAGGAGATAAATGACGAAAACTGGAAACAACATAAGCACTGGCAAGTTAGATGCAAGGTATTGATAAGGCCAGCAAAGAGAGAATTTGAGAAGGTGGTTGCTGTAGAAGCAAAAATGCATAATAAAGACTTTTTCAAGTACATTTGTAGCAAAAAACTGAGAGAGAGTCAGTTGGACTATTAGATGAGGAGTAAAAGGGGCATTAAGAGGGGACAAGGCCATAGCGGAGAAAGTGAATTAATTATTTGCTTTGGTTTTTACTGAAGAAGTAGGGAAGTTACTCATGACTGAAATGGTATTTAAAGGTGATGCATCGGAAGAATTGAAAGAAATATCGATAAACCGGGAAGATATATTACAACTATTTGATAAACTAAAGAGTAGCAAATCACCTGGATAAGATGGTATACATCCAAGGGTGTTGAAAGAACTGAAATATGAGATTGCAGACCTACCATTAGTAACCTGTGAACTATCATTAAAATCATCTGTAATACCTGAAGATTGAAGGATGGCCAATCTAACGCCACTTTTAACAAAGGGTTCCAGGGGTGATCCGGGAAACTACAGACCGGTGAGCCTGATGTCAGTACCAGGCAAAATGGTAGAAACCATTATAAAGAACAAAATTACTAAGCATGTAGTAAATGCGCAGTAGTACTAGTAGTAGTAATGGGAGACAGCCAACCCTGGTTTTGCCCTAACTAGATTATTATTCTGTGTATTGTCTGTTGTCTTAATTAGATTGTAAGCTCTGATGAGCAGGACTGTCACTCTTTATATGTCTGTACAGCGCTGCGTATGACGTAGCGCTTTATAAATGTTAAATATTAGTAGTAGTAGTAGTAGTAGTAATGTAGATAGTCTTGGCTTAATAGGAGACAGCCAACATGGCTTTAGCCAAGGAAGGTGGAAGGTCTTTGTCTTACTAATCTGTTATGATTTTTTGAAGGTGTGAATAAACAGGTAGACAAAGGTGAGCCGGTTGATATAATGTATCTGGATTTTCAGAAAGCCTTTGACAAGGTCCCTCATGAGAGACTCTTGGCGAAATTAAAAAGTCATGGGATAGGAGGCAGTGTACTATTGTGGATCAGGAACTGGTTAAAAGATAGAAAGCAGAGGGTAGAGCTAAATGACCAACTTTCCCAATGGAGAAAAGTGAATAGTGAAGTATCCCAGAGATCTGTGCGGGGTCCGCTGCTTTTTAACATATTCGTAAATAACCTGGAAATGGGAATAACAAGTGAGGTAATCAAATTTGCAGATGATACAAAGTTATTCAAAGTTGTTAAAACCCAAGAGGATTGTGAAAAATTGCATGATAAATTGGAGTGGATGTTGAAATGGCAGATGAAATTTAATGTGGACAAATGCAAAATTATGCACCTAGGAAAAAACAACCCAAACTATGATTACACAATGCAAGGTTCTATATTAGGAACCACCACCCAGGAAAAAGATTTAGGCGTCATCTCAGATAACACGTTGAAACCCTCCGCCCAGTGTGCAGCAGAGGCCAAGAAAACATATAGAATACTAGGAATTATAAGGAAAGGAATGGAGAATAAAACAAAGGATATTGTAATACCTCTGTATCATTCCATGGTGCGACTGCACCTTGAATATTGTGTGCAATTCTGGTCGCTGCATCTTAGAAAGGATAAGTACAGAGACGAGCCACCAAAATGGTAAAGGGGATAGAAGGATACCCCTATGAAGAGGGGCTAAAAAGGTTAGGGCTCTTCAACCTGGAAAAGAGGTGGTTGAGGGGAGATATGATAGAGGTCTATAAATTAATTAATGTAATGGAACGAGTAAATGTAGATCGATTGCTTATACCATCAAAATATAGAAAGACTAGGGGACATGCAATGAAGCTACAGGGTAATTTATTTAAGACTAATAAGAGAAAATATTTTTTCACGCGTGTTATCAAACTTTGGAATTCATTACTGAAGGATGTAGTAAAAGCTGTTAATGTGGCTTGGTTTAAAAAAGGTTTGGACAAGTTCCTGGAGGAAAGGTCCATAAACCATTATTAAAAGGGACCCGGGAAACCCACTGTTTGCCCCAATACAAGCATTGTGGATCCTGTGTCCTTTGGGGAAACTGCTAGGTATGTGTGACCTAGATTGGCCACTGTTGGAAACAAGATACTGGGCTTAATGGACCTTGGTCTGACCCAGTATGGCAGATCTTATGTTTTCATATTTGTCCTGAGTAGTTGGATGGAGGATGAGTGAATAACTAAGTGTCAGAGCTGAAATGTTCTAGCAAGAGATGGGTTTTAGTTTGCACTGTAATTCTCCAATGTCTGTCAAACGTAGAAGGAGAAGGCTCTGCTAGAGGTGGAGAGGTTGGAAGGAGAGAATGCGGCCAAGACCAATAAGAGGTTGTGGCTGGTTTTTCTCCTAGATCTGTTATTGAGAGTTTCATGAATGAGTGGCCAAAGGATGTCTGCTGAGGGGTTAGAGAGGAAGATGCTTAGTGAGACTTTGTACTTAACTCTCATATAAATGGGTAGTCAGTGGAGCTGTTTTAGTATGGGGATAATGTGTGCTCATCGAGCAGTGCCTGTGATGATTCTGGCAGCTGTATTCCGTGTAAGTTGTAGGGAGAGTAAAGTGATTTTTGTGAGTCCCTGGTATATGATGTTTACATAGTCAAATATTTGAGTAATGAGGACTTGGCTGACATTTCTGAAGTCGCATGGCTCCAAAGTGGTCAAAGGTTTTGGACAGCTTTCATTCTGAGGTATGCCAATCTGGTAACTTGTTTGATGTGGGCATGCAAGGGTCCTCCACGGAGCCTCTAGAAGTGACCATGTGACTCCTATTCTAAAACAGCTTCACTGGCTCCCTATACATGGAAGGATTATCTTTAAAACTTTAGTCCTCTCATTCAAGACCATCAATCGCCTCTCTTCCACGGCACTTACGGAGTTCATTCACACAGTGCCCCCCAACAGATCCAGAAGGGCAACAGCCCTAAACCTGCTAATAACCCCGAAGGCCTTGACCAAATGCAACAGTACAACTGCAGATAGGGCTTTCAGTCTCTATGTCCCCAAATGCTGGAATGCACTACCTCCAGACATTCGATCCATTGTAGACCTATCTCAATTTAGGAAGGCAATCAAATTTCACCTCTTCCTCCAATACTACCCAGCCAGCAATGGAATCTAAGTAACCCCACCTAAGAAGATATCCATTCTTAGTGTTGATATATTCCTAACCCCAAATGATTATTGCATTTGACGTAGCTCTTTGTAAATATTATTTCATGTATATAGTTCAACCCTGTTAGCCAAGTTGATACTCCTGTTCCATGTAAAACCAAACTGACTGTTGTCTTGGTCGTTCTGTTATATTGTAAACCGTGCTGATATCGAATAGTGCGGTATATAAGCAACTGTAATAAATAAATAAATAAAAAATAAATATAAGTTTAGATTTTGGTCAAGAATTATGCCGAGGTATTTTACTTGATCTTTCACTTTCAGAGTTAAGTTGGCCAAGTTAACTGTGGATGTAGGACAGAATGTGAGGTTCTTGGTTATATGGAGGACTTCTGTTTTGTTGGGAGTAGTGTGCATGTTGCAATGGTTTAACCATTGGATGACCATTTCCATGCATTGTCCAATTGTGGAGTAGTTTGGATTGTCAATGGAGAATGGTGCGTAGATTAAGATCTCATCAGCATATAAGTGTTAGAGGGTATTATGGTTCTGAATTATGCTGTGTAGTGGTTGGATGAAAACGTTGAATAACAAGGAAGATAAGGTAGAGCCCTGAGGTAGGCTGAAAGGGTTGAAGGTTTCCACTCCTGTTTTGATATGTTGATAGTGGTTGTCTAGGTAAAACTGGAGTGGAATGGGTAAATGTAGATCAATTGTTTACGCCATCAAACAGTAGAAAGACTAGGGAACATGCAATGAAGCTACATTGTGTCACAAGGTGGACCTAATGGAGCCTGAGAAAATGCAGATCAGTAGCGATGATCAGGGAAGAGATGACAGTGTAAACAGAAAACTGTCAGATGGTTGCTACAGACAACCAAGGCACACGTGGGTAAGGGCTGGGAAGACACACCCAGATAGCAAGCAAAGGGAGTTTGCATTGCCTGATAGGAATCAGCTGGGTGGAGGTGGAGCCCAAAGACACGGAGATAAAACACGCTCACAAATAGTTAGAGAGGGAGAGGAGGTGAGCCAACGAGGGTCACAGCAAGAGAGACAGCGGCAAGCGCAGCAGAAGCTGTGGAAAGAATGGGACTGGAATGAAAGAGAGAGAGAAAGAGAATCTGAACTACTGGATCAGCAGGAGAGCCCATACGAAGGTCTGAGTGAGTCCCGAGACCTGTGTGAAACATTTGGAAGGCAGAAGCCAGATACTGTGTGCATGCGGGGAGAGCATGAGAGACGTAGGAAGTCTTACATACAAGGTAACAGAGCAAGAAGTACTAATAGTGGCTGTTTCCTACCTGAGTGGGTAAAACCCCGAAGCAATAGGAAAAGCCAGTCACAAACAAGCTTTAAAGAAACAGAGAATAACTTTTTCCCTTGTAGTAGAAACCCCAAGAGAAGAGAAGCTCTCTTACCTGAAAAAGCTGGTGATTCTACTAGCAACTTTAAACTCCCCACGTTGGATAAGCTTCCGTCTAGAGCAGTGCAATCTAGGGCAGCTGTGTTGCAAAGGCTAGACCCGAGCACGCTCAGAGCAGGCCGTAATTATTCTAGTAACAGAGCCAGGGAAGTTGTTGAATATCCTTGTGGTTACCAGCAGGGGCTGAGCTCCTATGAGCTTCATTCAAAACCCTACGGTAGTTCCCAGAGAAGCATTGATTCAGAGGGACAGAACAACTTCCTGCTTGGCGAGGCAAGCCAGCCTTATCCTTATGAGACAGCTGATCTCAGAAACGTGAGTTCAAATGAACCTGAATTAATGGAATATGAGAATGCAGATATACCAGCAGTTCCTGAGCCAATGGAATGTTCACTGTCTGTAATTGACCCTGAGTTTTCCTTGAGGTAAATGGTTGAAGATAACCAGTGCTTAAGAGTCACAAGCTGTGTGCTAACAAAATGTGTCTCTCAGGAAAACCATTATAAGTGAGCTGTGCTGTGGCAGCAAAAAGAAAAGGCTGTTAGGAACAGTGAGGATGTTTAATTCTTTTCTTTTTGTTTGCATTTAAAAGCTGAAGTAAGCTATTTTAGTTCTACCTTTAATTTCTGTTACATGCCCAAAGTGGTCTATTGTTTTGTTTGCCAAAGAGAAAGAAAAACCTCGTGGATGGGGAATAAAGCCCTGAGTTTGAAACTCAAGTGTGTTGTGTGCTTTATATAAAGAAGGTACAACTACCACCCTCAGAGGGTCAGGCAAGGCTGCCTGCGTCACGTACGGAGCCAGGAGGAGGAATCATCAGGCAATACCTGACCCCACCGATAGGGCCCCTGGGGGTGCGACAAAATGGCGTAGTATTGAGGATTTTTTTTTTCTCCTGTGGCATAAGCCAATTTTTCCTGGACAAGAGGAAAAAGGACATTGCTGAGAAGCAAGGGATATCCGGATACAGAGCACTGTTGGAGGAAGATTCGACTGGCAGATCGGCCAGGGGACGCATAAAAAGACCTTTTTCTCACATGCTGAACTCTACCAGGAAACTAAGGTACTAGTGGCCTGGGTGGAAGGGTACGGGATACCAGTGAGAAAAAGAGGGCGCTATAACTGGGATAAAATTCCTGTAGAAAGTACCGCACTTGGTGGGTCTTTCTTTTCTTTTCCTTACAGGTGCAGAATCCGAGGAGGACGATGGATCTGCAGGACATGCTAGCTTGGATGAATGGACAATGGGAAAAACAAGCGAAGATGGTGCAACATCTGCAGGAGCAGTATATGACCGCCCTAAAGGAACAGCAACGACCATTGCTGGAAGCAGTCAGCGCACTAGTAAACAAGTCCCGTGGAGAAGAAGCAGCATCTACCGCCAGCATACCGCAAGTAGAACTGAACACTGGTTTTGCTTTGTCATTAAGACATTTGAAACAGGAGGACAATCCTGACGATTTTATTGAGGCATTTGAACGCATAGCTGGAAATCTTAAATGGCCTGCAGAGCAATGGGCAATGAGATTTGCCATGACCTTAAGTGGTGAAGCTCTGTCTGCTTTTAAGGCCATGCCCGCTAGCCTTGCTAATAGTTACCAGGAAATCAAGAAAGCTGTAAAGGATCGGCTTGGTCTTACACCAAGACACTATAAGAGATTATTCAGGGGAGCACAAATGCTGGAAAATGAAACGCCGAGAGCATTATGCCAAAGACTTAAAAGTCTGGCGTATAAGTGGTTAGACCCAGATGGTAGAACATTAGAATCCCTCATAGATGAGATTATTCTAGAGCAATTCCTGATAGCGATACCCCCAGAAATGAAAACCTTTCTAACACTACAAAATTGCTCTAACACTGAGGAGGCAGCTAAACTGGCCGAAGTACTTAGGGAAGCCAAACAAGCAGATACCTCCAAAATAAGCCTCTTAAAAGTGGCAGGTGTGAAAGAGATGGATGAGTGTAATAAGGATGAAAGAGTCAAAGCATATAGGTATAATTCTGGTAAAGATGTGCTGGCTAGGAACACAAGGGAGTGTTATAAATGTGGTAGACCTGGACACCTCATGAAGGAGTGTAGGGCTAGGACAGCCCTCATAACAGGGACAGAAGAAATAATACCAGAGGGATTTGTACAAATGATCCGGGTAGATGGGATACAGGTCCTAGCGCTACTGGATTCGGGGGCCGATCAGAGTATGGTTTCTCATGACTTCTGGAAAATCATAGAAAAACATCGGTCGTCTCCCTCGAATCCAGTAGAAGGCCAAGTTCGCATAAGATGCATACACGGGGAGGCTTCCCATTATCCGCTATATGAAGTGGGCATACAAGGTTTAGGGTCTATCCGTAAAATACTAGTTGCGGTGGTACCTAAATTGCCTTATGCAGTTGTCCTTGGACGAGACTGGATTCCTTTCTGCCAAGAGATGGAGAAAGGTCTCCAAGAGATATTGGTCCCTGCCCCCACACAATCCCCAGCGGTAGCTGAGGAGGAAAAGATAGAAGCCATAGCAGCCGCTATCCCCAGTCCATTATTTGAGAAACCACCTAAAAAGAGACCCCAGGCTCAGGAGCCACCTCCAGCTGGGAAACAAAAATTTGTCCTGCAGTTTTGTAGGGGTACTGACCAGGCTAAAGGTCCAAAAAGAGCCTCGGCAATGGCCGCGGGATACGACCTTTTTAGTGTGGAGGACGCTGTCGTGGGAAAAGGGGGAAAAGCGCTAATAGATACAGGCATCCAAATTAAAGTCCCAGAGGGATGCTATGGGCGTATAGCGCTGAGGTCAGGTTTGGCAGTAAAATATTCAATAGATGTTGGTGCCGGGGTTATCGACCCCGATTATCGAGGAACAGTAAAAGTCTTATTATTTAATTTCGGGGACAAAGACTTTAGAGTAAGAACGGGTGATCGGATTGCACAGTTAATCTGTGAACGGGTAGGGTTCCCGGCTGTTGAGGAAGTACCCACATTACCATCCACTGAGAGGGGAGAGAGCGGGTTTGGATCTACAGGGGCAAGAGAGGTAAAAAGTTTAACGGCCCTTGGTGAGGAAAGGACCGAAGAGGATCTGGGGCCCCAGGTAGAGGATTGGGCGAAGCAAACTTCCCCTAGGATAGGTTCTGAGCTAACCCCTCAACAACGAAAGGAGTTAATGCGCCTATTGATAAAATTTTCAGACGTGTTAACCACTTTACCAGGCGAAACTCATCTCGTGGCACACGAAATAATCACTGTACCAGGACGAGTCATACGACAACGTCCGTATAGGATGCCCGAGTCTAGGAAACAGGAAGTTATTGCCCAGGTAAAAGAAATGCTGGCCACGGGCATCATAGAGGAATCTCGGAGCCCGTGGTCCAGTCCCATAGTGCTGGTACCGAAGCCCAACGGAACCTTAAGGTTTTGTATAGATTTTCGCCAGGTCAACGATATTTCACAGTTTGACGCGTATCCTATGCCTCGCATAGATGACCTTCTAGACTGTTTAGGACAAGCGAAATATCTAACTACGTTAGACCTGAGTAAAGGATACTGGCAGATTCCTTTAACCAAGGATTCAAAGCCCAAAACGGCCTTCTCCACGCCAATTGGGCTATACCAATTCAGGCGGATGCCGTTTGGGTTGCATGGGGCAGCGGCTACATGCCAACGTCTTGTAGACCAGGTTTTGAGGCCCCACCATGAGTACGCCCTCGCGTATATGGACGACATAGTAATATACAGTACAACCTGGTCACAACACCTTACAAGGGTGGAAGTAGTCCTTAGGGCGCTACGGAGGGCAGGCCTTACACTTAACCCTGAAAAGTGCTTGTTTGCTACAGAGGAAGCCAAATACCTAGGCCATATGGTAGGAAGGGGCCTGGTAAAACCATTGGCTAGCAAAGTGGAAAGTGTTAGAGAATTCCCCAGGCACATAACAAAGAAGCAAGTGTGGAGTTTCTTAGGACTACTAGGCTACTATCGTCGCTTCATACCCCGCTTCGCGGAGAAAAGCATTCTCTTCACGGAAATGTTGAGAAAGAATGCTCCAAACCATGTCCGATGAACCCCTGAAGCAGAAATAGCCTTTAAGACCCTTAAGGAGAAGTTATGCAGTGCCCCAGTATTACGAGGCATAGATTTTAATTTACCATTCATTGTACAAACTGACGCATCGGATACAGGGTTGGGGGCGGTGATGTCCCAAGTATTCGAGGGTAGGGAGCATCCGGTAGCCTATTTAAGTAGGAAACTCTCTCCGGCAGAGAAAAATTATGCCACTATAGAGAGAGAGTGTTTAGCCATCAAATGGGCCATCGAGGCTCTGCGCTTTTATCTCACAGGAAGAAAGTTTTTATTAGTAACTGACCATGCTCCATTGAAGTGGCTTCACTTGATGAAAAATAATAACGCCCGCTTAACCAGGTGGCATCTAGCGCTCCAAGCTTTTAATTTTGTGGTTCAGCACCGAGCAGGGAAAATGCACGGGAACGCGGATGCGCTCTCCTGGATTACATGCTGTCCGCCAGAAATTGCGGCAGCAAGTAATATTTTAAGGGGGGAAAAGTGTCACAAGGTGGACCTAATGGAGCCTGAGAAAATGCAGATCAGTAGCGATGATCAGGGAAGAGATGACAGTGTAAACAGAAAACTGTCAGATGGTTGCTACAGACAACCAAGGCACACGTGGGTAAGGGCTGGGAAGACACACCCAGATAGCAAGCAAAGGGAGTTTGCATTGCCTGATAGGAATCAGCTGGGTGGAGGTGGAGCCCAAAGACACGGAGATAAAACACGCTCACAAATAGTTAGAGAGGGAGAGGAGGTGAGCCAACGAGGGTCACAGCAAGAGAGACAGCGGCAAGCGCAGCAGAAGCTGTGGAAAGAATGGGACTGGAATGAAAGAGAGAGAGAAAGAGAATCTGAACTACTGGATCAGCAGGAGAGCCCATACGAAGGTCTGAGTGAGTCCCGAGACCTGTGTGAAACATTTGGAAGGCAGAAGCCAGATACTGTGTGCATGCGGGGAGAGCATGAGAGACATAGGAAGTCTTACATACAAGGTAACAGAGCAAGAAGTACTAATAGTGGCTGTTTCCTACCTGAGTGGGTAAAACCCCGAAGCAATAGGAAAAGCCAATCACAAACAAGCTTTAAAGAAACAGAGAATAACTTTTTCCCTTGTAGTAGAAACCCCAAGAGAAGAGAAGCTCTCTTACCTGAAAAAGCTGGTGATTCTACTAGCAACTTTAAACTCCCCACGTTGGATAAGCTTCCGTCTAGAGCAGTGCAATCTAGGGCAGCTGTGTTGCAAAGGCTAGACCCGAGCACGCTCAGAGCAGGCCGTAATTATTCTAGTAACAGAGCCAGGGAAGTTGTTGAATATCCTTGTGGTTACCAGCAGGGGCTGAGCTCCTATGAGCTTCATTCAAAACCCTACGGTAGTTCCCAGAGAAGCATTGATTCAGAAGGACAGAACAACTTCCTGCTTGACGAGGCAAGCCAGCCTTATCCTTATGAGACAGCTGATCTCAGAAACGTGAGTTCAAATGAACCTGAATTAATGGAATATGAGAATGCAGATATACCAGCAGTTCCTGAGCCAATGGAATGTTCACTGTCTGTAATTGACCCTGAGTTTTCCTTGAGGTAAATGGTTGAAGATAACCAGTGCTTAAGAGTCACAAGCTGTGTGCTAACAAAACGTGTCTCTCAGGAAAACCATTATAAGTGAGCTGTGCTGTGGCAGCAAAAAGAAAAGGCCGTTAGGAACAGTGAGGATGTTTAATTCTTTTCTTTTTGTTTGCATTTAAAAGCTGAAGTAAGCTATTTTAGTTCTACCTTTAATTTCTGTTACATGCCCAAAGTGGTCTATTGTTTTGTTTGCCAAAGAGAAAGAAAAACCTCGTGGACGGGGAATAAAGCCCTGAGTTTGAAACTCAAGTGTGTTGTGTGCTTTATATAAAGAAGGTACAACTACCACCCTCAGAGGGTCAGGCAAGGCTGCCTGCGTCACGTACGGAGCCAGGAGGAGGAATCATCAGGCAATACCTGACCCCACCGATAGGGCCCCTGGGGGTGCGACAATTGTTACCCATTTAAGATTAATAAGAGAAAATATTTTTTTCACTCAATGCATAATCAAACTCTGGAATTCGTTACCGGAGGATGTAGTAAAAGCTGTTAGTGTAGCTGTGTTTAAAAAAGGGTTGGACAAGTTCCTGGAGGAAAGGTACCTAAACCATTAGAGGATCTGGGAAATCCATTGCTTGCCTCAATACAAGCATTGTGGAACCTGTGGGTTTTTTTGGGAAACTGCCAGGTACTTGTGACCTGGATAGGCCATTGTTGGAAACAGAATACTAGGCTCAATGGACCTTTCTCTGACCCAGTATGACATTTCTTATGTTCTTGTGACTGGAACCATTGTAGAGTTGTTTCTCTAAGTCCAATTGCATGGAAACGTATGTCTTACTAATTAAAAATTTATTTGGATCAGCAAGGAATATGGAACTGCTGTGCCATCCTGTGAGAAATCATGCTGAGCCAGCTGTTTACTAGCTTACTAGCCAGGAGACAGAAGCTGTGGAGAGTGACTGACCAGAATTGTATTAACTCAGAGAGCAAACAAGGGCTGAAGAATATCTGTAGATAATGGTCACATTACTGTTGAACAAAGGTGTATGGGCTGGAGAATAGAATGGCTCATGTGAGGAGTCATGTGGTCCAGCTGCAACACACTTACAGCCTATATATAGAGAGAGAAAATCCAGAACTGAGAGAGAGTAGATATCCGCTTGGCCAGGCGCATGCCAACGCATGAAGAATCCCAGACTTTTCTCCAGCCTTAGCTGAGGCTCTCCCAGCTGATGTTTAAAAATGGGCTGCGATGATGGCAGTTTGGTGACGCATTGTTCTGTTCTTGTAAGGGACAGGGAGTTTGGAGATGCAATATTAATTGTTTGATTGTCATTGTAATATCACTAACTTATTGTTCTATTGTAATGTCACTAACTTATTGTCAAGCTAATTGTCATATTAAATAGCTTATTAAATACCATGCATGAGTGGTTGAATGATCTTGAATTTAATAGAATCCTAGGCAATACAACTTAATATGAGATGCTCATGGATAACAAAGTCAAATGCCGCAGAAATGTCAATGAAAATGAGAATGAATCCTTGTGTGTTTTTCAGTACCTTTGATTAGTGTGTCTAGGAGGGAGGTCAGGAGGGTTTCTGTATTATGAATAGGTTTGAAGCCATGCTGATGTTGATCGAGGGGGGCGTAGAAGTCACATAGTCCTGTGTCTGCAGTTGCACCAGTTTTTCAATGATTTTAGCAAGGGAGGGAATGCTAGAGATGGATCTGTATGAGGATGATGATGTAGAGTCAGCTGTAGGGTTTTTTAGTAAAGATCTGTTGGATGTTTGCTTGAGGGACTTTGGTATGTTGCCCAGTGATAGTGAAGACTGTACTATGGGAAGAATGATTGGGATGAAATCCTGCTTGGTCATATTGATCCAGGAAAATGGGCAGGAGTTGACTGGGAAGGTAGTCAGCTTTTGGATCTTGATTCATCTGATCTCCTTTGTGTTTCTTTACTATTCCCCCTAGATGTATCCCTGTCTACACCTACTGTGCTGTCTGTCTTAATTAGATTGAAAGCTCTGATGAGCAGGGACTGTCTCTTAGATGTCTGTGCAGCACTCTGTACATCTTGTAGTACTATACAAATGCTTAGTAGTAGTAATAGTAGTAGTAGTAGTAGTAGTAGTAGTAAGGTGGTGCTGTTGAGGATTGTGATAATATTTTCTAGTTGCTGTGCGGATAGAGGGCTGAATTTTGACCAGGTTTGCTTGCTGGGAGCATTGATGGAGTTGATGGTGTATCAACTTGTTCTGCTGGTGGGTGATTGTTTAGATTGTAGATATTGTGCCATGTTAGATAGGGACAGAGTGGCATTTGACTTGATGGCAGTTGGGCTCTTGAGCAGATTCAAGGCTATGTCAAATAGCTCTCTAGGCCAGTTGAGGGAGGATCTAATTAGGTTGGTGTGGTAATCTTTTTTTTGGAAGAGGATGAGCGAGCAGTATTCAGTCTGGGCAGTTATGTATGCTGAGTGAGTGGTTTGATCCTTGTGGCACCTCCATTTGCGCTCTAGTTGCCTGAGTTTGTTTTTTAGGATCTTGAGGTTAGGTGTAAACCAGGGGACATGACGAGTTCTCTTGTCCATGGATGGGCTGTTGGAAGTGGTAGCATACGAGGAAATGCAGTTGTTCTATTCAGATATTTGGGATTCAAGGTTGGTTGGGTCATCTTGGGCCAATGTTAGGACATTGCTGATAAGGAATCTCTGTCAAATGTGCAAAACCTCCGAGTATGAGATGGGGTGGCCTTGTGGGTGGGTGCGCAGGGAAGGTTTGGTAGGAAGAAGGTGAGCAGGTTGTGGTTTGACCAAGGCACTGGAGTGTTTTGAGTTATTGAGGAAAGGTATTGGTATGGCCAAATGGCAGGGGTAAATATGAGGACTAGGGTTCCTCCCCTAGTGAAAGTTGATTCTGAAATGATTTGCTTGAGCTGGAATGTTTCCATTGCTTGGAGAAAAGGTACAGAGTGCTTGTTGGACAGAGTGGATAGGTTGAGATCACCCAGAAGAATGAATCATTTATTGCTGTGGTGGTTAGTACATGCTTCCTTGATTAGTGGTGAGAGGTCACTGGAGCCCGGTGTTGGTGATCTATATCCAAGGCAAATTGATAGATGGGTGTTGGTACAGTGATAATGTCCAGGTCATCCACATAGTACCAGACTGGAGCTGGACTTGGTAATTTTGAATTAGAGGTCCTCCTTGGTAATTATAAGTACACCTCCACCTCTTTTAGTTGCCCTTGGGCGGTTGAAGAGTTGGTGTGATGGGATGGCAAGCTGGTTTAAAAGGACGGTATTGGATTCCTCAAGCCAATAGTCTATCTTATCCCCTCTAAATGTTCTGAAATTTGGTTAGCCTTCAATATCCCCAGGCCCAAAATAGCCCCTCTTCTGTCCCACTCCCCAGTCCCTCTCGTTCAATCTCTCTGCTATCTCGGTGTCATTTTGAACTCTTCGTTAATGTTTCATGATCATCTCAATTCCTTAGTTCAGCAGTCTTTCTTCTTCCTCTGCCAGCTTCATGCCCTTCATTCCTCCCTCGACCTGAATTCCATCATAACTCTCCTTCTGTCAATGGTGATTTCCAGACTAGATTACTGTACTGGTGCACTTGCTGATCTCCCCCTTTATCAACTTCACCACCTCCGGCTCCTTCAAAATACGGCAGCCCAGATCCTCACACACTCCTCTTATCATGAACACATTACACATACCCTAATCCACCTTCACTGGCTTCCCATAAACTTCCATATTGATTACAAAATCCTCACCTCAGCTCACCAGGAGATTCACACAGGTACCCCACATTATCTGGCCATTCTCCTCCAATTCCACTCTCCTCACCGCCTTCTTAGGTCCCTACACACCCACTGCTTGGCCCTTCCATCCATCTCACATGCACATCTACAACAGATGCTTCACTCTATTTTCTTCTTCCTTGCCCCCAATTCCATGGAACTCCCTACCTGACACCCTGCATGTAGAACCCTCATACACCCGGATCAAATCCCTGCTCAAAACCCACCTGTTCCAGCTTGTTTATGACCCCCCCTCCACCCCAGAGTAGTTCTCCCCTCCTGCCTGTCTTCCTTGGGCTTGTTCTCCCCTTCTTACTGGCTTTTCCTTCCTTCTCAGTCTCTCTTCCTTCTTAGCTGTCCTGTCTATTCCTTTCACTTTGATGTTTTTGATTATTGTAAACTGCTCTAATGCCTTGCTGTCTAGGGCGGTATATCAAATGATAATAAAGATGATTCCGTTATGTATATCAATATGATTTTCCTTAATATAGTCAACCAGGATAGGGATTGTGTTGCAGACGGACCGTGAATTAATGAGAACACACTTGAATGGTTGGCTGGTAGGTAAATCAGAAGGTGGACAGGTACGTCTGGAGGATGGTTGAATCTTGATTAGGTTGTAAGAATTTCTGCTTCAAGGTTTGGGGAGGAGGAGTTGGAGTCTGGTATTGTGTAGATCAGGGGTCACCAACCTGCGGCCCGCGGGCCGCATGCGGCCCACGAGGTCCCTTCGTGCGGCCCGCGAGGCTCTACCCCGGTTAACATTACGTGTGGCCCACCAAGGATTCCCGCCATTGTATCCATGCGCTCGCAGCTCACCGACGACCACCTGCAAGCGTCCCTTCTCCTATCAGTGTCATCTGTGAAGCCGGACTTTAAGCGTTTGTCTGCTAGCATGAATCATCAGCCATCTCATTAAATTCAATAAAGGTGATCAGCCATTGTTTTCATAATTTTGCGTTTGTTGTTTTTTTTTGCGGGGGCGGGGAGAAGGGGGGTGCAGCCCGCGAGGCTCCCGGTAGTCGGCTGTGCGGCCCTCTGGAGGTTGGTGACCCCAGGTGTAGATGATGTATGATGGGAATAATGGAGGGTGTGATGAGTGATGATGCTTGTGTTATTATATAGTAACATAGTATATGGCGGCAGGTAAAGACCATCATGATCCATCTAGTCTGCCCAGCAAGGTGGCAAGAGCAGGTGCACCTGCCACTCTGTGTAGGTCCCCCCTCCCTATGCCTTTGTTTAGGGGTATACCCACCACTCCATGCAGTCACCCCTATTTGTTGAGATAGCAGAGACAGTTAAGGTTATTTTGATTGTATCCTGTTGCTATAAAGGGATCCACTGTGTCTGTCCCATGCCATTTTGAATTCTGTCACTGTATTTGCCCACACCACTTCCATCAGGAGGGCATTCCAAGCATCTACCACTCTTTCAGTGAAAAAGTATTTCCTGACGTTGCCTTTCAGTTTACTCCCTTGCAGCTTCATGTTATGTCCTCTAGTTTTGCAGCTTCCCCGTCTTTGAGAAAGGTTTGTTTGTTCATTAATACTCTTCAAGTATTTAAAGGTCTGTATATCTCAAGGAGCAGTATGAAGAGAACTGAGGCGAGGTTGAGCATGGTGGAAATGTGCATAGGAGTAAGTTTGAGTGTGAGAAACAGTAGGGTAGTTATTTAGGTGGCAATCCAGTTGTGTAAGCAGAATGAATGGGCATTAAGAGATGTCAAAGGTGGTAATGAGGTTAGGTAGGGTTGATAGTTGGAAGCAGGTAGTCTAGGTTAGAGTATGAATGCTATATCTAAAAGTGCATTCTGAGGCAGCCTAAGATAAACTACTTACATGAGACTATGGTAGGCGATGCTGGGTGGCTGGTTCCATTGTCAGATGCAGTTCGAGTGCATGGCGAAGGGCGGCAATGGCTTCAGTGGCTGCCAGTTGTGGCTGAGGCACTCTGAGGCCAGCATAAGGGCCCTTTGGGAGGCCCACCAGACACGGGGTGCCTGAGAGAGCTTTACATTTAAATTTGGTGGAGCAGGGAGAAGCTTACCTCTTCGCTCTCTGCCATGCTGGAAGGGAGCTCCAGTGCTGATTTCTGGAAAGGCACAATTCAGATTTGGACAGTGCAGTCCTGCTATCTCACATGTTTCATAAGCCTTCTTCTGAAAGTAGCGATGCTAAGACTAACATTAATATCTTTTCAAAGCATTTGACTGGACTCATATGATGGATCTAGAAGCTTCCTTCACTGCCACACTACTTCCCTCGGTAGCAGACTTCCCAAGCTAGACATTTGAGAAACTGAGGACTTGATTGCTAGCCTTTTATTTTATGTGTCTGACTACTCTGATATATAAACCAGCTTCAGCAAGACTGTCTCAGACCCAGAAGGAAAATAGAAATTAATTAAAACACCCTCTGCAGACTAGCTTTCAGATTCAAGAGTTACTTATTCCAACGCCGATATCCAAACCATGCTGTTTCACTCCACATGTCTGAGCTGCTGTTTGCCACTACTCTGCCTGCAGGGCCGGTGCGAGGGTCTCTGGTGCCCCCTCCCCCATTACTATTAATGATAGGCTACCCTTCCCCCATCCCAAAACTCCTTTGTGAAATGTGTTCACATGATGCTAGTATTTCTCCTTCAAATCAAATGTTATAACAAGAAAATTGCAGTGAGGTGGCGAATTCCTAGCTGGAATAAAAACAGGTACCGAGGAGTAAATATTTAACATCATATGAGCAGGCTGTGATAGTCAAAGGGTGTGATAAGGAAGCTTATCATAGCTCAGGAAGGAGCTATAGAAAAGGTGAAGTGACTCTGAACAAGCAACCTGTCAGTTCTGGTAGAAATAAGAAAACAGAATTTTCCCATAAAAGACTACCAGTCACAGAATGCACCAGGTTTCCAACAGCCATTAGAGGAGCTGAAGTGGGGAAACGTGTGTTCAATCAGGAGGGCTGTGAGGTAATCCCTAAGCACTCATCTCAAAGGGCAGGGCCTGATTCAGCACAGCTGCGCTGTGTTAGGGAGGAGCACTCATCTAAGCAGAATAAGAGTAGAGTTTATTCTACAGATGACCATCTTCATGATCACCTTGGATATCCAGAGAAGGATCATCAGTTTCATCTGAAGGATCAGCAGAAGCAGAAGCCAAACCGGACGGACAGAGAGAAAAAGAAACCCTCTGGAAGAAAGAGGAGAAAAGCCTTTGAGAGGTCTAGAAGAGTCCAAAGCAGTACGTATACTGGGAGGTATTCCAAGGGCCAGCATACACCATTGGACTGGGGGGAAAGCCAGAGGAATGGTGCTGCAGAGCTAGGAATCTCCAGACGCTACCTGTGAGGGAGACGGCTGCACATGGAAGGGACCCTAAGACCCATGCCAGAAGGTATGTGAAGAGAGATCCAGTGTCCAGGGATCTGGATTGGAAGGCTGGACATAAGAACTGGACTACATACTGGTCAGGCTATATAGAGAGGAACTCTAACAGCAATGGAAGCTCAGGTATGAACACTGATCTATACCCTAGCTATAACCTTGAAAGACAGCAGGGAAACAAGTATTCTCCTGAAAGTGCTCCATTGAGAGATTCATCTGTGCCAATCCATGATATTGAACCCATGCTTGTTGAACAAGGGGGAATAATAGCAGATGAAGATCCTGTTTATATGGACTGCTCTCTATCTAAACTCCGTTGGTAACTTTCTGTTATAAAGTACAGCAACCATCACAAAGAAATACAAATTTGTTCTTTAATCTACTCAGAAAAGCTCCTGAAGCAGGATTTGACCCACACAGTAGAAAGCAAGCCAGCTAAGGGGTTTCAGCTGGATAACTGCTAGCAATTAAGCCTTACCTAATTGTTTGTGAGCTAGGAGAGAATCACTTCTGAATCTATGTGGGAAGTAATCAGAAGTTAACCTGAAAAGAACAGTTTGTTTTCTTGCTTTGTGGCTTTTCATTTGTTGTTTTCCTGATTTTGACTTTGTTTATCCAAGTTAACACTGAAAGCAAGTTACCTGATTTATGTGCTACCAAGCATATCTGTGTTGGGAGAAGTAACCCCATAAATAAATATCTTATTGGCTTTACCCAAGAGCACAACTAAATTATTGTCAGCAGCTGTGTCTGGTGTGAATGAACT
Source organism: Ichthyophis bannanicus (assembly GCA_033557465.1). Lineage (NCBI taxonomy): Eukaryota > Metazoa > Chordata > Amphibia > Gymnophiona > Ichthyophiidae > Ichthyophis > Ichthyophis bannanicus. The sequence continues at coordinate 796,730,888 of CM066036.1, forward strand.
ACATTGCCCACAATACCTTGCAAATCATATAGATATATGCACTTGCCAAGACTGTGAAGATTCTCACCCAGGCAACCGTCTGACAAGGGTTAATGTGATTGAAGCAAACAAAATCAATGTATATATTTATTTAACCAAAAAAAGGTCTAAAAAGGTTACAACCACTGAGCTTTCCATGCCTCTTCTCCCACCTGTAATTGTTGCTACAGATACTCCCGCTGTTCTATCTCTATCTCTGCGTGCACGGTTGTGCAGCTCTTTCATAAATCTGACAAATAAGGATGCGGTGATAAAAGTAGTCAGTGTAGCAGTTTAAAAAAGAGCTGGACAAGTTCTTCGAGAAAAGTCAATAGACTGTTATTAAGACAGATCTGGAGGAAGCCACTACTATTCCTGGGTGTAAGCAGCATGGCAAACCCTGGTGAGCAGTGAGAGGCAGGGCTCAATCGGAGCTCATGTTGCCCCCAGTCCCGACAGTCAACAGTGGCAATATCAATGTGAGAACCACCACTTGGCTGAAGTTGACATTTCTTTAAGAGTGCTGATTTGCTGCTGCTGCTGCAACTGTGAGATATGTAGAGACTTTTCTGGCATTGCAGCCAGGCTGAACGAAAGATCACTCCATAGCCTCTCATGAGATCCAGCGGTGATACTCCTTGTAATGGACAGGCAGTGATACTAACCACAAGCTTCAAGCCCCACACTGTGCACATGTGTCTGACTCCGACACCAGAAGCTCCCCCACTCATCTGTGGCTGGTTGGCTGGCATAATGGTAAATATCACCGTAAGTGTACCAGGAGAGGGAAAGAGGGAGGTCCGGTGTGTTTGGAACCTTTCAGTAAAGTTGAAACAAGTTGAAAAATGCACACTTCAGAATGTGACCAAATGGTGGATTTCCCTCACTCACAGGATCTGACATTCGGTGGCTTAATTATGTGTCATAGTAAGTATCGTGGTTCCATACATGCGTGTGTGTTTTCTGTGTGTTATGGAGCTGCTGGACGCTGCATACACATATTTATTTATTTAACAGATTTTATATACCGTCCTTCTACAATTCAAGACGGTTTACAGAAAACATTAAAATAGAGTGTTTCCACTGTTTACATAGAACAAAATAATAATATATATAAAGTAACAATGAAACCAACTATTTACAAAGGAATTTACCGAAATATCAGTTGTCAGTATGTAGGTTTAGAAGGGGTAGGAGCTAGAGGGAAGTAGATGAGGTTAGAACTAAGGTGGAAGGGGAAAATGTTCCTGAAAAAGGAGGGTTTTTAAGTTTTTTCCGAACTCAAGGTGAGATCTAGAGTTCCACAGCTCATGAGGAAGAGAGTTCCATAGTGTAGGAGCATAAAGGGAAAAGGCCCTGTTACAAGTGAATTGTTTACTATGTCTTATGGTTGTCGGGATAGAGATGAGGTTTTTGGTAATAGTACGGCGGGTTCGAGAGCTAGTAGAGAGGGGAATGAGAGGGGACAGGCATGGAGCCGATTTGTTGGAGATGATTTTATGTATAAGGGTAAGCACTTTGAACTTAATCCTGCAGTAGATGGGGAGCCAGTGAAGGTCATGTAGGACTGGTGTGATGTGCGATCGCCTGGGAGTGCTGGTTATGAGTCTTGCAATCGTGTTCTGGGCAAGTTGGAGCGGTTGTATAGCATTCTTGGGAAGGCCATGATAGATTAAGTTGCAGTAATCGAGAGAGGGGGTTGTGAGGGCTTGACAGACAGATCGAAAAGAAGTAGGACTTAAGAGGGGTTTGAGGTTCCGGAGGGTACGTAGCTTATGTGTGTGTATGTGGGTGCCATAGGGAGTCAGACCCAAGCTGGAACAGTGCTCCTGTAGCTAGGCCTGTGAAGCAGGCCTGGATAAAGGCAACAGACCTGCTTGGGACTCTTGACCACTGTAAGGCCAAAAGAAGAATCGGGAAGAATGAGCTGCTGACTTACCATGAGAAAATTCTGGGAGTAGAGTGATATGGAATGTTGCTGATTTAGTGTACATCTGCTAAGAAAACCGGATAACACAAATGAAATAAAAAGGAGATATGAGGGGGAACCAGGGAGTAAGATTTTATTAGGCACTGGCCTTGGGAAGGTGAAATGGTGTAATGGTGTTGCCATGCTAACCTGAACCTTGGGAAATGTAAAACTATGCCAATATTATAGAGAAAAAAGTATCACTAAAAATCAGCTGCATGAAAAGAAATATTCTTTGTAGTAACACCAGCCTTTCAGAAAAAATGTATAAAAAACAGACCAGGACAGAGGAGTTTATTCAGCCCTGCCATGGAGGTGACAGCGTGCTGAATTTCCCCATTAACCTTTCTCTTCTATTCCCTATACAATAGCTACCTTGTACATGTAAGTAACCGTGTTAGAGAATTTATGCTGAGAAAAAGATATCCTATAATAAAGATTTCATGAGTATAGCTGAGAAATTAGTTTCTGTGTACTTCCTCCGTATAAGGTGAGATAGTGGCCCTTGTGGCCCTTACAGTGGCATGGTGAAGTATGGGGATGGGGTGTCTACCTATGTGGGTATGGAATACCTGTGTGTATATGCATGCTGTGTGGCTCAGGTGCCTGTGTGTGTGTGTGGTGTTGGACTGGGGTGCCTCTGTACGTGCTTGTATGCTGCGGGAATGGGGTGCGTATGCCTTCTAGTGAGGGGTGGGAGTGAGGGGACTGTGCCTTTTAGCATATATTCATTGTGCCCTTTTCTCCCCTATATTCAACCTCCAACTCCTTGCACTTTTACACCCCTCCCTACAGACTCTCCGCATTCTGTTCCCTGCCAGCTTCTGTCCTTCTCTCCCTCCCCTCCCCTCCCCCTTGTAGTCTCATCCCTTGCCCTCCATTCCCCTCCCCCACCTTTTTATCCCAAACCCACTGCCCCTTTACATTTTGTCCTACTTCTTGTGCATCTCTGGCCCCAGCTTCTTTTCCTGCAGCAAGCTTCTTCTTTCCAGCTCGTGGGAGCAGCCTGTCCCATGGACTAAAAACAACTGCTAGCCATAATCCCTTCGGCCTACAGGACAGGTTACTCCTGCAGGCCCACAACATTGTTGCTGGTTGCACTGCCATCTTCACTTATGCGACCCATAGAAGCAGCCTTCCTTGCAGGCACAAAACAACTGCTGGTCACCATCCCTTTGGCCCATGGGACAGGCTACTCCTACATGCACAAAAATGCTAGCAGCGATCACAGCCTTCATCCCTTCTGCAGCCCCAAGGAGCAGCCTGTCCCATGGGCAAAACCTGAACTGTTGGATGTGATCGCTTCGGTCCTTGGGACAGGCTGCTTCCATACTCACAGCATCGCTGCTGGTTTCATTTCTTCAGTCTGCAGGAGCAGCCTGTCCCACAGGTTGATGATAAACTGCTGGCCACGATTTTGGCAGTTCAGTTTTTGGCCTGCAGGACAGGCTGCTCTCGTAGGCTGCAGAAGGGAAGGTGGCCATGATCACATCTTTTGTGCCTGCAGGAGCAGCCTGTCCCGTAAGATGACAACAAACTGCTGGCCACAATTTTTGTGTCCTTCAACAAGGGGGGACCTCCTGCTGTGCTTACTCAGCTTACTGGGTAGCGCTGACCCTGCCAGAATCTGCCTGACCTGGCAGCTAGGTTTCGAAATATTTGCGTTAGGATCCAACCAGGGCTAGCCAAACCATTAAGTCTGTAACCTAGGGGGGGATGGCAAACAGCAGAGCATTCAAAGCTAGACAACAGATTCTGACAGATAGCGGGAGATAAGGCTTAAGGTTTGCCTAGGATGCCAACACCTTGAACCAAATCTTGGGCCGGCCCTGTCTCCGGTAAATCACTAAAAAATGCAGAAAGAAATTGACTGTCACAAACTCATCTTACCACTGCATATTTTATAAGAAGAGTTTGTGATAATCTATTTCTTTCTGTTTTCTTAGCCATTTGCCAGACCCTGATTTAGAGATTTCAAAACCTAGCTGCCAGTGTGGGCAGAGTGGTGGCAAACAGAAGCACAAGACATGCGGAAGGAAACAGCAGATTTGGATATTGGTATTAGGATAAATAACTCCTGAATTTGGAAGCTATAAATGCTAATGTTCTTGTACAAGAGTTAAGTGTTATATGCCAAGATTTTCAACATATAAAGTCAAGTGTGTGCTGAGAGGACAGTGACTAAGGTTAAATTAGACTTACCTGCTAATTGTTGTTCCTTTAGGAACTCCAGGCTAGTCCTGAACCTTTGGGGTCTTGCTCCTCCTCCAGCAGCTTGGAGACTGAGAAACGTCACATCTCTTTGGCATCACCAGTATAAGTAGCCAGGATCTGCCCCCTGATGCCAGTAACCTATTGACAAAGCAAACTCACCAGAGCAACAATTAAGTAGCAACAGTAGTAAAAACTTTACCTACAAGCTATCGATAAGACCACAAAAAAGGGCCGAACTTTAAGTAAAAATGTTCAATTACCTCCCAAATGATACTTAACTTTGGCACATACTGAGATCCATACTTTCCAAAATGAAAAGCCCCTAAGTCCCCTGTGAAGGATCCCCGCCCCAAAATGGACTACCGCCGCACTCGCAATCCCAGAAGTACTCACCTGTCAGGCTTACGGAGCTTCAGGCCAGAGTCCACGCACAATAACGGGAGGGATACAGGACTAGCCTGGAGTTCCTAAAGGTACAACAATTAGCAGGTAAGTCTAATTTAACCTTCCTTAGCATCTCTCCAGGCTAGTCCTGATCCTTTGGGGATGTACCAGAGCAGTGCAAAAAGAATTAACGGAAGGGACCTGCCAGACCAGCCTGAAGCACCGCCGATCCAAAACAGGCATCCCTCTGCGCCTGCACATCCAAATGGTAATGTTTGACAAAAGAATGCAAGGACGACCAAGTAGCCGCCCTACAAATCTCCACCGGCGGAACCAGGGTGCATTCCGCCCAAGACGACGCTTGCGCCCTAATGGAATGAGCTCTCAACCCCATTGGGACCGCCCTACCTTTCAAAATATATGTGGACACACCTCTTTACAATGCACTACAACACTATAGAACAGCCATCAAAAGAATTAGACAAAGGCTAAACAGTTTTATCTACATCTCACTATAACAGAAAAGAAAACCTGCCCTATCTTCATCTGTACTACTCATAATGATTATATCCCACATAACTTGTATATGTATTTAATAATATAATGTTAATGTACATAATGTATATAGTGTTGCACTGTTCAGTGCTATCTGTTCAACATTTCTGTTTACTGTACATTGGTTATAGTTATATGACGTTATATGTAAAACAAATCATGATTTGTTGCCTGTTGTTATTTGTGAACCGCAGCTGATCTTAGGAAGCTGCGGTATATAAGAGATTGTTAAATAAATAAAAAATAAATAAAATAGCCTCCTTAATCCATCTCGCAATGGATGCCTTTGACGCTGCTTGACCCTTCCTAGGACCGCCAAACAGCACAAACAACCTGTCTGAGCTCTGGAAGGAATGGGTAGCCCTCAAATAATGATGCAGAGCTCTCCGAACATCCAATTTATGCAAGTGCCACGGAGCTGCGCCTACACCGTCCTCCGCAAAAACCGAAAGGGAAACCACCTGATTTACATGAAACGGAGAAACTACCTTGGGCAAAAAGGACGGCACAGTCCGCAACACCACCTTGGAATCACTAAACACTAGAAACGGCTCCCGGCAAAACAACACCTGCAGTTCGGAAATCCTCCTGGCCGAGGAGATAGCCACCAGAAACACCACCTTCAGGGTAAGATCCTTCAATGACGCCCTCGCCAAAGGCTCAAAGGGTGCTTGCACCAAAGCCTCTAGAACTAAACACAAATCCCAAGACAGGACCACCGGCCTACACGGAGGCCGCAAGAGCAACACTGCTCTCAAAAACCACTTAACGTCTGGGTGACCTCCGAGACACACCCCTCCGATCTTACCTCTGTAACAGGAGAGAGCCGCCAACTGCACTTTCAAAGAAGCAGCCGCTAAACCCTTCTCGTACCCATCCTGTAAGAACGCCAAGGCTTGAGGGATCGAAGCTTTTAAGGCCGAAACACCTTTACAAGCACACCAAGCCTCGAAAACCCGCCAAACGCGAATATACGCCAACGAAGTAGACTGCTTCCGAGCTCTCAACAAAGTGGCCACCACTGCATCCGAGTAATCTCTCGCCCTTTCAATAGCCAAGCCGTAAGCGAGAACTGATCCACCTGAGGCATTCGCAGAGGCCCCTGAAGCAAGAGGTCCCTTCGAACCAGAAGCTGCCACGGTTCGCTAGCATTCTGATGAGATCCGCATACCACGGCCGTCTTGGCCAATCCGGCGCGATTAACACCCCCTGTGAAGTTTGTCACCAGCAGGAGCTGGACTGTGGCCTAAGCTAACAGTCAGACTGCTGGGCCTGACCTTTCTTGTAGAAAGTTGTAGTTGTGAGTCAAGTGGTCAGGTTTTTCAAAAGGATTTTTATTCCCCTCCCGGGGCTGGATTTTCAAAAAGGTTATAATACAAAAAAACTCAGGATACAACCATACTTCTGGTAAACTGAAGAAAACTTAAACATAGCATCTTGCTTCAACAGAACTCATAAATCACAGTATAAAGCTCATCCGATATGCTAGCTGTCTCTTCTTAGCTTTCTCAGCACTCACAAGGCATTCTTATCCTGGCTTCAGCACAAAGAGGAAATCATATCGGATAACAACAGCGTACAATCCATGGCTTCATCACATGGACTTTCAAAACCAGCCTCAGTAATCATAGGCTCACACTTTGCTTTATCATTTACAGTATTTTCATTAGAACAGAAAGTTTGCACCTTTCTTAGTCCCGTATCTCTATCAGTGCTCTCTGAACAGCCTTCTTCACAGCAGGGCAAATAGCTGTCATAAAGCTGGTAATAGCAGGAAGGAGAAACACCTTTCTCTAAGTAAGCTTTATCCTTAAAACTTTTAAGCTTCCTGCCTTTTACATTTGGCTGTAAACCATAACACTGTTCTCTTCTATTATGTGAGGATTTCTCTCTTGGAAATCTTTTGCAGGGTTTCACTGGCACACACTCTTCAGGGTCAGACATACACACATCTTCAATAGCATTTCTTTCCCTCTCTAGGGTTTGTAACTGTTTTAAGCTGCCATGCTTTTCAGATACATACTGTTTGCCTTCCACTGCCTCCCATTCATTCAGCACAGCCCGGTGCTTAGGAAATTCAAACTGCGTCAGAGGTAAGTGCTTCTTACAGCTGACCTCTCTGTGGGAAACTCTCCGTGTTTCTTTCTGTGAATTTCTCTGTGGCTTCCTGCTAGAAGTTCCAGGCAGTTCTGTTTCTATGTCTGTATTTCCTGAATATTCTGAGCTTTCTTCTGAGTCCTGCAAGTCTCTCGGGTCTTGCCAGTCTTGCAAATTTCTCGTGTCCTGCCAGTCTAACTCTGACTGAACTGAGTATTTTTTATACAGCTTCTTGGGCGTTCCCTTGCACAGGTGAAAGCCGTTCTCATCAGCAGCTGGGGAATGCTTACTAGCTAGGCGTGACTGCAGACCTCGTGTCTGAGTTTGTTTACGTTGCCTATGGTAACTGGGAACCTTGTGACTAGCCTACCTGTCAGAATCTAAACTGCAAACAGCAGATTTCTGTGCTTCTGAGGCAGAGGGCAGATCTTCCGTGTTACAAGTTCCACGCGCTGCAGCACCCGACCTATTAACACCCACGGGGGAAAAACGTAGAGCAACTGGCCCTCCTGCCAAGGCTGGATCAACGCATCCAGGCCCTCCGACATCCTTTCCCATCTTCTGCTGAAGAACCGGCTGGCCTTCGCGGACTGAAAAGTCACCATGAGATCCATTACCGGCGGACCCCAACGCCGTACCACCATCTCCAACACTTTCGGATGTAGAACCCACTCCCCCGGGTCTACCCTCACCTGACTCAAAAAATCTGCCTCCACATTTTCTACGCCTGCAACGTGCGCCGCTGATAGCGCCCGAAGATGTATCTCGGCCCACTCGAACAACTGATCGGCTTCCAATGCCACACTGCTGGTGCCCCCCTGCCGATTGATATATGTGACTGCTGTCGCATTGTCGGAAAACACACGCACGGCCTTTCCTTGAAGTAACTCCTGAAACGCTTGGAGTGCCAGGACGACTGCCCTCAACTCTAACCTGTTGATCGACCAGGCCTGCTCCTGACTCGACCATTCCCCTTGCGCGTACTGTCCCAGGACATGAGTCCCCCAACCTGCAAAGCTGGCGTCCGTCATCAGGGGAACCCAATCCGGCGCCTCCAAGGGCATGCCCTCCTCGAGATTCTCTTTCCTCAACCACCAAAGGAGGGCGCGACCAACGCTTCAGCAAGGCTCTTTGCAAAAGTCTCATGTGTACTCTCGCCCACGGCACCACTTTGAGAGTCGCTGCAGGTAGTCCCAAGCCATGGGGCGCTTGGTGCCCAGAAACCTGCGGACCAAGTCCCGCAACCCCTGCGCCCTTTTCTGTGGCAGAAAAACATTTCCAACCTTCGTATCGAACCGCGCCCCAAGTACTCGAGTCCCTGCGCGGGGACCAACCTGCTCTTGGCCATATTGACTACCCAACCGAGACTTTCTAAGAAGGACACCACCTTGGCTGTAGCCTCCACGCTCTCCGCCTCGGATTTCGCTCGAATCAACCAATCGTCCAGGTAAGGATGAACTAGAATCCCATCCTTTCTGAGCGCTGCCGCCACCACAACTATTACCTTGGTGAAAGCTCTGGGCGCTGTTGCCAGCCCGAAAGGTAATGCCTAGAACTGAAAGTGACCCATCGGCACCACGAACCTCAAAAACGTTTGATGCTCCTGACGGATGGGAATATGGAGATAAGCTTCTGATAAATCGAGGGATGTAAGAAACTCTCCTTGACGCACCGCCACTATGACCGACCTTAACGTCTCCATCCGAAAATGAGACACCTTTAAACAGCGACTTACCCACTTGAGATCGAGAATCGGCCGAAAACTGCCTTCCTTTTTTGGCACCACAAAATAGATGGAGTACCGACCGCAGCCGCATTGGTCTGGGGGCACCGGGACCACCGCTTCCAGGGCCAGCAACCGACCCAAGGTTTCTTGCACCGCCGCATACTTTCCCGGAGCTTTGCAGGGGGATTGTACGAAAGACTTGGTCACTGGCCGCTGCAGCTCTAAGGCATATCCCTCTCGGATGACCTCCAGCACCCAGTGATCGGTCGTTACCTGGGTCCAGGCAGGATAAAACCTCCGCAGGCGCCCCCCTATGGGTACCTGCCCCGCCTGGACCACCCGGCTTCATTGTATCTTTCGCAGAGCAGAGGAAGAGGAGGCTGCAAAACCTCTACTCGCTCCCCTGAAGCCTCGAAACCCCAGACTCCGGTAGGGAAAACGCCCCCTCTGCACTTATCCAAACCGCGGGGAACGAAAACGATGAAAATCTCTCTGCTGACCTCTGGTCGCCGGACCCGAGCGACCCTGCCTCTGCTTATCCTCAGGCAACCGGCCACCTTTGGATTCTCCTAAATCCTTCACGAGCTTCTCCAGATCCTCCCCAAACAGAAGCTTTCCTCTGAACGGGAGCTTACTCAGCCTAGACTTGGATGAAGTATCCGCTGCCCAACTGCGCAACCACAGATACCTCCTGGCCGCCACTGCCGAGGCCATACTATTCGACAAACCACGAATAAAATCATAGTGAATGTCGGCCAGATAGGCCGCCCCTGTCTCCAATCTCGCCACCTCCGCGGCCGCAACCCCCGCTTGACCAGTCTGAAGCCCTTGCGCCCACTTCAGACAAGCCCGAGCTACCCAAGCCCCGCAAATGGACGCCTGAAGAGACAACGCATTCACCTCAAACACCTGCTTTAACAAGGTATCCAAACTCCTGTCCTGAGCATCCTTCAGCGCAGCACTACCTTCTACCAGGATAGTGGTTTTCTTAGTAACTGCTGAAACTGCAGCATCCACCTTAGGAGATTTAAACAATTCTCGATCCTGTTCCACTAACGGGTAGAGGCGAGACATCACCCGAGACCCTTTAAGGCCTGCCTCGGGCGTATTCCATTCGGTCTGAATCATCTCTCTGATCACTCTATGTACTGGGGAAGCCGTTTGAGACTTACAAAAAGCCTGCAACAAAGGATCCTCTAACTGTGCCTCCTCCGACGGACCCATTGCGGGCATATTCAGCGCCTTCAGCGACTCCGAAATCAACTCCGGCAACTCTTCTCTCCTAAAAATCTGAACCACTCGTGCCTGATCCTCCCGTTCTATAATCTCTCCTTCCTCCACATCATCACCCAAATCTAAATCCTGCTCCAGGTCCTCCGAATCCACCCCTTCTGACACTACTGAGAGACCTGACCGCTCTCTCTCGGCCCGCAGCCGCTTAGCTGGGATGCCAGACTCACCTATGCTCAGGGGGGTCCCCGACCGAGGAACTCGCAGAGGCCTTCGCCTGCACCCCCCCCCGAAAGCCTGCTGCATGAGGGTGATGAACTGAGGAGAACAAATGGTGGCTAGGCCCCCTGGGATCTGCGGCTGCGGCGTCTGAACCCCCTGCAGAGCCGAGGGTCCCGCAACTGGCTCATGATCGAGATCACTGGAGGCCCCGCCCTCAGCGAGGGCAGCCGAGCCTTCCTTTTGGCCATCTCTGTCCTGCTCAAGCCCCTGCTCCATGGACAGAGATTCTCTGAAGCAACCTTTGCAGAGCCCAGTCTCAGACACCAAAGTCTTACGAGAACCACACAACAAGCAGAGTGGCTTAGAAGGCATAATGCCTGGGCCTGACCTGCGCAGCTCTTTCAACCCCCTAAGACCAAGGAGGCTCCTTAGTTGACAAACGACTTTTTTTTTTTTTTGTACTGTGAGGCAAAGAACCGAAAAGTAGGCCACCGAACTGAAAAACGAAGCTCCCCCGCTTCAAACGAGGCCTTATTTATTTATTTATTTATTTATTTTACAATTCTTATATACCGCACTATTTGCAATCAGCGCGGTTTACATGTAACAAAAAACATCCGACAAAATGCATATGTCTGGTCATTACATTGAACAGGGAATGGGATTTGGAGACAAGGGTTTCTCCGGTCCGTTGTTTTCCCGTGCACGAGTGCGTGCGCCTACCACGAGGCACGGCCTGGCGCGGTCTCCACACGCGGCTGCTCACCACTTAATCCGGAGCTGCCTCGACGACCCCGGCCCTTCTTACCTGAGAGCCTGATGCTCCGGAGGCTCAGACCCCGCTTCTGTGCCTTTCCTGCAATCGCAGCCCCCTCGCACCGCTGCAAGCAGAAAGGAAGTGCAGCCGCACTGAAACTTGCTCCTCCGGAATGGAACCTCGGTGTCCGAGCAGTCAGCGATGCTCAGGCAACTGCCCAGCTATCCAAGAGCCGGCTCCTCACCCATCAAGGTGGGATCAGGAACCGGCTCCAGCTTTCCCCCCCCCCCCCCCCACGACGTTCTACTACTGCTGCTAAAGGCTCCCACAGCCCGGTAAGCACAAGAGAGAGAAAAGATAGGGGGGGGGGGGGGGACAGGCTCAGACCAGAAAACAAGGAGTTCAGTCTACCCCAATGTTCCTGTAATAAAAACAGAAGAAAGCAATTAGCCCAACTACAACCTAAGTCTAAACTTAAAACTACACTTAATTGCTCCTCAAAGTGAGCCCATGCTCTGGGCTCACCAGCCCTCCAGCTGCTTGGAGACTGAGATAACTGGCATCAGGGGGCAGATCCTGGCTACTTATACTGGTGACGCCAAAGAGGTGTGACGTTTCTCAGTCTCCAAGCTTCTGGAGGAGGAGCAAGACCCCAAAGGTTCAGGACTAGCCTGGAGAGACGCTAAGGAATGAGAGCGTACTCACCTGTAACAAGTGTTCTCCAGGAACAGCAGGAATCAATCCTCACATATGGGTGACATCGGCACCAACGGAACCTTCACGGAAGTATCCTCCCAGCTTTCAAAGAAAGCCTTTGGAAGATGCCACCAAGCATGCGTGGTCCCCCTTCCTGCCCAAGGGTGCCATCTTGCACATTCAGATGACATAGTTAAAAGACAGCAAAAATAAAAGACGGTAAAGGAGCAACTTCAAGGAGAGGAGAGAGGATTGTGAGGACTGATTCCTGCTGTCCCTGGAGAACACCTGTTACAGGTGAGTAACTACACTTTCTCCAGGAACAAGCAGGAAGTCAGTCCTCACATATGGGACTCCCCAGCTATAGGCTACCAAAAGCCCATAGCAAAAATAGGGGCTCCCTCACGGGGAGCCACAAACAGCAACAAATGAGCCCGTGTCCACAGACCACATTAGAACCTCTGTGTCTGATAAAACCAGCACTCTCATAGCTTGAACACAGAAGGGTCAGAGGATAGGAGTTACCTAAAGCCCGAAAAGGTTACAGAGCACAGCCTGGCTGAAGGCACTGTCCTGTCGGGACTCTCTTTCCAGGAAGTAATGGGCTGCGGAGGTATGAAGTGAAGACCAGGTGGTAGCCCGGCAGATATCCACCATCGGGACAGAGCACAAGTTTGTCACCAAGGCTGCCATGGCCCTGACATGGTACACCGTGAAGCGGCCTTCCAGTGGAAGCCCTGCCTGCTCATAGGTGAGGGCAATACAGACCGCCACCCAGGTGGACAACATACGCTTGGTCACCGCCCCCCCCCCCCAGCCTACTGGGGTCATAGGAGATGAAAAGCTGAGAAGCTTTGCAGTGGTCCTGAGTGCGTTGGATATAGAAGGACAAAGCCCTCTTACAGCTCAAGGTGTGAAAGACCGTCTCCACCCGACTGGAGTGAGGTCTTGGGAAGAAGGTAAGGAGCGCCACTTTCTGGTTGACACGGAAGGGCGATACTACCTTCGGAAGGAATTTGGGGTGCATGTGAAGCACCACTCTGTTTTTGTAGAACCTGGTATAAGGTGCCTCCGCCACTAGGGCCTGAAGCTCACTAACTCTGCGAGCAGAAGTGAGCACAACCAGGAAAGCCACCTTCCAAGAGAGGTAGCAAAGATGTCAGGTACCCAGAGGCTCAAAGGTTGAGCGAGTGACTTGCCCCAACAATACGTTGAGATCCCATTCGGGTGCCGGAGAGCGAACTGGGGGCTTTGATAAGAGCAGGCCCTGAAGAAAATGGGTCACCAAAGGTTGGATCAAGAGGGACTTGCTGTCCACTGAGTGGTGGTGCGCCGCCAGGGCACTAAGGTGCACTCAGACGGAGTTAGACTTGAGCCTGGATTGAGAGAGGTGGAGAAGGTACTATAACACCAGTCCCACCAAGCAGAACAGGTCAGCTCCTCCACCTCAACTGAAAGGCTGAAAGGGGCCAGGGTCACCCTCTCAGCAGCCATGTGGCAGCAACAGGGATCCCAGGTTGGGGTGCAGAAGAGAACCTCCCTCCTGAGACAGGAGTCCCGGAGCTATCCCCAAGGAGATGGGGGTCTCCACCATCAACCGGAGGAGCAGAGGGAACTATGGCTGCCTGGGCCACTGAGGGGCTATCAGGGTGAGTGAGGCCCTGTCATGGAGGGTCCTGAACAAGGTCTTGGCGATCAGCGGCATGGGAGGGAAGGCGTACATGAGACCTTCCGACCATGAGACAAGGAACGCGTCCACTGCCACTCTGGAGAGGTGGGCTTGCTGGGAACAGAAGTGGGGCAACTGGAAGTTGTCCGGGCTGGCAAACAGGTCCATCATGGATTCCCCCCAGATCTGTAAAAGCTGACTGGCTACCCTGGGGTCCAGCTGCCACTCATGCGGCTGGAGGATCGGCCTGTCAGCCAGAAGATTGTCCTGGCCTGGTAGGTACACTGCCCACAGGAGGATACCATGTTGGATTGTGTATGAGCAGAGGACCAGTGCCTCCTGACAAAGAGTACGAAACCCCATGCCCCCCTGTTTGTTAACATAGAGCATCGCCACCTGGTTGTCCAGGTGGTGGCAGAAGACTCGCAGGGCTAAATATATGGCCTGCAGCTCCAGGAGGTTGATCTGCTGGGTGCTCTCAGTTGCCCTGGGTGTGGAACTCCCTGCAGTGGTCTCCCCAGCTGAGCAGGGAGGCATCCATGGTGAGGACCCTTGAAGGGCTCGGGGTCTGAAAAGGCATGCCTGCCTCGAGATGCTAGAGAGATTGCCACCAGATCAGGGAGTCACCAGTTTGTGGGTTACAAAGACTCTGTCTCGGAGGCGACCCATGGCCTGAGACTACTGGTCCCAGAGACACCACTGTGTCACCCTCATGTGGAGGCGAGTGTCTGGGATGACATGAACCATAGAGGCCATGTGAGAGGTGCCTGAGGAGGCACAGAAGAAGCCAAGCAGGTACTGAGGGATGGTACTGTATGTCCCATACCAGAGTCCTGACACAGTCGGCTCGGCCCCCTGGGCAAGAATGCCTTCGACTGGAGAGTGTCAAGCTTTGCCCTGATGAACTCCAGACACTGTGTCGGGAGGAGGTGAGACTTGGGGTAGTTTATGACAAACCCCAAGCATTACAAGACCTGGATGGTACGTGTAGTGACCTGCTGCACCTCTGAGGCCATGCCTCCCCTTTATGAGCCAGTCATCCAGGAAGGGAAAGATGAAGACCCCCTGGAGACGAAGGAAGGCAGCCACGACTGCCAGGCATTTTGTGAAGACTCGGGGCAGAGGCCAAGCCAAAAAGGAGCACCTTGTACTGAAAATGTCTGTCCCCCACTATGAACCGCAGGTACTGCCTGTAGTTGGGGTGAATGAGGATGTGGGTATAAGCACCCTTGAGGTCTAAGGAGCATAGCCAATCTCCATGCTGGTGGTATGGCAGCAAGGTTCCAAGGGAGAGCATCTTGAACTTCTCCCTCACAAGAAATTTGTTGAGGTTGCGCAGGTCGAGGATGGGCTTAGGCCCCCTGTCCTTTTTGGCACAAAAAAAGGCCTAACCGAACGCATCACTCCAGTACTAATCGAGCTTCATTGGCTCCCCATCAAAGCCCGCATCCAATATAAGCTCTTAGTAACCACGTTCAAGCTCGTTCATAACGTAGCACCCTCATACCTAAACACCTTAATATCCGATCAACCAATCATCAAAAGCAGAAGAACAGTAAATAGCAACACCCTTCATGTCCCGAGTAGCCTGAGAAATTGCAACGCAAACACCACCAACAGAGCGTTCTCATTTATTGCACCAATACTCTGGAACCAACTGCCCTATGAACTGAGAGCAAACAAGGACTTGAAGGACTTCAGGAAGAAGCTTAAAACTCACCTCTTCCAGACCCATTTCAACCTAACCTAGTCAGTGTGTCTTATTCTATTTGGGCACCTTGCCAGCTTAAATAACACACAGCAGTATACAACACGTCCTGTAATATGTAATATATGTGTATATGTAATATATGTGTATATGTATACATGTAAAGCCTCCTCTCAAACAATCAAATGTAGATATGTAAAGTCTCCTCTTATACAATCAAATGTAAATATGTGACTGTTTGATGTGCCTTTTACCCACCCCTGAAATCACAATGTATGTTCCAAATCCGGCCTGTACAGCCGCACCATTATGTATAGAAAACCGCTGCTGATCGCTGGAAGTAGCGGGATACAAGTGTACACTAAATAAATAAATAAATAAAAGGAAGTACCTGGAGTAGAACCCCTTGCCCTTGAGATGGTGGGGCACCAGTTCCACCGCTTTGTCCTCGAGAAGACCTGCGAACTCCTTCAATAGAATGTCCCAGTGGAGGGGAGACCTGAGGGGCTCTCCCGGGAAATAAGGGGGAGATGTCTGAGTCAGGTGGAGGAGGTAACCCTCCCTGACCACACAAAGTGCCCAGGAGTCAGTGGTGATGGTCAACTACCTATGGGCATAGTGGGCCAGATGTCACCCTGTGGCTGCTGATCTCCTTGGGGTAGATAGACTATTCTGAATGAGTCAAAAACTCCCCTCTTGCTGGGCCGGAGCCGGTGCCTGGGGTTTTGGAGCCTTCTGTTTATGAGGGCCATGCCCATGTCCGTTGGCCTGCTGACCCTGTTGGGGAGCTGGGGAGGCCTGAAAAGGTGGGTAGTTTCTGTAAGCAGCTCCTTTCCTCGGGTAGAAGGGCTTTTTACCCGAGCCTTTCCATCGGGGAGTGACAGTGATCTTTTTTGAGAGCCTGGTCCTCGTCATGAACTCAGTCTCCAGCTCAGCAGCCTTGTTGGTGATGGGTTTGCCATGGAGGTTCTCTCCTTGGCATGGGACATCGACCAATTTATCCTGAATCTACTGCTCAAGGTCGGACAACTGTAGCCAAGCTTGGCGGTGGGCACCGATGCCAGCTACCGCTACTCAAGCTGCCAACTCGAACCCGTCAGAAGCTGCTCGAGACATGAATTTGGAGTACCCATGGACTGCCTTGACCAGGCTCTTGAACCGCAGCAAGGATTCCTCGGAGAGACTAGCTGAGAACCCAGCAAGTTCCTTTGCCAGGTCTCTCGGGTACATGTCCATGTACAGCTGATAGGCCTGGATGCGGCTGATGAGCATCGAGCCCTGGTAGCACTTTCTGCTGAGGGCATCCAGGGTGCGGACCTCCATGCTGGGGGGCACCGAGAAGTGCATCTTCTGGCTTTTCAGTCGACACATGGCCGACTCCACCACCATGGAATTATGCAGATGTGACTTTTGGAACCCCAGGCTCTGGCGAACTCGATACATCGAGTCGAGCCACTTGTTCACCACCAGTACTGAAGCCGGTGTCCCACATTCGAAGCATCAGCCGTTCCAGGATGGGAGGGATGGAGGGATGGGCACCGTGAGCAATTCCCGTGGAGGAGCCTTATACTGGAGGATTTCCAACTCATCCACCCGAGGGTCCTTCTCCGACTCCACAGGGAATGCCATATCCTTGACAAAATCAAGGAAGCCCATATTCTCTGGCAGGGACCACCGTCGAGGCTCTGAGTCTGGAGAATCAGATGGGATGTCATGGTGGCGATGGGTATCGGGGAATTCCTCATCCTCCATCTCCCACTCAGAGTAGTCTGTCGAGGACTTGTAGGAGGGCTGCTCTGCATGACTGGTGCCCGGCATACTTGCCAGGGATGACTGCAGTCCCTTCGAGCAGGATTTGGATCGCAACCTTGGCCGAGGATCGACTTGGCCAAAGGACCTTGAGGATCGGCTCAGCCTACAGGGACGGCTTGGACGTTGAGGGCCCAGTGGTCGGGGCAGATGAACCAGTCATGCCGGATAATAGCGCTCGCTGCTGGTCCATGAAAGCAAACTGCGCTCCACAGCCTTCGGCACGGGACTGAAAGGCCCGACACTGGATCCCCCAAAGGAGAATCCTCGATGAGGATGGTGTCTGGGGACCGAGGTCGGTCCACGGTTGAATCCTTTTTTATTTTTTATTTATTTTATATATTTAATGTCTCTTTTATACCGCGCTCTTTAAAATCAGTGTGGTTTACAGGTAACAGATTTGTGCAGTGCAGGCAGGCCTACACTGGACTTACAATAAACAGGGGATTATATACAGGGCTAACAGAGTAACTATGTACAAATTAACTGGCTGTCACATGCTATGTGGACCTTTGCAGGCTGCTCCTTCTCCAAAGCCTCAGACGAGCTTCTCGAATTGTGGGACCGGGTCCAGGGGGCCCCCGGCCGGTTGGAACTGTCCAACGATGCCGCTTTTGAGGGTTTCTTCTTCTTCCTGGGTTCCCTCAAGGGAGATCCCCTTTCAAAGGACCCATAACGGGGCTTGAGTTCAGAAGGTTCCGCCCAAGATGTCGGGGTCTTAGATGAGGCCCTGGCCTTTGGAGGCACAGGGGAGTCAGGGAAAAAGTTATTGTGCTGCTGCTGTCAGCTCTTGAGGGCCTTTTGCAGAGACAGCAGGCTGCTAGGCCGTTGTCTGGCCCGAGGCAGCGGAGACAGCAGTCATGTGTGTCGATCAAAGACATAATTTTAGAGCACCGATCACACTTCTTAAATCCACTGGTAGCCATGGGGGAAAAAAGTACCGCTGCGACATCGAAGACTCTCTGTGCTGCCAGTTGGTAAAAAGGTGTGAAGACACCAGGAAAAGAAAGAATGAAAACTACCAAAATAGACCCGAACTCGAGTCGAGGCAACGAGGTCAGGTGGCGGGAAGAGTACTGGTGCAATACCGGAGGCGAGAATGAAACTTGGAGGAAAAAACAACTTTTTCCAGGGACAATCCAGATGAACATCCGAAGGGCTCCGCAGAAAAAAGGAGACTGAGCAAGATGGCACCCTTGGCCAGGAAGGGGACCACGCATGTGTGGTGGCATCTCCCTAAGGCTTTCTTTGAAAGCTGGGGGGATGCTTCCGTGAGAGTTCTGTCAGTGCTGATGTCACTCATATGTGAGGACTGACTTCCTGCTTGTTCCCGGAGAACTTCTATTAACCATCTCGACTTGTGAAGCAGATTGCAGCGGTTTGGTTAACAGCAGCAAGTGCTGTAATGTTTTTGTAAATGTGGTTTATTATACTGTGAACTAATTTTTAAAAGTAAACTTGTATCAGAATGGTGAAAATTCACAAAGGGAAATATAAACAGAAAATAGAAAAAGCTTCAGAGGGGACCGATGACTGATACTGGAATCATATGCTGTGTATCTTAAACATGGTGAGCGATCCAACAAAAATAATAATTTACACTTTAAAAATTTGATCTCTCATTTGGAGGGTTTATACATTTAGGGCAAGAGTTAGGATTTAATGGTTCCTGTAGGAAATGAAGGTGGGTGAAATCAAGTGATACTGGGATTTATTAGGGTTGATTTCTGAGGGTGTATAGTTTGGTGTATCTTAAACAAGCATTTCTATACCTCTTTTCTGAGGGTCCCCATGAATTGTCTCTTATATTGTTGCGCTGTTTTTGTGCTAGTATTCAGCATCTTCAAAGTACAGCTAGTCTGCGGAGGGTGTTTGATTGATCTGTATTACAGCCAGACATTGTGAAGAGAATTCTATAAGGGGGCGTCTAACTTTAAGTTTGTTTTCCAGGTGCATGCTTATCTTTAAAAAATACTAGCTTAAGTGGCAGATCTCTGTCCTGGAGCTGGTGTAAATGTCTGCGATAATTTTAGAAATACACATAAATTATAGTGTTTTATATAATCTACATGTGTACTCTGGAGGAGTGGCCTAGTGGTTGGGGCAAGGTACTTCAGGCCGGAAGGTCAGGGGTTCAAATCCCACCAAAGGACAGCAACCTTGGGCTGGAAGGACTGGGGTTTCTAGTCCCACAGGTGCTCCTTGTGGTCTTGGGCAAGCCACTTAACCCTCCATAGCCCATGTTCCCTGTAAAATAGTTATCTCCAAGTTATAATGCCCTGTTCAATGTAATTTCAGTTTGTTCAATGTAAACCGCACTGATGCAGAATAGCGCGGTATATAAGAGAATGTAAATAAATAAATAAATAAAAAATACTCTGTCTCTTGGTTTGCAGCTTGTCATGCTGTGAGGGCTTGTGTGCATCAGTGATGCTGAGAGCTAAGCTATCAGTAGCTTAACTAATGGCAGGGTCTCCCAAGATGGACAGGTCTCAGCTGAGGTGCTAGACCAAGATACACCACCCACCTGGGCAGCAGCAGAATGGGACGGTGGTGGCAGCAGAGGATCACATTTCTGTGACAACGGCAACACTAAAATTACCTGCGCAGAAAAAAGGCCTGGCAATCTACTTCCATATTTTGCCACAAAAAAACAATGGATAGTCACAACAAAACAAAATGCATTATAGTGCTGGAAGATGAGACTCCCAGGTCGGAAGACACTCAACTGGTTACTGGGGAGGAGCTGAAGACTTTTCAGAGTAAAGACAGAATTTATGATGTAGTTGGATCAAAGCCCTCAGAACGTCTGACTGCTGACGTAGCTGCGCATAAAATGAGAGTCAGAAGCTGCAAAGATGTCTTATATATTGGGACATGGAATGTACAAAGCATGAACCAAGGAAAGTTGGAGGTGGTCAAGAATGAAATGGAATGTATACAACTTGATCTTTTGGGTGTCAGTGAACTGAAATTGCCTAGCATCGGGCACTTTGCATCCGATAATCACATGGTCTACTATGCTGGAAATGAAAGACAAAGAAGAAATGGTGTTGCAATTATAATCAAGAAGAAACTTGCAAGAACTGTAATGAAATACAGTGCATTCACTGAACACTTAATTTCTATTTGTCTACGAGGAATGCCCATCAACACTACTATAACTCAGGTATATGCCACAACAACAGCTGTAGAAGAGGATGAAGTTGATGAGTTCTATGAACAAGTATAAGCTGAAATTGACAGAACATGCAAACAGGATATCCTGATAGTCATGGGTGACTGGAACGCAAAAGTTGGCAACAAAGAAGGCGGCAAAATGGTTAGAAAATATGGACTTAGCAACAAAAAAGAAACTTGAGGAAAACTGATAGAATTCTGCAAGACCAATGATCCATTCATCTCAAACACCTTCTTCCAGCAACACAAGCAGCGACTATACATATGGACCTCATCCCAACGGATTGTACAAAAATAAAATTGACTACATCTGTGGAAGTCAACGACGGAAAAGCTCTATAACATCAACAAAGGCAACACCTGGAGTTGACTGTGGTACAGATCACCAACTACTAGTATGCAAACTCAAGCTAAAGTTGAAAAAGAGCAAGCCACTCATGAATGTAGCAAAATATGTCCTTGAAAAGATACCACTGGAATTTAAAGACTGCCTGCAAAATTGATTTGCTGCTTTGGATACAAATGACAGAGTGCCAGAAGAGTTATGGGATGACATCAAGAAGGTTGTGTTGGAAGAAAGTGAGAAATATCTACAAAAGGTGAAAAAGCAAAAACGGCCAAAATGGATGACCAAAGAAACTCTGAAAATTGCCTAGAAATGCAGAGAAGCTAAAGCCAGAGGAGAAAGAGAGGCAAACGCAGAACTCAACAGAGATTTCCAACATGCAGCAAGACAAGATACGGAGAAGTATTACAATGACGCATGCAAGGAAATAGAAGCAGAAATTATTACAGGAAGAACGAGATTGGTTTTCCTAAAGCTACGAGAGTTAATAAAAAATTCCAGACTCAAATTGGAATGTTACAAGATGCTTAAGGATCCATGTTGAATGATGCTGAGAAGATCAAGAAAAGGTGGAAAGAATATACAGAGTCATTATACAATAAAGATCAAGTGGACCAACGGCCATTTCAACTTGTATCTTCTGATCAGGAACCACTGGTTATGAAAGAAGTAGTCAAAGCAGCATTGAAAGCCTTATTAAAAAACAAATCTCCAACTGAAAATCCCATGCAGGCTAAGGGAAGGGGGTGCCTGAAACAACCACAATGAAAAGCCCAATTCCCTCAAAACAGTCACACTGACAACTTTAAACTACTTGTAATTTAAATTAAAAAGTTCAATAACTAACTAATTATTGTCAGACTGGAGTTCAAGTGAGGAAAAAAAACCCTACTTGGAACGGGTCCATTTTAATCATTAAAGCGTTAAAAGTTACAAATAAACACTTAGCTTATACTTTCTCCATCCAAAGGTGTAACACACATCCAAGGAAAAACACAAAAGAAAGGGGAGAATTGCAACACAGCACTGCGTTTCAGGTCTATGTCCACTCAAAAGACCTGGAATTCAGTGGGAAGTTTGGGCTTGATGCAGGGTCTTTTGAGTGAACTCCAGACACTGTGTTGGCTGCAGATGAGACTTGGGGTAGTTGATGGTGAAGCCCAAGTGCTTGAGAATGAGAATGGTACAACGTGCCACCTGATGGACCTCGTCAGCGGAGCCAGCCTTGATGAGCCAGTTGTCCAGATAAGGGAAAACAAACACCCTCTGCAGCCGAAGGTAGGCGTCAACACCGCCAGGCATTTCGTGAACACTCTGGGGGCAGAAGCCAGTCCGAAGGGGAGAACCCTGTACTGGTAATGGTGGCCTCCGATGGCAAAGCGGAGGTACAGCCAGTGACAAGGATGGATCAGGATATGGGTACAAGCATCTTTTAGAACCAAGGAGCACAGCGAATCTCCCTGCTGGAAGTAGGGCAGCAACATTCCAAGGCAGAGCATATTCAACTTCTCTTTCACCAGGTAACGACTCAGATACCACAGATCCAGGATGGGCCTAAGGTCGCCTATCTTTTTGGGAACCAGAAGTAGCATGAGTAGAACCCCTCACCCCTTAGAGGTGGCAGGACAGATTTGACTCCTTTGGCTTCGAGAAGGCCTTCGAGCTCCTGCTGCAGAAGGTCTCGGTGAAGAGGAGTCATGGGAAGTTCTCCGGGGAAGAATGGAAGCGGTGCCTGCTCAAAATGGAGAAGTTAATCTTCCCTCACCACTTGGAGGCCCCTGGCATCAGTGGTTATGGTGGTCCACCAGTTGGCGAAGAATGTCAGACATCTCCCTGTACACTGCGGCCCTCAACCCTGCAGAGGAAGAGAGGACATGCTCAAGGAGTCAAACTCCCCCCTCCTAGGTTGTGCCAGAAGTGCAATTGAGGGGGGTTGAAGCAAGCAACCAAAGTGGAATTAGTGGGTCAGCTCTCATTGCTTCTAGCTTGGCTATTCCGAAGGTCTTCTGACTAGTGGTGGTTTTAGTAAGACCAGTTAAATTTACCTTAGAGACTCTTTGGGATGCTATCGCGAATTTGACTGCAGTTGTTTCCACTCAAACCCAGCAGTTGCAGTCTAAATTTCAAGATCAAGCTAACACGATTGCGTATAAGCATACTGCAATTGAGGATTTTAAAAGTACTGTTTTGGATCATGCCATTAAAACTGACTCTGTCCGAGATTCTAACATTTCTATTATGAAGGACTTAACTGCTACTAGATTTAAATTGGAGGACCTTGAAAATGTATCCAGGGCGTCCAATTTGACGTTTATAATTTTCCAAAATCCTCTGTTGTATCCACTCAAGAGATATTTCATAGATATTTAACTGAGGTGTTACTAGTGCCCAAAGAAGCAGTCCCCCCGTGTCTTGTATTTATTTATTTATTATTTATTTACAGTCTCTTTTATACCGCGCTATTCAACATCAGTGCGGTTTACAATGAACATAGAACTACACATTTCCTTAGGTACTCTGTGTTTACAATGAACAGGTATTAAAAACTTGGATAACAGGGGTAACTATTTACAGTAATGCAACAGTGAGGGTTCGCACCATTGGTCTAGCCGTGGGTGTTTTGTGAGGTACACGTGGGTGAGGCTTTTATAGCATCTTCTACCGGGTAGTACAGGAGGAAGAAGTGATGCTTCAAGGCCTTCCTAAACTGGAATAGGTCGGGAATTGCACGGATGTTGGGAGGTAGGGTATTCCAGCATCTTGGTGCAGAGAACTTGAAGGCCCTGTTTGCTGTTGACTGGGTGCATTGGGTTATTGATTTCGGGACTATCAGTGTATTGAGTGCTACCGATCTTCTGACCCTGTTGGTGGGAGTGGTCTGGATCAACTCAGATAGTGATTTATTTATTTATTTATTTAACATTTCTTATATACCGCGCTATTTGTCATCAGCGCGGTTTACATCAAAACAATAGAACACTTGACCAGATACATTGGCCGTCGTTTACATAAAACGGGGAGTTAACATGGAGGAGAACTTGGTGATGAAGGTGAGAGCCCCTTGATGGCTTTGAAAGTCAGCAGTAGGGTCTATTATCTATTGTATCTATTATATGCCTGTGGGAAGGAAACAGTCATCAGGGGAACCTTTAGCTATGGACACTAAATGTTTCATCATTACTGGAAGAATCACAGTCGATAGTCACTTGTGCATTATCTGTGGACAGGGACCGAATTCTCAAGTTGTTCTTTAAGAAAGGATTGGTCCCTTTACTTGGATATAAAGTTCGGGTCGTCCTAGACCTTGCTAGAGACCCAGAAACGCTGAAGAGAATTTCTATTATTGAAAACTAGTGTTTTGCATTTGGGTGCCTTATTTTTTTCAAAAACATCCCTGTAAGTGTCTAATTAAACATAATTCTGCCAACTATGTTTTCTATCAGCTCTTGGAGTTCATAGCTTTTATTAATGCTAGGCTAGTAGTTTCCTCTTCACCAAGCGCGCCCTGAGGAATAGACACTTATACGCTGTTGTGATCAGATTAAGCTTTAATTGTCTTCTTTGTTACACCTTGGGGGTTTGTAATTTCCTTTTCCATCCCATCCGCTATATTGTAGGCTTGTGGGATTTAGCCTGTATATTATTATCCTTTGTTGTGAATTTTTTCTGCCTTCTATGTTATTTTTTGGCTATGTTCCTTTTCTTGACAAGTGGATACTTGTATGTATTGTAAAGATTCAATAAATTTAAAATAAAAAAAAGAAACAGGCTTAATTTGCATGTATTGATTACCTCAGACTACCAGCAGGCAAACTTGTAATTGCATCCTGTGGGCACATGCAGAACATATAGCACATGTGTGTTTGATAAATGAGGAATACATCTCCCTCTCACCCCCAAAACCTTTAAAACATTCAGGCAACGTCTGAAGTGTTCATTGCTTTGGCATTTGCAGTATGAAACAAGAAGATGCAATAGGGCAACTATAGGTGAGTGAGGGCAATCAGTCCTCCCGTACCCCGATTGACCATCATTTCCTGGAGATGAACTGCAGGTTGATGGGGCTCCCCGGAATCATCAATGTTCGAGTCTTGGGTTCAACATCTCCACCAGCAGGATCAGGGAGAACCTCAAATTCCTTCATAATCTGCAGAAAAACATAAACATTGAAAAGTTGGGTCAGCCCAAAGGTCCATCTTCCTTCATGTCCTGCCTGCTGAAACAGGGCGTGTGCAGAAGTACCCATCCTTGGCTGCAGGGGCAGCCCATTGGTGATGCGGAGGCATGTGCAAAGACTCATTGCGGGCCTCATTTGCATAAATTTAATTTATTTTATTTTATGTTTAAATCTTTTTATTATTACTCAAACTCCAACATTTCCAATATATTAACATTTTGATTTCCAATATATTGCTGTTTTGATACATCGTTGAAAATATTCAAACAATACAACCATTGTTTCTTATCCATTTTCCTTTTTTATAATTTATCCTTACCGTCCCCCCCCCTTCCCTCCCCCTCTCCCCAACTTGCTACTTATCTAGTGGAATTAGCAGTACCACTAAAATCCCAGATCCCTAGAACTCACCAGGACTCTCCGGCGGGTGAAAACTCTTATACCCACCGAAGATTTTATATTTAAACTTCTTATTATCAATACCCCCAACACATAAACTCCATTATGTTGGATCTGCAACAGTCTTGGGCTCATTATATTATTCATTCGATTGATCCTTTCTTAAATGTATATTGTAGGGTAAATTGTCCCCAATCTTTATTATCAGTAAGTCTGACATTTTCTAGTTTTCCATTATTATAGCTGCCCTTTCCCTCCCCCCCTTTCTCTTCCCCTTTCATTCCCCCCCCCCCTCCTTCCCTCCCTTCTTCCATTCCGGATCCTTATGCTTATTTTGGTCAACTTATAATGTTATTCCTCACCTTGGCAGATACACCCTCCAAGTATGGGGACCAGATCAACAGGAAGTTTGCTCTCTTTCTCACATGCCTCTAAGAGGATTCCCCCTCCCATATCACCAACTGGTGTAATAAATTCCTCCACTCCCAATATTCGGGACCCCTATGTCTCTCCATCTACGAAGGATACATTATTTGGCTATAAGGCAGCACTTCCTCACCATCAATCTATTCCCTGCTTTAGTGAGTCCCAGGGGATCTGGAGCATCCAAAATAGCTAGGCCCGGGGTCAACATCAATGCCTGCCCCAGTAATCCCCCCCCCAAAAATAGTTGGATTCGTCTCTAAAACTTCCTCACCTGGCTACATCTTATTTTATTTATTTATTTATTTAACAATTTCTTCTATACCGCCCCTTCCAGAGATCAAGGGCGGTTTACATGGAACAGAAACAAAATTTTGTATACATCAGTATACTTTACATGGAACAGAGTTTTTAACTATATACAGGTAATATTACAAGGAACATAACATCTCCAGAACATATGCCCCAAATGTGCCTCCACAACTCCACACCAAGGGCAGCCACTATGCTCCACAATTCCAGCCTTCCACACTCTATATGGTGAAATATATGCATATTCTAGTATTCTGAATTGCATATCCCACAGTCTAGCCCCTGCTATCAATCTGGGAATCCTTCCTGTTGCCGCCTCCCAAACAAATGAACCAAAATTAACTACCATCTCCCGACCCCATTGTATATTCAACTGGTCATAACACTTATCCTGTGCAATGTTATTCAAGGCCTTGCAATAACCTGCTACTGTTATCCATTCTTTATCTTCTAATTTGAACCATTCCTTTAATTTCCCAAAATTTTCCTTTCTCAGGCCTCGCCTCCCGTCTTTCATTGAGGCTATATAATCTTTTAACTGTAAATACGTATAAAAGTGACCCTTTGGCAAATCATAGAGTTCCTTCAATTCTAAAAAAGGTTGAAGTTTTCCCTCATCATTAATTACTTGCCACATCTGTTGGAGGCCTCTTGATGCCCATCCTCAAAAGAAATTTGACATTGTGCTTGGTTTAAAGGATAAATTGCCCTGCAGGGGCAAATATCCTGATACCTCGGATGGGATGCCCAACCAGCTACATAGAACCCTCCAACTCCAACGAACCCCTTTCCACAGGATATTATCCCAAAGACATTCAGGCAACTGTATGCGTGGGACATGCATCACAGATAGAAGCAAATATGGGGCAGCCAACGCTGATTCAAAGTTGTATGGTGTATAGATTGATGTCTCCCCCAACCAGTCCCTAACATGGTGCATCAGACATCCCAAATTATATTGCTCTAATCGAGGTAGCCCCATTCCCCCCTATTGCCACTGACCATATAGCCGATCAATTTTGAGTCTGGGCCTTTTCCCTTTCCAAAAAAACTCTGTAAGGATCTTTGAATATCTTGTCTCTGCAACTGCAGAGGGAGGAGTTGAAGGCTATATAAAACTTTTGGGAAAAGTATCATTTTATAGGCAGCCACCCTGCCGCTAAGGGATAGGGGTAATGGCGTCCAGTCCCGGAGCTTATTCTGAATTTCTTGCAGCAAATGCCGGACATTTTGATGATACAATCTTTTCGGGTCTGGAGGTAGCCATATGCCTAAGTACTTGAATTTATTTTTTGCCAATCTTAAAGGAAACGGCCCATCCCAGTCTTCTTGTAGCCCCCCGTTAACATCTAGAGCTTCAGACTTGGTCATATTTAACTTCAAACCAGCTATCGTTCTGTACTGCACTATCACCTCCAGGAGCCTGGGTAAAGAATCTCGTGGCTCCATCAGCATGACCAATAAGTCACCTGCAAATGTGCAGGTCCCCACTTGTACCCCCCCCCCCCCCCCCCGTATATCGTCTCGAGCATAGATCATTCTTAGTAATGGATCTAAAAAGAGCACAAATAGTAATGGGGACAATGGACAACCCTGCCTTGTCCCTCGCGCAATGTCAAAACTAGATGTGACCGGCCCATTCACTCCCACTACCGCTGCTGGTTTCTGATATAGTCCTCGGACACCTTGCATGAACCCCGCTCCCAGTCCATATGCTTCCAAAGTCTCAAATAAATATGTCCACCCCACCCTATCAAAGGCTTTTTCAGCATCAAAACTGACCAACAAGGAGGGATTGCCCTGTTTTCAGAACCAGTCCAAACCTCCTAATATTTTCCTGACATTTTTAGTGGGATAACGCCCCTGCATAAACCCTGTCTGGCATGTATGCAATAAGCTTGGAAGGTGTATAGCCAAATGATCTGCTAAAATCTTTGCAAACAGTTTGAGGTCATAGTTAATTAGTGAAATTGGCCGGTATGACCCCACTTCTGCCACATCTTTACCCGGCTTTGGCAGTACCATTATATGAGCAATATTGTCATTATACTTGAAAACTCCCATGTCTTTCCACTGTTTAACACCGGTTTAACCTGCGGCTTCAGCAATTTATAATACTCAGCTCTATAGCCATCAAATCCAGGGGCTTTGCACATTGCTGCTTTATCGATACCCCTTTGTATCTCATCTGCTGTTATTGGGGCTGTTAACTGCCCCTGTTGCTCCTGCGTAAGATGGGGTAAATTCACCTCCGCTAAAAACCTCCTAATCCTTGAACGGGAGGCATCCTCACTCGCATACAATGTACGATAATAATTTACAAAAAAATTTTCAATATCTGTGGCATCAGTGCGTGCCTTCCCCCCCTCATCCCTTAATAGTGGCACAAATCTGAAGCCCTGGCTACGTGTAAGACAGCGGGCCAATATCCTCCCTGCCTTATCCCCATATTGGTGCAATTGATATTTATAATAAACTATAGACTTTTTAGCTCTCTGATGCAATAATGTATTTAATGCTGCTTGGGTTGCCAACAACTGTGCCCTATTAGCTTTAGTGGGGCTACTCGCCAGGAGCTGACATTCTCTACAAATCTGTTTCTCCATTCTTAGAATCCTAGCTGCCATCATCCATCTCCAACGGGCACTGTAAGCTATGATGTCCCCCCGTAATACAGCTTTAGAGACCTCCGAGAACAGTTATGGTTCTCCTTTATGGGCCTGATTATATTCATTGTATTCCTTCCACTTGTCTATCAAACTAACTCTTAAATGGTTTAAGTCATATATCTCGGACCTTTCACAATATGCCCAAGTTGACAAATTTGTCATCACCTACATTTCCTCAAGAACAGGGAATACCTCAGGGCTCTGCTCTATCCACCCTCCTATTCAATCTTTATCTACAACCGATATGCACCATTTTCCAAAAATATAAGTTGAACTATCATATTTATGCGGATGACATTATGTTGTTCTCCCCAATAAACACACTTGACCCCAAATATGATAATTTAACATCATGCCTCACTGAAGCTGAACTCTGGCTTCGATCAAATAATATGAACCTACATTTAAAAAAAACAGAAGTATTATTTACCTCAAGAAACACGAACTTCACCCCACCTTCAGAAATCAAACTCTTCAATTTTACCCTCCCAGTTTAATTTATTTATTATTTATTTATACACATTTATATACCGCATCTTCCAAAGTTCAGTTGCGGTTTACAATGAACAATAATTAACAAAGCAAGTTTGTTTTACAGGGAACGTCATATTATAACAGAACATATTTACAAGGAACATCATATTATATATAGAAAATGCAGTCTAAACAGTGAGAGATAATACAGAACAGAATAAACTATATAGTATACAATTTTGTATATGTATATATATACATGGAAGTGAAAGGACATAAGCTGTGAAGTCATCATGAGTGTGGGTTATCTGTGTGGGTTAAGGGTTTTTGCTTGAAGCAGACAGGTGCCTGTTTAACCTTTGTCTAAAGCAGTTAAAGACAAAATCAAATATCTTGGAGTCACCCTTGACAAAACCCTTAGCTTTACATCTCACATTAAAAAAATATCCAAAACAATTTATTATAAGCTCAGATCAATCCAACAACTAAGACCACTACTAGAAAACAACAATTTTAGATCTATTACACAAGCATTAATAACCCCTCACCTTGATTACTGTAATGGTATATTGCAAGGAGTAACAAAGAAAAATTTAAAAATCCTTCAAATGGCCCAGAATGTTACGGCACGAGTAATATTCAAAGCAAAACTTACCGATCACATTACCCCAATATTATATGCACTTCACTGGTTACCCATATCAAGTAGGATCCAATATAAAATTATATTGACCACATTCAAATTAATTTATAAGATTGTCCCATCATACCTATCCACATTGATTCATAACCCACCTGATAACAGAACTAGAAGAACGACGAATCTCAACACCATCCTCGTGCCTGATTCAATAAGGAAGACTAAACAACAAGCATCAGCGCCTTCTCATATATTGCACCAACCTTGTGGAATAACCTCCCGACACAGCTTAGAGAAATAAAAGACCTACAAATGTTTAAAAGAGAACTAAAAACTCACCTCTTCACACTACACTATTCCAATATGGATTGTTATATGGATACGACTTCTTATCCACCATAATTCAATCTGTATTCTATTACTCCTACTCAATTTACTCCTACCCACATTCCTATCTGAACTGATATCTACAACCTGTAAATATGTAAACTATGTCGAACCTGTAAATAGTTCTTACCTGTCATAATCTATTCAAGGTTGCTTAAAGTTACATGTATTTTGTTGATAGTTAATTATTGTTTCTCTGTATTTCACATTGTTCTCTGTATTTTGACTTATGTTCAATGTAAACCGCCACTGAAACGCTGCAAATAAATAAATAAATAAATCAATCAAGTAACCCTTAAACATATCCTCTTGACAAAGGTCTAACGGCAATCGCCTAGGTCCTCTATTAGCACCTAACTGTCCACATTCCCAATCTGCCCAAACTGGGGCGTGATCTGAGATTTCATAGGGTCCAATTACCGCATCTGTCACTGCTTGAAATAACCCCTCAGAAACTAGTATAGCATCAAGTCTTGCACTTGTGCCATGCGCCCTAGACAAATGGGTATAGTCTCTCTCCGTGAGGTGAAGGAGTCTCCATACATCTATAAGGTGACACCTTTGACAAAACCTCCTCAGGTGCTTTGCAGCATTAAGACGGTTACTCCCTTGTCCTTCCGATACATCTATGCTAGAGTCAAAGACTCCATTCCAGTCACATCCCAGTATCATTGGGGATTCCGGTAGTGTGTCAATTTCCTCTCCTAATCTGGCAAAAAAATTTGGATCGGGCACATTTGGAGCATACACGCTACCCACTAACAACTTCCGCCCCTTGATGACTCCCTGTATTAACACAAACCGGCCTTCTGGATCTGCCACAGTCCGGTCCACTGTAAATCCTAATCCTTTCTTAATTAATATTGCAACCCCCCCCCCCTTTTTTTCCCCATTGCTGATGCCCCGTAGATTTGCTCTATTCCTCCTCTCTTTAACCTATCCAGGTCCTTTGTGGCTTGATGAGTTTCCTGTAACAAAATGATGTCCCTCTTATGCCGCCTCATTGCATGCAAGACCTTCTTCCTTTTAAAGGGACTTGCTAATCCACATACGTTCCATGAAATTATTCTCACCCCATTTTTAAGATCTGTACCTTGTTATCCCAGTGCGGATTCTGCTCAATTTTATTAGAAGGGCCCTCCCAGCCTAAGACCCCCCTCCCCAAACGACTTCTAAGTTCCTCCCCTTTTGAACTCCAAATTGACTCTGTATACATACTACCCTTACATATCCCTCATACCCCCCTTCCCTCCCCGTACCCCTTCCCATCCCTCTAACTCTACCCCTCGTCCCTACCCCATAATCCTCCCACGCCTTCTCCATGGCCATTTAGTGCTAATCCCTCTCTAATCCTCCCTTAATGTTCTATATTCCTTTCCCTTTCCTCTTTAACAACCCTTCTATTATACCCCAATTCCTCCTCCTTACCCTCTCCTAATGGCTATTCCCATGAATGAGCTCACTTCAACGGGTACAAATTATTGAAAACCGGTGAACCTGGAAAAAAAATGCAACAATAACAAATTCAACTATTAAACTTTTAGTCCTTCTTGTCTCCATTTTCCTCCAAATATAAGTTCTTTCTTGCTGCTGCCTTCCAACTTCCTTTCATGTGATCTAATAAGGCTCCATCCTTCTGAGGTCAGGTGTTTCCCTTCAAATTTTCTATGTGATTCTGTATACATTTGTGTGCTTCTTCCGGTGTTTCCATTGTCACTGCTTTCCCATTATGGAAAATCCGTAGTCTCGCCGAGTATTGTACCACAAATTTCAGGTGCGCCGCTACCAGTTTCTGATATACAGCGGCATACGCCTTTTGCTTCAGGCCCAGTTGCACTGAGTAATCTTGAAACACCTGCATGTGCACCCCTTCGTGCATCAAAGTCCCTTTTGCTCTTACCGCCCGCAAGACAACATCTTTTTGTAAAAAGTTCATGAATCTGGCCAGCACTATTTGGAGTCTCGTGTCCCCCGGGCGAGGCCTTCCTAACCGGTGGATCCTTTCAATAACAATTTGGGTATTGTCGTCCCCCAGATTTAATGTATGGAGCAGTTCTAAGAAGTAATTGCATAGTTCCGCATCTTTTCTAGTCTCTGGTATGCCAAGTGTTCGGAGATTTCTTTGGCGGCCTCGGTTTTCTAGATCATCCAGCTTTTCGCTTTGTTTACTGACTGTAGTTTGCAAAGCAGATATCTCTCTGCTTGCTTGAAGCAGGTCACTTCACCCTACCTATCAAAAGGCAACACTGCAAATATTAAACCAATACATCTCAGAGAATACCAGTACATCTCCTACTGGACCTATGCTCTGTATTATTCTGATTAGATTGTAAGCTCCGATGAGCATGACTCTGACGGGTAGGGACTGTCTTTTGTATGTGGGCTGCCTCTTGTAGGTTAGCTGTACAGCGCTGCGTGCATGGCGCTCTACAAGTGCTAAATAGTAGTAGTAGTACTGGAGAAAGAGAACAAGTGGGACTGTCACAAAGAAACAACCAACACAAAAAGCACGATTCCACGTGCACCAGGAACCCACTAAGAAACATGGAATGCAACGAAAAGACGTGAAGTAAAAAACCTTTTATTTCTTTATTCCATTCCAGCCACCGGCCCGACACTGGCCGTGTTTCGTAAAAACCTTCCTCAGGGGCAAGTAATGGCTAAAACACATAAAAAATACATATAAAACAAGAATATTATACAGTAAGATATCTTAAGAGGAAAACGAATGAAGCAAACCATGTGAATAAAATACCGCCAATATGAACATAAACAACACCAACACAGTACAGCCAATATTGGGAGCATAAACAATAGAGAAAATAGCTTGTAAAACACAACTAAAAAGCATAAATATCAAAAAAATGTTAAAAATATATAATAAACACATTTCCATATAAAACATTCTCAAATAATAAGTTGTGTAAACAATACTATGACTTGAAGGACTGGAAAGGGGGGCTGTTACTTCTGGAGAGAAATCTGAAATTGTGAGTATATACTTCTGGGAATTTTTCTGAAAGGAATTTTTTTTCTTTTAAAGCTAATTAATCTGTGAACCCACTATTTTTTTTGTTAAATCAGTCAGGGCCTAGTAGCAACAGTTTAAGATTCAATTTAAAAACACAGAAGAGAACTTTCTGGTTACCTTTCATACCCAGTAGACAGCTGTAGTTTAAATTTCATAGTCACTCAGGGCCTAGCATCAGCAAAGTACTTTTAGTTTCAAATTAAAACACAGAAGAGAGCTTTCTGGTTAAATTTAGAATCCAGCAGAGAGCTTGTAGTTTAAATTTCATAATAGGTTAGAGCCTAGTAGCAGCAAAGAGCTATAATTTAAATCAAATCAGAATATAGCTTAGCACAAGAGGCAAAACAAGGTCAATTCTCCTTGAGCAGCATATAAAGTCTTCTAGAGACCTTTACAAAGAGGCCTTCTACCTAGTGGGCAAGCAACCTGTGAAGCTTTTTCAATAGGTGTTAACACCAGCTGGCAGTTCAAAAGGCCATTTTGAAAGACTCCTTCTATCCAAGCAAGGACTGTTAATTACCCAGGAAGTAGGTCACTGCTTACATCATCAGCACAAGCATAAATAGCTCAACCAGAGCTCTGTGACCCTGTCTTGAAGGACTGGAAAGGGGGGCTGTTACTTCTGGAGAGAAATCTGAAATTGTTGAGTATATACTTCTGGGAATTTTTCTGAAAGGGATTTTTTTTCTTTTAAAGCTAATTAATCTGTGAACCCACTATTTTTTTTGTTAAATCAGTCAGGGCCTAGTAGCAACAGTTTAAGATTCAATTTAAAAACACAGAAGAGAACTTTCTGGTTACCTTTCATACCCAGTAGACAGCTGTAGTTTAAATTTCATAGTCACTCAGGGCCTAGCATCAGCAAAGTACTTTTAGTTTCAAATTAAAACACAGAAGAGAGCTTTCTGGTTAAATTTAGAATCCAGCAGAGAGCTTGTAGTTTAAATTTCATAATAGGTTAGAGCCTAGTAGCAGCAAAGAGCTATAATTTAAATCAAATCAGAATATAGTTTTCCTCAGCAGCACAGGACAAGGTACTGTGTAGCAGCCCTTTTTTAATAAGTGTTATATCCCTCCCTCCCTCCCCACACCCACCCTCCCCTGGGAAAATCACAGCTTTATAGGTACTTGCACAACTTAAAAGACAGGAGGTGCTCTCAGGTGAAGCTCATTACCCAAATCAGTCATACACCAAGGACCTGAGATTAATTAAACTTCAGGTGAACAAGGTATATTAAACTTCTTAGGTACAGTTTTAGTGGTATAAATATCCATTGCACCCTTTAGTACATATAGAACTTAAAGATCTAAACACAAACTTAAAATTAAGATGCAGACAGCAGTCCAGCAGCGGGATGTGGGCTTTCCAGTCTTTTGCATTGAGTGTCACATGTATGATTTTCTCCCAGCTGGTGAGAGGTCTTACGTGTGCACTAGGTGCAAGGAGCTCTCTGCTCTCAGGGAACGAGTCCGTTCTCTAGAGGCTAGAGTAGCAGACTTGGAAAACATAAGACAGACAGAGAGGTACATAGACGAGACCTGCAGGGATATAGTCCTGAAGTCCCACCTCCAGTCTGGCAGCATCCCTGTTGCCATGGAGGAGAGAGGTCACGTGACAGGAGAGCATCACCCTGGTGTGGCAGGAAGTGATCCTGTAACTAGGACCTGTCCTCCAGTTGATGTAAACCCCTCTCGCACCGAGGAGGTTTCTCCAGGGCCAAGTGCCCATGCGGGAAGGGTTAGGACAGCAGTTATAGTTGGTGATTCGATCATTAGGCATGTAGATAGCTGGGTGGCTGGTGGACGTGAGGATCGCCTGGTAACATGCCTGCCTGGTGCGAAGGTAGCGGACCTCACACGCCACCTAGATAAGGTCTTAGATAGTGCTGGGGAGGAGTCTGCTGTCTTGGTACATGTTGGTACCAATGACATAGGAAAATGTGGTAGGGAGGTTCTGGAAGCTAAATTTAGGCTTTTAGGTAGGAAGTTGAAATCCAGAACTTCCAGGGTAGCGTTCTCCGAAATGCTTCCCGTTCCACGCGCAGGACCCAATAGGCAGGCAGAGCTCCGGAGTCTCAATGCGTGGATGAGACAATGGTGCAGAGATGAGGGGTTCGGATTTGTTAGGAACTGGGGAACATTCTGGGGAAAGGAGGGGCTCTTCCGAAGGGATGGGCTTCACCTTAACCGGGATGGAACCAGGCTGCTGGCATTAACCTTTAAAAAGGAGATAGAGCAGCTTTTAAACTAGATAATAGGGGAAAGCCGACAGTCGCCCAAGAGCGCATGGTTCGGAAGAATGTATCCTTGAAGGATACTACAAAAAGCAGAGAGGTTCCAAAAAAGAGTAAAGTAGCCCAAATGCCCTCGAGTATGGAGCAGACAGAACTTAAAGATCCCAAATTACCCATGTCTACCAATAGCCAAATTAATATGAATAAAATACAGTCTCTAAAATGCTTGTATGCAAATGCTAGAAGTCTACAAAACAAGATGGGAGAGTTAGAATATAGCACTAAACGAGAGGTTAGATATGATTGGAATATCAGAGACATGGTGGAAGGAGGACAACCAGTGGGACACTGTGATACCTGGGTACAAACTATATCGAAATGATAGAGCTGATCAAATTGGTGGAGGGGTTGCGCTCTATGTTAGAGAGGGCATTGAGTCAGAAAGGATTAAAGTTTTGCAAGAAACAAAATTTGCTGTAGAATCTCTATGGATTGAAATTCCATGTAAAAAGGGGAAGGCGATGGCAGTGGGGGTGTACTATCGTCCGCCTGGCCAGAATGAACAAATGGATGATGAAATGCTCAAAGAAATCAAGGAAGCTAGCAAAAGTTACAGTGCAGTAATAATAATGGGTGATTTCAATTACCCCGGCATCGACTGGGTCAGTGTCACAACAGGACATGCTAGGGAGATAAAGTTCCTAGATGAAATAAATGACTGCTTCTTGGAGCAGCTGGTTCATGAACCGACCAGAGGGGAAGCAATATTAGACCTAGTCCTTAGTGGAACACCAGATGTAGTGCAAGAGATAAGGGTGTTGGGGCCACTTGGCAATAGTGATCATAGCATGATCGCCTTTGATTTAATTAGTGGAGGAGGGATAGTAAGGAAATCCACAGTACTACCCTTTAACTTTCGAAAGGGAGACTATGATAGAATGAGGAAAACAGTTAAGAAAAAACTAAAAGGAGCAGTTGCAAAGGTTAAAGACGTACATCAAGCTTGGGTGTTGTTGAAAAATACTATCTTGGAAGCCCAGACCAGCTGTATTCCACGCTTTAAGAAAAGTGGAAGGAAGTCCAAAAAATTGCCAGCATGGTTTAAAGCTGAGGTCAGAGAGGCTGTTGTTGCCAAAAAAGCATCTTTCAAGAAATGGAAAAAAGAGCCAATGATGAAACCTGGAAACAGCACAAGCACTGGCAAGTCAAATGCAAGGCATTGATAAGGCAGGCAAAGAGAGAATTTGAGAAGAAGCTTGCTGCGGAAGC
Organism: Ichthyophis bannanicus; assembly: GCA_033557465.1. Classification (NCBI taxonomy): domain Eukaryota; kingdom Metazoa; phylum Chordata; class Amphibia; order Gymnophiona; family Ichthyophiidae; genus Ichthyophis; species Ichthyophis bannanicus. The sequence continues at coordinate 796,767,483 of CM066036.1, forward strand.
AAAAACGCGAAATAAAGACCTTTTCAAGTACATTCGTAGCAAAAAACCCGTGAGAGAGTCAGTTGGTCCATTAGATGATAAAGGGGTTAAAGGAGCACTAAGAGGCGACAAGGCGATAGCGGAGAGACTGAATGAATTCTTTGCTTCGGTCTTTACTGAGGAAGATGTAGGGATGTTACCCACGACTGAAGTGGTATTTAAAGGTGTGGAAGAATTGAAGGAAATATCGATACATCGGGAAGATGTCCTACAACTATTAGATAAACTGAAGAGTAGCAAATCACCTGGGCCGGATGGTATACATCCAAGGGTGTTGAAAGAACTGAAATTTGAGATTGCAGACCTGCTATCAGTAATCTGTGAACTATCATTAAAATCATCTCTAATACCTGAGGATTGGAGGATCGCCAATGTAACACCAATTTTTAAAAAGGGTTCGAGGGGTGATCCGGGAAACTACAGACCGGTGAGCCTGACATCAGTACCGGGAAAAATGGTAGAAACCATCATAAAGAATAAAATTACTCAGCATATAGATAGTCATGACCTAATGGGAGACAGCCAACATGGCTTTAGACAAGGAAGATCTTGTCTTACTAATCTGTTATGTTTTTTTGAAGGAGTGAATAAACAGGTGGACAAAGGTGAGTCGGTTGATATTGTGTATCTGGACTTTCAGAAAGCCTTTGACAAGGTCCCTCATGAGAGACTTTTGGCAAAACTAAAGAGTCATGGGATAGGAGGCAGTGTACTACTGTGGATCAGGAAACTGGTTAAAAGATAGAAAGCAGAGGGTAGGGCTAAATGGCCAATTTTCCCAATGGAGAAAGGTGAATAGTGGTGTACCCCAGGGATCTGTGCTGGGTCCGCTGCTTTTTGACATATTCATAAATGACCTGGAAAGTGGAATAACGAGTGAGGTTATCAAATTTGCTGATGACACAAAACTATTTAAAGTTGTTAAAACCCGGGAGGATTGTGGAAAATTGCAAGAGGATCTTGATAAATTGGAAGACTGGGCATCAAAATGGCAGATGAAATTTAATGTGGAGAAGTGCAAGGTTATGTACCTAGGGAAATAACAACCCAAACTATGGTTACACGATGCAAGGTTCCACATTAGGAACCACCACCCAAGAAAAAGATTTAGGCGTCCTTGTGGATACCATGTTAAAACCCTCGGCCCAGTGTGCAGCGGCGGCCAAGAGAGCAAATAGAATGCTAGGTATGATAAGGAAAGGAATGGAAAATAAAACAAAAGATATTATAATGCCTCTATATCGTTCCATGGTGAGACCGCACCTTGAATATTGTGTGCAATTCTGGTCGCCATATCTTAAAAAGGATATAGCAATTTTAGAAAAGGTTCAGAGAAGAGCCACCAAAATGGTAAAGGGGATGGAAGGCTACTCCTATGAAGAAAGGCTAAAAAGGTTGGGGCTCTTTAACCTGGAAAAGAGACGGCTGAGGGGAGATATGATAGAAGTCTATAATTAATGAACGGAGTGGAACGGGTAAACGTAGATCGATTGTTTACCTTATCAGAATATAGAAAGACTAGGGGACATGCAATGAAGCTACAGGGTAAACTATTTAAGACTAATAAAAGAAAATATTTTTCACTCAACGTGTAATCAAACTCTGGAATTTGTTACCGGAGGATGTAGTAAAGGCTGTTAGTGTAGCTGGGTTTAAAAAAGGTTTGGACAAGTTCCTGGAGGAAAGGTCCATAAACCATTATTAAGAAGGGACCCAGGATATCAATGCTTGAACCAATACAAGCATTGTGGAACCTGTGTCCCTTGGGGAAACTGCTAGGTACGTATGACCTAGATTGGCCACTGTTGGAAACAGAATACTGGGCTTGATGGACCTTGGTCTGACCCAGTATGGCATATCTTATGTTCTTAAGTTCTTATGAGCCATAAACTGTACATATAAATATGTAAAAAACACATAAATATGTAATAAGTGTTAAAATTACTACTATTAAATACAAAGTGTCATAAAATAATGTAAACATTACAATTGAATGCAAAGGTAGTATAAATAATAAAACGACTGAGTCATACAACTATACATATAGATAAATAGATGTATAAAGTGTTGCCACCACTAAAAAGAAAACATGCCACAAATATAAAATCATTGTTTGATACATAAATATGATAAAATAAAATAAAAATGAAAATGAAAAAAGGCGCTTATTATTTGAGAATGTTTTATATGGAAATGTGTTTATTTATTATATATTTTTAACATTTTTTTGATATTTATGCTTTTTAGTTGTGTTTTACAAGCTATTTTCTCTATTGTTTATGCTCCCAATATTGGCTGTACTGTATTGGTGTTGTTTATGTTCATATTGGCGGTATTTTATTCACATGGTTTGCTTCATTCTTTTTCCTCTTAAGATAGCTTACTGTATAATATTCTTGTTTTATATGTATTTTTTATGTGTTTTAGCCATTACTTGCCCCTGAGGAAGGTTTTTACGAAACACGGCCAGTGTCGGGCCGGTGGCTGGAATGGAATAAAGAAATAAAAGGTTTTTTACTTCACGTCTTTTCGTTGCATTCCACGTTTCTTACTGGGTTCCTGTCACAAAGAAACTACATGAACAGAAAACCTCAGCTCGGTTACACATGCAGAACATGGACCATCACCAAACAAAGAACAAGGGATCACAATTTAGAAATATGAAGATAATAATTAAACTGGGAACTCCAAAAGCCAAACTTGGAATGTACAACAACACTGGAGAAATAAAACTATAAATTAATTTTGTCTTGTATTAAGCAAAACGCAGAACGTTAGTGATGCACATTTTCCAGTTAATAAATTTCAGTTAATAAATTCAAAATAAAATAGTATTTTTTTCTACCTTTTGTTATTTGGGCATTTTATTTTTCAGTTGCAATTGCTCCAGTCACTTTCTTTTGCTTTCTTCATGTCTTCTGCTACCTCTCCATTGTCTATTGTCCATTTGTCCTTTCTTCTCTCTTCTAGTTTTCCCCTTTCTCTCTACATCTGCCTCTCACATACTGATCTTTCTCCTTTTGCTCTTTCCTCCATTTCTTTCTTTAGTCCTTTTTCATGCACTCAGATTTCACCCCCACTAACTTTCCTAATAGCCAATCATAGATTTTTCTTCCCTCCCACACAAAATATGTTCCCCTCTCCATCCTCACACCCCCAGCTTCTTTTTTCTCCTGCCAGTCCCAGTGCCCCCTTCATGTCCTCCCCCAGCATCAGTTCCCTTCTAGCTCCAGCCCCTCCCAGCATCTACTCCCTTCCAGTCCCATTCTCCCTTCCCTCACATTAGCCCATTTCCAGTCCTAGCCCCCCCCCGTATCAGTCCTCCTGCAGTCCCTCCCAGCATCAGTTTCCTTCCAGTCCCAGTCACCCATCCCCAGGCCATTTCCAGTCCTAACCCCCAGTATTAGTCCTCCTCCAGTCCCTTGCAGCATCAACATCAGCTCCCTTCCAGAACCCCAGCAGCACCCCATTTCCAATCTTAACCCCCCAGTATCAGTTCCCTTCCAGTCCCAGTCCCCTATCCCCAGGCCATTTCCAGTCCTAACTCCCCAGTATTAGTCCTCCTCCAGTCACTCCCAGCATCTGCTCCCTTTTAGTCCCATCCCCCCAATATCAGCCCATTTCCAGTCCTGCCCCCCGTCCCCATTTCCATTCTAGCCCCCAGTCGCCCCCTCTCCCACCTGTTGCCACACACCAAAAGGGGCCCAGGGGGGAAGTTAAATGGGAGGGAACCAGGGAGGCCTGAAGCCCCGGCTCACCTCCCATTTACCTTCCTGGCACTCAGCACACCAACGGGAGAGAAGGTAAATGCCACTCTTTATTTCCATAGCTGTTCAGAGGTGAGCCAGGGCTTCGGACCTCCCTGGCTCCCTTTGCAACAACATTACCAATGAAGAACAGAAAACTTTCAGTTGGCATTATCTTCTTGTTAGTCATACACACCCTTATAGTACAAAGCCTTTCCTACCCACCTAACTCAGCACAATACCATCATATCCCAATTATTCATAATCAATTTAGGATCAACATATCCTGTCTGCCTCATAAATATGTCTACCACTCTAAGCAACCCCACCAGAGTCTTATTTGCCTTACACCTCAAAATCTCTACCCAACCCATACTCCGACAGATCATCTGATCCCAATAAAATGCAAGATCTAGTAGAAACAAAATATCAATTATAATAGACCTTGTTAGGACAACAACCCAGATGTATTATGCACTACTGAAACATGGTTATCTGACTCAGATATCGTGTTACTCAACCAATTAAACCTATCCGGATACAATCTATTCCAATGCCCCAGGCAATCCAAGCGAGGAGAAGGTGTCCTCATAATGATAAAGCAAGAGTTGAAAACCTCTCACTGCCTATGTAACAATCTAGATGAAATGAACACACTTAAAATTGAAAACAAAAACCTTTCAATCTGCCTAATATATAGACCACTCTCTCCAAATCCAGACATCACCACCTCAATATTGGAAACTGCCTGTAATTCCTCCTTAAAAAAGCCTCAAATTATTCTAGGTGACTTCAACTTATCATCGCTTCACAATACACACGCTACAGCATTCCTTAATTCAATGTCCGATATGGGTTACCAGCAAATAGTACAGACACCTAGCTATGATAAAGGTAATACATTAGTTCTTATATTCCTATCCAACAACACATTAATATATGACCACTCATCCCCTAAAATAATCCAGGTTTCCTAGACTGACCATTATATAATAGAGTTTAACTTACGATCGCTTCCCTCACCACACATACCTCAAAGGTTTACATCACTGAAAACGAGATTTAAATCATTTAATAAGGAAGCCTTTCTGAACAAAAGACTGCCACTGGCAGACCTTATAGTACCTGATCTGGATGAAATATTAAATAATTGGAATACCTCAATCACAAAAGTTGTATCTGTATCAGAGAGCAGGAGCCCCTCCTGCTCTCCATCACAAGGCCAATCAGGGCCCAATGCGGGAGAATTTAAAAGCAGCGCCCGCGCCTGAGGGCCTCGCCAGAGGGATCTTTGGTGTGGCCCTTAGGTGGGGACCTTAAAAAAAAAAGCAGCCTGAGGCCACTAACTACTATCCCTGGAGAGATCTGCAATTGCCATATCACCAAACTTAAAGCACAGCGCCCTTGCAGCGATCTGACCACTGCAGCACCAGCGGATTGCCCAGGTACCACTGCAGCGTCGAGGAGTAGAGTGGAATACATGCTCCTCCCCAACTCGGCTCCTGAGGCCCAACCAGCACCCAAACGAAGTAAACACCCACCAGTCCATTCCATTGCTACCCCACTGCTACCACCAGCCTTTGTCTCCATTGCTACCCCCTCGCTTCCCCATTTTGCTACCTCATTGCCTGCATTTAACTTTGCTGCTCAATATTGCTACTTCATTACCAGCAATTAATTTTGCTGCACTGCCTATAGACTCCACTGCTACCTCATTGCCTGTAATTTAACATATTTTGCATAGCGTGTTGACCTCACTACCTCATTGCCTGTAATGTAACATATATTGCTTAGTGTGTAGAATCCATTGCCACCTCACTACCACCTCACTGCTTGTAAGATAACATACACTGCATAACCCCACCATTCCTCCCTATGGCCCCACATCACATTGTCCTTCTTTTCTTTATACTCCCCAACTGCTTCCCCTCCTACCCGCACCCTCCTTCCTTCCCCCCCCCCCCCCCATTCCCCCTTTACCTTCCTCTCTTCTCCCTCCATTCGGTCTTCGAACCTATCATCAACTCTTGAGCTTCATCACACTCTCCCTCTCAATCAACCATCCCCTCTCTCTCTAAGGCAACCCCACCCTCGCTTCCGCCATACTATCTCCTCTTTACCCCGCTCTCTGCTACTCCTTCTTCTTCTCTCATCAGATAACATCAACCCCAACCCTGGCCCACCTTGATTTCTCTCTCACTCTAAGAAGAGTTCCTCATGTACCTTATCTAATCTCATCCATATCCCTCTCCTTTCCCCTCCCAGTCTCCCTCCCTCATGTGCCTTATGGAACGCACACTCATCCAGTGATAACAACCCCATCCCTGGCCTCTCAAGATTTCCGTCTTACTTTGAAAAAAAGATCCTCACGCAACAGCCCCCCTAGATCTCTGACTTACTCTGGAAAGAGATCCTCACGTAACTTGTCTAATCTCATCCATATCCCTCTCCTTTCCCCTTCCACGCTCCCTTTCTCATGTGCCTTGTGGAACGCACAATCGGTCTCTAATAAACTTGCTTTTACTTATGATCTCTTTATCTCTAACGCTCTACATCTTCTTGCCCTAACTGAAACCTGGCTCCTCCCAGATGATACAGCATCTACTGCTGCTCTCTGTCACGGGGGCTATCAGTTCTCCCATATGCCTTGTTCCACTGGTCACAGCGGTGGTGTTGGGCTTCTACTTTCTCCCGCTTGCCAATTCCAACCCCTCCTGCTGCCTCAGTCCCACTCCTTTCTCTCTTTTGAAGTCCACTCCATTCGCCTCTTCACACCACTTCCTCTACGAGTAGCTGTTATTTATCGCCCTCCTGACAAGTCTGCTTCTACCTTCCTTACCGACTTCGACTCCTGGCTTTCCGTCTTTCTGGATTCCTCTTCCCCCACTCTTATTCTTGGGGATTTTAACATTCACGTCGATAACACCTCTGATCCCCATGCTTTCAAGCTCCTCGCCCTTGCCTCCTCACTTGACCTCCAACTTTGTTCCACTGCCCCCACCCACCAGCACGGCCACTTCCTTGACCTGATACTCTTCTCTAATTCCTCTCCATCGAACTTCCGTAACTCAATTCTTCCCTTATCTGACCATCACCTGTTAAGCTTTAATCTTCAGCTTCCGCTGCCTCAACCTCGTCCTGTCTCCTCCAACCTATTTAGAAACCTTCATACTATTGATCCCTTGACTCTCTCCTCCACCATTTCTCCATATCCTTCTTCCATTATGTCTTTCAAGTCTGTCAACGAGGCAGTAACCTCCTATAATGCTGCACTCTCCTCGGCTCTGGATGCTCTCGCCCCACCCACCCCACGTCCTGTGATATGTTCTGCACCCCAGCCCTGACTCTCATCCACTACCCGCTATCTATGCACCTGTACCCGTGCTGCTGAACTTGCCTGGCTCAAATCCCTCTCCCCGGAAGACCTTCTACACTTCAAATTCATGCTTGGCTCCTTCCAGTCAGCCAAACAAGAATACTTCATCCATCTGACCAACTCTCTTGCCTCGGATCCTCACGGTCTCTTTAATGCCCTCAGTTCTCTCCTCAAGGTGCCCCCGCCCTCCCTTCCTGTCCAAACCCTGGCCAACTACTTCCATGACAAAATCCACAAGATTACCCTCCAATTCCCCACTTCTTCTTCTACCTCCCCTCCTCCCCATTTCCACCCCCCCCATCCCTGCTACCTCTGCTATCCTCTCTTACTTTCCTGTGATCTCTGATGAGGAAACCACACTCCTCCTTTCTTCCTCCAAACCCACCACCTGTTCCTCTGATCCTTTCCCCACCCATCTCCTAAGCCCCATCTTCTCCCCCACCATTGTCCCTTCCATCTCTCATATTCTCAACCTTTTGCTCTCCACTGCAACTGTCCCCGCTGACTTCAAACATGCTGTGGTCACACCTCTCCTCAAGAAACCCTCACTCGAGCCCACCTGTCCTTCCAACTATCAATCTATGTCTCTCCTTCCCTTCATATCTAAATTACTTGAATGTGCAGTCCACCGCCGCTGCCTCGACTTCCTCTCCTCTCATGTCCTCCTAGATCCTTTACAGTCCGGCTTCCATCCCTTACACTCTACTGAAACTGCTCTTACCAAAGTCTCCAGTGACTTGTTCCTGGCTAAATCTAATGGCCTCTACTCTGTCCTCAACCTTCTCAACCTCTCTGCTGCTTTTGACACTGTTGACCACAACCTTCTCCTCGATACCCTCTCCTCGCTTGGTTTTAAGGGCTCGATACTATCCTGGTTCTTCTCATACCTCTCCCATCGTTCTTTCAGTGTATGCTCTGGTGGCGGCTCCTCCTCTTCTAGTCCATCCCCACTATTCGGGTCTTCACCCGTCCGCGACTAACTTCCCTAAAGTCGGTCCTGTAAGTCCAGGGCTGGTGACATGTGTGGGGATGTTATTCCACCTCTGAGGTAGAATAACTTTCCTGGACGTGTCAATTTTTGAATGCTGGGGCGTGGATGGGGCCGGAGGGACCGGAGATCATTCCCCACAGCCCGACCCTGGCTTTATGAGGCCAGATTGTGGGTCGGGCTACAGGGAATACTCTATTTTGTGGCGGCCAGCATCGCGGCTCTTCAACATAAGGCCAACATGAAACCATGGCACCGCGGTTCCATTGAAGAGCCTTGACTGAGTTAGCCAGATGCAGTTTGAATGGGAGGAGGGAGAAGGAGGGGAGAAGGGGATGGATGATGAGAGGATGTTGGGGACTGGAGTGTATGTGTAGATAAAGTGCGGTGGGGTGATTGTGTATGTGAGGTTAAAGGGAGGGAGAGAGTAGTGAACCCTGGAGGGAGCAGGGAGGGCACTGTGCTTAGTGTGTAGCAATGGGGAAAGGATTAGCTGATTATGACTGGAAGGGGTGGCCCAGGGGAGTGGGCGCAGAATCGGGAAGGGGGGCAGCTCTACGGTGGGAGGGGGGGGCTTTGGAGGGGGGAGGAAGGGTTGACCTAATACTGCATATTGGCTCTTTGAATGTTAAAGGGTTAAATTCTCCCAAAAAATGTCAGATGCTGTACCATGAAGAGGAGAAGAGTAGGTGGGATATTGTCCTGGTCCAGGAAACTCACCTTAGAGCTAAAGATGAGTTGTGACTGAGGTGCTGACATTACTCTGACCAGTTTTTATCAGCAGCAAAGGGCAGGTGGTGGTGTTAATTAGACAAGGGTGTGGGCTACAGACATGGGATTCCTTTCAGGATCGAGGAGAGATTGATCGGGGTGAGATGGAGGATAAGAGGTGAGGAGGTATCGATAGTGTTGGTTTATGGCCCCAAAGGGGGTTCAGTGGATTTCTGAAAAGGGGTGAGGGTGTTATTAGAGGAAAAGGCACAGGGGTAACCTAGTACTAGGGGGGACTTTAACGCAGTAATGCATCCAGACCATGACCGAAAATCCCAGGGTAGGGGGGGTAGAGTAATAGGAAGGTGCTGAAAGAAGTACTAAAGCGTTTCCAGCTCGTAGATGCTTGGAGGGAGAAAGGGAGTACTCTTTTTACTCAGCTCTGCATGATAGCTTTAGCCACATTGATATGATTATGGAGGATAAGTTTTGGTTGATGAGATTGAAGAAGGTGGAGATGGGACCAATAACATGGTCCGACCACGGCCCCATATGGATAGAGCTGGGGGGTGGGACACAGGGGTGGAAGATGTGAGGCAAACCATAAGGGAATATATCACACTGAATGATACTGGGGAGGTAAGCAATGTCACTCTATAGGAAGACTCAAAGCAGTAGTATGGGGGTGCTTTATACTGTGGGGTGCCAGTCTTAAAAAGCTACAACAGCAGCGGGAGGAAGAGTTTAACAGAGAGGTTAAAGAAGCCATAGTGGAATACCAATGCACAGGGGCTAAGAGGGTGTGGAAAAGAGTGGGTCAGTTGAAAGCTGAGTTGCAAGGGTTACAAATGGAGCAGATAGCGTTTGCATTGCAGCAGGTTAAATAGGTATATTATGAATTCAGCAATCATGCAGGACGCCTTCTGGCCAGAAGGCTGAAGAAGCAACAGATTTGGTCTTCAGTGACAAGATCAGGGGTCCTGATGGGAAGCTGAGGTGAGATGAAGGGGATACCCACAATTTATTTGGGGAATTCTATAAAGAACTTTATCAGGGTCAGGGAGAGATATCAGAGGAGCAGATACAGCACTACTTACAGGGGATGAACTTGACATGGCTCTCTGAGGAGATGGTGGATGAGTTGAATCAGGCAATTGAGGGAGAGGAGATTAGTGGAGCGGTCGAAGATCTAGCTGCAGGGAAGGCACCCGGATTAGACAGGCTCCTGGGTTTTTTTTGTATAGAACCTTATATGAGATGTGGGGGGACTGTTAAGCCGAATGTTCAGTGGGATGTTACTACAGGGAGGGGTGCTATTGGGTGACATGCTTAAGTTGCAGGAGAGGGATCGATTTATTATGGGCAGGTGTGCCACTTCCTGATGGGGAAGCTTGGGAAACAAAGTTTGAAAAGGGAGTACACCGACCTGGAATTGGTGTGATAATGGAGGTGATGATCTAGGGGGCTGGTTTCGGCACTCTACAAGGCGGTACAGGGGACCGCCTCCTGCTCACTACCATACATGTACAAATGGGAAAGAAACTTGGGCTGTGATTTAACCCATAAGGACTGGAAGCAAATTCTGGACCAGGTCAAACAGGCATCCTTGTCTATAGCTATTTAGGAAAACAGCTATAAAATACTTATGAGGTGGAAGGTGACCAAAATGATTTGGAGCCTGCGTCAGAAGAATTATGAGAAGAGACGAAGACCTAAATATGTACCCTCTGGAGGAGAGGGGAGACAGGGGGGACCTTTAAATACTTAAAGAATATAATGCACAAACAAACCTTTTCCAAAGACGTGGAAGCTGTAAAACTAGAGGGCATAACATGAAGCTACAAGGGGGTAAAACTGAAAAGCAATGTCAGGAAATACTTTTTCACTGAAAGGGTGGTGGATGCTTGGAATGCCTCCCGATGGAAGTGGTGGGGGCAAATACAGTGACAGAATTCAAAGTGGCATGGGACAGACACAGTGGATCCCTTTATAGCAACAGGATAAAATCAAAATAAACATAACTATCGCTTATATCTCAGCAAATAGGGGTGACCTACATGGAGTGATGGGTATACCCCTAAACAAAGGCATGGGGAAAGGGGCCTGCACGGAGCGGCAGGTGCACCTACTCTTGCCGCCTTGCTGGGCAGACTAGATGGACCATACTGGTCTTTATCTGCCGACATAAATTATGTTACTATGTACTATACCTCCGACAGGCTGCAGAGGATGTTTCCCAGCATCTCCCCCGCTTGCTGGATGGGCTGTGGGGAAAGGGGGAATTGTCCCAACATACAGTGATTTTGGAAGCGGGTACAAGATTGGATTGGGAGACTCCTGGGGATGCAGCTAGAAATGGATCCAGGAATCCTGCTGATCTCATGGTGGGGCAGAAAGAGGGAGAGAAGGATCAAAGCTAATTTGGCATGTCTGTGAGCAGCATGGTGTCCCACTGCTGCTAATTGGAAACAGGTTGAGCCACCTGGCATAGAGCAATGCGAGGAGAGAGTAAGGCATGTGGGGGCTTATGAAGCTCCTAATGGTGATTAGGTGTCAACGAATGCATAGATATGGAATAGAGTGGGAAGCCTTATGTTAGGCTCTGGGTGGGGACGAGTGGCTCATAAATAGAAGGGGGGAAATAGCCAATGCAATAAAATGGGGGGATAAGACATTTTTCAGATATGTTAGTGAGAAGAGGAAGGGCAAAAGTGGTATTGTCAGACTCAAGGGTGAAGGGGAGGAATATGTAGAAACTGATGAGGACAAAGCGGAATTGTTTAACAAATATTTCTGTTCTGTGTTCACAGATGAAGAACCAGGAGCAGGACCTCAGAAAACACCCACAAACAGGAACAGAAGCGAGGGACGTCTTAAACAATTTTCAGAAGACTGTGTTTGTGAGAAACTAGCTCAACTTAAGGTAGACAAAGCGATGGGACTGGATGGGATACACCCTAGAATACTGAGGGGGATGTTCTAGCAGCTCCACTGACTGACCTTTTCAATGCCTCGTTGGAGTCAGGAGTGGTGCGCCAAAGGATTGGAGAGAGGCTCATGTGATGCCTTTACACAAAAGCGGAAGTAAGGATGTGGTTGAAAACTACAGGCCGGTTAGTTTAACTTCGTTGGTGAGTAAATTATTGGAAGCGCTGCTGAAAGAGAAAATAGTGAGGTTTCTGGAGTCCAGCGGATTACAGGATCTGAGGCAGCATGGATTCACCAGAGGCAGGTCTTGTCAGACAAATCTGCTTGATTTCTTTGACTGGGTGACCAGGGAGTTGGACCAAGGGAGAGCCCTAGATGTGGTGTATTTAGATTTCAGTAAAGCCTTTGACACTGTTCCTCACAGGCAATTTATAAACAAACTGAGCACCCTAGGGATGGACTCTAAAGTTACTGCTTGGGCTAGAAATAGGTTGGGTGGGAGGCGACAAAGAGTACAGGTAAATGGAGCTCACTCTGAGGAGAAGGATGGTACCAGTGGTGTGCCCCAGGGATCTGTCCTTGGTCCAATTCTTTTTAACATCTTTGTTAGTGATATAGCGGAAGGGCTGTCGGGTAATGTTTGCCTCTTTGATGATACCAAAATCTGAAATAGAGAAGACCCCCAGGAAGCTGTAGATAACATGAGGAGGAATCTAGCTAAGCTTGAAGAATGGTCTAGAATTTGGCAGCTGGGATTTAATGTTAAAAAATGTAAGGTCATGCATTTGGGCTGCAGCAATCCAAGGGAGCAATATAGTATAGGGGGTGAAGTACTTTTGTCCACTAAAGAAGAGCGGGACCTAGGCGTGGTTGTGTCTGATGATCTTAAAGTAGCTAAACAGGTAGAAAAGGCAACGGCAAAAGCTAGAAGGATGCTTGGGTGCATACGGAGAGGAATGGCTAGCAGAAAAAAGGAGGTGATAGTGCCAGGGGCAGCTCTATAATGAGGCGAAGTGAGGCAGCTGCCTCAGGCGGCAAAGTCTTGAGGGCGGCAAAAAATGCCCCCAAAACTGCCGCCTCACTTCGCCTTCAAAAGTTTAAAAAAATCCCAAAAAAAGAAGTGCACAAGTTGCTGCCGAGTCTGCTTCACGACAGCAGCAAACTCGCCCTCCTTTTCCGGGCAGCCGCGGCTCCCTGCCTCTTAGAGAACCGCGGCTGTGCTGTGACCGCAGTTTTAAATAGAAATGAAACCAGTGCGGAGCCTTCTCACCTCCATGAAAGACCCCGTGCGGCTTTGTCCCGCCTTCAAAGGAAGTTACATGTAACAATTTAAAGTTACATGTAACTTCCTTTGGGGGCGGGACAAAGCTGCATGGGGTCGGAGTCTTTCGCAGACACGGGAAGGCTACGCACCAGTTTCATTTTTGTTTAAAACTGCAGTCACAGCACAGCCACGGTTCTCTAAGAGGTAGAGAGCCGCGGCTGCCTGGAAAAGGAGGGTGAGTTTACCGCTGCCGGCCTTAAAAAAACAAAAAAACAAACCAGAGGAGAGGAGCCACTGCAGCAGCAGGAAGTGCCCCGCGGCTACCCCGCAGAGCCCTCCTGTCTCCCTCAGCACGACTTTACATAGCCGTGAAGGCAGATGGGAAACTCTCCCTTCATGGCTCTGTAAGCCGCACTGAGGGAGACAGGAGGGCTCTGCCGGGGCGGCAACGGCTTCAGCAGCCAGGTTCTTTCTTTTTTATTTCCTGGGAGGGGGTGGTTTAGGACTTGTAATGGGCTGATGGGGGGGTTAGGATTGGTAATGGGCTGATGGGGGTGAGGACTGGAGGTGGGCTGATGGGGAGGTGTTTAGGACTGGTAATGGGCTATGGGGGCTAGGACTGGTAATGGGCTGATGAGGGGGCTAGGACTGGAAATGGGCTGATGAGGGGGCTAGGACTGGTAATGGGCTGTTGAGGGGCTAGGACTGGAATCTGGCTGATGGGGGGGCTAGGACTGGTAATGGGCTATGGGGGGCTAGGACTGGAAGTAGGCTGATAGGGGGTTTAGGACTTGTAATGGGCGATGGGGGGTTTAGGACTAGATGTGGGCTGATGGGGGTGTAGGACTGGAGGTGGCTGATAGGGGGTGTTTAGGACTGGAAATGGGCTGGGACTAGAAATGGGCTAATGGGGGAGGGGAGGAGAGTGCTGCTGGCCCTGGAAGAAAACTAGGGACTAGGGCTACAAATGGGCTGATGCAGGAGGATGGTAGAATGGGACTGGAATGGAGCAGATAATGGGAGGGTCTGCCAGGGGAAGGAGGGGGCACAAAGGGAGCTGACACGGGGGAAGGAGGGGGCTGGAAAGGAGCTGACACCTGGGATGTACTGAAGGGGGACTGGAAGGGAGCTGACACTTGGGGATGGGAGTGGTAGGTGGTTGGGTAATGGGGAGAAGGCTGGAAGGGTGCTGACATGCAAATGGAACTGGAAGGGGGATGGACAGAGGGTAGGGTGACTGGAAGGGAGCTGACCTGGAGGGTGGCACTGAGAGTGGACGTGAGCTAATATCTGGGATGGTATTTGGACTAGAAGGGGCTGGACAGTGGGGAAGGAGGGGGACTGGAAGGGAATGGACACTAGTTGCTGTCGTGGGAATGCAAGGCAGTTGACATTGGAAGGTACTGGGAGGGAAGGACTGGAAAGGGGGCTGATACTGGGGAGGGTTACTGAAACTGGAAATGGGCTGATGGAAGGAAGTGAAGAAAACAAAAGAAGAGATAAGAAATGGCAGATGGACCATAGACCACAGAAAGAGAGCTAAGAGAAGACAGGAAAGTAGAAGCCTCAGATCGGGACCAGCATGATCAGAGAATAAAATGGTCAGACAACAAAGGTAGAAAAAATAATTTTATTTTATTTTAGTGATTGGACTTTGTGCTATTGTTATATTTTACACAGTATTGGGGAACTGCATCTCTTATTTATCTGATGTTGCACTGCATGTGGACTCTGGCTTCTTGGGGTTTCAATTTAAATTTAGTCTACATATTATTATTTTTACTTTAGATTGTGGTTACTTATTCTGTACTTGGTGAGGGTCAATGTTGCAAGTGTGTGACTGTACTATAGTAATTTGACTTGTTCAGCTTTTCAAATAAATGTATGGATGTTCCAGGGCCCACTGTAGTATTTACAGTGATGCTTTTTTTGGATGGGCTCCTTACGTGAATTTTAGAAGTTTGTGCTGATATGGTATGGTATGGTATCGTAGGTTTGTTCTTTGTTGTAGGGTTTTGTATTAGTTCACAATATGCCTGGAACTGGAGAATAGTGGTTATTGTTGTTGTTAGTGAGATGATCAGAATCAGATTTTTTTTTTTTTAATATTGAGTTCTGTGGATGAATGTCCTGGTTCTGCTCTGCACCTACTGTGGATGCAAAATATATGTTGAAAAAGAAAAAGCAAGAGCCATAACGCACTTTATAACAAAATAAAAATGAGTTATAATTTAGTTTTATAATCTGTGCTGTTAGTTCTTGCTGTCTTTTAGTTCCTTGGTGTGAAAATGGGACCGTACCTAGCCCTGTGCAAGAGGTGCAGCCGCACAGGGCGGAAAAGCTTGGGAGGCGTATTTCGGCTGTCTGCTGTTGCCCTGCTGCCGCTGGCAGGACAATAGCAGGCAGCTGAAATGCGCTCCCCAAGCCTTTTCGCAGCACTTTAAGCAGGTCTGGTCCCTCCCTCCTCCAACTCGATGTCTAGGAGGGACAGATCTGCTTAAAGTGCCGGTGCCTTTCAGATCGGGCGCATGCCCCCCTTCTCCTCCCCATACCTCCATCCAACGCTGCCTGCTTTTTCCCTGCTGTTGGCGCCTCCGTGAAAAAAACAGAGGGCGACAGCAGCAGGGAAAGAGCAGGCAGCGCTGGACGCAGAGGTTTGGGGGGGGGGGGCGTGCGCCTGAGCTGCAAGTCTCACAGGGTGTGATTGCAGCTCGATATGGCCCTGTGTGCAAACATCTTGCATTTCCTCCATATAATCGGCTTTTTGGTTTGGTTCAGTCTCTGATTGGATTTCTGAAAAAGTCCCGCCCCTCTAAGGTGGGGGGTGGGGGGGGCATTTTCATACTTCACTACAGGCAGCAGATTGCCTTGAGCCGCCCCTGGATATTGCCTCTGTATAAGTCTTTGGTGCGACCTCATTTGGAGTATTGTGTGCAATTCTGGAGACCGCACCTTCAAAAGGATATAAACAGGATGGAGTCAGTACAGAGGGTGGCTACTAAAATGGTTAGTGGTCTTCATTATAAAGCATATGAGGACAGACTTAAGGATCTTAATATGTACACCTTCGAGAAAAGGCGGGACAGAGGTGATATGATTGAGATGTTTAAATACCTCCGTGGCATAAATGTTCAGGGGGAGAGCCTCCTTCAATTGAAAGCAAGTTCTGCTACGAGGGGACATGGGATGAGGGTGAAGGGGGATAGATTCAGGAGTGATATGTGGAAATATTTCTTTACGGAAAGAGTGGTGGATCCGTGGAATAGTCTCCCAGTGGAGGTGGTAGAGATGAGGGCAGTATCTGAATTCAAAAAAGCATGGAACAAACACAGAGGATCTCTAAAGGAAAAAAGGGGACTGTTGTTTTTGTTGATATGGAAGGACAGACTAGATAGGCCATGTGATCTTTTTCTGTCATCATATTTCTATGTTTGTATTTTTGAAGCAAGGGGAGGAAGAGAGGGGGTGGTTATGTTTTCTGACATACTGTGTATAGATTTTGATGGTTATGATATGTTAAAACTGAATAAAAAGTAAAATACAAAAAAAGGAAGGTATAAATGAGATTGTTAAGGAGGCGTCCCAGAATCAAACCTAGACTCAAACCTGGGGTTAATGGGTACCATGGACTTGCACCATCCTGAATCCTCTGTTGGTGATACAGCAACGTGTGAATCAGAGATGGCAGTAAACAGAGAGAGGGAAGGACAGAAAGATTTTTGTACTGCAGAGCTGCAAAATCTCAGCTCCTGTAATAAGAATGTAAGCCAGTCTTCGTTTTCTGATGCATCATGAATACAAATACTAGAACGCATGCTGGTATATTTTTATAGGACAAAAATGGGGCGATGTGAGTGAGGCTCTGGAGCCACTATATTGTAAAACAATTTTTTTTCACTCCCGAAGCCTGCCCCTCAGAACACTGCTTGTTGTGTGGAATGCCTAAGCTATGGAAAACGTGACTAGGAAAGTAGATCAAAGAATTATATGCCGAGAAAGTTAAAAATGATCTCCACTAAGTAGTCCCCCTGACAAGATGGAGGATGGTGCCGCGAAAGAAACAGAAGTGTCTGTGGAAGTTTTATGTGATGATGTGGACATGGCATGTTGCTAAGGGAGATTTGGGAGTCTAAAATAGAAATAATTAATACTGTCTGAGCATTTTGATAAGATATTGGAAGGACATTTGACTAGAATAGTAGAAGTGGAAGCGTGGGTCTGTGACTTGAAGGATGAGCACGTTAATGGAAAGGAGGAGGTTGTTAAGGTTCATAAGACCATTCGCTGGCTATAGGATAAGGTAGAAGACCAAGAAAAGGACAGATGGCAGAAATTTCACATTTTTGATGTAGCAGAAGGTGCAGAGATCCCCGATAACTGGACATTTGTCAAACAGTTACATAGAAACATAGAAACATAGAAATATGACGACAGAAAAAGACCACATGGCCTATCTAGTCTGTCCTTCCATAACAACTACAACAGTCCACTTTTTGCCTTTAGAGATCCTCTGTGTTGGTCCCATGCTTTCTTGAATTCAGTTACTGTCCTCATCTCTACCACCTCCACTGGGAGACTATTCCACGGATCCACTACTCTTTCCGTAAAGAAATATTTCCGCATATCACTCCTGAATCTATCTCCCTTCACCCTCATCCCATGTCCCCTCGTAGCAGAACTTGCTTTCAATTGCTAAGCATATGTCTCCTGCATACTTTAGCTGTTCCTTCCTATGAAATTGATATTGCACACCGAGAGATAAGGCTTAAACCGGGGCTCTGTAAATGCCACGGGCTATAATTGTGTGAGAACTCTGATATCAGGAGAAAGAACATGTGATTTTGCATGAATGGAAAACTCGCTCAGGTAGCCACCGTAGTGCAAGACAGGAAAGGGATGAAGAGCGCACAGGTCAACGCCAGACCCCAGAGTAGAATCACGTGCTGTGCCTCTGGTCAGAAGCCAGCCCGTGATATCTTAAGGGGGGGATCTGTGGTGAACAGCGCCCTCCTGAGCCTATGGAGACAGATGAAAATCCTGAGGTTCGGCAGGATTTACGCCAAAATGACAGGGCAAGGAAAAAAGAGAGACTCTATTCCACAGAGCTGAGCATGGAGACCAGCCCAGGGGAGGAGTCCTGCAGTTCTGATTGGGCACACCCAGCCCTGGGAAGGGGCGTGCCTAAGAGAGAATGTACTTTTAAACCAGAGCATGGCTCTGAGAGAGAGATTCGAGAGGGGAAGCAGTACGAGTATGGGAATGAGTTGAAGAAGAAGCAGCCCAGGAAGGAATACAGGAGGAAGAAACAAGAGGATGGTTGGAAAGCCAGAGGAGAGTTTAATGATACTTGGGAACCTGGCATAAGAAGAAAACCTGCACAATTCTGTTCAAGGGAAGTAAGCAGAAGTCCCACGGAGAGAGGACTTAACTTTGAATTGGATAGCCGTTGGAAGGCAACGCCTTGGGAGAGAAAGCCTTCAAGGCAAGCACAGGTGAAAGAGCAATCATTCTCTGAAGTGTCGTTTGTGCCGGAGAGCAACAAACAGAACAGCTGGAGAACCTTGGAGCCGTCTGAAGACAGAAGGGCTGTGCAAAAACTGAGTAATTGGCCACATGCTTGCCAAGCTGAATATAAAGATAATTTTCCTATCTATGAAACAATTGCCAAAGAAACTAGCAATTATTCTGATGCCTTTAACTTACAAGATGAGAAGACAAACAGCCTTGAGCAGAAGGGAAGTTCTATAGCAGACAACAGTACCCTATCTCACAAGGAACAGGCTGAATTGCTTCTACAAAGCTTTAAACTTAGAGTTACAAGCTAGACAACAGCTAATTTCTCAAGAAGCTAGTAATGCCTTACAGCTAGAAGGTGTAACAGAGAGTAATACAGACTTACCAGGCTGTGAACAAATGGACTGTACGATTTGTTGTATAGATAAGTCAAGCTGAAGGAAATGCTTTTGCCGTCTGTGTTCTGAGAGTTACCAAAGCTGCTGTTTGCATTGATGAAAGAAGCTCTGATTACCTGCACATGTTTTCCCAAACACTGTGAGAGTAACGGTGATCGTAAGAGGCTGCAGTGAGCCTAACTGGCCTCTGGAGGCAAAAGAGAGTAATTGGCTGGAAAGTGAAAAGCAGCAATATACTTTTGAGTTGCATTTATCCTGAGTTTCTGTTAGCCGTTTGAAGCACCTTTGTTTTGCATTATTATATGCCATGTGATGGAACATTTATCTTTTGCTTTAATAAAATACTTATTATCAAGAAACCCCACAACTACAGTTTCTTTAATTCGGAGTGAGAAGAACTGGAACTACAACTCCCAGCATTCCTGGGGTAAAGGTTTTACTCTTCCCTCACGAAGCACCAGCGGCTGCTCCTGCCTTTAACCCCTTAAGCCGGGCAGGGTCGCCGCAATAATAACTGGAAGATCACTATTTCCCCTAATCTCAGTGCTGAAACTATGCAAAAATAGAAGGTGCAGCTCTAATGAAAGCTGGTCAGAAGGCCAGTAGAAACATAGAAACATGACGGCAGAAAAAGACCGCATGGCCTATCTAGTCTCTCCTTCCATATCAACCACTACAACAGTCCCCTTTTTACCTATAGAGATCCACTGTGTTTGTCCCATGCTTTTTTGAATTCAGATACTGTATATTGTTCCAGGCCAGATTAACTATGCTCCACCAAAGAAAACAAATTCTTTCATTTTCCGGCAGAGGTGGAAGGACTAATAAAACAACATATTGGAAGACCTAAGGATGGGGTGGCCTGCAGGTTGGTGATCCACAGAAAGAAGATTAAGGGACGAGTCTACAAACAGTGGGCCCTCTGACAGACCGAACATAAGAACATAAGATATGCCATACTGGGTCAGACCAAGGTCCATCAAGCCCAGTATTCTGTTTCCAACAGTGGCCAATCTAGGTCATACGTACCTAGCAGTTTCCCCAAGGGACACAGGTTCCACAATGCTTGTATTGGTTCAAGCATTGATATCCTGGGTCCCTTCTTAATAATGGTTTATGGACCTTTCCTCCAGGAACTTGTCCAAACCTTTTTTAAACCCAGCTACACTAACAGCCTTTACTACATCCTCCGGTAACAAATTCCAGAGTTTGATTACACGTTGAGTGAAAAAATATTTTCTTTTATTAGTCTTAAATAGTTTACCCTGTAGCTTCATTGCATGTCCCCTAGTCTTTCTATATTCTGATAAGGTAAACAATCGATCTACGTTTACCCGTTCCACTCCGTTCATTAATTTATAGACTTCTATCATATCTCCCCTCAGCCGTCTCTTTTCCAGGTTAAAGAGCCCCAACCTTTTTAGCCTTTCTTCATAGGAGTAGCCTTCCATCCCCTTTACCATTTTGGTGGCTCTTCTCTGAACCTTTTCTAAAATTGCTATATCCTTTTTAAGATATGGCGACCAGAATTGCACACAATATTCAAGGTGCGGTCTCACCATGGAACGATATAGAGGCATTATAATATCTTTTGTTTTATTTTCCATTCCTTTCCTTATCATACCTAGCATTCTATTTGCTCTCTTGGCCGCCGCTGCACACTGGGCCGAGGGTTTTAACATGGTATCCACAAGGACGCCTAAATCTTTTTCTTGGGTGGTGGTTCCTAATGTGGAACCTTGCATCGTGTAACCATAGTTTGGGTTGTTCTTCCCTAAGTGCATAACCTTGCACTTCTCCACATTAAATTTCATCTGCCATTTTGATGCCCAGTCTTCCAATTTATCAAGATCCTCTTGCAATTTTCCACAATCCTCCTGGGTTTTAACAACTTTAAATAGTTTTGTGTCATCAGCAAATTTGATAACCTCACTCGTTATTCCACTTTCCAGGTCATTTATGAATATGTCAAAAAGCAGCGGACCCAGCACAGATCCCTGGGGTACACCACTATTCACCTTTCTCCATTGGGAAAATTGGCCATTTAGCCCTACCCTCTGCTTTCTATCTTTTAACCAGTTCCTGATCCACAGTAGTACACTGCCTCCTATCCCATGACTCTTTAGTTTTGCCAAAAGTCTCTCATGAGGGACCTTGTCAAAGGCTTTCTGAAAGTCCAGATACACAATATCAACCGACTCACCTTTGTCCACCTGTTTATTCACTCCTTCAAAAAAACATAACAGATTAGTAAGACAAGATCTTCCTTGTCTAAAGCCATGTTGACTGTCTCCCATTAGGTCATGACTATCTATATGCTGAGTAATTTTATTCTTTATGATGGTTTCTACCATTTTTCCCGGTACTGATGTCAGGCTCACCGGTCTGTAGTTTCCCGGATCACCCCTCGAACCCTTTTTAAAAATTGGTGTTACATTGGCGATCCTCCAATCCTCAGGTATTAGAGATGATTTTAATGATAGTTCACAGATTACTGATAGCAGGTCTGCAATCTCAAATTTCAGTTCTTTCAACACCCTTGGATGTATACCATCCGGCCCAGGTGATTTGCTACTCTTCAGTTTATCTAATAGTTGTAAGACATCTTCCCGATGTATCGATATTTCCTTCAATTCTTCCACACCTTTAAATACCACTTCAGTCGTGGGTAACATCCCTACATCTTCCTCAGTAAAGACCGAAGCAAAGAATTCATTCAGTCTCTCCGCTATCGCCTTGTCGCCTCTTAGTGCTCCTTTAACCCCTTTATCATCTAATGGACCAACTGACTCTCTCACGGGTTTTTTGCTACGAATGTACTTGAAAAGGTCTTTATTTCGCGTTTTTGCTTCCGCAGCAAGCTTCTTCTCAAATTTTCTCTTTGCCTGCCTTATCAATGCCTTGCATTTGACTTGCCAGTGCTTGTGCTGTTTCCAGGTTTCATCATTTGGCTCTTTTTTCCATTTCTTGAAAGATGCTTTTTTGGCAACAACAGCCTCTCTGACCTCAGCTTTAAACCATGCTGGCAATTTTTTGGACTTCCTTCCACTTTTCTTAAAGCGTGGAATACAGCTGGTCTGGGCTTCCAAGATAGTATTTTTCAACAACACCCAAGCTTGATGTACGTCTTTAACCTTTGCAACTGCTCCTTTTAGTTTTTTCTTAACTGTTTTCCTCATTCTATCATAGTCTCCCTTTCGAAAGTTAAAGGGTAGTACTGTGGATTAGAGTTACAAGCTAGACAACAGCTAATTTCTCAAGAAGCTAGTAATGCTTTACAGCTAGAAGGTGTAACAGAGAGTAATACAGACTTACCAGGCTGTGAACAAATGTACTGTACGATTTGTTGTATAGATAAGTCAAGCTGACCTCGCCTACAAATGGGGGTGGCCTACAGGTTGGTGATCCACAAAAAGAAGATTGAGGGATGAGTGTAAACCAGAGGCCCCGACTGTATCTTGCCTACAAATGAGGGCTTGGAAGGTTGCCAGCGATGTGGGTCAGTTTAGTGGTAACCGAGACATATGGCAACACCCTTATATGGAGGTCATGCAGAGAGCCATCTGCCACAAAAAGGGCACATCCCTGTGTCTTGAAGCAAACAGCTGTATAGAGTGGACCGTGTTCTTTCCTGCTTTCTCAGCTAGGATTCAGAGGCCCTCTGAGTGTGACTGACAAGATTAGAAGACATATGACTCTATGTAGGAGTCTGGGTGGCAGAAAGACTTGCTATCTTTGAAAGTGGATATTGGATGATTGTAACCTATCATCCTCCATCTAACCAATTTGCTGACTGAGGCTGTTTGGATTGTTGAGGGAATGAATGGCTGTGTATGTAGAGCAATTGAATGGAGGGGGGAGGGCTGCTGTGTTAAAGGTAGTACGGTAAGTGATACTGGGAGATGGGGTGGGGGTGCTTAGTGGGAGTGTTTGGTGGGGATGTTCTGCTATTGGACTGGTGGTTGCAAGTGTATGGAATGAGAGAAGGTTGGAGCAGGGGGGGAGGGAATGTCCAAGTTGAGCAATGACAAGGAGCTTTACCCATTGTCTTTTGGAAGCTGAGGAGATTGTAATTATGAGAAAAAGAGGATCGAGCTATTATGTGATACTGTTCTGTTTATGGTTTTCTTGGGGAGAGTTAATTGTATCTGGGCGGAGTGCGTGTGTGCCTGGAAGGGGAAATGGCCCTCTCGGTATGGGGTGGACTGGATGTTCTATGGAGGGGCTGGGGGTGGAATTGATGTGGGGCTAGTATGGGGAGGTTATCCTTTCGTTCAATTAAGTCTAGGCATAGCCTTTAAAGTTGCTTTGCTTAAAGTAGGGGAGGACTTAATAGTCCCAATAAAAAAAAAAGAGAACCTACTTGCAAAAAGAGTGTGCAGATGTTGCCTTATTGCAGGAGATCAAGTTGATTCCTCTGGAGAGGATAACTTCAAATGGAGTAGTGTGGTCAGATTTTCTATTCTGCATATACTTCTAAGAAGGCATAGAGATTCTAGTTAATAAAAAGGTTTCCTTTTTACTTCATATGAAACTGGGGAGGGGGGAGTAACCAAGATTGGGTAGTATGCATGGTGGGAAGAGTGAAAAACCACTAAGTATACATATATATTGATGCCTTTGAATTATGGTGCTGGCGGCGAATACTGTGTATACCATGGACTGCCCGAAGAACAAACCAGTCGGTACTAGAGATCATCAAACCTAAGCTTTCTTTAGAAGCTCAGATGACAAGACTTCGACTTTCATACTTCGGACACATCATGCGAAGAGAGAGATCATTAGAGAAAGACATCATGCTTGGCAAGATAGAAGGTCAACGCAAAAGAGGAAGGCCAGCAATGAGATGGATCGCTACAATAACAGCAGCTACGGGTACCAGTCTGTCAACAATGAGCCGCCTGACTGAAGACCGAACACAATTTAGGATAGCTATCCAGAGGGTCGCCATGAGTCGACTCCGACTCGACGGCACTTAACAACAACATACATATATATCCGCAATGGGGGAAAAGGGATTTTTGTTCAGAAGTCTCCTTCCCAGTTTGAGAGTAAATCCTACAGATTCTTGTGGATTGGGGGAGATATAAATTGTGTTACGGTCCATTTAGAGCAATGCAAGGGGAGAGTTGGCGGAGTAGAAACCGCTGAAGTTTGGAAATGGAAAAATTTGGTTGAGTGGACATTTGCCATTCATTTCACCTGGGGGAGAAAGACCTCACTCACTGTTCTGCTAAAATCCAGTCATACACTTAGTTGCACATGTTACTGGTTAAACTGGGAAGCTTTCATAAGACTAGGGCAGTACGTAATTCCCCCATTCTATTGAGTGATCATGAAGATTTATCTGGGAAATGGAGATGGGGGAAGTTAGGGGAAAAGATGGACATAAGAACATAAGAAATGCAATAATGGGTCAGACCAAGGTCCATCCAGCCCAGTTTCCTGTTTCCAACTGTGGCCAATATAGGTCACAAGTAACTGTCAGGTTCCCAAAAAGGTACAAATGTTCCACAATGCTTATCCTGGGGTAAACAGTCGATTTCCCTGGTCCTCTTTACTAACGGTTTATGGACTTTTCCACCAGGAACTTGTCCAAACCTTTTTTAAACCCAGCTACACTAACAGCTTTTACTACAACCTCCGCTAACAAATTCCAGAGCTTGATTACTCATTGTGTGAAAAAATATTTTCTCTTTATTAGTTCTAAATGGGCTACATTGTAGCTTCACTGAGTGCCCCCTACTCTTTCTACTTTTTGAAGGAGTAAACAACCAGTCTACGTTTACTCGTTCCATTCCATTCATTAATTTATAGACCTCTGTCATACCTCCCCCTCAAATGTCTTTTTTACAAGTTGAAGAGCTCTAACCTTTTAAGCCTTTCCTCATAGGGGGGCAGGGTATGCTTCCATCCCTTTTACCTTTCTGGTGGTTCTTCTCTGTACCTTTTCTAATTCTGCTATGCCTTTTAAGATATGGCAACCAGAATTGCAAACAATATTTAAAGTGCGGTCGCACCATGGAACGATACCTCTGCTCCCTTTCTTCCTTTTCTATGATTTCTGAAAAGGAAACCACACACCTTCTTTCCTCCTCCAAACTCACTACCTGCTCCTCTGATCCTATTCCCACCTGTCTCCTGAGCCCCATCTCCTCCACTATGGTCCCTCCCATCTCTCATATTCTCAACCTATCGCTCTCCACTGCAACTGTCCCTGCAGCCTTCAAGCATGCTGTGGTCACACCTCTCCTCAAGAAACCCTCACTTGATCCTATCTGTCCTTCTAATTATCGACACATCTCCCTCCTCCTCTTCGTTTCTAAACTACTTGAACATGCGGTCGGTTCACCCCCATTGCCTTGACTTTCTCTCCTCTCAAGCCCTCCTGGATTCTTTACAAGCTGGCTTTCATCCTTTACATTCTACTGAAACAGCTCTTGCCAAGGTCTCCAGTGACTTGTTCCTGGCAAAATCTAAGGACCTTTACTCAGTCCTCATTCTTCTTGACCTTTCTGCTGCTTTTGACTCTGTTGACCACCACCTTCTCCTTGATACTCTGTCCTCACTTGATTTTAAGGGCTCTGTACTATCCTGGTTCTCCTCTTATCTCTCCCATCACTCTTTCAGTGTTTGTTCTGGTGGATCTTCCTCTGCTGCTATTCCACTCTCAGTTGGTGTACACCAAGGATCTGTCTTGGGTCCAACTCCTTTTCTCTCTATAAACCCAGTCCCTTGGTGCACGCATCTCTTCCCATGGCTTGCAGTATCATCTTTATGCTGATGACTCCCAGATATATCTCTCTACACCTGAAATCTCTCCGGAAATCCAGACCCAGATCTCTGTCTGCCTTTCTGACATTGCTGCTTGGATGTCTCACCGTCGCTCAAAATTGAACATAGCCAAAACTGAGTTTCTTATTTTCCCCCTAAAACCTCCTCTCCTCTTCCTCCTTTCTCAGTTTCTGTGGATAACTCTCTACTCCTCCTTGTTTCCTCTGCTCACAACCTTGGGGTTGTCTTTGACTCTCTCTCCTTCTCCATACACATCCATCTGATAGCAGCAGGACTCGGGAACGCGAGAAAACCAGTCCACCAGCAAGCTCTCCAATCAGATCAGAGCATGGGAGAGGGAAAGAGGACTCCTCCCAACTCCAGAGCCCTGAGCCAATCAGCGGACTCCTTCAGCTTAAAACTAAAGGCGCCATAGGGCATGGGAACACCAGTCCACCGGCAAACTCCCCGATTAGGTCAGGGCTCTGGAGAGGGAAAGAGGACTCCTCCCAATTGCAGAGCTCCGAGCCAATCAGAGGACTCCTACATCTTCAAACTAAAGCGCCATCAGGCGTGGGAACACCAGTTCACCGGCAAGCTCCCTGATCGGGTCAGGGCTCGGGAGAGGGAAAGAGGACTCCTCTCAACTGCAGAGCCCCGAGCCAATCAGAGGACTGCTTCAGCTTGAAACTAAAGGTGACAATGGTCACGCCTGTACCGGAGGGCCACGCCAGAGGGCCCTTTGGCATGGCCATTAGGGGTTGGAAGACTGCACTTGTCGGAGCTCCCCCGTGTGGCCAGGCGGTTGCCTAGTGCTACGAGAGGGTTCCGATTGTCCTTTGTATAAATTCAGCCCAAATAGCATGTAGTTGTGTCCTTTAAAGGATTAGAGCCAAGTGCAAAGGTCGCAGGAATATTTCTTTATTTGAAAAATAAGGATTTCCTAACCAAATTAAATTCTTTGGCAAGAATGGTTTGAAGCTTACAAAACATAAAGTCAGGATACTTCTCCATATAAACACAAGCCTATTAAACAGTCCTTGGCTTGGTTTAGTTTAAACCTTTGCTCCACATATAAAACTCTTTTTACAACAGCAGTCTGCTTTCTGGTCCCCAGGAGGCACTATAAATCTCTACTGTTACCTTCACAGCAGGTATAGCAATATTCCCTGGTCCACCAAAAGACTTTTTCAAATGCAGTAGTATTTCTTCCAGTTACAATATGAACTTTTAGCTTCTTCCTGGCTCTCTTATCCATGCAGCTTTTATCAGCCCAGCTACCATTAAAAGCCTAGCTAAAAGTTATGGGCTTTTCATAAAATATCCTTGTTAAGAACTTCTGGGTTTTCTCCAACTAAACAAAACCCTATTCAGTTCTTACTCCTTTAACACAGATAGCACATTCAGTAATCAAGAACTCCTGGGTTTTCCTCCAGCTCATTAAACCCCTATTCAGTTCTTTTATTTATTTATTTTATTTATTTATTTAAAGTTTCTTTTATACCGCGCTATTCGACATCAGCGCGGTTTACAGTGAACAGAAATTACACTTCACAAAATTGATCAGTGCTTACAATGAACAGGGCAATACATTAAACAGGTTTACATTAAACAGGTTTCTTAAACAGAGAACATAATAAACTATGTACAGAAGGCAACTATATACAAAGCCGCTCTTTTTACTCTTCCTTGGCACAGACAGCACAGTCTATCTCCATATCTGAAACACTGCTTGCATCAAAACTGTCCCCAAGGTCCATTTCTTCCTCGCTAGGCTCCTTCAGATATCTGCTTTCCTTAGTATCCGCCTGAGAAGCCTTTGTAGGTTGTAAAGCCTTCAAGACTTGCTCCCAGCCACGCTTTGCAGAACGTGAGCTTGTGGGGGAAGGGCAGGAAAAGGTTTCCCTGTTAAGCAGCTCTTTTAAAGCTTGTAAAGGGCTCACCTTGCTAGTAGTGCTTTTCCTTCCTGTAGGCTCCTTACAGTGAGAAGGGCTAGGCCATGAGCTTCTGGAGAATATCTCCTCCTCCGAGGAATCCTCCCCTGAGCTCTCCACTGGCCTTCTCAGCTCTCTGTTCCTGCTTTCAAACTGCTTCTGTGCAAGCTGCTTCTGTGTCTCCTGTTTCTCTCGTGTCTGTGTCTGTGACTCCGTCTCTTTCTCTCTCTCTTTCTCTCTCCTTCTCTGTTTGTGAGTGCAACTTCCCTGCCTAAATGTTTGGGGCTGTCCTATGGCTCTTGACTCCGCCCCCAAACCACTCCCATCTCCTCCCTCTGTCTCCATGGGAACAGGGCGTTGTCCCTAGGTCTGCATTCCTCTGCGGGGAATCTTTGTCTTTAGTTTGGGTGTTAACCCTTCCTGTGCCTGCAGTTTCTTTGGGAAAAGAAAAAAAAGGCTGCTTTTTCTTTCTCTCTCTGCATTCTGAGCCTGCTTTTCCACCACATAACCCCCCCCCCCTTAAGATATTCCGGGCTGGCGTCTCTAGCGCACAGCACGGAATCCGTGAAAGGGCATCAGCGTTTGTGTGTAGCCGTCCCGCCCTGTGCTCAACCTGGAAATCATAGGCCTGGAGGGCCATGTACCACCTTGTGAGGCGAGGGTTGTGGTCCTTCATGCTGGTCAACCATTTTAATGTCGCATGGTCGGTTACTAAAAGGAACCTACGGCCAGTCAGGTAAAAACCAAGTGCCTCCACTGCCCAACGTATGGCGAGGCATTCCCTCTCGACCGTGGAATATTTTTGTTCTGCAGGTGCCAGTTTCCTACTTAAAAACATAACCGGGTGCTCTACCCCTCCATGTTTTTGCGCTAGGACAGCACCTAACCCCGTCTCTGACGCATCAGTTTGCAATACGAAGGACTTGTTAAAGTCTACCCCTCTTAAAACTGGTGCTGAACATAGCTGTTCCTTTAGTTGTACAAAGGCCTGCTCTGCCACTGGTGACCATTTTACTTGAGTTGGCGCATTTGTTTTCAGTATATCAGTGAGAGGGGTGCTTTCCGTCGCGAAATGGGGCAAGAATCTGCGATAGTAGCCAATTAAATCTAAAAAGCTACGTACCTGCTTCTTGTTTACTGGCTTCGGAAAGTCCCTCACACTCTTCACTTTGTCAATTAGGGGTTTCACTACGCCCCGTCCTACTATGTGCCTGAGATACTTCACCTCCCTCCCCCCAAACATGCACTTGGAAGGGTTTAAGGTAATGCCTGCCTTCTTCATTGCTTCTAAAACCGCAGCAATATGAACGAGATGTTGGTCCCAGCTTTTACTATAAATCACCACATCGTCCATGTACGCTATGGCATATTGGCGATGTGGGCGTAGGACAATGTCTACTAGCCTCTGACATGTGGCCGCCGCTCTGTGTAGCCCGAAGGGCATGCGACGGAACTGGTAGAGTCCTATAGGGGTACTGAAGGCAGTTTTCTGGCGAGATTCCCGTGTAAGGGGATCTGCCAGTACCCCTTAGACATGTCAAGCGTGGTGAGGTAAGCGGCTTGCCCCAGCTGGTCTAACAACTCTTCTATCCTGGGCATAGGATAGGTATCAAATCTAGAAATGGCGTTGACCTTTCGGAAGTCGATACAAAACCGTATCGTTCCGTCAGGCTTCGGGACCATCACTATTGGACTATTCCATGGGCTAACCGACTCCTCGATTATGCCCATGTCCAACATTTCCCGTACCTGCCTGATAACCTCTTGCTGTTTTGCTTCTGGAATCCTATACGGCCTTTGCCGTATCACCTCACCCTGAGGGGTTATCACCTCGTGGGCCACGAGTCTTGTCTCCCCCGGTACAGGGGTTAAGACGTCTGGGAATCTCCGCAACAACCTAAACAGGTCCTGTTGCTGGTTCCACGCCAGTTCATCCACCATCCTCGGAGTGGGCTTCGTTTTACAATCGGCCAATTGAGGACCAAGGTCAACATCGGCCTTATCCTCCTCCCTAGTTGCTGCTAGACCTTTTATTTCTGCCCGTCCCGTAGAACCAAACCCCGCTGATCCCCGTACCGTAGGGTTTAACTCCGGCACTTCTTCCACAGGAGGAAATCCAACCCCCTCAAGGATTAGCTGGGCTATTCGGTCCCCGGTGTTTACCCTAAAGTCCGTTTTTGCAAAGTTGAGTAACAAGACTTTGATGGGTCCTCGGTAATCCGGGTCTACTACCCCTGCTCCTACATCGATACAGCTTTTTACCGCTAGGCCGGAGCGTGGAGCAATCCAGCCATAGCATCCGGGCGGTATCTCTACCTGCAACCCCGTCTCCACCAAAGCCCTCCCTTGCCTTGGGATACTAATATCTTCAGCACTGTGGAGATCAAACCCTGCGGCATGCTCTGTCGCTCGTTTGGGTATTCGTGCATTAGGAGTAGTACGACAGCATTTTAACACGAACTTGGGCTTACTATCCTGATCTCGTCTTTGAGCTACCCTCCTATCATGCTTCTTGTGAGCGGTCTCAAACAATGGAGCAGGCATTACCTGGGACCTTGCCTTGGGCTCCCGAGAGGATGTGAAGCCTCTCCCCTGTCCAACCTTATCCCTTTCACTAGAGGGTGTTAGCTCTTCGCTCGAATCTTCCTCTTCCTCCCTAGCCTTGGTTTTTGCCCTATTAGACACTAACCCTGTCTTGGACTCCAACTCCTGGGCTAGCCCACGTTTGAACTGTGGCCAGTCTCTCCCTAAGACTATTGAATGTGGAAGCTTTGGGACTATGGCTACAGTGATAGTTCTCTTCAAGCCTAGGCTTTTCACCATAACTTTCTGTAAGGGATTAAGCTGATGCTGCGCCGTGTACACATCGGATCCTTATGTTCCCTTCTGAATGTTTTCCTGTGTGACCTCCTCTCCTGGCTTGTATCTCTGCCCACAGCTGTTGGGAGACCATCGACTGGTCGGCGCCTGAATCCAAGAGTGCCTCCACTGGGATGTCCTCCACTTACACTGACAGCAAAAATCCCTCTCCTCTTTCC
This sequence comes from Ichthyophis bannanicus, assembly GCA_033557465.1. Classification (NCBI taxonomy): domain Eukaryota; kingdom Metazoa; phylum Chordata; class Amphibia; order Gymnophiona; family Ichthyophiidae; genus Ichthyophis; species Ichthyophis bannanicus. The sequence continues at coordinate 796,798,193 of CM066036.1, forward strand.
TTGGAGGGGTTTGTTATTAACACTGTCCTAGTGTGACAATCTTTTTTGAGATGGCCCTTATTTCCACAACCGTAACATTTGCGCTGCTCATACCCTGACCTTCCTAGGGGTTTTACTCGGGTAACCTCTCCTAGCATGGTCCTGCTCATTCTTTCCGGTTCCCTTACACTTGCTTGGCTCAAACCTGTTCCCTTCACTTGGCCTACCACTCGAGCTTCTAAGAACCGCTCTGCCAAAGAAGTTGCATCTTTTGTGCTTTTGCAATCCTGTAAGACCAGGAAAGATTGCATTTCCTGTGGCACAGCCTCTATAAACTGTTCTAGAGCAATCATATCCAAAATGGCATCAACAGTTTTCCTTCAGGCAATAACCACTTGTACATTAATGCCTTGAGGCGCTGACACAAAGCACGAGGCGTCTCATCTGGCCTCAGTTTACAAGCCCTAAAAAGACGGCGGTAGACCATTGGAGTCAATCCTAATCAGTCTCTCACGGCCTTTTTTACCTCATCATAAGTGGAGGCAAGCTCAGCGGGCACGGCCCTATATGCTGCGAGAGCTTCCCCTGTAAGGGAGGCTGCTATACGTATGGCCCATTGCTCTGCTGGCCGTCCACTTAGGACTGCCACACGTTCGAAAACCTCAAAGTAATCGTCTACATCATCCCCTGGGGTCAATGGCCCAAATGAGAAAGTTCCTTTACCACCATGTCCCAGTCCTAGTAAAGTTCCTGAGGAACTAGACACAGTCCTTAGCTCCTCCGACATCTTCTTCTGTTCCGTCATCCACGTGGTCATCATGTCCAGGAGCGGCTGTTGCTGTTCCCTCATTATGGCAGCCATCCGTTCTTGCGACTTTACAGCTGTCTCCTGCTGTTGGCGGAAGCAGTCTGCCATCCAATTGAGAAGCTTGGCACGCTCCATACTGCGATGCTGGAAAGAAAACAGAAAGAAAAGACACACCAAGTGCGGCCCTTATCACAGCACCCCCTCTCCTCCACCTGCAGAACCTCCCCCCTTGCAGCAATCCTGGATCAACCCCTTTAAATACGGGTTTACCTGCTGCAAGTGGTGAATCAGGCCTCTCAGCACCGTCGGTACCAGCTGGGCTCTCCAACTCCGGTCCGCTCTGCTGAGTCTCCGGTTTGGGTTCTCTCTGCAGAAACTTTGAGGAAGGCTTTCAGGATGTCTCTCTGGCCACCTTGTAAATCCTGATGTTCTTTGTAGCTTCAGTTGGTAGGTTTTTTCCTCATCCTGCCAACTACACCACCTGTCGGAGCTCCCCCGTGTGGCCAGGCGGTTGCCTAGTGCTACGAGAGGGTTCCAATTGTCCTTTGTATAAATTCAGCCCAAATAGCATGTAGTTGTGTCCTTTAAAGGATTAGAGCCAAGTGCAAAGGTCGCAGGAATATTTCTTTATTTGAGAAATAAGGATTTCCTAACTAAATTAAATTCTTTGGCAAGAATAGTTTGAAGCTTACAAAACATAAAGTCAGGATACTTCTCCATATAAACACAAGCCTATTAAACAGTCCTTGGCTTGGTTTAGTTTAAACCTTTGCTCCACATATAAAAATATTTTTACAACAGCAGTCTGCTTTCTGGTCCCCAGGAGGCACTATAAATCTCTACTGTTACCTTCACAGCAGGTATAGCAATATTCCCTGGTCCACCAAAAGACTTTTTCAAATGCAGTAGTATTTCTTCCAGTTACAATATGAACTTTTAGCTTCTTCCTGGCTCTCTTATCCATGCAGCTTTTATCAGCCAAGCTACCATTAAAAGCCTAGCTAAAAGTTATGGGCTTTTCATAAAATATCCTTGTTAAGAACTTCTGGGTTTTCTCCAGCTAAACAAAACCCTATTCAGTTCTTACTCCTTTAACACAGATAGCACATTCAGTAATCAAGAACTCCTGGATTTTCCTCCAGCTCATTAAACCCCTATTCAGTTCTTTTACTCTTCCTTGGCACAGACAGCACAGTCTATCTCCATATCTGAAACACTGCTTGCATCAAAACTGTCCCCCAGGTCCATTTCTTCCTCGCTAGGCTCCTTCAGATATCTGCTTTCCTTAGTATCCGCCTGAGAAGCCTTTGTAGGTTGTAAAGCCTTCAAGACTTGCTCCCAGCCACGCTTTGCAGAACGTGAGCTTGTGGGGGGAAGGGCAGGAAAAGGTTTCCTTGTTAAGCAGCTCTTTTAAAGCTTGTAAAGGGCTCACCTTGCTAGTAGTGCTTTTCCTTCCTGTAGGCTCCTTACAGTGAGAAGGGCTAGGCCATGAGCTTCTGGAGAATATCTCCTCCTCCGAGGAATCCTCCCCTGAGCTCTCCACTGGCCTTCTCAGCTCTCTGTTCCTGCTTTCAAACTGCTTCTGTGCAAGCTGCTTCTGTGTCTCCTGTTTCTCTCGTGTCTGTGTCTGTGACTCCGTCTCTTTCTCTCTCTCTTTCTCTCTCCTTCTCTGTTTGTGAGTGCAACTTCCCTGCCTAAATGTTTGGGGCTGTCCTATGGCTCTTGACTCCGCCCCCAAACCACTCCCATCTCCTCCCTCTGTCTCCATGGGAACAGGGCGTGTCCCTAGGTCTGCATTCCTCTGCGGGGAATCTTTGTCTTTAGTTTGGGTGTTAACCCTTCCTGTGCCTGCAGTTTCTTTGGGAAAAGAAAAAAAAGGCTGCTTTTTCTTTCTTTCTCTGCATTCTGAGCCTGCTTCTCCACCACACACTACGCAATCAAACCATATGTACAGATAAAAGTCTCATAAAGTCCCTATACCTGAGCAATGTTTTACTCCTACTGCCTCTGTAATTTGCTCTCTTTGAATAGATTTTAGTTAAACATAGCTTCCTTAGATCCCCTCTGACTATGACATACAACTACAACCAATGTCTCATCTTGTATAACCGTATGTTTTAACGGAAGCCTTGTAATACCCCATCCAGGGCATCATTATAGCTCCTCTGCTTTCTTATAACTCCACTTCCTCTGTAACATTCCTTTCTGATTAGATTTTGGGAAAGATCAGCAACTTTGGGTCTCCTCTAAATGATATGAAATTACAAACAATACTATAAAATTAAATGATAGGACATCCATCAAAGTATATCACTCTAAGTAACATACCCAAAATGGTATTTTAGACTCAAACATAAGCATGTAGACAACCACACAACAAACCCTTTTCACTATAATAGCAGAAATGAAGTGGATACAAGCCACGCTAATCCTCTACCTCCTATCAACTCTACTACTAAGATCATCCAGAGCATACATATGGAATAGTTAGAAACATACATATGGAATTGTTAGAAACATAGAAACATGACGACAGAAACATAGCCTATCTAGTCTGTCCTTCCATATCAACCACTACAACAGTCCCCTTTTATCCTTTAGAGATCCTCTGTGCTCGTCCCATGCTTTTTTGAATTCAGATACTGTCCTCATCTCTACCACCTCCACTGGGAGACTATTTCACGGATCCACCACTCTTTCCGTAAAGAAATATTTCCGCATATCACTCCGGAATCTATCCCCTTTCACCCTCATCCCATGTCCCCTCGTAGCAGAACTTGCTTTCAATCGAAAGAGGCTCTCCTCCTGTGCATTTATGCCATGGAGGTATTTAAACATCTCAATCATATCACTTCTATCCCGCCATTCCTCTAAGGTGTACATATTAAGATCCTTAAGTCTGTCCTCATATGCTTTATAATGAAGACCAATAACCATTTTAGTAGCCACCCTCTGTACAGACTCCAGCCTGTTTATATCCTTTTGAAGGTGCGGTCTCCAGAACTGCACACAATACTCCAAATGAGGTCGCACCAAAGACTTATACAGAGATACTATCACCTCCTTTCCTCTGCTGGTCATTCCTCTCCCTATGCACCCAAGAATCCTTATAGCTCTTGCCGTCACCTTTTCTACCTGTTTAACTACTTTAATATCATCAGACACAATCACGCCTAGATCCTGCTCTTCTTTAGTGGACAAAAGTACTTCACCCCCTATACTATATTGCTCCCTTGGATTGCTGCAGCCCAAATGCATGACCTTGTATTTTTTAACATTAAATCATAGCTGCCAAATTCTAGACCATTCTTCAAGCTTAGCTAAATCCCTCCTCATGTTATCTATACCTTCCTGGGTTGTCTACTCTATTGCAGATTTTGGTATCATCCGCAAAGAGGCAAACCTTACCCGACAGCCCTTCCGCTATATCCCTAACAAAGATGTTAAAAGAATCGGACCAAGGACAGATCCCTGGGGCACACCACTGGTAACATCCTTCTCCTCAGAGTGAGCTCCATTTACCTGTACTCTTTGTCGCCTCCCAGTCAACCAATTTCTAACCCAAGCAGTAACTTTAGGGTCCATTCCTAGGGTGCTCAGTTTGTTTATAAGTCGCCTGTAAGGAATGGTGTCAAAGGCTACTACTACTACTATTTAGCACTTATAAAGCGCCACACACGCAGCACTGCACAGCTAGCCTACAAGAGGTAGCCAACATACAAGAGACAGTCCCTGCCCGTCAGAGTCATGCTCATCGGAGCTTACAATCTACTTAAAACAGTACAGAGCATTAGTCAGTTCTGCGGAAGGTATGGTGTGGTATAGTTTGGTCTAAGGTTTGGTCGTAAATGCTTTACTGAAATCTAAATACACCACATCAAGGGCTCTCCCTCAGTCCAACGTCCTGGTCACCCAGTCAAAGAAATCAAATCTGATTTGTCTGACAAGACCTGCCTCTGGTGAATCCATGTTGCCTCGGATCCTGTAATCCGCTGGACTCCAGAAATCTCCCTATTTTCTCTTTCAGCAGCGCTTCCAATAATTTACTCACCACCGAAGTTAAACTAACCGGTCTGTAGTTTTCAACCACATTTTTTTGTAAAGGGACCATATGTGCCTCTCTCCAGTCCGTTGGCACCACTCCCAATTCCAATGAGGCACTGAGAAGGTCCATCAGTGGAGCTGCTAGACATCCCCAAGTTCCCTCAGTATTCCAGGATGAATCCCATCCGGTCCCATCACTTTGTCTACTTTAAATTTAGCTAGTTTCTCACGAACCCAGTCTTCTGAAAATTGCAAGATGCCCCTCGCTTCTTTTCCTGTTTGTAAGTGTTTTCTGAGGTCCTGCTCCTGGTTCTTCATCTGTGAACACAGAACAGAAATATTTGTTAAGCAATTCCACTTTATCCTCATCAGCTTCTACATATTGCTCCCCTTCATCCTTGAATCTGATATCATCACTTTTTCCCTTCCTCTTCTCACCAACATATCTGAAAAATATCTTATCCCCCCCATTTTACCTCATTGACTATTTCCTCCTCTTGTTGAATCTTTGCTTTCCTGACTACTTTGCTAGCTTCTCTAAGTTTTTCCAAATATAGATGCCTGTCTTCCTCTCTCTTTAACCTTTTGTATTTTATGAAGGCCTTCCTCTTTTTCTTAACTTTTTCAGCTACTTCTTTCGAAAACCATAGCGGTCTCCTTTTCCTTTTACCTTTATTTACCATTTTAACAAAAAGGTTGGTTGCTCATAAAATATCCCCTTTTGCCCACTGTTTTTCTACATCCCCCAGCTGTTCCCATCCATCTAACGATTCACTGAGGTATTGGCCCATCTTGGCAAAGTTAGTTTTCCTAAAGTCTAAGACCCTCACTTTTGAATGGTTTTTATCAGCCCTAGTCCTAATACTGAACCACAGCATTTGGTGATCACTGGATGCAAAATGATCTCCCACTATAACATCAGAAACACTTTCACCATTGTAAGCATCAAATCCAGTATGGCCCCTTCATGTGTGGGTTCTGTTACCAGTTGCATGAATAGTTCTCCCTGTAGAGAATCCAGGATTTCCTTACTTCTGGATGATACTGCAGCAGGAATGTGCCAATCAACATCTGGCATATTGAAATCCCCTATCAGTAGCACTTCCCCTTTCCTAGTAATGCTGCATATGTCTTCAATTAACTCTCTGTTCACCTCTTCCTCCTGTGAGGGAGATCTGTATATCACACCAATGCAAATAGATTTCTCTTTCCCTCTTTCTAGTTTAATCCACAGTGGCTCCTCTCTCCCTTTTAAGCTCTGTAGTTCCAAAGTTTAATATTATTTTTTACATATAGTGCCACTCCTCCTCTCATTCTTCCTACCCTGTCCTTTCTGAATAAAGTATAGCCTGGTACAGATACACCCCAGTCTGGTTTTCTATGAACCATGTTTCTGTAACTGCTATTTCCAAGTCAGACTCTCCCATTAAAGCTTCAATCCAATCCTTTACAGACCCAGACAACAGCTAGCAGCACAACCATGGCACCCCTACAAGAGATCACATTGCCTCATCTGCATACACCCTATGGAAATCACACAGGCACACACAACAGCTGAACATCAAACTCAAACAAACAGGTGCTCCCTAAAAAATGCGCGCTCTATCTGCAACAAAATCCATACCATAGCAGACTACGTGCAGGATCAGAAAGTGGAAATCACGTGCATAACCGAATCATGGCTGACCAACACAGACAACGTACTATTATATCAATTCACCCCAGCAACAATGGACTCCCATCATTGCTCCAAAGCACAACACAGAAGTGGAGGAACTCTCATCCTATCAAATAAACAATTAGACCTTAAAGTCGTCAGCACCTTATCAACATCCACATTAAACATCATAACCCTGGAAAGTAAGGAGCTAACGATATGCCTAATATCGACCTTCTTACCATAATTGAGCTGGCTACCAACTATTCTAACAAAGGTAAGCAATCAATAATCCTAGGTGACTTCAATTTGAACTCATTATCCTCAGCGCCATCTCCAGCATTCCTTGATGCTTTAAACTCATTGAATCTCTCCCAAATCATTGAAACTCAGACACACGATGGCAAAAATACTCTTGATCTGGTATTTGTAACCTCCAATCTCCACTCCCATAACTCTCGCATCACCTACCAAGTAACTCCAGTACCCTGGTCAGATCATCACATGATATCCTTCGAATTTCCTATTAACCCTCCACAGCCCAGACAATATTACTCAAACACCCAATGGCGATTCAAAAAAATTTGACAAAGACATCCTACTCGAACAAATACTCCCCAAGCTCGACACCAACACCTTGGACCTTACAGCCCTAATGGCGAACTGAAATGACACCATATCTCCTGCTGCCCTTGCTCCACCTAAATCAAGAACTTCTCAGCGAGAAAACAAAGCTCCATGGTACTCCTCCAATATCAAGCAAACAAAGTCATATTAAGACTACTAGAAAGAAGATGGCGGAGAACCAAAGATCAATCAGATCTCCAGGATTACAGGACAAAGCAACGGGAATACAATGAGCTAATTCTAAACCAAAAGAATCATCATACTAACATCATCATGAAATCTCTAAACTGCCCTAGAGAGCTATTCTCAATAGTTAAAGATCTAACCGGAACCCCACACAGCCATGTCACAGATTCAATAACTCCAGAAGCATTTGCAACCAATCTCCAGAGCAAACTCACCTGTACACACCTTGCACCAAACCAAACCCTCGCGCTAACGACCAAGCAAGATCACCCAAAGAACTGGACATCACTTTACTCAATCACTGAGGATCATTGCATCAACCTTCTAAAATCATTGAACACAACCACATCCCCCCTCAATCCCTCCTGGATAAAGATGATATCCCAAGAGCTAGCACCATCACTCTGCAGAATAATAAATTTATCCCTTTCCCAAGCAGCATTCCACCACTACTAAAGATCTCATCTATAAGACCACTCCTAAAGAGTAGCACAACTTACCCAAATTCTCCATCCTCATACAGACCCATATCCAGCATAACACTTCTATCCAAAATAATCGAAAAGACAGTCCAACGTCAACTACAAGATCACATTGACTCAACTTTCCCACTCGATCCTCAGCAGCACGGATTCTAAGAACGTCACAGGGTGGAAACCTTACTGACATCTCTAATGAACACAGTTCTTAAAGGGATCAAAAACATCAAGCAAGGATTCACACTTATATTCATAGACATAACATCCACATTCGATTCAATAATACACTCCATACTACTAGACAGGCTGATGGAAATAGGAATAAGGAACACTCCGTTGACATGGTTTCGATCCTATTTATCCGAGAGAAAGACTCAAGTCAAGATCAAAAACAACTTATCAAGACCTTTTCCACTACATCAAGGACTTCCTCAAGGCTCGGCACTATCCGCCCTCCTTTTCAACATATATATACAGCCAGTCTGCAAAATTATACAGGAACACAACATACAATACCACCTATACACAGATGACTTGATGACATACTCCCTGACTACTCCAGCATCTCTTCTTGCATGTCAGCACTCACAGAATGGCTAGCACAACACAATCTAACAATCAAATAGAATAAATCCAAAGCTCTCATAATTATAAGAGACCCCGCCTTTAAACCCCCACATAATCTACTAATAGGAAAGCGAAGTAAAATATCTAGGAATACGCCTAGACCTAAGGCTCAATTTCCAATCCCACATCAACAAAACAGCCTCTAAAGCATGCTACAAGATGAAGATTCTGCAGAACCTATTTTATTTATTTATTTATTTATTTGAAAACTTTTATATACCGCCCCTTCCCAAGATCAGTGGCGGTTTACATAGAACATTGGTGAACAAATACATGGAACATTATGCAACATTGCAACTATGTACAAGGAACATTATGAACAAAAGCAAACATATATAGCTCATAACAAGAACCTTTGATTATTTAGACAGTTAATTATTTACAGAATTATAACAAAAAATCTTGATTATTTGCAGAACTATGGTATTTACAACCTGTGACATAACATCAGCTTTGGGAATGATAATATTATTAAGTGAATGAGTATTTGTTTGGCAGCTTAGCAGAGAGAGCTATGGGGGGTGGGAGGCTAGATCTGAGAATTGGCAGTAATGTTGGGTGAATAAGTGTGTTTTTAGTTCCTTTCTAAATTTTTGGAGATCTTTTGTCTCTCTTAGTTGATCAGGGAGGTTGTTCCATAGTGTAGGTGCTACGTATGTGAAAGCGCTGTTGCTTGTTATTTGCTTTGTTTTTCTTATTGTATCTGGTACTTGCACTGTATTGAGATTCCTCCTTCTTCTTAGTCTACTATCTGAGGAGCTATGGATAAGGGTAGATAGATAAGATGGGGCGATATTGTTAATTAACTTGAATGTAGTCAGTATAATTTTGTAATGTATCCTGCATGCAACGGGAAGCCAATGTAATGAGTATAAAATGGGAGAAATGTGGTCGGATAATTTAGCCTTGGAAATTATTCTTGCGGCAACATTCTGAGCCATTTGGAGAATATTTTGATTTTTCTTTGTTATGCCTTTAAGTATACCATTGCAATAGTCAAGGTGAGGTGTTATTAAAATTTGAGTAATGGTCCGGAAGTCATCACTTTCTATAAGTGGTCTAAGCTGCTGGATAGTTCTAAGCTTGTAGAAGATTGTTCTGGTTATTTTCTTAATGTGTGAAGTGAAGCTGAGAGTTTTATCAAGTATGACTCCCAAATATTTGATTTCATGCTTCACTGGGAGGGAGAAGTTATGTAGTTTGATTTCTGGTGGAGGTGCGAAATTGGGGTTTCTTGATGTAAACAGTATTTCAGTTTTCTTAAAATTAATGTTCATATTCTTTGAGCGAAGCCATTGTTCGGCTTCGGCAAGGCAGGTTGAGAGGTTATCATAGCTAGGGTCATTTGTATTAATTGGGGTGTACAACATAATATCATCCGCATAAATGTGGTAATTTATATTATGTCTTTTAAAGATGGTGCATATCGGTTGCAGATATAAGTTGAATAATAGGGCAGAAAGTGATGATCCTTGAGGGATTCCCTGTTCTTGTGGAAATGGTGGAGAGGGATCTTGATCTATTTGTACAAATTGTGAACGGTCGGATATATAAGATTTAAACCATTTGAGAGCTACTTCTTTTATACCTAATTGGCCAAGTCTTGAGATTAGAATGTTATGGTTTACACTGTCAAAAGCAGCGGAAATGTCAATAAATACTAGTATGAAAGCTTGTTTGATATTGTCCATACCTCTGACAAGGGAGTCAAGAAGGACAAGTAATAATGTTTCTACGCCGTGTGATGGTCGAAACCCATATTGGTGTTCATCAAGGGGTGTTGAGGTGTCTATAAAATCTTGAAGTTGGATTTGAACAACTTTTTCAATAATTTTAGTCAGGAAGGGTATACTAGCTATAGGTCTGTATGATGATGGATCTTTGCTGTCTAGTGAGTTGTTTTTCAAAAGTGGGCGGATTGCTGAGATTTTGAGTTCATTTGGTAGTATACCCTGTTGAAGGGATTTATTTACTATATCTAATATGTATGGGGCTAGTTCTTGTTTTGTAGTTTTAATCCATGCTGATGGGCATGGGTCTAAGAGGGATGTAGTTGTATTAAGGTTTGTAATTATATTTAGTAATTGATTTCTATCTATGGGGTGGAAAGATTTCCATTCACTGAGGACATTTATTTTTGTAGGAAAGGGATCAGGTACAGATGGTGTATTTTGCTTGAGTTTGCCAGCAAAATAGTCTGCTAGTGTTTGGGGGTTGATAGGGATCTTGTGGATATTAGTAGGTGGGGCTTTAGATAATGATTTTATAATTTCAAATAGTTCTCTTGGCCGATTAATAGCTTTGGATAGGATTGATGTATGGTATTGTTTTTTGGCATTATTTGTAGCTAGTTTGTAAGAATTAAGGTTTGCAAAAAATAACACTCGCAATACAGGGTTTTATTTAGTTCTCCATTTATCCTCTATTTTTCTGAGTTCTTTTTTGTAATTATTTAATTCAGTTGTATACCATTTTTCAGATGATTTTTTATGGGGTCTGTTGGTTTTGGTAGATAATGGTTTGGCAGCTGCTTCTATTGTAGTGTTCCAATTGGCAATAGATTTTTCGAGACTGTCTAGTTTTTTGTCCAGTTGAGGAATAATTGTTTCAAGGAACATTTCTGGTTTAAACGGTCGAAACCTCGGACCGTGGTGTAGTGTATTGTGTAGATGATTAGGGGTATGGGGAATGTGAATGGAGAATTGAATTAAATGATGGTCGGACCATGGGATTTGAGTTATGTTAGGAGTATTATATTGGGGTAATCTGGTTAAGTATTCAGGAAGGAAAACTAGGTCAAGCGTGTTCCCTTTAATGTGTGTAGGGTAGGAGATTGTTTGTTTAAAGCCCATTTCGTCCATAGAGTCAAGGAAGGTTTTTGACTGGTGATTACTTAGAGAAGCTAGATTGAAATCCCCAAGGATAATATGTGGCTTAGTCATGGAGGCTTTGCATGCCAATTCTAAAACAGAAGTTATATTTTGAGGGTCTGGCATGGGAGGTCTATAGAAGAGGCAGATGGCTATGTTTTTGTTTTCTATCTTTAGTATATTCATGCCCTCTTGGTTACTACAGATGGTGGGTGAGCAGTTAAGTATAGTCTTTGCTATTATGAGTACTCCTCCTCCTTTCTTTTTATCTCGGTTGCAGTTGAACAATGAGTATCCATTTACATTTAGTTGATTTAGAATAATGGTGTCAGATTCGGTTATCCAGGTTTCAGTGACACAAAGAAAATCAGGCTTCTCATCTGTAATGAGGTCTGTTATGAGGGGGATTTTATTTCTAACTGATCTAGTGTTAATGAGAATAATTTTTAGGTTCTGAGATTGATTATGTGTTTTTTTTATTAACCTATGACCCATACTTGAACAGAACCACTTTCGCTCCATCTGCCAGACAATAATCACCCTGCAGTTAGATTACTGCAACATAATTCTTCAAGGTCTACCCAAATGTGTAACCCAAACTTTACAACTAGCACAAAACACAGCAGCCAGATTAATCACCAGAACAAAGAGACATGATCATATCACCCCTATCTTAAAATCCCTTCACTGGCTCCCCATTCGTTCACACATAAAATACAAAGCTATAATGATGGTATTCAAGATACTACACAATCAGTCCGCTGAATGTCTAAAAGACATAGTCAAAAGGGTTCCAGACACTCGATCAAAGAGGAAACACCACCAGAACACACTCTCGACAGCTTCTATATCGACATGCATTTCTCAATCTGCGCTTCAGTGAGTGTTTGAATATTATACTCCATTGCTTTGGAACTCGCTCCCGCATCATCTGAAAGAAATTTCAGATATCGCCAACTTCAGAAAGTATCTAAAAATATGCCTATTTACAGAGCACTTCGACACCATAGAAAACATGACACCACAGAAAACACACAACCTTAACAATAAAACCTCCGAATAGCAGCCCCAGCCACAACAAGTTACCACACTAAACAAAGTACTAAAGCTTCCATAAATAGTTATAGAAATGTTGCTAGATTATTGTTGTACCACATAAGAAATTGACAATTGTTAAATGTAAACAGTTGATGCTGTACTGTTCTATGTAAACAGTTATGTTTTATTGTAAACTGCTTTGATAAAACTGAAAGGTGGTATATAAAAAATGGCAATTAAATAAATAAATAGCTAAGACCTGCCATTTCTTTCTCTATAACATCAACAAAATCCGCCCATTCCTTTCTGAACACACTACCAAGACACTTATCCACTCCTTAATCACCTCCCTCTTGACTACTGTAACCTACTCTTTGCTGGTCTCCCGCTTAATCATCTCTCTCCCCCTCAATCTGTTCAACACTCTGCTGCGCAGCTAATCTTCCACCAGCCTTGTCATGCTTATATTACTCCTCTTCTCAAGTCATTTCATGGGCTCCCTATCCATTTCTGCATGCAGTTCAAACTTCTCCTGCTGACCTATAAGTGCATTCACACTGCAGCTCCTCACTACCTTTCCTCTTATCTCTCCCTACTTGGGAGCTCCGCTGTTCTGGCAAATCACCTATCTGTGCCCTTCTCTTCTATTGCTAACTCCAGACTTTGCTTCTTTCACCTTGCTGCACTTTACACCTGGAACAAACTACCTGAGTCTGTTCGTCGGGTGCCTGCTCTGACCATTTTCAAATCCAGGCTGAAAACTCACCTCTTCGCTGATCTTGACTCACCAGATCTCCTTGTGTTTCCTTACCATTCCCCCTAGATGTAGCCCTGTCTACACACTATGTTGTCTGTCTTGACTAGATTGTAAGCTTTGATGACCAGGGACTGTCTCTTATATGTCTGTGCAGCGCTGTGTACATCTTGTAGTGCTATGCAAATGCTCAGTAGTAGTAGTAGATACAGAGGCATTATAATATCCTTGGTTTTGCTCTCCATTCCTTTCCTTACGATTCCTAGCATTCTATTTGCTGTCTTGGCTGTCGTTTCAACATATTATCCACGATGATGCCTAAATCCTTTTCCTGGGTTGTGGTTCCTAATGTGGAACCTTGCATCGTGTAACCATAGTTTAGGTTGTTCTTCCCTAAGTGCACAACTTTTCACTTGTCCACATTTAATTTCATCTGTCATTTGGATATCCAATCTTCCAATTTATTAAGGTCCTCTTGCAATTTTTCACAATCCTGTGTGTCATCTGCAGATATGATCACCTTACTTGTTAATACCATTTCCAGTTTATTTATGAAGATGTTAAAAAGCAGCAGGCCCAGCACAGATCCCTGGGGTACTCCACTATTCACCTTTCTCCACTGGGAAAATTGGTCATTTAGCCCTATTCTGTTTTCTATCTTCTAACCAGTTCCTGATTCACAATGCCTCCTATCCCATGATTTTTTTAATTTCGCAGAGTCTCTCATGAGGGACCTTGACAAAGGCTGTCTGAAAATCCAGATACACTATATCGAATGGATCACCTTTGTCTACCTGTTTATTCACACCTTCAAAAAAATAACAGATTAGTAAGACAATACTTTCCTTGGCTAAATCCATTTTGACCTTCTCCCATTAAATCATGACTATGTACATGTTCAGTAATTTTACTGATGTCAGGCTCATCGGTCTGTAGTTTCCCGGATCACGCCAGAACCCTTTAAAAATTAGCGTTAAATTGGCCATTCTCAGGTACTACAGATGATTTTAATGATAGTTCACAGATTATTAATAATAGGTCTGCAATCTCATATTTCAGTTCTCTCAACACCCTTGGATGTATACCATCTGGTCCAGGTGACTTGCTTCTCTTCAAGTAGTTGTACTACATCTTCTTGGTTTACTGATATTTCTTTCAATTCTTCCAATACATCACCTTTAAATGTCATTTCATGCATGGGTAACTTCTCTATATCTTCTTCAGCAAAGAAATCATTCAGTCTCTCCACTATGGCCTTGTCCTCTCTTAGTGCCCCTTTTAGCCCTCTATCATCTAACGGTCCAACTGACTCTCACAGATTTTTCACTTGAAAAAGTTTTATTATGTGTTTTTGCTTCCACGACAAGCTTTTATTCAAATTTGTTCTTTGCCTGCCTTATCAATACCTTGCATCTGTTTCCAGTTTTGGTCATTTGGCTCCTTTTTCCATTTCCTGAATGATGCTTTTTTGGCCAAAACAGCCTCTCTGACCTCACCTTTAAACCATGCTGGCAATTTTTTGGACTTCATTCCACTTTTCTTAAAGCATCGAATACAGCTGGTCTGAGCTTCCAAGATAGTATTTTTAAACAACACCCAAGCTTGATAGTAATCTTTAACCTTTGCAGCTGCTCCTTTTAGTTGGTTAAAAACAAAACAAAACTATTTTCCTCATTTTATCATGGTCTCTCTTTTGAAAGTTAAAATAGAAGCACAGAAACATGACAGAAGAAAAAGACCATATGGTCTATGTAGTCTGCCTTTCCATATCCCCCACTACAAGAGTCTTTTTTCCTTTAGAGATCTTCTGTGTTTGTCCCATGCTTTCTTGAATTCAGATATTGTCCTCATCTTTACTACCTCCACTGGGAGACTATTCCAAGCATCTACCACTCTTTCTGTAAGGAAATATTTCCGCATATTACTCCTGAATCTATCCCCTGTCACCGTCATCCTATGTCCCCTCATAGAAGAGCTTGCTTTCAATCGAAAGAGGCTCTCCTCCTGTGCATTTATGCCACGGAGGTTTTTAAACGTCTCAAATTGCTACTACTAATCATTTGTATAGTGCTACAAGATGTATACAGCACTGTACAGAGATGTACGATCAGGTCCTTAGAAAACCAAGGGAAACACAGAGAGGGAGACATAAATGAAAAAGTCCTTTATTTGCAAACAGCAACTCCGATATGGCCGCGTTTAGGGCATAAGCCTTTGTCAGGGGGTGAACCTCAAAACATAAATAAGCATTAACTAGAAATTACACTTACCTGGTAATTGTCGTTCCTTGAGTTACGACAGTTTAGTCCTCTACTTCTGGGTTGTGCACCTCTTCCTGCAGCTAGGAGACTGGGCATGTCAAAGTCGTGACATCACTGGATATAGCCTGCTGGTATCTCCCATCAGCCTCCAGTGTACTATTGACAAAGCAAACTCAAAGGAACAACAAAAAGTAACTATACCATAACTTTAAATAACTCCCCATTCTTCAACCGGAGGAGCCTTTTAAACCGTATCCGTCTTATATTTTCTTTTCTCTCCTTTTTTTTTTTTTTACTTTACATTCATGTCCCCCCTATGCAAACACGTATCCTATACCATCACCTCGTTTAAATAAGAGAAAAGAAAGAAAGAACAGAGAGGGATGCTCACTGCGATCTAGAAACTGAAAGGATCTGTCTACTCCTTGAGATTGATGCTTCACTCCGCCTGAAAATAAACTCTGAAGAAATCACACTCCTGGGCGGGAATGAGGACTAAACTGTCGTAACTCAAGGAACGACAATTACCAGGTAAGTGTAATTTCTGTTTCCTTATCGTTCCTCCAGTTTAGTCCTCTACTTCTGGGATGTAACAGAGCAGTAATCATTGGGAGGGACCTATCAAGCCAACTCACCACACTGCCGACCCGGAACAGGCTTCCTTTACTGCCAAAACATTTAGGCAGTAGTGGTTACTGAGGAAATGGAGACGACCTGGAAGCTGCTCTACAAATCCCTCCTGGTGGAATGACACGGTGATTCACCCATGAAGTCGCTTGTGCCCTGGTAGCAAGAGTCAGAAAGCCCCCCGGAATCATACAACCTCGCCAGCAGAAAGCTGAGGCAACCACCGCCTTAACTCAGTGCGAAATGGCCGCCTTCGCTGCTGCTTCCCCTTTGTGGGGACCTCCAACCAGCACACAAAAACAAAGAAAGGAACATCGCACCCTGCATGTAATGTTTCCTATCGGTGTAAGCTACGAATAAAAACCTCCCCTTCCAGAAAAACCGAGAACTGGAAGAGAAACCAATAGACTCGGAAGAAAAATCAGAAAACCACCTTTTGGAAGGACGACAGGACTGCTCGCAAACACCACCCTCTATCCAGAAAGGGTGAAAACGGCTCATTAGATGACAACGCCTGAAACTCCGAAACTCGTCGCACCAAACAACGAGCTATCAAAGCCACTGTCTATAACAGCAAATCCTTTACCGATGCCTGGAGTAAAGAATCAAAGGACTCTTTAGCTAACGCCTCTAAGGCCCAATCGGGATCCCCCGGCGGCACCCGAACTCTCCTTGAGTAGCGCAGTCGGATCCCAACTTAAGGAAACGCTACACATCGATCCGAACACCTAGCGCTATTCCCTTCACAGACTCCTACAGCCGGAAACAGTCGCCCGCTGGATCCTCTAAGGAACTGGCCGCTAGTTCCTTCAGACACTGTCCTGCAGAGAACTCAGACCAAGGATACAGATACCTTTGTCGCCCGGACCTGCCGCCGTGAACAGCAGCCTTCCAAAAGGCGCTAAGCATGGACCTACGTAGCAGAAGCAGCCTGCCTCCTTGCTCTCAACAAGGCGACGAAGACTGCCGCAGAATAACCCTTCTACTTGGGCCCCGCCCATACAAAGGCCAAACCGTAGGCGGGCACAGATCCACCTGAGACATTCGTCACGGACCTAGCCGCAGCAGAACGTCCGCTACCGACAACTTCTAGGAAAAGCCTGTCGAGTAGATGAATGAGAAAAGCCTAGTACGGCCGTCTCGCCCAACCGGGCGCTACCAAGAGCACCTTTCTCCGAAAGCCCCGATACGCCAACTAGTTGCCCTATGAGAGCCCACGGGGAAAGGACAAGACAGACTTAATGGGAGCTTACTGACTCTCGACTGGGACGAACAATCAGCTGCCCCATTCTTCCACCAGAGAGACCTCTGGGTGAACCCCAAGGAAGCCAATAATATTAGCTAGCGCTTGAATCAAGCCATAATGCACATTTGCCCCATAAAGCAAATCAGGCTGTAGTCGATTCAACTCCCTGATCCTTTCCTGTTCCAGGCGAGTAGACTGCCGTAACACTGCGACCAGCGGAAGCATGCTCTCGCCTCCCCAGGCTCCAAAAATGGGAGCTTGTAAGGCCAGAGCAATGCCCCCAACGATCGCTTCAGTGAACCATCTACTTTCCCATCTTGCGATAAAGAAGATTGCTAGGGCTCTGTTCCATACAGTGAGTCCGCACACCCTGGAAGTGCAAGGTGTGCACCCAGCCACGTGGTACCCAGGCGTGCCCCTGCTTAGCCTCAAAATGTCAATCAAGAACAGGCAAATTCAGGACAGCTGAATACTTTCTTTATTTTCCTTCCTTCCTTCTTTCTTTCTTTCTTTATTTTTATTATTTATTTATTTTATTATTTTTTTTTTACAAAGACACCTCTAAACCAAAAATGCCTTCAGCATATGTTAAGAGACGCTCTTTCCGTGCCAACAATATGAAGTAGAAAGAACTCCCAAACACAGGCATACTAATCCACGGCCGTCCTGCTAGAGTAACGCCCTATTCCGTCTGCACAAAGATGGACTTTATATTTTAAGTTCAACTAGCACCTGGTGATATGAAATACAGCTCTCATTCTGCAGTGGCAATTGAGTCAGCAATAAAGAAGTCGAGAAACTGCAGACAAGTTCCCATTATACCACCTGGTAAAGACTCCACTTTTAGACCACTGAAGCAAAAAAAGCATGCGAGCGTGCCTTGTGTCCTGCCAGCAGCTGATCGAATTGAAGGGATTCAGTGTATGCAGGGCATTGTCCAGAGAACGCAAGGCCCCTCCTCCAGGCTGACTCCACATTCACAGTCTAAACCGGCAGTCACCTTGGCTGATGCCGATCAGCGCAGAAGCCATCCTGTAAGCCCAGCATATGAAGTATGCCTACTAGAGTCTGAGCCGCTGCCATTGCTGCTAGAGAACTAGCCTAGCTGTTCTGGCCCCCCATTAAGGCATTCACTGAACACTAGCAGAGACTCTCCGTACTGGAGAACCTCTGATAAATGGAATGGGAGCATAGATAGCTCCAAAGGCCAGAGTTCTATTTCGCAATCCCTCTCCGCTGAGCTACCTTTTCCATATGTAAAATTAAACCCCATATAGCCAAAATTAAGACATCACAAATCTACCGTATAATTTGGCAAAGTCAAACTAAACGGGAACATTTTCCATTAAGAAACCACACAACTATAAAATTCTTCCCATGACATAATGCTTATGGCAGAGCATTCCACATCTGTGGACTGGCCATGGCGCTCACCCAAGCACCCGTTACAACTGTCCAAGAGAGTTATCACCATAATTCCTTTTGACCTGAATAGGTTTACAGCGGAACATAGCGCTATATCACAGCAGCTAAGCCAAAATATTATCCTACCATATAAATTGACTTTAACGCTGTATAGG
The DNA here is from genome assembly GCA_033557465.1 of Ichthyophis bannanicus. Taxonomy (NCBI): domain Eukaryota; kingdom Metazoa; phylum Chordata; class Amphibia; order Gymnophiona; family Ichthyophiidae; genus Ichthyophis; species Ichthyophis bannanicus. The sequence continues at coordinate 796,816,976 of CM066036.1, forward strand.
ACCTTCTATGGATAGCGGAAGGAGATTCTGGTAAATCAACATAGATATGCCCTTTTTTTTTTTTTTTTTCAAGATAGGACTCCAAAAACCAAGTTTCCGCCAACTCCAATGAAATCAAAGCAGATCTGCTAAAATTACCCAAACTGCTACTATAGCTTTGCAAGAAGCTACCAGCCCCCGCTGCACCCAGTGGTCCTTCCCCCCCTTATCCTGGGAGATTCTGCATTGCAAGAGGCGTTGCCCACCCTCTGCCAGCCCACTGCATCTGCCAGGGAGCTGAAGAGCAAAATAGAAAGTACCCCTGGAAGCAAACAATGTCCCATCCTTGGGATCCAGGCGCAAAAGGTAAAAATCAAAAGTAAAATCAACAGTGTTAGCTAAAAATGAACAAGGCTATCTCTCACTAAAGCGAGTTTCTTTTTTTTTTTAAATCCCACCGAAGTCCATGGGACCCAAGCTTTCGAACACAGCCCCTGACGCTGTGCATTAACCGCAACCAGAGAAATGAAATGAAACCCTGATCTAGTAATAGATGAGAATTTCTTGGGAAGGGCCTGCTAAGTGTTGCTATGAAAACCCACAAGCACTTCACCAGGCCTCCCTGCAGTCAGAGAAATAGCAGTGGGATACACCGACCACCTTGCAAATGGAGGTCTGAGAGGTTGTTGCCTGTGTGAACCTGATGAGTAATATGATATTGTATGGTACCACTCACCCCCCAGGGATGGGGGCACTGAATACTTTATGTGATTCATGAGCAGCGCTGTCATTCGGTGGCCTTTAGGGCAGCAGAGCCCAACCAATGATACAGAAATTAAGAGCTTTAAATCTTGGTCATATAAACTGGATTCTCAGACCTTACATCACATCACCGAGGCTCTGTGGTGATTTCTTTCCTGATCTGCAGATAATGGCTGCCTGCACAGTCATAGAAAGGCACTATTGAGTGTACCAGCTGCCCTCTGGTGCCATAGACCGTAGCACAGGCACTTCCCGGTTGGCAGTTTAACTGTCTATTTTTGTACATTCTAAGGTTTGCTAAACCTGTCCCTGTGAATTTTGGGCAACTTTCACTATAGACTACAAACAAAGGCACACTTCTAGGCTTTCCCTCCTGCAAACTACAAGTTACGGCTCTGCCCTTGAAACTAAAAGCTGGCAATTTGCCTAATATCCTGGGCCTGAACAGATGCTCCTCAGAGACATGATTAGGAGGGAAAGAACATGTGGTATCAGGGATCAATGCCAAAACTGCTGTCCTGTTTTTAAGTTTATTCATATTTATTCTATAAAGAGGATTGACAACAGTCCCCCTTAATGCTGAGGAACCCCCTGGCCTCAAAAAAAAAAAACTACAAACAAAAGAAAGAAACAAACACTAGGCCCAAAAATTTAGCTATTCTGCCTGTTGTTTTCCTCACGCAGGCAACTTTCGCGATGCGGTCCAAATACCTAGAGAGGAAATGGCCGCCCCTTCGCCAATGAATTTTGACGCCAAGAACAGCCGCCGCTGCAAAAATGAGGCCTCAGCAGACCAACAGAGCCCGAAGGCCTTACCTGCAGGGCCAAAAGCCACACAGCCTGCTCCTACCTCCTTGAATTCCTCCGATCCTCAAGCTGCGCTGATGTGCCTGGCAGCCGCAGCGAGGATCGCTCAGCCGGTTCCACAGAGTAAAATTAAAATCCCGCAGCAACGGAGAGGCTCCATCTCACACAGCTTCAGTGTGGCTGTATGGGTCCCGGAGCTTTCTCCCGTACAGTCCAGGGAGAGAGATCCGCACCGGCAAATGCCTGCAGCAAGTGAAAATCACTGACAAGGAGGGAAGGCGAGAACTGCTACTAATTTAAAGAACCAGGCTCAAATTTAAAATTACTGTAAATAAGGAAATTTGCTCCTAACTAAAGGGAACTAATCCCCGATTGTCAATTAACCAAAGGTAACTGAATTAAAAGTAAAATTAAAAGTAAATGAAAGGTAAAATCAAAAGTAAAATCAGAATTTGTCACACTAAATGCTCCTATCTGTTCCCCCCCAAGTGAGCCCAGAAGCTAGGCTCACTATGTCTTCCTGCTGCAAGGAGACTGGACACACTGGAGGCTGATGGGAGATACCAGCAGGCTATATCCAGTGATGTCACGACTTTGACATGCCCAGTCTCCAAGCTGCAGGAAGAGGTGCACAACCCAGAAGTAGAGGACTAAACTGGAGGAACGATAAGGAAATATCAAATTAACATAGAACATGTATATTGGAAAACATTATAGCAAAATAAAAGATCATAATGAATACATAAATAAAATAATGCATAAAATACAGACACACTGAATTGTGTAAAGAGGAGTGTTGAAAAAGGAAATATCAATATAGAAGAGACAAGAAGATGTGTAGAAAAATAATGAATAAACCACCATGTATCTTGATCAGTTTGACATCATGAAAAACACCAACACAGTTATAATCAAAGGAGACTTACTGAGCAGAAGTAACATTGCATTGCATATGTCCAAAAGCTCAATGTTAGCAATAATCTAAAAATAGAATAACATTAATGTTATTGTGACACTATTATATTGATCGTGTATTCAAAGTAATACAAGTGATGAAGTATAATAGTGTAACAGGAAACAAAAAAACAGAAACCAAAAAGCAAAACTAAATCTCTTCGGACAAAAATAAGACAAATGTGGGGTAGGCAAAGCTTGTCTGTGATGAACTGAAAACATGCCAACTGAATTATTAGAACCAAGAGGTACATAACACATGTATGGCATTATGTGTATCCATGAGGACAGAACAAGCATGAATCTTTTCAACCACCAGAGAGCATAAGCTCCGTGAAAACTGCATATGGACACGTAACCTAAGCAAATAAGAAACAAATTGTGCAGATAAATAAGTCTGAACAAAAAAACAGTGTGTTCTGTCAATGATTAAGGGGACTAAATTGTGTATATAAAACTATATAACAATTTGGAAAGAAAGGTGAGGCATGTGAAACTATATCTAAAAACGATTATTTACCATTTTAAAAAAACATGACACCATGCTCTTTAGTTAGCATTAAAAACAGATGTTTTGTACATAACAAACCATAAAAAAGAAAAAAGGAGGAGAGACAACTCGGAGAAGGACGGCAGAACTGCTCATATCATCACCAAGGGAAACAACACGTTGGCAAAGGAGAAAAAATTCTGTCTTCGATATTTAAAACAAATGTTCATGTGCCGATTAAAAATCAAATGTACTTGTGCTGAATTTTAAAAAAGGTAGACTAAGTTTTGACATCACAAATACTATTATAACTATGTCATGTCAGAAAAGGTACAAAAAAATGACTATGAGGATTCTTAGGGAGACACTTTTTTAACATCAGAAAGCAAAAGCAACCTAAAAAAATACCCTTGTAAATAGCGACCAAACTAATGAAACAAAGTAGATTGCCAGCCTTTTCTTCTGAGGCAATGGAGGGTAAAGTGACTTGCCCAAAGTCACAAGGAGTGCCAGTGGGAATCAAACCCTTGATCTTCTGGGTACTAGGTAGTTGCTCTAACCACTAGGCTACTCCTCCACTCCATAATTTACCATACCGTGATTTAAATAGATCCTCTGTGTTTGTCCCATGCTTCTTTGAATTCAGTTACTGTCCGCATCTCTACCACCTCCACTGGGAGACTATTCCACGGATCTACCACTCTTTCCATAAAGAAATATTTCCGCATATCACTCCTGAATCTATCCCCCTTCACCCTCATCCCATGTCCCCTCATATCAGAACTTGCTTTCAATTGAAAGAGGCTCTCCCCCTGAACATTTATGCCATGGAGGTCTTTAAACATCTCAATAATATCACCTCTATCCCGCCTTTCCTCTAAGGTGTACATATTAAGATCCTTCAGTCTGTTCTCATACGCTTTATAATGAAGACCACTAACCATTTTAGTAGCCACCCTCTGCACCGACTCCATCCTGTTCACATCTTTTGAAGGTGCGGTCTCCAGAATTGCACACTATACTCCAAATGAGGTCGCACCAAAGACTTATACAGAGGCATTATCACCTCCTTTTTTCTGCTAGCCATTCCTCTCCGTATGCACCCAAGCATCCTTCTAGCTTTTGCCGTCGCCTTTTCTACCTGTTTAGCTACTTTAAGATCAGACACAACCACGCCTAGGTCCCGCTCTTCTTTAGTGGACAAAAGTACTTCACCCCTATACTGTATTGCTCCCTTGGATTAAATCCTTATGTTCTGAAAGTTGAGTGAGCCCACCAAGCAATAGCAAACATCCACAACTTATCTGTAAATTTCCACAGTCAAGCACATTCAATGATGTATGCTGATATATCAAATTCCATAACTATGACCTGGCCGGTAGGTTTCACCCTCAAGAAGCCCCTGATATGTATTTTTCACTATGTGAAGAAATTTGTGCCCCTCTTTCTAATTTTAGTAATACAGTGTGCTTGAATACAAAAGTTGCTGTTATCTTGAAAGAGACAGGGAGTCAAAGAAGTGACTTGAGCATAGCGACACTGGCGGAAAATTAGCCGTGCAGCTGAGGTTTGAACAAATTGAAGTGGGGAGAGATGATTCAGAGGGAGGTGACTAGAGAGCAGATAAGGGTCTTGGTAGTGTGTTCAGAAAGAAAGGGGCAAATTTTGCTGATGTTATAGAGGAATTAATAACAGGTTTTAGCTGTCTGTTGGATGTGTGTGGAGAAGGAGAGGGAGGAGTCAAAGATGACCCCAAGGTTGAGAGCCGAGGAAACAAGAAGGAGTCGAGTGTTAGCCACCGAAATAGAGAAAGGAGGAAGGCGGGAGATGGATTTGTGGGGAGAAGAAAAGAAGCTCAGTTTTGGCCACGTTCAATTTCAGATGGTGGCAGGACATCCAGGCAGCAATGTCAGATAAGCAGGCAGAGATCTGGGCCTAGATTCCCGGAGAGATTGCAGAGAGGTAAATCTGAGCATCATCAGTGTAAAGACAGTACTGAAAACCATGGCAGGAGATGAGTGTGCCAAGAGACTGGGCATAGAGAGAGAAGAGGAGAGGTCCCAAAACAGAGCCATGAGGTACACAAACTTAAAGCGGGATAGCAGTAGAGGAGGATCCACCAGAACATATACTAAAAGTGCGGTGAGAGAGATAAAAAGAAAACCAGGACAGAACAGAGCCCTGAAATTCAAGCGAGGACAGGGTATCAAGGAGAAGGTGGTGAACAACAGTGTCAAAAGCAGCAGAAAGGTCAAGAACAATGAGGATCAAGTAGAGGCCCTTAGATTTGGCCAGGAACAAGTCATCGGAGACTTTGGCAAGAGCCATTTCAGTAGAATGTAGAGGACAAAAGTCAGATTGCAATGGATCTAGAAGGGTTTGGAAGTCAGGCATAAGACTGAATCTATTGAAGCAGAATGTATAGAATTCTTGTTACACTTGACTAAACTGAATTTTGTTGAGTATGGTGGGAGAGCTGGGAAATTGCTTGTCTGGCAGTTACAGTTAAAGGAGAGTTCTCAGCTCCTTAGTGAAGTGTATGATAGCAAAAAGGTATTGAGGAAAGATAGGGAATTGCTTTATGCAGCTGGGGTTCAATAGTGCTCCTGAAGTTCTCAGCGCCTTTTTGGATAAGGCTATGGTGGCAGCAATAGATGCTCACTGGTGATATCTTTGTGTCAGACGTAGATGCTGCAATCAAGTCTTTGGCCTCTGGGAAGCAGTAGGCACTGATGGTTTTCTAATGGAATGATATAAGGGGATGTTGGATTCTTTGGCCCCCAGTATTACAGCAATTCTTCGGCCTCCAGTATTACAGCAATTCTTAAATGAAGCCTTACTGACGGGCTCTCTCTCCCTCCAATTATGTATATATGTTAATCCCTAAAAGGTGGGGGGAGATGATCTACACAGTGTGGGAATTTACTTCCTATCTCATTATTGAATAGTGATGTCAAAATATTTGCTAAGATCTTAACCAACTGTTTAGATAGGGTGATAGGAGATCTTTCTTATTCATCCTGATCAAACTGGGTTTATACAGGGTCAGCGAATCTCGATAATATCAGGCACTTGATCAATATTTTCCTTAATGTTCAGAAAGAAAAGTAGGCCACCTGGTATGTAGCACTTGAGTTGCGAAAGCATTTGACAGAGAGTTAATTGAAGACATACGCAGCATTTTATTTATTTATTTATTATTTATTTATTACAGTTGCTTATATACCGCACTATTCGGCATCAGCGCGGTTTACAGTATAACAAAGTGACCAAAACACACAGTCTGTTTGGTTTTACATCGAACAGGGGTACAAACTTGGATAACAGGGTTGAATTATATACATGCACTATATACATGAGATAGGCTATATACATGAATTAAAATTCTTATAATAGGGTTGAACTGTACGATAAATAATGAGTCCGTTGCGCTATATGTAGTACCATGAATATTTGAGACATTTTGAGTATGGACTGCGAAAAGGCGGTGTTTCTTAGGTGATGCTATCTAGATTCATCGCTGGCTGGGTAGTATTGGAGGAAGAGGTGAAATTTGATTGCCTTCCTGAATTGGGTCAGGTCTGCAATAGCTCGAATGTCTGGTGGGAGCGCATTCCAACATTTGGGGACGTAAAGACTGAAGGCCCTATTTGCTGTTGTGTTATTGCATTTAGTCAAGGTTTTCGGGGTTGTTAGTAGATTTAGGGCTGTTGACCTCCTGGCTCTGTTGGGGGGCACTGTATGGATGAGCTCAGTAAGCGCCGTGGAGGATATGCGCTTGATGGCCTTGAATGAGAGGATTAGTGTTTTGAAGATAATCCTTCCGTGTATAGGTAGCCAATGAAGCTGTTTTAAAATCGGAGTCACGTGGTCACTTCTGGCGGCTCCATGGAGTACCCTTGCTGCAGCATTCATGGCCAGTTGTAATGGGTTTAGTGTGGATTGCGGGAGACCTTGTAAGAAGGAATTGGCAAAGTCAAAGTGCGGTAGGATCAGTGCTTGGAGTATGGTCCGGAAGTCATCTGGCTCCAGTAGGGAGCGCAGATGCCTAAGTGAACGGATTTTAAAATAGACCGCTTTGACAATGTTGCTTATATGACATTTCATGTCCAGATGTTGGTCTAAGGTGACTCCCAGGTATTTTATTGTATCTTTGGTTTGTAATTCCGCTTCCTTGACCTTTATATGTGTTGGTGGGGTAAAGTCTGGGTCTCTAGCGATGAACAGTACCTCTGTTTTCTTGTGCTGGATGCGGAGGTTTTGTGATTGTAGCCAATCCGATATGGTATTGAAACATTCTATAAGTGATGTAAGGTCCATTTGAACGGTCAAAAAAGGCATATATAGGAGGATGTCATCCGCATATATCAGACAGCTCACGTTAAATGATCTAATGATGTTGCAGATGGGCTGCATGTATATATTGAATAGTAGAGATGACAATGAGGATCCTTGTGGCACACCTTGTGTTTGATGGAATTGTTTCGACTCTTCTGCTCCGGATTTAACATATTGCCATCGGCCATTTAGATAGGAACTGCACCAATCGAGCGCGGTATTGCAAATTCCCTTTTCTTTCAGTCGCCCGAGGAGGATCTCATGATGAACCGAGTCAAAGGCTGCAGCGATGTCTAAAAAGATGAGCACAAAGCCTTGTCGGATGTTGTCAATGCCTGTGAATATGTTATTGAATAAGAAGGAGAGAAGTGTTTCTACTCCATGGTACTCTCTGAACCCGTGTTGGCAATGATCTAAGGGAGCTGTGGAATCTATATGATCCTGAATTTGCCTTTGGACCTCTTTCTCCAATATCTTTGCTAGTAGGGGAATACTAGCTATTGGTCTATACGAATCGGCCTGTTGTGGATCAAGTTTAGGGTTCTTCAATAAAGGCCTGATTGAGGTTTGTTTGAGGGTTGTGGGGAAGGAACCAGTAGTAAATGAATGTTTTGTCAGTTTTGCGATGAATGGACTGAATTCCTTGCGTAGCTCCTTGATCCAAAAAGCCGGGCAAGGGTCTGTTTGTGCTGTGGAGGTATTGAGGGAAGTTATTGTATCTTCAATGCTTTTTCTAGATGGTGTAGAGAACTTGCATAAGGGGGTTAAGCCGGTATGGTCTTGGAACGAGGCTGTTGATACTTTGTCGGTCTGTATGATCTTTGACCGGAGATAGCGAATTTTTGAGGTTGGATATCCACGTGTTGTTCAGGAGATGGTTCCTTAGAAAGGGCTTGAACCAAGTTGAAAAGATCCCGTGGTTTGTTCAGAGATCTTTTCAGAGTATCAGTGTGGTGTTGTTTCATTTTTATTGAGATCGCTTCTCTGTGCCTTCTTAGGTGGAGTTGGTAGGCTGTCAAATCTTGTGTGGAGAGCGATCGGCGCCATTTTTTCTCTAGTCTGCGTAGTTGTGTTAGAGAAGCTCTCAATTCTTGGGAGAACCATGGGGCCGTATTTCTTATTCTCCTGGATGCGTTATTGCTTTGTGGATGTTGTGAGATGGCCTTGAGGTTGAGATTCCATGCGGCGACTAGTTCTTCCGGGTCGGATGTGGTTATGGTGAGGAGGGATTGGGTTTGTGAGAGGATTAACTCTCTGTCAAATGCGCGGAAGTTTCTTGTTGAGGTTCGAGCTGTGCTGTTGCATTTTCGGGTACTATGCCGCTGGCTGTCCCTGGTGGGTATTTGAAAAGTGATAAGTTTATGGTCAGACCAGGGGACGTCAATGATAGACAACATCTTGTTGTGGTTTTGCTCGAGGGCTGCATGTGGTGCGAACACCATGTCCAGGATGTTGCCCTTTACGTGTGTGGGTTTGTCGATGATTTGTGTAAAGCCCAGGTTCTCTATGGCTTCGAGGAATGCAGTTGCATGGCTTTGATGAAGTGAAGGGAGGTTAAAGTCTCCCATTATCCAAATAGGTGAGTTGAGGTTGTGAGCATTAGCAGCAAGGTCAATAATTGTGGGGAGGTCCTCAGGAGATGAAGATGGTGATCTGTATATTAGATTGATGGAGCATTGCTGGTTTTTGATGGAAAGAGAGTCCAGGTTACTTGTACTGGAGGCTTCAGTGATATGGAAATGAAGATCTGATTTAGTAAGTATTAGTACTCCCCCTCCTTTTTTAGTTTCTCTGTGTCTTATATGTATAGAGAAGTTGGGAGGTAGGAGTTGGTTGAGGATGACGTTATCCTCCGATGATAGCCAGGTTTCCGTGATCAAAAGTAGGTCCAGGTCATAGAGCGATATCATATCTAGGACAACGGGCCATTTCTTGCGTATGGAACGTGCATTTATCATGGCACATTTTAGGTTGTGGTAGTACTTTAGTTCCTAGCATTGCTAGGAAAGTGCTACTGATAGGAGATTTCAATATGCCAGATGTTGATTGGCACATTCCTGCTGCAGTATCATCTAGAAGTAAGGAGATCCTGGATTCTCTACAGGGAGAACTATTCAGGCAATTGGTAACAGACCCCACACGTGAAGGGGCCATACTGGACTTGGTGCTTACCAATGGTGAAAGTGTTTCTGATGTTGTAGTGGGAGATCATTTTGCATCCAGTGATCACCAGATGGTGTGGTTCAGTATTAGGACTAGGGCTGTTAGAATCCATTCCAAGGTGAGGATCTTAGACTTTAGGAAGACTAACTTTGCGAAGATGGGCAAATACCTCAGGGAGTCGTTAGTGGGATGGGAACAGCTGGGGGATGTAGAAAAACAGTGGGCAAAACTGAAAGGGGGTATTTTAAAGGCAACCAACCTTTTTGTTAAAATGGTAAATAAAGCAAAAGGAACAGGAGACCGCTATGGTTTTCGAAGGAAGTAGCTGAAAAAGTGAAGAAAAAGAGGGAGGCCTTCATGAAATACAAGAGATCACAGAGAGAGGAAGACAGGCATCTGTATTTGCAAAAACTTAGAGAAGCTAGCAAAGTAGTCAAGAAGGCAAAGATTCAAAAGGAGGAGGAAATAGCCAATGCAATAAAATGGGGGGATAAGACATTTTTCAGATATATTAGTGAGAAGAGGAAGGGCAAAAGTGGTATTGTCAGACACAAGGGTGCAGGGGGAGAATATGTAGAAGCTGATAAGGATAAAGCGGAATTGCTTAACAAATATTTTTGTTCTGTGTTCACAGATGAAGAACCAGGAGCAGGACCTCAGAAAACACCCACAAATAAGAACAGAAGCGAGGGACATCTTGAACAATTTTCAGAAGACTGTGTTCGTGAGAAACTAGCTCAACTTAAAGTAGACAAAGCGATGGGACCGGATGGGATACACCCTAGAAAACTGAGGGAACTTGGGGACGTTCTAGCAGCTCCACTGACTGAGCTTTTCAATGCCTCGTTGGAGTCGGGAGTGGTGCCAAAGGACTGGAGAGAGGCTCATGTGGTGCCTTTACACAAAAGCGGAAGTAAGGATGTGGTTGAAAACTACAGGCCGGTTAGTTTAACTTCGGTGGTGAGTAAATTATTGGAAATGCTGCTGAAAGAGAAAATAGTGAGGTTTCTGGAGTCCAGAGGATTACAGGATCCGAGGCAGCATGCATTCACCAGAGGCAGGTCTTGTCAGACAAATCTGATTGATTTCTTTGACTGGGTTACCAGGGAGTTGGACCGAGGGAGAGCTCTAGATGTGGTGTATTTAGATTTCAGTAAAGCCTTTGACACTGTTCCTCACAGGTGACTTATAAACAAACTGAGCACCCTAGGGATGGACCCTAAAGTTACTGCTTGGGTTAGAAATTGGTTGGGTGGGAGGCGACAAAGAGTACAAGTAAATGGAGCTCACTCTGAGGAGAAGGATGTTACCAGTGGTGGGCCCCAGGGATCTGTCCTTGGTCCGATTCTTTTTAACATCTTTGTTAGTGATATAGCGGAAGGGCTGTCGGGTAAGGTTTGCCTCTTTGCAGATGATACCAAAATCTGCAATAGAGTAGACACCCAGGAAGGTGTAGATAACATGAAGAGGGATCTAGCTAAGCTTGAAGAATGGTCTAGAATTTGGCAGCTGGGATTTAATGTTAAAAAATGTAAGGTCATGCATTTGGGCTGCAGCAATCCAAGGGAGCAATACAGTATAGGAGGTGAAGTACTTTTGTCCACTAAAGAAGAGCGGGACCTAGGCGTGGTTGTGTCTGATGATCTTAAAGTAGCTAAACAGGTAGAAAAGGCGACGGCAAAAGCTAGAAGGATGCTTGGGTGCATACGGAGAGGAATGGCTAGCAGAAAAAAAGGAGGTGATAATGCCTCTGTATAAGTCTTTGGTGCGACCTCATTTGGAGTATGGTGTGCAATTCTGGAGACCGCACCTTCAAAAGGATGTGAACAGGATGGAGTCGGTGCAGAGGGTTGCTACTAAAATGATTAATGGGCTTCATTATAAAGCATATGAGGACAGACTTAAGGATCTTAATATGTACACCTTAGAGGAAAGGCGGGATAGAGGTGATATGATTGAGATGTTTAAATACCTCCGTGGCATAAATGTTCAGGGAGAGAGCCTCTTTCAATTGAAAGCAAGTTCTGCTACGAGGGGACATGGGATGAGGGTGAAGGGAGATAGATTCAGGAGTGATATGCGGAAATATTTCTTTACGGAAAGAGTAGTGGATCCGTGGAATAGTCTCCCAGTGGAGGTGGTAGAAATGAGGACAGTAACTGAATTCAAAAAAGCATGGGACCAACACAGAGGATCTCTAAAGGTAAAAAGTGGACTGTTGTAGTTGTTGTTATGGAAGGACAGACTAGATAGGCCATGTGGTCTTTTTCTGTCATCATGTTTCTATGTTTCTATCATGTAGTATGGGAGTACCTGTTTGCTGTTAAGAGCAGATTCAATCTAGAAGAAAGGTTTATTAAGTAGATAAAAGCTCTGTATGCCAAGCCTGTAACTCAGCTGGATGTTAATGGACAGCTCTCTGAAAGGTTTTCACTGCATAGAGACACTCGCCAGTGTCCTCTCTTCCCTCTTCTATATGCCCTAGCTATTAAGTATATGGTCTGTATCCTCTAAGCAGCTCCTGAGATCCTTCCATACCTCAGTGTCCATACCCTTTTTGTTGCAAATATTTAGCTGGGCTTACACCGGAAAGCGGTGTACATTCGGGCACTGTATATATTAACGCAAGATCAATAAGGAATAAGATACCAATAATTACAGACATAATTGAGGAGGAAAGCCCTGACCTCCTCTGTGTTTCAGAGACATGGCTCTCCCCCACAGACAACGTATTAACAAGCCTGCTACAAGTACACGGTTTTGACCTCTTCAACTGACCCAGGGACTCCAAAAGAGGAGGCGGTGTACTCATACTATGCAAATCAAAACAAAGCCACACCCTCACTAGCTAGCAATCTAGATGGGATGGATATACTCAAGGTACAAAATAAGAACTTCTCCATCTGTCTTATTTATAGATCCCCAACACCCGAACACAATAGCCTAACACATATCCTTGAATCGGCCTGCATGGCCTCCCTCAGCAAACCACACATCATCCTAGATCATCTGAACTTCGACTCACTGGACACCTCCCAAGCAACCTCCTTCCTGGACACAATGACAGACATGGGCTTTCAACAAATCATAACCGGAGCCACCCACAATAAAGGAAACACCCTAGACCTTGTCTTCCTCCCTGCCACAACAGCTCATCACACTCGCTACACCCCCCCCCCCCCCATCCATATCGGTAGTTCCTTGGTCTGACCACCACCTTGTAACCCTCAAGATCCCGCTTATAAACACCACTGCCAACTCACCGAATAGCCCACCACCCACCAAACGTTTCACCCAATTCAACAAAGACGTCTTCCTCCTCAGCATCCTACCCCAGCTCTCAAAGGATATCACAGACCTAACCACCTCGCTAAGCGCCTGGAATAACACTATACAAAAAGCAGCAACCCCCCTTAATAATCCTACAAGACACTCCCCTAACCGCTCAGAGAAGTAGTACTCCCCAGAACTCCTAAAACTAAAGAGGCAAATGAGAATATAGAATAGACATGGGGACATGCAATGAAGCTACAGGGTATACTATTTAAGACTAATAAAAGAAAATATTTTTTCACTCAACGTGTAATCAAACTCTGGGATTTGTTACCGGAGGATGTAGTAAAGGCTGTTAGTGTAGCTGGGTTTAAAAAAGGTTTGGACAAGTTCCTGGAGAAAAGGTCCATAAACCATTATTAAGAAGGGACCCAAGATATCAATGCTTAACCCAGTACAAGCATTGTGGAAGCTGTGTCTTTTGGGGGAACTGCTAGGTACGTATGACCTAGATTGGCCACTGTTGGAAACAGGATACTGGGCTTGATGGGCCTTGGTCTGACCCAGTATGGCATATCTTATGTTCTTATGAGAAAACCTGAAAAGAAATGACACATATCCAAAACCCAACATAACAAACTTCAATACCTCAACCTACTCACTGCCTACAAAGATGCAATTAACAAAGTCAAAAAAGAACATAACACCAGAATCATAAATTGTGCCCTCAATCGACCAAGAGAACTGTTTGCTATTGTACAATCCCTAACCAAAACCAACCAAAATGACACAGGCATATGCAGCACTGAACCCCACATCCTTGCTGACCACTTTTGCTAGAAATCTAAAAAGCAAAAACCACAACCCCACCTCCTCACCAGAACCCCTGACAAATCCCAATGCCTGGACTATATTTCACGTAATCGACCAGAAATGCCTCCTCAACATAATATCTAACATCAACATGACCAGCACCTCCCCCCCCCCCCGACCCTTGTCCTGTACCATGGATTAAGGCCACAAAAATCTAACTCGCCCCTCTACCTCCTTCAAATAATAAACCAATTCCTACTTCAAGGAATTATGCCCACAGGCCTAAAAATGGCTTCTATTCGCCCCATACTAAAGTATAAGGCCCTAAACAGAAACGGACCAAACTTCTAGACCAATAGCAAGCAGGGCCGGCCCGTCCATTGAGCAAGAATGTTTTTTGCACAGGGCCCCGCGTTTCAGGGGGCCCCACGCAAAAAACATTCATTAGCCCAAGTACATTTAAAAAAAAAAAACGGCTGCTGCTGCCGCCATGGCAGCGGCAGAATCAAACGTCAACGCCGCAGGGCCCCGACTGCCCGGCAGAACCTCCCTTGAGCATCAGCTCCCGAATCCCTCCCAAAGCGCGGGCTTTCAGAGCCGCGAGAGCTTCTCTGACCTCTCGCGGCTCTGTTAATCCTGCCGGGGCTGATGGGAAATCCCATCAGCCCAGGCGAGATTAACAGAGCCGCGAGAAGAAAGGCGGCAGCAGCAGCAGCCGGTATTTTTTTTTTTAATCTATCTGGACTGGTGGGGGGAGGGGGGTTAGGACTGGTAATGGGCTATGGGGGGGGGGGGTTAGGACTACTAATGAGTTATGGGGGGACTAAGACTGGAAGTGGGCTTATGGGGGAGGGGGTTAGGACTGGTAATGGGCTATGGGGGGTTAGGACTACTAATGAGCTATGGGAGGGGACTAAGACTGGAAGTGGGCTGATGGGGGGAGGGGGTTAGGACTGGTAATGGGCTATGGGGGGGGGGTTAGGACTACTAATGAGCTATGGGGGGGACTAAGACTGGAAATGGGCTGATGGGGGAGGGGGTTAGGACTGGTAATGGGCTATGGGGGTTTAGGACTACTAATGGGCTGCGGGGGGGGAATAATACTGGAAGTGGGCTGATGGGGGAGGGGGGTTAGGACTGGTAATGGGCTATGGGGGGGCTAATACTGGAAATGGGCTGATGGGGGGTAGGACTGGTAATGGGCTATAGGGGGGGCAAGGACTGGAAATGTGCTGATGTGGGGGTTAGGACTGGTAATGGGCTATGGGCTTGCTAAGACTGGAAATGGGCTAATGGGCGGGTTAGGACTGAAAATGGGCTGATGGGGGTTAGGACTGGTAATGGGCTATGGGGGGGCTAAGACAAAATGGGGTGATGGGGGGCTTAGGACTGGTAATGGGTTAGGGGGGCTTAGGACTGGTAATGGGCTAGGGGGGCTTAGGACTGGTAATGGGCTATGGGGGGGCTTAGGACTGGTAATGGGCTATAGGGGGGCTAGGACTGGTAATGGGCTGAGTGAGGGGGCTAGGACAGGAAATGGGCTGATGGAGGGCTAGGATAGGACTGGAAATGGGCTGTTGGGGGGGCTTGGATTGAAATGGACTCATGGAGGGGTTAGAACTGGCTCATGGGGGCTTGGATTGGAAATGGGCTGAATGGAGGGGAGCTAGGATTTGACATGGGCTGATGGTGGGGCTAGGAAAGGAGTAGAAATGGGATGATGGGGGGCTGGGATTGGAAATAAGCTGATGGAGGGACTCGGATGGGGGAGCTAGGACTGGAAATGTGCTGATGGTGGGGCTAGGATAGGACTAGAAATGGGCTTATGAGGGGCTAGGACTAGAAATGGGCTGATGCGTGGACTAGAAGGGAGCGGATGCTGGGTGGGGCTGGAACTAGAAGGGAGCTGATGTTGGGGGAGGATTAGAATGGGATAGAGCTGGGAGAGTGAAAAAATATTTTGTGTAGGAGGGAAGACAAATCTACAATTGGCCGGATATTGGGAGAGTAAGTGGGGATTGAGGATGGAGGGTAAAATTTGAGTGGATGAAATAGGAATGAGGAAAGAGCAAAAGGAGAAAGATTAGTATGTTAAAGCAGATATAGAGAGAGAATGGAAAAAAACTAGAAGCGTGAAGAAAAGACAAGTGGACAACAGACGATGGAGAGTTAGCAGAAGACATGAAGAAACCAGAAGAAAGTGGCTGGAGCAATTGCAACTGAAAAAAAAATGCACAAAAGGAAGAAAAATATCTATTTATTGAATTTGTTAACTGAAATATGCCAGCTCTGGAAATGTGCATCATTAACGTCTGCGCTTTGTTTAGTACAAGAGGAAATTAATTTATAGTTTTATTTCTACAGTGTTGTTGGGCTTTTGGGGTTCCCAGTTAAATTATTGTCTTCCTGTTTCTAAATTGTGATTCCTTGTTTGGTGATGGTCTATGTTCTGCATGTGTAACTGAGCTGTGGTATTCTGTTTATGTAATTCCTATTTGACATTGCCACTTGTTCTCTTTCCCCAGTAGGTCATGTATTGTTATTCTCAGAAATGTATTGGTTTAATATTTTCAGTGTAGCCTTTTGATAGGTAGGGTCTTGTGCTTTGTAAGTCCTGGTAGTGCTGTTATGATACGGCGGGTTTGCTATGGGTTCTAAATGGGCAGTGTTTGTAGTAGTTCCTAATGTGCCTGGCAGTTGGCACTGGATTATAGTAATGTAGAAATCTTTTAGTCTTTCTTTATCCATACACTCATTAAGAGGCATGTTTACTAAAAGTTAGTGTAAGGTAACATTATGCAAATATTTATGCAAATGAGTTCCCTTATGCAAATGAGGCCCCGCACCGAGTCTCCGCACATGGCCCCGCACCCCCCTTGGGCCGCCCCTGATAGCAAGCATCCCATTCGTTGCCAAAATAATTGAAAAAAACGTCCTAAACCAGTTTCAAGACTATCTAGACATCAATGCCCCCTTAGATGTGATTCAGTATGGTTTCGCCCATTTCATAGGGTCGAAACCCTGCTCATAGCCCTAACATACATCCTTATCCGAGGCATAGACAACCCTAGCCAAGCATTCCTCTTAGTCTTCATAGACATTGCCTCAGCCTTCAACAACATTAACCATAACACCCTCATTTCAAGACTGGAACGTATCGGACTGGGTGGAACAGTCCTACTTTGGTTCAAATCTTACATTACAAACCACAAACTATGGATCCAAATAGGACGAGAACCTCCAAGCACCTTTCCCCAAGACCAAGGTATATCGCAAGGTTCAGCCCTCTCTGCCCTCCTATTTAACCTCTACCTACAACCCATCACCCATATATTCAAGAAGCACAACACTGATTACTATATCTACGCGGACAACATCATGTTGACACTCCCCAAAGATATAAACAATCCCACCTACAATAACCTAGCCGACTGCATTAATGAAACTAAATCCTGGCTGAAATCCAACAACCTCAGCATAAACTTTAACAAGACAGAAACACTCTACATCACAAGGAATCAAAACATAACCCTCCCCCAAACCATCATCTTTAATTAATTAATTTATTTATTTATTTAACAGCTCTTATATACCGCGCTATTTGACATCAGTGCGGTTTAATGACATCACACTCCCAGTCAAGCAAGAGGTTAAATATCTTGGCATAATCCTTGACTCTTCCCTCAGTATGCTACCCCACCTAAAACAGACAGCCAGAACAATCTTATATAAACTAAAGACCATACAGCACCTGAGACCCCTCCTCGAAGCAAATGACTTCAGTTCAGTTGTGCAAGCCATCATTACCCCACACTTTGACTACTGCAACAGCCTGTTGCAGGGTCTACCGGCAAAAAACCTACACATACTCCAAAGAGCGCAGAACATCACAGCCAAAATTATATGCAAAGCCTGACTAACCGACAATGTCACACCCCTCCTACACGACCTCCACTTGGCTCCCAATACAAAGCAGGATAAAATACAAAATACTCATGACAACATTCAAGCTCATCAACAACGTTGCACCATCCATCCTCTCAACTCTTCTTCATACCCCTGCAAACACCAGATCATGCAGGGAGAATGCTCTTCATTTTCTAACTATTCCACATTCCATACGCAAGACAAAACAAACCACCAGCTCCAGAGCATTCACTTATACTGCCCCCAGCCTCTGGAATTCCCTACTATTACCCATCTGTGCAATCAAAGACCTCCAAGAGTTCAGAAAACAGCTCAAAATGTACCTCTTCTGGGACTTCCGGTGACGTCACGGAGCGGATGGCCGCGAGGTAACCGAGCTCCGTCTGATTCCTGACTAACGGTGATCATGAGCGATACCCCAGGCATGAAAACTGTGGGAAAAGATACCCCCGGGTGCGCGCAAGCAGCCCGTCAGAAATTGGAGGGGTTTAAATCTAAATATGTGCAGCACGAGGACCGCGGCCTACAGCATTCTGAGGCGCGTGAGGAGTGTGGCGGTGGCGGGAGCTCCGGTGATGAAAGTAGCGGGTCGGACCTGCACTCTGATGGAGCGGAGCTGAAAGGGTGGCTGACAGCGTTCAGGAGAGATCTCCGGAGCGACATCAAAGAGCTGCGCAAAGATTTAAAGGAAGAGTTGCACTTACTCCGCCAGGAGTTGAGCAGCATGGGACATCGCGTGGAGACAGTAGAGGAACACGTGGAGACCCTGACGGGAGCTATGCGGGAGGTAGAAGAGGAGCAACAGCGCCAACGTGAGCGGCAAGACGAGCTTCAGGAAAAATTGGAGGAAATGGAAGACAGGGCACGACGGAATAACCTGCGTTTTAAAGGTATTCCGGAAACGGACAGTTACAAAGACTGTGTAAAAACTGTACAATTGCTCTGCCAGCATGTCTTGCGATTGGCGGGCCAGGAGTCTGAAACGGTGGCAATGGTTGGAGTGGAGAGAGCGCATCGCAGCCTCGGTCCCCGGCGGGGGACGCAGGTCCGCGACGTGATTGCCTGCATGAGCAGTTTCCCCCAAAAAGAACTGGTTCTCAACCTGGCCAGGAAGTACGGCCGTATCGCCTGGGACTCCTGCGAAGTAGAAATCTATAATGATTTATCTTCGGGGACACTGGAGAAGCGGAGGGGCTTGAAAGACGTTACCGCATTCCTGCGGGGGAAGAGTTTGCGCTACCGCTGGTTGTTCCCCTTTGGCCTGCTGCTCACTGTCAATGGTGTCTCCTGGAGAGTTAAAGGGGCGGAGGAGGCATGGAATGTTTTGACTGAGCTGGGATGTGAGCATTTGCCCCAACCGACGGCTGGAGGGGAGCACAGAGAGGATCGTGGAAAGGAGCGCAGAACGTCACAGTGGAAGAGAGCCGGTGAAAAAGGGAAGCGGCTTAAAAGATTATCCCAGGACGTAGCCCCCACATGAACAGTGCTGGAGAGTGGTGCGTGAATTGGTGGCTGTGGGACATTTATATGAGACTTAATGTCTGAAGGGGGTTGCAATTTGGGGGTTACAATTTGGGGGTGGCGGGTTGCTTCTGATTTGGGATGGTTGTTGGGGTAGAGGTGGGGGTTGGGGTGATATGTTGGGCCAGGGGGGGCATTGAGGGAGGGAGTCGGGATAGGACATGACTCACACGGAAGTTTGTCTGGAATGGGGGGGGTTCGGGGAGGGGGGAGGAGGGGGAGGGAGGGGTTGCTGGGGGGAGGGATAGAGCCGTCGTTGGATGGACTGGGCGGGGGGGAGCTTGGGGTGACGTAGGGAGATGCTCCGCATTGGATCTCTCAATGTGAAGGGGCTGAACTCTCCGCAGAAAAGGCGGCAACTGTTCCGGGAAATTGAGGATAATGGGTGGGATGTGATTTTGGTGCAAGAAACGCACCTTCGAGGGAGTGAGATTTACCGCTTAAAGCACTCCGGGTATCCGGAGCAATTTTTTTCTTGCGTTCCAGGGGGGGGGCGGAAGCGGGGGGTTGCCATTTTGTTACGACGGGGGGTGGAGATACAGGTGGGGAATTGGTTTAAAGATCTGGAGGGAAGAGTGGTGGGGATTACTGGGCGGTGGGGATTGGAGGAAATTACTATTATCTCGGTGTATGCTCCTAATGGAGACCAGGGGAGTTTTTTGAGCCTCCACCAGAAGGTTGGTGGATCGCGCTGCCCTGGGGAAGGTTGTGGTGGGGGGAGATTTTAACACTACGTTGCAGGATGGATGGGATAGGAACCCCAAGGGATGGGAGGGGCGGGGGTCCAATCGAAAAGGGCTCAAACAGTTAATGGCACAGTATAACTTAGTGGATGTATGGCGTAAACGGCACCCGTCGGACCGAGAATATACTTTTTTCTCAGCGCCCCATTGTTGCTGGAGCCGGAT
Organism: Ichthyophis bannanicus; assembly: GCA_033557465.1. Classification (NCBI taxonomy): domain Eukaryota; kingdom Metazoa; phylum Chordata; class Amphibia; order Gymnophiona; family Ichthyophiidae; genus Ichthyophis; species Ichthyophis bannanicus. The sequence goes on from CM066036.1 coordinate 796,836,911, forward strand.
TGACATGATTATGATGAGTGAGGACTGGATGGTGGGAGTGCGTGAGGCTGAGATTGTCCCGGTTGTATGGTCTGATCACAGTGCGGTGGTGGTAGGGGTAGATAGCAGGCGACAACTAGGTACCCGGTTCTGGCGCTTGAATGAGAGCCTCTTGCGGAATGAGATGGTCGTGGCGGATATTAAGGGAGCGATTCGGGAATATCTTGCTCTGAACGATACGGGACAGGTGCGGGATGTTATGGTGTGGGGGGGGTTGAAGGCCTATATTCGGGGGCGGTTTTTATATTGGGGGGCGCGGTTGAAAAGGGAACGAGGGCAACGGATGGAAGAGTTGAAAGTTGCAGTGAAGGAAGCTGAACAAGTGTTCCAGGAGGTGGGATCGCGGAGGGCTCGGGAAACATTAGAACAGGTGCGTGGGGAACTGCAGGCATTGCAGGTTGACAAAATAGCGTTTGATCTGCAGCGGGCGCAACAGATATATTATGAATTTGGGGATAAGGCTGGGCGTTTGTTAGCCCGTAAGCTGAAGAAACGGATGGGGGCCTCCATGATCTACCAGATTCGGGACCGGGAGGGGGGGGTGTTGTGGAAAGAGCAGGCGGTTAGGCGGCGATTTGAGTACTTTTATCGGGAGTTATATCGGCGGCAGGAAGGGGTGGAGGTCGAACACATTCACTCGTATTTGGCGGGATTGGAGTTGCCTCGCTTAGGGGAGGCCGCTCGGGAGGGCTTGGAGGGGGAGTTGACTGACGAGGAGGTCGGGAAGGTAGTGAGAGGGTTACAGGGGGGTAAATCGCCGGGGTTAGATGGGCTCCCCGGGGTTTTCTATAAGCAGTTTTGGGGTGAGCTGAAGGGGCTTATGCTGAGAGTTTTCAATGGAATGCTCGTGATGGATGGGGAGCTTCTCCCTGAAATGCTAACAGCTGGAATTTCGATACTGTTAAAACCTGGGAAGGACCCTATGGAATGTGGATCATATAGGCCGATATCTCTGCTGAATGTGGATGTTAAGATCTTAGCAAAGGCTCTAGCAGATCGACTGGCTCCATGGCTCCCGGGTGTGGTGCGGGAAGACCAGACGGGGTTTATTATGGGACGGCAGACGGGGGATAATGTTAAGAGGGCCATAGAGGTAATTGAACTTGCGCGAATGAGAGGAGTGGAGTGCATTCTGATGTCCATCGATGCTGAAAAAGCATTCGATCGGGTGCACTGGGACTTTGTCTGGCAGGTGTTGCAGAAGATAGGGTGTGGGCCGAATTTCTTGCGGTGGGTGCAGGGATTATATCATGGACCGCGGGCTCGGGTGAAGGTTAATGGAAGCTACTCCGCAGACTTTGAACTAGAGAGGGGGACCCGACAGGGGTGTCCCCTCTCCCCGTTGCTGTTTGCCCTTGCGATTGAGCCCTTGGCGCAACGGATTAGGGCTAATGAGCAGATAGGGGGGATTTGGGCGGGAGGGGTGGAGCATAAGATCTCCTTATATGCGGATGATATTCTATTATATATCCGGAATTCGATGGGAAGTTTGGTGAGTATTATGGAGGAGGTGGAAGGCTATGGTGGGGTGGCGGGGTTTAGGATGAATGTTGAAAAGACGGAGGTAATGAATATCTCGGTACCCAAAGGGGTGGAACAACGCTTGAAGAGTGAGTACCCGTTCCGATGGGTCTCGAAGTCGCTAGGATATTTGGGAGTGCAGATCCCCGGGCGGTACGACGAATTATATCGGGCAAATTACCCCAAATTGTTGGGGGAATTGTATAGGGATTTAGATTGTTGGATGACTGCGGAGGTATCCTGGCTTGGTAGGATCGCTGGGGTTAAAATGAACATACTGCCCCGCATATTGTACTTTTTTCAGGTACTCCCGGTACGGGTCCCCGATAAAGTGTTTCGAGTCTTGCAGCGGAAGGTGTTTCAATATATCTGGAAACGGAAGCCCCCGCGCATAGCGAAGGAAGTGATGTACGCAGGAAAACAGGAGGGAGGTTTAGGGGTTCCCAATTTCCGGGATTATTATAGAGCAGCGCAGCTGCGACATGTTATGGATTGGAGAGAAAAAGCGGGGGTGAAGATGGGTGTCAGAGTGGAGAAGGAGTATGTGAAAGGGGGGAGGTTGGCAGCGTGGTTATGGGTGAGGGGGAAGGATAGGCGGGATTTGGGGTTCGGGTCCCCGGCTATGAGGCAGGTAGCTGCGGTGTGGGATGAGGTTAGGGCGCAATGTAGTAAAGGGGGAGGGCGGCGGTTTTCTCTGGTAGCTCCATGGCGGGGGGTCAAAGCGTTTCGACCGGGATGGGAAGGGGGGGTTTTTGATGGCTGGTCCCGTCGGGGACTGGAGTGCTTTTTCCAGCTGATGGACGGGGATGAGCTGATGCAGTTTGGGGAGGCGCGGGAGAGCTACAGGCTTCAAGCGGTAGACCGCTATGCCTTTACTCAGGTTCAGTCTTTCCTTAGGGAGAGGAGGGGTAAGGGAGACTTGACGGCGGAGTTGACAGCGGTGGAAGTGGTATGGGTGGGGATGGGGCATACTAGGGGGATGATCTCGGCATTGTATAAGGGGGTGGGTAAGGGGGGGGATACCAAGTTTAAGTATATGCTGGATTGGGAGAAGGATCTGGGGGTGCAATTGGTGGAGGGGGATTGGAGAGGGATATGGGATCAGCTTAAAAAGACCCCTCTTTCGACCCGTATACGGGAAAATAGTTATAAAATTCTGATGAGATGGTATTACACCCCTGAGAGATTACATAAGATGTACCCAGGCAGCTCTGCAGCCTGTTGGCGGAACTGTGGGGGGAGTGGGTCCTTTTGGCATATTTGGTGGACTTGCCCGAAAATTCAATCATTCTGGGTTCAGATTCAGGGTTGGATTCGGGATCGATTGGGGGAGACCCTGGTATTGTCCCCGGGTTTGTTTTTACTGTCTAGTGGGGGAGATAGGGGCAGAGGGACGGGGCGGGGGGTAATCGCTTGTCTTTGTGCGGCACGCTGTGCAGTAGCAGCGGCCTGGAAGCGTACAGATGCCCCAGGGATGAGGGAGTTTGAAGGGCGTGTGCAACATATTTTGTTAATGGAGAGATTAACCGCAGAGCGGAAGGGACAGCGGGGTAAATTTGAAGCAAGAATGGGAGCGTTATGGAGGGGGCTCTATCCGGGGGGGGGGGGAACTGGGGGGTTTAGGGGGGGAAGGGGGGAGGGGAAAGGGGGAGGGGGAATAGAGGGTTAACTGGTTCATTATGGGGGTTTAGACTTTCCTTGTTGTATATGAGGGCGAGTTGGAGGTATATTGTGTGGCTCTGTATCTAATGGCCCTGTTGGCTGATTGTTTTGGTTGAAATTTAATAAAAGAATTAAAATTAAAAAAAAAAAAAAAAAAATGTACCTCTTCTCTGCATACTACGGAGAGGACAACTCGCACCCAAACTCACAAACTTCCCTTACACACCAGCACATTACCTAATACAACTAATCTTAGGGACGACTACTAGGCCACACAGACCCTAACCATTGCTCACCCAAACTGAAGAACACCTGTATATAGTTAACCTGTACATAGTTTCAGTCCTCTGGAAAATGTTTTATGTCCAGTTATCATGTAAAACGTTACCTCATGTTCTATGTAAGATGTTTTGGTTCCCTGTAAACCACCCCTGATCTCTGGAAGGGGTGGTATAGAATAATGCAATATATATATATATATATATATATATATATATATATATATATATATATTTATATTTACCTTGTCCCCGAAGGGCTCACAATCTACGTTTTTGTACCTGAGGCAATGGAGGGTTAAGTGTCTTGCCCAAGACCACAAGGAGCACCTGTAGGACTAAAATCCCCAGTCCTTCTGGCCCAAGGTTGCTGTCCTCTAGTGGAATTCGAACCCCTGGTCCTCTGGCCTGAGGTAACTTGCCCCAATCACTAGACCACTCCTCCCTGGCAGAGTTCTTATCTATATCTGGCTTTAAGATTAATTAATTTATTTATTTAGACAGATTTGTATCCCACCTTATCCTTCAATCAAAGTGGTCACAATACAAGTGGAAGGTTACAAATAACATAGAGTAGATAAGACATTAACAGATAAAGCGTAGTTACTCACCTGTAACAGGTGTTCTCCAGGAGCAGCAGGAATCAGTCCTCACATATGGGTGACGTCGGCGCCGACGGAGCCCTCGCGGAGCAATTTTCCCCAGCTTTCAAAGAAAGCCTTTGGGAATTGCAGCGCGCATGCGCGGTCCCCTTCCCGCCCAAGGGTGCCATCTTAGCCAGTCAGATGACATAGCTAAAAGACAGCATAAAAATTTGCAAAAAAACTAAAGCAGATAATTGCAACTCCAAGGGGAGGAGGGAGGGTTGTGAGGACTGATTCCTGCTGCTCCTGGAGAACACCTGTTACAGGTGAGTAACTACGCTTTCTCCAGGACCAAGCAGGAAGTCAGTCCTCACATATGGGACTCCCAAGCTTAAGGCTACCGGAGACCCTAAGCACAAAATGAGCTCCCTCTAGCTCAGCAGTACAGAAGGAAGGAATCTTCGCTGAATTATTACCCACCGGTAGCCCCCATCCGGGATGGAGGGTAGGAGTTGCTCAAACCTCGAAGAGATTTCGGAGGACTGCCTGTCCGAAAGCACTGTCCCTGCGGGACTCCCTCTCGAGGCAGTAATGGATCGCAAAAGTCTGGCTCGAAGACCAAGTAGCGGCCCGGCAGATGTCTGCCAATGGAACAGAGCGGAGGTAAGCCACTGACGTAGCCTTCGCCCGAACACAATGAGCCGTGACTCGACTTTCTAAGGAGAGTCCGGCTGCCCCATAAGCCCAAGCGATACAGTCAGCAACCCAGATGGACAGAGTACGCTTGGAGACCGGGAGCCCCAATTTATTGGGGTCAAAAGATACAAAAAGCTGAGCAGCTTTACGGTGCTCCCGCGTACGGTCAAGGTAGAAGTTCAATGCCCTTCTACAGTCCAGGGTATGCAGGACCATTTCAGCTCGGCTGGAGTGTGGCCTGGGAAAGAAGGTCGGAAGTACCACCTCCTGATTGATGTGAAAAGGGGAGACCACTTTTGGAAGAAATTTTGGGTGAGTCCGTAGGACTACCCTGTTTTTGTAGAACCGAGTGTAAGGGGGATCAGACACGAGGGCCTGCAATTCACTTACGCGTCTAGCGGAAGTGAGGGCTATCAGGAATAAGGTTTTCCAAGAAAGAAAACGTAGAGAGCAGGTAGCCATAGGTTCAAAAGGCGGACAGGTGATCCGCTGTAAAACCACATTCAGATCCCAGTCAGGCGCTGGCGGGCGCAGAGGTGGTTTTAGTAGAAGGAGACCTCGGAGAAACCTCGCCACGAGAGGGTCGCTGGAAAGAGGTCTGCCATCCACAGGCACATGATGTGCTCAGAGAGCACTGAGGTGAACTTTGACGGAGTTGGACTTAAGTCCCAGATTAGAGAGGTAGAGCAAGTACTGCAAGATCACCGACACCGAGCAGGAGAAGGGATCCTGAGACTGCTGGGTACACCAAGCGGAAAAGCGACGCCATTTAAGGGCGTAGCATTTGCGGGTAGAAGGTCGCCGGGAAGCTAGGACGACCTCTTCCACCTCTGCCGGCAATAGAAGGGGAGCAAGGACTACCCTTTCAGCAGCCAGGCCATCAGATGTAGAGATCTGAGGTTGGGGTGTAGCAGGGACCCCTGATCCTGTGTTAGGAGATCTGGTTGAAACCCCAGAGGGAACGGATCCTCCACCGCTAATTGCAGCAGGCGTGTAAACCACGGCTGTCTGGGCCAGCGAGGAGCTATCAGGATCATGGAAGCTTTGTCTCGGAGAACCTTGAAAAGAGTTCGGGAGACTAGCGGTATGGGAGGAAAGGCATACAGAAGGCTTTTCGACCATGAGAGCAGAAAAGCATCCGCCGCTACTCGAAGGGGATGCGGCTGCCGAGAGCAGAAGCGAGGAAGTTGCCGGTTGAGAGGACTGGCAAAGAGATCCATCGTGGGGAGGCCCCACTTCAGAAAAAGTTTTTGGTGTGGTTCAGTATTAGGACTAGGGCTGTTAGAATCCATTCCAAGGTGAAGATCTTAGACTTTAGGAAGACTAACTTTGCAAAGATGGGCCAATACCTCAGGGAGTCATTAGTGGGATGGGAACAGCTGGGGGATGTAGAACAACAGTGGGCAAAACTGAAAGGGGGTATTTTAAAGGCAACCAACCTTTTTGTTAAAATGGTAAATAAAGGCAAAAGGAACAGGAGACCGCTATGGTTTTCGAAGGAAGTAGCTGAAAAAGTGAAGAAAAAGAGGGAGGCCTTCATGAAATACAAGAGATCACAGAGAAAGGAAGACAGGCATCTGTATTTGGAAAAACTTAGAGAAGCTAGCAAAGTAGTCAAGAAGGCAAAGATTCAAAAGGAGGAGGAAATAGCCAATGCAATAAAATGGGGAGATAAGACATTTTTCAGATATATTAGTGAGAAGAGGAAGGGCAAAAGTGGTATTGTCAGACTCAAGGGTACAGGGGGGGAATATGTAGAAGCTGATAAGGATAAAGCGGAATTGCTTAACAAATATTTTTGTTCTGTGTTCACAGATGAAGAACCAGGAGCAGGACCTCAGAAAACACCCACAAATAAGAACAGAAGCGAGGGACATCTTGAACAATTTTCAGAAGACTGTGTTCGTGAGAAACTAGCTCAACTTAAAGTAGACAAAGCGATGGGACCGGATGGGATACACCCTGGAATACTGAGGGAACTTGGGGACGTTCTAGCAACTCCACTGACTGACCTTTTCAATGCCTCGTTGGAGTCGGGAGTGGTGCCAAAGGCCTGGAGAGAGGCTCATGTGGTGCCTTTACACAAAAGCGGAAGTAAGGATGTGGTTGAAAACTACAGGCCGGTTAGTTTAACTTCAGTGGTGAGCAAATTAATGGAAACGCTGTTGAAAGAGAAAATAGTGAGGTTTCTGGAGTCCAGCGGATTACAGGATCCGAGGCAGCATGGATTCACCAGAGGCAGGTCTTGTCAGACAAATCTGATTGATTTCTTTGACTGGGTGACCAGGGAGTTGGACCGAGGGAGAGCTCTAGATGTGGTGTATTTAGATTTCAGTAAAGCCTTTGACACTGTTCCTCACAGGCGACTTATAAACAAACTGAGCACCCTAGGGATGGACCCTAAAGTTACTGCTTGGGTTAGAAATTGGTTGGGTGGGAGGCGACAAAGAGTACAAGTAAATGGAGCTCACTCTGAGGAGAAGGATGTTACCAGTGGTGTGCCCCAGGGATCTGTCCTTGGTCCGATTCTTTTTAACATCTTTGTTAGTGATATAGCGGAAGGGCTGTCGGGTAAGGTTTGCCTCTTTGCGGATGATACCAAAATCTGCAATAAAGTAGACACCCAGGAAGGTGTAGATAACATGAGGAGGGATCTAGCTAAGCTTGAAGAATGGTCTAGAATTTGGCAGCTGGGATTTAATGTTAAAAAATGTAAGGTCATGCATTTGGGCTGCAGCAATCCAAGGGAGCAATACAGCATAGGAGATGAAGTACTTTTGTCCACTAAAGAAGAGCGGGACCTAGGCGTAGTTGTGTCCGATGATCTTAAAGTAGCTAAACAGGTAGAAAAGGCGACGGCAAAAGCTAGAAGGATGCTTGGGTGCATACGGAGAGGAATGGCTAGCAGAAAAAAGGAGGTGATAATGCCTCTGTATAAGTCTTTGGTGCGACCTCATTTGGAGTATGGTGTGCAATTCTGGAGACCGCACCTTCAAAAGGATGTGAACAGGATGGAGTCGGTGCAGAGGGTTGCTACTAAGATGATTAGTAGTCTTCATTATAAAGCATATGAGGACAGACTTAAGGATCTTAATATGTACACCTTAGAGGAAAGGCGGGATAGAGGTGATATGATTGAGATGTTTAAATACCTCCGTGGCATAAATGTTCAGGGAGAGAGCCTCTTTCAATTGAAAGCAAGTTCTGCGACGAGGGGACATGGGATGAGGGTGAAGGGAGATAGATTCAGGAGTGATATGCGGAAATATTTCTTTACGGAAAGAGTAGTGGATCCGTGGAATAGTCTCCCAGTGGAGGTGGTAGAGATGAGGACAGTAACTGAATTCAAAAAAGCATGGGACCAACACAGAGGATCTCTAAAGGTAAAAAGTGGACTGTTGTAGTTGTTGTTATGGAAGGACAGACTAGATGGGCCTTGTGGTCTTTTTCTGTCATCATGTTTCTATGTTTCTATGAACTACCAAGGGATCCAGGCGCCACTCGTGCGGCTGGAGGATTCTGCTGAGTTTGTCCGCCAGGCAGTTTTCTTGGCCTGGGAGATAAACTGCCTTGAGAAGAATGCCGTGGCTAACGGCCCAAGAGCAGAGCCTCTGTGCTTCTCGACAGAGAAGGAAGGAGCCCGTGCCTCCCTGTTTGTTCACGTAGAACATGGCAACTTGATTGTCCGTCTGGACAAGGACGGACTGGTGAGAAGTCAGGTGGGTGAAAGCCTTGAGAGCCAGATGGATTGCTCTGAGCTCCAAGAAGTTGATCTGCTGCGCAGACTCCCACGTGGTCCAGAGACCTTGAGTACATGCCCCTTGGCAATGCGCTCCCCATCCTAGGAGAGAAGCATCGGTCGTCAGCACTTGAGCCGGCGGAGGAGACTGAAAAGGCATTCCGAGCACCAGGTTCGGCCGATGAAGCCACCACTGTAGAGAAGAGGTCAGCGGGTCGGAGATGCGCACTAAGTCGGCTAGGCTGCCCTTGGCCTGTTGCCACTGCTTGCGAAGGCACCACTGAGCAGGCCGCATATTCAGGCGGGCGTTTGGGGTCACGTGGACGGTGGAAGCCATATGGCCGAGTAGTCTCAGGAAGCGCCTGGCGGAGACCAGGGACTGGCTGCGAAAGCGGCCGGCTTGGTCCATGAGCCGTTGAGCCCTGTCGAGAGGCAGGAAAGCTCATGCGTGAAGAGTGTGCAATCTTGCGCCGATGAACTCGAGATCTTGCGAGGGGAGCAAAGTGGACTTTGCGAAGTTTATGACAAAGCCCAAGTACTGCAGAAGAGTCACAGTGCGGTGTGTGGCTTTTGTGACTTCTGGAGAGGACGATGCTCTGATGAGCCAGTCGTCTAGGTACGGAAAGACATAGAGGCCGTGAAGCCGGAGATAAGCCGCCACCACCGCGAGACATTTTGTGAAGACTCATGGTGCGGAGGATAGGCCAAAGGGCAGTACTCTGTACTGGTAATGATTTCCTGCCACCACAAACCTTAGGTATTGGCGGTGGCTTGGGTGGATGAGGATGTGCGTGTAGGCATCCTTTAGATCCAAGGAGCATAGCCAATCTCCCTGCTGGAGGTAGGGCAGAAGGATTCCAAGGGTAAGCATCTTGAACTTCTCCCTGACGAGGAACTTGTTGAGGTTGCGCAAGTCCAGGATGGGTCTGAGGCCTCCTGTTCTTTTTGGTATTAGGAAATACCTGGAATAGAAGCCTTGACCCCTCAGGTGGTGGGGCACCGGTTCCACAGCCTGTTCCTGAAGAAGACTTGCTAACTCCTGAAGGAGTAAGTCCCTGTGCAGAGGGAGTCGTGGAGGTTCTCCCGGGAAATAGGAGGGAGGGACCTGGTGGAAGTGGAGAAGATAGCCTTCTCTCACCACCTGAAGCACTCAGGCATCTGAGGTGACGTTGGACCACCTGTGGGCAAAGTGAACCAGCCGGCCTCCTGTGCTGGGAGGAACCAGCTGAGGGGGAGAGGCTATGCTGATGAAGTCAAAAACCCCCACCCTGCTGAGCAGGGGCCGGTGGTGCAGGCTTGGGGGCTTGCTGCCTACGGGACCCGTTACCCCGTCCCTTGGCCTGCTGACCCTGTTGGGGAGCTGCGGAGGCCTGATATTGAGGGTAGTGTTTATAGGCAGCCGCCTTTCTCGGGTAAAAGGACTTCTTTCCCGAGCCCTTCTTCTTCTGGAAGCCTAGTTCTGGTGAGAGTCTCCGTCTCGATTTGTGCAGCCTTTTCAGCCATGGGCTTGCCAAAGAGGTTCTCACCTCGGCAGGGGACATCGACCAACTTGTCCTGCACCCAGGGTTCAAGGTCAGACGACTGAAGCCAAGCCTGTCGGCGGGCACCGATGCCGGCTGCGGCCACTCGTGCCGAAGCTTCAAAGCCATCATAGGCTGCTCGAGACATGAATTTGGAGCATTCCCGAATACCAGTTGTCAAGGCTAGGAACCTCCGCAAAGGTTCCTCGGACAGCCCAGTGGAGAATCCGGCTATCTCTTTAGCCAGGTCTCTGAGATACATGCCCATGTAGAGCTGGTAGGTCTGGACCCGACAAGCAAGCATAGAGCCCTGGAAACACTTCTTACCTAGGCCATCCAGGTTGCGGGCCTCCCTGCCAGGAGGCACCGAGGAGTGCATCTTCTGGCTCTTAAGCCTATGCATGGCCGATTCCACCACCATGGAATGGTGCGGTAGTTGTGCTTTTTGGAAGCCAGGGCTCTTGCGGACTCGATAAATGGAATCGACCCGCTTGCTTAATACCGGCGACGATGCCGGACTCTCCCACATGCGGAAGAGTAGTCGTTCCAGCATGGGAGGAACCGGTACAGTAAAGTGCTCCCTGGCGGGAGTGTCGTACTGAAGGGCATCGAGCTCTTTGGCTCGGGGCTCCTCCTCGGGATCCGCAGGGAAGGCCAAAGCCTTGGCCATATCCCTGATGAAGTCCGAGAACCGGGCGTCCTCCGGAGGGGACTGTTTCCGAGGTTCGGACTCAGGCGAGTCCGAGGGGACACACCGAGTCCGAAATGAATCAGGTGACTCTTCCTCTTCAGACTCCCAGGCCGACTCCGAGGAGGAATCGGTGGGGTCGGTCCGGGCGGGCGGAGGCGTCGGCCGCCCCGATGCTGAGGGAGTCGGCGTCGACGACCTCGGTCCCGAACGGGAGGCCGAGGGTGACCTCGACCGAGGATCGACTCGAGCCCGCATGGACTCGAGGATCGGCTCGGTCTCCCGGCGGTCGGGGCAGAGGCGCCAGCGAGGCTAGCGATCAGTGCCCGCTGCTGGTCCATGAAGGCAGAGAGTCTGCTCTCCAAGGCCGTCAACCTGAGTCCGACCTCAGGTGACCCAGCAGCCCCCGACTCGGGCCCCGACGGCGTCGGGCCCGACGTCGGACCCCTCGGAGGCGAGTCCAGGAGGACTACAGGACTTACCCGAGCCGGCAACTCCGACTCCAGACGAGGTCGCTTCGGCAGATGCTCCTTCTCCAAAGACCCGGGACGGCTATCGGGGCTATGCGACCTGGCCCTCGCGGAACCAGGAGCGTCCACCGACGCCGCCCTCGCGGGTTTCACCTTCCGATGATGGTCCCCGGAGGGAGAACCCCTGTCGGAGGAACTCCGGCGACGGTCAGAGCTGGAACCTCTGGACGCCGAGGCCTCCGACGAGGTCCGGGTACGGGCGGGATCAGCGAAGATTCGTTCCCGCTGATGCCGCCGACTCCTTAACGCTTTGGAGGACATCTTGCTGCAGGCCCCACAGATCAGTTCCTCGTGATCCGGGCCAAGGCAGCGGAGGCAATTATCATGTGTGTCAGTGAGTGACATATTTCTGTCACACTGAACACACCGCTTGAAACCACTGGCAGCCATCGGGGGAAAAAGGGCCCCTGCAAGGTCAAAGGACCGGGCTGCCAGCGAAAAACCGAAAACGAAACTGACAGAAAATCAGAAAAACCGAAAAATAACAGAAGGACTCACAACGGCGTCGCGAGTCCGGGCAGGAAAAGGACCGGCGTCGAACCGATAGAGAAAAAAGAGATAAATCACGAAAAAATAAACTTTTTCAGCGGGGACAAGACGGGCACGTCTGTAGGGCTCCGCGGAAAAAAGAAGACTGGCTAAGATGGCACCCTTGGGCGGGAAGGGGACCGCGCATGCGCGCTGCAATTCCCAAAGGCTTTCTTTGAAAGCTGGGGAAAATTGCTCCGCGAGGGCTCCGTCGGCGCCGACGTCACCCATATGTGAGGACTGACTTCCTGCTTGGTCCTGGAGAAAACTAAGATTAATTAATGTAATAAAATGGGCCTATTGGAAAAAACTATTAATTATATATCAATTATAAGTTTCAGCAAATAGCAGGGTCTTCAAGGCCTTGCGAAAATCTTTGATATCAGTCATAATTCTGAGGTCCATCAGGAGAGAGTTCCAAAGTTTGGAAGCCAGTAAAGGAGCAGCTCTTTTTGAAGTTGCTTTTTTAGTCCTACAGTATTCAGCAGGGGTACTAATTATGTTGTCATTATTGGTGCTGCTTCTTCTTGGTCTATTGATAATGTCTCTAGTTATAATATGTTGTAAAGCATCTGCTGACAGGTGATTGTAAATCCTAAAGATAATTAAAAGTGTCTTAAATTTTGACCTGACACTTATTGGAAAAGCCAGTGCAACTGTTGTAGGACAGGGGAGATATGATCTGGTTTTGCTGTACCAGTAATAATACATGCAGCAGTATTCGGAACCATCTGGAGAGGGTGTAGAGTTAGCTGAGGGAGGCCTTGATAAAGCAGGTTTCCGTAGTCTAGGAGGGGGGTGATGAGAGCCTGACAAACGGTACGGAAATAGTCTTGATGGAGTAATGGCTTTAGTTTTCTCACAATCTTTAGACGATGATAGGCCTTGTTAGTGATTTTAGCAATGTGAGATTTAAGTAAGGTTCAATGCCTTATCCAAAATTATGCCAAGGTATTTGATTTTGTTTTTAACTATGATGGGCCTACCTAATAAATCAATAGTATTTGGAGGAATGAAGTTAGGGTTCCTAGTAACAAACATTACCTCAGTTTTGTCATAATTAAGTGTAAAGTTATTATTTGAATGCCAGGTATTCATGTCTTGGAGACATCTAGAAATTGCTGAAAAGTCAAGAGATTGTAAAACAATTTAAGATTAATCTAGACGAGTCTGAGTTAATCAAATAGGGGAGCATGTCTCTCTGCCCCCGGGGATATATCCATTTCATATAACAGACTCCAGTATTAAATATCTCAGGGTGCAAGTGTCTCTGCTAGGTTGGAAGTGTTGTTTCAACTCAATTATATCCCATTAGTTAAAAGTATTGATGATGAGCTGCATAGGTGGCAGAACTTGACCATGAATTGGATGGGCAGAGTGGCCATGCTGAAAATGGTGGTTGTCTCTAATCCGATTTATATGTTCATGCAGTTGCCATTAAGATTCCTATGGCCTTTCTAAGGAAAATGGAATATTGAATTAGTATGTTTGTTTGGGGGACAAGCAGCTCATATTAGGTGGTGGCATTTATCAGTGTTCATTGATGAAGGTGGATTAACATGCCCTAAACAACCAGGCCTTGACAAATTTTGCTTGGAATTAGGAGCCAGGCCAAAATCATAGGAGCCAGCGGCTGTGATCCCTTCGCCCCACCTCCCCTCTCCATTAAGATTGGAGGATCGCCAATGTAACACCAATTTTTAACACCAATGTAACAGCAATTTTAACACCAATTTTTAAAAAGGGTTCCAGGGGTGATCCGGGAAACTACAGACCGGTGAGCCTGACATCAGTACCAGGAAAAATGGTAGAAACCATCATAAAGAATAAAATTACTCAGCATGTAGATAGTCATGACCTAATGGGAGACAGCCAACATGGCTTTAGACAAGGAAGATCTTGTCTTACTAATCTGTTATGTGTTTTTTAAGGAGTGAATAATCAGTTGGACAAAGGTGAGTCGGTTGATATTGTGTATCTGGACTTTCAGAAAGCCTTTGACAAGGTCCCTCATGAGAAACGTTTGGCAAAACTAAAGAGTCATGGGATAGGAGGCAGTGTACTATTGTGGATCAGGAACAGGTTAAAAGATAGAAAGCAGAGGGTAGGGCTAAATGGACAATTTTCCCAATGGAGAAAGGTGAATAGTGGTGTACCCCAGGGATCTGTGCTGGGTCCGCTGCTTTTTGACATATTCATAAATGACCTGGAAAGTGGAATAACGAGTGAGGTTATCAAATTTGCAGATGACACAAAACTATTTAAAGTTGTTAAAACCCAAGAGGATTGTGGAAAATTGCAAGAGGATCTTGATAAATTGGAAGACTGGGCATCAAAATGGCAGATGAAATTTAATGTGGACAAGTGCAAGGTTATGCACCTAGGGAAGAACAACCCAAACTATGGTTACACGATGCAAGGTTCCACATTAGGAACCACCACCCAGGAAAATGATTTAGGCATCATTGTGGATACCATGTTAAAACCCTCGGCCCAGTGTGCAGCAGCGGCCAAGAGAGCAACTAGAATGCTAGGTATGATAAGGAAAGGAATGGAAAATAAAACAAAAGATATTATAATGCCTCTATATCGTTCCATGGTGAGACCGCACCTTGAATATTGTGTGCAATTCTGGTTGCCGTATCTTAAAAAGGATATAGTGATTTTAGAAAAGGTTCAGAGAAGAGCCATCAAAATGGTAAAGGGGATGGAAGGATACTCCTATGAAGAAAGGCTAAAAAGGTTAGGGCTCTTTAACCTGGAAAAGAGACGGCTGAGGGGAGATATGATAGAAGTCTATAAATTAATGAACGGAGTGGAACGGGTAAACGTAGATCGATTGTTTACCTTATCAGAATATAGAAAGACTAGGGGACATGCAATGAAGCTACAGGGTAAACTATTTAAGACTAATAAAAGAAAATATTTTTTCACTCAACGTGTAATCAAACTCTGGAATTTGTTACCGAGGATGTAGTAAAGGCTGTTAGTGTAGCTGGGTTTAAAAAAGGTTTGGACAAGTTCCTGGAGGAAAGGTCCATAAACCATTATTAAGAAGGGACCCAGGGTATCAATGCTTGAACCAATACAAGCATTGTGGAACCTGTGTCCCTTGGGGAAACTGCTAGGTACATATGACCTAGATTGGCCACTGTTGGAAACAGAATACTGGGCTTGATGGATCTTGGTCTGACCCAGTATGGCATCTCTTATGTTCTTATTCTCCACTGATGTCCCTTCACTTGCAAACTCATACATGTATGGGGAGGGTGGAAGAGTTTTAAGAAGGATGATAAAATCTGTCTTGTTATGGAAGCAGGAGCTGTATGACGCAACATTAGACAGAAATATATAGATAGCAAGTGTCATGTGTGTGTGTGTGGTGCAATAGCGGTTTGCCTGTCAGTGCACTGAAGATGTGGCAGTGTATGCCTTTCTGTGAGTGGGATGCAGGGCTGCGGTAAATATCTATGTCTGGTGCAGAGGTGGGATGCATGTTTATGTGTCTTTCGTGTGATGTAGAGGTGAGGTGCCTATGTGAATGCAAATGTGCATGTGGTGCCTTGTGTGTGTATGTCAGTCATGTGAAGGCAGGGTGTGAGTGTCTCTTTCCTGTGGGGGAGAGGAGAATGTGTGTACGCGCGCATGTAGTGTGAGGGTGGGGTGCCTGTTTGTGTTCTGAGGGGGAAATGCACCTTTTGGCATATACAGATTGTATCCTTTTGTCTACAAACACCTTGCACTCTTTCCCTCCCACTTCTTTTTTCCTTCCAGGTTCTCACCCCTTCTCCCTCCCTCCCTAGTACTCCCACCCCTGCCCTCCATTCCTCCCATCCCCCTTCCTTTTTTTGTAAGATACTGCCCCTTTAAATTTTTGCAGCCTCACTGCCCCGTTTTTTTTTTTTTTTTTTAATTGTTTTTGCAGGGTCCATGGACAGGCTGCCCTCTTATGCCCACGAGAAATCGGATCCACAAGGGCAGTCTGTTGCCTTGCAAGCTGGCGATCGTGGCCCTCCTCTACTGTTCTGCCCATGAGAATCTGATCTGTGGGCAGACAGCAGGTGTCTTTGCCGTGATGATGGCTCTTTTCTCCTCTTCTACCCATGGGGGGTGGGATCCCTGTGGGAAGTCTCCTGCCTCCCCCTCCTGTTCTGCCTATGGAAGATTGGGATCCCCGCAGGCAGGCAGGAGTCTGCTAACAAATCTCATTTTTTTTCAGAAAGGAGGGGGAAGAGGAGTTGAAAATCCCAAGCACTAGATGCAAATTTCTTGTCACCATGGTGATCTGGGATTTCTTGAGCCCCCAACTAAGTTGATGCTTTATTATAAAGCAGCTGTTATAAGATGCTCTGGGAGGGGGTTTCACCCCTAGACCTGGCGCACTTGGCGTCCGCATGGACACTTGAATTGGAGGAGGAGGTGTGCGTAGATGAACTTCTACGGGAGCTGGCCAATATTGCCTCATTGAGTGTCCTGGTTTCTCACCGCGACACTCAATATCGGCTTTTGCGTCGGCTCTACTTCGCCCCTCTCAGGGCATGGCGGGCGGGGGTGGGCGATGTTCACAGCTGCCCTAGATGTGTGGAACCCAGGGCCACGCTGGGACATATGTTTTGGCGTTGCAGGTGTGCTCAGGTATTCTGGGAGAGGATGCGTTCTTATTTGTCCACCTGTTTCCGGCAGAGCGTGCAATGGAATGCTAAGAATGTGGTGCTTGATGTTTGGGAACCCGTGTGGTTGGAGAATTTGGGTGAAGTGAGATTGAGATGGCTGCGCCTGGTGTTGGTGTCCGCACGAGTGACTGTGTTGCAGCAGTGGCTTGACGTTACAGGCCCTCAATATGGCCTCTGGCGCATTCATCTCCATCAGCTTTTGCTCATGGAGCACCTTTGGGCTCGGGGGACTGAGCAGAGGTGGCGGCGGTTCTTGGAGGGCTGGGGGCCCCACTTGCAATTGATGCCCTGGCGAGTACGTAGTAGAATCATGCGGAGGCCCTAAGGGTCTTGCAGGGGGAAGGGGCTGCATGTCCTGCTCCCGTACAGAATTCGACAGTCTGGCCGCTAGCTTTAGGTGTTAGTCCAACCCTCTGTTACCCAGGGTAGGCTGGGGGGGGTGGAGGGGCTTGGGGTAGGGTGGGGGGCGGTAGGTAGGGGGGGCCGGGTCTGGGTGGGAGGGAGGGAGAGCTGTGGTCCGTATGTGTGATTGGGCCTTTGCCGGCGGGTTTGGGAACAGAGTTCACCCCAAACCTGGCTGCCTTCGTGTGGGGCCGTATATCTTTCTTCTTTTCTCTTATGTGCTTTCTCTCCCTGGGGGGGGTCACCGCGGGGGTTGTTATGTCTCTTCATAACTGCATATATCTTTACTTGTCAGTATCTGTATGTATGGGTGTAGGTACCTATATACCCATGTCTTTCGGGGAGGGTGGGGGGAGTGGGGACTCCTTTCTAAGGGGGGTCCTACTGCAACCTTGGCGGTCGTTTGCAGCCTGCCACTTTTGGGGACTTGTATCTTTTCGTGTGCTTTGGAACGCATTGTTTGGCCTTGTGGTGGGCTTTGTGTTTACCCATCTCCCTGTGTTGGTTTTACTTTTTGTATATGCCATGGTGATGTTGTACATGTTTCTTTCAAATAAAAACAGATTAATCATATAAAGCAGCTGTATTGAGAGGGCTTCAGGGGTTCATTGGGTTAACTTGTAGTGGGATTGGCTTGCCCCTAAATCATTATTTGAAGTCTTAGAGGAGGTGGGTAGAACTGGAAAGGACACTAGAAGGGGCAATTCACAGCACACCTTACTTGCGCCACTGGTGTGGATTGACACCCACATACATCAGTGGGCTAAGCTATGGGGTTTGTTGTTCCTCATTGCTAAGATACTAGATTATGCACCTTTCAGAGGCAATGCTTTTAGAGAAATATGCAGAGTGTGGGAGAACAATGACATTTTTCACTTTGAGAACTTGGAGAGGGACACGCCGATGTTTGTAGAACAATTACAAAGGAAGGAGATATTTGCATCATTTTCTTTCAATATTTTCAACTGCATTACTTGTTAATATGGGACTTAAGTTGGTCCAATTTAGTGAGGGAGTCCTCAGGTAACAAACAAATATTATAGTGACTGGGGGGATTGCTATCTAAATTATATAAAGCACTACAAGTACTACATTTTCAGACCCAGCCCCACATATTGACAACTAGCATATGGTGCTGGGGAAGCAGTTGTCACCACATGATTGGCAACTGATACATTGTAGGGGTTATCGATGTGCTACCAGTACAGGTTATAGACTAGCTCAATATAAACTAATCTTGCCAAGCTTATCTGACCCCAGTCCGACTAGTTAGAATGTGAGGAATGGGTGATGATGGATGGAGGAATGGGCACCTTTTATCATCTTTGGTGGAACTATTTAAAGATTCAAAAAGTACTGGTCTACGGTGGTGGAGAAAATTGCGGAAATCACAAGTGCAACCCTTATGGTTGATCCTATCATTTGTCTGCTGGGGCTTTTGGAACACATTGATTTGGGTGAAGGAGTGAGTTGGAGGCTGATAGCACTGCTTCTGGTAGCCACCCTTATGGTGGTTGCCAGGCGTTGGAAAAGTGAAAGGGATCAAGAGTGGTGGGTGGTACCTAAGAGTGGAGGAATTTATGTGTTTGGATAGGCAAGCCTACATGTTGAGGGGAAGAATAAGTGACTTCTGCACAATGTGGGGAGTGGAGTAGCTTAGTAATTAGAGCACTGGCTTGGTCACCATGAGACCAGTGGTTGATTCCCACTAACACTCCTTGTGGCCTTGGGCAAGTCACTTAACCCACCATTGCTGGAAGAAAGGCCTGGCAATCTACTTCCGATCTCACTGCCAAGAAAACCCAGGAGTTGCTGGTTTGCCAGGAGTCAGCACTAACTCAAAGGCACACGTTGCATTTTTTACGTGATGTGGGCTCCCTTGTGCCTCTGGACGTATATCCATTCTTGAGAGGAAGGAAATGCAAGAGTGGTCTTGGGCTATAAATGCACATGTTGATGCCCAAGTATTCAACAGTATTGATTTATTTGCTTACTTACATCTATAGCCACAGGGTTTATTGATAGGGGTGAACTGTTTCCTTTTTGTTTATGACATGGACATCATCAGTGGTCTTCCTCTCTCTTTCCATGCATCATAGTCTTGTACCATTAGGTGTGGATTTCCCTCCTTTTTATTGCTGTGGTAATTCTTTTTCAGTAATGTTTCTTTTCAGATTGCTTTGTGCAAGTACTGATACTTTTCCAATTTTCCATTATTTCTTTAATATGTTCTGGCGTCCCAGAGCTGCTGTGTCTATAAGCAATTGTTGGATTTCTTTTTTTGATTGTAAGGTGATCCTCAGTTTGTTAAACAATAACGTTTTTAAAAAATGGTCAAAAACTGGCTCAGCTGACATTTCTGGTGCTGCTAAGGATGAAGATGGTTTATGGTTTATTCAAACTTGATATACCTCCCTTAATCAGTGGCGTCAGAGTGGTTTACAAAACTATATACAAAAAAGAAAGAAAGAAAGAACATAAAATACAAGTTACAGTAATAAAAGGACAGATAAAGAAAAAGTTCAAACCATAAGAACAGAGAAAAGAAAAAGAACCAGTGAGTTGAGTAAAGGTCACAGAGAAAGTAGAAGACAGGAGGAGGAGACAAGACATAAGGTACAGTCCAATGAACACTCATAGAACACCAAAAACTTGCTCAAAAAATAGGCTTTGAGAGATTTCTTCAAGTATTTCAATGAAGTGTCTTGCCTAATACACAGAGGAATGGAGTTCCACAAAGCAGAGGCCAAGAAGAAGGCGGCAGCTTGAAAAGTGGATTTGTGACGTGCAGCTATTTGGCGGGATGACAAGTCTATTGTGATGCTGGGAGTGAAGGGTTCTAGATGGAATATAGGGAGAGTATTGGAGAGACAGAGTGGAAGACTGGTATAAAATGCCCGATGAGCTAGCAGTAGAATTTTGAATTTAATATGATAGGCAAGTCACTTTACCCTCCATTGCCTCGGAAGAAAAGGCTGGCAATCTACTTCCGGTGATACATTGCCAAGAAAACCCAGAGGTAGCTGGGTCACTATGAGTCAACACCGATTGATGGCACTAAAAAAAAAAAAGGCCAATGGAAGCCAATAATGAGATTTCAGAAGAGGCGTAACATGATCCTTTCATTGTTCCAGGTCATCAGGGACAAGCTAAGCCTATGAAGTTCTGGGTCCAATTTCTCAAAGAACAGCAAACCAGTTCATAGATGCAAAGGGTCAAAGGTTAGATTCACCTAATCTGTCTCTGTCAACCAGAAGCAAGTCAATCTCCCTATCTGAAGGGCTTCTGGATACCTACCCTTGATAAGGCAAAGTACATCTCCAGTTCTGCGACCCTCTTCCCTACACAGGCTCGCAGGCCTACCCCAAAGGGTATGGAGCTGAATGGGTGGTGTTTGAACTTTTCCTCCACTCTCAACCAGCGCTCTGGCTTGAACTTGGATGGCTCTGGGAAATATTTCTCCTCATGTGATGCTGCATAGTGACAAAGCTGGAACTGTGTCTGGGAACCAGAAAGGTCAAGAAAGACAAAGACGTCAATCAACTCAGACTCTAGAGATAACTAGATAAAAATACCAGACACAACACGGTCTATGGGTCATGCATATAAATGCACAATCACAACAATATTCAGTGAGATGTGCAGATAAGTACTCAATCAGTACATTCATGCAACATGTGTCTACAAACATCAACACAAACCATGATGAGAGTGTTCCTGCAGGTCGTCCTACAAATGCCTAGTTACAGGCATTCCTGCAGGTCATCCTACAAACATCTAGTCACAGAGCATTCCTGCATGCTGTCATACAAACACTCAGTTACAGGGTACTCCTGCATGCCATCTTCCACACTTCCAGTTACGGGCATTCCTGCAGGACAGCCTACAAATACCTGGTCACAGTGCATTTCTTCAGGCCATCTTCCTAGGGTTGCCAACTGGCTCCAGATACACCCGACAAGCTTGATCCAGTCCTGGGTTCACCCCATTGCATGCAGGGATATGTAGTTCTGATTTCTCTATTGCACTCCATAAGAAAAGCAAGACTACAAGTCCCCGCATGCAATGAGGTAAAAACCTAGGTCTTTATCAAGCCTGTCAGGCACATCTGGAGCCATTTGACAACCTTGCATCCTCCACGTTTCCAGTCACAGGGCATTCCTACAGACCATCCTAAAAATACTCAGTCATAGGGAACTTCTGCGGCTCATCCTACAAACACTCAGTCACAGGGAACATATCTGCAGGCTGCCCTACAAATACTTACTCATAGGGATTTCTAAAGGCTGTCTCGCAATTCCCTAGTAAGAGGGCAATCCTGCAGGCTGTTCTGCAAACTCCCAGTCACAAGGCATTCCTGCAGGGTGTCCTAGACACTCTTGTCCTCAAAAGCTTATACCATAAAAAAATAATTAGTTTCTAAGATGGCAGAAAAGTCTCTTTATCACTTCTCTCTAATTGCTAGGCATTTTTGTAGGCTCTCCATATCAAGGCCAAGCACAGGTGAAATATATATCTTGGAAACCTGTTGGTGTCACCTGTTGATATGATGATCGGTTCCATATTCTAAGGAAGGACATAATTATAATTGAATGGCACGTCCCCTCCTCTAGAAGAGAGAAGTCATGCTCTTACAGAGGCTAATACATAACCGAATAAATAAACCAGACACTCATTGGCCCCTCCGACTCAAGAACTTTGTCTAACTGTACTCAGAACATAGTCATGACACTCTGAATTTACAAACTCTCCATGCTCTGAAATAACCTTTGGGTTTTACCCACCTTTTTTGGGAACAAGTAATCATGCAACAAAATTTCATTCTCCACCACCCATCGTCCGTTACCCGGAACAACAGGATAGAGCCTAGAAGGAGACAGAGCATAACGTTTCTAAAGGGCTTGGCAGCGTAAAAGTAGCCAATAACCCTAAGTAAGCTTGGATTTTCAAATTATTTTTAAAAAGTAATTTTAAAAATCAGGGAAAAATGCACGGAAGGGTGACAATTTAATAGCATAAAGAATAGCCTGCAGTTACCCAGCACCGTTAATTCAAGAGTCTCAACATGCTTTGCAGATTTCTACTTGTAATGTTGCAGTGGTGGAGGCAGGTCTTTGTCCACTTCTGGGGCTGGGAAACAGAACTATAGAAAAGGCTTTTGCCCTTCTCACAGTACTTTACCTGAGTGTTTCCTTGATGATAGCCTTTAAGTACCGCATCTTGGCCACATCCTGGCTACTGGGAAGGTGCTCACCTGGACACACTGTCTCAATCTCTTGGTGAAGATGATTCTGAATGACTGGGTTGCGGGCCAAATGGTAGAGAGCCCAGGAAAGGGTGTTAGATGTCTGCCAGGATAAACAAAAAAACAGTGTGAAAGCAGGGCCCTAATGCAGTTTGCATTACAAATTCTGAGAACCACACTAACCGGGCTTGCCCCTGTGCAATCCACGCTTGCTGAACCAAGAGAAGACCCCTGTGCATGCCATACTATCTAGAAACAGAGAAACATGACGGCAGAAAAAGGCCATATGGTCTATATAGTCTGGCCTTCCATATCAATTACTATAGTCCCTTTTTTCCTTTAGAGATCTTCTGTTTGTGTCCCATGCTTTCTTGAATTCAGATACTGTCCTCATCTCTACTATCTCCACTGGGAGACTATCCCACGCATCTACCACTCTTTCATAAAGAAATATTTCCACATATAACTCCTGAGTGTATCTCCTTTTGCCTTCATTTTATGCCCCTCGTTGCAGAGCTTTCTTTCAAATAAAAGAGGCTCTCCTCTTGTGCATTTATGCCACGGAGATATTTAAATGTGTCTATCATATTTCTTCTTTTCCGCCTTTCCTCTAAAGTACACATATTGAGATCTTTAAGTCTGTCCCCATATGGTTTATAACAAAGACCTCTGACCATTTTGGTAGCCACTCTCTGCATGGACTCCATCCTGTTTATATCCTTTTGAAGGTGCGGTCTCCAGAATTGCACACTATACTACAAATGAGGTCTCACCAAAGACTTATACAGAGGCACTATCATCTCCATTTTTCTGCTGGCCATTCCTCTCCCTAGGTACCCAAGCATCCTTCTGGCTTTCACCGTCATCTTTTCTACCCATTTAGCCACTTAAAGATAAGAACATAAGATATGCCATACTGGGTCAGACCAAAGTCAATGAAGCCCAGTATCCTGTTTCCAACAGTGGCCAATCTAGGTCATACGTACCTAGCAGTTTCCCCAAAAGACACAGGTTCCGCAGTGCTTGTACTGGGTCAAGCATTGATATCCTGGGTCCCTTCTTAATAATGGTTTATGGACCTTTCCTCCAGGAACTTGTCCAAACCTTTTTTAAACCCAGCTACACTAACAGCCTTTACTACATCCTCCGGTAACAAATTCCAGAGTTTGATTACATGTTGAGTGAAAAAATATTTTCTTTTATTAGTCTTAAATAGTTTACCCTGTAGCTTCATTGCATGTCCCCTAGTCTTTCTATATTCTGAGAACGTAAACAATTGATCTGCGTTTACTCGTTCCACTCCGTTCATTAATTTATAGACTTCTATCATATCTCCCCTCAGCCGTCTCTTTTCCAGGTTAAAGAGCCCTAACCTTCTTAGCCTTTCTTCATAGGAGTATCCTTCCATCCCCTTTACCATTTTGGTGGCTCTTCTCTGAACCTTTTCTAATAACGCTATATCCTTTTTAAGATACGGCGACCAGAAATGCACACAATATTCAAGGTGCTGTCTCACCATGGATCGATATAGAGGCATTATAATATCTATTGTTTTATTTTCCATTCCTTTCCTTATGATACCTAGCATTCTATTTGCTCTCTTGGCCGCCGCTGCACACTGGGCCGAGGGTTTTAACATGTTATCCATAATGACGCCTAAATCTTTTTCCTGGGTGGTGGTTCCTAATGTGGAACCTTGCATCGTGTAACCATAGTTTGGGTTGTTCTTTCCTAGGTGCATAACTTTGCACTTGTCCACATTAAATTTCATCTGCCATTTTAATGCCCAGTCTTCCAATTTATCAAGATCCTCTTGCAATTTTCCACAATCCTCTTGGGTTTTAACAACTTTAAATAGTTTTGTCTCATCTGCAAATTTGATATCCTCACTCGTTATTCCACTTTCCAGGTCATTTATGAATATGTCAAAAAGCAGCGGACCCAGCACAGATCCCTGGGGTACACCACTATTCACCTTTCTCCATTGGGAAAACTGGCCATTTAGCCCAACCCTCTGCTTTCTATCTTTTAACCAGTTCCTGATCCACAGTAGTACACTGCCTCCTATCCCATGACTCTTTAGTTTTGCGAAAAGTCTCTGATGAGGGACCTTGTCAAAGGCTTTCTGAAAGTCCAGATACACTATATCAACTGACTCACCTTTGTCCACCTGTTTATTCACACTTTCAAAAAAACATAACAGATTAGTAAGACAAGATCTTCCTTGTCTAAAGCCATGTTGGCTGTCTGCCATTAGACCATGACTATCTACATCAGGGGTCTCAAACTCAAATTGCTTTGAGGGCCAAATGAGGACTTGTAAAATAACCCGGGGGCCGCATGAGACGTGGGACCTCATTTGCATAAGGGACCTCATTTGCATAAATATTTGCATAATGTTACCATACCCTAACTTTTAGTAAACATGCCTCTTAATGAGTGCATGAATAAAGAAAGACTAAAAGATTTCTACATTACTATAATCCAGTGCCAACTGCCAGGCACATTAGGAACTACTACAAACAAACACTGCCCATTTAGAACCCATAGCAAACCCGCCATATCCTAACAGCACTACCAGGACTCACAAAGCACCATACCCTACCTATCAAAAGGCAACACTGCAAATATTAAATCAATACATTTCAGAGAATAACAATACATGATCTACTTGGGACAGAGAACAAGTAGCAATGTCAAATAGGAATTACATAAACAGAATACCTCAGCTCAGTTACACATGCAGAACATACATCATCACCAAACAAGGAATCAAAATTTAGAAACAAGACAATTAAACTGGGACCCCCAAAAGCCAAATTTGGAATGTACAACAACACTGTAGAAATAAAACTATAAATTAATTTCCTCTTGTACTAAACAAAGCGCAGACGTTATTGATGCACATTTCCCAGAACTGACATATTCCAGTTAATAAATTCAAAATAAAGAGATTTTTCTACCTTTTGTACATTTTATTTCAGTTGCAATTGTTTGAGACACTTTCTTCTGGTTTCTTCTTGCCTTCTGCTAACTCTCCATTGTCTGCTGTCCATTTGTCCTTTCTTCTCTCTTCTAGCTTTTTCCACTCTCCCTCTACATCTGCTTTAACATATTAATCTTTCTCCTTTTGCTCTTTCCTCATTCCTATTTCATCCACTCAAATTTTACCCCTCCATTCTCAATCCCCACTTACTCTCCCAATACCTGGCCAATTGTAGATTTGTCTTCCCTCCCACAAAAAATATTTTTCCCCTCTCCATTTCACTCTCCCAGCTCCATCCCATTCTAATCCTCCCCCAACATCAGCTCCCTTCTAGTTCCAGTCCCACACAGCACCTGCTCCCTTCTAGTCACTGCATCAGCCCATTTTCAGTCCTAGCCCCCCATCAGCCCATTTCCAATCGTAGCTCCCCCCCATCAGGCCATTTCCAGTGCAAGCTTCCTCCCCTCACAGCCCATTTCCATTCCAAGCCCCCCTCCCCATCAGCCATTTGCAGTTCAAGCCCCCCTTCCACTCAGCCCATTTCCAGTCCTAGCAGACCCCCCAGCCCATTATCAGTCCTAGCCCCCCCATAGCCCATTACCAGTCCTAACCCCCCATAGCCCACTTCCAGTCTTACCCCTCATAGCCCATTACCAGTCCTAACCCCCCCATCACCCCATTTTCAGTGTTACCCCCATCACCCCATTTTCAGTTACCCCCCTCATAGGCCATTACCAGTCCTAGCCCCCCCCCCAATAGCCCATTACCAGTCCTAACCCCCCTCCCACCATCAGCCAAAGTAGATTTTAAAAAAATGTATATTTGCTGCTGCTGCCGCCGCCGCCGCAGTATTAAGCGTCCCGCGGGCCCCTCTGCCTGGCAGAGTCCTCGCCTCCCTGCAGCATCAGCTCCAAAAGCGGCGGCTTTCAGAGCCGCGACGTGAGAGTGTTTCTCTCTCGCGGTTCTGAAGAGCAGCGAGAGAGTCTTCAGAACCGCGAGAGAGAAACTCTCTCTCTTCACGGCTCTGAAAGCCGCCGCTTTTGGAGCTGATGCTGCAGGGAGGAGACGACTCTGCCAGGCAGAGGGGCCCGCGGGACGCTTAATACTGCGGCGGCGGCAAGTTTGGATTTTTTTTTGTTTTTTTTACACGCCGGTAAGTGCTTCGCGGGCCGCACAAGATTCTCTCGCGGGCTGCATGCGGCCCGCGGGCCGCGTGTTTGAGACCCCTGATCTACATGCTGAGTAATTTTATTCTTTATGATGGTTTCTACCATTTTTCCCGGTACTGACGTGAGGTTCACCGGTCTGTAGTTTCCCGGATCACCCCTGGAACCCTTGTTAAAAATTGGTGTTACACTGGCGATCCTCCAATCATCAGAAACAATCATGCCCAGGTCCCACTTCTTTCATACACAGAAGTACTGCACCCTTTATACTGTACTGCTCCCTTGGAATTTTGCAGCCCAAATGCAAGGCCCTGCATTTTTTAGCATTAAATCTCAGCTGCCAAATTCTCGACTATTCTTTAAGCTTAGCTAGACCCCTCCTTATGTAATCTACTCCTTCCTGAGTGTCTATTCTATTGCAGATTTTGGTATCATCCGCAGAGGCAAATTTTACCAGACAGTTCTTCCGCAAAATCACTAACAAAAATTTTAAAAAGAATCAGACCAAGGACAGATCCTTGTGGCACACCACTGGTAACATCCTTCTCCATTTACCTGTATCCTTTGCTGCCTCCCACTCAACCAATTTCTAACCCAGTCAGTCACAGGAGTGGAGGAGGAGCCTAATGGTTAGGGCACTGGCTTGGTAACAAGGAGACCAGGATTCAATTCCCACTAGCACTCCCTGAGGCTTTGGGCAAGTTACTTAATCCTCCATTGCCTCAGAAGAAAGGCCTGGAAATCTACTTCCGGTCATACTGCCAAGAAAACCCAGGAGCTGCATGGTTGCCAGGAGTCAGCATTGACTCAAAGGCCCACATTGCATTGCATTGCAGGCACTTTAGGGTCCCATGCTCGATTTATCTTTGTTTCTGACAGCCACTTTGTCTAGCCAGCCCTTGCAGACTCTACACCTCCTGAGCTAAGAGTCCAGAGATGCCATGTCTCACTTGTGAAGCATGTATCACAAGTAATAGAAGACTCTTACACTATGGCATCCATGGGTGAAAGCAACTGTGATGCAAAAGTGACTGGTTGACCACTTAGCAGAAGGGTTGTTCCCACACCCTTTTACACTTGCATCGCATTGCATGGAGACTTCCCTCCATACATTGGCATGAAGTAAGTTCTTGCCTATGGTGAATGAGGTTGCAAGAAGGCCCTTTTCCTCCAGGGATGGGGACAAGTGTGGGAGGCAGTGTCACCAAAATTTCCACCCAGGGCTCCACCCATACCAGAGCCAGACCTGTCCACACTCAGTGCTAGCAGTCACATTTCCTCAAATGTGCACCCCCTTGCAGACAATAAGCGTTGCTATTGTAGGTGCAGTGGAGAGTCCATTGCCCCATAGCCAACATATAGCAGTAAGCATACCAAGACTTTCCATTTTGTCTTGCAGTAGTCTTTGTGTCAGCAAACCACTACGCTTCTGTATGCTGTATTTATTTATTTATTTATTTATTATTAGTTTTCTATACCGCACTATTCGGAATCAGCGCGGTTTACAATGAACAGGTTTGTACAATGTGGAACAATCAGACATTCAACTTACATGATTGTGTAACCCGATTCATCAGAAGTGCTTGTACGTCTTGTACCTTACCACTATTTCATTTCTTTGCAAAGTGTTGCAAAATGCTGCTGCTTCTGTGTATCTCCCCAAACTAGCCTTTGCTCCCTGCCCTAGAAGCGATTGCTCCCACCGTACTGGCATCTGTCGAATGTACTTTGCTCACTTGCTGCCCTGTTGGTGCTCGCTCATTGCCTCTTATCTCTGTGCACATATTTTCTTCAGTTGCAGATCAGCAACCTCATGGTTCCTGAATGTCAGCAGCTGATTGCAAGCTGAGCTTGGTTTCTCTTAAGCACTCTTACCCTGGCATCTACAACTTTAGTCCCAAGTACTGTGCGATCATGAATGAGTTTGTCAGGTCCCCAGATTCACACGTTGCTGCTAGCTGTCATAGCTTCATGACATACTGGTCAATGGTTTCACACTAGGCTTGGTCTGTTGCATTAAGTGTTTATTGCTCAAACAGAACATTATGAAAGAATTGGAAATGGCTTTCAAGTGCATCAGGTACTTTTTAACTTCTTGCTATTATGCCTCATGCAATGTGAGGTATTGGTAAATACTTAAAGATTTCCTCCTTATTATGGAGCATATTTATTTATTTTTTGAGAAACTTTTTATATCACTTTATCATTTTAGTCAAAGTGGTTTACACTGTAACTTAAGGTAATGTACATTAAACAGGGACATTGATAACCTGGATTTTTCTGAGGCAATGGAGTGTTGAGTGACAAGGAGTGCTAGTGGGAGTCGAACCCTGGTCTCTTGGTTCCCAAGGGAAGCAATCCTCATCTTGGGTTCTTTCTAACTTCACAATCTTTCCATTATGACATGAAAAGCACCAGTTTGCAGCCATGTCGCCCTTACAGTCTATGATGGATAGCAGAAGAAGAATATTTGCTGTCATCATCCTCTCCTTTTGCTTGATCTTTACTTACTATTCTTCAGTTCTGCTCTGATTTGTCTTTCCCTTGAAATACATGTTTTATATTTACAGCTTTCCATTTTGTGAGGCTGCAATTTAGTGGTTTAAAAATACCAACTGCTCTCTAGGCTTCTGACACCATAGTCACCTACCAGGCTGCATCTTTCAAAAAAGCTTTATTTAAACCTATTCTGAAATATCACTGACAAATCAGTATTAGTGTCAAACAGCTAGCAACATCATCCCAGTCTCCTAATACCTATAGCTGCTTGGGCATGCTGTCTGGAGACAGCAGAGTCAATGTGGAAGGTGAAAACATAGCAAAATACAAAATAAAAGTTTCAGTGTCCCAGTGTGAAACTTTGAGCAAACTCTGGCACCTGTCTCAGTACCTAGGTGTTGACCTTGTCTCTTGCCATTTGTTTTCTTTTCCTAAAGCTATTTAAATATTTCTAAGCTGTTCAAATATTTTCTGCTGACTTGCAGAACGCTCAGCAAAATCACATGGGGAAAAGTGAATCCACCAATCTGATTGACTGATTTGAACATTTCAATGCAGAAATCTCCTCTGTGTGTCCAGTGAAAAGATGAGATTAGGACTGTTTTCTTCATGTTTAGGAAACGAAACCTTCTCAGTCACCCTCTTACCAGAGCGGATAACCTCCCTGGAAAGCAATGTCACCCTTCCCCATCATGTTCAATCACAGATCTAAGGGCAATGCTGTTCCTTGATCATCTGTTTCTCATCACTTATACAGTGCCTTGTGAAAGTATTCATCCCCTCACTTTCTGTCCTGTTTTGTCACATTACAACCTGGAATGAAAAGGGAGGTTCATTTGGATGTTAGGTAATGGACCTAACAATATAGTCCAAATTGGTGAAGTGGAAAAACAAGTAAAAAACTGAAAGATTGTGAATGTATATGTATTCATCCCTTTTGCTCTGAAACCCCTAAATAATATCTGGCCCGACCAATTAACCTCAGAAGTCACATAATTAGTTGATTAAGGTCCACATGTGTGCAATCAGTGTAAGATGATCTGTCACGTGATGTCTGCATAAATATACCTGTTCTAAAAGGCCCCTGACTCTGCAACACCACTAAGCAAGCAAGAAGACCAAGGAGCACTCCAAACAGGTCATAGACAAAGTTGTGGAGAAGTACAGATCAGGGTTGGGTTATAAAGAAATATCACAAATTTTGAATATCCCATGGAGCACCATTAAATCCATTATAACAAAATGGAAAGAATATGGCACCACTACAGACTTGACAAGAGAAGGCCGCCTACCAAAACTCACATACCGACCAAGGAGGGCATTAATCAGAGATGCTACAAAGACACCAAGGATAACACTGAAGGAGCTGCAAAGATCCATAGCAGAGATGGGAGTATCTGTCCATAGGACCACATGAAGCCGTACACTCCACAGAGTGGGGTTTTATGGAAGAGTGGCCAGAAAAAGGTCATTGCTTAAAGAAAGAAATAAGAAAACACGTTTGGAGTTTGCACAACAGCATGTGGCGGACCCCTCAAACACATGGAAGAAGGTTCTCTGGTCAGATGAGATGAAAATTGAACTTTTTGGCCATCATGGGAAATGCCAGGTGTGGCGCAAACCCAACACTTCCCATCGCCCCGAGAACACCATTCCCACAGTGAAACATGGTGGTGGCAGCATCATGCTGTGGGGATGTTTTTCATTGGCAGGGACAGGAAATCTGGTCAGGATTGAAGGAAATATGGATGGTACTAAATACAGAGAAATTCTTGAGGAAAACCTGTTTCAGTCTGCCAGAGATTTGAAACTGGGATGGAGGTTCACCTTCCTACAGGACAATGACCCTAAACGTACTGCTAAAGCTACACTGAAGTGGTTTAAAGGGAAACATTTAAATGTTTTGGAATAGCTTAGTCAAAGCCCAGAACTCAATCCAATTGAGAATCTGTGGCATGACTTGAAGATTGCTTTACACCAACACAACCCATCTAACTTGAAGGAGTTGGAGCAGTTTCGCCTTGAGGAATGAGTGAAAATCCCAGTGGCTAGATATACTAAGCTAATAGAGACATACCCCAAGAGACTTGCAGCTATAATTGCAGAAAAAGGTGTCTCTACAAAGTATTGATCATGGGGGGGGGGGGGGAGGAGAAGACCTGTGCACACTCGATTTCTGTTGTTATTTTTTTGTCTTAATTATTGTTTGTGTCACAATAAAAGATATTTTGCATCTTCGAAGTGGTAGGCATGTTGTGTAAATCACATGGTGCTAACCCCCAAATCTCCATTTTAATTCCAGGTTGTAATGCGACAATAAAGGACAAACATAGAGGGGACGAATATTTTCACAAGGCACTGTATATCTATAGAAACACTTACTCCATCTCATCTGATGAATCACACAGTGCTTTCCTTCTCTGTATATTTATGCTGTCTACAGTCTGTATGATTTCATGCCTTCTAAATTCATCAATGGAAAGGCCAGTCTTCCAACTGTGCTCCCCTCATTTTAAATTAGAAGAACCAAGTCATGCCTCCTTAGCTCTGCCACCCTCCCAAAAGGAACTTAGTGCTACAGTTACCATCTCAATCTAACCAATTCTTAGGCCACTTTCCCAGTTCAGCCTCCCTCACTCTTCACAACTTGGCACTTACTGTGTCTACCCCTCCTATCAGGAGCTCAGAAATGCTGGTGTAGATCTCTGGCAAGGATAGCTTCTTGCTGGAAATGATGTAGGTCAGAAAATCGCCCTCCACTGGCTCCCCCCGTTCCAACTTTTCATTGATCTGCTGTACTTTTTGGTCAATCAGTTTCTTGGCTGAGGAAGAAAAGAAAGTGTCCAATGAGAACTATGCTTGGGAGCAGGCAACAGAGTGGAGGAGTAGCCTAATGGTTAGAACACTGGCTTGGGAACCCAGAGACCAGGGTTCAATTCCCACTAGCACTCCTTGTGGCCTTGGGCAAGTCAATTAACCCTCCATTGCCTCAGAAAAATCCAAGTTATCAATATCCCTGTTTAATGTACATTACCACGTTTAAGTTACAATGTAAACCGTTTTGATTGAAATGATAAAGCAGTATATAAAACCTGTTAAATAAATAACAGAGGAAGCAATAAGTGCCCCCATGTCCTTATCACTAGATGCTGTTGGGTTGGGGGGTACTGCGAGGACAGAGGAAGCGGATGACATTTGATATGGAGAGAGAATGGAAGGTTGCTGGGTAAGATGGGATAGACGTTGCTGCTGAATGATAGAAAGTAGGAGTTGTTGGGCTAAGGTTGGGGGTATGATACTTCTGGGCAAGGACTGGCAGGAGAGAAAACCAATTCACTTACCTGTAGCAGGTGTTTACCATGGACAGCAGGATACAAATCCTCACAATATGGATGACACAAAGCCAGGTGTGGGAAACAGCTTCCCAGCTTAGGAATTTTCTCAAAGCTTTTGGAAGGCTTCACCGCAGATGCGCATCACTTGTTACCTGCTGTTGTTTTATGGGACTGCCTCAGTCTTTTTTTATTTATTTTCATACCTCTTCATGGTGAGTTAAAATTAGATATAGTAGATATTTCTTTGTCCCCAGAGGGCTTACATCTAATTCAGTACCTGAGGCAATGAAGAGGTAAGGGACATGCCCAAGGCCACAATTTATTTATTTATTTATTTACATTCTCTTATATACCACGCTATTCTGCATCAGTGCGGTTTACATTGAACAAACTGAAATTACATTGAACAGGGCATTATAACTTGGAGATAACTATTTTACAGGGAACATGGGCTATGGAGGGTTAAGTGGCTTGCCCAAGACCACAAGGAGCACCTGTGGGACTAGAAACCCCAGTCCTTCCGGCCCAAGGTTGCTGTCCTCTAGTGGGATTTGAACCCCCGACCTTCCGCCCTGAAGTACCTTGCCCCAATCACTAGGCCACTCCTCCACTCCACAAGAAGAGTCCGTGGGATTTGAACGCTGGTCTCTCTGGCTCCAAAGCTCCTGCTCTAACCATTAGATTACTCCTCCACTCTTCAGTCTAATATTATAACTGATAGAAGAATTCAACTCCTCAGCGAGGTGGGCAGGAATGTGAGGACTTATCCTGTTGTCCATGAGAATATCTGCTACAGATAAATACGTTCGTTTTCTCTGGGGACAAATACGAAAGTAGGTCCTCACAACATGGGATTTCCTAGTTACAGAAAAAAGGGGAAAATGATGTATATGCAAGAATATGTTTTTTGTGGCAACTTGCCTTTTTCATAATTTTTCACTTTTTTTTGGAAAGGCAGCGTGGAAATTAAAAGGAACGGGCCTAGTGAGGGATGGAGTTGGATTCTATTCCCCAAACAAAATCTGGAGGATAGACTGGTCAAACCGACTGTCACATCAGGAGTCTCTTTCTAGTCAGTAGTGATATGAATGTATGGAATGAAGTCCATGTTGCAGCCCTGCAAATCTCCTCCATGAAGGCCGATTTCAAAACGGCTACCAACATCATCATAGTCTGACATTGTGAGCCATGGCATGACTCTGCCTGGGTATAAGTGAAGGAAATGCAGTCTGCTAGAAATTTGATTTGTTGACAGTAGCCCCTGGCTTGTTTGAGTTAAAAGAAATGAAAAGTTATATGGATTTTGTAAAAACTTTAGTCTGCTCCAACTAGAAGACTAAGGCTCTCTTGCATTCCAATGTCTACAACACACTTTCACCTTTGTGGGTATGAGGCCTTGGAAAAATTGTTGGCAGGATGATTGACTGGTTAAGGTGGAAATCCGACACTACCTTAGGAAGGATCTTTGGATGACTGCACGGAACCATCCTGTTGCTATAAAACTTAGTATAAGATGGATCAGTCACTAGAGCCCAGAGTTCATTTACTCTGTGAGCTGAAGTTATTGACACCAAACCAAGACCTTTCAGGTCAGGAACTTCTGAGTGCAGGTAAGCTTCAAAAGAAGCAAGACCTGCATGAATTGAACAGCTAAAGGCTATACAGTAATGGGTATGACCTAATAGTGGAGTCTCTCCTGAATGCCAGAATAATATAAGATATACTGGCAGACAGGTTCAGGAAAGCCAAGGTTACTCCAACATCCATGCTGTGAGGGCTAGGGATCTCATGCTGGGATGTAAGTATTCCCTAAGCTTGCATGATCAATGTTGGAGAATTGCCTAGTCTTATGGGACTTCTTATGGAAAATGCCAGAAGAGGGAACCACATTTGCTTCCACCAATATGGAGAAGCAGAGGATGAGGTTCATGTTATCTGGTACCAGTGATGAGGATCATGGTATCTGGTCCCCTTTTGAGTTTTCACTATGAGAGGTAATGGATGATGCATGTACAGAAGGCCCTCTCCCCCAATGTAGTTGGAACGCATCTGAGGCAACTTTGCCATATTTCTCTATTCCTGAATAGAACTGAGGTGCTTTTCCATTCTGGGGAGTAGCCAATAAATCTATCGAGGTTGTGGCCCATGCTTGAAAGATCCTTTGAGACAGCTCCCATTGCAGGGACCACTCATACATTGAACCACACAACTCAGCTTGCCTGACAAGAGTTTTGTCCTTTCCTTCCAGAAAAGTGGCTCTGAGGGTCATTCCATGAGAGACCACCCAGTTCCACATTCTGACAATTTCCCAACACAGGAGGTAGGATCCTATTTCTCCTTGCTTGTTGAAATAATACATTGCCACTTGATTGTTTATTTGAACCAGAGTAATTTGGTTGGCCATATGATCTTTGAAAGCCTTTACAGCATTCAAAATTGCTCTCAATTTCAGGAAATATATTTGATAAAGTTTCTCCTGGATAGATCACAATCCATGAGTATGAAGCCCATATACATGAGTTCTACAGGCAAGTTTGGGCACATCTGTCATGAATAGTTTTTGGTAATGAGAAATTTAGAAGGGGATAACCCTTGCCAAATTGGAATGGACCATCCACCAGGACAGAGAGGCCTGAAGGAGAGCTGTGACAGATATAACACCTCAGAGCCCATGAGTCACCAGGGTCCATTGCGTACTATAGAGCATGTCTCATTTTGAGATGTGTCAAGGAAGTTATGTATATTATTCAGGCCATGTGGCCCAATATCATCAACATATTCTATGCCCATGTCTGCTGACTCTTTTGAATTTCCCCCACAATGGATATTAAGTTGATAATCTTTTTCTGTGGAAGAAATGCTTTTGCCTGAGTTTTATCTAGCACAGATCTTATGAACTCCAACTGAGTTGAAGAGCTTAGGTGAAATTTGGGATAATTTATGATGAACCCTAGTAAATATAGCACTCGAATGACTGTGTACACAAATTCTTGAACTCCTTCATGAGATATGCTCTTGATCAGCCAATCATCCGGATAGGGAAAAACGTGCACTCCTGGTCTGTGTCAATATGTTATTTATTTATTAATTTTTATTTAGACAGATTTGTATACCACCTTATCCTACAATCAAAGTGGTCACATCACAATTGGAGGGTTACATTTAACATGAGGGTACTTAACAACATTATACAATGAACTCGTATGTCTAATTG
The DNA here is from genome assembly GCA_033557465.1 of Ichthyophis bannanicus. NCBI lineage: Eukaryota > Metazoa > Chordata > Amphibia > Gymnophiona > Ichthyophiidae > Ichthyophis > Ichthyophis bannanicus. Next base: position 796,872,216 of record CM066036.1, read on the forward strand.
GGATGAGTGGGTATCGAGTTGGCGGAGGTAGTTGCATTACCGTTCAGGTGGAGAATCTAATTGTGATGAGTGGGTATCGAGTTGGCAGAGGTAGTTGCATTACCGTTCGGGTGGAGACTATTGTCTGTTTGCTCATAGGCTTCTGTAAAGAGCATGGTTTTAAGGGCCTTGCGGAAGTCTATGTCATCATTTAATGCCCTCAGGCTCATTGGGAGGGAGTTCCAAAGTGTGGATGCCAGTAGTGAAGGAGCTCTTCTTGAAGTTGTTTAGTTTTGTGATATCCTGCAGGTGTGCCGATCATGTTGTCATTATTGGTCCTTCTTGGTCTATTGCTGATATCCCTTGTTATGATATCTTGGAGTGCATCTGCCGAGAGATGGTGAATGATTTTAAAGATGATCAGGACTGTTTTAAATTTTGCTCTGGCCATCATTGGGGGCCAATGCAGTTGCTGTAAGATGGGGGTAATGTGCTCAGTTTTTGGAGTGTCTGTAATGATGCGTGCTGCAGTGTTTTGCCCCATTTGGAGTGGGTGTAAGGTCTGCTGAGGGAGGCCTTGATATAACGAGTTTCCATAATCAAGCAGAGGTGTGATGAGTGCTTGGCACACTGTGCGGAAGTGGCCCTGGCAGAGTATTGGCTTGATCTTTCTGATGGTCCTCAAACATTGATAGGCCTTGTTTGTGGTTTTGGTGATGTGGGATTTCAGGTTCAGAGCTCTGTCCATTGTGATGACTAGGTACTTAACTTCATCTTTGACTACTATGAGTTTGTCTAGAATGCTGATAGTTTGTGGTGGAATGAAGGTGGGGTTCCTGGTGATGAACATTGCCTCAGTTTTATCATAGTTGACTGTCAGGTTATTGGCTGTGAGCCAGGCATTCATGTCTTCAAGGCATCTGGTTATTGTTGTGGTGTGAAGTGCTAGTAGGTTGATTGGAGCATACACCATGATGTCATCAGCATAGAAGTGATAGTGGAGTTTGTGGCGTTTGATGACGTTGCATATGGGTTGGATGTAAATATTAAAGAGCATTGATGACAGGGCTAAACCTTGTGGTATTCCCTGCGTGACGGGGAACTGCAGTGATTTCTTTTGGGCGCATTTGAATTGTTGCGTTCGATCTTCCAAGTAGGAAGTAAACCACTTCAGAGTATTCTTGCATACTCCTATCTGCTGCAGGCGTTGCAGTAACCTGGCATGGGACACAGTGTCAAAGGCTGCCGAGATGTCCATGAACACTAGCAGGAATCCGTTCTTTATGTTATCCATGCCTCTTAGGAGATTGTTAAAGAGGGAAGTGAGTAGTGTTTCCACACCGTACTGCGGTTTAAAGCTATGCTGATGGATGTCCACTGGGGCATTCATGTCAATATGGTCCTGAAGTTGCCTTTGCACTGTCTTTTCAACGATTTTCGCAAGGAACGTTAGGCTGGAGATGGGATGGTATGATTTTGGCTCAGAGGGGCTTAGATTGTTGCTTTTAAGTATCGGTCGTATCATGGTGTGCTTCAGGGATTGCGGCATGAATCCTTGTTATGACTATTGTAATTGTAGTTATGACTATTGTAAAGCACTTTATAAAGACCCAGGGAACTGAGGCAAGGCCAAAGGACAGAACATAATACTGGTAGTAGTGTTTCCTCATTACAGAAATGAAATACTTCCTGTGACTGTCATGTATTTGACTGTGGAGGAACCCGTTTCTTTAGGTCCAGAGAACATAACAAAACTCCTTTTTGGATGTAAAGAATAACAGTGCCAAGGAAAACCATCCTGAACTTTTCTTTAACAAGACGTTTGTTTAGGGCCCTTAGGTCTCAGATAAGATGGAATCTCCCCATCATTTTTGTGATTAGGAACTACTTGGAGTAGATTCCCTTCCATTTTTCCACTGGTGGAGCGATATTCAGCCACTGCTCAGTTAGCATCTGTGACAAAAGTACGGCCAGTCTTTCCTGCACCTGACTTTCGTCATGTGTCACCAACAGGCAGCAGTGATATTGAGCCGATGCCTGGTTAGTGACAGGTGATGATCCGGAATGCTCCCGGCAGACCCCCATTGCTAACCAATTAGCATCTGAAAATGTAGTGGTGGCACCCGTGGATATTCAGCGGCATTAACCATGTAAATACTTTTGAATATCAGGCTCTAAGCTTTTACATGAAGTAATGGTGGTGGAGGCGGGGAAGGGTTTAAGCAACTTGCCGATGATCACAAGAAGCAGCAGCAGGATTTGTACCCTGGCATTCCTAGTTCTTAGTTCACTGCTCTAACCACAGGGCTATTCCTCCACTCCTGAGAATGATGTTAGAGGTGAGGGTAAGAAGAAATAGACAGAGATAATTTATAAAATAGCAATAACAGTAAAATAAAATTATAGTATGCAAAGAGAACAATTTCCCTGTTTTGGTTCTGGTCCATATTGTCTCTGGCCAAGTCACAGGATACAGCAGATTTTGCTGCTAGAGCTGCGGTTTCTTCTCCTTCCCCAGGATCATACAGAACGCTCATTCTTTTAGGCAAAGTCTTTCATTTTCTCGCCTTTGGGAAATGCATATCTCAGAAAGCAAAAGGAAATGCATTTCTGTATGTTTTTCCACTATTGCATTGCATATAGAGTCTGGCTTCTTGGGCTTTCCAGTTCTGTTTTTGATGAGCAATGGTCTGTGCTTTACATGTGTACATTGCCTGCTTTTTATAGGCAGAGTGTCACTGTTTTGGTTCTGGACGTAAATGTTGTCTTAGAAGGACAGGGTTGCTATATATGGGTTCAGAGCATTTTTCCAGAATTTTGTGAGACTTCATGATGCCTGGTAATAGAGGGAGTTTTTGTCGCCGTTACTGAGATGACAACAAAATTTGCATATTCTCTTTTATATTGTGAGTAGTAAGGGGGAGTGTCCTAAAATGTTTGAGAATTTGGCGGTTCAGACTTAATGCTAAAAATTGAAGGGTCGTGCATCTACTACTACTACTAATCATTTGTACAATATCGATACACCGGTAAGATGTATTACAACTATTTGATAAACTGAAGAAAATGGTCTTTACTGAGGAAGATGTAGGGATGTTACCCATGACTAAAGTGATATTTAAAGGTGCGGAAGAATTGAAGGAAATATCGATACATCGGGAAGATGTATTACAACTATTTGATAAACTGAAGAGTAGCAAATCACCTGGGCCGGATGGTATACATCCAAGGGTGTTGAAAGAACTGAAATATGAGATTACAGACTTGCTATTAGTAATCTGTGAACTATCATTAAAATCATCTCTAATACCTGAAGACTGGAGGATCGCCAATGTAACACCAATTTTTAAAAAGGGTTCCAGGGATGATCCGGGAAACTACAGACCGGTGAGCCTGACGTCAGTACCGGGAAAAATGGTAGAAACCATCATAAAGAATAAAATTACTCAGCATGTAGATAGTCATGGCCTAATGGGAGACAGCCAACATGGCTTTAGACAAGGAAGATCTTGTCTTACTAATCTGTTATGTTTTTTTGAAAGTGTGAATAAACAGGTGGACAAAGGTGAGTCGGTTGATATAGTGTATCTGGACTTTCAGAAAGCCTTTAACAAGGTCCCTCATCAGAGACTTTTGGCAAAACTAAAGAGTCATGGGATAGGAGGCAGTGTACTACTGTGGATCAAGAACTGGTTAAAAGATAGAAAGCAGAGGGTTGGGCTAAATGGCCAATTTTCCCAATGGAGAAAGGTGAATAGTGGTGTACCCCAGGGATCTGTGCTGGGTCCGCTGCTTTTTGACATATTCATAAATGACCTGGAAAGTGGAATAACGAGTAAGGATATCAAATTTGCAGATGACACAAAACTATTTAAAGTTGTTAAAACCCAAGAGGAATGTGGAAAATTGCAAGAGGATCTTGATAAATTGGAAGACTGGGCATCAAAATGGCAGATGAAATTTAATGTGGACAAGTGCAAAGTTATGCACCTAGGGAAGAACAACCCAAACTATGGTTACACAATGCAAGGTTCCACATTAGGAACCACCACCCAGGAAAACGATTTAGGCGTCATTGTGGATAACATGTTAAAACCCTCGGCCCAGTGTGCAGCGGCGGCCAAGAGAGCAAATAGAGTGCTAGGTATCATAAGGAAAGGAATGGAAAATAAAACAAAAGATATTATAATGCCTCTATACCGTTCCATGGTGAGACCGCACCTTGAATATTGTGTGCAATTCTGGTTGCCGTATCTTAAAAAGGATATAGCGTTACTAGAAAAGGTTCAGAGAAGAGCCACCAAAATGGTAAAGGGGATGGAAGGATACTCCTAGGAAGAAAGGCTAAAAAGGTTAGGGTTCTTTAACCTGGAAAAGAGACGGCTGAGGGGAGATATGATAGAAGTCTATAAATTAATGAATGGAGTGGAACAGGTAAACGTAGATCGATTGTTTATGTTATCAGAATATAGAAAGACTAGGGGACATGAAATGAAGCTACAGGGTAAACTATTTAAGACTAATAAAAGAAATTTTTTTTTCACTCAACGTGTAATCAAACTCTGGAATTTGTTACCTGAGGATGTAGTAAAGGCAGTTAGTGTAGCTGGGTTTAAAAAAGGTTTGGACAACTTCCTGAAGGAAAGGTCCATAAACCATTATTAAGAAGGGACCCAGGATATCAATGCTTGAACCAGTACAAGCATTGCGGAACCTGTGTCTTTTGGGGAAACTGCTAGGTACGTATGACCTAGATTGGCCACTGTTGGAAACAGGATACTGGGCTTGATGGACCTTGGTCTGACCCAGTATGGCATATCTTATGTCCATCAAGCCCAGTATCCTGTTTCCAGAGTTTGATTACGCGTTGAGTGAAAAATATTTTATTTTATTAGTCTTAAATAGTTTACCCTGTAGCTTCATTGCATGTCCCCTAGTCTTTCTATATTCTAATAACGTAAACAATCGATCTACGTTTACCCGTTCCACTCCGTTCATTAATTTATAGACTTCTATCATATCTCCCCTCAGCCATCTCTTTTCCAGGTTAAAGAGCCCTAACGTTTTTAGCCTTCCTTCATAGGGGTATCTTTCCATCCCCTTTACCATTTTGGTGGCTCTTCTCTGAACCTTTTCTAATATCACTATATCCTTTTTAAGATATGGCGACCAGAATTGCACACAATATTCAAGGTGCGGTCTCACCATGGAACGATATAGAGGCATTATAATATCTTTTGTTTTATTTTCCATTCCTTTCCTTATGATACCTAGCATTCTATTGCTGCACACTGGGCCGAGGGTTTTAACATGTTATCCACAATGACGCCTAAATCTTTTTCCTGGGTTGTGGTTCCTAATGTGGAACCTTGCATCGTGTAACCATAGTTTGGGTTGTTCTTTTCTAGGTGTATAACTTTGCACTTGTCCACATTAAATTTCATCTTGCAATTTTCCACAATCCTCTTGGGTTTTAACAACTTTAAATAGTTTTGTGTCATCTGCAAATTTGATAACCTCACTCATTATTCCACTTTCCAGGTCATTTATGAATATGTCAAAAAGCAGCAGACCCAGCACAGATCCCTGGGGTACTCCACTATTCACCTTTCTCCATTGGGAAAATTGGCCATTTAGCCCTACCCTCTCCTTTCTATCTTTTAACCAGTTCCTGATCCACAGTAGTACACTGCTTCCTATCCCATGACTCTTTAGTTTTGCCAAAAGTCTCTGATGAGGGACCTTGTCAAAGGCTTTCTGAAAGTCCAGATACAATATATCAACCGACTCACCTTTGTCCACCTGTTTATTCACACCTTCAAAAAAACATAACAGATTAGTAAGACAAGATCTTCCTTGTCTAAAGCCATGTTGGCTGTCTCCCATTAGGCCATGACTATCTACATGCTGAGTAATTTTATTCTTTATGATGGTTTCTACCATTTTTCCCAGTACTGACGTCAGGCTCACTGGTCTGTAGTTTCCTGGATCACCCCTGGAACCCTTTTTAAAAATTGGTGTTACATTGGCGATCCTCCAATCTTCAGGTATTAGAGATGATTTTAATGATAGTTCACAGATTACTAATAGCAGGTCTGCAATCTCATATTTCAGTTCTTTCAACACCCTTGGATGTATACCATCTGGCACAAGTGATTTGCTACCCTTCAGTTTATCTAATAGTTGTAATACATCTTCCCGATGTATCGATATTTCCTTCAATTCTTCCGCACCTTTAAATACCACTTCAGTCATGGGTAACATCCCTACATCTTCCTCAGTAAAGACCAAAGCAAATTCATTCAGTCTCTCCGCTATCGCCTTGTCGCCTCTTAGTGCCCCTTTAACCCCTCTATCATCTAATGGACCAACTGACTCTCTCACAGGTTTTTTGCTACGAATGTACTTGAAAAAGTCTTTATTTCGCGTTTTTGCTTCTGCAACAAGCTTCTTCTCAAATTCTCCCTTTGCCTGCCTTATCAATGCCTTGCATTTGACTTGCCAGTGGATGGGATCCCCCACTGATGGAACAAGGCGCCGGTGACCTCTGGATTCAAACGCCACTCGTGTGGGTGGAGGATCCTGCAGAGTTCATCCCCCGGCGAGACGCAAAGGAACAAAAGAGGATCGCCTCTTGGCAGAGGAAGCGTGATCCTGTTCCCCCCTCCTTGTTGATGTAAAACATGGCTACCCTGTTGTCGGTCTGCATGAGCACCGACTTCCCCCTCAGATAGCCCTCGAAGGCCCTCACGGCCCATTGGACCGCCCGAAGCTCGAGCAGGTTGATCTGCTGCGAGGCTCCTCGGGCGACCACTGCCCCTGGGTGCACAATGTGCTGCAGTGGGCTCCCCACCCCAGCAGAGAAGCATCCATCTTTAGGACAAGCTCCTGCTGTGGGGTCTGGAAGGGCATCCGCCGAAGGAGACTTTGAGGGTCCTACCACCAACCCAGGGAGTCGTGGAGACTGCATGAGACCCAGATAGGGTCTCTGAGGTGGCTGAAGGCCTGGTTCAAATGTGCCCTGAGGCACCACTGGACTGTCCGCATGTGCATACGGGTGTGGGGGACTACATGGACGGTGGAGGCCATGTGTCCTAGAAGGCGCAGCATGATCCATGCCGTAACCCAAGCCCTGCTCTGGACCTGGGCCACCACGGACTGGAGGCGGTCCGCGGGCAGGAAGGCGGTCGCTCGCTCTGTGTCAAGGCAGGCAGCAATGAACTACAGGATCCGCATCAACTCGAGGTGGGACTTGGAGTAGTTGATCATGAAGCCGAGGCGTTCAAGGAGGAGGATCGCTTGCAACGCCGCCAGACGGGCTTCGTTGATTGAGGTACCCGTGATGAGCCAGTCATCAAGGTAGGGGAAGATGGGTATGCCCTGCCGCCTGAGGGAGGCAGAAACTGTGGAGAGACACTTCGTGAAAACCCACGGTGCAGATGCGAGCCCAAAGGGGAGCACCCTGTACTGGTAGTGTTCCCCTTGCACCCTGAAGCGCAGGTATTGCCTGTGTTGGGGGTGGATGAGGTCCAAGAAGCATAGTCAATCGCCCTGCTAGAGGAAGGGTAGCAGGACGCCATGTGACAACATTTTGAACTTCTCCCGCACCAGGATCTTATTTAGGTTCTGGAGGTTGAGGATGGGACGTAGGCCCCCATCTTTTTCGGAACAAGAAAGTACGCAGGAGTAGAATTCACGGCCTTGAAGGTGTAGCGGTACCTTCTCGACCGCCCATTGGGTGAGGAGGTTGGATAGCTCCCGCTGCAAGAAGGTCTGGTGCAAAAGGAGCCGAGTAGGCTCTACTGGCGAGAAGGGAGGAGGGCGCCTGTCCAGGCAGAAACGATATCCATCCTGGATCACTCGGAGGACCCAGGTGTCCGATGTGATCGATGCCCACTGTGGGGCAAAGAAGGACAGGCGTCCCCCTACCGGCGGAAGTGCTGCCGGGGGGAGAGAGGCTATGCCGTTGGCGTCAAAGTCCTTGCGTGGGTTGGGTTGGCGCCGGTTGTTGGGCCTTAGGCCCTTTAAGCTTGCGGTGGCTATGCACACCTCCCTTCCCCTGCGTGCCAGAAGCTGGCGTGGGAGTGGGCGGGAAAGGAGGGTAACCCCAGTAGGGGAGCCCGTTCCTTTGGAAGAACGGCTTCTTAGTTTGCTGTTTCTTCCGAGGGAGGGAGGAAGTTTATGCGAGAGACGGGTTCGGGTGACAAACTCCGTTTCTATCTCAGCAGCCTTATCCTCTATAGGTTTGCCAAACAGTTGCTAGCCAAGACAGGGGACGTCCAGGAGCTTCTCAAGGACTGGAGCCATGCCTGGCGTCGGGCCCCGAAGTCGGCTGCTGCCACTCGAGCGGAGGATTCAAATCCATCATATGCAGCACGGGAGAGGTACTTTGAGCACTCCGCGAAGGATCTTAGGAGGGTTTAGAACAAGAGAAGGGGTTCACCTCTGAGGCCTGTGGAGAACCCGGAGGCCTGGAAAAGGGAATAACGAATGAGGTGAGCCTGACATCAGTACTGAGCAAAATAGTAGAAGCCATTATAAACAATAAAATTACTAAACATGTAGATAGTGATGGTTTAATGGGAGAAAGCCAACATGGATTTATCCAAGGAAAGTCTTTTCTTACTAATTTGTTACATTTTTTGAAGGTGTGAATAAACAGGTAGGTAAAGGTGAGCTGGTTGATACAGTATCTGGATTTTCAGAAAGCCTTTGACAAAGTCTCTCTTGAGAGACTCTTGGCAAAATTAAAAAGTCAAAGGATAGGAGGCAGTGTACTATTGTGGATCAGGAATTGCTTAAAAGATAGAAAAAAAGAGAGTAGGCCTAATGGCCAATTTTCTCAATGGAGAAAGAAGAACAGTGGCATACACCAAGGATCTGTACTGGGCTCACTGCTTTTTACATATTCATAAATGACGTGGAAATGGGAATAACAAGTGAGGTGATCAAATTTGCAGATGACACAAAATTATTCAAAGTTGTTAAAATACAAGAAGATTCTGAAAACTTGATACATTTGAAGATTGGACGTCCAAATGGCAGATGGAATTTAATATGGACAGGTGCAAAGTGATGCACTTAGGGAAGAACAACCTAAATTACAGTTACACGATGCAAGATTCCACATTAGGAACTACCACCCAGGATAGGTATTTAGACGTTATCATAGATAAGACTTTGAAACGCTCTGTCCAGTGTGCAGTGGCATCCAAGAAAGCAAATAGAATGCTAGGAAACATAAGGAAAGGAATATAGAATAAAACTAAGGATATTATAATGCCTCTGTATCGTTCCATGGTGTGACTGCACCTTGGATATTGCCTGTAGTTCTGGTCACCACATCTAAAAAAAAGATATAGTAGAATTGGAAAGTTACAGAGAAGAGTGACCAAAATGACAGACAGGATGGAGGATATCCCTATGAAGAAAGACTTAGAAGGATGGGGGCTCTTCAGCTTGGAGAAGAGCTGGCTGATGGGAGATATAATAAAGGTCTATAAAATAATGAGTGGAATGGAATGAGTAAATGTGGAACTGTTTGCTTTCTAAGTTGCGCTGTTTGCTTTCTAAGTTGCGCTGCCCAGCTCAGCCCGCAGCAGCTCTCTCAGCCGGAGATCGAGCAGCTGGGGCTGCTTCAAACCGGGACCAGCAGCTTTTTCCCGCCATTCTGCTGCCCAATCGGGGCAGAGGCAGGCCCTATAAAAGAGCTCCTTCCCAGCACAGGGTCCTCTTCGCTGCCCAGCTCAGCCCGCAGCAGCTCTCTCAGCCGGAGATCGAGCAGCTGGGGCTGCTTCAAACCGGGACCAGCAGCTTTTTCCCGCCGTTTGGCTGCCCAATCGGGGCAGAGGCAGGCCCTATAAAAGAGCTCCTTTCCAGCACAGGGTCCTCTTCGCTGCCCAGCTCAGCCCGCAGCAGCTCTCTCAGCCGGAGATCGAGCAGCTGGGCTGCTTCAAACCGGGACCAGCAGCTTTTTCCCGCCGTTCGGCTGCCCAATCGGGGCAGAGGCAGGCCCTATAAAAGAGCTCCTTCCCAGCACAGGGTCCTCTTCGCTGCCCAGCTCAGCCCGCAGCAGCTCTCTCAGCCGGAGATCGAGCAGCTGGGGCTGCTTCAAACCGGGACCAGCAGCTTTTTCCTGCCGTTCGGCTGCCCAATCGGGGCAGAGGCAGGCCCTATAAAAGAGCTCCTTCCCAGCACAGGGTCCTCTTCGCTGCCCAGCTCAGCCCGCAGCAGCTCTCTCAGCCGGAGATCGAGCAGCTGGGGCTGCTTCAAACCGGGACCAGCAGCTTTTTCCCGCCGTTCGGCTGCCCAATCGGGGCAGAGGCAGGCCCTATAAAAGAGCTCCTTCCCAGCACAGGGTCCTCTTCGCTGCCCAGCTCAACCCGCAGCAGCTCTCTCAGCCGGATATCGAGCAGCTGGGGCTGCTTCAAACCAGGACCAGCAGCTTTTTCCCACCGTTCGGCTGCCCAATCGGGGCAGAGGCAGGCCCTATAAAAGAGCTCCTTCCCAGCACAGGGTCCTCTTCGCTGCCCAGCTCAGCCCGCAGCAGCTCTCTCAGCCGGAGATCGAGCAGCTGGGGCTGCTTCAAACCGGGACCAGCAGCTTTTTCCCGCCGTTCGGCTGCCCAATCGGGGCAGAGGCAGGCCCTATAAAAGAGCTCCTTCCCAGCACAGGGTCCTCTTCGCTGCCCAGCTCAGCCCGCAGCAGCTCTCTCAGCTGGAGATCGAGCAGCTGGGGCTACTTCAAACTGGGACCAGCAGCTTTTTCCTGCCGTTCGGCTGCCCAATCGGGGCAGATGCAGGCCCTATAAAAGAGCTCCTTCCCAGCACAGGGTCCTCTTCGCTGCCCAGCTCAGCCCGCAGCAGCTCTCAGCCGGAGATCGAGCAGCTGGGGCTGCTTCAAACCGGGACCAGCAGCTTTTTCCCGCCGTTCCGCTGCCCAATCGGGGCAGAGACAGGCCCTCACGTGTGATCAAGCACCACCGACCCCACCGGCGATCCTGCGCTCCGCCTCCAGCCGCTCATCCGACCAATCAGGACTGCCATCTGTGGGCCTGAAAAGAGCGAACCTCTAAGCGTGCCCGCGCTTGCGTGCCCACGCCTGAGGGCCGCGCAAGAGGGCCCTTGTCACGGCCCTTAGGCTAAGGCGCTTAGTCTACCCTTATGCACTGAAACAACGAAGAAATATGCAACGTCGAATCCGCATCTACACCTAAGTACAGCTGAGCTCCCCCAGGGTTGAGCTCGCGTACCTCACCCCATCTACAGATCTTCCACCGCAGCAAGTATACCCTCAACAATCTCTAGTTATCTGACTTTCACAACCTAGATCTTGATCTTACTTTACCACTCTGTTTATACTGATAAGCCAGATCAGGTCTCATTGTTTACTGTCATATACTGTCCTTAATTCACCATTTACTGTTGTCAGTAGCTTTCCTACAGTTTTGTTGTCAGCAGCCTATCTTCTTATAATACTTATACCGTTAAACTAGATCAGGTTTCATTGTCAGCTGTTATACAATTTCCTGAATATACTATTTACTGTTGTCAGTAGCGCCCCTATATTACATTAATAATCCTATCAGTAACATATTTTCATTCTATACTGTTGTCAGTAACTATCATATATGTCATTACTGTTGTCAGTAGCATACTGTTGTCAGTAGCATCATTACTGTTGTCAGTAGCATCCCTACTCACTACTGTAGCCAGTAGCTATCACTAAATCCAATACTGTTGTCAGTAGCACTCATTCAATTTTTAATATTGCCTCTAGCAGCTTTCCCTTAACCCTGCATAGCCTCATTTGTCAGTGACTTACTGCCTTCTCAAATTATCCAACCTTGTATATAACTGCATAACTCTACTAACAGTAGCTCACATCAAATTCTCCTACAAACTACCAACATACACCATAATGATACCAACACCATGCTACTAAAAGTTTCTTACCTCTTCATATCTCTAACAATCCTAATCGACCTAACTCTAAGGGGCTTGTTTACAAAGCCGCGGTAGTGGTTTGCGATCGCGATCGCAGCCGCGGCCCCATTGAAATCAATGGGGCCGCGGCTCCGATTACGATCGCAAACCGCTACCGCGGCTTTGTAAACAAGCCCCTAAGTCTCAACTGTAAAAACCACATGACAATCCCTATAATCCATACATCCAATCGAAACAATCTACTTATTGGACACTATCACCCTCACAACCAATCAAAAATAAACTACCACAGACTCATTCAAATAAAACAGACTATCTCACAACACACAGTCCACTCAAACCCCCCTCAACATGCAATGTCATTATCGTGCATCCTTATAAACGCACGATCTTTGAAAAATAAGCTCCCAATTATTAATGACTTGTTATCTGACTTAAAACCTGATATTCTATGTATCACAGAGACATGGCTCTCTGATACTGATAAAGTCCTTCTAAACCAACTTGACAACTTAAATTATGATATTACCCACACACATAGATCTAACAAAAAAGGTGGCGGTGTACTGATTATGACAAAAATAAACCTAAAAGCCAAGAAAATTCTATCTAACACCTCCAATAACATTGACATTCTAATAATAGAAATCGGACAACTGAGAATCTGCTTGATATACAGACCTCCTAACCAAAACGCAGACAGTCTTCACTCACTAATTGAACTCCTTAATTCATCAACAGAACAAAACCCCCTAATTATCCTAGGAGATTTCAACCTCCCATCACTTGCAAATACTGATTCCAACCTCTTCCTGGAAACCATAACTGACTTAGACTTCCATCAAATTATAAACATACCAACTCACACTAAAGGTGGTACACTTGACCTTGTCCTCCTTCCTCATTCACTATTTAAACTTTTCAACCCAGACTCCTTACAATGTACTGAAATACCCTGGTCTGATCATCATCTAATTAAAATAAACTTCACTTACAACATTATCGGTGTCATAAAACACACAAGAAATGACCAAACTATAAAATTCAAGAAATTCATTGAAACTGAATTTCTAGACTCTACAATACCCCACCTTTCATCATCTCCAACAGATTTAGATGAAGCAGTCAAAAACTGGCATACCACCATCAATAATGCAGCCACAATTAATCAAAATAATAAAAAGCCAACCAATACTAAAATCAAAATCACCCCATGGTTCAACAGTACTTTAAAACATATGAAAAGAGATCTAAGAAAACTAGAAGCCAAATGGCGCAAAACCAAATCCACCATCCACAAAGAATTATATTATAACCACCTCACATTATATAAGGAAACCTTAGACAACACAAAGAAAAACTACTATGCCAGCATCCTATCAAATTCTTATAATAGACCAAGAGAACTATTCTCCATTGTTAGTAACCTAACTAATAACTCACAAACTTCCAGCAAGGAAATCACTGACATCTCAGCACAAACATTAGCTAACTATTACCATAACAAAACAAAACTACAATTCACGACTCCAGACTCTTTCCACAAACCTCATCACCCGATAGACGTATGGTCAGAATTTCATCCTATAACCAAAACATCATTAAAAAATATACTCAACCTAAACACCACTACCTCTTACCTAGATCCTTGCCCAGTAATCTGGATAAAAAACACTCTCCCAATCCTTCTTTCATTCATACTCCCCACTGTCAATCTCTCACTACTCCAAGGTTACCTCCCACCCACACTTAAACACGTACAAATAAGACCAATTCTCAAGAACAGCACCCTTGATAAAACCTCACCAAAATCATATAGACCCATCTCAAGTATACCATTCCTAGCAAAAGTAATAGAAAAAACAGTACAAATACAGACGCAGGAGCACCTAGACTCATCTTACCCACTCGACGAACAGCAATATGGTTTTCGCCCAAAGCATGGAGTGGAAACACTCCTCACAGCTCTAACAAATACGCTATTAAGAGGAATCGACAATCACAAACAAGCATTCATTCTATTATTTATTGATATTTCAGCTGCTTTTGATAGCGTCCACCATACCATAATGCTCAATAGTCTGAGTCAAATAGGAATAAATGCCACAGTTCATAAATGATTCTCCTCTTATCTAGATAATAGGACACAAAATGTACGAATAGGTAATCAAACCTCTGATTCATACAAACTGGAAACCGGTTTACCTCAAGGATCAGCGTTATCAGCACTCCTATTTAACATATACATAAAACCTGTTTGCAATATCTTTAAAAAATTTGGTGTACTCTATCATCTATACGCAGATGATATCATGATGTACATTCCGTTCACGATTCCCAACTTACCGATGCAAACTCTGTCAGATTGCTTCAATGAAGTCACATCCTGGCTAAATACCCACAATCTCCAAATAAATCACTCCAAAACTGAAGTGCTAATCGTCACCAAAACCCAATCCTATACTCCACCTACACACATAACACTTCAAAACCAAGAAATTAAAATAAAAAATGAAGTAAGATATCTAGGTGTTATTCTAGATAAACACCTTACATTAGACACCCACATTAGAAACACCACAAAGAAAATCTATTTCAAACTCAAAATCCTTAAACAACTAAGACCCCTTGTATACATACATGATTTCATCAGCATAATTCAAGCCATCATAACCCCCCACTTTGACTTCGCTAACCTAATTTTATTGGGTATAACAAAACAAAACATTAAAAGAATTCAACTTGCCCAGAATGCAGCAGCTCGGATAATAACGAAAGTACACGCACATCAACATATAACACCAATACTAGAATCCCTTCACTGGCTGCCTATACAAAGTAGGATAGTATACAAAACATTGATAACCACATTTAAAACTCTAAACGACATGGCCCCAGTCACCTTAAGTAACCTAATCAGCAAAGAGCACTCAAAATCTACTCAAAGAAAAGGACAAACAAATAAACTAAAAACTCCCAAAGACTTCATAAAAGCAGATAAACTCACAAACAGAGCTTTTTCTCATGCAGCTCCAACAATCTGGAATTCCCTCCCAGATGATCTAAGATTGCTAACCGAGATCATCGAATTCCGCAAAAAAGTGAAAACCTATCTCTTTTCTAAACATTACAACAACTCAGATCATCCCTCAATAGACTTAGATAATGGCTAACCAGTTTTTATCTAACAAATCCCAAATGACCTACACATACAATTCTTCATAGCTGATACTGTACTTTGAATAACGCTTAAGCCCCACATAATGTGTATTTGTACATAATGTATATAGTTTACACTGTTCTATACTGTTCTGTATTAACACTAGTTGTTTATATTATTGTTATTTGGTCATATGATGTTTTATGTAAAGCAAACTCCGATTTGTTAACTGTTGTTTATTGTGAACCGCAACTGAACTATGGAAGATGCGGTATATAAATCATTGTTAAATAAATAAATAAAATTAGATGATTTGTTAGAATTTTGGGAGATGCTGAAAGTATACTATTTTAGGTTGGTTTTGAAGGAAGGGGCCTTGTAGGGCAATATTTTATTTTTATATTTTAGATAGAGAATCTGATCCAACTTCTCTCATAACCCTTCTCCTCTCTCTGGTAATCTCACATATAGACTATTGCAATGTTATTTTTGCCAGCATTCCTCAACACCAGCTCCATCATTTACAGTTGATTCAAAATACTGCTGCTCGCATTCTTACCCACACCGCTCACTCCAGCCATATCACATCTTCCATTATCCACTTACATTGGCTCCCACTACCCCACCTTCAAGATCTTAACTCTGACTCACAAGGCCCTTTACATGTACACCCTTCAATACCTAGCGGATTCCATACAGTTTCGCCCGATGCCCCGCAGTCTCCAGTTCTTACACACCAACCGCTTTGACCTCCCCTCCCGAGCCCATGCTCATTTAGAACGCACACGCACTCAGCATTTTTCTTTCTAGCCCCATCACTCTGGAACTTCCTTCCTCCCTCACTCCATCAAGAACAATCATTTCCCAAGTTCAATCATAAGGCAGACAGTACAGCCATAAATCCAATTAGGCTCTGCTGATGTGACTGTTGAGTCAGCCAAAAAAGGCTGTTGTCAGAGAACACGGTGAGGGGTGGGCCCTGGACAGGTCTAGCAGTATTCCAGGAAAGGAAAGTAAGAGTAAGTGAAATTTCTCCTTCCAATTCATCCTGCTAGACCAGTCCAGGCAAGTCCTTAGCATAAACCTCTACAGTGCCATCAATCCTGCTCAATTGTGATTATTCAGTAGCTTGTCAAATGTGTTGTAAATAGTTCTTACCCAGTTCTCACCCAAGTTATTTGTCCTGTTCATTGTAAACACAATGTGTTCCTGTTACATTGTACTATTGTTTCTGTTCATTGTAAACCATACTGATTATAATAGCGCGATATATAAGAAATATAAATAAATAAATAAAAATAAAATAAAAAGTGAGAAGTACCAAAGCTATACCAAACCTGGATGGGAAGAGACAGCTGCCGACATCACAGTGGCCACAAAATGTGCGGAGTTTTGAGCGTAGAGATCAAGACGGTAGTGGCACGCAAAAGTGGACAAGGAGGACCAGGTGGCCGCCCGACAAATGTCAATGGGAGACATAAGCGACTGTCCAGCCCACGAAGCTGCTTGAGCACACGTGGAGTGAGCAAAGACTGGTGTCCGTCATGACTAGAATTCAATGCAGAGTCTCTAGGGGAACTCTTCACAACAAGTGGTCTGGGAAAAGCCACCAGCGCAAGGCTGGTGCGAAGAGCCCTGGGAAGTGGAAGGCGAATGTTGTACTCATACAAAGCCGGGGACCAGCAGGACAGAAGGGACTGTTGGAGAGGCCTCATGTGGGCTCGAGCCCAAGGGACTACTTCGATTGTTGCCGCCATGGCCCCCCCAATACTTGAAAATAGTCCCATACGTGGGGCTGAATCTGAAGAAGGTACGCCTGAAGTACCCCAGTGAACTTCTGAAATCGGTCTATTGTAAGGAAGACCCATCCCAGACGTGTGTCAAAGCGGGCCCTCAGGAATTCCAGGGATTGGGAGGGGTAGAGACAGCTCTTGGCATGATTGACTACCCAGCCAAGGTGCTCGAGGAATGCCACTATGCGTGAGATGGCGTTGAGGGCTTCGGCACACAACTTTGCCCTGATGAGCCAATCGTCCAGTTAAGGGTGAACACAGATCCCCTGTTTCCACAAGGCCGCCACGACAATTACCATGACCTTTGAAAGGTCCAGGGTGCCATTGCCAGGCTAAACAGCAGTGCACGGAACTGAAGATGGCATCTGAGCACCGTGAAACGCAGAAAGCATTGTTGATATGCGTGAATCAGGATGTGGAAGTAGGCTTCCGCAAGGTCCAGAGAAGCCAGGAACTCCCCTCTGTGAACCACTAGAATCACAGATTGGAGGGTTTCCATGCAGAAATGAGCTACCCGGAATGATTAATTGATCTTTTTGAGGTCCAGAATGGGCCAAAAGGATTTGTTCTTTTTTGGAACAACAAAGTAGATGGAGTAGTGGCCAGAGCCCCTCTCTGATGGAGGCACTGGACAAATGGCCCGAAGTTCTACTAGGTGCTGAAGCATGGTTTGGATGGCTGTGCACTTGGGGTCTGAACCACAAGGGGAAATTACAAAGGCATCCTTGATGGGTTTTGAGCACTCGAGCATATAGCCATAGCAGACAATTTTGAGAACCCATTGGGTGATGATGTCCTCCCACATGCGGGCAAACAGGCCACCTGACACCCCCCCTCCCCCACCAGCAGTGTCCCAGAGTGGGCCTGGAGACTGCCAGCAGGAGGAACGGCTGAGCCTGGAGAATATCGCAGGGGCGGAGTAGGTGTTTTTTGTCTGGCGTACTCTCCAAAAAGGCTGCAGTTTGGATCTACACCTGTTTGACGAGGGGCCTGAAAACCTACCCAGTCAATAGCACCAGGCATCTCAGAAGCATGACTGGAAAAGGAGGTAGGAGATGACTGAGGCCCTGAATGGCAATTACCTGACTTAAGCTTATCCTCAGCTAAGCGTTGTGACTTCACCTCTCCGAGGTCTTTAACCAGAAACACGTGCAGGAGTTTTTGGAGAAGGTATTTGGAGCAACTATTTACTTGACGCCCCAGACTGCTGTGCTAGTCTTTGCAGGGGTAGATGGAACATGGTGGAAGAAAGAGAATCGATGGCAACGCCTCTCCTTACTGCTGGCACGTAAGACAGGGCTAGGAGCATGGCTGGCAAAGGGTGATCCCTTGGAAAGGCAGTGGAAAATGCACTGTATATACATCACATGCTAATGGAATGTGCATATGGACACAGAGGAAACAAGGGATGAGAATCTTTTCTGACAGCCTGGAGCCCTTACAGTCAAACCCTATTTCCCAGAGCGAGAAGCTATGCGCTGAATTAGTGCTTGGGTTAAGAGAGACAAAGGTAACAAACCAAAAGCGGTAAAGTTGAAGATTCAAGTAGGGGGAGATTCAAAACAAAGGATCCACGATAGAGCACTTGAAGGAGATATGGAAACTCGGGAGGGGAGAGGAAGAACATGTTTACTGGGTCAGCCTGGCTAAGCTGCCTGGATTGCATAAGATACATATGAATCCAGTTTTCCTTTCATACTTTCGAATTATTTTCTCACTAGCCTGGATAGAAAGCTCGAGAAGAGGGAGGGGGGAGGGGGATGTGTAATGATATAAGGGCACACATGATAGAAGCAATCCCAGTACTGTAGAAGAACCACACAGTCCGGGGGAGTCACACAAGGGATAGGATGGGATGGGATAGAAGAGGACTAGGGAAAAAGAGGAATAGGATAAGGGAATATAGTTCAAGGATGAAAGAGTAGTTACTCACCTGTAACAGGTGTTCTCCAGGAGCAGCAGGAATCAGTCCTCACATATGGGTGACGTCGGCGCCGACGGAGCCCTCATGCGGAGCATTTCCCCAGCTTTCAAGGAAAGCCTTTGGGAATGCAGCGCGCATGCGCGGTCCCCTTCCCACCCAAGGGTGCCATCCTGCTCAGTCTGATGACATAGCTAAAAGACAGCAAAAAACAAAATAAAGGATATGACTGCAACTCCAGGGGTGGAGGGAGGGTCGTGAGGACTGATTCCTACTGCTCCTGGAGAACACCTGTTACAGGTGAGTAACTACGCTTTCTCCAGGACTAAGAAGGAAGTCAGTCCTCACATATGGGACTCCCCAGCTCTAGGCTACCGGGAACCCTAAGCTGAAAAAAATGGCTCCCTCTCAAGATCCTCAGCATTCATGATAAGAATATCCTCTGAGAACGCCCCCGTACGGTAGCCCAACACAAGGGCCGGAGGGTAGGAGTTGCCTAAACCTCAAAGAGATTACGGAGTACCGCCTGTCTGAAAGCACTGTCCCTTCGGGACTCTCTCTCCAGGCAGTAATGGGCTGCAAAAGTCTGGCTTGAAGACCAAGCTGCGGCCCGGCAGATGTCTGCCAACGGAACAGAGCGGAGATGAGCTACTGACGCAGCTTTCGCCCTGACATGGTGGGCCTGACTCGACCCTGCAAGGGGAGGTCGGCTGCCTTGTGCGCCCAAGCAATACAATCTGCTACCCAAGTGGACAACGTACACTTGGAGACAGGTAACCCCATCTTATTAGGGTCAAAGGAGACGAAGAGCTGAGCAGCCCTTCGATGCCCCCGCGTACGTTCTATGTAAAAAGACAACGCCCTCTTACAGTCCAGGGTATGCAAGACTGTTTCAGTCCAGCTGGTATGCGGCCTGGGAAAAAAGGTCGGAAGAACCACCTCCTGGTTGAGGTGGAAAGAGGAGACCACTTTTGGAAGGAACTTGGGATGGGTCCGTAGGACCACCCTATTCATATAGAACCGTGTGTACGGTCTATCAGAAACCAGAGCTTGTAGTTCACTCACACGTCTGGCCGAGGTAAGAGCCACCAGGAAGAGCGCTTTCCAAGAGAGGATGCGCAAAAGGCAAGTAGCCATCAGCTCAAACGGTGGGCGAGTAAGTTGCTAAAAGACCACGTTCAAGTCCCACTCGGTCGTCGGTGGACGAACTGGAGGCTTGAGTAGAAACAGATCTCTGAGAAATCGGGACATCAAGGGGTGAACCGACAGAGGCTGTCCTTCCACCGGTGAGTGGCGCGCTGACAAAGCACTGAGGTGGACCCGAACAGAGTTTGACTTAAGGCCTAGGTCTGATAGGTGAAGTAGATACTGCAGTACTACTGGCACAAGGCAAGAGAAAGGATCTTCATTGCGCTGAGCACACCATACCGTAAACCTACGCCACTTGAAAGCATAGGACTTTCTGGTGGACTGCCTCCTAGAGGCCAAGGCCATCAAATTGAGGGACCTGAGATTGGGGTGCAGAAGGGAACCTTGCTCCTGAGACAGGAGATCGTGTTGCAACCCCAAATGGAACAGAGTTTCCACCGCCAACTGCAGCAGAAGTGGAAACCACGGTTGCCTCGGGCATCTGGGAGCTACCAGAATCACCGAGGCCCTGTCCGGGAGAATCTTGAACAGAGTTCGAGCCACCAGGGGCGTGGGAGGAAATGCATACAGGAGGCCCGTAGACCAAGAGATCAGAAAAGCATCTGCTGCCATCCGCAGGGGATGCGGCTGTCTGGAGCAGAACCTGGGCAGCTGACGGTTCTGTGGACTTGCAAAGAGATTGATGGATGGAAGTTCCCAGCGGAGGAAGATCTGCTGGACCACCAATGGCTTCAACTGCCATTCGTGAGGCTGGAGAATCCTGCCTAGCTTGTCTGCTAGGAAATTCTCCTGACCAGGTAGATAAACTGCTTTGAGAAACATGCCTTGCTTGACTGCAATGGAGCAAAGGGCCAGTGCCTCCTGACATAGGAACCTGGACCCGTGCCCCCTTGTTTGAACACGTAGAACTTGCCACTTGATTGTCCGTTTGAACTAGGACAGTCTGGTGAGATAGGGCATGAGAAAATGTTTGCAGAGCTAACAGCTCGCAGCTCCAAAAGACTGATTTGCTGCGTGGCCTCCCGAGGAGACCACAGGCCTTGAGTGCACATGCCCTGGCAATGTGCACCCCAGCCCTTTAAGGAAGCATCGGTCATCAGCACCCTTCTGTGTGTTGGAGCCTGAAAAGGTACCCCCCTGAGAAGGTTTGGGGGATGTAGCCACCACTGTAAGGAGTCCAAAAGTGGTTTGGACACCTCTAGTCTGTCTTGGAGGTCACCTGTGGCCTGCGTCCACCGAGCTCTGAGGCACCATTGAGCAGCCTGCATGTGCAGACGGGCGTTGGGAGTCACATGCACAGTGGATACCATGTGGCCCAAGAGCCGCAGGTAGTGCCGGGTGGAAACATGAGAACTGCTTTGGAACTGGTTGGCCAAGTCCATCAGTCTGTGGGCCCTGTCCTCGGGCAAGTAGGCTCGCCGCTTTGACCCGGTGAAAAGCGGGATATAAATACAGCTAAATAAATAAATAAATAAGGGTGTCTAATCTTGTCCCTATAAACTCTAGGTTCTGAGAGGGGAGGAAAGTGGACTTTGCATACTTTATGACAAAGCCCAGATGCTGAAGAAGAGAGACAGTGCGAAGAGTGGCTTGCTGGGCCTCCTGGAGAGACTGGCCTCTAATGAGCCAGTCGTCCAGGTATGGGAAGACAAAAATTCCCTGATTCCTGAGATAAGCCGCCACCACCGCCAGGCATTTGGTCAAAACCCTGGGGGCAGAGGTTAGGCCAAAGGGAAGTACCCTGTACTGAAAATGGTTTCCTCCCACCACAAATCTGAGATATTGTCTGTGGTCTGGATGAATGAGGATGTGAGTATAAGCATCCTTTAGGTATAAGGAGCATAGCCAGTCTCCCTGCTGGAGGTAAGGCAGCATTATCCCAAGGGTAAGCATCTTGAACTTTTCCCTCTCCAGAAACGTGTTTAGGTTTTGCAAGTCTAGGATAGGCCGGAGGCCTCCTGTCCTTTTTGGTACCAGGAAGTACCTGGAGTAGAAGCCTTGCCCTTCCAGGTGGTGAGGCACCGGTTCCACCGCCTGTTCCTTTAGAAGGAGGAGGTTCCTGTGTAGAGGGAGTCTTGGAGGCTCCCCTGGAAAGTAGGAGGGGGGTAGCTGATGGAAGTGGAGCATGTAGCCCTTTTGGACTATGCTCAGTACCCAGGTATCCCCTGTGATGGCTGGCCACCTGTAGGCGTACAGGGTCAGCCAACCTCCTGTGCTGAGTGGAGCCAATGGCGGAGAAGAGACTATGCTGTGGGAGTTAAAACCCCGCTCCCTGCTGTGCAGGAGCCGGAGCTGGCGGCTTGGGGGTCTTCTGCCTAAAGACCCATGCCCCTGCCCCTTGGCCTGCTGGTCCTGTTGGGGAGCTGGAGAGGCCTGATATTGAGGGTAGGATTTGTAGGCAGCACCCTTCCTTGGGAAAAAGGGCTTCTTTCCCGAGCCCTTCTTTTTTTGAGAAGGGGCAGAGGTCTTTCTGGACAGCCTTGTCCTGGTGAGAGTCTCAGTCTCAATTTCTGCAGCCTTTTCAGTCATGGGCTTACCGAATAGGTTGTCACCTTGGCAGGGGACATCGACCAACTTGTCCTGCACCCATGACTCCAGGTCCGATGACTGTAGCCAGGCCTGATGGCGTGCACTGATGCCGGCCGTGGCTACCCGGGCCGAAGCCTCGAAGCCATCATTGGAGTCAGGAGTGGTGCCAAAGGACTGGAGAGAGGCTCATGTGGTGCCTTTACACAAAAGCGGAAGTAAGGATGTGGTTGAAAACTACAGGCCGGTTAGTTTAACTTCGGTGGTGAGTAAATTATTGGAAACGCTGCTGAAAGAGAAAATAGTGAGGTTTCTGGAGTCCAGCGGATTACAGGATCCGAGGCAGCATGGATTCACCAGAGGCAGGTCTTGTCAGACAAATCTGATTGATTTTTTTGACTGGGTGACCAGGGAGTTGGACCGAGGGAGAGCTCTAGATGTGGTGTATTTAGATTTCCGTAAAGCCTTTGACACTGTTCCTCAAAGGCGACTTATAAACAAACTGAGCACCCTAGGGATGGACCCTAAAGTTACTGCTTGGGTTAGAAATTGGTTGGGTGGGAGGCGACAAAGAGTACAAGTAAATGGAGCTCACTCTGAGGAGAAGGATGTTACCAGTGGTGTGCCCCAGGGATCTGTCCTTGGTCCGATTCTTTTTAACATCTTTGTTAGTGATATAGCGGAAGGGCTGTCGGGTAAGGTTTGCCTCTTTGCGGATGATACCAAAATCTGCAATAGAGTAGACACCCAGGAAGGGGTAGATAACATGAGGAGGGATCTAGCTAAGCTTGAAGAATGGTCTAGAATTTGGCAGCTGGGATTTAATGTTAAAAAATGTAAGGTCATGCATTTGGGCTGCAGCAATCCAAGGGAGCAATACAGTTTAGGAGGTGAAGTACTTTTGTCCACTAAAGAAGAGCGGGACCTAGGCGTGGTTGTGTCTGATGATCTTAAAGTAGCTAAACAGGTGGAAAAGGCGACAGCAAAAGCTAGAAGGATGCTTGGGTGCATACGGAGAGGAATGGCTAGCAGAAAAAAGGAGGTGATAATGCCTCTGTATAAGTCTTTGGTGCGACCTCATTTGGAGTATGGTGTGCAATTCTGGAGACCGCACCTTCAAAAGGATGTGAACAGGATGGAGTCGGTGCAGAGGGTTGCTACCAAAATGATTAATGGGCTTCATTATAAAGCATATGAGGACAGACTTAAGGATCTTAATATGTACACCTTAGAGGAAAGGCGGGATAGAGGTGATATGATTGAGATGTTTAAATACCTCCGTGGCATAAATGTTCAGGGAGAGAGCCTCTTTCAATTGAAAGCAAGTTCTGCTACGAGGGGACATGGGATGAGGGTGAAGGGAGATAGATTCAGGAGTGATATGCGGAAATATTTCTTTACGGAAAGAGTAGTGGATCCATGGAATAGTCTCCCAGTGGAGGTGGTAGAGATGAGGACAGTAACTGAATTCAAGAAAGCATGGGACCAACACAGAGGATCTCTAAAGGCAAAAGGTGGACTGTTGTAGTTGTTATGGAAGGACAGACTAGATAGGCCATGTGGTCTTTTTCTGTCGTCATGTTTCTATGTTTCTATGTTTCTATGCTCGAGAGATACAATTCGAGCACTCTCAGATCCCTTTCAACAAGGCCTTGAACCTCTGCAAGGGTTCCTCGGAGAGGCCAGCTGAGAACCCGGCAATCTCCTTTGCCAGGTCTCGTAGGTACATGCGCATGTACAGCTGTTAAGTCTGGACACTGCAAGATAGCATAGAGCCCTGGAAGCACTTTCTACCGAGGGCATCCAGGTTCCGGGCCTCCCGGCCGGGGGGCCTCTTCTGACTCTTCAGGCGGTGCATGGCCGATTCCACAACCATGGAATTGTGTGGTAGTTGCGCCTTTTGGAACCCAGGGCTCTTATGGACTCGATAAATGGAATCGACCAGTTTGCTAAGGACTGGCACCAAGGCCGGTGCCTCCCACATACAGAAGAGCAGCCATTCCAGCATCGGAGGAAGCGGTACAGTAAAGGCTTCCTTCGGAGTAAAATCATACTGGAGGGCATCGAGCTCCTCGGCTCGAGGCTCCTCCTCAGCGTCCGCAGGGAATGCCAAAGCCTTGGCTATGTCCCTTACGAAGTCCAAGAACCGGGTATCCTCCGTGGGGGACCTTCTCCGAGGCTCGGACTCCGGGGAGTCTGAAGGGAAGCACCGGGTCTGGAAGGTGTCCAGAGACTCCTCATCCTCCATCTCCCATGCCGACTCCTCCGAGGAGTCGAGCAGCTCCGGCCGTGTGGGCCTCGGTGCCACCCACCCCAACGCCGAAGGCACCGGCGTCGACGACCTTGGCCCCGCACGGGAGGTCGAGGGGGACCTTGACCGAGGATCGACTTGAGTGGCTTGAGGATCGGCTCGTCGACTTAGACGTCGAGGTCCCGGTGGTCAGGGCAGATGCACCGGTCAGACCGGCGATCAGCACCCGCTGCTGTTCCATGAAGGCAGCCAAGCTGCTCTCCAAGGTCGTCAGCCTGAGTCCAAGCTCAGGAGACTCAGCAGCCCCTGACTCGGGCCCGACGCCAGTTCTCCCGGAGGAGAGTCCACGAGGACAACAGAACTTAAGTGACTTGGGGACTCCGGCTCCATGTGAGGTAGTTTGGACGGCCTCTCCTACTCCGAGAGCCCGGGGCAGCGGTCAGGGCTACGCAACCTGGCCCTCGAGGACCCAGGGGCCTCCACCGACGCCGCCCTCACGAGCTTCTTCTTCCTTTTGTGCTCCCGGGTGGGAGACCCCCTCTCAGAGGAACCACGATGGCGCTCGGGGTCAGACTCCCGAGATGTCGAGGCCTCTGACGAAGTTCGGGCCCGGCCGGACGCAGAATCTGAGAAAATTCTTTCACGTTGATGCTGACGGCTCCGAAGTGCTTTCGACAACATTTTGCCGCACGGGCCACAGACCAGCGGCTCATGGTCGGGCCCGAGGCATCGGAGGGAGCAGTCATGTGTGTCGGTGAGAGACATAAGTTTCTTGCACCAATCACATTTTTTGAACCCGCTGGCAGCCATTGGGGGAAAAAGGGCCCCTGCAAGGTCAAAAGACCGGGCTGCCAGTGAAAATAACAAAAAAGGCCCGAACCCTAGTCACGAAGGACAAAAACCGAAAAAAAAATTCCGGACTCGATACCGGTGTACCGAGCCCAGGTGGGAAGGGGAACCGGCGTCGAACAGTATAAGAAAAAAGCGAAAATCGCAGAAAGAAAATCTACTTTTCCCTGGTGACACGAACTCACGTCTGTTGCGCTCCGTGGAAAAAGAAAGAGTGAGCAAGATGGCACCCTTGGGCGGGAAGGGGACCGCGCATGCGCACTGCATTCCCAAAGGCTTTCTTTGAAAGCTGGGGAAATGCTCCGCATGAGGGCTCCATCGGCGCTGACGTCACCCATATGTGAGGACTGACTTCCTGCTTGGTCCTGGAGAAACTGCTTACTGTCTTGTTACATATGTGGTACGGTGGTTTCTTTAAATCAGATTCTGATGCATCGCTACTACACACACTGTACACTTATGTTGTCTGTAAAGAATGATAATTGAAGAAAAAGCGAAGGGGGGAAGGGAATAAGAATACTGTAAAATGTATATAAATGATTAGTTATGGTTGCAAGCTCCATGTGCTGGACATGTTTTGATTTGGTTTTGTTTAATAAAAATAGATTTGAACATAAAACCAGAACTGGCAAAAAATCTCACTCCTAGAACTGGTAAATTGGCAACTCTGAGAACTGCAAAGTTGTAAACTCACTTTCAGCAGAGCACATCTGCTAGCCGTGTGCCTCTCCCTCCTCCACTACCAAATTTAGTGCCTATGGGGCCAGAAGTTTAAATCTGGCTCTGCCTGAGAGGACACAGCCATTGCCCCGGCACAGAGGCAGAGCAACAAGCCAGTGAGTTTGCCGTACTCATGGGTCTAGAGGTTTGGCACCCCGCCCCGAGGGGGGAGGTGCGGTCGGCCGCCCCTGCAGGTGACAAATAGGCTTGGCATTCCACTGGGTGGTAGTGAATATTCCCATGAAGCTGCGGAGTCCTTCGCTTGCGCAGCTGCTGTGATATTGTGCTTTTATGATTTTTCTCTGGGGCAAAGTCCTGGGTGAGGCTGAGATGGACCAACTTATGCGGATTTAAGTTTTAAATTCTGGTTCATTCATGGTCTTGCATATTTTATTCCCAGTGCTCTGGGACCACAGGGTTTTCAAAGAGAAACTCTAGAAAGAGTTTCCCATTGGAAAGTGACCTACCATGTGGACAGTATATGCAGCTGGCTGTTAGCTACCTTTACTGCCACATGTGTGTGCCAATCCGAGCTCCTCCGCTGCTGCTGCTCCCAACATGCAGTCATAGCTGTCGCTCAGTGCATGCTTTCCCCATCTCACGCACTGTAAGTGTGATATTGCAGCCTCCCCCCCCCCTCCCCCCGCAAACTTCCCTACCAGCAGCAGCGCACTGGAGAATTTCCACACAGCTTCACAGGAATGTTGATTAGGAGTAAGGAGTGTTTGTGAAAGACAGATGAAAACTTACAGACATCAGAGATATCGTCCCATGCTTGCACAAACTTCTTCCAGAATGGTAAGAATGGTCGTGTCCATCTGGGCAGGAAAATTACAGTCTCCGAAAGCCTTAGCATATCTCCTACAGCTTTGATGAACCGCTGTGTTTCCTCGGGGATCTCAGGCTCCAGGCAGCCCAGGCGTGTTTCAAACAGAATGGAACTGATCCCTGGGGAGATGAACGCAAGAAGGAGAAAGGTTACCGAGTCTAGAACCAGCCCATGACAAAGGGAACTGATAGAGACACAGACAGAGAAAGAGAAGTTGCTTATCTGTAACAGTGGGGTTCTCCTTGAACAGCAGGATAGAATCAGCTACACAGATAGCTGGCCAGGGGCAGCCCAAGGGGGGTGCGGGGCCATGTGCGGAGACTCGGTGCGGGGCCTCATTTGCATAAATATTTGCATAATGTTACCATACACTAACTTTTAGTAAGCATGCCTCTTAATGAGTGTATGGATAAAGAAAGACTAAAAGATTTCTACATTACTATAATCCAGTGCCAACCGCCAGGCACATTAGGAACTACTACAAACACTGCCCATTTAGAACCCATAGCAAACCCGCCATATCCTAACAGCACTACCAGGACTCACAAAGCACCATACCCTACCTATCAAAAGGCAACACTGCAAATATTAAACCAATACATTTCAGAGAATAACAATACATGACCTACTGGGGAAAGGGAACAAGTGGCAATGTCAAATAGGAATTACATAAACAGAATACCTCAGCTCAGTTACACATGCAGAACACAGACCATCACCAAACAAGGAATCACAATTTAGAAACAGGAAGACAATTAAATTGGGAACCCCAAAAGCCAAACTTGGAATGTACAACAACACTGTAGAAATAAAACTATAAATTAATTTCCTCTTGTACTAAACAAAGCGCAGACGTTAATGATGCACATTTCCCAGAGCTGACATATTCCAGTTAATAAATTCAAAATAAAGAGATATCTTTCTACCTTTTGTGCATTTTTTTCAGTTGCAATTGCTCCAGCCACTTTCTTCTGGTTTCTTTGTGTCTTCTGCTAACTCTCCATCGTCTGCTGTCCATTTGTCCTTTCTTCTCTCTTCTAATTTTTTCCATTCTCTCTCTACATCTGCTTTAACATACTAATCTTTCTCCTTTTGCTCTTTCCTCATTCCTATTTCATCCACTCAAAATTTACTCCTCCATCCTCAATCCCCACTTACTCTCCCAATACCCAGCCAATTGTAGATTTTTCTTCCGTCCCACACAAAATATTTTTCCCCTCTCCATTTCACTCTCCAGCTCCATCCCATTCTAATCTCCCCCAACATCAGCTCCCTTCTAGTTCCAGCCACACCCAGTATCCACTCCTTTCTAGTCCCCGCATCAGCCCATTTCCAGTCCTAGCCCCCCCCCATCAGCCCATTTCCAGTCCTAGCTCCCCATCCATTTCCAGTCCTATCAATGTCCCTCCATCAGCTCATTTCCAATACCAGCCTCCCATCAGCCCATTTCTAGTCCTTTCCTAGCCCCACCATCAGCCCATGTCAAATCCTAGCTCCCCTCCACTCAGCCCATTTCCAATCCAAGCCCCCCCATGAGCCTACTTCCAGTTCTAGCCCCTCCATAAGTCTATTTCAATCCTAGCTCCCTTCATCAGCCCATTTCCTGTCCTAGCTCCCTCCCCTCACAACCCATTTCCATTCCAAGCCCCCCTCCCCATCAGCTATTTGCAGTTCAGGCCCCACTTCCACTCAGCCCATTTCCATTCCAAGCCCCCCTCCCCATCAGCTATTTGCAGTTCAAGCCCCTTCTTCCCCTCAGTCCATTTCCAGTCCTAGGAACCCCCCCAACCCATTACCAGTCCTAGCCCCCCCCATAGCCTATTACCAGTCCTAAGTCCCCATCAGCCCACTCCCAGTCCTAATCCCATCAGCCCATTTCCAGTCCTAACCCCCATCACCCAATTTTCAGTTTAAGCCCCCCATAGCCCATTACCAGTCCTAACCCCCCATCAGCCCACTCCCAGTCCTAACCCCATCAGCCCATTCCTAACCCCCATCACTCAATTTTCAGTTTAAGCCCCCCCCCCATAGCCCATTACTAGTCCTAAACCCCCATCAGCTCACTTCCAGTCCTAACCCCCATCAGCCCATTTCCAGACTTAGCTCCCCATAGTCCCAGTCCTAACCCCCTATCAGCCCTCTTCCAGTCCTAACCCCATTAGCCCATTTCCAGTCCTAACTCCCACCCCAACAGCTCAGGGAAAATTAAAAAAAAAAAAAAAAGCTGTCTGCTGCCGCTGCCACCGCAGCGGCAACAGCAGAATCGCATATCCCGCGGCCCCCCCCCCCCCCCCGACAGAGCCTGCCCTCCCTGCATCAGCTCCGTCGGCTTTCAGAGCACAAAAAGAGAGTTTCTCCCTCGCAGCTCTGTTAAGCCCACGGAAGGGAAACTAGTCTCCCTTCGAGCTCTGAAAGCCGACGGAACTGATGCAGGGAGGGCAGGCTCGGGGGGGGGGGCCCCACGGGATATGCGATTCTGCTGTTGCCGCCGTG
Organism: Ichthyophis bannanicus; assembly: GCA_033557465.1. Taxonomy (NCBI): domain Eukaryota; kingdom Metazoa; phylum Chordata; class Amphibia; order Gymnophiona; family Ichthyophiidae; genus Ichthyophis; species Ichthyophis bannanicus. The sequence continues at coordinate 796,901,831 of CM066036.1, forward strand.
GCGGCAGTGGCAGCAGACAGCTTTTTTTTTTAATTTTAAAATTTACTTTGCAAGCAGAATGTTCTTTACGCGGGGCCCCCTGAAACGCGGGGCCCTGTGCAAAAAACATTCTTGCTCAATGGACGAGCCGGCCCTGTAGCTGGCATAAATCTCTGATTGCAGTAGGCTGGACTTGCTCTCCCAGAGCCCAGAAGAGTCTAAAGACTCTTCTGAGCATGTGTGAACTAATCCTCCTCTGAGCCTGCTGCTCCTCCCCCTCAGTCTTTCTCAAAGTGTGATAAAGTGTGATAAAGTGAGGCGCTTCAACCCATAGGAGAGGCTGGAGGGATTGTGTGGCTGACTATCCCACTGCTCAAGGAGAACCACTGTTACAGGTAAGCAACTTCTCTTTCTCCTTGAGCAAGCAGAATAGAATCAGCCACACAGATGGGTCATTATGTTCAGGTTGCTAGTGGGCCCCTTACACTCAGGATATAAGCTGTGGTAAGTTGAAGCTAGATAGCTGAAGAATGGCTGGTATGGTGCTGTGACCACTGTTCCGTCTAAGCTGTGCGCGTGCACACACCTCATCGAGCGAGCACACATACTTTACAACAGAGCGCACAAAAATTACAGTTCTGATTCTGATAGAAAACAACACAGACATCTTAAAATTTAAAAGTTGTGATTGTAATTGCTAGAAATTTTCAGCTTCATTTAGTAATCGCCTATTTTCATTTAATTTGATTAAAATTAATGTGGTGTACACAGGGGCGGCCCAAGGGGGGTGCGGGGCCATGTGCGGAGACTCGGTGCGGGGCCTCATTTGCATAAGTGGCCTTATTTGCATAAATATTTGCATAATGTTACCATACACTAACTTGTAGTAAACATGTCTCTTAATGAGGGTATGGATAAAGAAAGACTAAAAGATTTCTACACTACTATAATCCAGTGCCAACCGCCAGGCACATTAGGAACTACTACAAACGCTGTCCATTTAGAACCCATAGCAAACTCGCCATATCCTGACAGCATTACCAGGACTCACAAAGCACCATACCCTACCTATCAAAAGGCAACACTGCAAATATTAAACCAATACATTTCAGAGAATACTGGGGAAAGAGAACAAGTGGCAATGTCAAATAGGAATTACATAAACAGAATACCTCAGCTCAGTTACACATGCAGAACATAGACCATCATCAAACAAGGAATCACAATTTAGAAACAGGAAGGCAATAATTAAACTGGGAACCCCAAAAGCCAAACTTGGAATGTACAACACCACTGTAGAAATAAAACTATAAATTAATTTCCTCTTGTACCAAACAAAGCGCAGACGTTAATGATGCACATTTCCCAGAGCTTTCATATTCCAGTTAATAAATTCAAAATAAAGAGATATCTTTCTACCTTTTGTGCATTTTTTTTCAGTTGCAATTGCTCCAGCCACTTTCTTCTGGTTTCTTCATGTTTTCTGCTAACTCTCCATCGTCTGCTGTCCATTTGTTCTTTCTTCTCTCTTCTAGTTTTTTTTTCCATTCTCTCTCTCTACATCTGCTTTAACATACTAATCTTTCTCCTTTTGCTCTTTCCTCATTCCTATTTCATCCACACAAATTTTACCCCTCCATCCTCAATCCCCACTTACTCTCCCAATAACCGGCCAATTGTAGATTTTTCATCCCTCCCACACAAAATATTTTTCCCCTCTCCATTTTACTCTCCCAGCCCCATCCCATTCTAATCCTCCTCCAACATCAGCTCCCTTCTAGTTCCAGTCTCACCCAGCATCCATTCCCTTCTAGTCCCTGCATCAGCCCATTTCCAGTCCTACCCCCCATCAACCCATTTCAGGTCCTAGCTCCCCCATCCATTTTCAGTCTGAGTCCCTTCATCAGCTCATTTCCAATCCTAGCCCCCCATCAGCCCATTTCTAGTCATTTCCTAGCCCCACCATCAGCCCATGTCAAATCCTAGCTCCCCTCCACTCAGCCCAATTCCAGTCCAAACCCCCCCATGAGACTACTTCCAGTTCTAGCCCCCCCCCGCCCATTACCAGTCTTAACCCCCCCCCCCGCAGCCCATTACCAGTCTTAACACCCCCCCAGCCCAGCCCAGCCCATTACCAGTCTTAACACCCCCCCCACCCAGCCCAGCACAGCACCAGTCTTAACACCCCCCCAACCCAGCCCAGCCCAGCCCAGCACCAGTCTTAACAGCCCCCCCAGCCCAGCCCAGCCCATTACCAGTCTTAACACCCCCCAACCCAGCCCAGCCCATTACCAGTCTTAACACCTCCCCAACCCAGCCCAGCCCAGCACCAGTCTTAACACCCCCCCAGCCCAGCCCAGCCCAGCACCAGTCTTAACACCCCCCCCAGCCCAGCCCAGCACCGCACCAGTCTTAACACCCCCCCCAGCCCAGCCCAGCCCCAGTCTTAACACCCCCCCAACCCAGCCCAGCCCAGCACAGCACCAGTCTTAACACCCCCCCAGCCCAGCCCAGCCCAGCACAAGTCTTACCCCCCCCAGCCCAGCCCAGCCCAGCCCAGCACCAGTCTTAACACCCCCCCAGCCCAGCCCAGCACCAGTCTTAACTCCCCCCCAGCCCAGCCCAGCCCAGAACCAGTCTTAACACCCCCCCAGCCCAGCCCAGCCCAGCCCAGTCTTAACACCCAGCCCAGCCCAGCCCAGCCCAGCCCCAGTCTTAACACCCCCCCAGCCCAGCACGTCTTAACACCCCCCCAGCCCAGCCCAGCCCCAGTCTTAACACCCCCCCAGTCCAGCCCAGCCCAGCCCCAGTCTTAACACCCCCCCCATCCCAGCCCAGCCCAGCACCAGTCTTAACACCCCCCCAGCCCAGCCCAGCCCAGCCCAGCCCAGCCCTAACAGCCCCCCCCCCCCATATCGGCTTATGGCAAATTTAAAATTTAAAAAAAAACCTGGCTCTAGCTGCTGCTGCTGCCGCCGCGGCAGCGGCAGAATGGAGTGTCCCGCGGGGCCCTCTCTCCTCGCTGAGCCTCTCTGCAAGGGCTTTCAGATTCGCGAAGGAAGAATGTCTCCCTCGCATCTCTGTTAAGCCCGCAGGGGCTAATGGGAAATTTCCCATCAGCCCCTCGCGTCTAAAGGTAATGTGCTGTGGAGGTTCTGGGAAAGGTGACTAGGATTTGGATTGCAATGGCATTGCATGAGAAGCAGTGAGGATATTGTCTAATTTGTGCAAGCAGAATGCTACTGATGTAGCGGAGTGCTAATCGTGCTACTATTTTTTTTTTATGGTAATGGAATTGAGGAGGTCATAATAGATCCAGGTATCAGGAAGCCTTGTGCTATTGTATTTTAACATTTCTTATAATACCACCTTTCATGATATCAAGGTGGTTTACATTGAACAAACTGAAATTACATTGAACAGGGCATTATAACTTGGAGATAACTATTTTACAGGGAACATGGGCAATGGAGGGTTAAGTGGCTTGCCCAAGACCACAAGGAGCACCTGTGGGACTAGAAACCCCAGTCCTTCTGGCCCAAGGTATGTCACAGGAAGAGATGCAGATAGGAGGAAAGCTAGTGCCATGGACAGGCAGTCATGAAGGGAGATTTGCCTGCGCAGTGTGGTTGAAGTGTTGACTCCCCCGCCCTCTGCGGAGCTGCAATGCTAGTTCAGAGCGCAGGGAGAACATCTAACCCCAGAGGTGTCATCGCAGTGCAGGATCTGGTGCAGCCTGCTTTGCTGTTCTATCCATAGGAAGTGAGCAGGGAGTGGTGAAGCAAGGGAAGGCTACTACCAAAGAAAAGACATGGTAGATAGCCTTCCGCCTGCTTACGTGAAATGGTGTCAGCTGCATCACCATAGGAGGGAGAGTTCTTGTCAGTTAATGGATGAAGAGACTGCCTCAAATTCTTTAAAAGTGAAGCTCATTCTATTAGAGTGCTAGTATTCTATATTGGGGTTTGTTTGTTTTTTGAACCGCTTCTCCTCATGCTCCTGCCGCCACTGCCAGAGGAGACTGGTCTGGACGGTTGACAGGAAATTGAACACGCCAAACCTCTGCTGACACTGCCAGGGAAGTGATATGAATTGCTGATATCCGAATATGCAAAAGATGAATTGAAAACTGTTTCAAAGAAATAACAAAAAAAAAAATAATAAGGAAAACACGGCTAAAACAGAGTGAGAGAGCTGTTTGTGCTAGACCACAGATAAAAAAGATTGAGGGGGAGGAGCAGCAGGCTCAGAGGAGGGTTACTTTGCACATGCTCAGAAGCGTGCGCTCTGGGAGAGCAAGTCCAGCCTAGTGCCATCAAAGATTTATGCCATCTATCTGTGTAGCTCATTCTATCCTGCTGTTCAAGGAGAAAGACAGGGGGTAGGGAGCTAGGAGAATGCGAAAGGGAGGGAGGGAAAAGAGAACGTTGAAAGACCTTTTAAATATTTTCTTAAACAAAATCAGATTAGAAGTATAACATGCAAGCTAAGAACCAATTCACTAAAAAAATGTTGTTAAATAGTTTAGCCTGCATACTAAACAACGTGTTTTCCCGTAAAACCTTAATGCAGGGTTTCAAAACTGCAGTCCTGGAGGGTCACATACCAGTCAGGTTTTTGGGATATTCCTAATTAATAATTATGAGAGATATTTGTATGCATCACCTCTATTATGTGTAAATACAGTATATTTCATATATATCCATCAGCAATGTCCCGAAATCTGACTGTGGTTTGCAGCTCTCCAAGACTGCTATTTGACACTCCCCCCTTAATGTGAGCATTACAGCATTGTGGTACATAATGATAAACATAATCAGATACAAACGAGTAAGGGCTGGCGCAACCACTAGGCATATTAGGCAACCACCTACAGCAGCAGTTTCTTGGGGGCACAAAAGAGCAGCTACACTCAAAGCAAAACATTGAATCCTGGCAGCCACACAAACTCATCATTACTCACTTTTATCAGCAGAAGAATGGGCAATTTGCAAATAGTCCATTTGCCTTTGTAAGTGGCTTTTGAAAATTTCCCTCATTTTATTTACAAAACAAAGTTTAATATTTAAATATCTGATGTCCAAATATGCATTTTTATAAGATTGTTCTGAGAGGGGTGGTATTGAGATGATTATGACTGAGTTTAATTCTTCAAATCTCGGTGGGTGGGGCATATAAATTAATTGCGAAGGGATAGAAGATTGAAGGTTTGTATATGATGTCTAATACTCTTCCACAGCTTGGAATTAAAGGCATAATAGAAACATAGAAACATGACGACAGAAAAAGACCACATGGCCTATCCAATCTGTTCTTCCATATCAACCACTACAACAGTCCCCTTTATTTCCTTTAGGGATCCTCTGTGTTTGTTCCATACCTTTTTGAATTCAGATACTGTCCTCATCTCTACCACCTCCACTGGGAGACTATTCCAAACATCTACCACTCTTTCTGTAAAGAACTATTTCCGCATATTACTCCTGAGTCTATCCTCTTTCACCCTCATCCTATGTCCCCTCATAGCAGAGCTTGCTTTTAATTGAAAGAGGCTCTCCTCCTGTGCATTTATGCCACAGAGGTATTTAAACATCTCTATTATATCACCTCTAACTGCCTTTCCGAATCTAAAGTATACATATTAAGATCCTTAAGTCTGTCCTCATCGCTTTGTCTACTTTAAGTTTAGCTAGTTCCTCACAAACACAGTCTTCTGAAAATTGTTCAAGATGCCCCTTGCTTCTGTTCCTGTTTGTGGATTTTTTTTCTGAGGTCCTGCTCCTGGTTCTTCATCTGTGAACACAGAACAGAAATATTTGTTAAGCAATTCCGCTTTATCCTCATCAGCTTCTTCATATTCCTCCCCTTCACCCTTGAGTCTGATAATACCACTTCTGCCCTTCCTCTTCTCACTAACATCTGAAACATGTCTTATCCCCCTCCCCCCCTCCCCATTTTATCACATTGGCTATTTCCTCCTCTTTTTGAATCTTTGCTTTCCTGACTACTTTGCTAGCTTCTCTAAGTTTTTCCAAATATAGATGTCTGTCTTCCTCTCTCTGATCTCTTGTATTTCATGAAGGCCTCACTCTTTTTCTTCACCTTTTCAGCTACTTCTTTTGAAAACCACAGTGGTCTCCTTTTCCTTTTACCTTTATTTACAATTTTAACAAAAAGGTTGGTTGCCCTTAAAATATCCCCTTTCAGTATTGCCCACTGTTTTTCTACATCCCCCAGTTATTCCCATCCTGCTAACGACTTCCTGAGGTATTGGTCCATATTGGCGTAGTTAGTTTTCCTAAAGTCTAAGACCCTCGCTTTTGAATGGATTTTATCAGCCCTAGTCCTAATACTGAAGCACACCATTTGGTGATCACTGGATGTGAAATGATCTCCCACTATAATATCAGAAACACTTTCACCATTGGTAAGCACCAAGTCCACTATGGCCCCCTTCACGTGTGAGTTCTGTTACCAGTTGCATGAATAGTTCTCCCTGTAGAGAATCCAGGATCTCCATACGTCTAGATGATACTGCAAGCAGGGATGTGCCAATCAACATCTGGCATATTGAAATCTCCTATCAGTAGCATTTCCCCTTTCCTGGCAATGCTGCATATGTCTTCAATTAACTGTCTATCCACCTTTTCTCCCTGTGAGGGAGGTCTGTATATCACACCAGTGCAAATAGATTTCTCTTCCCCTCTTTCTAGTTTAATCCAGATTGCCTCCTCTCTCCCTTTTAAAGCCTGTATTTCCATAGCTTTAATATTATTTTTTACATATAGTGCCACTTCTCCTCCCCTTATTCTTACCCTGTCCTTTCTGAATAAAGTATAGCCTGGTATAGTTACATCCCAGTTATGGTTGTCTGTGAACCATGTCTCTGTTACTACCACTAAATCCAAGTCAGCCTCTCCCATTAAAGCCTTAACATCTGGGATCTTATTTCCCATGCTATGGGCATTTATACACACTTTTCCATATGTTGCCCCTTTTACCCATTTTCATAAAGGTATTTAATGTTTCACTTACCTGGGGGCTTTTTTAACCCATCCTCAATGAATCTAGTTTAAAGCCCTCTTCAGTAGTTTAGCCAGTCTGCTATTGAAGACGCGTCGACCCTTCTTGTTTAGATGAATGCCATCTCTGCTCTGCAACCCTTGGAACAGCATCCCATGGTCCAGGAAACCAAAACGCTCTCGATGACACCATCCACGCAGCCATGCATTTATCTCCAGGATGTGAGCTTCTCTGCCTTGTCCCTTATCCTCTTGGATTTGTTAGGAACTAGGGAACATTCTGGGGAAAGGAGGGGCTCTTCCGAAGGGATGGACTTCACCTTAACCGGGATTGATTTATTTATTTACATTCTCTTATATACCGCGTTATTCTGCATCAGTGCGGTTTACATTGAACAAACTGAAATTACATTGAACAGGGCATTATAACTTGGAGATAACTATTTTACAGGGAACATGGGCTATGGAGGGTTAAGTGGCTTGCCCAAGACCACAAGGAGCACCTGTGGGACTAGAAACCCCAGTCCTTCCGGCCCAAGGTTGCTGTCCTCTAGTGGGATTTGAACCCCCGACCTTCCGGCCTGAAGTACCTTGTCCCAACCACTAGGCCACTCCTCCACTCCAGGAGGAACTAGGCTGCTGGCATTAACCTTTAAAAAGGAGATAGAGCAGCTTTTAAACTAGATAATAGGGAAAAGCCAACAGTCGCACAAGAGCGCATGGTTCGGAAGAATGTATCCTTGAAGGATACTATCAAAAGCAGAGAGGTTCCAAAAAAGAGTAAAGTAGCCCAAATGCCCTCAAGTATGAAGCAGACAGAGCTTAAAGATCCCAAATTACCCATGCCTACCAATAGCCAGATTAATATGAATAAAATACAGTCTCTAAAATGCTTGTATGCAAATGCTAGAAGTCTAAAAAATAAGATGGGAGAGTTAGAATATATAGCACTAAATAAGAGGTTAGATATGATTGGAATCTCAGAGACATGGTGGAAGGAGGACAACCAGTGGGACACTGTGATACCTGGGTACAAACTATATCGTAATGATAGAGCAGATCAAATTGGTGCAGGGGTTGCGCTCTATGTTAGAGAGGGCATTGAGTCAGAAAGGATTAACGTTTTGCAGAAAACAAACTTTGCTGTAGAATCTCTATGGATTGAAATTCCATGTAAAAAGGGGAAGGCGATGGCAGTGGGGGTGTACTATCGACCACCTGGCCAGAATGAACAAATGGATGATGAAATGCTAAAAGAAATCAAGGAAGCTAACAAACGTTACAGCACAGTAATAAAGAGTAGTTACTCACCTGTAACAGGTGTTCTCCAGGAGCAGCAGGAATCAGTCCTCACATATGGGTGTCATCGACGCCGATGAAGCCCCAGCGGAGCATTTCCCCAGCTTTCTATGAAAGCCTTTGGGAATGCAGGCACGCATGCGCGGTTCCCTTCCCGCCTAAAGGTGCCATCTTACCTCAGTCAAATGACATAGCTAAGAACAGCACACAAAATTGAAAAAATTAACTATTGTCATGATGTGGGTATTGATAAAGTTGAGAAATTGAAAAGAAATCCTGTTTCTTTTAAGAAGCTAGATATGCAATTACCTCCAGGCACAGCTAGAGGGAGCAGGAAGGAATATTCAGGAGCTAATGAGCTTGAGAAGCCTAATGATTTGCACCTGAAAATGACCCCGGAAGTCAGGCAGGAAGGATTTCCTTATGAGCCAGAGCTGAATGCTTGCAGAAGTAGGAGTAGAAGTGGAGATCCAGGAGGGGATCCAGGACGAGGTCCAGCTGCTTTAGAGAAGAGGTGTACGGCTTCACCAAGGAAAGAGAAAGAGAAGGACCTGAGAAGGAACAGTGAGGAAATCCTAGAGGAGCAAGCCCACAGGTACAGGGTACACAGGGGTGAAATCCAGAAGGGCCAGGCTGATTGTGCAGCTCTCCCAAGGAAGTTTGTTAGAGCCAGCTCTGAGATTGGAGGCTGTGCCACGCCCTGTTCTTCCAGTGTTCCTGACTCCAGAAGAGAGAGACCTAAGCCAGAAGCCAAAGGGAATGGTTTGGTGAGAAGCTCACAGTCTCTGAGGAATAATTACCCAGTTTTACCAAGCAAGAAAGGAAAGGCATTTTATAATAAACCTGAGTTCTTACCAAGGGAGGAAAGAGAGTCCAAACCAGGTTTTACTAAACTGCCAAGAAGCACAGCCCTGCCTAATGCTGAGAGGCAGAGACATTGCTACAACAGGGAAGTTGCTGAAAGGAAAAACTCTGTGGAGTCAAGCCAGCAAAGTTCCAGGTATGAAACAGTCATTGATGCTAGTAAATGCATGAAGCATAAAGGCTCTGGGGAAACCAGTCCTCACTTTATAAGGAAGGAGAAACCAGACTGGTTCAATAAAATCCCTAAAGCCCTGAGAACAGACCTTTATTGGAGACAAGGCCCCAGAGGCATAGCACACCAACACGAGTCAGACAGGGACAGTGTTTGTTCCCCTGGAGATTGTAGTGAGGAAGAATGCATGGAGACAGAATGCATTGATACCGTTTCCCTATCACCACCAGAGCAGATGGAGTGTGACCTGTGCACAGCCTTATGTCAAGAGTCTGTAGTAACTGAGTGAAATAGAAGAGTCTATGAAAATGTTGATGTTTTTGGAATGAACTGAATTCCTGTTTTCTGACCTCTGCAATAATTGTGAAGTGTAACAATTAAGCACATGTTTTGAATACTGGTGACCTTTTGCAACAAAGGACTTTTTCTGTTTCATTATTCATCTCTTAATTTGAACCCTTGCATTGACGGGGAATAAAAGCCTTAATTCCCTCCACTTGGTTTTGTTGCTAAGTTCTTTTAGGCAGCCGGAACTGATAAGAACATTTTACTACGCAAATGAACCTTATGTTCCTGGTGGCTCCCTAAATATAATCTTTGCCGTGGATTGCCCATAATCATAGGCGTAGTCGGGCCTCCCCCGACACTATGTACAACTGCAACTCCCAGGGGAGGAGGGAGGGTTGTGAGGACTGATTCCTGCTGCTCCTGGAGAACACCTGTTACAGGTGAGTAACTACTCTTTCTCGAGGACCAAGCAGGAAGTCAGTCCTCACATATGGGTGACTCCCTAGCTTTGGGCTACCGAGGAACCCAGGCTGAACAAGAGAACTCCCTCTAGTTTCAGCAGCAAAGAAAAGGCTTTTCAAGGACACAACCTCCACCGGTAGCCCAACAGAGGGCAGGAGTTGCCTAAACCTCAAAGAGATTCCGGAGTACTGCTTGGCCACAAGCACTGTCCCTATGGGACTCCCTCTCCAGACAGTAATGGGCCGCAAACGTCTGGCTTGAAGACCAAGTTGCAGCCCTGCAGATGTCTACCAAGGGCACAGAACGGAGATGAGCCATTGAGGCAGCCATTGCCCTGACACGATGGGCCGTGACCCGACCCTGCAAAGGAAGGTCAGCCGCCTTGTAAGCCCAGGTGATACAGTCAGCCACCCAGATGGACAAGGTACGCTTGGACACAGCCAACCCCAAGTTATTGGGGTCAAAGGATACGAAGAGCTGAGTAGCCCTTCTATGCCCCTGCGTACGGTCAAGGTAGAAGGATAAGGCCCTCCTACAGTCCAGGGTATGCAGGACTGCTTCAGCCTGGCTCGAATGAGGCCTAGGAAACAATGTTGGAAGAACCACCTCCTAATTGAGGTGGAAAGAGGAGACACCCTTTGGGAGGAACTTTGGATGAGTCCTAAGGACTACCCTGTTCCTATATATCCTAGTGTAAGGCCTATCACAGACCAGGGCCTGAAGCTCATTCACTCGCCTAGCCGAGGTAAGGGCTATCAGGAAGAGTGTCTTCCAGGAAAGGAAGCGTAGTGGACAAGTAGCCATCGGCTCAAAAGGTGGGCGAGTCAGTTGCTGCAAGACCACATTCAGCTCCCACTCAGGGGCAGGAGGATGGATTGGAGGCTTGAGCAAAAGCAAGCTCCTGAGAAAGCGGGACACCAAGGGGTGACCCGACAGAGAATGTCCCTCCACCAATGAGTGGTGAGCTGCTAGAGCTGAGAGGTGGACCCGAACAGAGTTGGACTTAAGTCCCTGATTTGATAAGTGCAATAAGTACTGAAGCACCACTGGCACAGTACAGGAGAAAGGATCCTCTGTACGTAGCTGACACCATACAGAAAACCTTTTCCATTTGAGGGCATAGGTTTTCCTAGTGGACTGTTTCCTAGAGGCTAGGACAACCTCCTCAACTTCCTGAGGTAGGCCCCAGGGAGCCAAGACTACCCTTGCAGCCTCCAGGCCATCAAATTGAGAGCTTTGAGATTGGGGTGCAGAAGGGAACCCTGCTCCTGTGAGAGAAGATCAGGTTGCAACCCCAGAGGCAGTGGGGGATCCACTGCCAGTTGAAGCAGAAGAGAAAACCAAGGCTGTCTCGGCCACCGGGGAGCCACCAGCAGGACCGAGGCCTTGTCCTGAAGAATTTTGAAGAGAGTTCGGGCCACCAAGGGCGTGGCAGGAAACGCATACAGGAGGCCCTGAGACCATGGAATCAAAAAAGCATCTGCTGCTATTCTCAGAGGATGTGGTTGCCTGGAGCAGAACTTTGGCAGTTGCTTGTTCATTGGGCTGGCAAAGAGATCCATCAAAGGGAGGCCCATTTTAGGAAGATCTTCTGAACTACTGAAGGATGCAGCTGCCACTCATGGGGCTGCAGAATCCTGCTTAACCTGTCGGCCAGGTAGTTGTCCTGGCCTGGAAGGTACACAGCCTTGAGGAGCATGTTGTGTTTGAGGGCAAATGAACCAAGGTCCTGAGCCTCCCGACAAAGGAGTCTGGACCCAGTCCCGCCCTGTTTGTTCACATAAAACATGACTACCTGGTTGTCTGTCTGAACCAGGACAGCTTGATGAGCCAGGGTAGGAGAGAAAGCTTTGAGTGCTAACCGAATAGCTCTGAGTTCGAGGAGATTGATCTGCTGTTCAGCTTCCCAAGGAGACCACAGGCCCTGGGTGCACTTGCCACGACAATGAGCTCCCCAGCCCTGCAGGGAGGCATCTGTGGTCAGTACCACCGTGTACCCAGGAATCTGAAAAGGCATCCCCATTAATAGATTGGGTGGGTGCAGCCACCAGTTGAGGGAGTTCAGAAATTGTTTGGACACCCTTATCCTGTCTCTGAGGCTGCCTGTGGCCTGTGACCACTGAGTCCGAAGGCACCACTGTGCAGGCCTCATATGGAGCCTGGCATTGGGGGTCACATGGACCGTTGAAGCCATGTGTCCAAGCAGCCTTAGGCAGAGTCTGGCTGAGACCAGTGACTTGCTGAGAAACTGGTTTGCTAAGTTTATCAGCCTTTGGGCCCTGTCTGCTGGCAAGAAAGCCTTTGCTACCAGGGAGTCCAGCCTTGCTCCTATGAACTCCAAGTTCTGGGAGGGGAGCAAAGTGGACTCTGCAAAGTTTATTACAAACCCTAGGCTTTGAAGGAGAGCAATAGTTCTGAGGGTGGCTTGCCTGGCCTCCTGGCACGTCTGACCCCTGATGAGCCAGTCGTCCAGATAGGGGAAGACAAAGATTCCCTGATTTCTCAGGTAGGCCGCCACCACCGCCAGGCATTTGGTAAAGACCCTGGGAGCGGAGGTGAGGCCAAAAGGCAGTACTCTGTACTGATAATGGTTTCCTCCCACAATGAACCTGAGGTACTTTCTGTGGTCTGGATGAATGAGGATGTGAGTGTACGCATCCTTTAGATCTAAGGAGCATAGCCAATCTCCCTGCTGGAGGTAGGGCAGAAGTGTTCCAAGAGTAAGCATCTTGAACTTTTCTTTCTCTAGGAACTTGTTGAGGTTTCTGAGATCCAGAATGGGTCGACTGCCACCGGTTCTTTTGGGCACCAGGAAATACCTGGAGTAGAATCCGTGACCTTGCGAGTGGGGAGGCACAGGCTCCACCGCCCTGTCCACCAACAGACCTTGAAGCGCTTGAAGGAGAAGGTCTGTGTGCAGGGGAGGCCTTGGAAGCTCCCCTGGAAAGTATGGAGGAGGCAGTTGGTGAAAATGCAGTGCATAGCCCCTGTGGACTATGTCCAGCACCCAACTGTCCCCGGTGAAGAGGGGCCACTGGTGGGCAAAGAGGGCAGGGCGACCTCCTGTGCAGGGTTGGGAGAGCAGGGATGGAGAGGCTATGCTCAAGGAGTCAAAACCCCCCACCCTGCTGAGTGGCAGCAGGGGCCGGAGGCTTGGGGGTCCTCTGCCTACGGGGCCCATTACCCTGCCCCTTGGCTTGCTGAACCTGGGGTGCAGCTTGGGCAGCCTGATATTGAGGGTACTGTTTGTAGGCAGTGCCCTTCCTCGGGTAAAAGGGCTTTTTACCCGAGCCCTTCTTTTATAAGAAGGGGCAGAGGTCTTCCTAGACAGCCTTGTCCGTGTGAGGTGCTCTGTTTCGAGCTGAGCGGCCTTCTCGGTCATGGGCTTGCCAAAAAGGTTGTCACCTCAGCAAGGGACATCGACCAACTTGTCCTGAACCCATGGCTCGAGGTCCGATGACTGCAGCCATGCCTGGCGTCGAGCCGCGATGTCGGCTGCCGCAACTCGGGCCGAAGCCTCGAAGCCATCGTAGGCGGCGCAGGACATGAACTTCGAGCAGTCCTGAATCCCCGAGGACAAGGACTTGAATCTCTGCAAGGGTTCCCCGGAGAGTCCAGCAGACAACCCGGCCAACTCCTTGGCCAGGTCCCGCAAGTACATGCCCATGTACAGCTGGTACGACTGGACACGGCAAGCAAGCATCGAGCCCTGGAAGCACTTTCTACCGATGCCATCGAGGTTTCGGGCCTCCCTGCTAGGGGGCACCGCGGAGTGCATCTTCTGGCTCTTCAGACGATGCATGGCCGATTCCACAACCATAGAATGGTGTGGTAGCTGTGCCTTCTGAAGGCCAGGGCTCTTTCTGAGTCGTAGATCGAGTCGACTCGCTTGCTGAGAACTGGTGCCGAGGCCGGTGCCTCCCACATACGGAAGAGGAGCCGTTCCAGCATCGGAGGAACTGGGACAGTAAAGGCCTCCTTCGGAGGAGAGTCATACTGTAGGGCCTCGAGCTCTTCAGCTCGAGGCTCTTCCTTGGGGTCCGCCGGAATAGCCAAGGCAGTGGCCATATCCCGGACGAACTCCGAGAACTGAGTATCCTCTGGAGGGGATCTACTCTGGGGCTCAGAATGCGGTGAGTCCGACGGGACGCACCGAGTCTTGAACGTATCGGGAGACTCCTCGTCCTCTGTCTCCCAGGCGGACTCGTCCGAGGAGGAGTCAGGGTCCGACCCCGCGGGGCCCTGGAGCACCCGCCCCGACGCCGGAGGCACCGGCTTCGACGCCCTCGGTCCCGAGCGGGAGGTCGAGGGAGACCACGACCGAGGTCAACTTCGAGCCATGATGGACTCGAGTATAAGCTCGGCCTCCGGGGTTGACTTCGAAGTCGATGTCCCGGTGGTCGGGGCAGATGCACCAGACGGGCTGGCCATCAGTGCCCATTGCTGCTCCATGAAGGCAGACAGTCTGCTCTCCAAGGCTGTCATCCTGAGACTCAGCTCGGGAGACGCAGCAGCCACCGACTCGGGCCCCGGCGGTGCCGGGCCTGACGTCGGTTCTCTGGGAGGAGAGTCCTCGAGGACTACAGGGCTTACGTGTCCAGCAGACTCCGGTTCCACGCGAGGAACTTTGGCAGGCTTCTCGTGTTCCACGGGCCCGGGGCGACGGTCGGGGTTCTTAGACCTGGCCCTCGAGGAGCCAGGGACCTCCTCCAACGACACCCTCACGAGCCACTTCTTCCTCTTACGTTCCCGGTCGGGGGACCCCCTGTCCGAGGAGCTTCGACGGCGCTCGGGATCGGAATCCCGAGATGTCGAGGCCTCAGACGAGGTCCGGGGCCGGCCGGAGGCTGAGTCCGAGAAAAGCTTTTGTTTTTGCTGCTGGCGACTTCGGAGTGCCTTGGAAGACATCTTCCCACATGGCCCGCACGACTTAGGGTCGTGATCAGGGCCAAGGCACCGAAGGCAGCAGTCGTGTGTGTCGGTGAGAGACATTAATTTCTTACACCGATCACACTTTTTAAAACCACTGGAAGCCATCGGGGAAAAAAGAGTCCCCGCGAGGTCAAAGGACCGGCCTTCCAGGGAAAAATGGAAAAAAGGGCGCGAACGCCAGCCACGAAGGGCAAAAAACGAAAAAGAAGAATCGGGCTCGATACCGGTGTACCGAACCCGGCGGGAGGGGAACCGGCGTCGAACCGGGAGAAAAAATAGTGATAATCACTGAAAAAAATCTACTTTTAACCGGGAGGACAGGGCACACGTCCGGTGGGCTTCTCGGAAAAAAAGAGACTGAGGTAAGATGGCACCTTTAGGCGGGAAGGGAACCGCGCATGCGTGCCTGCATTCCCAAAGGCTTTCATAGAAAGCTGGGGAAATGCTCCGCTGGGGCTTCATCGGCGTCGATGACACCCATATGTGAGAACTGACTTCCTGCTTGGTCCTGGAGAATAATGGGTGATTTCAATTACCCTGGTATCAACTGGGTCAGTGTCACGGCAGGACATGCTAGGGAGATAAAGTTCCTAAATGAAATAAATGACTGCTTCTTGGAGCAGCTGGTTCATGAACCGACCAGAGGGGAAGCCATATTGGACCTAGTCCTTAGTGGAACACCAGATCTGGTGCAAGAGATAAGGGTGTTGGGGCCACTTGGCAATAGTGATCATAGCATGATCGCGTTTAATTTAATTATAGTGGAGGAGGGATAGTAAGGAGATCCACAGTACCAACTTTTAACTTTCGAAAGGGAGACTATGATAAAATGAGGAAAATAGTTAAGAAAAAACTAAAAGGAGCAGTTGCAAAGGTTAAAGAATTTCTTCAAGCTTGAGTGGTGTTGAAAAATACTATTGTGGAAGGCCAGACCAGCTGTATTCCATGCTTTAAGAAAAGTGGAAGGAAGTCCAAAAAAACTGCCAGCATGGTTTAAAGGGGAGGTCAGAGAGGCTGTTGCTGCCAAAAAAGCATCTTTCAGGAAATGGAAAAAAGAGCCAAACGACGAAACCTGGAAACAGCACAAGCACTGGCAAGTCAAATGCAAGGCATTGATAAGTCAGGGAAAGGGAGAATTTGAGA
Organism: Ichthyophis bannanicus; assembly: GCA_033557465.1. Taxonomy (NCBI): domain Eukaryota; kingdom Metazoa; phylum Chordata; class Amphibia; order Gymnophiona; family Ichthyophiidae; genus Ichthyophis; species Ichthyophis bannanicus. The sequence continues at coordinate 796,917,992 of CM066036.1, forward strand.
AGAAGCTTCCTGCGGAATCAAAAACACATAATAAAGACTTTTTCAAGTACATTCGTAGCAAAAACCTGAGAGTTAGTTGGTCCACTGGATGATAGAGGGGTTAAAGGTGCACTAAGAGGCGACAAGGCAATAGCGGAGAGACTGAATGAATTCTTTGCTTCGGTCTTTACTGAGGAAGATGTAGGGATGTTACCCATGACCGAAGTGGTATTTAAAGGTACGGAAGAATTGAAGGAAATCTCGATACATCGGGAAGATGTATTACAACTATTAGATAAACTGAAGAGTAGCAAATCACCTGGGCCGGATGATATACATCCAAGGCTGTTGAAAGAACTGAAATATGAGATATCAGACCTGCTATTAGTAATCTGTGAACTATCATTAAAATCATGTGTAATACCTGAAGACTGAAGGATGGTGAATGAAACACCAATTTTTAAAAAGGGTTCCAGGGGTGATCCGGGAAAGTACAGACAGGTGAGCCTGACGTCAGTACCGGGAAAAATGGTAGAAACCATCATAAAGAACAAAATTGCTGAACATGTAGATAATCATGGTTTAATGGGAGACAGCCAACATGGCTTTAGACATGGAAGATCTTGTCTTACTAATCTGTTATTTTTTTTTGAAGGTGTGAATAAACAGGTAGATAAAGGCGAGTCGGTTGATATAGTGTATTTGGACTTTCAGAAAGCCTTTGACAAGGTCCCTCATCAGAGACTTTTGGCAAAACTAACGAGTCATGGGATAGGAGGCAGTGTACTATTGTGGATCAGAAACTGGTTAAAAGATAGAAAGCAGAGGATAGGTCTAAATGGCCAATTTTCCCAATGGCAAAAGGTGCATAGTGGAGTATCGCAGGGATCTGTGCTGGGTCCGCTGTTTTTGACATATTCATAAATGACCTGGAAAAGGGAATAACAAGTGAGGTTATCAAATTTGCAGATGACACAAAACTTTTTAAAGTTGTTAAAACCCAAGAGGATTGTGGAAAATGCAAGAGGATCTTGATAAATTGGAAGACTGGGCATCTAAATGGCAGATGAAATTTAATGTGGACAAGTGCAAAGTTATGCACCTAGGGAAGAACAACCCAGACTATGGTTAGACGATGCAAGGTTCCACATTAGGAACCACCACCCAGGAAAAAGATTTAGGCATCATTGTGGATAACATGTTAAAACCCTCGGCCCAGTGTGTAGCGGCAGCCAAGAAAGCAAATAGAATGCTAGGTATCATAAGAAAAGGAATGGAAAATAAAACAAAGGATATTATAATGCCTCTATATCGTTCCATGGTGAGACCACACCTTGAATATTGTGTGCAATTCTGGTCGCCGTATCTTAAAAAGGATATAGCGTTATTAGAAAAGGTTCAGAGAAGAGCCACCAAAATGGTAAAGGGGATGGAAGGATACCCCTATGAAGAAAGGCTAAAAAGGTTAGGGCTCTTTAACCTGGAAAAGAGACGGCTGAGGGGAGATATGATAGACGTCTATAAATTAATGAATGGAGTGGAACGGGTAAACGTAGATCGATTGTTTACGTTATCAGAATATAGAAAGACTAGGGGACATGCAACGAAGCTACAGGGTAAACTATTTAAGACTAATAAAAGAAAATATTTTTTCACTCAACGTGTAATCAAACTCTGGAATTTGTTACCGGAGGATGTATTAAAAGCTGTTAGTGTAGCCGGGTTCAAAAAAGGTTTGGACAAGTTCCTGGAGGAAAAGTCCATAAACCATTATTAAGAAGGGACCCAGGATATGAATGCTTGACCCAATACAAGCATTGTGGAACCTGTGTCTTTTGGGGAAACTGCTAGGTACGTATGACCTAGATTGGCCACTGTTGGAAACAGGATACTGGGCTTGATGGACCTTGGTCTGACCCAGTATGGCAGATCTTATGTTATGTTCTCACAGAGAGTATTGAAGAGAATACCACCTGCACCCCTATCTGCTTCATCCTCTGTCCCAGAGCCATGAAGTCTCTTTTGATATGCTCAGAGGGATACTTGGTAATATCATTTGTGCCAACATGGATGAGTAACATTGGGTAATAGTCAGTGGGCTTGATGAGTCTCGGCAAACTCTCTTTAACATCTTGGATTTTGGCACCTAGCAGACAGCATACCTCTCTGGACATCCAGTCTATAGATGTATGCCTCAGTACCTCTCAGAAAAAAGTCACCAACAATCACTACCCCTCGCTTCCTTGTGGTCACTGATTCTGCAACTTTGAGGTTCTCAACCCATAGTTCTTCTCTTTCCAGGGATGCTTTCACCTCCTCCACTTCCAGGGCTGCATAATGGATCTTCAATTCAAGGGCTGGAGGAGTTGGATTGGTGATTCTGCAAAACCTGGTAACTCGTGTCCAACCTTTGTCATTCTGTAGGCTCCCTTCTTCTCCTCTGCTGGAGTCTCATCAATGTACTTCTCACTGTCTTGAATGCTCCTCAGCCTCGCCACCCCTTCTCTGAGCTCCTCTACTTGTTTCCTGAGAGCTTTAGCATGCAGGCATCCTGCACATGGAACTGGTCCTTCAACTGGCATTGGGATCTCTGTCTGGATAGAGGCAGAAGCTGTAACAGGGGCAACAGCTTTGGCAATATGATTTTTCCCAACCATTGTTCAGTTGGTGGAGCTTAGGTACCTGTTGAAGCAACAAAGAGAGAGACCTACGAAAGTACCAGCCGATTTCCCAGCTGTCCTTTCAGAGAAAAAGCAGTTAACTCTTAAGTGTGTTCTAAATGTGCTGTTACAAGTCCCTGTGTGTAGCTAATTGGGGAGGTGCCTATAAAGCAAGACTGCTCACAGGGGGTGGGTGGGGGTTGGGGGAGGTAGGGAGGGAACCTGATGAGGTGTCATTAGCTTCAAAGAGCTGAGAAAAATACTAAAGCAGTGTTTTAAACCTACACCACTAAAGCAAATATTTCCCCCTTTGACCTAAAGCACCAAAAATAATGTAACTTTGTTTTAAAAATGTACCAAACCCCTTTTAAGAGCTCTCAGGAAGAGAGCTAGTAATTAAAAGCCACACTCTCTTACCTTTGCTTGAAATGCAGAGCCCCTATTAGGAATGATCTCCAGCAGATTATTGTATTCATGAACCATGTAAGCAAGGTTACTTACCTGTAACGGGAGTTCTCCATGGACAGCAGGATGGGTCAGTCACATCTAGTGACATCATCTGATGGCGCCGAGAGCGGAAGTAGCTCTCCAAAGCTCAGAAAGGTAAACCTATCTGAGCATGTGCAGGTATCCCTACTTCCCTGACCCACCTCTAGCTAGCCAAGTCCGTTCCAGAGCAGTGCCCATGGCGGCTAGCGGGTAGGGCCATGGAGACTTGCAATGCACTCATCCGAGGAGAGGTGGGCGGGAATGTGTGGCTGATTTATCCTGCTGTCCACAGAGAACTCCTATTACAGGTAAGCAACCTTGCTTTCTCCTAGGACAAGCAGGATGAGTCAGCCACACCTGGTGACTTCATATCCACGCTGTAGGCAGTGTTGTGTAGCTGTAGTGGATGAGTCAAGACGAGGCTCTAGTTAGTTTGAAGGCTTTAGTGACTGAATTACAGGCTATTATCATAACATCCCCTGGCACAGTAAGGGTTCTGGCAGTGTCCGAAGACGGGGTTGATCAACTTAAGGAACATTATGAACATCATGGAACATTAACAACACAGAACTTGAACAAAGCTGAATGAAGCAACTATGCATACAAGTGGCGAGCGACTGGCAACTGTTAGGGCGGTGCTGAAATGTTTAGAACTGCTCTGCCAAAGGCACTATCTACCCTTGGCAGCCTGGTCACGGCAGTAGTGACACTGGAAGGTATGGAAGGAGGATCAGGTCACTGCCTTGCAGATGTCCAGGAGCGCGACGGAATTTAGGTTGACTGGCATAGCAGATGTGCCCTGAGCTGGTGTGCATGTATATTGCCTACTGGCTGGGCCCCTGCTTGGTAATAGCAGAAGGCAATGCAGGCCGATATCCAGAGTGAAAGCATCCTTTTGTCGACAGGGTATCTTGGCTTATTGGGGTCGAAGGAAATGAAAAGTTGGGCGCCTCGCCTGAGGGGCTGTGTTCTTTGGAGGTAGATCCACAGGGTGCACACGCAGTCCAGTGTGTGCAGTTGCTGCTCCTCTTGTGAGGAGTGGGGCTCGGGGTGGAAGGTCGGCAGCAGGATCTCCTGGTTGACGTGGAACAGGGAGTCATCTTTAGTACAAATTTCGGGTGTGTCCACAGGGTGACATGGTTCTGGTGGATAACCGTGTAGAGTGGGTGCACCACCAGGGCCTTTAGTTCACTGACCCGCTGGGCCAAAGTGATGGCGATGAGGAAGAGCGTCTTCCATGTAACATGCTTGAGTGAAGCGGAGAGCATGGGCTCAAAGGGGAATTGTGTGAACTGGTGGAGCACCAGACTGAGGTCTCAGGGTGGTGCTGACCACCTGATGGCAGGCTTTAGGTTGGCCAGTCCTCGCATGAGCTGCAAGACCAGCTGGTGCATTGCGATGGAGGTGTCTTCAGGGTGGTTATTTTATGCTGCAATAGCGGCCAGGTGGCACCGGACATTGTCTTGAGACCGGTGCTGGCGACGGTGGCCAGGTACTGGAGGACTCTGGCAGGAGGGCTTCACCTCCTCCACAGCACACCATATGGAGAAGCACTTCCATTTGAGTCCATAAGATTTCCGTGTTGAAGGACGTCGTGTGGCCTGGACAATCCTGGCATCTCTCAACCTCGTTGGTGAGGTTGAGAGATGCCAGCATCAGCCTGTTAACATCCAGGCTGTCAGGGCCAGTGTCTGCAGGTTAGAGTGTAAGGTCATGCCCCTGTCTTGTGGGATGAGGTCTGGTGACAGCTGCATTTTGATTGGAGGTTCCTGCGCTAAGTATCTCAGGAAAGGAAACCACATCTGTCGTGGCCAGAATGGGGCAATGAGGATGACCCGTGCTTGGTCCTGTATGATCTTGGAGATGAGTGACGTGGGGGGAAAAACACATAGGAGTGGCCACTCCTCCCATGGGAGGTGGAACGTGTCGGAAGAGAGGCTTTTCGGGGCTGGGCGCTTTGAGCAGAAGAGTGTGCACTTCATGTTCCCCTCGCAAAGAGGTCCACATGCAGCTGTTCCCATTGACGGAAGAGTTGAGCTGCTGTCTTGGGATTGAGCAGCCACTCATATAGATCGAGCTGTCGGCTGAGGTGGTCTGCGAGTTGGTTGTCCTCCCCTGGTAGGTACGAGGTTTGAAGAGAGCAGTTCTTGGAGAGGGTGAGAGCCTAGAGTTTGAGGGCTTCTCTGCAGAGGGATAGGGATGTTATCCCATCTTGCTTGTTGATGTAGAGCATTGCCACTTGACGTTATGCTTGTAGATGAAGGTGCATAATGCACTGCCTGCAGTTCCAGGAAGTTGATATGGTGCTTGCACTCCGCGTTGCTCCAGGAACCCTTGGTGCGGAAGCCGAGCACGTGGGCACCCCAGCCTGTCTTGGAGGAATCGGTTGTGACCATGACGTGGTGAAACTGTTGTTGCAGCGGCCTGCCCACCAAGGTTGCCTGGGCGCATGCACCAGGCGAGTGACTCCTTCACTCGGGTGTCCAGGAGAATGCGGCTGGCAAGGGACTGAGTGTGTTGTCACCAATGCTTGCAGAGTTTTGCAAAGGATAGAATATGGTTGGTTGCCACCATGTGGCCTAGTAGCTGTAGGATGGTCCTGGTGGGGGCATAGCTGCTCGTGGTGATACTTGTGGTGAGGACTAAGATGGTGTCTGATGCATTGCATTGGTAGGAAGGCCTTGGCAAGCGGGGTTCTGATGTCTGCCCGATGACGTTCAGACTTTGGGTGGACTGGAGTTGTGACTTCAGGCGGTTGATCAGGAATCTGAGCGATGAGAGTAAGGTGGTCGTCCGTGTGACTGAGTATAGGAGCTCCGGCTGAAAGGGCGTCGTGAGAAGCCAATTGTCTAAGTAGGGGTGTGCAAACACCACAGCAACACCCACGTGAAGACTCTCAGGGCCAGAGAGAGCCCAAAGGGGAGCACCTTGTATTGGTAGTATTTGTTGAAGGCACAGAACCACAGGTATTTCCTGTGGGCTGGATGAATGGGAATGTGCATGTAGGCATCCAGCAGGTCCAGAGAGGCCATCTAGTCGCTGGACTGTATGAGAGGGAGGATGGAGCCCAGGGAGTACATCTTGACTTTTTCTTTGTGGATAAACTTGTTCAATTTGTGAAGGTCTAGAATGAGGCGCAGCTCCCCCTCCCCTCCCCCCCCCCACCGACTTCTTGGGGATTAGGAAGTAGCAGGAGTAGAAACCATGTGAGATCTCATCTGGCGGTACCGGTTCAATGGCTCTCGTCGCCAAAAGGGAGTGTATTTCAGTTGCCATGGTGGGTCTCATGTCCTGAGGTGTATCATTGCTGGGGCGTGAGTTCTGCCAAGGAGGCGTGGAGAAGTTGATCCGGAATCCCTTGGCGACATTGTCTAGGACCCACTTGTCCGTGGTAATCTGGCTCCAAGAGTCCAAGAAGGCAGTGAGCCGTGCCCCCACCGAGAGGGGGGGGGGGAGCCAGGGCCGTCAAAAGGAAGGGTTACTTTTTTAGTGGCTGGTGTATTTGTCTTGTTCTGCTTGCAGTCCCGTTGTCGGAGGTTTTGGGGGTAGTTGGTCTGATAGGCCAGCTGCCTGAAGTGTTGAGGTTGCCACTTGGAGTAGCAGCTGTAGCACCGTGACAATGGGTAGCTTTTCCATTGCTGGTACGATGTCTTCTTGTGCGAGGAGGTGCGTTCCAGGCCATCCTGCGTGAGTGTTTGAAGAGTGGTGCAATGGTCTTTGAGATCATTCACGGTGTTCTTGACTTTGTCACCAAAGAGGTTCTCTCTCCCACAGGGTGGGACAACGATGCAATCATGGATGTCCTCTCTCAGTCCTGACGCACATAGCCAAGCCCTCATGCTGCAGTGTCAAAGGAGTCAACAGTGGAGCAGACCAGGTGTTTTACACTCTCTGTGAGGTCAGTGATGATGGCGAGGGTGGCCTCTGATGGGGAGAGCACTGATGGTTGTTTTGAGCCACTCCAGCAGGGCATCTTGGAAGAGGACCTGCTGAAACTGGTGGGCTGCTATCCTCGCACTGAGCATGGTGTTCTGCCCTACATCGTCAAGAAGCTTAAGATTCCACCGGGGTGGGACATTAGCATGGGCATGTGACTTCTTGGCCCTCTTCAAGACGGATTCCACCACAATAGATTGGTGTGGGAGCTGCTGTTTCTCAAATCCGGGAGTGGTCTAGACCTGGTACTTGATCTCAAGCTTCCGCAATGTGGTCAGACCTGAGGATGGTGTCTGCCAGACCTTAAGGAGATTGTCTAAGAGGAGCTGGTGCACCGGTAAAATGATTTGCATCTTAGGGGTGTCCAGGAAGTGTAGGGCATCCCTGACAGTGGGAGCCAAGGCTGTCCCACTGGAGTCAGGGCCAGCTGTGCAGCAAGCTTCTGCAGAAACATTGGGTAACTGAGGTCCTCTGGTGCTGCTGGGTGCTCCGTGGTATTACTCGGCATGCTGGAGGGTTGATCGGTAGTGGAAGCCCGAGTGGCCACCTCTTCCCCTTCTGAATCTGTGGCCTGCGGAGAAACATGGGGAAGCGAGGGCAGAGGAGGAGTGGAGGGCGGTGGTGGAGAAGGAGTCCGGACCTCTCTTGGTGGTCATGAGAGTGGCGTATGCCTTTGCGTGCTGGCAGAGTGCTGAACCAGAAGCCATGCCAGGAGATCAAGGATCTCTGCTGTGGAGCTCTCTCTGTCCCTGCATTTGCAGTGGCATCTGCAAGGTGGTGTTGCACTGTCCTCTGGGGATCTCTGCCACTTCCATCCATGGCGGCTTGCAGGGTGGAGTAGCGCTGTACTCTGAAGATCTCTGCCGCTTCTTGCCATGTCACTTGCAGTGCTGAGAACGCCTGCCACTGCTGCTGCTGCTGTTTGTGCTGGAACTCCGGTAGCTGTAGTGCCCCAGTGGTCCGCTGTGTCAGAATCCTTGTGCGGGGCACGGTTGCCGGCATTGTGTGGAGGTTCCTTCTGTACTGCCCTGTGGCTGTCATCGGTCCTCCGGGCGCAGAATGGACCAGAAGGGGTTCCCTCACCGGCGGGGGTGTGACTAGGATTGGCCCGATGATGTCGTGTGTGTGTGGGGGGACATTTCTCTCTTCGGCACGGTGACACACATTCGGGTAGGAGACATCACTTCTGGCCAATAGGCTCTGGACGATATGTGAGTGCAGTGCGGACAGGACTCGAAGCAGTGACTTACTGCAAGGCAGCGGACACATCGGTTGTGGGCGTCCATACAGTTCATTTTCCAGTAGCATTTAGGGCACTTTTTAAAACCCGGTTTTGTGCCCATGCTGGTTCTCACTTGCAAGCTGTTTCTGTAGAGAGCTGGATTCTATAGATAGCTGGATTTTCTTTTCCGTAGTTGGATACTTGTATTGGAAAGCTGAGATTCACGCACTGCTGGCAGAGTTGAAGAAAAGAGACTGGGCTAGCTAGGAGCGGGCCAGGGAGGAAGGGCTACCTGCTACCTTTCTGAGCTTTGGAGAACTACTTCCATCCTCGGCGCCGTTGGATGATGTCACCAGGTGTGGCTGACTTATTCTGCTTGTCCTAGGAGAACCATAATGACCACACACTGGCCAAAAATGTATCACTCATTTAGGCCACATTAGGCATTAATTCTCCACTACAAAAGGCACCTGCTGGTCAGAGGAACTTGTAGGAGAAAATTGAAGTTTGCCACCCTTTCTGAGGTTCTCCTTCCCTGGATACTGGGCTCATTCCCATCTTCCAACAAGTATAAGTAGCCAAGACTAAGGGAATTTTTTTTATTAATCTGCAATAGAGTAGACACACAGGAAGGAGTTGGATAACATGAGGAGGGATCTAGCTAAGCTTGAAGAATGGTCTAAAATTTGGCAACTGAAATTTAATGCTAAAAAATACAGGGTCATGTAAAATAGTAATTACACTTACCTGGTAATTGTAGTTCCTTGAGAGACGACAGCTTAGTCCTCGACGTATGGGTAGTGCACCTCCTCCTGCAGCATGAAGACTGGACCAATCAGATTTCAGCTCCACTGGAAGAAGCACACCCTGCAACTCAGGAACTCCAGTGAACTACTGACAAAGCAAACTCAAACACATAGCTAACCTTTAGTAAAACTGCTCTCATAGGAAATATATTCCGCAACCTAACTGGGTTTTTTTTTTTTGTTTTTTTTTTTAATCAACTGGTGGCGTAGGCCACATACTAAAAATTATAACCAACCGGAACGGAAAGTCCCGCTCCTGCCACAGCGAAAAACTTAGAGAGAAAAGAAAGTAACATGAAACGCACTCACCTGGAAATATCGTCTTCTTCATCCAAGGCGTGCCGTGCGAAAAGAAATCAGGGAGAGGCAGGAGGACTAAGCTGTCGTCTCTCAAGGAACTACAATTACCAGGTAAGTGTAATTACTATTTCCTTATCGTTCCTCCAGCTTAGTCCTCGACGTATGGGATGTATCAAAGCAGCCTAACGGGTGGGATTGTGCCAGCCGGCACGCAGAACCGCAGAACCAAAGCCAGCATCGCTCGCCGCCAAAACATCAAGACGATAATGTTTACTGAAAGTGTGCAAAGACGACCACGTGGCCGCTTTACAAATATCTACCGGTGAAACCAGACTGAATTCCGCCCAGGATGTCGCTTGTGCTCTCGTAGAGTGAGCCCGCAGTCCCGGCGGCGGAGACCGACCGTGCAATATGTAAGCCGAACCAATCGCCTCTTTAATCCATCTGGCAATAGAAGCCTTCGCTGCCGCTTCCCCTTTACGAGGACCACCAAACAGCACAAACAAGTGGTCTGATTTACGAAAATCATTTGTAACTCGTAAATAACGGCGGAGAACTCTTTTGAGGTCCAACCGACTCAAACCACGATCAGAAGCATGCCCTTCGGACTCCGAAAAAACCGGAAGAGAAACAACCTGATTCAAGTGAAAAGGAGAAGTCACCTTTGGCAAGAAAGATGGAACAGGCCGCAGAACCACTTTGTTAGGCGAGAAAGACAGAAAAGGCTCCCTGCAAGAAAGAGCCTGGAGTTCGGAAATACGGCGTGCGGAACATATAGCCACTAGGAACACCGTTTTAAGAGTCAAATCCTTTACCGAACTACCAGAGAGCGGCTCAAAAGGAGCTGCACTTAGGGCACGTAGCACTAAATTAAGATCCCACGCGGGAACCGATACTCTACGGGCTGGCCGTAACCGAGACACAGCACGCAAAAAACGAACTACATCCGGATGCGCCCCTAAAGCCATGCCCTGAACTTTACCGCGATAACAAGACAGAGCCGCCAATTGGACTCGCAAAGAGCTGGCGGCGAGACCCTTAGTAAAACCGTCTTGCAAAAAATCCAGAATTATCGGCAGAGAGGCCGTAGCCGCTCTGATCTGGTGTCTGGAACACCAGTCCTCAAAAATACGCCAAACCCGAACATAGGCCAGCGAAGTGGATCGCTTTCGCGCCTGCAAGAGGGTCGCTACCACTGAGCGGGAGTAACCGCGTTTTCTTAGCCGAGCCCTTTCAATAGCCAAGCCGTAAGAGAGAATCTCTCCACTTGGGGCATGCGAAGTGGACCCTGACACAACAGGTCCGGTAATAAGGGAAGTTTCCAGGGAGGACCGTCGATCAGCCTCATCAGATCGGCATACCAAGGACGACGCGGCCAATCCGGCGCTATTAAGAGCACCCGACCCCGGTGGGCTTCGATACGTTGAATAACGCGCCCCAACAGTGGCCATGGAGGGAATACATAAAGCAGACCCGTGGGTGGCCACACCTGCAACAGAGCATCCAGACCTTCGGACATCGGCTCTCTTCGCCGACTGTAGAATCGAGCCGCTTTTGCTGAGCGGCACGTGGCCATCAGGTCCATGAGTGGTTGGCCCCAACGCTGCACCAGCTGCGCGAACACCCGGGGATGTAGCTCCCATTCTCCGGGATCCACCTGAACTCTGCTGAGGAAGTCCGCCGTCACATTGTCTTTTCCGGCGATATGTGCTGCGGAGATGGCTGACAAGCGAGGCTCTACCCATTCGAACAACGTCCGAGCCTCCGCCGCGAGGCCGACACTTCCGGTACCCCTTGCCGGTTGATGTAGGCCACGGCCGTTGCATTGTCTGAGAGCACCCGAATCGCTCGAGCCGATATCCGAGTCTCGAAGCCCTGCAATGCCAAGCGAATGGCTCGAAGCTCCAATCGGTTGATCGACCAGGCGCTCTCTTCTGGGGACCAAAGACCCTGGACGAACTGGCCCTCGCAGTGAGCACCCAGCCCGTCAGACAGGCGTCCGTTAATAGCGGAATCCAGTTCGGCTGCTCCAATGGCATCCCCACTCGCAGAGTGAGCGGATTCAACCACCAGGAGAGATCCCTTCGAACCGACATCGGGCAAGGCAGACGCCTGCTCAGCGGATCGGACTGGTTGGACCAGCGGCGGAGTAAGGCCCGCTGGAGGGACCGCATGTGAAACCGCGCCCAAGGAACCACCTCCAGAGAGGACGCCATCGTCCCCAACAACTGCAGGTATCGCCACGCCGACGGGGCTGGAGATCCTCGAAACTTTCGCACCAGAGACTGAAGAGTCAAAATCCTGCGTTCGGGTAGAGAAACCAACCCCTGGCAAGTCTCGAATTGCACCCCTAAATATTCGAGAAGCTGTGTTGGAACCACATGGCTCTTGAGTGGGTTGATCACCCAGCCGAGAGACTGTAAGAGAGTGATGACCTTTTCTGTCGCTGCCAAGCTCTCTGTGCGCGATTTCCCGCGAATCAACCAGTCGTCCAGATAGGGATGAACCAGCACCCCGTCCTTGCGGAGAGCCGCGGCAACTACCACCATGATCTTGGTGAATACGCGAGGTGCGGTCGCTAGACCGAATGGTAAAGCCTGAAACTGGAAATGCCCCCACGGAAGCGCAAAGCGCAGATACCTCTGCTGGTCTTCTCGAATAGGGATATGGAGATAAGCCTCCGTGAGGTCGAGGGACGTAAGAAATTCGCCTCGGCGAATGGCCACTATGACAGACCATAGCGTTTCCATCCGAAAGTGAGGAACTCTTAGACAACGATTCACTCCTTTGAGATCCAATATGGGTCGCAGATCGCCTCCCTTCTTTGGCACCACGAAATAAATGGAATACCTTCCCAGACCATATTCCGCTGGTGGAACTGGAATGACCGCCCCCAGCTGAAGAAGCCGATCGAGCGTTTGGCGCACCTGCAAGGTCTTCTGAACCCCTCGACAGGGAGACGCTACAAAGGAGTCGAGTACTGGTCGGGCCAAATCGAGAACATACCCGTCTTTGATAATGTCTAGTACCCACTGATCGGAAGTAATTTGGATCCAAGCGGAGAGAAAATGTCGAAGGCGTTCTCCGATCATCGGCCGCTCCACCTGGACCCGCTGTCTTTCATTGGGGTTTGCGGGGGCCCGGGGCACCTCCCGCCGTGAACCCTCGACTGGCTCCACGAAATCCGCGAAAACTGGACACCCGGGAACTATATCTACCCCGCTGGGCGCTGGCGTAACGGGGTGACCGGAACCTACGAAAGTCCCGAAATTGTCCCCTAGTGACCGGAATGGATCTACCCCGCTTGGGCCGATCTTCTGGTAAGCGACCGCCTTTGGATTCACCTAGATCTTTGACCAACTTATCCAAATCCTCACCAAAGAGTAGTTTACCCTTAAAAGGTAATTTGCCCAACCGTGACTTAGAGGAACCATCGGCCGCCCAATTTTTTAGCCAAAGAGCTCTACGAGAAGCCACTACCGAAGCCATGCTATTGGAGAGAGCTCTGATGAGATCGTACTGTACATCCGCCAAATAAGCCGTACCAGACTCCAAGCGGTGAAGTTCCGTCAGCGTATCAGTGTCTAAGGATGGAGAACGCTGAAATCGCTGAACCCACCGCAAACAGGCACGGGCTACCCAAGCCCCACAAACCGAAGCCTGTAACGCAATCGCATCCGCCTCAAAGGCCTGCTTCAACAGACCATCCATCTTCCTGTCCTGCGGCTCCCTCAAAGCCGCACTCCCTTCAACCGGAATGGTGGTCTTCTTCGTCACCGCCGACACGGCTGCGTCGACCTTGGGAGATCGAAAACGTTCCAAATCCGTTTCTGCCATAGGATAAAGACGACGCATGATCTTAACTCCCTTGAGACCAGTCTCAGGAGTGTCCCACTCGGTCTGAATCATCTGGTCAATAACTTTATGAAGTGGAAAAACCACTTGAGTCTGACGAACAGCTTGAATGATGGGATCTACTCCGTCCGCCTCTTCCGCCTTAGGCGCAGAAGACAAGCCTAACGTCTGAAGCGCTTCCGAAACAAGAGCTGGAAGCTCCTCACGCCTGAACACCCGAATAATCCTCGCTTGATCCTCCGGCTCCGGAAGCTCTCCTTCCTCCAAGCCGTCGACATCTCCCTCCGGATCGAACTCGGGATCATCCCCCTCAGGCCAGTCCGCCTCCACAGAACCAGGGTCGTGCAACCGCGGCCGCTTCGGGGCTCTGATGTCGGACAATGGAGGCTCTCCAAGAGGGGGCTGGAGGGATAGTCCCTGCGGTGGTAGAGGCGCCCCTCCCATAACCTGGCGCCTTCGACAGAACGCCTGATGCAGAAGCAATACAAAATCTGCAGAAAAATCCTCCAAGGGCAACGACTCCCCCAGAGCTAGTTGCGCCCCAGGCGCCGAGGTACTGTTAGGAGCAAGCCCGAGGGACCCTCTAGCGGTGATTCTAAATCTCCTGATGCGGCACCAGACTGTGCCGATGCAGGCAAAGAATGCTCCAGGCGCTGTTCCATGCTGCGAGACAGTGAGGCGCAGCGAGGGCACACGCCGGTCTCTGCGTCGGCACCCCGCCGAGATCCACAAATGAGGCAAAGAGAACCCGTGGACATGGGGAGTCTAGCGTGTTTAAAACGCCAGCCAACCGCAGCCAAAAAAGATAGGGGAACCAACAGCACACTGACCCAGAGGAACCAAGCGGGAACTGGGCAGTGTTCAATAAAGGAAAGCGGTGCAGGTCAAGAGAAAAGGTCTGACCAGCAAGTGGGGAAAGGAGGCTATGCCTGCTTTCCCTCATAGGCATACATATCTTCCCTTTGTGTTTTTTTTTTTTTTTTTTTTGGAAGCCTAAGAATAATAGCAAATGCAATTAAAAAACCTCCCAGAACTAAAGAGGTTACTTCCTCAGACAGCTGCCACGGAGAAAATCAGCGAGGGAATGAGACACACAACTCCTGCCCTATAAGAAATAGAATGAAGCAGCGTACTAACCACTGACAAAGGCAAAATAAAGCAAATAACAATAAAAGAAAGTCACTGAAATCAAATTCAAATGAAAGGAAACTAAAGGAAATCAAAAATCTACCGCGGGGTAACTGAAAGAAAAAAACCGCGGACCGAGAAAAAATGGCCGCGGCAGACCCGCAAGCGTTTTGGCGGACTTTTGCAGCCTCACGGTGAAGGGAAGGGCCCGAGGAAAATAAGCCCGTTGCTGCCGCGAAAACGGGAGCCCCCCGGGGTCACTTCCCCCCTCGAATATATGCGACTGTCCTGAACAGCTGAGGGAGGGAGTGAACGCGGCTCAAAAGCCGGCCAGCTTCCCCTCAGCTGCAATCACTCACCGGCACACACGCAGCTGTCTTCAGTCTCTGGAGACGAGCTGCAGCTCAGCCTTCGTTGGAGCTCTGCCCCGAAGAGCCTTGGGGCAGAGATCCACTTTCCCCAAAGTCAAAAAGTACACAGAGAGTCGTCAAGGTCTGAGCAGGAGAAGGAGCTTCCTCCGGTTTCCTCCCCCCGCCCCACTGAGTGCCGAGAATCACAGTGAAAATTTAAAGGGACAGCGTATTAAATAAGAAAAAAAGGTAAAGAAGCCCTAAAAGGACCCAAATAAAGGTTAGCTATAGGCAAAGAATACTATCTAAATAACTAGTGAGCCCAGCTACGCTCACTAACGTCCTCCTGCTGCATGAAGACTGGACACACTGGAGTTCCTGAGTTGCAGGGTGTGCTTCTTCCAGTGGAGCTGAAATCTGATTGGTCCAGTCTTCATGCTGCAGGAGGAGGTGCACTACCCATACGTCGAGGACTAAGCTGGAGGAACGATAAGGAAAATCTATTATCTCCCTGTAGCGAAGCGTGTTTCTGCTGCTGCTTCTGGTGCTAAAGGGGGTGAACAAATTCAGGAGGATGTCTTAAATGTTACTGATGTCTTAGAGAATTCTGCCCTTGGGTCACAGGTCCCTGCTACACTTTTTATAACGTTTGCATTGATATCTGATAAGGAGTGGCTATTGAGATTATTTTTTCAGAAACGTAATATTTCATTTTGCGGTTTAGTAGTACGCATTTATCCTGATCTCTCAAGAGAAACTCAAAGGCGGCGCAGGGAGTTTTTACTGCTCCGCCCGGGGGTTTTGCAACTGGGAGGGCTCCTTTTTTCTCAAACATCCCTGTAAGTGTCTGGTTAAATACCAGGCAATTTCTTATATTTTTTGGGAGCCCTCTCAATTGCTTGCTTTCATTAGCGCCAAGCGGGCGGCTTCTACTGTTGGCTCATAAGATAGATATTTCGTTAACTGGGCTGTTGCTTTTTCTTTGTACATTAGGTTAAGAATTCATGATGTTAAACTTCCTCTGTTTTGTGGGCTAGTGAGACCAGGCAAGTGGAATAATTTCTTCTTGTATTTTTCATTATTATGTCTGCTTCACTGTGGATGTATTTCTTTGCCTGTTCTATTTCTTCAAGATTGGTCTGTGTGGCCTTTCTTGTTTTTTTTGTTTAAAAATTGCATAAATAAAAAATAAAAAAAAATGCAGGGTCATGCATTTGGGATGCAAAAATCCAAAGAAGTTGTACAGTGTAGGGGGTGAGATATGTCAGTCCACAAAAAAAAGAGCAGGACCTTGGTATAATTGTGTCCGATCTTCTTTTTTTTTGTAATTTTAACTTTTTATTGGTATTTCAACAATAACTATTACAAACATTATTGCAAACATAAGTTATCCACTCATACCCTATAATCAAAAAGCACCATTTCCTCCTCCATTTTTGTGGTTATAGTGTGGCAGGTGCAGGCCTGTGACCCACGGTGTCTGACATAGGCAGGCTAGCATGGCTAGCTTGACCTGTAAATGAGGCCTGTGGAGAGGCATATAGGATTGCACATCCCCCAATATGCTGCTATTGTAAGAAAGAACTCAGTAGAAATATTGAATTAGCTTAGATAAGCAGAATTGCAGAATTAAGAAATGGAAAAATACAGAAAAGATGTGTTTTAAAGTTACTGATAAGAAAGAGTACATTTGCAGAGAAATATTGAGGAGTGCTGACAGATGAGTTACAGAACCTTGCTCTTCTGCACGCACAAATGGTCCCATAGCCTTGAAAGTGTGAAAGTAACAAGTTGATGAACTGACCATTGTAATTGGGACTAGAAGGGGGGCAGGCAGGTGTCATGCCTACAGAAGCCCACAGAAGGAAACATAATTGGAGAAACTTATCAGTACCGGGACCAATAGAAGGGCTACGGGAGGTACGGGAGCGTACCGGGACCAATGAAATGTTTTTCTATACCTAGAATGGAACAGAAGTCTATAAAAGTTGTTGTAATGCTTGAAAACTTTGCTCAGCCATTTTGAAATTGCCTTGCTTGAGACTTGTGCACAAATAAATGATTTGGACCTTCTGAACAGACTCCTGGTATCATTGGTTTGTCTGCGCTTTGCTGCTACATATTCCTTGGTGCGTTGGCCGGGAAGTTGTGGAATCAAAGTGTATATAGGGCAATATACCACGACTTTCCGCCTCTATAGGCTTGGTCCTGCCGGGATCGCGCCCTTCCGACGAGGGCCGCTCCCTGGCGCCACCGGTCCCTTGTATCGGAGGGAGCTGGTCGGACCTCGGCGGGTGACGAGCCCGGCTGGAGTCAACGCCTCGAACCCGAGTGAGGGGAGTCCGAGGTCCAACTCATGCGCCTGCTTGGGAAGTTTTGAGGACCGGATCCGGTGAGTATAGTTTTGATTTTGGGTCTAGACAGAAATAGAAAGAGCAGTACTGCCATTGGAACTTGGAATTTGGAATTTGTAATCTCGAGATATTGGGAATTGGTAAGAGAGCATGATCAACTCTCAAGGAAGAGCCGAGTAGCCTGGCATGGGAATTCGCTAGGTGAAACCCTCATCCTTTTTGTAATTGGGAAAAAGACTAGTCAGAACAGATAGAAACGAATGCATTCTGGGAATACGTTGCTAGCATGATTGTGTGAACGAAGTGTGATTGAGAGGTCTGGCAGCACGGACCAAGTGAAAGCGGACCCCTGATTAGCGCATTTCCTGACCGGGCGACCGCGTTCAGGTCGCGAAAAGGGGGAAGCGATTGTCGTCTTGTCTTGTTATTTGTATTCCCTGTATGTTTCCAGGGCCGTGAGGACCCCTTACCCACGGTCCGCCCACCTTTTCCCTTCTGTCTGTTGTTGCGCGCACACATCGAAATGGGAGGGGCGGAGTCTACTAGGAACACTCCATTAGAATGTATGATCGCACATTTTAAAGAGGGATATTCAGGAGATTATGGTATTAAAATGACAGCAGCCCGTTTGCAGATTTTGTGTACTAGGGAGTGGCCCGATCTAGACCCCATCTGGCCCCGAGAGGGAACGTTCACCGTAGAGATTATTCAGTCAATACACCGTAGAGTGCGGGTAGCGCACCCCGATCAGTACCCCTATATAGATTCCTGGTTAAGTATTTGTGAAGATCCGCCCTCCTGGGCGCAGCGCTGTTATGAGGAACAGTGCAGAATAATGTTAGCTAAAACAGATTCTAGACAGAAAAAGGAACAGCCTAGAATGAACGAGCAGGATAAGAAAGCCAAGAAGAAACCCATCTTGGCAGATCCCGATTCCCCAGAAGTAGTCCTCAGGCAGCCCCGAACCCCAGGTCCAGTAAGAATAGCCCGGCGGCGTCCTGCCCCAGATCCCCAGAGACCGCCGGAGCCGAGGCGAGACCCAACCCAAGACCCCCCTCCTCCTGGAGGAGAGGAAGAGACAGAATTAGCGGGAAGAGAAGAGGAGGATGTAAAAGGTGAGCCAGAAGCGGAGCTAGAAGAAGAAGTAGGAAGGAATCCCCCAGAAGAAGAAGAAGAGGAAAGTGTACAAATAATTGAGAAAGCCAGCACCAGCACTAGCAAGCCAGTGAAAGAAAAACCCAAAGCAAAACCAGTTGAGAAAAAGAAAGCAACTCCTGCAAAGACAACGACAATAGCCCTTAGATCCCAGACCCAAATGACGCCTGGGACGACAGCCAAACTGTTTCCCTTAAGGCAGGTCCCGGGGGTGCCCGTAAAGAATGATAATGATGAAGTGGTAGCGGGACCCCTAACTTATGTGTATATCCCCTTCTCTACAACTGATTTATTAAATTGGAGGTCGCACTATGCCTCCTATACTAGCAAGCCCCAGGAGCTGACAGAGTTAGTAACTAGTATTATGGAAACTCACCAACCCACTTGGCCAGATTGCCGTCAGCTCCTGACCACCCTATTCACTACAGAAGAACGAGCGAGAATTAGAAAAGCAGCTATCGAATGGATGGCAGAAAACCCTGCAGCTCCAGCGCAGGGGCAGAATATAATAGATCGTAGAGAAGCAGCTCAGAGAGAATTCCCGAATGAAGACCCCCAATGGGATCCAAATACAGATGAAGGATCCACCGCCCTAGCCCGTTTTCGCCAAGGCTTTTTACAAGGCCTGCGAAGAGGAGGCCAAAAAGCTATGAACCTTTCCAAAGTAGCAGGAGTTATCCAAGGAATAGATGAGAGCCCAGCAGATTATTATGAAAGATTAACTGAAGCTTATAGAATGTATACTCCCTATGATCCCGAGGCACCAGGAAGTTTATGCATGGTGAATTCTGCTTTTGTAAACCAGTCTCAACCAGACATTAGACGTAAATTACAGAAATTAGAAGGGTTTGCGGGCATGAATGCAACACAGTTATTGGAAGTCGCTCATAAAGTGTATGTGAATCGTGATACTGAAAGACAGAGAGAATGTGATAGAAAGATGAAGAAGAAAGCTGATTTTTTGGCTGCGGCCATAGTTGAAAAGAAAAGGGGAGGTGTCCCTAATCGAAGGAGCAGAGGAAGAGGGCGGGGTCAAGGCGGAGGCCGGACCCAGAGACTAGGCGTGAACCAATGCGCCTATTG
This sequence comes from Ichthyophis bannanicus, assembly GCA_033557465.1. Lineage (NCBI taxonomy): Eukaryota > Metazoa > Chordata > Amphibia > Gymnophiona > Ichthyophiidae > Ichthyophis > Ichthyophis bannanicus. Next base: position 796,937,309 of record CM066036.1, read on the forward strand.
CAAAGAAGAAGGACATTGGAGAGATACTTGCCCGCAACTCGAAGACGCCCAGCAAGATGACGAATACGATCATCAGTGGCGAGAAGAAAGACGAGGCCGTCCCCGAGGCCGAGGAGGAGCCAATCGAGAACAAACTTCTCATTGGTCCCGGTACCCCTTCTACCCCATCTATTGGTCCCGGTACCATTACGTAGCTATCCAATGAGGACCTTGGTCTGGGCTCAGCACCTGTTTCCCCCCCTTACAATCCTCATTACAATGGTCAGTTCTTAGACTCTTGATACAATTCTCCTCCAAGGTCGCTGGCTGACTAGAACATGTGGGAAAGCAGGGCACTGTAACCCTTCTCTCAGCAGAATTAATTAGTTCACAGAAGCTTTCACACTCTTATTGTGGCAGGTGCAGGCCTGTGACCCACGGTGTCTGACATAGGCAGGCCAGCATGGCTAGCTTGACCTGTAAATGAGGCCTGTGGAGAGGCATATAGGATTGCACATCCCCCAATATGCTGCTATTGTAAGAAAGAACTCAGTAGAAATATTGAATTAGCTTAGGTAAGCAGAACTGCAGAATTAAGAAATGGAAAAATACAGAAAAGACATGTTTAAAAGTTACTGATAAGAAAAAGTACATTTGCAGAGAAATAATGAGGAGTGCTGACAGATGAGTTACAGAACCTTGCTCTTCTGCACGCACAAATTAGTCCCATAACCTTGAAAGTGTGAAAGTAACAAGTTGATGAACTGACCATTGTAATTGGGACTAGAAGGGGGGCAGGCAGGTGTCATGCCCACAGAAGCCCACAGAAGGAACATAATTGGAGAAACTTATCAGTACCGGGACCAATAGAAGGGCTACGGGAGGTACGGGAGAGTACCGGGACCAATGAAATGTTTTTCTATACCTAGAATGGAACAGAAGTCTATAAAAGTTGTTGTAATGCTTGAAAACTTTGCTCAGCCATTTTGAAATTGCCTTGCTTGAGACTTGTGCACAAATAAATGATTTGGACCTTCTGAACAGACTCCTGGTATCATTGGTTTGTCTGCGCTTTGCTGCTACATATTCCTTGGTGCGTTGGCCGGGAAGTTGTGGAATCAAAGTGTATATAGGGCAATATACCACGACTTTCCGCCTCTATAGGCTTGGTCCTGCCGGGATCGCGCCCTTCCGACGAGGGCCGCTCCCTGGCGCCACCGGTCCCTTGTATCGGAGGGAGCTGGTCGGACCTCGGCGGGTGCCGGGCCCGGTTGGAGCCAACGCCTCGAACCCGAGTGAGGGGAGTCCGAGGTCCAACTCATGCGCCTGCTTGGGAAGTTTTGAGGACCGGATCCGGTGAGTATAGTTTTGATTTTGGGTCTAGACAGAAATAGAAAGAGCAGTACTGCCATTGGAATTTGGAATTTGTAATCTCGAGATATTGGGAATTGGTAAGAGAGCATGATCAACTCTCAAGGAAGAGCCGAGTAGCCTGGCATGGGAATTCGCTAGGTGAAACCCTCATCCTTTTTGTAATTGGGAAAAAGACTAGTCAGAACAGATAGAAACGAATGCATTCTGGGATACGTTGCTAGCATGATTGTGTGAACGAAGTGTGAATGAGAGGTCTGGCAGCACGGACCAAGTGAAGGCGGACCCCTGATTAGCGCATTTCCTGACCGGGCGACCGCGTTCAGGTCGCGAAAAGGGGGAAGCGATTGTCGTCTTGTCTTGTTATTTGTATTCCCTATACGTTTCCAGGGCCGTGAGGACCCCTTACCCACGGTCCGCCTTCCTTTTCCCTTCTGTCTGTTGTTGCGCGCACACATCGAAATGGGAGGGGCGGGGTCTACTAGAAACACTCCATTAGAATGTATGATCGCACATTTTAAAGAGGGATATTCAGGAGATTATGGTATTAAAATGACAGCAGCCCGTTTGCAGATTTTGTGTACTAGGGAGTGGCCCGATCTAGACCCCATCTGGCCCCGAGAGGGAACGTTCACTGTAGAAATTATTCAGTCAATACACCGTAGAGTGCGGGTAGCGCACCCAGATCAGTACCCCTATATAGATTCTTGGTTAAGTATTTGTGAAGATCCGCCCTCCTGGGCGCAGCGCTGTTATGAGGAACAGTGCAGAATAATGTTAGCTAAAACAGATTCTAGACAGAAAACGGAACAGCCTAGAATGAAAGAGCAGGATAAGAAAGCCACGAAGAAAACCCATCCTGGCAGATCCTGATTCCCCAGAAGTAGTCCTCAGGCAGCCCCGAACCCCAGGTCCAGTAAGAGTAGGCCGGCGTCGTCCTGCCCCAGAACCCCAGAGACGGCCAGAGCCGAGGCGGGACCCAACCCCCGGTCCCCCTCCTAGAGAAGAGAAAGAGGAAGAATCAGTGGAAAGAGAAGTGGAGGACGTAAAAAGTGAGTCAGAAGCGGAGATAGAAGGAGGAGAAGAAGAAGGAAATTCCCCAGAAGAGGAGGAGGACAGTGTACAAATAATTGAGAAAGCCAGCGCTAGCACTAGCACGCCAGTGAAAGAAAAACCCAAAGCAAAACCAGTTGAGAAAAAGAAAGCGACTCCTGCAAAGGCAACGACAATAACCCTTAGATCCCAAATGACGCCTGGGACAGCCAAACTGTTTCCCTTAAGGCAAGTTCCGGGAGTGCCCGTAAAGAATGATAATGATGAAGTGGTAGCGGGACCCCTAACTTATGTGTATATCCCTTTCTCTACAACTGATTTATTAAATTGGAGGTCGCATTATGCCTCCTATACTAGCAAGCCCCAGGAGCTGACAGAATTAGTAACTAGTATTATGGAAACTCACCAACCCACTTGGCCAGATTGCCGTCAGCTCCTGACCACCCTATTCACTACAGAAGAACGAGCGAGAATTAGAAAAGCAGCTATTGAATGGATGGCAGAAAACCCTGCAGCTCCGGCACAGGGACAGAATATAATAGATCGTAGAGAAGCAGCTCAGAGAGAGTTCCCGAATGAAGACCCCCAATGGGATCCAAATACAGATGAAGGATCCACAGCCCTAGCCCGTTTTCGCCAAGGCTTTTTACAAGGCCTGAAAAGGGGGGGCCAAAAAGCTATGAACCTTTCCAAAGTCGCAGGAGTTATCCAAGGAATAGATGAGAGCCCAGCAGATTATTATGAAAGATTAACTGAAGCCTACAGAATGTATACTCCCTATGATCCCGAGGCACCAGGAAGTTTATGCATGGTGAATTCTGCTTTTGTAAACCAGTCTCAACCAGACATTAGACGTAAATTACAGAAATTAGAAGGGTTTGCGGGCATGAATGCAACACAGTTATTGGAAGTCGCTCATAAAGTGTATGTGAATCGTGATACTGAAAGACAGAGAGAATGTGATAGAAAGATGAAGAAGAAAGCTGATTTTTTGGCTGCGGCCATAGTTGAAAAGAAAAGGGGAGGTGTCCCTAATCGAAGGAGCAGAGGAAGAGGGCGGGGTCAAGGCGGAGGCCGGACCCAGAGACTAGGCGTGAACCAATGCGCCTATTGCAGAGAGGAAGGACATTGGAGAGATACGTGCCCGCAACTCGAAGACGCCCAGCAAGATGACGACAACGATCATCAGTGGCGAGAAGAAAGACGAGGCCGTCCCCGAGGCCGAGGAGGAGCCAATCGAGAACAATTCCAGAGAGAGAGGGGAGGAGGAGCCATCCAAGCATTGGCCACACAAGCCCATGATGAGGATGACGTGGATTAGGACAGACCGGGCTCCAAGTTTGCTTTAGGTCTCCAGGAGCCTATGGTCGGAATACAAATAGGAGACCAAATTATGAACTTTATGGTTGATACTGGAGCAGAGCATTCAGTAATAGACAAAAAGATAGCCCCATTCACTAAAAGAGCAGTCACCATTGTAGGAGCAACGGGTGCCAAAGCCACAAAGTCTTTTCTTCAAAACCGAATATGCAGTCTAGGAGGACAGCAAGTAACTCATCAATTCCTTTACATGCCCGAATGTCCAGTACCACTACTGGGACGAGATATGCTAGCCAAGCTTCAAGCACAAATATCTTTCTCTGAACAAGGAGAAATGCAAATGACAGTAAATTCCCAAGCCAAGCCAGCAGGAGTAATGCTGCTGACAGTTCCCCGAGAAGAAGAATGGAGATACTACATTGATGATTCGATTCAAGATACCTATTTTGAACAAACTTTAAAGAACATTCATGCACCACTTGGAGTATGGGCAGAAGGCAGTCCCCCAGGCCTAGCCAAGCATATAGCTCCAGTGATTGTAACCCTCAAGCCTAGTGCTACCCCAGTGCACGTCAAACAGTACCCTCTCCCAAGAGCCGCAATTGAAGGCATTCATCGCCACTTACAAAGATTGCTTGAGTATGGCCTACTAAAAGTATGTCAATCCCCATGGAACACCCCACTTTTGCCAGTAAAGAAACCTGGGACAGATGATTATCGCCCAGTGCAAGATTTGAGAAGAGTAAATGATGCAGTTGAAACTATACATCCAGTTGTGCCCAATCCTTACACTCTTCTAGGCCTGATACCTGCTGAAGCTACCCATTTCACTGTACTCGATTTGAAAGACGCATTCTTTTGCATAAGATTAGCCCCTGTAAGCCAAATATTGTTTGCATTTGAATGGCAGGACCCCATCTCTGGAAGAGGGGGCCAACTCACCTGGACAAGATTACCACAAGGATTCAAGAATTCACCTACCATCTTTAGTGCTGCACTAAATCAAGACCTTTCAAGCTATCCAGTAGCCCCAGGGAAGAGAGTACTTCTCCAGTACATGGATGATCTGTTGATAGCTGCCGTATCAGAAAGAGAATGTATATTAGCCACCAAAGATCTCTTGCAGTTACTAAATGAAGCTGGATATAAAGTTTCCAGAGCCAAAGCACAACTATGTCAAACAGAAGTGAAATACTTGGGTTTTCGTATTACCCAAGGAAGCAGAAGATTAGGCAGAGAAAGAAAAGAAGCAGTATGCAGAATTCCAACTCCAACAACCAGAAAGCAAGTCAGAGCCTTTCTGGGAGCAGCAGGATATTGCCGAATCTGGATACCCAACTTTGCCCAAATTGCCAAACCACTGTATGAAGCCACAAAAGGAGAAGAGAAGTCACCACTGGAGTGGGGACTTGAACAGGATACAGCCTTCCAGAAATTGAAAGAAGAATTGATGTCATCACCAGCACTTGGACTACCAGATGTCCACAAACCTTTCCACTTGTTTGTACATGAAACACAGGGAAATGCCCTAGGCATGTTGACTCAGAAATTAGGAAATTGGGAGCGACCTGTAGCCTACCTATCGAAACAATTGGACCCTGTGGCCAAAGGATGGCCACCTTGCTTGAGAGCAGTTGCAGCTACAGCACTACTAGTGAGTGAAGCAGATAAACTCACACTAGGACAGAACATACGAGTCACTGTGCCACATGCAGTCCTTGCCCTTATGGAACAAAAAGCAAATTATTGGCTCACCAATTCCCGAATGTTGAAGTACCAGAGCATGTTATGTGAAAACCCACAGATACAACTTGAAGTGAGCCATGCCTTGAATCCAGCTACCTTGATACCCATCAGTGAAGAACTCCCAGAACATGACTGTATCGAAGTCATGGAGACTGTGTTCTCCAGCCGACCTGATTTGACAGATGTGCCCATAGACAATCCCGACCAGATCTATTATGTTGATGGGAGCAGTCTCATCCTTGATGGACGACGCTGTGCCGGATATGCAGTCGTCACTCAACATGAAGTAATTGAATCATCAGCTCTAGCCTCAGGCACATCAGCCCAGAAAGCCGAATTGATAGCACTCACCAGAGCATTGTTGTTAGGAGAAAAACTTGTGCTAAATGTATATACAGATTCCAAATATGCCTTCACTACCTTGCATGCCCATGGAGCTCTCTATAAAGAAAGAGGACTCATCACATCCGGAGGAAAATCAGTCAAATATGGTCCCGAGATATTGATGTTACTTGATGCAGTCTGGGCCCCAACACGTGTAGCTGTCATGCATTGCAGAGGACATCAAGCAGGAAAAGGAGAAGTTGCTCGAGGAAATAGATTTGCAGATGCCTCAGCACGACAAGCAGCTATGACAGGACAGATTGCCCCACAAGCTATGCCAATGCAAGCAGCATTGTTTCCAGTACCCTTGAATCTATGGACCCCACAATATACCACCAAAGAATTAGATTACTATTGTGACAAAGAAAATGGAGTATTGAAAGATGGATGGATTGAGCTGCCACCAGAAGAGGGCAGTCAACCTCCAGGACGAATAGTAATTCCAGAACTGTTAGGACCATCTTTTGTCAAAGCTTTCCACGAAGCCACCCACTATGGGAAGAGTGCTATGGAGAAAGCACTCAGACCACATTTCTACATTCCTCTGATGACAACCATATCAGCCTCAGTAGCACGTCAATGTGTAACTTGTGCCAAAAATAATGCCAAGCAAGGCCTTATTACAGCACCCCGAGTTCAGTCAGGAGGTGTCACCCCCATGCACAACCTCCAAGTTGATTTCACCGAAATGCCAAAAGCCAATGGATACCATTACCTACTAGTATTAGTTTGTACTTTCTCTGGGTGGGTAGAAGCATTCCCGACCAGAACTGAGAAAGCCCGAGAAGTTACCAAAGCCTTAATGAGAGAGATTGTCCCCAGATTTGGAATCCCAGCAGTAATAGGGTCAGACAATGGACCCTCATTTGTCTCCCAAGTTACTCAGCAGTTAGCAAAAGCTTTGCAGATACAGTGGAAACTCCACACTGCATACAGACCCCAGAGTTCAGGGAAAGTTGAGCGAATGAATCGTACCTTGAAAGCCCAAATGTCTAAGCTTTGTCAGGAGACACACTTGAAATGGCCCCAAGTGCTCCCCATAGCTTTACTCAGAATACGCTCAGCCCCTGTAAAGTCAACAGGATTTTCCCCTTTTGAAGTTTTGTATGGTAAACCCCCACCAATAGTGCAGGGAGTCAAGGGAAGTTTAGCCCAGATTGGTTCAGAAGTAACCAGACAAGAACTCCTAGCTCTTAGTTTTGTTCTGCAGACTCTCCATACGTGGATCCAAGACCAGTTGCCTATCAACTTGACGGAACCCTTGCATCCATACCAGCCTGGAACTTCGGTGTGGATCAAAGATTGGAAGAAGATACCGTTGGAACCCCATTGGAAGGGACCGCACACCGTCATCCTGTCTACCCCAACTGCAGTAAAGGTAGCCGAGATCGACGCCTGGATCCACCACAGCCGAGTCAAGCCCGCCGCCGATCCTGAACCAGAGCGGTGGACAGCAGAGCAGCACCCTGATGTACCCTTGCGAGTTACTCTGAGACGGCAACCAGCAGCATAGACACTTCATCACAAGTGCTTTGCAGTAGCCAAGTCTTTCGAAGAGGATTGTTGTTTTCCATACAGCAACAGTTTTGTTTCAACGAACCCAATTTGTGTGTGATTTGACACACTACTTTGAGACTACATTGACTAAAGCCAGACTTCACAAGCCAACTGAATTGCTAAGTTGGTTAATGTGTGCTGGACATCTTGAGGATCTTCAATCAACACTCAGCACCCGTTAAATTGCTTCATTAGCAAACGGGACGAAGAATAATAGACCGTCGTGATCAAGATCAGCAAGCTGAGGATTCAGAAGAACTCCAATCAACATCAACATATATCTTTGCTTCTGCTTTGCCTTGGTTGCCTTCTTTGGAGGTTTTGAACAGACTTATGCTCTACCTCCATGCACCGCTTGCATTACTTCTACTAGAACTGGACTGAAAGTAACTCAGACTTTGCTTTACCATTCTTACTATACCTGCAAGGGAACAATAACTCGGTGTATCTATAACACCACTGAACTGAATGTTTGCACTCATGGCAAAATCAAAGCATGCTATAATCCGCATCAGAATCCATCCTATTACACGTTGGAAATAAGATGGAAGGATGCAGATGGACCTATATTAGCTGCTACACCACCACTTAAGGACATTACTAAACCTGCTGTTTTGAATTTTGATGCATGTAATGCTATTAATAGAGATAGTCAGTCCACCTGTGGTACATGGGAGAAAGCGTATCGAAATGACCATAAGTATATGTGTCCAGAAGGTGCCACAAATTGGTGGAAGTGTACAGGTAAAACAGGATCAGGGTATAGTACTGCTACAGCGGCAGATTACTATTGCCCATATTGGGAATGTGTTTTTTATGCTACCTGGAACACTGGTATAACCGATGAGAAAATAGATAAACGGATGGCTACTCTAACCAAGCCAACCACAAATGATAAATGTCAGAAAGATGCTTGCAACCCCTTACACTTGCGTGTACATAATCCCCATGCATGGAAACAAGGATATAAGTTTGGTTTACGAATTGCTGGAGGGGGAACAGATCCAGAGACCATTGTGTATGTTAGATTGAATACTCAAGCCCATAAGTCATCTAAATATCATATTCATAATACCTTTTATGAAGCTATGCATGTAAATAAGTTTGAGATCCCTCACCCTTCACAGAATTTATTTCTAGAATTAGCCGGAGCAGTAGTATCTAGTCTTAAGATCACAGATTGCTATTTCTGTGGCGGAACCCAAATGGGAGATCAATGGCCCTGGGAAGCCCAAGAATTGAATTATTCCATGATTTATAACCAGACTGAATTACACCAGACTACCAGTGAATGGGTGTTAGCGCACTCAATCGTTGGACGTCTTTGCTTTGCCAGAACTGGACCCCAGTTCACCCAGAAGGTAGGACAGCTGGTCTGTCTTAGCCAGAAATACTATAATGCCACGACCAAAAAGACAGCATGGTGGTCAGGAATCAGACATCCTGAACCTCCTAACCCATTAGCTAGATTTCCTGAACTTGCAGGTCTATGGACTAACCTTGCCAAAGTCCAAGCCTGGCAAGCCCCACCTGGCCTATATTGGATCTGTGGAAACCGAGCATATGCGCAACTCCCGCCACAATGGGGAGGAGCATGTGTCTTAGGAACCATCAGACCTTCTTTCTTCCTGTTAAAAACTGAACATGGAGAACAATTAGGATACCCTGTATATACTACCCACAAACACAAAGGAGCATCAAGACAGAAAAGAGAGGCCTTACAGATAGGCAAGTGGGAGAAGTGGCGAGGTGATGATTGGCCACCAGAAAGAATTATTGAGTATTATGGACCTGCCACTTGGAATGATGATGGTATGTATGGTTATCGTACCCCAATCTATATGATCAATCGTATTATTCGCTTACAAGCAGTAGTTGAAATAATAACCAATGAAACTAGTCATGCTCTTACGCTCTTAGCTAGACAAAGTACTCAGATGCGCACTGCCATATACCAGAATCGCTTAGCACTTGATTATTTGCTAGCAGCTGAAGGAGGAGTATGTGGTAAACTGAATTTAACTAATTGCTGTTTGAAAATAGATGATAAAGGTCAAGTAGTTGAAGAAATTGCTAAAGATATGCAGAGACATGCTTATGTGCCAGTACAGACTTGGCACGCCTTGAAATTTCCTAATTGGTTTGCTAACCTTTTCTCTTGGCTGGGAGGATTTAAGACTTTCATTATCTTAGTACTAATCCTTGTTGCTGTTATCCTCTGCTTACCATGTTTAATCCCATGTTGTATGCGTTCCATTCATAGTGCTATTGATAGTACAGTAGAGCGGAAGACCGCAACTAAAATAATGGCTTTATACAAAGCTAGCCCTAGTAAGAATCCTTTAATCAGGATGTGATTCTTCTAAAAAGTGATTTAATTCTCACACCTTATTAAGTAATAGGGTGAGATTAATCAAAGGGGGGAATGTGGCAGGTGCAGGCCTGTGACCCACGGTGTCTGACATAGGCAGGCCAGCATGGCTAGCTTGACCTGTAAATGAGGCCTGTGGAGAGGCATATAGGATTGCACATCCCCCAATATGCTGCTATTGTAAGAAAGAACTCAGTAGAAATATTGAATTAGCTTAGGTAAGCAGAACTGCAGAATTAAGAAATGGAAAAAATACAGAAAAGACATGTTTAAAAGTTACTGATAAGAAAAAGTACATTTGCAGACAAATAATGAGGAGTGCTGACAGATGAGTTACAGAACCTTGCTCTTCTGCACGCACAAATTAGTCCCATAACCTTGAAAGTGTGAAAGTAACAAGTTGATGAACTGACCATTGTAATTGGGACTAGAAGGGGGGCAGGCAGGTGTCATGCCCACAGAAGCCCACAGAAGGAACATAATTGGAGAAACTTATCAGTACCGGGACCAATAGAAGGGCTACGGGAGGTACGGGAGAGTACCGGGACCAATGAAATGTTTTTCTATACCTAGAATGGAACAGAAGTCTATAAAAGTTGTTGTAATGCTTGAAAACTTTGCTCAGCCATTTTGAAATTGCCTTGCTTGAGACTTGTGCACAAATAAATGATTTGGACCTTCTGAACAGACTCCTGGTATCATTGGTTTGTCTGCGCTTTGCTGCTACATTATCAGTACCAATTAAAACTTGTTTTTCTATCTTTTCTAAGTTTCGATTCTGCTTAGCTATGCTTGGTTATGCTTAGTTAAGTTTCGATTCTATGGAGGCAGCATTCAGGGGGGTTTTCATTCCTCTGGGCCTAACCACAGGCTTCATTTACAGGTCAAGCTGCTTAGGCCTGTCTGTTTAGTTCAAGCAGCATGGATCATAGGCCTTCGCCTACCACATTCCCCCCTTTGATTATTCTCACCCGCAAGTGAGAAAGGGTGAGAATCAAATCACATAATACTAGGTAAAGGTATCACTCTGTGGTATAGGGTAGTAGTTTCACATAGCTAGTATCTTTGTAGCTGCCTTGCGCTCTACAATGTTATTAATAACGGAAGTTATCATTCACAAGCAAAGTGGCAAGAAACAAGGGAGCAACAAGCAGATAGTCAGAGTCCATAGTTTGGCAAGAGTGGGAAAAAGAAATAAAGGAGTAGAAGGTTCAGGAGCATTTATGCCGGACCACCAAGATGTCTTCTTTGTTGTGCTGTTGTAAAACTTCTAATTTAGACAGTCCAGCTGTCCAATCTTCATAGCAAATTGTGGTCCGGTGCGAACAAAACACAAACTGTCAACAATGGGGTGGGCCAATACCCACTCACCGGTAGTATTATGTAAATCAGTCTGATTGTAGGGGATGGAATAATTCAGTTCTTGAGCCTCCCAAGGCCACTGATCTCCCATCTTGGTTCCTCCACAAAGAAACAGTCATAAATGTGGAGACTAGATGCTACTGCTTCGGCAAGTTCAAGAAACAAGTTCTGGGAGGCATGAAGAACCTTCAGTCCAGTTCGCGTGGTACTTATACAGGCTGCACAGGGAGGTAAAGCAAAAGTAATTTCAAAGCACCCCAAGGCTGCTGCCGAAATAAAGCAATAATAAGAATTCATAATGGGCATAGTCTCTGGAAAATTGGTGGAACTATCGGCATCCACAACAGATAACAGATGTAGAGTTGACTGTAGATCCTCGAGCTTCTGCCGTACGTAGACCTACCAGCTTTGTGGCAGGAGTAGGGCTGTAGATTCCAAAGTATCACTGTCCTCTGGGATGTCTCAGGTTCTTAAAATATCATAGTACAGTCTCTCAGGCTATTATTGCCTCCTTAGAGCAGTTCACTTTTTAGGAGATCAAAACAGTTTTTGTTCTCAGAGCATTTGAACACAGTCTCTTAGAAGACTCAATTTCTTAACACAACACAGTCTATTTCTGATGATTGCAGCTTTCTCCAGATGCGAGGCTTACCTTCAGATAAACAGACAGTCTTGAAATAGTGCAGTTTCCGAGGGACCAATAAGTCTTAGGTCCGTGGCTGTTGTCGTAGGGTGAGGCGCAATGGAGTCTCAGGATGCTGTACAGTAGTCCAGTGAGCAGGTTCAGAAACAGTTGCTGGCTTTACTCGACTATGAAGGATCCAAAGTTCGAATTCTGTGACTTTTACTGCAGTTGGAGTTGACAGGATGACAACATAGGGTCCCTTCCAATGCAGGGCTAACGGTATCCTTCTCCACTCTTTGATCCACACCGAGACTCCAGGCTTGAAAGGATGCAGGGGTTCAGGCAAATTGATGGGTAATCGATTGTGTACCCAGGTATGAAGACTCTGCAAAACAGAACTTAAAACCAATAGTTCATGCCTAATAATTTCAGATCCTATCTGTCTCACATCTCCTTTTATTCCCTATAAATAGGCTACAGATTCTCAGAATCTCAAAAAGGGGGAACTCCTAAAGACTTAGCAGGGGCTAAGTATATCCTAAGAAGGGCTATAGGATGAACCTGGGGCCACTTCAGGTAAACCTCTTGGCAAAGTTTGGACAACTGAGATTTCAAGGTTCTATTCATACAGTCTACTTTTCCTAAAGTTTTGAAAGCTGTAGTTAGTATGCACCTGATAATGTCAATATCTTGGGGCCATACTTAATGGACTTGCTTCCTAAGGTTATCCACCCTCATTATTTGTACAGGGTCCCATGTGCATGCAAGGTTGTAAGGGCATACTTAGAATCTGGGTACACATTTAGACAGAGCCCTTTTCCTATTGTTAGTGCTCTAGTGAGGGCTATCAGTTCAGCTTTCTGTGGTCAAGTTTCTGGGGCCAGGGCTGAGGACTCAACTACCAAATCAGGGGTCACCACTGCATATCTAGCACAACAATGTCCATTGATGATGAAATTGCCTTCAGCCACAAAGAAAGTCTGTTCAGGGTTCTCCAGAGGGACATCAGTCAAATCCAGGCGGCTTGAGAATACAGTGTCCATAATTTCTAAACAGTCATGATCAGGGGATCAAGACCAACTGGTAACAACATAGCAGGATTCAAAGCTTGACTGACCTTCAGTTGTATCTGGGGGTTTTCACGCAACATACTCTGATACTTCAACATTCGTAGATTTGTTAGCTAGTAGTTTCCTTTGTGTTTCATATTGGTTAGAACAGAGTGTGGTACAGTAACTGGAAGATTCTGTCTCAAAGTGATCTTGTTAGTTTTGCTCACTAGGAGGGCTGTAGCTGTAACAGCTTCTCAAATAAGGTCCAAGAGATTGAGTCAATACTCCTAAAACATTTCCTTGTGACTCATGAACATAGAGACTGAAAGGTTTTCTGGACATCTGGTAGACCCAGAATTGGTGACAACATCAGAGTGGTTTTCAAAGATCAAAAGGCTGCATCCTGTTCAAGTCCCCATTCCAATGGAGACTTTTCCATTCCTTTGGTAGCTTGATACAATGGTTTTGCTAGCAGCGCAAAATTGGGGATCCATATACAACATACTCTGTGGCACCCAAGAAGGCTCTCACTTGCCTCCTGGTGGTTGGAGTAGGAATACTGCATACAGCTTCTTTGCATTCTGGTCCCAGGCGTCGAATTCCGCTGGACAACTGGAATCCTAGGTATTTAACTTGTTTGACATAATTGCACCTTAGCTCTTGAGACTTTGTATCCAGCCTCATTAAAAAGGTGCAAGAGGGGGGCGCTCGTGAGCCCACTGCAAGATGGCCGCACTTTGTTGAAGCTCCGTCCCCACAACCCCTAAATTTTTGCAATCATAAGCCTACAGCCGCATTTTGCTCCCCCCTGTACCTTTCCCGGATCAGCGCCAGCCAGCGATCCCCCTCAGTGCTTGATTCCGTGATTTTGCGGGTCCCCTGGAGGCTGGGGTACCGAGGAGTCCACCACTACAACGCGGCCTGCTGGAAGCTGTCTCCGGTCACCGGACTCTCACCCGACTGATCCTACCGCCAGCCGCTGCATCCGGCGCTGCCGAAAATCATCTGGCAGGCCCCCGCGGGGCCTACAAACGGAGCCCTCTCTACTGCCTGCGGGCTGAGCACCGGCCCGTTCAGCGGGAGGGGGCTTACAATCCCAAGCGTGTGGCGCTCGACTGAAGAGCTGAAGAACTGCCGGGGAGATTGGCCGGGACCACGTGAACTCCACGCGGCAGCTGCCGCGGCATCTACCGGCACTTACCACCCTTTTTCATCAACACGAGCCATCTTGAAGGGGGTAAGTTTGCGTGCTGCCTCTTCCCCTGCACACCCCTTGAACTCTGCTTGAAACTGGTGGCCGGGTCCGTTTCTTCTTGGCAGCCTAGTGTCCCGCTGAGGCCTCCGCCCTCCTGATTGGACTCTGGGTGCCCTACAGGCCTGTACACGCGACCTCTGTGACTCCGGGTCTCTCCTTGAAGCCTTATAATCTACAGCTACGGGCTCTTGCCGGTACAGCCCCATACTGCCTTACACTGCTCTCTGACTCTTATCTGTGCCAGGCTGTTTTTCCAGGGGGACCGGAGGCAGTTTATGACTTTCTGTCCCACTGTCCCACCAGTGCCTGTTGCTTTGCTGACATTGCTTATCCGCATCTCCTGACACTGTGTAGTGGTGGCTATTCTACGGGCTGGTGTGATTTCGTGCACCGTTCTCTCTCTGGTGCCTTCCCTCTTGCTGGCATTGCCTCTACCTCTCCTAACACTGTGTGAGCTTGGTGACTCTGCGTGATGGCTGCTAAAACCAAAAACTCTGAAACTCGGGAGGGGATGCGCTCCTCCCAGTGGCTGCAGAGTAAGTCCGGAGCCTCAAGCAGCCCACACGGCCAATCTCCTCCAACGGGTTCCAACGATGAGACTGTAAGTGAAGAGGAATTGGACCCTCATAAGCAACTCTCCTCGGCTCAAATCAAACAAGAGCTCCGTAAGGGCTTTGCAGAATTAGCCAAAGAGTTCCGCACACTACGGGAAGATTTGATGAAGGATGTCGCAGAACTTCGGACCGACGTTAAGGAACTGGGAGCCCAAGTAGAGGACGTGGAGACCAAAGTGGTTGATCAAGATGGGACTCTGATGGATTTACAATGTGCTCTCGACAGGCAGCGTGCACAGGCCATGGAGCTGACTTATAAAATTGATGACATTGAAAACCGCTCCCGCCGCAACAACGTGCGTTTTCGTGGAATTCCAGAGGCGGTGGGGGCGGGGAAGACCTGCCGACTGTGCTTAAGCTGCTGATAGCGGAATTGCTTCCGGCGGAGGAGCTGGCTACACATGCCTCTGGAATGGAAATCGAATGGGTTCACCGCGCTTTGGGAAAACCCCCTAACAACCAGCCACGAGATGTCATTGCGAGATTCCTACGCTATTCTGATGCTGAACTTCTTATACGTCGAGGCCGGGAGAAGAAGACGGTCCGCTTCCAGGACGCGACAGTGTCCATCTATCAGGACTTCTCGATGTTCACTTTGGCGCACCAGAGAGAGATGAAACCAGTCTCGGCGGTCCTGAACAGCAAGGGGATTCGCTATTCTTGGTCCTTTCCATTTAGGATGAACTTCCTTTTGGGCAACAAAAAGATTTCTGCAAAGGACTACTCTGAAGCTTGGCGAGCTCTTCGCCAAGCGGGTCTAGTTGATGATAATGCCCAGCCTCATCCGCCGCCCCCTAAGCCCCAACATTCCAAGTGGACCCGGGTGGGCAAGCCCGTCTGACACTCTTGTGGATTTGAAGAGCTCCTCTCATTTTCTCTTTTTTAGGGAGTCTTGAGCAGTGGGTCCCCTGATTTTTGGATAACTGGTGGCAAAGATTAGCCTGGGGTCCCCACTCCATTCTCCATGGGGGGCGGCGGTTGACCTGCAAATGTTTTACTGATGTTACTGTTCTGGTGGGGAGACATGATGGGATTGATGATCCGGGATGGGTGGGGGAGTAATGGGGGGAATGTTTTTCCATGTTTAGGTTGAGTTTTCACTTTGTGGGGTTCTGGGGGGTACGGGGTTTGTGGTCAATTTACCGTGTCCTGTATTAACTTAGACAGGCAGGTGGTATTGACGGGAAGGGGGGGAGGTGACGGGTGGGAGTGGGGGTCTCTCAACATGGAGCTGGGAGGTATGTTTGGGCTGGGGAGGTGGGTCTATGGCTTTTGTTCTTGGAGGGTGGTCTAGGTGGGCCCGATTAACTAATTTCCTGGGTTTGCTGGGGGGAGCCCCTACTGGGACTTTCTGGGTGGCCAGCGGATGTGTGGGGTTAGGTTGTATTCCCTAATGGTGCGCTTTATCTCTTTGAATGTTAAGGGTCTTAACTCCCCGCGGAAACGGTCCCTGCTGTTCTCAGAATTGCGCACTTTGCAAGGGGATATTGTTTATTTGCAGGAGACCCATCTTCAAAACTCCAAGCAGGGCTGGCTAAAGCGATCCCCATACACTGAGGTGCGGGTGGCCTCCGACACGCAGGGCCGGAAGAAGCGGGGAGTGGCTCTACTATTTCACCAGAGCCTCTCCTTGCAGATTGAAGAGATAAAACGAGATGCCCTGGGGAGGTGGCTTTTCCTGAATGTTCGTCTAGACGGACACTTGCTAACTTTAGCTAATATCTATGCACCAAATACGGGTCAGGGGCCCTTTTTTACACGACTGAAAGCCCTACTGGCGGACTTTGCAAAAGGCCCCATTGTTTTGGGTGGGGATTGTAACACGCATCTAGTGCCCCCTTTGGATTCTACGGGTCGCACTGGGGGGGAATGGGGGGATCGGCAAGAGCCCTTCAGCGCTTGATGTTTGACTTGGGCCTACGGGATATATGGAGGGACACCCATGCGGGAGAGAGGGGTTACACTTACTACTCCCCGGTCCATCAGGTCCACACTTGCATTGATTATTTTTTGTTGGATCAGCGCCTGATGGACGGGAGAGTGCAGGCTGGACTTGGAGCGCTGACCTGGTCAGACCATGCCCTGTGCGGGCTCATCCTCCCGGACGGCACGCATAGCGAGCACCGCCGTCTTTGGCGTTTAGACGCAAGGTTTCTACGACGGCAGGGTGCAGTGCAGGATCACGCCCACTTTATTAAGGAATTCTTTGAGTTTAATGATACTGGGGATGTTCCCCTCCCCACGGGTATGGGATGCTTATAAGGCCACAGCCCTCGGTCAACTTATGGCTGAGGCAGCCCGCACGCGCAAAATGTGGACTCGTGATCATGATCATTTGGTGAGGGAATCTGCTCGCCTAGGCTTGGAGCACGCCCGAACCGGGTCGAGGCAGGTCCTACGCCAGTGGCGGACGGTTCGAGCGAATTTAGATGCATGTATGCAGAGAGAATTAGATAATAAGCATCGGAAATTAAGGCAAACTTTTTATGAACATGGGAACAAAACTGGCCGCCTTTTGGCTCTGCGCCTGCGTCAACAGCAGTCCTCGAGAGTGGTCCGCGAATTACGCGATGCTGGGGGACAGACGAGGGTCATCTCCCGGGAGATCCGTGATCTTTTTGCTGATTACTTGGAGCGGCTTTATAAAGCAGAGCCCACTGGTAGGGATCAAGTGCAGGATTATCTTCAGAGGACCGCTCTACCGCGTCTTTCTGACTCTGACCGGGCTCAGTTGGACTCGGAATTTACGATTGACGAAGTGGAAAATGCAATCCGGCATCTGAAAACTGGCAGCGCGCCGGGTAGTGATGGTTTTCCGGCAGAATACTATAAGAAGTTCCGAGCACAATTGGCGCCATCCCTGACCTGTTTGTTTAATGAGGTCCTGGGGGCAGCCTCCCTTCCCCCGTCCCAACGTGAGGCATTGATTGTGATGATACCCAAACCCGGTAAACCCTTGCATGATGCGGCTTCGTACCGCCCCATCTCCTTGTTAAACGTTGACGTTAAAATCTTTGCTTCTGTGCTGGCCGCGCGTCTGAATCGGGTTTTTCCGGGCTTGGTTCAACCAGATCAGGTTGGCTTTGTGCCGGGCCGCCAGGCCGCTGACAACATCCGGCGCATGTTGCAGATTATTCATGTGGCTCAACGGGACCCACCACCAGCGCTGCTAGTGGGAATTGACGCAGAAAAAGCATTCGACCGGGTGGATTGGGGATATCTATGGTGTGTCCTGGAGATAATGGGCTTTGGCCCTAATTATATTGGTTGGGTTCGCAGCCTTTACCAGCAGCCCCAGGCGTGCGTTCGGATTAATGGGGGTCACTCGAGACACTTCTTTTTGGAAAGAGGCACACGACAGGGTTGCCCTCTCTCGCCCCTGCTCTTCGCCCTAGCAATGGAACCTCTGGCTCAGAGCTTTTGAGATCACCCAGGTTTGCGAGGGGTCCGCATCGGTCCTGCGGAATATCGGATCGCGCTCTTTGCGGATGATATTATCCTATCCCTGGTGAATCAGTCCGCTTCTCTCCCAATTGCAATGCAGCTGTTCGCCAATTTTTCTCGAGTCTCCGGCTTCAAAATCAATTATACTAAATCGGAGATCTTGAATGTTGGGGTCTCTAGGGCGGTCTGTGCGGAACTTCAAGAGGCTTATCCTCTTCGCTGGGTGTCCAGAGCCCTGCGATACTTAGGGGTGAACCTAACTGTGGACCGGGCGGATCTTTTCAAAGCTAACTATGATCCCTTGCTTCGTCAGGTTCGGCGGGACTTAGAAGTTTGGAACGGCCTGCTCCTCTCCTGGTTTGGGCGTATAGCCGTAGTCAAGATGGTGATTGTCCCCGCTTCCTTTATTTTTTTCAGGTTCTCCCGCTCCCCATCTCGCGAGCTACTCTGGCGACCTGGCAACAGTTGCTTATGAAGTTTGTGTCTCTGTTTTATGAAAATTTCTCCAATAAAACTCTCTGATGCAGATTATATAAGAGGGTAATGTTTTCAAAGATATAATCAAAAGGAATTGATAGCAACTTCCCAGGAACTGTCTCAGATCAAGCGGCTGCCTATACGCTGGGGTGTGAGAATTCAAATCCGCCAGCGGCGCCTATGACATCAATGACTAGTTCCAATGAATAAATTTTCAATTAATAACCCCCTCTTTCCCAAGTGTTCATAAGACAAATTAACAATCTCTAATGATGTGCTGATAGACACTTAGCTTGTCGGTTTTTGTGCTTCTCAAAAAAACCTTTGACTTTCTCTTTTCAAAAGCCTTGACTTCAGTTGTAAACAGCGTGTTGGATTTTCCCAACGCTTCACATTAAACGTTATCACCGCGTTTCACTCTATATTTAGAGGTTCTTCAGGGGATGAGACATAACGCCAGGCTTTAACTGAAAAAGAACCATCATTAGTAAATGAATGAGATCTTTCAAAATATATATTAATCTACGCCAGTTAAAAACATTTGCTTCTAATAAAAACATGAAGTCTAGCGCTACTGCTGAAATCATACCCAAAACAATGGCTGGAACTGCGCATAACTCGGACTATAACTCTTTCAATCTTTTCCTCTGTCTGGTATTCTTCTTTCAATCCAGAGTTTCAAAGAACATTGCGCATGTGTGGAAACAAAGGAAACGGGCGATTTTATAATGCCCTTTCCCCCCTTATTTCCTGCAGTTAATTAGTTAATAGATTGTAATGCACCCCATTCAATCTCTAAATTAAGCCCCTTAGGAGCTAAGGTCTGTAACCGAAAAATCCAACTCTGTTCACGGAATAGTAGGGATTGCATCAACGATCTCCCTTGTGTAGGAGCTAAAACTCGATCAATGCAAAAACATTGTAGCATTTCGAACGTATGGCCCAAGTCCAAACAATGTGCAACTAGTGGTGCTTGTAGCACTTGACATTTTAACCGACTTTTATGTTCAAAGAGTCTTGTTCTGAAAGCTCGGCTGGTCTTGCCTACGTAAAGAAGTGCACAAGGGCAAAGTATCGCATAAACTACATTCTGTGAATCACAGGTTGTATGGTGTCGCAAGACATATTCTCGTTGATTGTAGGTGAATTTTTGTATTTCCTTGGTGACTATACAAACAGAACAATGTCCACATTTGAAATGTCCTGGAATCTCATCATCTGTAATTGGTTGAGGAAAAGATCGAAGAATTGAGGGACTCAATCTCTCCTTCAGATTTTTATTGCGCCGCCAGACACATCGGATGGATTTGTTACGTAAGCTCGGTGCTGTCTGTAGCACATCGAGATGTCGATGTAGAATTTTCTTTATTTTAAAACTATATGGTGAATACTGTGTAATGAAATTGATCACTTCAGAATCTGTTCGTTCCCGAGGCTTCACTTTATCTAGTAACACTGCCCTATCATAGAATAGCGCCCGGCGATAGGCTCGAGATACTATCCTATTCGGGTAACCCTGTGACTGAAAATTATAAGATAGATCTTTAGCTTTATTCTTAAAATCTGAAAGGTCTGAACAATTTCTGCGATATCGCAGAAATTGAGAGAAGGGTAAACCTTCTTTCAGCCGAAGCGGGTGAGCGCTACGGTAGTGGAGCAAAGTATTGCGATCAATTGGTTTACGATAAATGGTAGTCTGCCATCCCATATGTGTTTTACGAATCAGTAGATCCAAAAACACAATTTCACTTGTATGAACTGTGTGGGTGAACTGAATGTAAGAGCTTTGAGTGTTAAGCCATATTATAAATGCTTGAAAAACATCCATCGAACCCCCACCACAACAGAAAAACATCATCAATAAAGCGTAACCAAAGTCTGATATGAGATGAAAATGGAGAAATTTGCCATAATCGCTCTTCATAAAAACCCATAAAAAGGTTGGCGATGGATGGGGCAAAGGTCGCCCCCATCGCCACCCCTGAGATCTGCTGAAAAAGAGTCTCCTCAAATTTAAAGTAATTGCGCGAAATGGTGAGCTGTGTTAATGTGGACAAAAACTGAAGTTGTAATGTAGACAAATCCCCCCGCCCTTGCAATGCCCGCTCCACCGTCTTCAAGGCTTTTATCTGAGGGATACTGGTGTAGAGGGCTGTAACATCTAAAGTGACTAGTAGTATATCAGGATCAGAAGCCCACTGAGAATGACCAGTCAAAATCTGTAAAAAATGTGACGTGTCCCTTAGATAGGAAGGTATATCCATCAGCAAAGGCCTAAGATAAGAGTCTATGTAGACTGACAGGGGTTCGAGCACCGACCCCTTTGTTGATACTATCGGTCTTCCCGGTGGCCTCTGCAAGTTTTTATGAATCTTAGGGACAATATAAAAACGGGCTATCGTTGGATGAGACACATTAAGAAAATGGAATTCCTTACGGGTGATCAATTTTTCTTCCAGAGCTTGAGTTGTAATCTGTAAAATCAGTTCCTGAAGCTCGCCTAAGCTACGATAAGCTGATTGATCTAAAAGCTGACTCCTAGCCTCCGTGAGATATTGGTCCCTACTAAGGATAACAACGGCACCCCCCTTATCAGCCCGTTTAATGACCACGTCGGGACGTGTCTCTAAATCCCGCAGAGCTTGGTTCTCCCTTCGTGATAAAGTATGGAATGTTGATCTACGGGACCGTTCTAGTTTTTCTACATCCTGCAGGATTAAATCACGAAAAACAATAAGTGTCGGGTGGAGGGGGCCAGGTGGCGTCCATGTGGACTTAAAGGGAAGAGTGACCCGACGAGTTTGTGTTGTCTCTGATTCAATGGCAACAGAAGTTAAGCCATTCTCATTGGAGTCCTGTGGGTGAATCATTGACGTATCACTCTCAGCAAAATAAATTTTCAAACTTAATTTCCTGATTAAACTCTCTAAATCTAATCTAAACTGGAAAGGATCATATCTTGCGTCTTGGCGGCGCAATAAAAATCTGAAGGAGAGATTGAGTCCCTCAATTCTTCGATCTTTTCCTCAACCAATTACAGATGATGAGATTTCAGGACATTTCAAATGTGGACATTGTTCTGTTTGTATAGTCACCAAGGAAATACAAAAATTCACCTACAATCAACGAGAATATGTCTTGCGACACCATACAACCTGTGATTCACAGAATGTAGTTTATGCGATACTTTGCCCTTGTGCACTTCTTTACGTAGGCAAGACCAGCCGAGCTTTCAGAACAAGACTCTTTGAACATAAAAGTCGGTTAAAATGTCAAGTGCTACAAGCACCACTAGTTGCACATTGTTTGGACTTGGGCCATACGTTCGAAATGCTACAATGTTTTTGCATTGATCGAGTTTTAGCTCCTACACAAGGGAGATCGTTGATGCAATCCCTACTATTCCGTGAACAGAGTTGGATTTTTCGGTTACAGACCTTAGCTCCTAAGGGGCTTAATTTAGAGATTGAATGGGGTGCATTACAATCTATTAACTAATTAACTGCAGGAAATAAGGGGGGAAAGGGCATTATAAAATCGCCCGTTTCCTTTGTTTCCACACATGCGCAATGTTCTTTGAAACTCTGGATTGAAAGAAGAATACCAGACAGAGGAAAAGATTGAAAGAGTTATAGTCCGAGTTATGCGCAGTTCCAGCCATTGTTTTGGGTATGATTTCAGCAGTAGCGCTAGACTTCATGTTTTTATTAGAAGCAAATGTTTTTAACTGGCGTAGATTAATATATATTTTGAAAGATCTCATTCATTTACTAATGATGGTTCTTTTTCAGTTAAAGCCTGGCGTTATGTCTCATCCCCTGAAGAACCTCTAAATATAGAGTGAAACGCGGTGATAACGTTTAATGTGAAGCGTTGGGAAAATCCAACACGCTGTTTACAACTGAAGTCAAGGCTTTTGAAAAGAGAAAGTCAAAGGTTTTTTTTGAGAAGCACAAAAACCGACAAGCTAAGTGTCTATCAGCACATCATTAGAGATTGTTAATTTGTCTTATGAACACTTGGGAAAGAGGGGGTTATTAATTGAAAATTTATTCATTGGAACTAGTCATTGATGTCATAGGCGCCGCTGGCGGATTTGAATTCTCACACGCCAGCGTATAGGCAGCCGCTTGATCTGAGACAGTTCCTGGGAAGTTGCTATCAATTCCTTTTGATTATATCTTTGAAAACATTACCCTCTTATATAATCTGCATCAGAGAGTTTTACTGGAGAAATTTTCATAAAACAGAGTCATTATATTTCTCCGTAAGAGAGACCAAAAGTACTCCTTGTAACACAACAAATATGAAGTTTGTGTGGCATTATCGTCGCCCGCGCCTAGCGCGGCAAGTTCTTTTTGCCCGCACGCGTTCCGGCGGTATGGGCATGCCCAATTTACAGTGGTATTATGTGGCGGCGCAGTGTCGGGCGGGGGTGGAATGAATGATTGCCGATAGCACTAAGCGATGGGTGCAGATGGAAATGAGCTTGGCGGGGGGAGCGGGGTTAGGGGATTGGCTGTGGCTTGGTCCAAAGCTTCGCCGCGGCAAATGCACCAGTAATCCCTACATTTTTCATACCCTCCGTTGCTGGGATCGACACTTCCGATCCCGTGACGTGGATCTATCCCCTTTAGCCCCTATAGTTGATAACGCTTCTTTCCCACCGGGTTTGAGTGACGTGGCTTTTCGGCAATGGGGGCACCTTGGCCTCAGCCGGGTCGGCCAATTTTTTGTTGATGGTCGGCTACAATCCTTTCGTGCATTGCGGGATGAGTTTGACCTCCCGGCTGGGCATCTCTATCGTTATATGCAAGTGACGCATTGGGTCAATTCTAGGTCCGTTCGGCCCCAGGTTGCTTGGGACCTGACGGATCTGGAGCGCTCCTGTGAGGGATGTACTACTACAAAGGGTCTTGTGGCGACATTATATGCCCATTTGCAGGGGGCCCAGGCGTGCCCCACACGTCATAGGGCGCTTTGGAACTCTGACTTGAGTCTTTCTTATACTGATCAGCAGTGGGAGACAGTGGAGGCCCACCTGTGGAAGAGCTCAATAGCGACTAATGCCCGAGAAACGAATTATAAACTGCTGTACCGTTGGTATATGACTCTGGCGCGGATTGCTCGTATGTTTCCCGGGGCTGGGGACCTATGTTGGCGTAACTGTGGGCAGCGGGGTACCCTGGGACACATTTGGTGGGCGTGTCCCCGCATTCGTGCTTTTTGGAGAGGTGTACAATTCCAGATCCAGATGCTTCTGGGACTGAGCATCCCTTGGGATCCGGGGGATTTTTCTTTTCGGAACCTCCGTGCCGGGGGCCCGGGCTTTGCAACTTGCCTTACTCCGGCACGGCCTGAACGCGGCCCGACTATCCCTGGCGGCGGCCTGGAAGCATGCTTTGGCCCCCTCTTTCCAGGTCTGGCTGGAACGCATGTGGGATACATACTCTATGGAACGGGGGGTAGCGGTTAGCAGGATGCGTCTGGCTCACTTTGAATTGGTGTGGGCGCCCTTCGTTTCTCGCTATGGCGCGTGATTGTTCTGGATATTGGGGGTGATATGCTGGCCTCTTGGAGGTTTGTCCCCTAAGTGTGTCTCTTAGCTCACCTCTGTCCCGAGCCCTAGCCTTAGCAAGCCATAGTTGGGGGGGTGGGGAGGTGGAGGTGGGGGGCCCCAGGATTGGGGTGACTTTGGGGGGGGGAGGGAGCTTGGGGGGGTGGGGGTCCCGGTTTCTCTATTATAAACGAGTAAAAATGAAGACATATTGTAGATCATTATTGAGACCTGATGTTGTGTTGATATTGTTGCATCTTTTTTGCAGATCTTTGTGGTTTTTGTATCTTTGTAATCTTTGGAAGTCTTTCAATAAAAAAAAAAAAAAAAAAAAAAGGTGCAAGAGTTCACTGGTGGCCTGTAGACATTCACTTTCTGAGTTGGTGGTTATGAGCAAGTTGTCCACATATTGAAGTAAAATTCTTTCTCCTGGAATTACTGGATAACTTGTCAAATCTTTTGCTGAGTGAGGCGAGTTCTTGAATCCTTGAGGTAATCTTGTCCAGGTGAGTTGGCCCCGCCTTCCTGTAGTGGGGTCTTGGGCTCAGGTCCTGTACTGGACGATAATCCCCTGTCCCAGGCTTCTTCACTGGGAGAAGGTGAGTGTTCCAAGGTGACTGACATTCCTTGAGGAGTCCATACTTCAGCAGTTTCATTAAATGGCAGTGGATTCCTGCAATGGTTGGTCAGGGAAGAGGATACTGCTTCACATGCACTAGTTCCGCTTCTGGCTTGAGGGTGACGATGACAGGGGCTATGTTCTTCGCTAGGCCAGGTGGGTTATCTTCTGCCCATACTTCAGGTGGGGCTATAAGGTTGGCGGGTATACAGGAACTTGTTGACTTGACTGGAGGTGTGTTATAGAACCGCCACTCCTCTTCTCGGGGAACAGTCAGCACCATCAATCCAGCAGGCTTTGGGTTCACTGTCATTTGCATTTCTCTCTCTTCAGCAAAGGATATCTGTGCCTGAAGCTTTGCAAGCAGATCTCGGCTCCAAAAAGTGGAATGGGGCACTCAGGCATATACAGGAACTGGTGCATTATTTTCTGTCCCCTAGTTCACACATGCGGTTCTGCAGAAAAGGCTTTGTGGCCTTAGCCCCAGTAGCTCTGATAATGGTGATGCATCGAGAAAAACACAGGGGCTACTGGCTTTAGTATTCTGCTCCTGTATCCCCCATAAAGTCCATATATTGGTCCCCTATTTCCAAACTGACCATAGGCTCCTGGGGACCCAGGAAAACTTAAGAGTCTGGTCTGGCCTAGTCTTCATTCATGCTGTAGCCCTCTCCGGCTGCCGCTTACTCCATAGCTGCTTCCCTTTCTTGCTAGAACACTGTGCTCGGTTTAATATTATTTTTTTAAATCAAGTACTCCCTCCTCCCCCCCTGGGATGGAGTCAAGATACGGGCATTCACTTTTCTAATGTCCTTCTCTGCAATGGGTGCACTGACTCGCACCCAGTTTTTACTTCCTCTGCTCCTTCGATCAGGATAACCTCCTCCACATCATTCAACTAAAGTATCAGCAAAAAGATCTGTTCTCTTCTCCATCTTTACACTTACTTTCTCTGTCACATTCAACAATTCACATACTTTCTGATCAACTTCCATTAACTATCATGCCCGCAAATCCATCCAGTTTCTGTAATTTCTGTCTCTGTGGGACTGACTGACAAAAATGCATATTCTCCTGGGCTGCTGGATCCATTGGGGCATATAGTGAGGGCTGCCTGCACTATTTGAATTCCACTTGGGGTTATCAAGACTGATGGGTTTGAATAATACTGTTCATTAGTTCAATTAAATCCTAAAGCTTTCAGTTCAGTAAATCAGTGGCAGAGGGAAAGGCACCTAAACAAGTCTGGTCAGCTGACTGGCTGGCAAACTACTTGGGAATCTGCAGGGAGGAGTTCCCCCCCCCCCCCCTGCTCTAGGCCCACACTGTTTCTCCTAGCAACGCTCTATCCGGGAGGTTTTGTTTGTTTTTTTTTTACTTCTCTGCTGTGGGCACATTAGTTCACGCCTACTGGGGGGTGGCATCATCGGTGGACTGGGCCCCCTCCCTCCACCCTTAAGCACTCTGAACGGAGCCGGGGCTTCTTAGGGAGCTGCTTTTTGATCATACTTGTAAAGAAACTTAGTAAAAAACCTTATTATCTCTGTAAACATAGGGCAGGCAGAAAACATAAGCTTATTGCAACTTTTTTCCCAAACAGGGACAATTTAGATACAGTTCTTAAAATATAAAACTATTATTTTGCAACATGTTATAACATCTATTCTTATAGAGAGAACTATAGCTATCTGTTACGTATAACTGGAATGAAATTACTTAGCATGGAAACTAACTGCCAGCCGTAGTCTGCATGTCTCTGCAAAAGAAATTATTATTTTATTTTGATTAAATCTTACAGTTCAGAAAGCAGATATTCAAGAGACATGAAATGGATACTTTTCCATAGCATTGGTGGATATCTGGAATGCAAACACTCCGCAAGATAAACTCTTCTTTTTTTTTTTTAAACTTTCAGATTTCAAAGATAAAATCCTAACACAATTTCTTATTCACTCAGAATTTAAACCATTCATTCTCAGGTTGCAATCTGGTACACTTCCAACCCAGAATGCTGCACCGTCCCCCAAGGTTCTTAACCTCTACTTTAAGGGTCAAAGGGAAAACCACTTTATTTGCTCTCTCTTGTCCGTGTCAGTTAGTTTTTGAAACGACAGATATACTTCAAAAACAAAAGAACTTCTGAGTCACTGTAGTTATCACAGCTGTAAAGTAATAACTAGAAAACTAATTATAAATTCATCTCCTATCATACTTTGATTGAATGAGTCCTTTATTTTAACAAGCAAGAGACTGTTCAATCGGGAGTGGCTGTCTCTTTTTTTTTTTCTCCTAGCAAGCTGTGTGAAAGCCACACCCCTTCGTTCACTGGAAACGAAATGAAATAACTTTGTTTCACAGGCACACAGAGACATGCTAGCAAGAATCATTTAAATCAGTATCAAGTCGTGTAGGTCAAAGGAAAAAAAAACCCCAAAAAACAATTTGCTTAGTTTCTCTATCATTTCTGTTCGAACCATAAAACACAGGGCAAAGCTAAGCCCACAAATGTATGAATGATACCTAGCAGCCTATCTGACCAGAGTAAGTAATCTCACCCTGCACACTAAAACTGAACTAGACCCTTCACCTCCTGGATAGTTCTGAAAGGTAACAATAATATAACAGGAGCAGTTGACGTAAAAATACAGACAGAGCAGAGAATATAACTAAAAACAGTTTACGGAGCGCCGATGAGGTTAATACGACCTTCAAAACTAAAATTCTGACTAAATATTCCTATCGAATGGTATACAATACATGACCATGGTAGAATGAACATCACTATTAAAACAAAGTGAATAAAATCAGGTATAATTGTCCTAAAATAAGCTCCAATTAGCCCAGCAGCAGAACGTTGAAAACATGCCTTCATAGGGTTAAAAAGCACCTCTGCACAGACATGCCCCTTGTCAGTCTCACTCTGTGCTGTAGGAAGGCTGGATGAGTGAGACATGTTCTGGATTTTACAGTGACGCTAGGCGTTTACCCAACCGAATATAATCTTACATTATACGAGAAGGGAAACTCGTGGTTTCAACAAATACCAAAAAACAAAGACACACAGAACGACAAACATGCTAGCATTTCCCCAAATAGCCCAATCCTGTCTTTTCTGACTAGGCTATACCAAATTCAAAATCAAAGTCAAAATCAAGAAGACGATGGTTTCACCCCGCGAATACACTATGCAGGGTTAATGCATCCTGTAATTATGTAATTTATGTATATATGTAAAGCCTCCTCTCAAGAAATCAAATGTAAATCTGTAACCGTTTGCTGTGACTTTCACCCTCCCCTGCAATCCTACTGTATGCTTAAATTCTGGTCTGTACAACCGCACCCTTTTGTACAGAAAACCGCCACTGATCGCTGGAAGTGGCGGGATACAAGTGTACACTAAATAAATAAATAATCGGACCGTCTTGAG
The DNA here is from genome assembly GCA_033557465.1 of Ichthyophis bannanicus. Classification (NCBI taxonomy): domain Eukaryota; kingdom Metazoa; phylum Chordata; class Amphibia; order Gymnophiona; family Ichthyophiidae; genus Ichthyophis; species Ichthyophis bannanicus. The sequence continues at coordinate 796,965,522 of CM066036.1, forward strand.
AGCTCTCTTACCAAAATCAAGTTCCAAGCTTACAAGTTCACAAGTTCCAAACTGCAGTACTGACTCATCTGTCTAGACATTTCCCAAAACTATACTCACCGGATCCGGTCCCCGTTCCCAAGCAAGCGCATGAGTTGGACCTCGGACTCCCCTCACGGGTTCGAGGTGTTGGCTCCGACCGGGTCCAGCACCTGCCGAGGCCTGGCCCAGCTCCCTCCGATGCAACTGGACCGGTGGCACCTGGGAGCCGAGCCCACATCGGAAGGGCACGGGCCCAGCAGGACCAAACCTATAGAGGCGGAAAGTCGTGGTATATCAGCTCGTATACCCTCTACTCACCACACGTTCCCGGCCAACGCACCAAGAATATGTAGCGGCAGAGCGCAAACAATCCAATAATAGCAGGAGTCTGTTCAGAAGGTCCAAATCATTTATTTGTGCACAAGACTCAAGCAGAATCACATTCAAAATGGCTGAGCAATGGCTGTTAGTAAAACAACAACTTTTATACTTTTCTTCTCCATTCTGTACATAGGCAAACTTCTCATTGGTCCCGGTACCCCTTCTACCCCATCTATTGGTCCCGGTACCATTACGTAGCTATCCAATGAGGACCTTGGTCTGGGCTCAGCACCTGTTTCCCCCCCTTACAATCCTCATTACAATGGTCAGTTCTTAGACTCTTGATACAATTCTCCTCCAAGGTCGCTGGCTGACTAGAACATGTGGGAAAGCAGGGCACTGTAACCCTTCTCTCAGCAGAATTAATTAGTTCACAGAAGCTTTCACACTCTTATCAGTACCAATTAAAACTTGTTTTTCTATCTTTTCTAAGTTTCGATTCTGCTTAGCTATGCTTGGTTATGCTTAGTTAAGTTTCGATTCTATGGAGGCAGCATTCAGGGGGGTTTTCATTCCTCTGGGCCTAACCACAGGCTTCATTTACAGGTCAAGCTGCTTAGGCCTGTCAGTTTAGTTCAAGCAGCATGGATCATAGGCCTTCGCCTACCACACCACCGCATTGTGACCTTGTACCAGTTTTATTTATTTAATCAGTTTTATATACTCCTTATCCTTCAATCAAAGTGGTCAACAAGTTTTCCTTTATAGCCACTGATATGGGTAGTTGTCGGTCTTGGTCAAATATAGCCTTCCACTGCTTTCCCTCGATTTCAAACCTAAATCTTTTTCCCACTCTAGCATGTAGCGGTGCTGACAACCAGAGGCCCCTATATTGATTTATACAGGGCTGAGATTAGCCCTAGAGATTTCTTCTTCCCATACCAGATTCTTTCCAACCTAGAGTAATCCCTTTCAAGGCCTTTCTTCCCCAATCTCGGTTTTAAAAAATGCAGCATCTGCCTATATTGAAATGTATTCCCTTCCCCCAATCCAAAATCCTCCTGCAAGTCCTCAAATGGTATCCATTCCTCCCCCCCCCCCCATCCACAAACTGATGAAACCACTTTAACCCTGCCCTTGTCCGTTTTTTTTTATATTCCCCCTTCCCACCCTGGGAGAAATTCCCTCGTGTGGCAGAAGGCTCACATTAGTGAGAAGTTAGTACCTGCCCCCTTATCCTCTGCTTCTATAACCTTATCCCACACCTGAAGTATGAGGCATATATAGGGGTCTTTCTGTGTATAGGATCCTCTTGCACCCTTCCTCATCCATGGGAGGCATTCTAGGGGTGTCCCCCCTCCCATTACCCCCCTCCAAAGCTACAGAGTTCTTCACTTCACCCACCTCCCTCCAGTCCATCACATGGCGGACTTGGGTGGCCCAATACTATGCTTGAAAGTCTGGGATTCCTGAGCCTCCTTCCTTCCGCCTTCTATACATAACTGACCTTGCTATCCGGGGAGGTTTCTTCTTCCATATGAACTGACTGACTTTCTTCTGAAGCTCTCTCATGTGTTTAACTGGAATTGCTAATGGTAGGGTTTAGAAGTAAATAAGTAATACAGTACCCTTCAAAGAATATTTTTATTGCTGCTATATCCCACGAGGACTCAGGATGCAAAAAGCGCCGGGCATGTTTAAGGACGATAAAACTTTTATGTCTGATTGGATTAAGATTCTGAACAAATGTTCTCTAGATTTAATGATTTTAATCATTAATATATCTAGACTCAGGGCTGAAGTTCTCAAACCTTTAATGGATTCGTCAGTGGATAAACTCAAAAAATTAGATATTCAATATGAAGTTGAAAAAAAGAAGTTTGATAAAAATACAATAGAATACAGAAAGGATATTAAAGATATCAAAATTCAAAAATTCAAAAGAGACAAAGAGGATTACAAAATTTATTTATTTTATTTATTTACATTCTCTTATATACCGCGCTATTCTGCATCAGTGCGGTTTACATTGAACAAACTGAAATTACATTGAACAGGGCATTATAACTTGGAGATAACTATTTTACAGGGAACATGAATACTGTTTACTACTGGACCCATGATGGGTCAGTTTTTAAAGGTAGGCAGAGAAGCGCCTCCTACAAGAAGCCTCCACAGTCACCTAGACAGAATTTAAGGAACAGTTCTAGGAATAGATACAGATCTAAAGGTAGGTCTCCTTCTGTGTCTCCTAATCAAGCAAGGAGTCACAAAAGAAGCAGATGTGTATCAGGCGAACCATCCGAAGATCCTGTTGATCCTTCTGGCTCTCTCTTTTCTGCAGCTCCACCCCCTCCCCGACGTCAGACACGTAGTCCCCATCGGGATTTTCAGATGTACTCCCTTTGGAGAGGAGGTGGACGCGACTACTATCATCATCCTCACAAATCACAACCCAACTCCAGGGACCACTACTCGTACCCCCCACAGGGCAGGGGCAGGGGCAGAGGGCAGGGCCTCATGTCCAAGAGAAGGTTGGATTGGGATCTGTGAGTGGTATCATTAATCTTTCTAATCATCAACTCACTGATTCAGAGATACAGGTTTTAGAAAAAGGATTATCATTCGTGCCCACGAAAACACACGACAAGTTCACAACCCATATTGAACTATTCAAGTTTTTTCGTAAATTGAAAATTATTAATTATTTCGGCAATAATGATAACACTGATACTGACCCTTCGGTCATTAAAAAATCATCAAATTGGATGCCACCACCCAACACTGATCCACTTATCACAGCCTATGAGAAAGTTGTTTTGTCTAAAATAAATCAATTATATCGTAATAAAGTCAAAGTTTTTTACAATTTCTCCAAGGCACAGAAGTTAGCATTACATAATCTTCGCAACAACAACTCAATAACCTGCAGATAAGGGTGGGGCATTAGTAATACAAGACCGAACAGCTTATATTACTGAGGTCACACATCAACTCAATAATACAGATTTTTATAAAAAGATCTATGATGATCCGACAAAACATTTGCAGCAAAAACTAGACACTCTTTTATACATAGGTAGTCAAGCCGGCTACTTGACACCTAAAGAAACATCCTTTCTCACAGTACCTCACCCAATTACTCCAACTATTTACATGATTCCCAAAATCCATAAATCTCTCGAGAATCCACCAGGCCGCCCAATAGTTTCTGCCATCGGATCTCTTCTCGAACCCATATCTAAATTTCTTGATATTTTTCTAAGACCCTTTGTCTCTAGAGCAGACTCCTATGTGCAAGATTCAACTCACGTTATTAATATACTGCACAGTTTTTCAGGGTATCATGATAAGTTATTATTAGTTACTTTGGATATTAATTCACTTTACACCAATATACCCCAAAAAGCAGCCATAGAGATTTTAGCCGATACTTTGATTCAGAGGCCTAAGCCTATTTGCATTCCCACTTTTTATCTCACACAGCTAGCTTCTATAGCCATGATGGAAAATTATTTCATGTTTAAGGGAGTATTTTACAAGCAGGTTAAAGGGGTGGCCATGGGCTCGTCAATGGCCCCAGACGTCGCAAATTTATACGTGACGAACTTTGAGAAGCTACATTTACGTTTTCACCCTTTTAAATCTTATATACGCCTTTGGAAGAGATATATTGATGATGTCCTGTTGATATGGGATGGCACTGAATCAGTATTACAGCAATCTTTCTACTGGCCCAACAATTTGGATCCCAATCTGCAGTTTAAAGGCACGTTCAGCTCAGAACGTATAGCGTACCTTGATATAATGATCAGGAAGGGAGAAGTCAGATTCATCACAGATTTATACCGGAAACCTACTGATCGCAACACTCTTCTGCAGTATGATAGCTTTCATAATACTTCCTTAAAAAATAATTTGCCCATAAGTCAGTTTTTGAGAATTAAAAGACTTTGCACCACTGACACAGATTTTGAGAAACATGCAGCTGACATGCACCATAGATTTCAACAGCGTGGGTACCCCAAAAAGTGTATCAAGAAGGCCTTTCTCAGGGCCTGCACAATAGATCGCACGGTCCTTTTACAGAAGAAGCAACATTTAAAAACAGACAAAGTTGTCTGCTCGCTCACTTTTTCCCATCATTCAAAGGAGATCATGAGGATATTGAAACAAGAATGGCATTTGTTAACTACTTTACCCACCTTTGCATCTAAAAAAGTTATGGTAGCTTATAAACGCAATCCCAATTTAGCTAACATATTGGTACCATCTGCCCTTACATATCTCAAGCCATTACCCAAAATTAAGGGCCATTTTAAATGTGGGAATTGTTCTGTATGTCCACACACTATTATAGTTAAGGAAGTTTTTATTCATCCAGTTACACAACAAAAAATTTACATAAATAATTTTTCTAACTGCAAAACAAAGTGATCTATCTGATAATATGTCCCTGCAATCTAGTTTATGTTGGGAAAACTATATGCCAGATTCATACCAGGATCATAGAGCACAGGAGTTGTTTACAAAGGAAAGTTGTTGATAGTCCACTAGTGGCGCATTGGTTGGAAAAGCAACACACTATCAATGATCTGAAATATTTAGTTATAAAGACAGTAGTTCCTCATTGGAGAGGAGGAGATGTTAATAAGATATTGCTTAAATTAGAGCAGAGATACATCTATGAATTTAACAGTTTGGAACCTAATGGATTGAATCAGGAGGTAAATTTATCAGTGTTCTATGATTCACATATCATTGAATATATCTCTTAGTTTATTACAACTATTTTGCTATTAATATCTTTACATATGCAATATACAATTAGTAAGAAATATGGATTCAACATCATGACAGTTTATGTGTCACTGTTTATTCCAAACCCCCTATTCATTTACTTCATTTTTTCTATATAACCAAATTGACATTTTCTATGCATTAATCAGTTTGTATGCCAGTGTTCCTTCACTGTTTCTTCAATAATGGTTATAGTTTTTATTTATTTCATTCCCCTTATTTATTTAATTTATCTATACACAAAAGTAGCAATTATGTGGTTACAATATAGATTGGTTGTAAGCGTGCGCTCCTTTATTGATTTTTTAACTTTATTGATTTTACTTTGTTGTTTATTTATTTAATTCATTTATTTATTTTATTTTATTTATTTATTTAACATTTCTTATATACCGCTTTTCATGATATCAAGGCGGTTTACATTGAACAAACTGAAATTACATTGAACAGGGCATTATAACTTGGAGATAACTATTTTACAGGGAACATGGGCTATGGAGGGTTAAGTGGCTTGCCCAAGACCACAAGGAGCACCTGTGGGACTAGAAACCCCAGTCCTTCCGGCCCAAGGTTGCTGTCCTCTAGTGGGATTTGAACCCCCGACCTTCCAGCCTGAAGTACCTTGCCCCAACCACTAGGCCACTCCTCCACCAAGGTGGTGATTATGTGTGCCATACACAGATTATTTGTAAGCGAGTGCTCCTTTACTGGTTCAAACATCTTAAAGTAGTTGTTCTTTGCAACAAACCACAGTGAGCATAAAATCGTGCCCCATATGATTGTGTATATACAGTTTCTATTAATCTTCGTTTCAGCAATTTATCTAATCATTTTAATGTTTCTTAGTGTATGTCGGTCTTCCTGAGAATTTAGCGGTGAGCTGGCCACGCCCCTTGTTTTGGTGCGGTTTTCGTCGTTTTAAAACCTTCCTCTATCACACCACCGGCTTTCCTTTCGATGCACCTTGAGCAGCGCGGTTCACCTTGTCAGGTACGTTTGACATCCCCCTCTAACGGTTTGTGCTTAGAACAGAAATTTTGATAAGTTGGAGTTACATCTTTTCGGCTCAGCAAGAGTGCATTAATTCTTTTAGTTCCCCTTTTTTTGGAGTGCTGGTTTTAGTCTCTGGAAACAGATTATTCATACGCAAGACACAGCCCTAGTTTTAACATCATTTTTCAGGCATTTTTTATATTTAGGGACATCTTTGTAACGTGATTAGAGCTCATTTTTAAGATATGATGCCTAAATGTCATTTAAAGCTATGTTTCATGTTAATTGCACGATTTTATCATTTTCATTTACCATTGGTTACATTCTACGTGTTCCGTCAGTTGAGGAAGGTTCAAAGTTTTTTACCACTAGTACCCATCACTTCTCCTTTTTAGCTAGATAAGGTTTTTAATATTTTTAATTCAGTTTCAATATGATGCTCTCTAGTAGCAATATAATGGTTCTCCTATGTATAAGTTCATATTTGTTATGTCATTGATTATATATCTCTACAACAGCACCACGATGTTCTTTGACTTAGTATAGGTTTCAATTTGCTATGTTATTTATTATGTCAATTATAATACCATATGGTTCTCTGTCACCTTCTACCTGATATTTATAGTTGGAATTTTCTGTGGCTTTAAGTTTCAATACAGCTCTGGTTTCATTTTAGCAAATTCAATGTTTCCCTTATAGATCGTTTTTAATTGTTATATTGCAGTTTTAATAAAAGATACACAACAGTTATATTTTGCAAGATCCTATCATTGCCAGTTCTATGGTAATAGCTACACCATAAGAGGATCCACTATTTGGGTCTTTGTACCCACAGTGCTTGAATGTGAGTAACATGTTGCATCCATGTTTGTACATTGATTTTTATATTGATTGAGACTTCGCCTTGCCCTGCATCTATTTTATATATTTATAGTTTTTATAACTTACTAATATGGTTTTTAATTATATCTGTGTGTTCTTTTATTATATTATTTAATTATTTATTGGTCATTTTGATCATTTATGATGTTTTGATTGTTGTATTTATGGTTATAATTTTAACCATATGCCCGTTTTAATTTGGTTCTTGATTCACTATGTTTCTCATATTTTATTTTTTATACATATTAAAGTATCCTTCCCCCCGAAGAAGGCATCCGCCGAAACGCGTTGGGGATCCAATAAAGCACCTGTGTTCATCCTCCACTCTTGCTTCCTGTGTATTGCTATGTGGCCCAACCATGATATTTCTGTAGTTGCCCAATCCTGCAGATCCTTTCCCCCTAAATTCCATAAAGTAGGGTTGTTTGCGGCATATAGATTCTGTGGCTGTGCTGCAATATGAACCCCTAAGTATTTTATAGCCATTTTAGCTCACTTAAAAGGATATAGCTGTTTCATCCTTTCCAGGACCTTGTTTGTGAGGTTGACATTTAAGGCCTCCGCCTTGTCTAGGTTCATTTTGAAACCCGATACAATACCATATTTCTGCAGCTGCTCCATAACCCTCGGCATATTCTCCTGAGGGCGAGTCACCACCAACAGGATATCATCCGCAAATAAAGATATCTTATGTTGGCATCCCTTCACTGTTATTCCCCGTAACATCTCATCTGCTCTCACCGCTCATGACAGGGGTTCAACTGCCAAGGCAAACAGCAGAGGTGACATAGGGCACCCCTGTCTAGTGCCCCTTTCCAATGGGAACGGCTCAGTATATCACCAATTAATTTTAATCCTTGCCCGGGGTTCTCTACATAGGGCCTTTACCCACCCCACATATCTCGGGCCAATGTCCATCATTTGCATAACCAAAATCAGAAAATCCCAATCTACTTGGTCGAACGCTTTCTCAGCGTCGACTGATAATACCATCATTTCCTCTTGTTGGTGGTGTACCGCCCAGATTTCCTCCAGAACTCTCTTAATATTGTCTGAGGCCTGGCTTCCCATAACAAACTCTCTTTGGTCTATTCCTACTAGTCTGGGCATCCACCTGGCCAGCCTAGTGGCCAGCACCTTAGCAAAACTTTTAGTGTAAATTCATTTTTATTCATCACAAACACAACATTATCAACACAATAGCATGGTAAACCAGCATTAACAAAAGAGAGGAAGAGAGCATTCAACTATACAGGCAGTAGAGCATATACTGTACACACTGACAACATTGGCACATAGTCACATTTTCACATTGTCACCCAACTCCCCCACCCCCGCCCTCAATCCTCCCCTCCCTATTACCCGCTTAACACACCACATGAAGCCTACTATACATCCTAAGGAGTAAACAGGTTCCAGATCCACATGCTGGCAAACGGACAATCCTCCTCCCCCCATAGGGCAAGGATAGGCTACGTGTGATGGATATTGTCCCCCCTAACCCTTACCCCCCCCCCAGACCACCCCCGCCCAAGTACCAAAACCCTCCCCCTCCCCATCAATCGAAGAACTTCAAATTAAATATGCCCCAGTTCCCAAGCTGAACATGTTATCCCGCTCCCCCTTCCAGCACCCGGTTACGTGCACCAGCCGGCAGCATCTGAATATGAGGACCCCAGCCACGCATAAAGGCCTCCCAGCGGTGCGGGTTAGTCCCCACCCGATATCTCTCCATCCACATCAGCCCATGTAGGCGAATTCTCCAGCGCCCATACGTAGGGCCCATTGGGTCCAACCAGGCATGTAAAATAGTCATACGCGCAGTCGCAAGCACCACCCGCAACCAATTGCTTTCTACCCTCCCCAGCTCCCCCCCCCCAATCGTCATCCCAAATATCAAGGATCAAGTTCACAGACGTCAACTGTAGAGACATGCTCAAACACTGCTCTAGGTAGCGCACAACCTTACTCCAAAATCCCTGTACTTTGTCACAGTGCCAGAACATATGCCCCAGCGTAGCTCCTACAGCCTCACACCTCGGGCAGGAATTCGTAGAAGCTATTCCTGCTCGCCAAGCCCTATCCGGAGCAAAGTAAAGCCGGCGGATCAGACGATACTGCATATCCCGATATTCCACCGACACCAACAGTTTGGGAATGGTTGCAATAGCATGCACTATCCAGTCGCCTTCCACCAGCTCGCCAAGGTCTCGCGTCCAGGCCCCTGCTAAACCCCTTTCATTACCCACCGGCTCCAACTCCGAGAGGGACCTACGCAACTGAGCCACCCGTGCCACCTGGTCCCCCCCTAATAACAGCTCCTCCATCCGAGAACAGATTTCCCCTCGCAGAGAACTCGCCGGTAGAGTGCCAATGTAACTCCGAAGCTGAACATAGGGAAATACCTCTCCCCCCCTCCACGCGTAATGTTCTTGCATGCGAGCAAAGGACACCATAGTCCCATCGCCTCTAACAGCTGCTCAAGAGTAGAGATACCCATCCGTTCCCAGCGCACAAAACTCCTATCAGTCAAACCGGGCAGGAAGTCCTTATTACCACGCACTGGGAGATAGGGAGAGCAAGATGCCCGACACCCCACCTTGGCACAGAAGTGCCTCCAGGCACTGATCACCGGAGACAACAGAATTGACCACACCCTCCTATCAATATCCCTCACAGTCCGCATGTGCAAGACATAGCGAACCTGCAAGGGCGCCACTAGGGCCCCAATCATCCCTAACGGGGTATAGTCTCCAGTCCCCCACAGCCAATCCCGAACAAAACGTAATAGACAAGCCAGGTTATACTGCTTTATATCAGGACAGCCCATGCCCCCCACATCCCAGGACCGCTGTAAAATCGCCAGTCGCACCTGAGGGCGCCTACCCCTCCAAAACAAGAGGTTTATCTGCCTCTCCATTTGCTTAAGATCCTTCCGCTTCAACAGCAAAGGCAGTGTTTGTAGGACGTACAACCACCGAGGAAAAATCACCATTTTGAATAATGCTATCCGACCCCCCAGGGACAGTGGAAGATCCTTCCATTTCTGTACCCTGTCCGTTAAATGTTTCATCAACATCGAGACATTAAGCTGATATAAGGTCAGCAGATCCGCGGGCAAGTAAATCCCTAGATATTTGAAATGGCCCTCCGCCCACTTCAAGGGGAAAACCCCCGGCCAGTTCTGGGATATAGACGGAAGCAACGGCAGAGCCTCTGATTTGTCTAAATTGAGCCGTAACCCCGAAAACTGGCCATAATCCTGAAAAAGTTGCAATAGAGCTGGTAAACCTTCCTCCGGGTTCTCAATATGTACCAGCAAGTCATCGGCGAAGGCCGCCACACGGAATTCAGACTGCCCTACACGTATACCCCGAAACGCCACTGAGGAGCGAAGTTGACACAACAGGGGTTCCAATGTCAGCACGAACAAGAGAGGCGACAAAGGGCAACCCTGCCTTGTACCCTTTTGGATCGCAAACTCGGGGGACAAATTGCCATTGATTAAAAGCGCCCCTCTCGGGTCCGCATACAGCAATCTCACCACATCTACAAAAAAACCATGAATCCCCACGATCTCCAGCACCTGGTACATAAAGCACCAGTGCACTCTATCAAATGCCTTTTCGGCGTCAAAACTCACTAACATAGAGCGCCTATTCTCCCGTTTACTAGCACAAATGGAGGCCAGAATTCGCTGCAAACTATATGCCACATGTCGACCCCTCACAAAGCCCACCTGGTCTTTCTGTACCAAGTCGGGCAGTGCCCCCGCCAGCCTCTCCGCCATTATTTTCGCTAAGATTTTTATGTCCACATTCAGCAGAGAGATAGGCCTGTAAGAACTAGGCAAGAGAGGGTCTCTACTAGGCTTTGGGAGAACTGTAACAACAGCCTTGTTTGCCTCATACGGAAATTTCCCCTGCTGTATCAAATCCTCAAAATACCCTACCAAAGGGAGCACCACTTTATCCTCCAAAATTTTGTACAACTCCCCCCTCATCCCGTCAATACCAGGAGCTCTCCCATTTTTCAGACTAACAATAGCCTGCCGCACCTCAATCCCAGAGATCGGGGCATTCAGGACCTGCAGCTGCTCTGGCGTCACCCGCGGCATATTGCAATCCCGCAAGCGAGCCCACTCTTCCCCAGGCAGCACGCCGTCCTGCTCATATAACTTCCGATAATAGTCACAAAACACCTGCTCGATTTCTTCCGCTTTGTTTCGGACAGTCCCGTCAGCATGGCGGATGCCACCCACGTGCCTAGATCCTCCCTCCACCCGCACCAGAGAAGATAGTAACTTCCCGGCCCTATTGCCATGTCTATACAGTTGATAGCGATAATACAGCATAGATTTCTTTGCCCTCTGGCCCAGCAAGAACTCCAGCTCATTTTGCAACTCCTGCAGCTGTACCCGAGCCTCTGCAGTCCGAAGTCGAGCATGCCGTCGTCGGGCCTTAGACAACTCTCTCTCCAACTGCACTATTCTACAGTTCATCCGCTTCCTCTTACTGAGATGATAACTAATAATATCCCCACGAAGCACCGCCTTCCCAGCCTCCCAGAACAAGGCAGGCTGATCCATATGTTGAGCGTTGTTCAAAGAATATTCCGCCCATTTGTTCCGAATGTAGTTCCCAAACTCAGCATCACTAGCCAAATCCAAAGGGAAGCGCCAGAGCTTTCTACTGCCACATGTACGCCGCTGCATCTCCATTAGCACCATAGCATGGTCCGAAATGATTGGTGGCCCAATATCCACTCGCGCTACCCAACTAAACAGGTCCTTAGACAACAGAAAATAATCAATTCTCGACCATGTCCCATGAGCCCGAGACATATGGGTATACTCTCTTTCACCGGGGTGCAAAATACGCCAAACATCAAGCAAGTCATACCCCTCACACATCCCCCTGAATGCGCCGCGCGCCCCGCTGATCCCGAGGTCCAGCTGATCCCGACCGATCCATTCCTTCATCCATGACCAAATTAAAGTCCCCTCCAAGGATCAGTTGGTGATTCCCTAGAGTCGACACTATCTGCGACACGCACTGATAAAAACGTGCATCATATGTGTTAGGCGCATAAACGGAACACAGCACCACCTTCGTTCCATCCAGAGTCCCCCAAGCAAACACGTACCGGCCTTCAGCATCAACCTCCACCCTCTCCTCCACCCAGTCCACCACTTTGGAGATCAGAATCGCCACTCCCCTCTTTTTCCCCACTGCAGCAGCACCATACACCTTACCCACCCATCCCCGAACTAACTTATCATGCTCCACACTTGTCTGGTGGGTTTCTTGCAGCATAGCTACATCTACCCTTTTCAGGCGCAGCTGTTGTAAGACCTTATACCGCTTTACGGGGGAACCCAGCCCACACACATTCCAGGAAGCAAAGTGCAGAGACTTACCCATTATCCAAAGGCCACCAACGACCCTTCTGCAGTAAAGAAAAAGCGTCCCGTAGGTCCAGACCCCCCCAGCCTAGGGTCCACACCTCCCCCAGCCCCCAGAACTCCACGACCTGAAAACTTTGTGGGAGCAAACCCTTATCCAACCCCCCCCAGATCTCCGTCCCTACCCCCCCCTCTCTCCCTTCCCAGTCCCTCCCAACCCCCCTCCCCCCCCCTGATCAGCCACCAACATCCCCGTCACCCCCCCAGACCCCCCACCTCCACCAACAAACGTCCCCACCACCCACCCTTGGGGACCCAATTCCAGTGGCATCCGGGCCCACCCCGTTACTAGCCAAATCCACCCCCCGCCAGCCTATCCAGGATGTGCTTCCCCCTTTTTTGGGAAACCAGCAGGCAAGTACATACCCTCCCCGACTACCCCTGCCAGTAGACCAACTTCCCCAACCCCACTCTACCACCACTCTACTTTCCCTTCCATTCAGACACACCAGAACCCCAATGGAACATGGAACATGGAACAGTAACAAGAGGGGGAAAGAACAAGAAAAAAAACACAGCATAAACAGACCCCCCAGCCCCATAATAGAGCAACTATCATACCGGGCAAACAGGACTTCAACAAATACCTAGATGAGTATAGTTCACCCTGTAGTTAACAGCACTGTAGTCCACCCACCCCCCACAGGCTTACTTCTACATGTCCCCACCATTCTGCCAGATAAGTCCCTTCGCGCTTCTATACGCAGCCACTCTCTGGCTCAAGTATCCGAAGCACCAGGTAACTGTTCCAGGAAGACTCGGGCCTCCCCTGGGGACGTGAAGTAGGTCGTGCAGCCGTTGTGTTCAACTCTCAATTTCGCAGGGTACATCAAAGCAAAGCGTACACCTTTGTTAAAGAGCTGACCACAGATTGCTGAGTAGGCCCTGCGTTGCTGGCTAACTGCTGCAGAGTAATCTTGAAATACCAGCACTTGCGGGCCCTCACCCGGCAGCCGACGACGCCCTCGGGCTGCCCTCAAAACCTCCTCCTTCTGCCGGAATTCAAGAAACCGTGCGATGACCGCACGCGGCCGGCGCAGCCCATCCTGTCTCGGGCCCAGCCTGTGCACGCGCTCTAACTTGAGCGGACCCTTCACTGCATTAGGGAAGGTCTGTCCAATCCAGGATTCCACATACCCTGCAAGCGCACTGTCTGACACTGATTCCGCTATTCCAATGAAGCGCAGGTTCTTCCGGCGTCCCCGGTTCTCGAGGTCGTCAAGTTTATCTCGCTGCTGCTTCGCGAGGCCCTCTAAGGCCCGCACACACTCTACCAACGCTCCGTGGGAGTCCTCGACCGTGGATACTCGGGCCTCAATCTGTTCAATGCGCCCAGTAAATTCCCCGATGCTCTGGGTCACATGAGACATCTGCTCTGCTAGCGACCTGAATTTTTCATCAAGTGCTGATACCACGGCGGCACTGACTTCAGCCACCATATCCTGGTGCAGGTTAGCTGTAATGCTCGTCGGCGCCTCGTCCGCCATCTTGCCCTCCGGGACCCGACTCCTGTCCTTACGGGCAATTTTTGAAGCCATACAACAATTAGGGACCCGAGCCAGGCGCCACTCCACACAGCCAGGAACTCCCGATCGTAGCGCGAGGCAATTCGTGGTCCGCACTGCTATAATAAGGGGCTTAAAATCCTGATGTTTAGGGGTCTCCCCGGAGCTGAACAGCACCACGTCTCACCAGCTCATTGCCACCGGAGGTCTCTAGCAAAAATTTTAATATCAACGTTGAGCAATGAAATAGGGCAGTATGACCCACAGGATATTTATTTATTTATAGTTCTTATATACCGCACTCTTAAAAATCAGCACGGTTTACATACAACGGTTTTGTGCCCGATAGGTTTACTATTAGATACTTACAAAGAACAGGGGGTTAAACTTGGGTTTCAACCAGGGGGACAATCTACATCATTTACACTTGATTTAATTTACAGTATGTACATACTTTTATAGTAGCCCATGTGTTCTAGGATGGGTGTGGGATAGATGGTGTTAAACTGGTGTGTTGAGAGTAGTGCATAAGAAAGAGATGATGTTTTAATGCCTTTCTGAATTGGGCTAGGTCAGTTATAGCTCTGATGGTGGTTGGAAGCGCATTCCAACAGCTGGGAGCATAGAACTTGAAGGCTATGTTCCTTGTTCTCTTGGTGCATTTTGTTATTTCGCTAGGGATCTGTAGGGTGTTGGCTGTGCATGTTCTCCTTGCTCTGCTCACTGAAATGGGGTGAACAAGGTCTGTTAGGGATGTGGGGGCTATTTTGTTGATGGTCTTGAAGGTTATGATGATTACTTTATAGGATAGCCGGCAGTTGATTGGTAGCCAATGTAAGTCCTTGAGGATAGGGGTGATGTGATCGCCTCTGGCAGCTCCACTCAGTACACGTGCGGCAGCATTCATAGCCAACTGTAAAGGGTTTAAGGTGTTTTTGGGTAAGCCATGCAGGATTATATTGGCATAATCAAAGTGGGGGGTCACCAGTGCCTGAAAAACTGATCTGAAATCGTCAGGTTGCAATAGGGGTCGAAGGTGTCTTAAAGTTCGTACCTTGTGGTATATCTGTTTGACGGTGTTGCTGATGTGGACTTTGAAATTGAGCTGCTGGTCTAATGTAACACCTAGGTAGCGGATGCTGGATCTCCCTGAGAGTTCTGCATCTCTTGTCTTTAGGGTTGACGGGGGCGAGAAGGATTGGTTTCTTGTAAGGAATAGTATGTCAGTCTTATTAAAGTTGATCTTGAGGCTCTGTGAATGGACCCAGTCGGTTATGACATCGAAGCATTTTAGCAGTTGAGTGAAGTCCGGGTTTTCAATCGTGAATGGGGTGAAGAGCAATACATCGTCAGCATAGAGTAGACATGAAATATTGAATGAGCGGATTATCTCGCATATCGGTTGCATATAGATGTTGAATAGGAGGGCAGAGAGAGACGAGCCCTGTGGTACACCATGCTGTTGTTGGAGAGGCTGAGAGGTATTGGTTCCTGTCCGAACCTGTTGCCATCTATCGGTTAGGTAGGATTTGCACCAATTCCATGCTGATTCACATATCCCTTTATCTTGGAGCCTAACTAGGAGTTGCTTGTGGTTTACAGAATCAAATGCGGCCGCGATGTCCAAGAAAATTAAAGCGTACCCTTGTTTGATGTTGTCAGTCCCAGTGATAAGCGTATTGATGAGTGTGGTGAGAAGCGTTTCAACCCCATGAGATTCCCTGAAACCGTGTTGGCATGGATCAAGAGGAGCTATAGTGTCAACGTGATCCTGTATTTGACGTTGGACAGCCTTCTCAATTATTTTTGCCAGCAGCGGGATAGGGGATCTTTTCCTTCTTTCAGTAGGACCGAAATCCCTGCAGTAAGCAAATCCATTGAGAGGTGCCCCCCTCTCTTCCTGTATTCCATTGAAAACCCTCCCAAGCACATCTATAAGGTCCTCCCTAAATGTTTTATAAAAAGCTACAGTGAGCCCGTCCACCCCAGGGGCTTTCCCGTTAGGAAGGTCCTTAAGGACCTGATCAATTTCTTCCCCTCCGTATCTCTTCTTCTAAGGCCTCCCTCGCTGCTTCTCCCAAACTTGGGAGTTCCATTCTTGCTAGGTATTCTTCCCCCTGTGTTGTGGTCCCCCCTCTTGTCGCTTATATAACTCCCGGTAAATTGGCAGAATTATCCCCAATCTCCCCCTTTCCCCTTAATAGCTGTTATAAATGCTAAGGCCTCTTTCTTACGCAGCTTATTAGCTATCCCCCCATTCACAGTATTGTTGTTTGACCCTATTCAGCTGAAATCCGATTACATCTAATTGCAATTTGTGTAGTTTCATTCGGAGTTGATTCAGCTACTTGAGACCTTGTGCTGTTCCCCTCTCTCTATTTTGCTCTGCTGCCCATTTGATATCCCTTTGCAATGTGTCCTCTTTTTCAACCCTCTGCTTTTTAAATTTGGCTGCCCACATTAGCAGCCGCCCCCGGACCACCACCTTCATTCCCTCCCAGAGGTTCACATCTCGCACCTCCCTATTATCATTTACCTGCCAGTACTCCTGTAGACAGGCCTTTATGTCATTCACTACTTCCTCTTTTTGCAATAAGCCTTCACTGAGCCTCCAAAATCTCTCCCCCCTACTATTCCCTATCTCTACCCATGTTGGAGCATGGTCTGACCAGGTTATACTGTCAATTTCAACCTCTTGGACCCTTAGTTCCCAGAATTGATCTACGAGTATATAATCAATTTGACTATAACTATCGTGTGGTTTTGAGTAAAAGGTGTAATCCCTACTCCCCATGTGGTGTTGCCTCCAAGTATCGCCCAAGTGGTACTTCTTCATGATTCACGTACTACCCCTCTTGCTTTTTTTATTTACATCCCCACCCCAGGTCTGTCGATCCCATCCGGGGTGGAGGGCTAGGTTAAAATCCACCCCCCCCCCCCATTACTAGTTTCCCTTGGACATTCACATCAAGCAACTACCGAACTCCTTTCCAGAAGGATACTTGTTTCTCATTGGGCGCATATATATTAGCTAACGTCACCTTCTCTCCCAGCAGGTCCCCTCTAATTACTAATATCCACCCCTCTTTATTCCTCACTATATCTCCCACTTGGAACAGACAGCCCCTCCTCGGCAAGATGGCTACATCCTCTCTTTTACTCTTGCTCTCCCCCTGCGGGTCTCCAAAGTACTGGTGTGGGTAGGTATGCCGCCTCAGTAACCTTTCATCCTTTCTCCTCAAATGGGTCTCCTGGATGAATATTTTATTTTATTTATTTAACATTTTTTATAGACCTCCTTTCATGATATCAAGGCAGTTTACATTGAACAAACTGAAATTACATTGAACAGAGCATTATAACTTGGAGATAACTATTTACAGTAGAGGTTCCCAACTCCAGTCCTGAAGGGCCAAACACCATTCAGGTTTTCAGGCTGTCCCTAATAAATATGCATGAGATGCATTTGCATGCACTGCCCCCATTGTATCTCAAGCATATTCATTAGGGACAGCCTGAAAACCTGAATGGTGTTTGGCCCTCCAGGACTGGAGCTGGGAACCTCTGATTTACAGGGAGCATGGGCAATATGATGTCCCACCCCAACTGCTCTGCTTCCCTAAACATTATTGCCTTTTTCATGGGTTATTTAGCCCCTTTGTATTGACAGTGCCTATCTGTACCATTTAGAAAAATTAAAGAGTTGCTGGTCTCGTGTTTCTTCCCCCTTCCTGGTCCCCCTCCGTTACTACTCCCACCTTGTTTCCATCCCTCCCTCCTCTCCACTTCCCTTCCTCTCTTCCATCTCCCCCTCCTGCCTCTCTCTTTCCCTAAATATTTCTACTCCCTGCGTAGTCATTACCCCGTGCCCAGTGACTTAGCTTTGAGCGCACCCCCCACTGTTCCACTTTCCCACCCCTTCCTCACCTTTCCAGCCACTTGTACATATCTCTTTTACCCTCCCCCCCCCACCAGTTCCCCCATCGCTTCCCTTCTTCTCCTATAAATCATCGAATTACACCCAACACCTATGGGATTGTAATCCTCCCCACCCATCTATGCTTCTCCACATGTTTAATCCTGGCACATTCATTCCTTCCCGCCCTCAACATTATCTTAGTTCATGCTGATGGGCCTCTCCCCCCCCTCTCCCCCCCCCCAAAATAACAGCCTGATCTTTTTCCAACAATTCTCTTCAAATTCAAAAAAGTACTTCACATTCCACCCCCTTACTCCCATTATATCCAAAAATTTTAACCTTCATGTGTCCATGTATTCTTCTCAGAGTACTCTATTTTTCAATGCGGCCTGTTGCTCCTTGCCCTTAGACAGCCTGGTTAATTGCCAGCTTTTGGTCACAACGTGTTGCCACTTCATCCCTGTATTCTACTGGGCTGGCCTCTGCTCCCTTAGTAATCTGTTTGACTCATCTTCCAGCAAATTTTGCACTCACAAGTCTTTGAGTACCTGCCAGGCTTTGCCAGCACTCATAATGCGTTGCAGTATACCTTTAACTGTCACTAGTAGTCCAAATGGGTAGAGCCATTTATACCACCAGCCCTCCCTTCAAACAGTGCTGTTACTTCTCGCAGTTTCCGGCGACATTGAAGTATGCCCGCCAACAGGTCCTGGAACAACTCCACTGAACTTCCTCCCCACTTAACGGGTCCAAGCTTACGGGATGCCATTAAAAGTCTCTCCTTCATATTGAAGGACCTCATGCAAGCTATCACACCTCGAGGTCTATTTTCCCTTTCTGGTGGTAGGCCCTGGTGTGCTCTGTCCATTTGTAGTTGCGTCTCTTCCCACTCGCCTTCAGGTTCTGCCGCCTTCAATGGCACACCAAATATATGTGCCAGCACTGCTTTGCAGTCCTTATACTGTGGCTCCTCTGAGATCCCTCGCACCTGCACATTACAACATTGCGACCTATCCTCAAAGTCCTCAGTTTTGGCTTTTAATAGCTCCTGTGCCTGCTTCAATTCAGCCCAACCATTCTGCACCTCTCCCAGAGGTCCAGCTTGTTGTTCTAGCTGGCCTTCATTATCCTCCATATGTACACCTAGGTCTTGCAAGTCTTGTAATATTGCCCCCAGGGTCTCCTTCAATTCGTTTTTAAGATCACCCATTTCAGCTTTGAGATCTTTTTTTAACTCCTTGAGCCAGTTCTTGAGTGTCTCGGCCGCTCCGGTTCCCCATCTGGTGTCTATCTCTGTTTCAGCACCCTCGTTCGCCTTGGGCACCATTTTATCCTCACCATCCATATTTCAGGTAGTTTCTGCTTGCGTATACGGGGATCGATATTCCGCCAGTCTCTTCTTCACCAACATCCCCCTGGCTCCCCATGAGTGTTTTTGTTCAATTTGGAGCCCTTGGATCGGGCTTTGCCTCCCGTTATTGCTCCTCTCAAGCGGATTGCCTCAGATCTTGCTCAACAAGCAACCATCGCACCCACAGACATCACCAGCATGTCTGACGATCTTAAAGTAGCTAAACAGGTAGGAAAGGCAACTGCAAAAGCCAGAAGAATGCTTAGGTGTATAGGGAGAAGAATGGCCAGCAGAAAAAAGGAGGCTATAATGCCTCTGCATAAGTTGCTGGTGCGACCTCATTTGGAGTATTGTGTGCAATTCTGAAGACCGCACCTTCAAAAGGATATAAGCAGGGTGGAGTCGGTGCAGAAGGTGGCTACTAAAATGGCTAGAGGTCTTCATTACTAAGCATATGAGGACAGACTTAAAGATCTTAATATATATATACTTTAGAGGAAAGGCGGGATAGGGGCGATATGATAAAGACCTTAAATACCTCTGTGGCATGTGCACAGGAGGTTCTTTTCAATCAAAGGCAAGCTCTGCTACGAGGGGACATAGGATGAGAGTGAAAGGGGATAGACTCAGGAGTAATAAACAAAAATATTTTTTAACGGAAAGAGTGGTAGATGCGTGGAATAGTTTCCCAGTGGAGGTGATGGAAACGAGGACAGTATCTGAATTCAAAAAAGCATGGGACAAACACAGAGGATCTCTAAAGGAAAAAAGGGGACTATTGTAGTTGATATGGAAGGGCAGACTAGATAGGCCATGTAGTCTTTTTTTGCTGTCTTGTTTCTAGCTGTCAGTGTTGGTCTGATGTGCGCTAAAGATGCACATTGGATCTTTGTTAACAATTAAGACAGACAGTGCCACTGGATGAGGCACTGTCCATGGCGCATTAGGGTTTCAAGGGGGAGGGTTAAGGTCAGAGAGTGAGTGGGGCAAGCGCTACACAGGCAGCATACCCATGCTATCTGCACAGTGGGTTAGTAGAGCAGGTGCATGCATCACCACCTCCACAGGTAGTGTTAACTGCCAGTAAGCATAGCCTGTAACATGTGTTCTCTGGGGACAGCAGGAATCAGTCCTCACATATGGGTGATGACAGCACCGATGGAGCCTTGCAGAAGCATCCCCCCAGCTTTCAAAGAAAGCCTTTGGGAGATGGCACCATGCATGCGTGGTCCCCTTCCCACCCAAGGGTACCATATTGCTCAGTCAGGTGACATAGCTAAAAGACAGCAAAAATAAAAGATGGTAAAGAAGCAACTCCAAGGGGATGAGGGAGGGTTGTGAGGACTGATTCCTGCTGTCACTGGAGAACATCTGTTACAGATGAGTAACTACGCTTTCTCCGGGAACAAGCAGGAAGTCAGTCCTCACATATGAAACTCCCCAGCTACAGGTTACCAAAAATCCATAGCAAAAATAGGACACCCTCACGGGGAGCTGCAAGCAACAGCAATTTAGTCTGTGTGCACAGACCACAGTAGGACCCCTGTATCCGATGAGACCAGCATGCTGGTAGCCTGAACACAGAAAGGTCGGAGGGTAGGAGTTGCCTAAACCCTGAAAAGGTTACGGAGCACATCCTGGCCGAAGGCACTGTCCCGTCAGGACCCTTTCCAGGCAGTAATGGGCTGCGAAGGTATGGACTGAAGACCAGGTGGTGGCCAGGCAGATGTCCACTATCAGGACTAAGCGAGCAAAGCCGAGATTGATGTTGCATCTTCCATGACTATTGAGTCATACTTTATGGGTATTGAAAGCTTGAGACAGAGTCCATTGTGACCCGAAACGCAGTACTGTGTCGCATATTTTTTGTGTAGAGGTGCACTTTGGAAAGCTTTTGTTACTTTCAACACTTATGGATCTTGCCAGCATACCATCTTGAACCTTTGGTGAATCCTTTTGGCTCTAACTGCCAACTAAGTATTATTGTATTTCACAATTTATGACTTGTTTAGAACTTCTTAGCATATTGGCTTTTGGATTCCACACTTGCTGTTTGCAAATTTTGTGCATATACATTTATAATAAAACAAAAAAAGATTAAAAGGAGTTGCTTGTTATTCGGAGGGGTTTTCTCTTCCTCCTGCACAACAAGCATTCCAACATTTAATTTAATTTTTGTTTCAGAGTTATTTGTTTTCAAGATTTTTTCTTTTTCCCCCTTCTTTTGGGTTTAATTTTTTGATTCACCATCAGGATGGAGTACAGGTTTGACACCAAAGCCGCCATAACCCTGACACAGTGCGCCGTGACATGGCCTTCCAGTGGGAGCCTCGCCTGCTCATAAGCGAGGGCAAGAGAGTCCGCCACCAAGGTGGGCAACGTACACTTGGTCACTGCCTCCCCCAGCCTACTGGGATCATAGGAGATGATTAGATTGAATCTATTAGATAATATTACTTAAATAACTATGAGCTCCTTTGTTTTGAACTGTATATAGTTACCCTGTTACCTCCAAGTTACAATCCCTGTTACAATGTAAGCAAAATATCTTGTTTCTAATGCAAAATGTTGTTATTATGTAAACCGCACTGGTACTAAATAGCGCGGTATATAAGAATTTGTAATAAATAAATAAATAATGAAAAGCTGAGAAGCTTTGCAGTGGCCCTGAGTGCACTGGATATAGAAGAACAAGGCCCTCTTACAGTCCATGATGTGGAGGACAGTCTCCACCCGACTGGAGTGAGGTCTTGGAAAAAAGGTAGGGGGCACCACTTTCTGGTTAAGATGGAAGGGCGACAGCACACCTTCGGCAGGAATTTGGGGTGCGTGCGAAGCACCACTCTGTTCTTGTAGAACCTGGTATAAGATGCCTCTGCCACAAGGGTCTGGAGCTCACTAACTCTGTGAGCGGAGGTGAGTGCAACCAGGAAAACCACCTTCCAAGAGAGGTAGCAAAGGTGGCAGGTAGCCAGAGGCTCAAAGGGTGGGCGAGTGAGCTGTCCCAACACTATGTTGATGTCCCATTCGGTTGCTGGAGGGCAAACCGGGGGCTTCGATAAGAGCAGGCCCTGAAAGAAACAGGTCACCAATGGTTGGACCGAGAGGGGCTTACCATCCACCGAATGGTGATGTGCCGTCAGGGCACTGAGGTGCACTTGGACGGAGTTAGCCTTGAGCCCGGAATGAGAGAGGTGGGGAAGGTACTGTAACACCAGAGCCACCAGGCAGGAGAAAGGATCAGCTCTGTGCTTGGCGCACCAAAGAGAACCTGCGCCATTTGAGGGTGTAAGCCTTCCTAATGGAGACCTTGCGAGAGGCCAGCAGAATGTCCTCCACTTCAACCGGAAGGTTGAAAGGGGCCAGAGTCACCCTCTCAGCAGCCACACAGTCACCGACAGGGACCTCAGGTTGGGGTTTGGGAGAGAGCCCCCCCTCCTGAGATAGGAGTCTCGGGGCAGTCCCCAAGGGGATGGGGGCCTCCACCGTCAACTGTAGAAGCAGCAGGAACCACGGCTGCCTTGGCCACCGAGGAACTATCAGGATGAGCGAGGCCCTGTCGTGGAGGGTCCTGAACAAGATCTTGGTGATCAGCAGCGTCGGAGGGAGGGCATACAAGAGGCCTTTTGACTATGAGACTAGGAACATGTTTGCTGCCACCCTGGAGGGGTGGGCCTGCCGGGAGCAGAAGCGGGGCAACCGAAAGTTGTCTGGACTGATGAACAGGTCTATCATGGGTTCCCCCCAGAGCCAGAAAAGCCAACTGGCTACCCTGGGGTCCAGCTGCTACTCGTGTGGCTGGAGAACCTTGTTGAGTCTGTCGGCCAGCAGGTTGTCCTGGCCTGGCAGGCACACTGCCCGGAGGATACCCTGTTGGATTGCGTACGAGCAGAGAACCAGTGCCTCCTGACAAAGTGTATGAGATCCCGTGCCCCACTGTTTTTTACGTAGAAAATTGCCACCTGGTTGTCCATCTGGACCAGCACTGGCTGGTGACGCAGGTGGTGGCAGAAAAACCTTAGGGCTAGGTGTATGGCTCGGAGCTCCAGCAGGTTGATCTGCTGGGTGCTCTTGTCTGGTGACCAGTTGCTCTGAGTGCGGAGATCTCCGCAGTGGACTGCCCAGCCGAGCAGGGAGGCATCCGTGGAGAGGACCCTCAAGTGGCTTGGGGCCTGAAAGGGCATGCCCGCCTCAAGATGCTGGGGCAACTGCCACCAGATCAGGGAGTCTGCCAATTGGTGGGTCACTGAAACTCTGTCTTGGAGGTGACCTGTGGCCTGAGATCACCCATCCTGGAGACACCACGACAAGTGGAGGCAAGCATCTAGGATGACTGTAGAGGCCATGTGGCGGAGGAGGCGCAGGAAAAGCCGGGTGGGCACCGAGGGACGGTACTGTACGTCCCGAGCTGAGACCTGAGATGATCGGCTCGGTCCTTGGGCAAGAAAGCCTTCAACTGGAGAGTATCTATGTTTGCCCCAATGTACTCCAGGCACTGTGTCTGGAGGAGGTGAGACTTGGGGTAGTTTATGACAAAGACCAAGTGTTGCAGAACTTGGATGGTGCATATGGTGGCCTGCTGCACCTCTGAGGCTGTGCCTCTCTTTATGAGCCAGTCATCCAGGTAGGGAAAGACGAAGACCCCCTGGAGCAGGAGGAAGGTGGCCACGACTGCCAGGTATTTTGTGAAGACTCTTGGGGCAGAGGCTAGGCCGAAGGAGAGCACCCTGTATTGAAAGTGCCTGCCCCTATTATGAACTGCTGGTCCTGCCTGTGGCTGGGGTGGATGAGGATGTGTGTATAAGCATTCTTGAGGTCTAAGGAGCATAGCCAGTCTCCCTGCTGGAGGTATGGCAGCAATGTTCCAAGGGAGAGCATCTTGAACTTCTCCCTCACCATGAATTTGTTGAGGTTGTGCAGGTCGAGGATGGGCCTTAGGTCCCCTGTCCTCTTTGGCACGAAAAAATATCTGGAGTTGAACCCCTTGTCTTTGAGGTGGTGGGGCACCGGTTCCACCGCTATGTCCTCGAGAAGACCTGCCAACTCCTTCCGAAGGTGGTCTCGGTGGAGGGGAGACCTGAGCGGCTCTCCTGGGAAATAAGGGGTAGGTGTCTAAGTCTGGTGGAGGAGGAAACCCTCCCTGACTACCTTGAGTGCCCAGGAATCGGTGGTGATGGTCACCCACCTCTTGGCATAGAGGGCCATATATCCCACTGTGGGTTGCTGATCTCCTTGGGGTAGAGAGGCTATGCTCAAGGAGTCAAAAGCTCCCCCCTGGCTGGGCTGGGACCTGTGCCTGGGGTTTTGGTGCCTTATGCTTATGTGGGCCATGGCCATTTCCCTTGGCCTGCTGACCCTGTTGGGGAGCTGGGGAGGCCTGATAAGGTGGGTAGTTTCGGTAAGCAGCTCCCTTCCTTGGGTAAAAGGACTTTTTACCTGAGCCCTTCCGTCGGGGAGGGGCAGGAGTCTTCTTAGATAGCCTGGTCCTCTTCTTGAACTCGGTCTCCAGCTCGGCAGCCTTGTTCGTCATGGGTCTGCCAAAGAGGTTCTCTCCTTGGCATGGGACATCGAGCAATTTGTCCTGAACCCACTGCTCGAGGTCGGATGACTGAAGCCAAGCTTGGTGGCATGCCCCAATGTTTGCCGCGACTATCCGGGCCGTTGACTCAAACTCGCCATAGGCCACTCGAGACATGAATTTGGAGCACTCAGAGACTGGCTTGGACAGGTTCTTGAAGCACTGCAAAGGTTCCTCAGAGAAACCAGCCGAGAACCCGGCAAGTTCCTTTGCCAGATCTCTCAAGTACATGCCCATGTACAGCTGGTAGGCCTGGATGCGGCAGAAGAGCATCAAGCCCTGGAAGCACTTTTTGCTGACAGCGTCCAAAGTGCGGACCTCCCTGCCAGGGGGGAGGGGGGGGGCACCGAGAAGTGCATCTTCTGGCATTTCAGCTGACGCATGGCCAACTCCACCACCATGGAGTTAGGCGGCAATTGTGACTTCTCGAAGCCCGGGCTCCGGCGGACTCAATACATTGAGTCGAGCCATTTGCTCACTACCGGCACAGACTCCAATGTCTCCCACATTCGGAGCATGAGCTGTTCCAGGATGGGAGGAATGGGTACCGTGAGCAATTCTCGTGGAGGGGTCTTGTACTGGAGGATTTCCAACTCATCCACCCGAGGGTCTTCCTCCAACTTGGTTGGGAATGCCGGGGCCTTAGACATATCCTTGACAAAATCCAGGAAGGCCATTTCCTCGGGTGGGAACCGCCGCCGAGGTTCCGAGACGGGAGAGTCAGAAGGGATGCCATGTTGGCGACGGTATTGGGTGACTCCTCGTCCTCCATCTCCCACTTGGGGTAATCCGTTGA
The DNA here is from genome assembly GCA_033557465.1 of Ichthyophis bannanicus. NCBI lineage: Eukaryota > Metazoa > Chordata > Amphibia > Gymnophiona > Ichthyophiidae > Ichthyophis > Ichthyophis bannanicus. Next base: position 796,991,152 of record CM066036.1, read on the forward strand.
GGACTCGTAGGAGGGCTGCTCTGTGGGCCTCGGAGCCCCCGATGCCCTGCGGCTGGCACCCAGACTCAGAGTGCGACCTCGGCCAAGGATCAACTCGAGGCCAAAGGACCTCGAGGATTGGCTCGGCCTCCAGGGACGTTTTGGACATCGAGGGCCCGGTGATTGTGGCGGATGAACCGGTCATGCCGGACAACAGCACCCACTGCTGGTCCATGAAGGCAGACAAACTGCGCTCCACAGCCGCCATTCTGGACTCCAGACTAGAAGGCTCCGCAGCCTTCAGCGCCCCAGCGCTGGCTCCCCCGAAGGGGAATCCTCTACGAGGATGGTGTCTGGGGACTGAGGCCAGTCCATGGTCGAATCCTTCCAGGGGACCTTCGCAGGTTCTTCGCCGGAGGGCCCACGCCTTAGGGCCTCGCCCGAGTGCCCTTTGGCGGGAGCCTTGTGGCGGGAACAAACATGTACAACATGAAGCTCACAATGCAACACACCAATGAAAGGGGACTCCACGATGACAAACCCCCAGAGCACTTCTGTACAGTCTGCCAGGCACTAATAACCCCACTACTAGACTTCTGCAACCCAATATACATTGGTCTACCAAAACAAACCCTTAGACCGCTACAATTGGCACAAAACACAGCAGCTCGCATAATATCTGGCACAACAAGACATGAACACAACAAGACATGAACACATCACACCCATACTGAAAGACCTCCACTGGCTCCCAATCATCTCACGCATCAAATACAAAACAGTCATAAACATCTTCAAGATCAAACAACAGTCATCAGCTCTCAGCCTACAAACACTCATACAACCAGACAGAAGCACACGACCAAGGAGGAGAGGTTCTAATCATGTTAACACCCCAAAAGACATCACCAAGGTCCGCAAGGACACAGCAGAATGAGCCCTTTCCCTGGCTGCACCAGCAATTTGGAACACCCTCCCAGATGAACTAAGACTAACAACAGACCTCAAAGACTTTCGGAAGCAGCTTAAGACAACCCTGTTCATTGAACACTATGGACACATCACATGATCTACTCAAAAAGCAGGAACAAAAGACCAACCCCCCTCCCGTCCCTTGAACATAAGAATGTACATAGCTCATAATGTAAAGAGTCCTGTACATAAGAATGTATATAGCTCAGAAGAATCTAATATACACCAACACATACACACAATCTGCATCACTGCATGAACACACTTGAACCACCATTATGATTGTTTGCTGTGGAAACCACCTTGATTAAACGATAAGGCGGTATAGAAAAACTTTTAAATAAATAAACCGACAATTCCTACAACCAGTCATTACTGGTAAATATAACGTATACTGCATAGCATGTCGACTTCGTTGCTACCTCATTGATACCCCACTACTACCTCACTGCTTGAAAAATAACATATGCTGCATACCCTGTAGACTCCATTGCTAACATATGCTGTATTACTAACTTATGCTGTCTAGCCTGTAGACTTCATTGCTGTTTTGCCTGTAGACTCGATTGCTAACATATGCTATATAGCCTTAGACTTCATTGCTACCTCATTGCTTGTAAAAATAACATATGCTGCATACCCATATAACTTCATTGCTACCTCATTGCTTGTTACCTTGTAGTCTCCATTGCTACCTCATTGCTACCCCACTGCTTGTAAAATAACATATGCTGCATAGCCCCTCTCTGTCCCTCTTCCATGGCTCCACTTCACATTATCTTCCTTTTCTTCATACTCCCTGTCTCCCCTTCTACCTGCACCCTCACTCCTCCTCTCCTCATCCCCCCTTTACCACTCTCACTTCCCCCTCCATTCTGCCTTCTAACCAATCATCAGCTCTTGAGCTTCGTCACTTTCTCCCTCTCATTCAACCATCTCCTCTCTCCCTAAGGCAACCTGTCAGACGGCTGCCTGGGTGAGAATCTTCACACTCTTGGCAAGTGCATATTTCTATATGATTTGCAAGGTATTGTGGGCAATGTAGTTCATTCACACCAGACACAGCTGCTGACAATAATTTAGTTGTGCTCTTGGGTAAAGCCAATAAGATATTTATTTATGGGGTTATTTCTCCCAACACAGATATGCTTGGTAGCACATAAATTAGGTTACTTGCTTTCAGTGTTAACTTGGAAAAACAAAGTCAAAATCAGGAAAACAACAAATGAAAAGCCACAAAGCAAGAAACAAACTGTTCTTTTCAGGTTAACTTCTGATTACTTCCCACATAGATACAGAAGTGATTCTCTCCTAGCTCACAAGCAATTAGGTAAGGCTTAATAGCTAGCAGTTATCCAGCTGAAACCCCTTAGCTGGCTTGCTTTCTACTGTGTGGGTCAAATCCTGCTTCAGGAGCTTTTCTGAGTAGATTAAAGAACAAATTTGTATTTCTTTGTGATGGTTGCTATACTTTATAACAGAAAGTTACCAACGGAGTTTAGATAGAGAGCAGTCCATATAAACAGGATCCTCATCTGCTATTATTCCCCCTTGTTCAACAAGCATGGGTTCAATATCATGGATTGGCACAGATGAATCTCTCAATGGAGCATTTTCAGGAGAATACTTGTTTCCCTGCTGTCTTTCAAGGTTATAGCTAGGGCATAGATCAGTGTTCATACCTGAGCTTCCATTGCTGCTAGAGTTCCTCTCTATATAGCCTGGCCAGTATGTAGTCCAGTTCTTATGTCCAGCCTTCCAATCCAGATCCCTGGACACTGGATCACATACCTTCTGGCACAGGTCTTAGGGTCCCTTCCACGTGCAGCCGTCTCCCTCACAGGTAGCCTCTGGTGATTCCTAGCTCTGCAGCACCATTCCTCTGGCTTTCCCCAGTCCAATGGTGTATGCTGGCCCTTGGAATACCTCCCAATATACGTACTGCTTTGGACTCTTCTAGACCTCTCAAAGGCTTTTCTCTTCCTTCTTCCAAAGGGTCTCTTTCCCTCTCTGTCCGTCCGGTTTGGCTTCTGCTTCTGATGATCCTTCAGATGAAACTGATGATCAAACTCAAGCTGATTTTCAGGATACTGAGGACAATTCTCTGGATATCCAAGGTGATCATGAAGATGGTCATCTGTAGAATAAACTCTACTCTTATTCTGCTTAGATGAGTGCTCCTCCCTAATACAGCGCAGCTGTGCTGAATCAGGCCCTGCCCTTTGAGATGAGTGCTTAGGGATTACCTCATAGCCCTCCTGATTGAACACACGTTTCCCCCCTTCAGCTCCTCTAATGGCTGTTGGAAACCTGGTGCATTCTGGGACTGGTAGTCTTTTATGGGAAAATTCTGTTTTCTTATTTCTACCAGAACTGACAGGTTGCTTGTTCAGAGACACTTCACCTTTTCTATAGCTCCTTCCTGAGCTATGATAAGCTTCCTTATCACAAACCTCACCCTTGTTTCCGCCGTACTGTCTCTTTTCTACCCCGTACTCTGCTACTCCTCCTCCTCTCATCCGGTGATATCAACCCCAATCCTGGCCCCACTAGATTTCGGTCTCACTCTGATAAGAGATCCTCACGCAACTTGTCTAATCTTATCCATATCCCTCTCCTCTCCCCTTCCACTCTCCCTTTCTCTTGTGCCTTATGGAACGCACACTCTGTCTCTAATAAACTTACTTTTACTCATGATCTCTTTATCTCCAATGCTCTACATCTTCTTGCTCTAACCGAGACTTGGCTCCTCCCAGATGATACCGCATCTACTGCTGCCCTCTGCCGTGGGGGCTATCAGTTCTCCCACACACCTCATCCCTCTGGCCGTGGTGGTGGTGTTGGGATTCTACTTTCTCCCTCCTGCCAATTCCAACCCCTCCTGCCGCCTCAATCTCACTCCTTTTCTCTCTTTCAAAGTCCAATCCATCCGCCTCTTCACTTCCTTTCCGGGTAGCTGTTATCTATCGACCTCCTGACAAGTCTGCTTCCACCTTTCTCTCTGACTTTGACTCGTGGCTCTCCTTCTTTCTGGACTCCTCTTCCCCCACTCTTATTCTTGGGGATTTTAACATTCATGTCGATAACCCCTCTGATTCTAAAGCTCCTCTCCCTCACCTCCTCATTTGACCTCCAACTCTGTTCCACTGCCCCCACTCACCAGCATGGCCATTGCCTAGACCTGATATTTTCTCTAGTTCTTTACCCTCAAACTTCCGTAACGCAACTTCTCTTATCTGACCATCACCTTTTAAGCTTTAATCTTCATCTCCCGCTGCCTCAGCCCCGTCCTGTCTCCTCCAACCTATTTAGAAACCTTCATGCTATTGATCCCTTGACTTTCTCTTCCACAATTTCTCCATCTCTTTCTTCCACTATGTCATCCAAGTCTGTCAACAAGGTGGTAACTTCCTATAATGCTGCACTTTCTTCAGCTCTGGATGCTCTCACTCCACCCACCCCACATCCTGTGAGACCTTCTGCACCCCAGCCCTGACTTTCATCCACTACCCGCTATCTACGTTACTGTGCCTGTTCCGCTGAGCGTGCTTGGCTCAAATCCCGCTTCCCTGAAGATTTTCTACACTTCAAATTCATGCTTGTCTCTTTCCAGTCAGCCATAGCTCTTGCCAAACAAGACTACTATGTCCATCTGACTAACTCTCTTGCCTCTGATCCTCGCCATCTCTTCACTACTCTCCTTAAAGTGCCTCCGCCTCTGATCCCTCCCTCCCTTTCTGCCCAAACCCTAGCTGACTTCTTCCATGACAAAATCCACAAGATCACCCTCCAATTCCCCACAAACCCAGCTATTTCCCCTCCCCCTCTCCACCCGGCCCTCCCCCCTTCCCTTGCTACCCTCTCTTCCTTTCCTGTAATCTCTGAAGAGGAAACTGCACACCTTCTTTCTTCCTCCAAACTCACCACCTGCTCCTCTGATCCAATCCCCACCTGTCTCCTGAGCCCCATCTCCTCCACCATTGTCCCTTCCATCTCTCATATTCTCAATCTTTCACTCTCCACTGCAACTGTCCCTGCACACTTCAAGCATGCTGTGGTCACACCTCTCCTCAAGAAACCCTCACTTTATCCTACCTGTCCTTCTAATTATCGACACATCTCCCTCCTCCTCTTCGTTTCTAAACTACTTGAACATGCAGTTCACCTCCATTGCCTTGACTTTCTCTTCTCTCATGCCCTCCTGGATCCCTTACAGTCTACTACTACTATTAAGCACTTTTATAGCGCCACGCACGCAGCGCTGTACAGTCATACAAACAAGAGACAGTCTCTGCTCATCAGAGTCTTCTAACTTTTGCCTTTTATACTCTACTGAAATGGCTCTTGTCAAAGTTTCCAGTGACTTGTTCCTGGAAAAATCCAAGGGCCTGTACTCAGTCCTCATCCTTCTTCACCTCTCTGCTGCTTTCGACACCGTTGACCACAACCTTCTCCTCGATACCCTGTCCTCGCTTGCCTTTAATGGCTTTGTACTATCCTGGTTCTCCTATCTTTCCCATCGCTCCTTGTGACGCGGTAGCATTGCCAGAAGCCATGGAAACAGATAGTGACCCGCTGGAAGGTTTGGGTACTGCAGGTAAAGGCAAGATTTTCCCTTCTCAGCACAAGATGCACATGGCTAATCAGCTAACACAGCTCACCTCGGGGGAGGGGAGAAGCAGAGTTGCTGATTGGGCATGCCCTAGCAGGAGGCGGGTTCCCCAGAGCAGAGGCACCTTGTTAAACAGAGAGAAGGAAGACAGAAGACAGAAAGAGAGGAACGGAAGGGGGAAAGAGAAGGAGGAGAAAGAGGAAGCTGAACGCTGGAGAGAGAAAGCAGAACACTGGACAAAGCCAGCAGAAGTGTGCTTTAGAGACGGAGCAAAGCAAGGACAAAGGAAGCAACCTGGAAGGCAGGAACTAGCCTTGGATGCCAGAATCTTTGACTTTGAAGGAGAAACGCTCCCCAGCTGCAATCCTAGGAGAACGCTTTCAAAGCCAAGAAGCAGGTACCAGGGAGACTCAGTGCCTGGAAAAGCCTTCTGGGAACAAGAGAGGGGCGAGGCACTGAGAGACCCAGGCATAAAGCCTATGCTTTTGGAGCACAGAGCTGACCCGTGGAAAGAAAGGCAGACTGCTAAAGAACTTTCAGACATTCCTCAATATAAGGTACAGCCTGTCTTTAATTCTGATAACAGCTTTTATGAGAAGCCAGACTGTGTGAATGTTAATTTTAAAACCCAGGGCAAGCCCAGGTTTTATGAAGGCAGTTGGCTGCAACCTGAAACTCATTTAACTAAACCCAGCTTTTCTCACCAAACTGCTGACAGAGTTAGCAAGCAGGCTAGCTACAAGGACACAGCTGATTTATATGGTAAAGATATATGCTGGGAGGATTTAGGAGGCCCTAAGTTTGAAGTACTGTTTAGAAACACTCCACATGCAAATGAACTGAATAACCCAACACTGACTTACAGAGACAAGTGGGGGAGGGGTAACTCCACTGCAGTGAATGAGCGTTGTAACAGAGACGACATTGTTTGCCTGAAGCAAAACCTACAAACAATTACTCACCTCGGGAAGGAGCTAATTCTCAGCCCAGCCCTTATAGAAAGCAGGCTGAAGCACTCCTACAAGAGTTCAAAGAATTCTTAAACAAACGAACCATTCCTGAGCAGAAAGTAGTGCAGTCAGTGCAGAGCCCAGAAGCAGATGTGCCATTGGTTCTTCCCTTGCCAATGATTGAGTTAAATCAACCAATGGACTGCTCCCCACCTGTCTGATTGACAAGGAATAGCAAAGCAAAGCTTGAATCGTCCTTTTTCTGTGATAACCTGAAATGTTTGCTATTTAAGTGCCCGGCTGAAGAGCTTACCTGAAGTTAAGAATAAGCTGAAGCATTGTTTGGTTATAGCACATGGACATTATTGTTTTCCTTGTTTCTGATTGCCAAGTAGAGTTCACATGAGGGAATGTGAACTCCAACATTAATGGACACTTTTGAGCACAGCCTTTAAAGAGCCTTATTTTCATTGTTCCTGTGTTTTTGGCTACAATACATTATCCTTTATGCTTGTCCTATCCTTTTGAAGCGGGAGAAATAAATCCTTATAAAAAGAAATATTCTTTTGCCTGCCTTACCATTCGACCTACACAACTACAACCTTAATCTCAAGGTCCACCCCTCCTCAAACCCACAAGGTTAGGGAGTGGGTGGTGGCAAAAGTGGCGTAGTTGGCAGGATTGGCCCCAGTTTCACCAGGGTCTTGTGCAAGGGTTACAGGAAAGAGAGAATTCCCACGTAGAAGAAGGCCCTGAGGAAGTGCAAGCTCTGGCCACTCAAAAGGTGAAATCAGTGCTCCGACCCCTGGTGGCTCATGTCAGTAAAAATAACCAAGGGAAAGAAACTCCAAGAGATAGTAATGCCGAAAAGCCCAAGTTTGTCTTGAAGTTCTGTAAAATGACCCCTAGTGCTCAGGCCCCCAAGAGAGCCACGCCTAATGCCGCAGGACTGGACCTCAGCAGTGCGGAAGATATTATCGTTCCCGCGGGCGGAAAGGCGCTCGTGGATACTGCCCTGCAGATAGAGCTACCTGCCAGTTGTTATGGCCGACTAGCTCCCCGGTCAGGCTTGGCACTAAAACACTTTTTAGACATTGGGGCGGGCGTGATAGACCCGGATTACCGTGGTTCCATAAAGGTGCTTATCTTCAACTTTGGCAAAACTGATTTCAAGGTGAAGACCGGCGACCGCATAGCACAACTAATCTGTGAGCGAGTCGGGCTTCCCCCGTTGGAAGAGGTGCCTGCTCTATCCACGACAATGCGGGGTACGCAAGGCTTCGGATCGACAGGGACTAACAGCCTGCAAGGCTTGGCAGCTTCAGTGGAGAGGGAGGACTTGGAGGAAGAGGACCTCGGACCCCAGCTGACAGACTGTACGCAGAATCCGGAACCCCGATTGGATGAGGGGCTTTCATGGGCCCAAAAGCAAGAGTTGAAGCAAGTGCTATCCCGGTACAGAGATGTGCTCACTCCGGTGCCGGGGGAAACCAGGTTAATAGCCCACGAAATACTAACACCAGGCGAAGTGGTTAGGCAGCGTCCTTACCGACTCCCGGAGGCCAAGAAGAATGAAGTAGTCCGGCAGGTGAGAGAAATGCTAGCCATGGGTGTTATCGAGGAGTCCCGGAGCCCTTGGAACAGCCCTATTGTTATGGTTCCGAAACCGGATGGGTCGATTTGCTTTTGTATCGACTTTCGAAAAGTGAATGCGATATCCTGGTTCGACTCGTATCCGATGCCTAGAATTGAGGAGTTGCTCGACCGCCTAGGGCAAGCCAAATACCTCACAACCCTCGATATGTCCAAGGGATATTGGCAAGTTCCCCTTACTAGAGAGGCTAGGCCAAAAACCGCTTTCAGCACCCCTATAGGCCTCTACCAATTCAGGAGGATGCCCTTTGGCCTACATGGGGCCGCCGCTACTTGCCAACGGCTTATGGATATGGTCCTACGGCCTCATCACGCGTACGCAGTCGCCTACATGGACGATGTTGTGATTCACAGCGAGACCTGGACTCAGCACGTCCAAAGAATTGAAGCCGTATTATTGTCAATCCGAAATGCAGGCCTCACCTTGAATCCAGCTAAATGCCTCTTTGGGGGACAAGAGGTGAAATACTTGGATCACGTGGTGGGCCGGGGAACGGTAAAACCACTACTTAGTAAAATTGCTAGTGTAAAGGCGTTCTCAAAACCTGCCAACAAGAAACAGTTACGCAGCTTTTTGGGTCTAGTGGGGTATTATCGAAGGTTCATCCCACATTTTTCAGAAAAAACAGCCTCACTAACAGATATGCTGAGGAAAAATGCACCCAATAAGCTTAATTGGAGTACGGAAGCTGAATGGGTGTTTGACCTCTTAAAGAAACAGCTTTGTGAAGCACCGGTGTTAAAGGGGGTGGATTTCTCCAAGACTTTCATAGTGCAGACAGACGCCTCTGATACGGGTCTCGGCGCTGTCTTATCGCAGCGACATGAAGGTGTAGAACACCTGGTCTTATTCCTGAGTAGGAAACTCACATCGGCGGAGCGGAATTACTCCACAATCGAGCGCGAATGCCTGGCCATCAAGTGGGCTATTGATGCGCTGCGTTTTTATTTAGTGGGGAGAAATTCATCTTAATCACGGACCATGCACCCTTAAAGTGGTTAAACCAGATGCACAACCATAATTCCAGGCTTACGAGGTGGTTTATGGCGCTACAAGCCTTCGAGTTCCAAGTAGAACACCGAGCGGGAAAACTCCACCAGAACGCGGATGCGTTAAGCCGTATCACGTGCTGTCCGGATTCTCCTAAACCAGCCCGTGATATCTTAAGGGGGGGATCTGTGACGCGGTAGCATTGCCAGAAGCCATGGAAACAGATAGTGACCCGCTGGAAGGTTCGGGTACTGCAGGTAAAGGCAAGATTTTCCCTTCTCAGCACAAGATGCACATGGCTAATCAGCTAACACAGCTCACCTCGGGGGAGGGGAGAAGCAGAGTTGCTGATTGGGCACGCCCTAGCAGGAGGCAGGTTCCCCAGAGCAGAGGCACCTTGTTAAACAGAGAGAAGGAAGACAGAAGACAGAAAAAGAGGAACGGAAGGGGGAAAGAGAAGGAGGAGAAAGAGGAAGCTGAACGCTGGAGAGAGAAAGCAGAACACTGGACAAAGCCAGCAGAAGTGTGCTTTAGAGATGGAGCAAAGCAAGGACAAAGGAAGCAACCTGGAAGGCAGGAACTAGCCTTGGATGCCAGAACCTTTGACTTTGAAGGAGAAACGCTCCCCAGCTGCAATCCTAGGAGAACGCTTTCTAAGCCAAGAAGCAGGTACCAGGGAGACTCAGTGCCTGGAAAAGCCTTCTGGGAACAAGAGAGGGGCGAGGCACTGAGAGACCCAGGCATAAAGCCTATGCTTTTGGAGCACAGAGCTGACCCGTGGAAAGAAAGGCAGACTGCTAAAGAACTTTCAGACATTCCTCAATATAAGGTACAGCCTGTCTTTAATTCTGATAACAGCTTTTATGAGAAGCCAGACTCTGTGAATGTTAATTTTAAAACCCAGGGCAAGCCCAGGTTTTATGAAGGCAGTTGGCTGCAACCTGAAACTCATTTAACTAAACCCAGCTTTTCTCACCAAACTGCTGACAGAGTTAGCAAGCAGGCTAGCTACAAGGACACAGCTGATTTATATGGTAGAGATATATGCTGGGAGGATTTAGGAGGCCCTAAGTTTGAAGTACTGTTTAGAAACACTCCACATGCAAATGAACTGAATAACCCAACACTGACTTACAGAGACAAGTGGGGGAGGGGTAACTCCACTGCAGTGAATGAGCGTTGTAACAGAGACGACATTGTTTGCCTGAAGCAAAACCTACAAACAATTACTCACCTCGGGAAGGAGCTAATTCTCAGCCCAGCCCTTATAGAAAGCAGGCTGAAGCACTCCTACAAGAGTTCAAAGAATTCTTAAACAAACGAACCATTCCTGAGCAGAAAGTAGTGCAGTCAGTGCAGAGCCCAGAAGCAGATGTGCCATTGGTTCTTCCCTTGCCAATGATTGAGTTAAATCAACCAATGGACTGCTCCACCTGTCTGATTGACAAGGAATAGCATAGCAAAGCTTGAATCGTCCTTTTTCTGTGATAACCTGAAATGTTTGCTATTTAAGTGCCCGGCTGAAGAGCTTACCTAAAGTTAAGAATAAGCTGAAGCATTGTTTGGTTATAGCACATGGACATTATTGTTTTCCTTGTTTTTGATTGCCAAGTAGAGTTCACATGAGGGAATGTGAACTCCAACATTAATGGACACTTTTGAGCACAGCCTTTAAAGAGCCTTATTTTCATTGTTCCTGTGGTTTTTGGCTACAATACATTATCCTTTATGCTTGTCCTATCCTTTTGAAGCGGGAGAAATAAATCCTTATAAAAAGAAATATTCTTTTGCCTGCCTTACCATTCGACCTACACAACTACAACCTTAATCTCAAGGCCCACCCCTCCTCAAACCCACAAGGTTAGGGAGTGGGTGGTGGCATCCTTCAGTGTGTGTTTGGGTGGCTCCTCCTCCTCCGACCCCGCTCCCAGTTGGTGTACCCCAAGGATCTGTCTTGGGTCCGCTCCTTTTCTCTCTCTATACCCAGTCCCTTGGTGCACTTATCTCCCCTCATGGCTTTCATTACCATCTGTATGCTGACGACTCCCAGATCTACCTCTCTACACCCGAACTCTCTTCGACAATCCAGACCCGGATCTCTGCCTGCCTTTCTGACATTGCTGCCTGGATGTCTCACCGCCGCTTGAAATTAAACATGGCCAAGACTGAACTTCTTATCTTTCCCCCTAAAACCTCCCCTCCTCTTCCTCCTTTCTCAGTCTCTGTGGATAGCTCTGTACTCCTTCCTGTTTCCTTGGCACGCAATCTAGGGGTTGTCTGACTCCTCTCTCTCTTTCTCCACACATATCCATCTTGTAGCTAAGACCTGCTGCTTCTTTCTCTATAACATTAGCAAAATCCACCCTTTCCTTTCTGAACACACTACTAAAACGCTTGTCCACTCCTTAATCACGTCCCGTCTTGACTACTGTAACCTATTCCTTGCTGATCTCCCTTTGAATCATTTCTCTCCCTTTCAATCTGTTCAACACTCCGCTGCACGGCTAATCTTCTGCCAACCTCGTCATGCCCGTATTACTCCTCTTCTCAAACCACTTCACTGGCTCCCTATCTGTTTCCGCATCCAATTCAAACTTCTACTGCTGACCTATAAATACATTCACTCTACGGCTCCTCAGTACCTTTCTTCTCTCATCTCTCCTTACAACCCCACTCAGGAACGCCGCACTTCTAGCCAACTGCTTCTATCTATGCTCTTCTCTCCTACTCCCAACTCCAGACTTCGCTCTTTTCACCTTGCTGCACCTTACGCCTGGAACAAACTACCTCTGTCTGTACGCCAGGCACCTTCTCTAACCCTTTTCAAATCCAGGTTGAAAGCTCACCTCTTTGCTTCTGCTTTTGGATCTTGACTCATCTGATCTCCTTTCTTTCCCCTTGCCTTACCCCTGATTACACCTTCTGTCTTTTGTCACCTTCTGTGTTTTGTCTTGACTAGATTATAAGCTCTGATGAGCAGGGGTTGTCTCTTATATGTCTGTGCAGCGCTGCGTATGACTGGTAGCGCTATACAAATGCTCAGTAGTAGTAGGTTGCTCCTTCTCCGACGCCTCGGACAAGTGTCTTGGACTGCGGGACCGGGTCCGGGGAGCACCCGGCCGGTCATAACCATCCAAGGATGCCACCTTCAAGGGTTGTTTCTTCTTCCTGGGTTCCCTCAAGGGAGGCCCCCTTTCTGAGGACCCACGATGAGGTTCGGGTTCGGAGGGTTCCAACCGAGACGTTGGGGCTCGGACGAGGTCCTGGCCTTCAGAGGCATCAGAGACTTGGGGAAAAACTTATCAAGCTGCTGCTGCTGGCGGTTCTTGAGGGCCTTGCTGGACATCCTCTTGCAGAGACCGCAGGCTGACGGGTCGCGGTCTGGTCTGAGGCAGCGAAGAAAGCAGTCATGTGTGTCAGTCAAAGACTTCCTTTTAGAGCACCGATCACACTTCTTAAAGCCACTGGTAGCCATGGGGGAAAAAAGTATCCCTGTAAGGTCGAAGATTCTCCGGGCTGCCAGCGGAAGAAAAAAAGGCGCCAAGATGCCAGAAAAAGAAAATAACAAGACTACAAAAATTAAACCAAACCTGATGCCGAGGCACTGGGGTCGGTAGGTAGGAAGAGTACCGATGAGATACCGGAGGAGAGTATGAAATTCGGAGAGAGCAAAATATCAACTTTTTCCGGGGACAAGCCAGACAATGTCTGAAGGGCTCCGTGGAAAAAAGGAGCAAGATGGCACCCTCGAGCGGGAAGGAGACAACGCATGCATGGTGGCATCTCCCAAAGGCTTTCTTTGAAAGCTGGGGGGATGCTTCCGCAAGGGCTCTGTCAGTGCTGATGTCAACCATATATGAGGACTGACTTCCTGCTTGTTCCCGGAGAATGATGCTTTCCATGCTCCCGGCAGTTAACGCTGTGGTGTTGCCCTAACGCAACATGGCTTCATGCCTTATAGGCATTAGGTGCAACACCATAACGCCCTTTAGTGAAAGGGCCCCTAAGTATCTTGTTTGGAGATGGGTGTAACCCCGATGTTGGACTTTGGGAGTAAGACAGTGGCCTGCTGTTGTGGCATGTAGTTCTCCAGTCATATCCAGCTCTTGGTGATACTAAAGATGGTGTCTGGTTCCATGTTACTGTTGCTGCCTCTGCTGTCTGTTGCCTGCTGCCTGTTATTTCCTGATATTGTACCTCTGTGACCATCTCCCCTCTCTCCTGCCTCCAGGTATCCACTGCACCTTTGGATTCCATTTCCCACACTCCATCAGGACCCAGAAGTGACATCACTGCTCACCTGTTCCTCCTGATTGCTCCCCTCTGGTTACAAGTGACGCGGGTTGCCTCCCGTACCCACGGGGGAGCGCGCCCAAGGAGCACGTGTTCCTTGGGCGAACTCCTTGGGGCATATCTGGTCATGTATTCAATTGATACACTAGTTCTGTTCCTGGTTTCATTCCTATGGCTCCATGTTGCTGCACCATCGTGGTCAGTCTCATGTAAATTTATGCTGCTTTCCCTTGTCTTACTGGGCCCTTTCCTGCTTCTATTCCTCGGTTATCCTTTAATGGCTTCTATACCAGTTCATTGGGGATAGCGCCCTGGCTCTAAAGGCAACTTTGTTCCACCTCAGGTGGCCAGATCCCTAGATGCCCTGGTGTACTGCCATACCTCTGCCCCCCTGATGTCTTCCCAATCATTGGCATTCTCTTACCTTTCTCTCAATCTTGCCTTTTTAAATTGCCGCTCTATTCACTTCAAAACGGTCCTAATACATGACATGATTCTCCAGATCTCCTTAGATATTCTGTTCATAAGCGAAACCTGGCTCCGTGAGGGAGAGGATACTCTCCTTGCATGGTGTTTGCCTCCAGATTTCTCAGCTCTCTCTGCCTCCAGGATAGGACAGTCTGGAGAAGGCATGGCTGTCCTCCACCGCTCCTCTCTTCACCTTCATGAGCTTCACACTGTCATGATGTGGGTATCAATAAAGTTGAGAACTTGAAAAGAAATCCTGTTTCTTTTAGGAATCTATATGTGCAGTTACCTCCAGGCACAGCTAGAGGGAGCAGGAATGAACATACAGGAGCTAATGAGCCTAAGAAGGTTAATGATTTGCACCTGGGAATGACCCCGGAACTCTTGAAGGAAAGATTCCTTTATAAGCCAGAGCTGATTGCCAGCAAGGCAGAAGAGGAAGAGAAGGCAGAGGAGCAAGCAAAGAAAGGAGCAGAGAAGGACCTGAGAAGGAACAGAGACGGAGGAACGTCTTCACAAGGAGGAACAGCTCTATTAAGAGGATCAACTCCAAGAGAAGGAGTAAGTGAAAGAATCCTATGTGAGCAAGCCCAAAGGAACAGAGTTCACAAGGATGAAATCCAGAAGGGCCAGGCTGACCGTGCTGCTGTTCAAGGGAGGTTTGTTAGAGCCAGCTCTGAAGTTAGAGTGTGTGCCACGCCCTGTTCTCACAGTGTTCCTGACTCAAGAGCAGAGAGACAGAAGCAAAGAACCAGAGAGAATGGTTTAGAGAAAAGCTTGCAATCTCTGAGAAATGCTGACCAAGTGTTAACAGGCAAGAAAGGAAAAGCACTATGTGAAAAGGCTGAGTTCTTACCAAAGGAGAAAAGGGAATCTACGTCAGGTTTTACCAGGCTGCCAGAAAGCAGAGCATTGCCTAAGGCTTACAGGCAGAGAACCTGTTATAAGAGGAAAGTTCCTGAAAGGAAAACTCCGCGGATTCAAATGAGCCAGACTCCAGGTATGAAAGATTTATTAATGATATAAAATGCTTGAGTCCTAAAAGCCATGTTGAAACACGTGCTTACTCTGTAAAGAAGGGGAAGCCAGATTGGTTTCATAAAATCCCTAAAGCCCTTAGAACACAGTGGTACTGGAGACAAGACCCTAGAGACGTTGCACACAGACCTGTATCAGACAGGGACAGTGATTATTCCCCTGATGAAGAGTCCATGGAGATAGAATGCATAAATACTGTTCCCATGTCTCAACCTGAACAGATGGAATGTGAGTTGTGCATAGCCTCGTGCCAGGAGTCTGTAGCCACCGTGTAACCTAGAAGACGTTTGTAGAATTCCTATGCTGTTGGAATGAACTGAATTCCTTTAATCAAGCCTTACCTTAATTGTGAAGTTTAACAATTAAGCATATGATTTGAATGCTGGTACCTTTTGAAACAAAGAACTTTCTGTTGATTCTAAATGTCTTAGTTTGAACCCTTGCACTGACAGGGAATAAAAGCCTTAATTTCTCTACACTTGGTTTCGTTAATGAGTGCTCTTAGGAAGCTGGAATAAGTAAGAACATCTTTACTACGTCAGATGAACATTACATTCCCTTTGGCTACCTAAAATAATCTTTGCTCTGGAGCAGCCCCATATTTCTAATGGCGTAGGCGGGGCGCCCCACGACAACACACACACACTCCCCCCCCTCCCGGTTTTACACTACTATGAGTCTCTTTTCCTCCAGTTGGATTCTTCCATGCTGCTCCATTTTCTCCTCTTATATGTTCCTCCCTCTCTCCCAACCCACAGGTGGGATGATCTTTTGCTCACCATTTTGACGGTTCATGACTACATACTTCTTCCTCTTCCTCACTTGATTCTAATGACAATGATTCTGACATTTTGGGAATCGGCAACCCTTCTCCATGAGACACTGGGCGTACTGCAGATGGAATGTTTGGATATTGCACGGTCCACTTACTCTTTCTGGATATGCCTTTCTGAATTAGAGGAACCATGCAGAAGTAACAATTACTGACGTGATCCATGGGCTCTCTCCAGATCGCTGGAACTGCAAAAGGCATTGATTGCCTTTTCCCATTCATCCATTGCCTGAGATTTGTTGCATATGTATTGCAGCATATGTGTGGCGCCCAGCTCTTATCCTGATCTCCTATTCTGCAGCTAAAATATAAGTTGTAGGCTTTCTTAACCGCCACAGTCATATTCCGTTTTTGTGATGTAAAAGTCACTTCACCACAAATATAGCAGAAATTATCTGCATTATTAACACAAGTACGATGCATCGCCAAATACACTGTGATTGACCTATCGGCATAAAATAATGCTAAATAATTAATTTTTAATTTTTCTGTGACTAATACACCTTAAGATTTATACTGTCAAGTGATGCAAATTTAAATACTGATTGCATCATCTGGTTTTGGACAGATATTTCTATTGGTTGCAAGTAGAGATTACACAATCTCACGCAAATGTTGTATAATACACAGTTAATGGCCCCAATGACTAATTAATAGCATATATCTTAGCAACTAGACCTAATAAGCCATTTTCATTATGATTTCTGTGTTCAGCAGCCTTAAATTAGTTTAGAATAGCTGCTTTCGTGTCCGAAGCATTTTGGCTGTTGAACAGTGAAGAGAAAATATCTCATTTAAGCAGCAAAAAATATATCTTCACAAAGCTTTTGAATTTTCTCTCCCCACCATAGAGGTTTTTCAGCTTATTCGGTCAATCAGGTAGTGTTCTGCCGACTGATTAGCTCACCCTCTTTTCTTTCTTGTTTGAGAGGGCAGCCGAGGTCTTTTCCTTTATAAAGGTACTTCATAGATATTTATTTGCTTATTTTTGGAAGCTCTCTATTCACTTTCATTTTCATTTTTATTCTTATTTTTATTCTTCTTTTTTGAGTTTTTTTGTGCTTTCCTTGGGGGGGTTTTGTTGTATGTTTTTTGGTTATCTGGCCTCTATAGAGGATTTTTAGCAAACAGTTCCGATCTTTTGGGCCAGTAAGGACAAGCACTGCTGCCTCCCGTCTTGGTCTGAAGTCACCTTGTCCTGGGGTGCATTTTACTGATGGGACACCTGATGTTCATCTTCTGGGTGGTGCCACCAGAAATCTCCTCATGCACAGCTTCACATTGAAGGACTTCTATATTGGCTCTTTGCCAAACAGGATGCTGTAATTGTGTAGAAATACATTTTTTCTCAGACCTTTTAGCTCAAAGATTACTAAGCCCAGCTACAGCTAGATACTCCTTATGTGATATCAAAAAATCGCTCTTCTCATGAGTGGAGTAGATATTTGGAATTTTAAAAAGTTATAAATTAAAAAGGGCCAAAGGAGTAACTAGCTGTATCTAGTCTAGTAGCTTTGGGGTGAAAAAGGCCCAACAAAAATTTATTTGTGTATTCTAAACATTTATTTTTGTATTGATGAATTGGTTGAGCACAGAATGATTATTATTTATTTGGTAATTGTCTAGAATGCATTTGAAGGACTTGCCATTCTGCTTTTGGATGTTCTTTGGTATGTGCAAGCATGCCCTTGGGTCTGCACCATTGGTGCTTCTTGTCTTCATGCTGCTTTTGCATTGCGGGTTAGTAGCGTAGGGTCTCCCTAGTGTCTCTACTCCCCTTTGCCTCCCTCTCTCCTTGCTACTCTGCCACCTCCATTACCTCCTCTCTCTCTGGCACAACCGGAACTTCCCTGCTCTGGCTAGTAATCATGATCTACCCCCACTCTGTCTTATTCCTAGCAGATCCTAGGCTCAAGCAGCTGAGAGATGACAGAACCTGGCCCCTTGCAGGGGCGCATGGGCCTAGAGATAGAAGCAGAGTGTTGGCAAATGTCTGTCCTACCCTGTGGGACATATGAATACTATGCTAGTTTATGTTTTGTATGCCTTAACCAAAATACAACATGACTGGCTACTGTAGAAATTGTATGTCATATTGGTTCTAATTTGGCCAGTTTCTTGTTAAAATTTATTCCTATCTGGCATGAGTGACATAGAAAATGTATCCAAGTGGGAAGGGTTAAAAAGTCCGAATGATCAGCAAGAGACAGGAAACCCTGAAAGCAGGAAAAGAAAGGAAACAGAGAAAGGGGCAGAAACAGCAGATATATGTTTCATTTTGTGGCAGGTGTGGGCCTGTGATCCACTTCGTCTGATATAAGCAAGCGAGCCTAGCTAGCTTGACCTGTAAATGAAGCTAGTGGAGAGGCCTATGGGAATTGCACATCCCCCAATATGCTCCTGTAGAGCTGGAACATAGCAAGAGTGTTGAATTAGCTTAGATAAGCTGAACTGGAAGATGGAAAAATACAGAAAAATATGTTTAAAAGTCACTGATAAGAAAAGTACATCTGCAAGGGATTTAATTAGGACTGCTGACAGATGAGTTGCAGAGCCCTGCTCCCCTACACGCACAAATTGGCTCAATGGCCTTGGAAGTATGAAAGTAACAAGTTGATGAACTGGCCATTGTAATTGGGACTAGAGTGGGGGGTGAGCAGGTGCTGAGCCCACTGAAAGAACATAAGTGGATAATCATATCAGTACCGGGACCAATAGAAGGGGTACGGGAGGTTACCGGGACCAATGAAATGTGTTTCTATACCTAGAATGGAGCAAAAGTCTATAAAAGTTGTTGTATTGCCAGAAAACTTTGCTCAACCATTTTGAAATTGACTTTGCTTGAGACTTGTGCACAAATAAATGATTTGGACCTTCTGAACAGACTCCTGGTATTATTGGTTTGTCTGCGCTCTGCTGCTACATATTCTTGGTGCGTTGGCCGGGAAGTTGTGGAATCAGAGTGTATATAGGGCAATATACCACGACTTTCTGCCTCTATAGGCTTGGTCCTGCCGGGATCGCGCCCTTCCGACGGGGGCTGCTCCCTGGCGCCGCCGGTCCCTTGCATCGGAGGGAGCTGGTCGGACCTCGGCGGGTGCCGAGCCCGGCTGGAGCCAACGCCTCGAACCCGAGTGAGGGGAGTCCGAGGTCCAACTCATGCGCCTGCTTGGGAAGTTTGAGGACCGGATCCGGTGAGTAGAGTTTTGATTTGTTATGTCTAGACAGATAAGAAAGAGCAGTGCTGCCATTTGAATTTGGAACTTGGAAATTGGTAAGAGAGCCTGATCACCTCTTAAAGACGGGCCGAGTAACCCCGCATGAGTATTCGCAGGGCGAAACCCCCATCTTCTTGTATTTGGGAAATTGAATAAGACTAGTCAGAATAGATAGAAACGAATGCATTCTGGGATACGTTGCTAGCATGATTGTGTGAATGAAGGGTGAATGAGAGGTCTGGCAGCACGGACCAAGTGAAGGCGGACCCCTGAGTAGCGCATTTCCTGACCGGGCGACCGCGTTCAGGTCGCGAAAAGGGGGAAGCGATTGTCGTCTTGTCTTGTTGTTTGTTCTCCTTATACGTTTCCAGGGCCGTGAGGACCCCTTACCCACGGTCCGCCCTCCTTTTCCCTTTTGTCTGTTGTTGCGCGCACACATCGAAATGGGAGGGGCGGGGTCTACTAGGAACACTCCATTAGAATGTATGATCGCACATTTTAAAGAGGGATATTCTGGAGATTATGGTATTAAAATGACAGCAGCCCGTTTACAGATTTTGTGTACTAGGGAGTGGCCCGATTTAGACCCTACCTGGCCCCGAGAGGGAACTTTTAATGTAGAAATTATCCAGTTAGTACACCGTAGAGTGCGGATAGCGCACCCCGATCAGTACCCCTATATAGATTCCTGGTTAAGTATTTGTGAAGATCCGCCCCCTTGGGCACAGCGCTGTTATGAAGAACAGTGCAGAATAATGTTAGCAAAGACAGACTATAGTCAGAAAACAGAACAGCCTAGAATGAAGGGGCAGGATAAGAAGTCCAGGAAGAAGCCCATCCTGGTAGATCCTGATTCCCCAGAAATGGTTCCCCGACAGCCTCGAACCCCAGGCCCAGCAACAGCTGCCCGGCGTCCCGCCCCAGAAACCCCGAGACAGCCGAGGCGGGACCCCACCCCAGAGCTATCACCCAAAGAGCAGGAAGATGAACCCTTTTTACTTGAAGGTGAATCGTCCGGGACAGAAAAAGGAGAGTCAGATACAGAAACAGAGCAATTAGACACTGAAACTTCCATAAGTGATACTGACAGTGTAAAAATGGTAGCCAGCGCTAGTTTGCCAGTAAAAAGTACTTCCAAAGTGAAACATGTAGAAAAGAAGAAGGTGACCCCTGATAAGACAGTTACGAAAATATCCCTTAGATCCCAAAAGACATCTACTGCCAAGATGATGCCCTTACGGCAAGTCCCGGGAATGCCCGTAAAGAATGATGATGATGAGGTGGTAGCGGGACCCCTGAGTTATGTGTATGTTCCTTTCTCTACAACTGATTTGTTGAATTGGAGGACACATTATGCCTCCTATACCAATAAACCCTTAGAGCTTACAGAATTAGTGACTACTATTATGGAAACCCACCAACCCACTTGGGCAGATTGCCGCCAGCTCCTGACCACTCTATTCACGACAGAGGAACGGGCACGAATTAGAAAAGCAGCTATTGATTGGCTGGCAGATAACCCTGTAGCTCCGGGACCAGGGACGGGAAGAATAGACCATCGGGAAGCAGCCCAGAGAGAATTCCCGAATGAAGAACTCCGATGGGATCCAAATACAGAGCTAGGAGCCACAGCCCTAGCCCGTTTTCGCCAAGGCTTTTTACAAGGTCTGAAAAGGGGGGGCCAGAAAGCTATGAACCTTTCCAAAGTTGCAGGAGTTATCCAAGGTATAGATGAGAGCCCCGCAGAATTTCATGAAAGACTAACTGAAGCATATAGAATGTATACTCCCTATGATCCCGAGGCACCAGGAAGTTTGTGTATGGTGAATTCTGATTTTGTAAATCAGTCTCAACCAGATATTAGACGTAAATTACAAAAATTAGAAGGGTTTGCGGGCATGAATACAACTCAGTTACTGGAAGTCGCTCATAAAGTGTATGTGAATCGTGATAATGAAAGGCAGAGAGAATGTGATCGAAAGATGAAGAAGAAAGCTGATTTTTTGGCTGCGGCCATAGTTGAACAGAAAAGGGGAGGTACCCCTAGTCGACGGAGCAGAGGAAGTGGGCGGGGCCGAGGTGGAGGCCGGCCCCAGCAGCTAGGCGTAAACCAATGCGCCTATTGCAGAGAAGAAGGACATTGGAGAGATGCATGCCCGCAACTCAAAGACGCCCAGCAAGATGACGAAAACAATCATCAGTGGCGAGAAGAAAGACGAGGCCGTCCCCGAAACCGCGGAGGAGCCAATCGAGAACAATTCCAGCGAGAAAGAGGAGGAGCCATACAAGCATTGACTACGACAATCCATAATGAAGATGACGTGGATTAGAACAGACCGGGCTCCGAGTTTGCTTTAGGTCTCCAGGAGCCTATGGTCGGAATACAAATAGGAGACCAAGTTATGAACTTTATGGTTGATACTGGAGCAGAACATTCAGTAATAGACAAAAAGATAGCCCCATTTTCTACAAAAGCAGTCACCATCATAGGAGCAACTGGTGCCAAAGCTACAAAATCTTTTCTTCAGAATCGTATATGCAGTCTAGGAGGACAGCAAATAACTCATCAATTCCTTTACATGCCCGAATGTCCAGTGCCACTGCTGGGACGAGATATGTTAGCCAAACTTCAAGCACAAATATCTTTCTCTGAAAAAGGAGAAATGCAAATGACAGTAAATCCCCAAGTCAAACCAGCGGGAATGATGCTGCTGACAGTTCCCCGAGAAGAAGAATGGAGGTATTACATTGATGACTCTGTCCAAGACACTTATTTCGAACAAACGTTAAAGAACATTCATGCACCACCTGGAGTATGGGCAGAAGGCAGTCCTCCAGGCCTAGCCAAACATATAGCTCCAGTAATTGTAACCCTTAAGCCTAGTGCTACACCAGTACATGTCAAACAGTATCCTCTCCCAAGAGCTGCAATTGAAGGCATTCATCGCCACTTGCAAAGATTACTCGAATATGGCCTACTAAAAGTATGTCAATCCCCATGGAACACTCCACTTTTGCCAGTAAAGAAACCTGGGACAGATGATTACCGCCCAGTGCAAGACCTAAGGAGAGTGAATGATGCAGTTGAAACTATACATCCAGTTGTACCCAATCCTTACACTCTTCTAGGACTGATACCTGCTGAAGCTACCCATTTCACTGTACTAGATCTAAAAGATGCATTCTTTTGCATAAGATTAGCCCCTGTAAGTCAAATATTGTTTGCATTTGAATGGCAGGACCCCATCTCTGGAAGAGGGGGCCAACTCACATGGACACGACTACCCCAAGGATTCAAGAATTCGCCTACCATCTTTAGTGCTGCATTGAATCAAGACCTTTCAAGTTATCCAGTGGCCCCGGGGAAGAGAGTGCTTCTCCAATACGTGGACGATCTGCTGATAGCTGCCGTATCAGAAAGTGAATGTATACAAGCCACCAAAGACCTCTTGCAGTTACTAGATGAAGCTGGATATAAAGTTTCCAGAGCAAAAGCACAACTATGCCAAAAAGAAGTGAAATACTTGGGTTTTCGTATAACCCAAGGAAGCCGAAGATTAGGCAGAGAGAGAAAAGAAGCAGTATGCAGAATTTCAATCCCAACAACCAGAAAGCAAGTCAGAGCCTTTCTGGGAGCGGCAGGATATTGCCGGATCTGGATACCCAACTTCGCCCAAATTGCTAAACCATTATATGAAGCCACAAAAGGAGAAGAAAAGTCGCCACTGGAGTGGGGACTTGAGCAGGATACAGCCTTCAAGAAGTTAAAGGAAGAATTAATGTCATCACCAGCACTTGGACTACCAGATGTTCACAAGCCTTTCCACTTGTTTGTACATGAAGCACAAGGAAATGCCTTAGGCATGTTGACTCAGAAATTGGGAAATTGGGAGCGACCTGTAGCATACTTATCGAAACAGTTGGACACTGTGGCCAAAGGATGGCCACCTTGCCTGAGAGCAGTTGCAGCTACAGCATTATTAGTGAGTGAAGCAGACAAGCTCACATTAGGACAGAATATGAGAGTCACTGTGCCACATGCAGTCCTTGCCCTCATGGAACAAAAAGCAAATTACTGGCTCACCAATTCCCGAATGTTGAAGTATCAGAGCATGTTATGTGAAAACCCACAGATACAACTGGAAGTGAGTCATGCCTTGAATCCAGCCACCTTGATACCTATTAGTGAAGAACTCCCAGAACATGATTGTATCGAAGTCATGGACACTGTATTCTCCAGCCGACCTGACCTGACAGATGTGCCCATAGACAACCCTGACCAAATCTATTATGTTGATGGGAGCAGTCTCATCCTCAATGGACGACGCTGTGCCGGATATGCAGTCGTCACTCAACATGAAGTAATTGAGTCATCAGCTCTAGCCTCAAGCACATCAGCCCAGAAAGCAGAATTGATAGCACTCACCCGAGCACTACTACTAGGCACAAACCTTCTGTTGAATGTATATACAGATTCGAAATATGCCTTTACTACTCTACATGCCCATGGAGCTCTCTACAAAGAACGAGGGCTCATCACATCTGGAGGAAAATCAGTCAAGTATGGCCCCGAGATACTGATGTTACTTGATGCAGTTTGGGCCCCAACTCGTGTAGCTGTCATGCATTGCAGAGGACATCAAGCAGGAAAAGGAGAAGTTGCTCGAGGAAATAGGTTTGCAGATGCCTCAGCACGACAGGCAGCTATGACTGGACAGATTACACCACAAGCTATGCCAATGCAAGCAGCATTGTTTCCAGTACCCTTAAATTTATGGACACCACGATATACCACCAAAGAATTAGATTACTATTGTAACAAGGAAGATGGAGTACTGAAGGATGGATGGATTGAACTGCCACCAGCAGAGGGCAGTCAACCCCCTGGATGAATAGTAATTCCCGAATTGTTAGGACCATCCTTTGTCAAAGCCTTTCACGAAGCCACCCACTATGGGAAAAGTGCTATGGAAAAAGCACTCAGACCACATTTTTACATTACTCTATTGACAACCATATCAGCTTCAGTAGCACGTCAATGTCTAACTTGTGCCAAAAATAATGCCAAGCAAGGCCTTATA
The DNA here is from genome assembly GCA_033557465.1 of Ichthyophis bannanicus. Taxonomy (NCBI): domain Eukaryota; kingdom Metazoa; phylum Chordata; class Amphibia; order Gymnophiona; family Ichthyophiidae; genus Ichthyophis; species Ichthyophis bannanicus. Next base: position 797,015,239 of record CM066036.1, read on the forward strand.
ACGGCACCCCGAGTTCAGTCAGGAGGTGTAACCCCCATGCACAACCTCCAAATTGATTTTACCGAAATGCCAAGAGCCAATGGATATCATTACCTATTAGTATTAGTCTGTACTTTCTCTGGGTGGGTAGAAGCCTTCCCAACCAGAACTGAGAAAGCCCGAGAAGTTACCAAAGTCTTGATGAGAGAAATTGTCCCTAGGTTTGGAATTCCAGCAGTGATAGGGTCAGACAATGGACCCTCATTTGTCTCCCAGGTTACTCAACAGTTAGCAAAAGCTTTACAGATACAATGGAAGCTCCACACTGCATATAGACCCCAGAGTTCAGGGAAAGTTGAGCGAATGAATCGTACCCTAAAAGCCCAAATGTCTAAGCTTTGCCAGGAGACACACTTGAAGTGGCCTCAAGTGCTCCCAATAGCTTTACTTAGAATACGCTCAGCTCCTGTAAAATCAACAGGATTTTCCCCTTTTGAAGTTCTGTATGGTAAACCCCCACCAATAGTGCAGGGAATTAAAGGAAGTTTAGCCCAAATTGGTTCAGAAATAACCAGGCAAGAACTACTAGCTCTTAGTTTTGTTCTGCAGACTCTCCATGCGTGGATCCAAGACCAGTTGCCTATCAACTTGACGGAACCTCTGCATCCCTACCAGCCTGGTACCTCGGTGTGGATCAAAGATTGGAAGAAGACACCGTTGGAACCCCATTGGAAGGGACCATACACCGTCATCCTGTCTAACCCAACTGCAGTAAAGGTAGCGGAGATCGACGCCTGGATCCACCACAGCAGAGTCAAGCCCGCCGCTGATCCTGAACCTGAGCAGTGGACAGCAGAGCAGCATCTTGATGCACCCTTGCGAGTTACTCTGAAACGGCAACCAGCAGCCTAGACACTTTGTCACAGTGCCTTGCAGTAGCCAAGTCTTTCGAAGAGGATTGCTGTTTTCCATGCAGCAACAGTTTTGTTTCAACGAACCCAATCTGTGTGTGATTTTGCACACTGCTTTGATACTACATTGATTAACCATACTTCAAAAGCCAACTGAAATTGCTAAGTTGGTTGATGTGTGATGGACAACTTGAGGATCTTCAATCAACACTCAGCACCCGTTGAATTGCTTCATTAGCGAACGGGATGAAGAAAAGAACGTCGTGGTCAAGATTTGCAAGCTGAGGATTCAGAAGAACTCCAATCAACATGTATCTTTACCTTTGCTTTGCCCTGGTTGCCTTCTTTGGAGGTTTTGAACTGACTTATGCTTTACCTCCATGCACTGCTTGCATTACTTCTACTCGAACTGGACTAAAGGTAACTAAGACTTTGATTTACCATTCTTATTATACCTGCACTGGAAAAGTGACTCGGTGTATTTATAACACCACTGAACTAAATGTTTGCACCAATGGTAAATCTAGAGTATGCTATAATCCGCATCAGAATCCATCCTATTACACGTTGGAAATACGATGGAAGGATGCAGATGGACCCATAATAACTGCTACGCCACCACTCAAAGACATTACTAGACCTGTTGTTTTGAATTTTGATGCATGTAATGTCATAAACAGAGATAGTCGCTCCAACTGTGGTACCTGGGAAAAAGCGTATCGAAATGACCATAAGTATATGTGCCCAGAAGGTGCTATAGGATGGAGAAAGTGTACAGGTAAAAAAGAACCAGGCTATAGTACTGCCCCAGAAGCAGATTACTATTGCCCAAATTGGGAATGTGTTTTTTATGCTACATGGAATGATGGTATAGTTGACGAAAAGATAGATAAACGAATGGCCACTTTAACCAAGTCAACAACAAATGATAAATGTCAGAAAGATGCTTGTAACCCCTTACACTTACGGATACACAATCCCAATGCATGGAAACAAGGATACAAGTTTGGTTTACGTATTGCTGGTGGAGCAGTAGATCCGGGAACCATTGTGTATATAAGATTGAATACCCAGGCTCACAAGTCATCTAAATATCATATTCATAATACCTTCTATGAGGCCATGCATGTAAATAAGTTTGAAATCCCTCATCCTTCTCAGAATTTATTTTTAGAATTAGCTGGAGCAGTAGTATCTAGTCTCAAAATCTCAGATTGTTATTTCTGTGGCGGAACCCAAATGGGTAACCAGTGGCCATGGGAGGCCCAAGAATTAAATTATTCTCTGACTTACAATCAGACTGAATTACACAAGACTACTAGCGAATGGGTGTTAGCGCACTCAATTGTTGGACGTCTTTGCTATACCAGAACTGGACCTCAGTTCACCCAACAGGTAGGACAGCTGGTCTGTCTTAGCCAGAAATTCTATAATGCCACTACCAAAAAGACGTCATGGTGGTCAGGAATCAAACACCCTGAACCTCCTAACCCATTAGCCAGATTTCCTGAACTTGCTGATTTATGGACCAATCTTGCCAAGACCCATGCCTGGCAAGCCCCACCTGGCCTATATTGGATCTGTGGAAACCGAGCGTATGCACGACTCCCGCCACAATGGGGAGGAGCATGTGTCTTAGGGACCATCAGACCTTCTTTCTTCCTGTTAAACACTGAACATGGAGAACAATTAGGATACCCAGTATACTACCCACCGACACAAAAGAGCATTGAGACAGATGAGATCACCCCTCCAGGTAGGCAAGTGGGAGAAGTGGCAGGGTGATGATTGGCCACCAGAGAGAATCATTGAGTATTATGGGCCTGCCACTTGGAATGATGATGGTATGTATGGTTATCGAACTCCAGTCTATATGATTAATCGTATTATCCGCTTACAAGCAGTAGTTGAAATAATAACCAATGAAACTAGCCAAGCTCTTACACTTTTAGCTAGACAAAGTACTCAGATGCGCACTGCTATATATCAGAATCGCTTAGCACTTGATTATTTGTTAGCAGCTGAAGGAGGAGTATGTGGTAAATTGAATTTAACCAATTGTTGTCTAAAAATAGATGATAAGGGTCAAGTAGTTGAAGAAATTGCTAAGGATATGCAAAGACATGCTTATGTGCCAGTACAGACTTGGCACTCACTGAAATTCCCTAACTGGTTTGCTAACCTTTTCTCATGGCTGGGAGGACTTAAAACTTTCCTTATATTAGTATTAATACTTGTTGCTGTTATCTTGTTATTACAATGTCTAATCCCATGTTGTATACGATCTATTCATAGTACTATTGAAAGTACAGTAGAGCGGAAGACCGCAACTAAGATTATGGCCTTGTACCAACCAAGACCTCCTACAGGTAGTCGGAATTCTATGATTACAGCATAACTATTTTGAAGTGATTTAATTCTCACACCTTATTAAGTAATAGGGTGAGATTAATCAAAGGGGGGAATGTGGCAGGTGTGGCCTGTGATCCACTTCGTCTGATATAAGCAAGCGAGCCTAGCTAGCTTGACCTGTAAATGAAGCTAGTGGAGAGGCCTATGGGAATTGCACATCCCCCAATATGCTCCTGTAGAGCTGGAACATAGCAAGAGTGTTGAATTAGCTTAGATAAGCTGAACTGGAAGATGGAAAAATACAGAAAAATATGTTTAAAAGTCACTGATAAGAAAAGTACATCTGCAAGGGATTTAATTAGGACTGCTGACAGATGAGTTGCAGAGCCCTGCTCCCCTACACGCACAAATTGGCTCAATGGCCTTGGAAGTATGAAAGTAACAAGTTGATGAACTGGCCATTGTAATTGGGACTAGAGGGGGGGTGAGCAGGTGCTGAGCCCACTGAAAGAACATAAGTGGATAATCATATCAGTACCGGGACCAATAGAAGGGGTACGGGAGGTACGGGAGGTTACCGGGACCAATGAAATGTGTTTCTATACCTAGAATGGAGCAAAAGTCTATAAAAGTTGTTGTATTGCCAGAAAACTTTGCTCAGCCATTTTGAAATTGACTTTGCTTGAGACTTGTGCACAAATAAATGATTTGGACCTTCTGAACAGACTCCTGGTATTATTGGTTTGTCTGCGCTCTGCTGCTACAATTTCATATAATAATTTGCTATATAATTTTTACAGAAAAGCATAAAACATACAATAAAACCAAGAAAGAGTGGTACAGTAGATGTGTGAACAGTCTCCCAATGGAGGTAGTAACAAGGACAGTATCTGAATTCAAGAAAGCATGGGACAAACACAGTTCTTTAAAGGAAAGAAAGACTATAGTAGTTGGTATTGAAGAGGGGACTGGATAGGCCACCCCATATGGTCTTTTTCTGCCATTATGTTTCTAATAAATCCAACATCAGCAAAATAACACAATAAGTAGGAAATATAAAATACCCTTTATAGACCCAGTATTTAGCTATTTGATGGTAAATTACTAGCTTTATAATATAGCACCTTGAGAGGCATTCTGAACTGTAAGAAACTATTCATACCTCTTAGTTCATGGGGTAATGAGTTGCAAAGAATAGAAATACTTAAGAGTAAGCAGGAGCATGCATTGAGGTCAAACACATTTCTAATGAAGGAGGCAGTCGCAACAAGCCTTGTAGGGAAGACCGTAGGGAACATATTCAAATAAATGACCAGCTGAATATTGTGGTTCACCTTTACGGAGAGTTTTAAAGGTAATACAAAGGCTATAAATCTGCATCAGGCTCCTCCTAGAAGCCAGTGGAAACGAGAACAGGAGGCGGTATGGTCCTGCTTGTCAGTAATTGGGCAATATTGTTTTGAAATAATGGAAGTCTTAAGATTCAATTTGGACAAGATTTGCTAGATAATTACAGTTGCCCAGCTTGCTAATGGCAGCAAAATGGGCAATCAAGATCAAAGTTGTAGGTGGGAAAAGAGTTTGAACTTGCAAATCAGTCAAGAGATGGAAAAAAGCAGGAACATGGCACCTCATTTCTACTGTATGGGGTTCAATAACCTTTAAGCAGGAAAGCGTAGTTACTCACCTATAACAGGTGTTCTCCAGGAGCAGCAGGAATCAGTCCTCACATATGGGTGAAGTCGGCGCCGACGGAGCCCTCGCGGAGCAATTTTCCCCAGCTTTCAAAGAAAGCCTTTGGGAATTGCAGCGCGCATGCGCGGTCCTCTTCCCGCCCAAGGGTGCCATCTTGCTCAGTCAGATGACATAGCTAAAAGACAGCAAAAATTAGCAAAAACGAAAGCATATAACTGCAACTCCCAGGGGAGGAGGGAGGGTTGTGAGGACTGATTCCTGCTGCTCCTGGAGAACACCTGTTACAGGTGAGTAACTACGCTTTCTCCAGGACCAAGCAGGAAGTCAGTCCTCACATATGGGACTCCCAAGCTTAAGGCTACCGGAGACCCTAAGCACAAAAATGAGCTCCCTCAAGGTCAGTAGCACAGAAGGAAGGAATCTTCTCTGAATATGTCTCCAACCGGTAGCCCAACAACCGGGACGGAGGGTAGGAGTTGCCTATACCTTGAAGAGGTTACGGAGGACTGCCTGTCCGAAAGCACTGTCCCTGCGGGACTCCCTCTCCAGGCAGTAATGGGCTGCAAAAGTCTGGCTTGAAGACCAAGTAGCGGCCCGGCAGATGTCTGCCAATGGAACAGAGCGGAGGTAAGCTACCGACGTAGCCTTCGCCCGAACACGATGAGCTGTGACTCTACCTTCCAGCACGAGGCCGGCTGCCTCGTAAGCCCAAGCGATACAGTCCGCAATCCAGATGGACAGAGTACGCTTGGAGACAGGGAGCCCCAACCTGTTGGGGTCATAAGACACGAAGAGCTGAACAGCCTTTCGGTGCTCCCGCGTACGGTCAAGGTAGAAGGTCAACGCCCTTCTACAGTCCAGGGTATGCAGGACCATTTCAGCTCGGCTGGGAAAGTAGGTCGGAAGTACCACCTCCTGGTTGATGTGAAAAGGGGAAACCACTTTGGGAAGAAATTTAGGGTGAGTCCGTAGGACTACCCGGTTCTTGTAGAACCTAGTATAAGGAGGATCAGAAACCAGGGCCTGCAGCTCACTAACACGTCTAGCAGAAGTGAGGGCTACCAAGAACAAGGTTTTCCAAGAAAGAAAACGTAGTGGACAGGTAGCCATAGGCTCAAAAGGCGGACAAGTAATCCGCTGCAACACCACATTAAGGTCCCAGTCCGGGGCTGGTGGGCACAAAGGTGGCTTAAGGAGAAGGAGGCCTCTGAGAAACCGAGCCACCAGAGGGTGGCTGGAAAGAGGCCTACCATCCACCGGCATGTGATGCGCAGAAAGAGCACTGAGGTGGACCTTTACCGAGTTGGACTTTAGTCCAAGGATGGAGAGAGAGAGCAAGTACTGCAAGACCACTGATGCTGAACAGGAGAAAGGATCTTGAGACTGCTGAGTACACCAGACGGAGAACCGACGCCACTTGAGAGCGTAGGTCTTGCGGGTGGAGGGCCTCCTGGAGGCCAAGATGACCTCTTCCACATCTGGAGGTAGCTGCAGAGGAGCAAGGACTACCCTTTCAGCAGCCAGGCCATCAGATGAAGGGACCGGAGATTGGGGTGTAGGAGAGTCCCCTGATCCTGCGACAGGAGGTCGGGCTGAAATCCCAGTGGAAGAGGAGTGTCTACCGCTAGCTGCATCAGAAGCGGGAACCAAGGTTGTCTCGGCCACCGGGGAGCCACGAGGATCATCGATGCTTTGTCTCTGAGAACCTTGAAGAGCGTCCGAGACACCAGTGGCATAGGAGGAAAGGCATACAAGAGGCCGGTAGACCATGGAATTAGAAAAGCATCCGCCGCTACCCGGAGAGGATGCGGCTGCCGAGAGCAGAATCTGGGCAGCTGCCAGTTCAGAGGACTGGCAAACAGATCCATGGTGGGGAGGCCCCACTTGAGAAAGATCCGCTGAACCACCAGCGGATCCAACCTCCACTCGTGTGGCTGGAGGATCCTGCTGAGCTTGTCGGCCAGGTAATTTTCTTGACCTGGGAGATAGACAGCCTTGAGGATGAGGCCGTGGTGGACTGCCCAAGAGCATAGCTTTTGGGCCTCCTGACAGAGAAGGAAGGAGCCTGTTCCGCCTTGTATGTTCACATAGAACATTGCCACCTGATTGTCTGTCTGTATCAGCACCGACTGGTGAGAAACCAGGTGAGAGAATGCTTTGAGCGCTAGGCGGATGGCTCTGAGCTCCAGGAAGTTTATCTGCTGAGCAGACTCCCAAGGAGTCCAGAGGCCTTGAATACATGTCTCTTGGCAATGTGCTCCCCAACCCAGGAGAGAAGCATCGGTCGTCAGGACCTGAGAATGCGTAGAGGGCTGAAAAGTCACTCCTAGTACCAGGTTTGGCAGATGAAGCCACCATTGTAGAGAAGAGACCAGCTGGTCGGAGATCCGTACGGAGTCCGCTAGGCTCCCGGTGGCCTGATGCCATTGATTGCGAAGGCACCACTGAGCAGGACGCATGTTCAGTCGGGCATTGGGGGTCACATGGACCGTGGAAGCCATATGGCCGAGCAGTCGCAGAAAATGCCTGGCTGAGACCAGTGCACTGCTGTGAAAGTGGCCGGCGAGATCCATGAGCCGCTTGGCCCTGTCCAGAGGGAGGAAGGCCCGCGCCTGAAGTGTGTCCAACCGGGCGCCGATGAACTCGAGATTTTGAGAGGGGAGCAAAGTGGACTTTGCGAAGTTTATGACAAAACCCAAATGCTGGAGTAGAGCCACAGTGCGATGAGTGGCCTGAGTGGCCTCCTGGGAAGACTGGGCTCTGATGAGCCAGTCGTCCAGGTAGGGGAACACAAACAGACCTTGAAGTCTCAGATAAGCCGCCACCACTGCGAGGCATTTGGTGAACACCCTGGGTGCGGAGGATAGGCCAAAGGGCAGCACTCTGTACTGGTAATGATTTCCTCCCACAACAAATCTGAGATATTGTCTGTGGTCCGGATGAATGAGGATATGAGTATAGGCATATTTCAGATCCAAGGAGCATAGCCAGTCGCCCTGCTGGAGGTAGGGCAGCAGGATTCCAAGGGTAAGCATCTTGAACTTTTCCTTTGCAAGGAACTTGTTGAGGTTTCGCAAGTCCAGGATGGGTCTGAGGCCTCCTGTTCTTTTTGGAATCAGGAAGTACCTGGAGTAAAACTCTTGACCCTTCAGGTGGTGGGGCACCGGTTCCACGGCTTGTTCCTGAACGAGACTTGCTAACTCCTGAAGGAGTAAGTCCCTGTGCAAAGGGAGTCTGGGAGGCTCCCCTGGAAAGTAGGAGGCAGGTACCTGGTGAAAGTGAAGAAGATAGCCCTTTTGAACTATGTGAAGTACCCAGGTATCTGTGGTGATGTTGGACCACCTTTGGGCAAAGTGGACCAGCCGGCCTCCTGTGCTGAGAGAAACCAGCTGAGGGGGAAAGACTATGCTGAGGAAGTCAAAAACCCCCACCCTGCTGAGCAGGGGCCGGTGGTGCAGGCTTGGGGGCTTGCTGCCTACGGGACCCATTACCCCGTCCCTTGGCCTGCTTTCCCTGTGGGGGAGCTGCTGAGGCCTGATACTGAGGGTAGTATTTATAGGCAGCACCTTTCCTCGGGTAAAAGGGCTTTTTCCCCGAGGCCTTCTTCTTTTGAGAAGGGGCAGAGGTCTTCCTCGAGAGACGAGTCCTGGTGAGAGTCTCCGTCTCGATTTGTGCAGCCTTCTCATCCATGGGCTTGCCAAAGAGGTTATCACCACGTCAGGGGACATCGACCAACTTGTCCTGTACCCAGGGCTCGAGGTCGGACGTCTGAAGCCAAGCCTGGCGGCGTCCACCGATGCCGGCCGCGGCTACTCGAGCCGAAGCCTCAAAACCATCATAGGCTGCTCGAGATATAAACTTGGAGCACTCCCGAATACCAGTGGACAAGGATTGGAACCTCTGCAAAGGTTCGTCGGAGAGACCAGCAGAGAACCCGGCTATTTCCTTAGCCAGGTCTCGGAGATACATGCCCATGTAAAGCTGGTATGTCTGGACTCGACAAGCAAGCATAGAGCCCTGGAAGCACTTTCTACCGAGGGCATCCAGGCTTCGGGCTTCCCTACCAGGGGGCACCGAGGAGTGCATTTTTTGACTCTTAAGTCTATGCATGGCCGATTCCACCACCATGGAATGGTGCGGTAGTTGTGCCTTCTGGAAGCCGGGGCTCTTGCGGACTCGATAAATGGAATCGACCCGCTTGCTTAATACCGGCGACGACGCCGGGCTCTCCCACATGCGGAAGAGAAGTCGTTCCAGCATCGGAGGAACCGGTACAATAAAGGCCTCCTTCGGGGGAGAGTCATATTGGAGGGCATCGAGTTCTTCGACTCGAGGCTCCTCCTCGGGATCCGCGGGGAAGGCCAGAGCCTTGGCCATATCCCTCACGAAGTCCGAGAACTGGGTATCCTCCGGGGGAGACCGTCTCCGAGGTTCGGACTCGGGGGAGTCCGAAGGGACACACCGAGTCCGAAAGGAACCAGGTGACTCTTCGTCCTCCGATTCCCAGGCCGACTCCTCAGAGGAGGAGTCGAGCGGCTCCGGTCGGGCGGGCACCGATGCTATCCGCTCCGACACCGAGGGAGTCGGCGTCGACGACCTCGGTCCCGAATGGGAGGCCGAAGGAGACCTCGACCGAGGATCGACTCGAGCCCTCATGGACTCGAGGATCGGCTCGGTCTCCGGGGTCGATTTGGAGGTCGACGTCCCGGTGATCAGGGCAGAAACACCGGCGAGGCCAGCGATCAATACCCGCTGCTGGTCCAAGAAGGCAGTCAGACTGCTCTCCAAGGCCGTCAACCTGAGTCTGAGCTCAGGAGACCCAGCAGCCCCTGACTTGGGCCCGACGTCAGGTCCTTCGGAGGCGAGTCAACGAGGACAACAGTACTCACGTGAGCGGGTAAGTCCACCTCGAGTCGAGGATGTTTTGACGGCCTCTCCAACTCCGAGGACCCGGGACGGGAGTCGGGGCTATGCGACCTGGCCCTCGAGGAACCAGGAGCGTCCACCGATCCCGCCCTCGCAGGTTTCTTCTTCCGATGATGTTCCCGGGTAGGAGACCCCCTCTCAGAGGAACTTCGACGATGCTCAGGACCAGAGTCCCGAGACGTCGAAGCCTCTGACGAGGTCCGAGCCCGGCCGGAGTCAGAGAAGATACGCTCCCGCTGATGCTGCCGACTCCTCAAAGCTTTTGAGGACATTTTGCCGCAGGGCACACAGATCAGGGAATCATGATCTGGGCCGAGGCAGCGGAGGCAGAAGTTATGAGTGTCTGTAAGAGACATGAGTTTCTTACAGAGATCACACTTTTTAAAGCCGCTGGCAGCCATGGGGGGAAAAAGGGCCCCTGCGAGGTCGAATGACCGGGCTGCCAGGAAAAAAGAGAAAAATAAGGGACGGACTCGCAATCGGCGTCGCGAGTCCGGGCGGGAAAAGAAACCGGAGTCGAACCGAAGAAAAAAGAGAAAAATAGAGAAAAAAATCAACTTTTCTGCGGGGATTCACAGGCAACGAGATGGCACCCTTGGGTGGGAAGAGGACCGCGCATGCGCGCTGCAATTCCCAAAGGCTTTCTTTGAAAGCTGGGGAAAATTGCTCCGCGAGGGCTCCGTCGGCGCCGACGTCACCCATATGTGAGGACTGACTTCCTGCTTGGTCCTGGAGAATTTAGATTCTCTACTGCAGTCTTCTGATCACCTGGGACATAAGCAACCAGCTGAACATCATCACTGAACATATAAAAGTCAGTTTTAAACTTCTCAATGATTATAAATAAGTATTAAATATCATCAGAGACAGAAGTGAACTGCGGTGTACTTCGCACTCGAGAGGACAAAAATCTGATAAGAAACTTGTCAAAAGAACACTTGAGACCAATCAGATCATTAAGATGAAAAGCTGATTGCAATTGTATGTGAAAATTTCTCTTAGCAAAAGGGCCGAGGAGATCAGGAAGACACAAAAAGAGGAGGAAAGGAGCAAAAGCAGATGAGTGCAAGACGGGGAAAAAGAAGAGCAGGCAAACAGGGGAAAAAGGCAGGGTGCCATATAAAAACTGAAAAAATTAAAGGGAAACAACAATGTAAGGATGGGGGTTCAAGGAGAAGGAAGGTGACAGCAGTAGATGGAGGAAGAGGATGATGGTAATGAGAGTGGATTTTGGGGATTATTTTGATTGAGGACCACAGTTAGTGTTCAGTACAATCACATGCAGTGCTAGTGTAATCATTTTTGTTTGCGGTCTGGGAGTAACCGCTCTCCATTGCATTTCTTTCCCAGTTATGGTTCTCACCTTCAAAGCCAAACTTGTACAATTCATCTGTGAGATTGGGGACCATCATTCCTGAGGGATCACATTGGCGCAGGAAGTGAATTCTCTTCAGAAGGTCCGAGACCACCTCATGCACAATGGGGGAATATTGAGATACCTCCTTTAATTTCAGCATCTTGGGGTTCAGAGTGTTGCGGATCCGAAACCACTGATCTCCATAACTGAATGGGATGAGAGAATAGAACAAATATTGATTTTTACTTTATTAATCACTCATTTTCAATGCGAGTTCAACAACACTCAAAGATTACAGTAACTGGACCATAAATCAATAAATCCCAGAAGCCAGGTCACCATGGTTTGTAGAAAGCTTGCTATTCTGTTTGGGATTTGTTGAGCCCAGATGCAACCACCAATGGTACAGCACTTTTCATTGGCCGAGTACCGTGCAATCCCAGTGAGTTTGAACTATACGATGCCTCAGCTCCTGCACAGGTCTATTCATCTCATAAAGAAAGGAATGGAGAATAAAATGAAGGATATTATAATGCCTCTATATCACTCCATGGTGCAACCACACCTTGAATATTGTGTGTAATTCTGGTAGCCATATCTTAAAAAGGATATAGCAGAATTAGAAAAGATACAAAGAGCAACAAAAATGGTAAAGGGGATGGAAAGATATTCCTATGAGGAAAAGCTTAAAAGGTTAGGGCTCTTCAGCTTGGAAAAGAGATGGCTGAGGGGAGATATGGTCTATAAAATAATGAATGGAGTGGAATGGGTAAATGTAGATTGGTTGTTTACTCCTTCAAAAAGCAGAAAAAGTAGAAGACACGCAATGAAGCTACAATGTAGCACATTGAAGACTAATCAGAGAGGGAGGTGAGAAGAGAGACTGACAAGACTGACTAGTTGGCTACTGTTAAGTGACTGGGGTAGGGATCGAGTGGATGGTTGACTGGCTGGTTGGGAGATTAAGTGGTGTTATTGTCAAGTGCTGCCGAGTCGGTTCGACTCATGGTGACCCTCTGAATAGTTGTCCTAAACTGTGTTCGGTCTTCAGTCTGGCGGCTCATTGATGACAGAGTGGCACTCATAGCTGCTGTTGTTCTATCAATCCATCTCATTGCTGGCCTTCCTATTTTGTCCTGACCTTCTACCTTGCCAAACATGATGTCTTTCTCTAATGATCACTCTGTTTGCATGATGTGTCCAAAGCATGAAAGTCGAAGTCTTGTCATCTGAGCTTAGGTTTGATCTTCTCTAGTCCTGAAAGGTTTGTTTTGGGCAGTCCATGGTATACACAGTATTCAAAGGCATCAATTTTCTTCCTATCTTTCTTTTTCACTGTCCAACTTACAAATCCATATGACATTATTGAAAATAGCACGTCTTGAACTAGTCAAATCTTTGTATGGAGAGAAACATCTCTGTTCTTGTCTAGGTCCTTCATAGCCATTCTGCCAAGAGCAATGCGTCATCTGATTTCTTGATTGCATGTTGTCTTTTTATTGATAGTTGATCCAAGTAGGTTAAAGTTGTCCACTATATCAATTTCATCTCCATCAACGATGAACTTAATGATTTTACCAGTTGTCAGGATCTTTGTCTTCTTTACATTAAGGTGCAGGCCCATTTTAAGACTATGTTCATTGATCTTGAGAAGCAAATGTTTCAGATAGTCTTCACTTTCAGCCAGTAATGTGGTATCATCAGCATATCAAAGGTTGTTGATGAGTCTTCCACCAATCTTCACACCTTGGTTGTCGTCATACAGTCCCACTTCTCTGATGATTTGCTCTGCATATAAATTAAACAAGCAGGGGGAAAGCATGCAGTCTTGTCGTACACCTTTGCTGAGTTTCAACCATTCTGTTTCTCCTTGTTCTGTTCGAACTGTTGCTTCTTGATCAGTGTACAGATTGTGCAAGAGAATGATCAGGTGTTCTGGAATACCCATGCTTCTTAATGTGGCCCAGAGTTTCTCATGGTTTATACAGTCAAAAACCTTGCTGTAGTCAATAAAACACATATAGATATCCTTTTGGTATTCTTTTGTCTTTTCAAGGATCCATCTCACAAGGGTAATGATGTCTCTTGTTCCTCGCCTTTTCCTGAAACCTGCTTGCACTTCAGGCAGTTCTTGTTCCAGGTATGGTTGTAGACTCTGCTGAATGATCTTCAGTAGAATCATGCTGGCATGTTGGATCAGAGCGATGGTGTGATAATTTCCATAGTCGGTTGGATTACCTTTCTTTAGTACTGGTATAATTACATATCTTTTCCAGTCAGTTGGCCATGATGTTGTCTTCCAGATTTCCTGTCAGAGCCTTGTAAGTATGTTAACAGCCACATCCGATAGCTGTAATACTTGAATAGGAATGCTTTGTTCTTTGATAAGGCTTTCAATGTTGGCTTGACTACTTCTTTTATCATCAGTGGTTCCTGATCAGAAGGTACAGGTTGAAACAGCTGTTGGTCCAATTTGATCTTTATCATGTAATAATAATAATGACTCTATATTTATATTCTTTCCACCTTTTCTTGATCTTCTCAGCATCATTCAACATGGATCCTTGAGCATCTTGCAACATTCCAATTCGAGGCTGGAATTTTTTCTTTAACTCTCATAGCTTTAGGAATGCTGATCTTGTTCTTCAAATAATAGTTTCTGCTTCTATTTCCTTGCATGTGTCATTGTAATACTTCTCCTTGTCTTATCTTATCTTGCTGCACATTGGAAATCTCTATTGAGTTCTGCAATTGCCTCTCTTTCTCTTCTGGCTTTAGCTTCTCTGCGTTTCTACTCAGTTTTCAGAGTTTCTTCAGTCATCCATTTTGGCCATTTCTGCTTTTTCACCTTTTGTAGAGATTTCTCACTTTCTTCCAACACAACCTTATTGATGTCATCCCATAACTCCCTTCTGGAGCTCTGTCATTTGTATCTAAAGTAGCAAATCAATTTTGCAGGCTGTCTTTAAATTCTGGTGGTAAGTCTTCAAGGTCATATTTTGCTACATTCATGAGTGGCTTGCTCTTTTTCAACTTTAGCTCGAGTTTGCATACTAGTACAGTAGTTGGTGATCTGTACCACAGTCAGCTCCAGGTTTTGTCTTTGTTGATGTTATAAGCTTTTCCATCATTGACTTACATAAGAACATAAGATATGCCATACTGGGTCAGACCAAGGTCCATCAAGCCCAGTATTCTGTTTCCAACAGTGGCCAATCTAGGTCATACGTACCTAGCAGTTTCCCCAAGAGACACAGGTTCCACAATGCTTGTATTGGGTCAAGCATTGATATCCTGGGTCCCTTCTTAATAATGGTTTATGGACCTTTCCTCCAGGAACTTGTCCAAACCTTTTTTAAACCCAGCTACACTAACAGCCTTTACTACATCCTCCAGTAACAAATTCCAGAGTTTGATTACACGTTGAGTGAAAAAATAGTTTCTTTTATTAGTCTTAAATAGTTTACCCTGTAGCTTCATTGCATGTCCCCTAGTCTTTATATATTCTGATAAGGTAAACAATCGATCTACGTTTACCCGTTCCACTCCATTCATTAATTTATAGACTTCTATCATATCTCCCCTCAGCCGTCTCTTTTCCAGGTTAAAGAGTCCTAACCTTTTTAGCCTTTCTTCATAGGAGTATCCTTCCATCCCCTTTACCATTTTGGTGGCTCTTCTCTGTACCTTTTCTAAAATCGCTATATCCTTTTTAAGATACGGCGACCAGAATTGCACACAATATTCAAGGTGCGGTCTCACCATGGAACGATATAGAGGCATTATAATATCTTTTGTTTTATTTTCCATTCCTTTCCTTATCATACCTAGCATTCTATTTGTTCTCTTGGCCGCCGCTGCACAAGACTTCCAAAGAAGTAGTCAATTTGATTTTTGTACAATCCATTGGGTGACATCCATGTGTACAGTCGCTGCTTGTGTTGCTGGAAGAAGGTGTTTGAGATGAATAGATGGTTGGTCTTAAAGAATTCTATCAGTCTTTCTCCATTTCTGCTGCCAAGTCTATATTTTCCAACCATTTTGCCGCCTTCATTGTTGCCAATTTTTCCCTTTCAGTCACCCATGACTAACAGGTGTTGGGAAATTTGACTTACGTCTGCCTTAGGTCTGCTGTATATGTTGGCTTTATATGACTGCACCCTTACCTGGTGAAACTACACAACATATGGAAGGCACAGAAGAGAAGCATGTGGGTATAAAGGAGTAGATGCGGCCTGCTATGGAGGATTCTGGGTAACCATATTCTGCATAGGAGTATGCAAAATATTGGACCTAGCAATATCAGCAAGAAAATACAGGTCAAGCAAAGAATTCAAACTAATGAGTACAAACACGCTCTCTTTTGCCCTGAAGGTTTCAATTAGTGCCAAGAGAAGGAAAAACACAGGAAGGGGCAGAGGTCGCAGGCCATGCATAGATGAGCAGACCTAAAAGCAGATCCAGATGTATAAATGTAAAGGGATCCTCCCCTGGGGAAAAGTGTTACAGGACGCCTGGGGCCTTGCAGACACTTAAGAACTTATGATGAATTCACTGAAACTAATTTGAAACAGACATTTGAGACAAGGAGAAATGTATATAAATCAGCCATTTTAAGGAATAGTGGGCAGTGCTTTCTCCCTTTACAGAGAGAAGGTGCTGTCCGTCATCTCTAGACAGGCTTTGCTGTTCTGCATGACACTATTATTTTGCTATGCTAAAATAAAAGTCTTTGTAGTTAAAGCAACTGCCGTCTAAGTAATTCTTTGATTGGTGATATTTGGGCAACTGATTGTGGGAACCAGGCCACAATTGGTGCCAAACCCCATACTTCTAAATTTTATTTTCTAAATTTCCCAAGGACTCCTCTGACTGCAGTTTTGACTTGCCTGCGTTTTTGTCAGAGGGACTACCTCCTGTTTTTCACAGAGAAAAAAAAACAGGGGATGAGAATACCTTCTCATTAGGAAAAAAGGATTCCTTCTGCTGGTCCAGAAGATGGGAGAGTGACATCGAGAGAGATTTTGATACCCTAGGACGACTCCAGCGGGTGAGTTTTGTTTTTCCTGTCTACAAACAAAGACGGAAGATTTACCCAGGTTTGATTGGTGGGTGAGTACCAAATTTACACATATGCATATGTATTTTATGTGCTTAATGTTTTGTTATGTAGAAAATTGTTAGAGTGTCTTTGCATTTAGTTGTAATGTTAGGGAAAGAAAGTTTGAAAGTTTTGCCCAGACATTAGGTCTCTGTCTTTCCGAGATTGATTGATGTACGCTTGAGACTGTACATATTATTGATACGAAGCGAGTGTGTGTCCCTATCCACGTTTCCATACCCCCATCACTGTGAGGGGATTGGCTGGGTTTGGACGAAGCGCAAGAGTTGTATGTTTGTATGAGTCCTGGATTAATTTCGCACCTCTGTTAATTAAGAGGTTTGGATTGCCACCTAAAAGCGAAATTACGCACGCCTCTGTAAATAAAGAGGTTCAAGTTGCTATTGGTAAAAGGCGAAGTTAATTGCCCCTGTCCCTGAACAGTGAAAACACCAGGTCTACATAGACTATAGAGAAGGGACAGCTAGGGAAATGTTTAAAAGAAAATCCAAACAGGAAGAAAATAATGAGAAAGGAACTGAGCCCGGTCCTAACCCCATAGATAGCCTTGTTAAACAGAACCCCCTATTGGAAGCCTCGATAAAAAATTGTTCTAAACAATGGGAAAAATGGATGAAGAAAACACCCTCTCTTGCCTGGCCAGCAGGGGGGTCATTTGATCTGCTCATTTTGACCAAAATTAGGGATATTTTATTTAACAAATGTGGCAAAGCCCAATTGGAACATTTGCGACATACTTCCCTGTGGATGCAGGCCAGTCCAGAGCCTTTGCCTTCTGCCCCTGTACCCCCACTTTCTTATTGGGCAGCCGAAAGTAAAGCTATGGCAGCCATAGGCTATTCCGACTCTGTCTTACAGCCCAAGTCAGAACCGACTTCTCACCCAGCAGCCTCTCTACCCCCAGAACAGGTCCTGCATAAACTCTTGGACACTGATGGAGCTTGGGCAAAGATTGAGGGTCATATTAACTTAAAAGCCACCCCTGCCCCAGATCCCAATGCATATGCTGAGGCACAGGCAAAATTAGAAGAGTTGAAACAACAATTGACAGCAGAACATGAAGATTTAGTAAGTCAGGCTCAAGCTTTAAAACAATATGAGGAAAAAATTACTGGGAATCTTAAAAGATGGGAGTTAGACCTAGCAGATAGGGAAAAACGTCTTAAGGAGATTATAGAAGAGGAAGAAGAGGAGAAGGTAGATGAGGAAGTAGATGATGAAGAGAAAAAAAGTGAACTTACACTGGTTTGTAGTGTCGTGCAAGGTGGTAAAACCCCTCGAGCTCCACAACCATGTATTCTTACTTTTATTACAGAGCAGGAGGATGGAAATGGTTATTATGTTTACCGATGGTCCTCCTACATGTACGGTTGGACAAGAGCCAACCAACCCCAGATGTTACAGTGGCCCCCTAATGGATCACTGGAAACTGTACACCTTAACACTGCCCGACTCTACATTCGTGGAGGAGAGGGAGATCCTAACTGGGATTCTGCCTATATGGAGGCAGGTCTTAGGGTTTGGGAGAAGTATGAGAATCAGGACGCTAATAAACAGCTTCTGTTTCCAGTAATCTACACAAATGGAGGAAAATCTAAATATATACCATGGAGTTTTACTGATATGACTAATATAGCCAGTAGTCTACCTCCTCTCAGTAGAGGGGGAGAGACATGGATTCAAAAATGTGAAAGAATTACAGCTGGATATAATTTGGCTTTGGGAGATATCAAAGCTTTATTGGCCAAAATTCTGGGAAATAGTGCGACAAATCAAGTGTTCGCCAATGCCGACTTAGACCAGGTGAAGGTCACAGTTAACACTTATGATGGTGCTTCCTTCAACGAGTATTGTCCTCGTATTTGGGACGCCCTCAGGGAGATGTACCCTACTCAGCGCAGTTTGGCTCCTCTCACTACTATGAGATTCCAAATAGGTGAGGATATCAGTGCATACCTCGTACGATTTCAAGACTTATGGGAAGCACAAATGGGGGTACCATACGTGATGTTTGTATGAGACCCGTATTTTTCCAGACCTTGTGTAATACATTACCCCCACCCGTGAATGCAAAATTAAAGTCTATAGTAGCCTTGGAGTCTGAGCCGTGGCCTAAACAACAGGCCCATATTTTGCATTATATTCGATCTTTAGAGGAGGACACTTTGAAACCTGAGAAGGATTTGAAACAGGCCCAAGCACGCTTGTTACACCTTCAACTTAAAGGGTTACAAGAAATTAAAGATCCCCAATCCACCACCAAATTACATCTTGATAAATCTAATAATGAACTTATTAGACAACTAAAACAGAAAATTAGGGAACAGCAGGAGAAAATTGATGACATGGAATATCTGGATCCTTATGAGGATGATGTTCCAGACCCCTGTGATGAGGTATGGGATAGAGATAAGGAGCGCATTTACTATAACGGAGCCCAACGACCCCGTTATCCTCAGCCACAGCGTCGAGGTCCCTCTTACCAACAAAATAACTGTACTCCTGCTGCACAGTGTTGGAACTGTGATGGTTACGGTCATTTTCAGCGCTCATGCTGTGCTCAGCGCAGAAATGAGAACTTTGACAGGAGGCATTTTCCCTTGTGGACACCTCCCCGGGATTCTGGACCCCCACCCCAACAATGACTGGGAATCTATATCTTACAGGCGAAGCTCACATATCAGGAACCTCTGATCACAGTATATCTTAATGATGAGCCCACAGAAATGTTACTTGATACAGGAGCCACTTCCTCTGTATTAACTGCTTTACCGCAGAGATGCCAGCTTAGTAGAAAGAAAATGACTACCACTGGTTTTGATGGTAGACCCCTTACATCTTACCTAACTACACCTATTTGTTTAAGAATAGGAGATCAGCAGATTTCTCATTCTTTTCTGTTTGCCCCATATTGCCCAGTAAATTTGATGGGTAGGGACTTATTGGTGAAATTACAGGTTGAATTCACCTATGTTCCGCTGGGAGAAAAAGGCCCTGAGCGGTCACTGCTCCTCAGCCCTTATGGCCGAGTTAAATCACATCTGCCTGTTACCATTCATATTAAGCCTGGCTGTAAACCACCAAAGATTCCGCAGTATCCTCTCCAACCGGAGGCCCTGCAGGGATCTCGCCAGGAGATTCAGGAGCTGTTACAGCACGGAATCATTGAACTCAGTAACTCCCCATACAACACCCCACTATTCCCTGTGAAAAAGCCTAATAGGAAGTGGCGAATAGTTCATGACTTACGTGCACTTAACAGTGTTATTGAACCTCAGTTTCCAGTAGTCTCAAACCCTGCCACATTGCTGACAACGACTACTCTGTACAAGTATCATACTGTTCTGGACCTTTCCCATGCTTTTTTTGGAATAGAGGTCGAACCCACATCCAGGCAGTTTCTGGCATTTATTTTTGAGGGTCAGCATTATCAGTGGACCAGGTTACCCCAAGGATACATGGAAAGTCCCTCCATATTCTCTCAAGCACTAGTTGCTGATTTGCAATCATTCAGGGCAGAGCTGCCCAGCAATGTGTCTTTGTTACAGTATGTAGATGACTTACTGCTTTCCACAGCTGAGGCTGCAACAAACCTAGCCCTCACAGATAAACTTGTTTGTTATCTTTTGGAAAGTGGTTACCAGATTAACATGGCCAAGGCACAGATCTGCCAAACTGAAGTCACTTTTCTGGGTTTCCTAGTAGGAGATGGAATGCTGTCTCTTGACAGAGAAAACTAAACAACACTGCCTGCAATTACAGATGCCTACCACTGTAAAGCAATTGTGATCTCTGCTCGGCATGATAAACTTCTGCCGTAATTGGATCCCAGGTCACAGTCAACGCACACATCCCTTTCGCAAATATTTAAAAGGGGGGGTCAAGGGGTCGATTGCTATCAGCCTGTCAGCCCCTGACCAGATTTTGCTTCAGTCTCTTTTGTCTGATGTCTTGCACACACCAAGTCTCTGTCTCCCTGACTATTCAAAGGAAATGTTTCTCATTAGCTTTCACGGACATCACACGTGGGCAGCTGTGATTTACCAGGATGATGGTAAAATTGTGTCCTACTTGTCAGGGTCTTTTTCTGTCAAATGGAAACTATAAAGAACCCTAATCAGACCAAATATAGACACCTCAAAGAAAAGTCCAATTAGATCAAAAATTCCCCCCTTTTTTTGCCTAATTTTTTTGTCGGAGTGTCGTCATCCCAGTATCACAAATATGTATTAAGAGATACCACCGTGACTACTCCCTTTTATTAATTAGAACTGTAAAATGGACCGTAGCCCAAAACTTAGCTGTATGCCACCAAGCGCCAAAACTTCCACTGCACGACGGGCGCACGTTTCGGGTTTTACTCTTGTAGTTCCGAAAAACCCTGCTTCAGGTCAGGAAAGATCAGCTGCTGTTTTACCTCTGCTGATCTTTCCTGACCTAAAGCAGGGTTTTTCGGAACTACAAGAGTAAAACCCGAAACGTGCGCCCGTCGTGCAGTGGAAGTTTTGGCGCTTGGTGGCATACAGCTAAGTTTTGGGCTACGGTCCATTTTACAGTTCTAATTAATAAAAGGGAGTAGTCACGGTGGTATCTCTTAATACATATTTGTGATACTGGGATGACGACACTCCGACAAAAAAATTAGGCAAAAAAAGGGGGGAATTTTTGATCTAATTGGACTTTTCTTTGAGGGTCTTTTTCTGTTACAGAAATAGTTCTGCCTGACGTTGAGAGAGGGTTAGTAGCCACCAGTGAGGCAGTCAGGAAGACCTATAACACCTTTCATCCCTTGCGACTCACTGTGTATTGCTCCGGTGATGTAGAGGCATTGTTATGCAGTAATACTCTCCACTTTACCCCACATCGGGTGCACCAGCTGTGTGCTGCCCTGCTACGGAGTCATATCCTCATTAAGCCATTCCCTGCAAGTCACCCTTTTGGCTACCTACAAAATTTAGTTTCTGTTATTGTTGGTGAGGAAGGGGATAAGGTCCCCATTTTTTCTTTCGCAGATAATATTTTGTCTCTTCACGAAATGCCTGTCAATTCTGAAGTCTGGTTCACTGACGGTTCTGAGACGTCACTATGCTCTGGTTTCAGTGCAGTACAGATATCTCCCTCTGGTGACATCCTAGATGTTCTGCAATATCAGTTGCCGAGTACTTACAGCGCCCAAGGTGCTGAACTCTGTGCAATTTTGGCAGTCTTACTGCATCAGGAGAAACAGAACATTATCATATTCACTGACTCCCATTATGCAGCACAAGTGCTGACAGCGCTTCATCAGAAATGGTCACAAAGAGGTTTTATTACCTCTTCAGCCAGCTCAATCTCACATCTTGATGAGATACATCAAATTTATGAGTGTTTAGAAAAACGCAGAATCAACAATCTGTTTCTGTGCTGTGAATGGGTTCCTGGACATACACAGGGAGACTTTTTCCGCCAGATGGGCAATGCCCTGGCAGATCAGTTAGCCAAAGAAGTAACTAGTAATGCTTCCCTGACTTTACCTGTCACCAGATCACAGATCTATTTAGTACCTGACCTTGCTGATTATCAGAAAGATGCTGTTTCTCATGAGATAGGAAATTGGGAGAGACTAGGTTGTTCCCAAATTAAGAAAATGTGGGTACATCCATCAGGAAAACTCTGTATCTGTTATGTAGCACTGAAACGCCTCACAGATCTCATTCATGATATCTATCATTCTAGTGCTACAAATGTTTACAGCATGCTAGAGGACACTTTTTGGTGTCCACACATGAAAAATCGCATTCAGGAACTAGTAGCTAAATGTCCCGTGTGTATTCTGAACTCTCAGCCAGGGGGAAAGGCCATAGTCAAAGGTCACCTCCCGGTTCTAAGTGGTCCTTTTGAATCCTGGTATGTAGATTTCACTGACATGATTCACAGATGTGCTCAGAAGCGGTACCTTTTAGAGTGGGTTTGCCCTTGGTCTAAATGGATTGAGGCTTTCCCCTGCAATAAAGAGACTGCTGAAGAAGTAGTAGAGGTTTTGCTAACACAAATAATTCCCTGATTTGGCATTCCTAAAGTCATATATTCTGACAATGGCTCTCACTTTCGTAATGCTCTTGTGACTGCACTCACCCAGCATCTTCCTGTTCAGTGGAAGTATGTTTCTGTGTATAAACCTACTTCCAATGGTCTTGTTGAACGATGTAATGGCATTTTGAAAACTCAACTCAGAAAGATTTGCGCTTCTGGTCACATGACCTGGCTACAAGCATTACCAATGTGCTTGTTTCAGCTGCGTAATAGCCCGATCAAACGATTACATCTGACACCTCATGAAATGGCCACTGGCCGGCGTATGCGCACGACTAATTTATCATAGTCCCAGGTTCCGATTCATGATAGTCTCTCTGCTTACCTTGCAGGACTCCGGATTGCGCTCCAAGAAATTGCTGACCGTGTAGCAGACACACAGTCTGTGTCCAGTCCATCCTTATTACCTTGCTTCCCTGTAGGGTCCACTGTCTATAAAAGAAATTGTGTTTGTGCATCCTGGGGCTGCCCAACCTTTTCAGGACCCCACGTTGTCACTGCTGCTTCCCCTTTTGCTGCCAGACTGAATGATACTGATACTTGGGTGCATGTCAGCCATCTAAAAGCGTCTCCAGCTGTCCCATCTGATTAATCAGTTTTATTTCCCTACAGAACTCACGTGTTCTCACCACAGTGCTATGTTATTAGTACCAAAGATGATCGCTGTCAAGCCTACTCCGTGGGCGTCCTTGTGCCTTCTTCTGGGAATCTCTGTCATAATCGTGCTCCTTATTGAGTGTTTACATCCAGATGGACAGCTAGCTTTGTTTCTCCAGGGATGGAACCAGAC
This sequence comes from Ichthyophis bannanicus, assembly GCA_033557465.1. NCBI lineage: Eukaryota > Metazoa > Chordata > Amphibia > Gymnophiona > Ichthyophiidae > Ichthyophis > Ichthyophis bannanicus. Next base: position 797,038,443 of record CM066036.1, read on the forward strand.
TAACCAGACGATATCTCGAGTACCCCGAGCTTTACCTGGAGGCTCTCTGAACTTGTGGAAGCAATCAGTATTACACATTGTTTCCTTGATGAACATTGCAGACTGCATTATTTGTACCCCTTTACCAAAGGGTGTATCATATGCTCCAGTACATGTTTCAAAGGTTCCCTTAAATGAGTATGCAGGACAGCTTGCTTGTGTAGATAATAATAACACAGGTACACTAAAAAAAATTTTTTTTAAACTGCCTCTAATGTTTCGATTGATTTTTACGTTTTTTGGTGCGCTGAATCCAAATCTGGTAACCAATTTGCTCCATCACGTACAGATTTTTTGCTACATTGGGTTAGCAGTTTGAGGTGAACGTTTCAGATTGAGTGCGATCGAGATAAAAGTTTCTTGGATGAATTCTTTATACTAATTGTTTAGTAGTTATTCAAATAAGAATAAAGAAAATTGTAACAAGGCAGCACATAAGAATAGAGTAATGTCAACAAAACACACTGTGATGGTAGCAAAATTGTCTGCACTTAAAACAGCCACATACATGTGCACAAACATTGAGCATATAAGAGCGAGGTTAGACACAAAGCAAAGCAAAGAAATGTGCAAAAAATGTTGTATAGGTATGTATGTAAGAATAGAAAATGCAAACCGCACCATTGCAATACATGAAGACAAACACCCGATGGTGTGAAAATAAAATTCTAATAAATGAGATCCGACACTGTGGTAATAACTAGCAAATTTTTATTTCAAAGTTTAGTAAAAACACGATATATGTCAACACAGTTTAGATTTTAAAGTCATTCTTGGGTCAATCAATCTCCTGGTGGGCCCGTTTCTTCTTCCCCCGAATGCTTCTCTTGGTGCGCTGCTTGGCGTATTTTTCATCTGGGGTTTCCCGCAGCAGCAACCAGCAGAAATCAGCCATCATAGTGGTGTTCCATCTTCCTTGGTACCTTCTCTCTGCGTCCTTGATGTCCTGGTGAAACCTTTCACCTTGTTCTTCACTGTACGCCCCCAAGTTTTCGGGAAAGTAGTTCACATGGGAGTGCAAGAAATGGACTTTCAGGCTCATGTGGAGGAGTGGCCTAGTGGTTGGGGCAAGGTACTTCAGGCCGGAAGGTCGGGGGTTCAAATCCCACTAGAGGACAGCAACCTTGGGCCGGAAGGACTGGGGTTTCTAGTCCCACAGGTGCTCCTTGTGGTCTTGGGCAAGCCACTTAACCCTCCATAGCCCATGTTCCCTGTAAAATAGTTATCTCCAAGTTATAATGCCCTGTTCAATGTAATTTCAGTTTGTTCAATGTAAACCGCACTGATGCAGAATAGCGCGGTATAAAAGAGAATGTAAATAAATAAATAAATAAATGTTACAGCCTTGTTCTTTGAAGGCATTGAGCATCCTGGCAACAATATCCTTATAGTTCTCATCCCGCCTGTTCCCCAAGAATTTGAGAACAACATCCTTGAAGGAATCCCAGGCTTCTTTTTCCTTCTCAGACATCGTTTCAGCGAATGCTCCATCTGAAATGAGTTTCCTTATATCAGGGCCAACAAACACTCCTTCCTTTAGCTTTGCTTCAGAAAGTCGGGGGAACTTTGAGCAAAGGTACCGAAAGCACTCACCATCTTTTGGAAGGGACTTGATGAATTGCTTAATGAGACCCAACTTAATGTGGAGAGGTGGTAATAGAATTTTATCACGAGGTACCAAGCTCTCATGAAGAACATTTTTTCTCACCGGGTCTCAAATACTCCCGAATTGGCCAGTCTTTTTTCCCCCAGTGTAGGTCGCGGGCCCGGCTATCCCACAAGCAAAGGAAGCAGGGATATTTGGTGAAACTGGATTGCTGCCCTAATAGCATGGATAGAATTTTAAAGTCTCCACAAATCATCCACTTATGCTCATCATAACGAATCTTCTGAAGAATCAGGGCCAAATTCTCGTATTTTTCTTGGAGAATAACAGAGTGAGCAATAGGAACTGAAGCGAATGTGTTGCCATTATGAAGAAGAACACCTTTTATGCTGTCTTTTGACGAATCAATGAACAGCCGCCATTCAGCAGGATCATACTTGAGTTTAAACTTTTCCATCACTCCGTATATATCGTTGCAAAATACCAAATCTTCCTCTTTGCTGAAATACTTCAAAAATTGTGTCTCGCGGTTGCGGTACCAATAAAAAGTTGTTCCTGGTGACAATAGATTTTTCTGTTAAAGCCGAGAACCTAGCAGTTGGGCAGCATCTTTTGGGAGTCCTAAATCCCGGACTAAATCATTCAATTCAGCTTGAGAGAAAAGTTCAGGTTTCGGATCTGGTTCAGTTTCAAACTCGGAAGTACTGGACTCATCGGGAAAAGCCATCTGATGAGTCTCATCATGATCAGAACCGTCCACACAAATATGATCCAAAGATTTTGGTGGTTCAGGCACAGGTACTTCGTTGCTATGAGGCATAGGCCTAATTGCTGAGGGAAGGTTGGGGTAACTTATTACGTTCTTATTTTTTAAGTTGTATCCCTTCACAATGCAAGAGCAAAAATAGCAGTCACTGCTGTGGTCTCTTTGTTCACGGCCACATCATAGGTATTCCGAAACAAAATGCTTGTTTTTTACCTTTCATCCATAAGCGTAGATCTTCCTCACATGTCTTGCACACTTTGTGAGGAGCCCACGGTTTGTCTTGATCGCCTAACTTCAAACCGAAATAGGCGAAATATACTTTTTTAATAAATGCAGAAATGTTCCTCTGCCGCTTTTTCACGGTATATTCCCCACAAATAAAACAAAAACTGTCCGGAGAGTTGACGCAACCTCTGGCTCTGTGAGCCATCACAAATACACAGCACTGCAAACTACAACTGTAGTGAACCACTTCGGAATAAAGCTGGATTACGACTGAGCAAACAAAAGGTAATAATGAACTTGCAAGAAACTGAAATTTGACAGGAACGTTCATGTCGCAACCACCGTGTTTGAGCGAGCGAGCGAACGAGGCGAACAGGAAAGAACATGCGCCAGCGCGAGTACTGGATTTAGCCCCCCGCCTCCCAATTGTCCTGTTAATGTATAAAATGAATACAAAACACTCTAAAATATCATGAGGGAGTGTTTCTAGTTAGTTAACCATTACAACCTCTATTTTGGGCCAAGAAAATAAACTGCAGTCGGCTAAAAAGAAATTATGTGAACATTCCTTATATGGGTAAGAAATCTAATTTTGCAAGAAAACGTGACGTGATGGAACATTTTGGCTATTTTTCCTGGATTCAGCACCCCAAAATCTATAGGAATCAGTTGCAAAACTGGAGGCAGTTTTTTGGTAGTGTACCTGTGTAATTTTTCTGCCAGTTGTTATGAAGCTTTTAATTGTTCCCAGACGTGGCATGCAATGAATATGATACATGACCCTTTGCGTGTATATGTTGACCCGAATATGATATTTGATCTATGTTTAATAACAAATGTATCCATTGCTTTTTCAGACAGGTGTAACCTGTCGTATAATGTGATTAATGGATCCTCTCATTTTGCTAGTAATTCTGTCATGATAAAGTGGTATAATCAATCCGGTAATATGGACCCCTCCAATATGAAATATGATTGGAGAAATATTACAAGGAGCCTGGTAGTGTTTAATGGATCTGACTTCCGCTGATATGTGGGGGTTGGTCCCATTTACCACGATGGTTCAGCTGTGCTGACAACGGGTTCTCAGAATGAATCTCCATATACTTCATGCTATCTCCCAATGTCCAGTTTCAGGAGGGATCTTACCTCATCTACCATGGGAAAATCTTCTGTTAAGTGGCTTGATGGGCATCATATGAGTCGCATATGGACACCTGCTACAAACCTCTTTGCTGTAGTGGGTCATTATTGGTTGTGTGGGGAAACTCTGTATCAGGTAATTAACCTCTCCCTATTACCCTGTGCTTTGGTCAAAGTTTCTTCTTTTTCTGTCTTGATACCTCTTAATGTTACCCATCATTCTGCTTCTCGCTCCACCCTGCATAGATTAAAACGTAGCTCCTCAGCTTATGCTAGCCCCTGGGATTCCTCTATAGCCGAGGATGATGCCATTCAGGCCTCATTCGAGTATATCAATTCCACTTATCCCATGACTAAAACTCATTTGGATGCCCTTAGCGCAACGGCCTGGATTCCCTTTGCCACCCCCGCCCTTACTGCTGAGCTTGGTATGGGCTGTACGCCGTTTGCAATGTTTGTTGCATATTCAAATGAAAGCTGTTACCGAATCTATCTCACGCCTAGCTGAGTCCCTTGAGCAAAATACACAAATGACTCTGCAGAATAGGCAAGCTTTGGATTTACTTTTGGCTGCTGAAGGCGGAACATGCACTTTCATTAATGCTACAAACTGTTGTACTGTCATCGCTAACCATACCATTTTTGTCCTTGATGCTATAAATAAGATAAAGCATCTCTCTGAGTTGCATATTGATGATTTTAAGGGGGGGCTTCAACTTGATAATATCTGGGGTAGTATTGCTTCATGGTTTGCTAGTTTAGGTGTAGGACTTAAAGCCTTCTTTATTACGCTTTTAAGTATAGCTTGTTTTGCAGTCATTGCCTTTTGTGCCTTATCCATTTTACTTGCCTGTTGTAAACGAATGATATCGCAAAGCACTAAAACCATGTATATTGTATCAAGGGAACAGTACCAGCGATTGCCTTTGGATGATCTATCTTTGTCTCAAATGGTTGTTATTCATGCTCCTTAGTTGGATTACTTTTGCTACCCCCCCCCCCCCCCCAAAGAAAAAAAAAAGAAAAAGGAAAAGAAAAAGTGGAGAATGTTGGGAAATTTGACTTACGTCTGCCTTAGGTCTGCTGTATATGTTGGCTTTATATGACTGCACCCTTACCTGGTGAAACTACACAACATATGGAAGGCACAGAAGACAAGCATGTGGGTATAAAGGAGTAGATGCGGCCTGCTATGGAGGATTCTGGGTAACCATATTCTGCATAGGAGTATGCAAAATATTGGGCCTAGCAATATCAGCAAGAAAATACAGGTCAAGCAAAGAATGCAAACTAATGAATACAAACACTCTCTCTTTTGCCCTGAAGGTTTCAATTAGTGCCAAGAGAAGGAAAAACACAGGAAGGGGCAGAGGTCACAGGCCATGCATAGATGAGCAGACCTAAAAGCAGATCCAGATGTAAATGTAAAGGGATCCTCCCCTGGGGAAAAGTGTTACAGGACGCCTGGGGCCTTGCAGACACTTAAGAACTTATGATGAATTCACTGAAACTAATTTGAAACAGACATTTGAGACAAGGAGAAATGTATATAAATCAGCCATTTTAAGGAATAGTGGGCAGTGCTTTCTCCCTTTACAGAGAGAAGGTGCTGTCCGTCATCTCTAGACAGGCTTTGTTGTTCTGCATGACACTATTATTTTGCTATGCTAAAATAAAAGTCTTTGTAGTTAAAGCAACTGCCGTCTAAGTAATTCTTTGATTGGTGATATTTGGGCAACTGATTGTGGGAACCAGGCCACACAGGATATCCTGTTTGCATGTTCTGTCAATTTCAGCTTGTAATTTTCATAGTACTCAACTTCATCCTCTTCTGCAGCTGTTGTTGGAGCATATACTTGAAATTATAGTTGTGTTGATGGGCATTCCTCGTAGACAAACAGAAATTTTAACTGATTGCATTGCATTTCATTACAGTTCTTGCAGGTTTCTTCTTAATTATAAGTTTCTACACCATTTCTTCTTTGTCTTTCATTTCCAGCATAGTAGACCATGTGATCATTAGATGCAAAGTGGCTGATACCAGTCCATTTCAGTTCTCTGACACCGAACAGATCGACTTGTACACGTTCCATTTCATTCTTGACCACCTCCAACTTCCTTTGGTTCATTCTTCATATGTTCCATGTCCCTATATCTAAGACATCTTTGCAGTTTCTGACTCTCATTTTATGCGCAGTTACATTAGCAGTCAGACATCCCGAGGGCTTTGATCCAACCATATCATAAATGCTAGCTTTACTCTGAAAAGTCTTCAACTCCTCCCCAGTAGCCAGTTGAGTGCCTTCCAACCTGGGAGTCTCACCTACCAGTATTATAGTGCAATTTATTTATTTTATTTTATTTAGTATACATTTGTATACCGCTACTTCCAGCGATCAGCAGCGGTTTTTGATTACAGATTGGAAATTGTCAAGTCATGACAGGAAATTTTTGAGGTATAAACACATTGATTAGATAGGAAAGCACAGCACACAGAGAACTATTTTACAGGGAACATGGGCTATGGAGGGTTAAGTGGCTTGCCCAAGACCACAAGGAGCACCTGTGGGACTAGAAACCCCAGTCCTTCCGGCCCAAGGTTGCTGTCCTCTAGTGGGATTTGAACCCCCGACCTTCCGGCCTGAAGTACCTTGACCCAACCACTAGGCTACTCCTCCACAATTTGTTTTGTTGTGACTATCCATTGGGTTTTCATGGCAAGATATGGAAGTAGATCGCCAGGCCTTTCTTCTGCGCAGGTAATTCTAATTTTTTATTTATTTTATTTGGTTACATTTGTATACTGCTTCTTCCAACCATCAGTAGCTGTTTTACATTAAACTTTTGTCACAGCAATCCTTTACATATAACAGTAGTCTAAATTGTTTACATATGCATAACACTGATTTGGAATTATACAGAATGATATTGTGAGGTTATATGCATATTTACATGCGTTTCATGGGTATTTACATATCATAGTGTTATAAATATTTATAACACTGATTTGGAATTATACAGAATGATATTGTGAGGTTATATGCATATTTACATGCGTTTCATGGGTATTTACATAACCTAGTGTTATAAAGCACAGTTACTTACCTGTAACAGGTGATCTCTGGGAACAGCAGGAATAAGTCTTCACATATGGGTACGTCGGTACCGATGGAGCCTGCGCGGGAATGCTCCCCAGCGTCCAAAAAGAAAGCTTTTGGGAGCATCCCACGCGCATGCGCGCTGCCTTCCCGCCCATTCACTTCCCTCTCATCAGTTGGGTTTGTAGCTGAGACCGAAGGAGGGAAGTAGACAAATTAGAGAGAGAGAGAAAGAGAGACAACTCCTAGGGGAGGTGGGTGGGTTGTGAAGACTTATTCCTGCTGTTCCCAGAGATCACCTGTTACAAGTAAGTAACTGTGCTATCTCCAGGAACAAGCAGGAATGAGTCTTCACATATGGGGACTCCCAAGCTAAGATGCCTGGACGAGGTCCCAGCATGTTGCGTTCTAGTTGATGGACCATGCTATTTCCCAGAACCTGAGACATCCAAGGGATGGAGGGTAGGAGTTGAACTAAAAAGGGGTGTGCTGTGGAACAGCTGGACTAAACAAAGCGTCTGGAGAGGAGTCCTTGTGTAGATCAGAAAAGTTAGTGAAAATTGGATTCCAATTCTCTAATGTGGACCTCAGACAGAAGTATTGCGAAAGTATTTGTTGAAACTAATGGTCTGGTGCTAGAAACCAGTACATTATCCTCAAAGAAAATACCTTACTGGAAAGTAGAGGAAAATAAATTTCACAATACAGGCAGAGGTCAGAAGCCTAAAAGGCTAGAACTAATCCCAGAAGAAAAAACTGGGAGAGCTTAATGAGGATGGACTTTAGATGAGAAGCTAAAGCTTCTGTAGGCCAACGTTTGAAGCTCTTTGTCCTTGGAGCAGAAAAAGGCTCTAGGAAAGAGAGGAGATAAATCTGACTGGTTTGCAGAAAAAGGAATGGGTCTTTGAGACCCCTCTATCCAAATGAAAGACAGAAAGAAACATTTGTAGCAGGCAGTGTAGCCTCCAATTTCTTGAAGATCAGGAATGTCTTCCATAAGTGATGTCACTTAGGATGACTTTACATGGAGAGCTTCAAATGTGATGTAACCAGAAAGGTTACAGTAAAAGAAGGTAGTTTGTGACTACCATAGAAATTGGTTGTCCATTTAAAATCGTATGGCATGCTGGAACAGCATTAATATGGACAGTAACAAATCTTTCAGAGTGAGATATATGTATATGTATTTATATATATATATATATATATATATATATATATATATATAAATAAGAGACTCACTTAACAACAAGAAGGGGTAAGACCTGCTTGCAAAATATGGATAGAGAACCCCTTACTGGTTACACGTGGAAGAACCATGAAGAAGGTTACATGGAAACCAGTGGAATGTTCCTAGTCAGAAGGATAGGTCTAGATCTCTTTAAAATTCTAGACTTTGAATAACCAGAAGTGGAGATCTACGTGCAAAGAAAACCTTAGTCTTAAGACAACAAGTCTGGATCCTTCTATAACTTCAGTGTGGAGAAAGACGCAATAAAGAGTAGTTACTCACCTGTAACAGGTGTTCTCCAGGAGCAGCAGGAATCAGTCCTCACATATGGGTGACGTCGGCGCCGACGGAGTACTCGTGCGGAGCATTTCCCCAGCTTTCAAAGAAAGCCTTTGGGAATTGCAGCGCGCATGCGCGGTCCTCTTCCCGCCCAAGGGTGCCATCTTGCTCAGTCTAATGACATAGCTAAAAGACAGCAAAAAATTAGCAAAATAAATCATATGACTGCAACTCCAAGGGGAGGAGGGAGGGTTGTGAGGACTGATTCCTGCTGCTCCTGGAGAACACCTGTTACAGGTGAGCAACTACTCTTTCTTCAGGACCAAGCAGGAAGTCAGTCCTCACATATGGGACTCCCTAGCTTAAGGCTACTGGAGACCTCAAGCAGAAAAATGAGCTCCCTCTAGCTCATCAGCACAGAAGGAAGGAATCTTCTCTGAGAACGCCCCCGACCGGTAGCCCAACACCAGGGCCGGAGGGTAGGAGTTGCCTAAACCCCAAAGAGATTATGGAGTACTGCCTGTCCGAAAGCACTGTCCCTGCGGGACTCCCTCTCAAGGCAGTAATGGGCCGCAAAAGTCTGGCTTGAAGACCAAGTAGCGGCCCGGCAGAGGTCTGCCAACAGAACAGAGCGGAGATGAGCCACTGACGCAGCCTTCGCCCTGACACGATGAGCCGTGACTCGACCCTCCAACGAGAGGCCGGCTGCCCCATAAGCCCAGGCGTTACAGTCAGCGACCCAGATGGACAACGTACGCTTGGAGACAGGAAGCCCCAACTTATTGGGGTCAAAAGAAACGAAAAGCTGAACAGCCTTTCGATGCTCCCGCGTACGGTCAAGGTAGAAGGACAACGCCCTCCTACAGTCCAGGGTATGCAAGACCATCTCAGCCCGGCTGGCATGCGGCCTGGAAAAGAAGGTTGGAAGAACCACCACCTGATTGAGGTGAAAAGGTGAGACAACTTTAGGAAGAAACTTAGGGTGAGTCCGTAAGACTACCCTATTCCTGTAGAACCTAGTGTAAGGAGGATCAGATACTAGTGCCTGCAGTTCACTCACTCGCCTAGCAGAGGTGAGAGCTACCAGAAATAAGGTTTTCCAGGAAAGAAAACGGAGAGGGCAGGTAGCCATAGGTTCAAAAGGTGGACAAGTAAGCCGCTGCAACACCACATTCAGATCCCACTCCGGGGCCGGTGGACGCAAAGGAGGCTTAAGCAGAAGGAGGCCTCTGAGGAAACGAGCCACCAAAGGGTGGTTGGAAAGAGGCCTGCCGTCCACCGGCGAGTGGTGTGCTGAGAGAGCACTAAGGTGAACTCGGACAGAGTTAGACTTAAGGCCCAGATTGGAGAGGTAAAGCAAATATTGCAATACTACCGCTACCAAGCACGAGAAGGGATTCTCGCTGTGCTGAGCACACCAAGGGGAGAACCTGCACCACTTAAGAGCGTAGGATTTCCTGGTGGATTGCCACCTAGAGGCGAAGACTATGTCTTCCACCTCTCTAGGCAGGAGTAGGGGAGCCAGAACTACCCTTTCAGCAGCCAGGCCATCAGATGAAGGGACTGGAGGTTGGGGGTGCAAGAAAGTCCCCTGATCCTGAGACAGGAGATTGTGTTGAAACCCCAGAGGAATAGGTGTGTCCACCGCCAGCTGTAGCAGAAACGGGAACCACGGTTGCCTCGGCCACCTGGGGGCTATGAGAATCAAGGAAGCCCCGTCCCTGAGGACTTTGAACAGCGTTCTGGACACTAGTGGCGTGGGAGGAAACGCATACAGCAGGCCTGTGGACCACGAGATCAGAAACGCATCCGCTGCCACTCTGAGAGGATGCGGTTGTCTGGAGCAAAATCTCGGGAGTTGCCGGTTCAGAGGACTGGCGAAAAGATCCATGGTGTGGAGTCTCCACTTGAGAAAGACCTGCTGAAACACCAATGGGTTCAATCTCCATTCGTGTGGTTGCAGGATCCTGCTTAGTCTGTCTGCCAGGCAATTTTCCTGACCTGGAAGGTAGACAGCCCTGAGAAGGATTCCGTGATTGACAGCTCAAGAGCACAGCCGTTGTGCCTCCTGACAAAGAAGGAAGGAGCCTGTGCCTCCTTGTTTGTTCACATAGAACATGGCAACTTGATTGTCCGTCTGGACCAGTACAGACTGGTGAGAGGCGAGGTGGGAGAAGGCTCTCAGAGCTAGGCGTATCGTCCATAGCTCCAGGAAGTTTATCTGTTGAGTAGCCTCCCAAGGGGTCCAGAGACCCTGAGTACATGTCCCTTGGCAATGTGCTCCCCAACCGAGAAGAGAGGCATCTGTTGTCAGCACCTGAGTATGTGGAGGGGATTGAAAAACTACTCCGAGCACCAGATTCGGAAGATGAAGCCACCATTGCAGAGAGGAGACCAGGAGGTCGGATATCTGCACTGAGTCCGCGAGGCCCCCTGTGGCTTGATGCCACTGAGAGCGAAGGCTCCACTGAGCAGGTCGCATATGCAGGCGGGCATTGGGGGTGACATGAACCGTGGAAGACATATGGCCGAGTAGTCTCAGGAATTGCCTGGCAGAGACCAGGGAATTGCTGCGAAACTGGCTGGCCAGATCCATTAGCCTGTGGGCCCTGTCCAGAGGCAGAAAAGCCTTTGCTTGAAGAGTGTCTAGTCTGGCCCCTATGAACTCTAAGTTCTGGGACGGGAGCAAAGTGGACTTTGCGAAGTTTATGACAAACCCCAAGTGCTGAAGCAGAGCCACAGTGCGAAGGGTGGCCTGTTTGGCCTCTTGAGAAGTTTGGCCCCTTATGAGCCAGTCGTCCAGGTACGGAAACACAAAAAGACCCTGAAGCCTCAGGTAGGCCGCCACCACTGCCAGGTACTTGGTGAACACCCTGGGAGCGGAGGACAGGCCAAAGGGTAGTACTCTGTACTGATAGTGGTTTCCTCCCACAACAAACCTGAGATATTGTCTGTGGTCTGGATGGATAAGAATGTGAGTATATGCATCCTTTAGATCTAAGGAACATAGCCAGTCTCCCTGCTGGAGGTAGGGCAGCAGGATTCCAAGGGTAAGCATCTTGAACTTTTCCCTCTGCAGGAACTTGTTGAGGTTTTGCAAGTCTAGGATGGGTCCGAGGCCTCCTGTTCTTTTTGGTACCAGAAAGTACCTTGAATAAAAGCCGTGACCTCTCAGGTGGTGGGGCACCGGTTCCACAGCCTGATCCTTTAGTAGACTTGCTGACTCCTGAAGGAGTAGGTCCCTGTGCAGAGGGGGTCTTGGAGGCTCCCCTGGAAAATAGGAGGGAGGTACCTGGTGAAAATGGAGAAGATAGCCCTTTTGGACTATATGAAGAACCCAGGTATCTGATGTGACGGCTGACCACCTGTGGGCAAAGTGGGCCAGCCGGCCTCCTGTGCTGAGAGAAGCCAGCTGAGGAGAAGAGGCTATGCTGTTTGAGTCAAAACCCCCCACCCTGCTGAGCAGGGGCCGGTGTTGGTGGCTTGGGGGCCTTCTGCCTACGGGGCCCTTGACCCTGCCCCTTGGCCTGCTGACCCTGTTGGGGAGCTGCAGAGGCCTGATAATGAGGGTATTGTTTGCAGGCAGATGACTTCCTCGGGTAAAAGGTCTTTTTTCCCGAGCCCTTCTTCTTCTGAGAAGGGGCAGAGGTTTTCCTGGAAAGCCTAGTCCTGGTCAGAGTCTCGGTCTCGAGTTCTGCAGCCTTTTCAGCCATGGGCTTGCCAAAGAGGTTTTCACCTCGGCAGGGGACATTGACCAACTTGTCCTGGACCCATGGCTCGAGGTCGGATGACTGTAGCCAAGCCTGTCGGCGGCCACCAATGCTGGCCCAAGCTACTCGGGCTGAAGCCTCGAAGCCATCATAGGCTGCTCGAGAGATAAACTTCGAGCACTCCCGAATACCGGTGTACAAGGCCTGGAACCTCTGCAAAGGTTCCTCGGAGAGACCAGCAGAGAACTCGGCAATCTCCTTTGCCAGGTCTCGGAGGTACATGCCCATGTAGAGCTGGTAAGTCTGGACACGGCAAGCAAGCATAGAGCCCTGGAAGCACTTCTTACCGAGGGCATCCAGGTTCCGGGCCTCCCGGCCGGGAGGCACCGAGGAGTGCATCTTCTGACTTTTCAGTCGATGCATGGCCGATTCCACAACCATGGAGTGGTGCGGTAATTGTGCCTTTTGGAACCCGGGGCTCTTGCAGACTCGATAGATGGAATCGACCCTTCTTGCTTAACACCGGCATCGAGGCCAGGGTCTCCCACATGCGGAAGAGCAGCCGCTCCAGCATCGGAGGAACCGGAACAGTAAAGGCCTCCTTTGTGGGAGAGTCATACTGGAGGGCCTCGAGCTCCTCGGCTCGAGGCTCCTCCTCGGGATCCGCGGGGAAGGCCAAGGCCTTGGCCATATCCCGCACGAAGTCAGAGAAAAGGGTATCCTCCGGTGGGGATCATCTCTGAGGTTCGGACTCGGGCGAGTCCGATGGGACACACCGAGTCCGATGAGTGTCGGGTGACTCTTCGTCCTCCGTCTCCCAGCCCGACTCCTTGGAGGAGGAATCGAGCGGCTCTGGTCGGGAGGGCACCGATGCCCTCCGCCCCGATGCCGAGGGTATCGGCGTCGACGACCTCGGCCCCGAACGGGAGGTCGAGGGAGACTGTGGCCGAGGATCGACTCGCGCCCGCATGGACTTGAGGATCGGCTCAGCCTCCGGGGTCGACTTGGACGTCGAGGTCCCGGTGGTCGGGGCAGATGCACCGGTGAGACCGGCGATCAATGCCCGCTGCTGTTCCATGAAGGCAGCGAAGCTGCTCTCCAAGGCCGTCAACCTGAGTCCGAGCTCAGGAGACCCAGCAGCCCCCGACTCGGGCCCCGAGTCCACAAGGACAACAGCACTTACGTGTCCAGGAGACTCCATCTCGACACGAGGATGCTTGGCAGGCCTCTCAGACTCCGAAGACCCGGGACGGCTATCGGGGCTATGCGACCTGGCCCTCGAGTAACCAGGAGTGTCCACCGATGCCGCCCTCGCGGGTTTCTTCTTCCTGCGATGTTCCCGCGAAGGAGACCCCCGCTCAGAGGAACCCCGAGATGCTGCTCAGGGCCGGAGTCCCGAGACGTCGAGGCCTCTGACGAGGTCTGGGCCCGGCCGGACGCGGAGTCAGAAAAAATTTGATCCTTCTGGTGCTGCCGACTCCTCAACGCCTTCGAGGACATTTTGCCACACGGACCACAGATCATCGGGTCATGATCGGGTCCGAGGCAATGGAAGCAGCAGTCGTGTGTGTCGGTAAGAGACATAAGTTTCTTACACCGATCACATTTCTTAAACCCGCTGGTAGCCATCGGGGGAAAAAGGGCCCCTGCTAGGTCAAAAGACCGGGCTGCCAGGGAAAAAAGAAAAAAGGCGCGAATGCCAGTCACAAAGGACAAAAACCGAAAAATAGAGAAAAGGACTCGATACCGGCGTATCGGTCCGAGCGGGAAAAGGATCCGGCGTCGAACCGGAGAAAAAAGAGAAAAATAGGGAAAATCAACTTTTTCCTCGGGGAAAAACGAACTACGTCCGTCGGGCTCCGCGGAAAAAAGAAGACTGAGCAAGATGGCACCCAAAGGCTTTCTTTGAAAGCTGGGGAAATGCGCGCTGCAATTCCCAAAGGCTTTCTTTGAAAGCTGGGGAAATGCTCCGCACAAGGGCTCCGTCGACGCCGACGTCACCCATATGTGAGGACTGACTTCCTGCTTGGTCCTGGAGAAAAGGGAATACCATATTTGCCAGTCTATGAGGGCAATATGAGTATAATGCGTTCTTTGTTCAACATAAGCTCCATTGAAGTATTAGGAATTAGAAGGAATGCAGTAAACAAGGACAGACTGCAGTGAAAAGAAGTGCATCCCTGTAGGAGAAGTTCCACTGGAGATGTGGAACAACTCAGGGAATTAAGCAATTCTTTATGCTTTCACGTGATCTAAACCCCGGTTCATTTTCCCTAAAAGGAAAATTTTAAGGAAGATGGTAAAAGTAGGAAAAAACCCGGTCATATAGGAGCATGACTGGGCAAGCCTTTCAACCATCTGAAAGTTACCCACCAGGAATGGCTCTGACGCTCTCTGGCAAAGGCCCATAGTTGCAGAGCTTCTTGTAGAATTGCAGAGAGCATGTTGTAGGTTGCCCAGGTGAGATCTGGTTGTTTAATTACCAGTGTGCAACCTAAGCTATTCTGTGGAAGCCAAAGAATTGCAGATGGCTAAGAATAGCAGACAGACAGGTTGCCTGCAACGATAAACTGTCCAAGTAGGTTTTGGAACCTCTCTTGGAATTATGTGTTATTAAGGCAGCAGAAGAGGTTAGGTCCTATAGATTGGAAAAGGACCGAGAGACCGAACAGAAGTGATAACTCTCACTTATGGTCTGATAAGCTGTCTTAAAACAAATATTTGAAAGATTGCTGAGGGGAGAAACTCTGTATGGAAATTATTTATTGGAGTAGGTATTAGGGACAACCCTATGGCTTAAAGGTAAGCCCTCCAGTCAAATAGTATCACTCTTAGATTGAAGCTCTCAACTAAGAGGGATGGAAGTAATACAGAGTTGGAAAGACTTACAATTTGGTAAGTCTCTGAAAGGATAAGCTCCCCTGCAGTGAAAAGTATAAGATATCCTTGTACAAGACATCTGCCAAGGCGAAGGGCATAGCATTCCTTATAAGTAGTTGTAACTCCTCTGTTTACTTTTAAAAGGAGAGGAGAAACTTGTTACCTGTAGGGCAGGATTATCCTTAATAGCTCTAAGAGCTGAAAGGATAGACTGCTCTTAGCAAGAGAGTCATGCCTAAAGTGGAGGATTAAGGCAGTTTATCACTGACCTCTCAATAAGGATGAGAAGAACTGTAAATGCTTCTGTAGTTAAGAAGTAGTGGTTCTGAAACTCAACAGGAAAAAAGATTTAATGAATAAAATCAGAAACCCTGCGACTGCTGAGTTTGCTGAGCCTGTTGAGACTTTGGTTTTCTTAGTCTGGTATGATGTTGCCCTTCTTTGGAAACATCTGCCTGATGGATAGAAGATGAATAAAACTTTTTCCCCCTATGGGGAATAAAGTTTGTTAGGAGATTTTTTACTAGCTGGGGCAGAGGAAAGTTTTGACAATCCTCTGAAAGCAACAATCAGTGTTTAACTGATTAGTTTGAAATAAAGCATCCTTGTTAAAGAGATTTTCACCAGTACAAGGAGTATTTCCCAGCTTTTCTTGTACCCATTTGTCCGTCTGAAGCTTGGAGCCAGGTCATGCATCGTGCTCCTATGGCTATAGCAGAGGTTCTGCTAATAGACTCAAAACAGTCCAGGGAAGCATGATTAAGGAATTTAGAGACATTTTGAGCATGACTGACTAATATGAATAAGTCTGCTCTTTTATGTTCTTGAAGAAAAGGGTTCAAAAGCTTTAAGTTCTTTGTGACCTCTTCAAGAGATAATCCCATATAGAAAATATATGAGATAATTCTTGCTGAAAGCATGGATGCCTGGAAACATCGACGTCCAAAGGCATCTAAAGTTCTAGACTCACGACCTGGCGGATAACAAGAATGCTTCTTTGCACTCTTAATATGCCTCATTGCTGATTCTACAACAATAGAATGATGAGGAAGTTGAGTCTTGAAAACCTGGAGAAGGTGGCACCTTGTACATGGAGTCAAGTGTCTTAGAATGTGGTGATACCGTTAAAGGAGTTTCCCACGACTTCCGGTGATGCGGTGAGCCCGAGCGGTCGCACGCCGCTCGAGCTCTGGGCCCCCTTGCTCCTCCGGCGCCGCTGAATGATTGACCGGGGCTAATTTCGGGGTTCCCACACACCCCCCGAGCTCCCTTGCCCAGATCGCAGCCCGGAGGGATGATCCGGTGCTCCCCTCTCACCTGCACCTGAAGATCTGTGGAGGCGGCTTGGATCCACGCGGCTCGCGCTGGAGTGAGTGCCACGTGGTGGGGTGAGTAGGCCAGTCGGCGAATCTGGACAACCTGCACGGGATTGCAGGGGGATCCCTGCGGCGGCCGCGGCTCCACGGCTGGTGCTCATCCCCCCCTTTCTGCCTCCAGCTTGTCTCCAGCTTGTGCCTTGAGTGGCTGCCTGACGCGGGAAAGACCAGGGGAGGCTGAGATCCCTTATCGGGCCCGGCTGTGGGCTGCCCCTTGTTTTGCCTGCTTCCACCCCCACTCCAGGGGACCCACAAAGGACCGAGCGGATTTGACTGGAGCCCTCCTCTCCCCTCCATAGGAGACAGAGACCCGTGCCTCCTTTTGCCAGTTGGGAGCCTGCGACTTGTCTTTTTGCGTTGGGGCATGCAGGACTGAACCTTGCCCCCCTGCCTCCGGCACCCTGGAGTCTCTGACCGGCGCCCTGCTTTCACCATCGAAGAGCCTGTAACCTGTGCCCTGCACCCGGCCTCCGGTGCATAGGAGCCCGAGACTGAAGCTTTACCCCCCCCTGCGTGTAGGGGCCCGGGACTGGCGTTCTTTCTTCGGCGTACTGCCCCACCTTTGGCACCTAGGGGCCCCAGATCTGTACCTGCCCCCGGTGCATCAGTGCCCGTGACCCAGGCCTTCCCTCCAGCGCTCGGCCGACCGAGATCCCTGCCTTTCATCTAGCGCCTCAGAGCCCTAAACCCACACTTTATCTCCTGTGTACAGAGGCCTGAGCAGCCCGGGCGACACTTGAGGCTCGGATCTGGGACTGTGCTGCGAACCGAGGAGGTCGACGACTGAGGCCCTCGTCGCTCGGCGTGTGGAGCGGGGACGGGAGAGGGACCCCCCCTCCCCCTGAGTGGACTACAGCAGAGGCCTTGGCGATGGCGGCAAAAGGAGGCTGCCGGGTGGAGAAGGAGAAGACCCCCCTGCCGCCCAGGGGGGGGGAGCAATCCTCACCGCTGAAGGGGGAGGCTAAGACCGCAGCAGAGATGGTGGATGAAATTTCCATAGCAGTAGCGGGGGCGCTGTCTGCTCAGTTCAAGGACCTGCGGGGCCGTATGGACCTTGTCCAGACCTCAGTGGAGGCCTTGGGCGGCCGACTACAAGAGGCGGAGCACCGAATAGAGAAGTCAGAGGAGCACGTGCTGGAGCTACAGCGGGAGATGGCTCGGGTGAAAAAACTGCTTCAGGGGCAGGAAGCCAAACTAGATGACCTAGAAAATAGATCCCGCCGTAATAACCTGAGATTTCTTGGGATCCCAGATATTTTCGAGGATCGGGACCTGCAATCCTACTTAGAAGATCTGGTGAAACAACTCCTGGCGAATGAACCTGAAGGTGCCTCAGTGCAAATAGAGAGGGCACACCGGGTTGGACCTAGGAGGACCAACGATACCCGACCCAGGGTGACAATAGCATGGTTCCTGAGATTCCCACAGAAAGAAGCGGTCTTGCGTGCAGCGCGAAAGAAAGGGACCATTCAGAAGGACAATGCCCGGATACGTATTGTTCAGGATTACTCAGCAGCCCTGGGGCAGCGGCGACGAGATTATGGACCATTGTGCCAGACCCTGATAGACAATAATATTAAATTCATGGTGCAATATCCCGCCCGATTGGTCTTCACCCATGACGGGATCCGTCGGACTTTTGACTCCGCGACAGCAGCAACGCCCTACGTGGAGGAGATACGGCGGAGGGCCGCAGTGGCAGCCGAGTCCTGAGGATCGGAGGAGAAGACTATTGCCTTGGTGAACAAGTTTCGAGCATCCTGCCTTGGACTGTAAAGTGATGGTGATGGTAATTGGTGTGGGGGCGGAGGGTTGCCGGGTTTGTCTTGACTGCCTTTAAGTAGAGATGTTGGTTGTTTCTTCTGGGTGTAGGGGATGGGCGGGGAGAGGCCCGGGTGGTGGTTGTGTCTTTGGGGGGGCCGGGGGGGAGGGGTGGCCTGTAGCGGAATCGGGGCGCTGGAGGAGTGGGGGGGTACCACACGCATCTAGGAATTCACTGAAGAGGAGAAGAGGATGGTAGTAGAAATAAGGAATCGAAGGGGGGCGGAGGGAGGGAGGGGGAGGGAAAGAGGGGGAGAGGGAGTAGTTAAGGGGGGGAAAGGGGGGGAGGGGGGATAGGGGGAGGGGGGGGAGACGGAATGCTGTACTTTTGGGGACCAGTTGAGGTAGGGACAGGCCGAGGACTGTCTTTGAAGGGCTATGGGGGAGGACCCCAGGCTGGGGGGGTGTCTTCCCTATATTCTGTATGGTACATAACAGACACTTCTGTGCCCAGTTTAATAATACATGCCACTTAAGATAATCTCCTGGAATGTTTGTGGCCTGGGTAGTCCGATCAAACGGGCAAAAATTTTGCAGGCCCTGGCTAGGCAGGGAGCAGACATCGCTATGCTTCAGGAAACCCACCAGACTGCCGACAAACACCGTAAACTCTGCCGGGAATGGGTGGGACAGGTCTGGGGGGCCCCAGCTCTTGGTAAGAAGGGAGGGGTAGTGCTTTTGATACACAAACGTGTAAGGATGGAGGTGGTGAAAGACCTCGTTGATCCGACGGGCAGATATGTACTGGTGCGGGGAGTCCTTGAGGGGAGGCCGGTAGTTCTTGGTAGCGTGTACTGTCCCAATGTACTCGATTTGTCCCTGTATGCGCGCATTGCCTCCACACTTGAGACGTTGCCGGAGCTCCCCGTTATTCTGGGGGGGGACTTCAACGGGGTCATGGACGTCGATCTCGATACCTCTAAAGCGGGGGAGCAAAGAGAAAGAATGGCGACGGTTCGGGCAATGCGACTTTTCTGTTCCAGGCTGGGGCTAGTGGATCCATGGCGATTACTACATCCGGTCGAGCGGGACTACACACACCAGTCCCGGGCCCATGGCACAAGTGCACGTATAGACTACTTGTTGTTATCCGCTGGGCTGTTTGCCAAGGTGGGGGACGCCCAGATAGGGCCTGTAGAGATATCTGACCATGCATTTGTGTGGATGGAAGTCTTCTGGAGTGGGAGTACTTCACGGGCCTTTCAATGGCGTTTTCCATTGGAATTATATAGAGACGCCCAATTTCGCTCATTTATTCAGCGGCGGTGGCAGGAATTCGAAGCCGACCATAGGGGTCATCAAGATGACCCAGAATTGCTCTGGGAAACAGCAAAGGTCGTACTGAGGGAGATATAATTGGGTTTCGTGCCAGAAAACGACGATTAAGGGCCGAACGTATTATGGTCTTAGAGAGATTGGTGATGAAAATGCGACGCCGCTGGGCTCACACTCCCACTGCGGGGTTAAAAAAGCAGCTATGGGACTCTCAAATGGAATTAAACAAACTGCTACACCAGAGAGCAAAGAAGTCAGTATTGTATTATCGCTATCAATTGTACCGCTATGGGGACAAGCCGGGGAAGTTATTGGCTCGGTGCCTTCGTGGACCCCGGGGCTCTAAATTGGTGCCCGCCTTGCGAGATGATCTTGGGACCTTGCACAGGGAAAGCCCGGCGATAGCGCGTGTTTTTCGCTCCTTCTTTCAGAATCTTTACGCTGCGGAGGCGACTTCTCCCACGCAGATGGCAGATTATGTGAGGGGACTGGACTTGCCTCGCCTCTCAATAGAGCAAAGAGCACAGTTAGATCAGCCAATTACGGTGGCTGAGCTGCAAGGGGCTATTTCCAAAGCCAGTTGCTACAAATCCCCAGGATCCGATGGTCTAGGCGCCGAATTCTATAAAATTCTCAATGAACGGATCTCCCCAACGCTGGCTGCCGTACATAATCGGAGAGCGCAGCAGGGCTCTTTTCGGTGGGGGGCTAACCATGCTCATATTGTTCTTATCCCCAAACCGGCAAAAGACCCTCTTTCTGCGGCCTCATATCGTCCGATTTCCTTGCTTAATTTCGACCTTAAATTAATGGCTAAGATCTTGGCGGACCGCTTGGCGGAGTTCTTGGGGCAGCTGGTCCATGAGTCCCAGGTCGGTTTTGTTAAGGGGCGATACGCGGTCCGTAACTTACGCAAGATCATCGCGTCTTTAGAATGGGTTCAGCATAGACACCTGTCCTCTCTCTTGATTAGTTTTGACGCAGAAAAAAGCCTTTGACAGGGTGGATTGGCAATACTTGAGATTCATCCTCCCTCAGTATGGATTGGGGCCGTCGTTCTGTAACATGGTCGACAGTTTGTATGCCAATCCTACCGCAGCGATACTCTGTAATGGGGTCATATCAGAGCCTTTTTCGCTGCAGAGGGGGACCCGTCAGGGCTGCCCCCTCTCTCCTCTCCTTTTTGTTCTTTCTTTGGACCCTCTTCTACGCCGTGTGGCGGGTATGCGGACAATCCAGGGAGTAGGTATTGGACCTCAGGTATTTAAGATTTCGGCCTTTGCCGATGACTTGTTGGTACACTTGCTTTCTCCCGGGGACTCCCTACCCCTTCTTTTGCAGGAGTTCCGCGCCTTCGGGCAGTTTGCAGGGTTTAGTATCAATAGGGATAAGTCTGAAGCCCTTGATGTCTCTGGACGACTTCAGGGCAGCTGGGTGGGCGAATTTCCCCTTCGATGGGCCAAGCACCAGTTCCTATACCTGGGGATTGTACTGTCCTGTCATTCAGGTCACCTATATAGGACTAACTTGCGACGGATGTTGACCAAGGTGAGGACTCAGCTGCAGGCGTGGCTACCCCTCCCTCTATCCCTTATGGGGAGAATTGCGGCGATGAAATTGGTCCTCCTGCCGCGGATCTTATATTGGCTACAGACCCTCCCTGTTTGGATTCTTCGTCGGGATATCAGGCGCTTTGAGGCGGAATTTCGGGGCTTTCTATGGAGGGGGTCGAGAGCTCGTATCTCCTATCGTAGACTAATGGGGAGGATCCGTGGGGGGGGATGGGGGCTCCCAGATCTTGGTGCTTATGTACTGGCTTGTCAAGCCCGCCATTTGGGGGACTGGCTCGGGGATAACGATCTTTATACCCCTAGGGCATTTGAGGCGGCATACGTGGCACCCCACTCTCTACGGGCCCTTTTGCACCTGGAGGTAAGTAGGTGGCCTACGCATTTGGCGGACAGCGTGTTATTGGCCCCGGTTTATAAAACCTGGCGGAAATTGAATGCCTATTGGGGCCGTCGGTGGCAGGTGTCGAGCTGGTTACCTATTCGGGGCAATGCCAATTTTACCCCAGGCACTGAAACCGCAGCGTTTCGTCTGTGGGGGGAGAGAGGAGTGCATACTCTGGGCCATGTGGTGGACCTGGCGGGCAAACCTAAGCCCTTTCCCATGCTATCCCGCGAATATGAATTGGGGCCCCTACATTTCTTTGCATATATGCAAGTGGCCCACTACGTGGCTTCCCTTCCAAGGTCGGAACTCTGTGGCGACTGCTCGGCCCAGATAATAGCGTTTTTTGGGTTTGGCGAAGTCGAACGGCCGTCTATTCGGACCTTTCATCTTCGGTTAGAGCAGTTTCGACCACAGCCTGACTACAGCGGTGTGGAAAGAGCCTGGGGGGCGGAACTGGGTCGGGAGATTCCCCATGGCACTATTCTGGTGGCCCTCCGGAGAGTGGCGAGCCTGGCAGATGGTGCTCGCTGGCGAGAAATTCAAATTAAGTGTTTAACTAGGGTTCACTTCTCTCCGCGGCGAGCCCTTCGCTGCCATTTGACTGCGGATGGTAGCTGTCCACGCTGCGCGGAGCCCCTGGCGACCTTGTATCATATGTGGTGGGGCTGCCGGCGCATACGCCCCTACTGGCACAGAATTGCCCTATTTATGGCCGACCTCCTTGGACAACCTGTTCACTGGGATGTGGCCTTGATCGTCTTGGATCTCCTGGGTCTCACCTCTCCAAAGGGGAAAAGGAGTCGCTGGCTGGTGCGGAAGGCATGTCTGGTGGGTAAGGGCCCAATCCTACGTGGGTGGAGGGACAGCCACCCTCCCTCTTTTTGGGAGTGGCGGAACTCCTTCCATCTACTTATGCTCCTGGAGTGTCGGGCTGCGCGAGGTCATGTGAAGCGATGGTCTGCTTTCTGGTTACTGTGGGAGCCCTATATTCAAAAATTGAGTCCTCGGACACGTAATGTAACCCTGCAATTAGGCTGTTGATAGCCCTGTTTGTATGTGGAGACCTACTGAGGTTCGGTAATGTTATATATATGCTGGTCCGGGTGGGTACTGCTTTCGGGAGGAGGGGGGGGGAAGGGTTTATTGGGGGGGAGGTTGGGTGGGGGAGGGGGGAAGTAGGGGTACTATCCTAAAAACTATGTAACCATCTATGTATCTCGCACCTTGGGGATCAGAGTCCACCCCAGGGAGCGATTGTCTTTTGTTCTGTATTTGATGTTTTGTTTGATGGTTCAAAATAAAATATTGAAAAAAAAAAAAAAAAAGTAGATCTTGTAAGATCTGATGCAAAGTAGATCTTGTAAGATCTGATGCAAAGGAAGCATGATAACCTCCTTTGAAATCCAGGGGGATTGCAGGGTCTTTGAATCCCCTGGCAAGGATTCTTTACCAGGTATAGAAATGGCAAGTAACTTTGCCATATCAAGCAGAAAAGCTTGAAAAGAAATCTCCCCTGAGGAGGACCCTCTAAAATGAGGGGTAAAGGCTAGACTTGTTGAAGATTTAGCCTTGGTACCGATAGATTCATCCCAGTCATCGGGATCGGAAGACCTGAAAGGATGAAGCATCGGATTTTCCTTAAAGCGATGTCTTTGGTACCGCCCGAGGTCGGTACCGAGACGAGTCGGTACCGAATCATCCATGCTAGAGATCGATTCCAGGCTCGGCATCGAAGGAAGCGAGTCTGTCGAAGCAAGCATGGACGGTACCGACACCAATGCCGATGTTGATACCGGTACCGAAGCCGATACCGATACTGGAGGAACGGTCTGCAGCAACTCTAGCGGTACCGAAGTAGTCGAGAGCGCTAGACTGCGATCCTCGGTGAGGAGTGTTTCATCCATCACCACAGCCGATGCCGGGGTGTCGGTACCGCTCGAAGCGGCCACAACCACCGAGCATGGCCCAGGTATGTTCATCGAGGTAAGAACCCCGGGAACAACCTGAAGCCCCGTTAATGCTTTGGAGCCCGAAGACTCCTGCCGGGGCTTTATTGCCAAAATGTCCTCGAGGGCAAGGTCGGAGCCATCTCGATACTGGGAAGGAGATATACCACTTGAGGACTGGCTAGTCTTTACAGACTTTTGTTTGGTTACCTGATCCTGTGGAGATATTGTAGCTGGTGACATCAAGTGCGATGTGAACCGGGTATCGAGTTGTGCTTGATTCTGAAGATTTCTTCTATTTGAGCTCCAGCAGGAAAGACACTCCAATGGGCGATGGTCAGGACCCAAACATTTTAGACACCAAGTATGGGTGTCAGAAAAAATATCTGTACCGCCACACTTTGAGCATTTCTTAAGAGTAGTGGCTGGCTTTTCCATAATGGAAAGATGGAGGCCTAGTGGCCTAGAACCGTCAGACACTAAACAGGAAAAATTTCTGAGGAAAAGAGAAATTCTTTAGAAAAAAGAAAAAAAAAGCACCAGCGGCGTCGAGGGAAGGCAGACGTGACCACAAAAAACTAAGAATAAAAAGAAGATTTTTCTGCGGTGACAGGAATACGTCCTGCCGGCTCCGCGGAAAACGGAAAACTCATGAGAGGGAAGTGAATGGGTGGGAAGGCAGCACGCATGTGCGTGGGATGCTCCCAAAAGCTTTCTTTTTGGACGCTGGGGAGCGTTCCCGCGCAGGCTCCGTCGGTACCGACGTACCCATATGTGAAGACTCATTCCTGCTTGTTCCAGAGATACATATTTATAAGCATTTCCTAGTTATTTACACAGCCTGGTGTGTAGTTGCATTAGGACAGATTGTAGTATTCCTGGAATAGATAGGTTTTTAGGTCTTTCCGGAAATCTTTTAGGTCAATGTTAGCTCTTAGTGCGTAAGGTAGGTTGTTCCATTGGGAGGGGCTGTGTATGTGAACGGTCTGTTACTTGTGAGGGTTTTGGCGTTGCGTATGTCTTTTGGGACGTGTAGAGTGTTTAGGTTGTGAGTTCTTTTGTTCCTATTGGGGGGCTGTATTGAGATAAGGGTTGAGAGGTACGACGAAGCTAGGTTGTGGATCAATTTAAATGTAGTTAATATTATTTTATATCTTATGCGGGCATGGATGGGGAGCCAGTCAAGTTCCATTAGCATTGGTGTGAAGTGGTCGGAGACACGCAGTTTCATTATAATTCGAGCGGTGACATTCTGTGCAATTTGTAGTATGTTGAGGGTTTTTTTGAGTAGTCCTTGGAGAATGCCATTGCAGTAGTCCAAGTGAGGTGTGATGAGTGCTTGGACTACTGTTCTGAAGTCAGACTGCTCAATAATGTTTCGTAGAGGTTGTAGTATCCGTAATTTGTGAAATATGGCTCGGTTTTGCAGTCTTAGGTGGATTTTCATCTTAAGGTTTTTGTCGAGGGTAACTCCCAGATATTTTATCTCCTGTTTGATGTTGTATGTATTATTGTTCAGCGAATTGTTGTCGGGGGGCTGAAGTCCGGGTTTTTGGAGATAAACATTACCTCAGTTTTCTTGTGGTTGATGCTCATGTTGTTCTGCTGTAGCCATGTTTGCGCTTCCTTGAGGCATGCTTCCAGGTGATTATAACTTGGATTGTTCGTGTCCAGTTGTGTATACAGCATTATATCATCTGCATATAAGTGGTAGTTAATCTTGTGTTTCTGAAATATTGTGCAGATAGGCCTTAATTAGAGGTTGAACAGTAGGGAGGACAAGGCTGACCCTTGCGGTATCCCCTGTGTTTGTGGGAATGCCTTTGATGTTTCTTGATTGAAGTGAACCTGCTGC
Organism: Ichthyophis bannanicus; assembly: GCA_033557465.1. Classification (NCBI taxonomy): domain Eukaryota; kingdom Metazoa; phylum Chordata; class Amphibia; order Gymnophiona; family Ichthyophiidae; genus Ichthyophis; species Ichthyophis bannanicus. The sequence goes on from CM066036.1 coordinate 797,063,649, forward strand.
ACTCTGTTGGATATGTAGGATCCGAACCATTTTAGTGGGGTTCCTTTTATTTTTTATTATTTATTTATTTATTACAAGTTCTTATATACCGCACTATTCGGCATCAGCGCGGTTTACATTATAACATAAAGACCATAACAACAAGCTGTTTGGTTTACATCGAACAGGAGTACAAACTTGGAGAACCGGGGTAAACTATATACATGAGATAATTACATAGAAAAGAATAGAGTCTTAATAATATCAAGAACGGCATGGTGTGTTCATGAGTGGGTCACTTCCTCTGGTTCAATTGCTGGTAGGGTAGTATTGAAGGAAGAGGTGGTATTTGAGTGCCTTCCTGAACTGGAGTAGGTCAGTAATGGCCCTTATGTCAGAGGGTAGAGCATTCCAGCATTTGGGTACATAGAAACTGAAGGCTCTGTTTGAGGTTGTTATGTTGCACTTTGTCAACGCCTTCGAGGTTGTCAGTAGGTTTACGGCTGTTGTTCTTCTGGATCTGTTGGGGGGTACAGTGTGAATCAGATCTGTGAGTGAGGAGGATGAGATACCCTTGATTGCCTTGAATGATAGTACTAGGGTTTTAAAGATGATCCTCCCATGGATGGGGAGCCAGTGAAGTTGTTTAAGAATGGGAGTTACGTGATCGCTTCTGGAGGCTCCGTAGAGGACTCTTGCTGCGGCATTCATGGCCATCTGTAGTGGGCTAAGAGTGGATTGGGGGAGACCTTGTAATATGGCATTTGCAAAGTCGAAGTGTGGCAGGATTAGTGCTTGGTATATGGTTCGGAAGTCATCCGGGTCCAACAGGGAACGCATATGCCTAAGCGAGCGTATTTTGAAGTATACAGCTTTAACTATGTTATTTATGTGATGTTTCATATCCAGACGTTGGTCCAATGTAACTCCAAGGTATCTTATTGTTTCTTTAGCTTGTAGGTCAGCTTCCTTGACACTGACGTGGGCTGGAGGGGTGAAGTTGGGGTCTTTGGAGATGAAGAGCACCTCTGTTTTTTTATGTTGATTATGGATTCAAGTCTGGTGAGGAGGATCCCATGGTTTACTGTGTCGAATGCAGCAGATATGTCTATGAATATCAGGATGAACATTTTCTTGCTGTTTTCAATGCCTTTGTATAGGTTGTCGAGTAGTACTAGTAGAAGGGTTTCTTACTCCCATGGTATTGACGGAAGCCAAATTGCTGGTCATCAAGTGTGCTCCTGGAATCAATATGTTCTTGTAGTTGGTGTTGAACCGATTTTTCTGGCTATGAGTGGGATGCTTGAGATAGGGCGGTATGATGATGGGTCATCCTTTTTGAGTGTTTTGTTTTTCAAGATAGGTCTGATAAGAGATCTTTTGAGCTCTAGTGGCATGATTCCTTGTTGCATTGATTGATTTACTATGTGCATTATGTATGGGGTGATTTCTGTCTTTGTTGCCTTGATCCAGGCTGCTGTTGTCACAGAAATGTGATCCTCCGATGCCAATACTGTCCTATTCTGCTGCTGCCATATGGGTGGTTTGTCTTGGTCTGGCACCTCAGCTGAGACTTGTCCTTCTTGGGAGAGCCTGTCAGTAGTTAAACTACTGATAGCTTAGCCCTCAGCATCACTGATGCACACACGCCCTCACAGCACAAGCTGCAAACCAAGTGAGGGGGAGATTAGGTATGCTGGACTGTAGAAATGGACAGGTAAAAGGGATACCAGAATCCCCAATATGTAATTGAAGATAGATGAATTTCTTGATACAGATCTCTTATAAAAGGAGGCAAGAGAAGAGAGGCTGCAGTAGATGAAAGGAGAGAGACTGCTGGTGAAAGGGGAGCAGTAAGGAAGGAGGAATGTGAAGAATGGTCAGGAGCCACATTAAGTTGAAATTAAGGGCTTGATTTGCAATTTTTTTTTCTTTTTGCAAAGAAAAGCAGAATATGAAAACAGATCTTAGTAAATCAAGCCCTTAAAGCAGACCGGGGGGGGGGGGGGGGGGGGTGGCCTTTACACCATAGCCCTGCTTGTTACTGCCAGCCACTGGTTTCTGAATTTGTAGGAAATTTGTCAAGGCCTAGACGGAAGAGTTTGGCATCTTGGACTCAGGAGTTTGCCCGGTCCCTGCTTCACATATGTTCAGCCATTCACATACTGCAGGAACCAAAAAATGTAGCTTGGGATACATATGGAGCACTTGTATTTCATGACAGAACACATATGGAGTGGAGGAGTGGCCTAGTGGTTGGGGCAAAGTACTTCAGGCTGGAAGGTCAGGGGTTCAAATCCCACTAGAGGACAGCAACCTTGGGCCGGAAGGACTGGGGTTTCGAGTCCCACAGGTGCTCCTTGTGGTCTTGGGCAAGCCACTTAACCCTCCATAGCCCATGTTCCCTGTAAAATAGTTATCTCCAAGTTATAATGCCCTGTTCAATGTAATTTCAGTTTGTTCAATGTAAACCACACTGATGCAGAATAGCGCGGTATATAAGAGAATGTAAATAAATAAAATAATAAATAAATATGTCACCAGAGTACCAAAGGGTTCTGATGATACCATACATGTCAAGCCAAAGGTCAACTAAGCAGTACCCTGTGAGCACAATCCACACCCATTATTTCATCATAAGTTTGTATAATTTAAATCTTACAAGAACATCTTGTGTTCTGATTGCCGGAGTCCTGGTTTTCTGTCTAATTCCAGGAGTGACTCCAAAATCCATCCTTAGCTATCGATCAGCCAATTGCTTTTTCCTGGAAATCCAGAATACACCTCATGTATGTAGGTTTAATGTGGACAGTGACAAAACTCAACTGGTTGGAAATCTCTAAGCACAGGCTGGAAGTACCATTTTAATATGCAGGGAATGTTCATGCAATGTGGTGCCCGCTGGTTTGCTGCTGAGGGTAGTCACCCTGTTTTCCCAGCCTTTTCGATGGCCCTTCTTTTGTTCAATCTCTGCTCATAACAATGGTATGTATACACTGCAGCAATGGTGACACAGGCCTTATACTGAGGTCTCAGACAAACTCCGGCTGTAAAGAATATCTGTTCACTCCAGCATGTCTAGCCTTATTTAACACCAGGAGGACTGGCCTAGTGGTTGGGGCAAGGTACTTCGGGCCGGAAGGTCGGGGGTTCAAATCTCACTAGAGGACAGCAACCTTGGGCCGGAAGGACTGGGGTTTCTAGTCCCACAGGTGCTCCTTGTGGTCTTGGGCAAGCCACTTAACCCTCCATAGCCCATGTTCCCTGTAAAATAGTTCTCTGTGTGCTGTGCTTTCCTGTCTAATCAATGTGTTTATACCTCAAAAATTTCCTGTCATGATTTGACAATTTCCAATCTGTAATCAAACCGCTGCTGATCGCTGGAAGTAGCGGTATACAAATGTATACTAAATAAAAATAATAAATAAAAAAATAAACACCACAAATTGATTGAAGAAAAGTCAGAGTGGTTGTTGATCTAGGCTGTAAGCCAGAGGAGAGGGAAGATGAGAGTACCGTGACTATGCAAAGAAATGCAAACTGTTTTTATAAAACATTGTTTTTCAAAGCAAGGTATTATATATTTAACAAGCATACACCCTCCTCCCTAGACTCGCCATTACTGCGCAATCCCTCCTCTCAACAAATTCTTGCTTCATTGGACATTTCAGAGGAACCTCCTTATACTTCTCTGACATCTGAACTTTGAGATGTTTGCTTTGGCTGGATTTATGAAACACTGGCCAAAGTTCCTGAAACTGTGTGTTTTTGCTTTGGCAGCATGATAAGGTAGAAAGGAAGTGGAATGCTGGGCCTTCACAGACTTTAGAATATTTAAAAAGCAGCTGAAAACATGTCTGTTCCAACAGGCTTTTGGGTGGAATTGTGAATTAGGGAATTAGATATGTTTTGTAATTTTTAACGTTATGATTGTAACAATAAGGCCGCGGAGTCACGTACCTGCTGGCCGCCGCTAACCGGGGGGGGGGGGGGGGGGCGGCGGCGTGGTGCGTGGTCCCAGCCCTTGAGGAGAGAAGGGGAGGCCAGCGCGACAAGAGTGGTGTGGTTTGAACTCATTGGCTCCCGCGGGTGAGTGAGAAGCACAGGAACCAATGGGGTGATCAGGCAGGCAGGCAGGAGGCGGTCTAGTGGAGGTGCGAGCCGATGGGACGGCAGTCACCAGGATAGCAGGGGAAGGTGGCTGGCGTTCTGAAGGCTCCATGGCTGGCGGTTTGAGAGGCTTCGTTGAAGCGGCGAAGGGCAGGACAGCTGGCAGAACGTCGGAGCGGCAGGCAAGGAGAAGGCTGACGGTCCGGTTCTGTAGCCTCTGCCGCGAAGGGGGAGGGGCAGCTTTGATAGGACGTTTTGGGCCTGCGGAGTGCTGAGGGTGTCAGAGTTCAACATTGGGGATGAGCAGGCGAGTAACAAAAAAAAAAGGAAGAATTTGCTGTTTAAAGCTTTAATTAAGGGAAGGCCTAGCAGTTGCCAGTGAATTATAGGAAAGGAACTGTTTTCAGTAGCAAAGAGAGTTAACATGTCAGCACGCGAAGGCCGGGGGTCCCTGGGGAGAAGGGGGGCGGGTAGGCGAGCTGATGCAGCAAAAAGGGGGCATTCGGGTAGGGGAGGTTCAGTCAGGGGGGGGCACCAGGGTAAGGGGGGGAAAAAGGGGGCAGGGGATCGGGCCGATCAAGGAGGCTCAGGAGAGGGGGTGCGGAGTCTACACAGGTGCTGTTAAGGGGCAGGGGGAGCACTCGGGGTATGTGAGGCAGGGACTCCAGTGGGTAGGGGTGCTGAGGAGTTCAGGGGTGTAGTGGGGGTGTCAGGGTGTGGGGGGACCTTACGAAATGGAAGGGAGGATATGGGGCCGGCTGGGTTAGGGCCTATTCCTCAGGGGGCAGAGGGGAAAGGTTTAGGGGGCCAGTGGGGCTGGCCTATGATACCTGGCGGCTATTATCCAGTGGCCTGGGATCATTGGCGTGGAGGGGGACAAGGATCCTCCAGGGCCGAGTGGTTGGGGGCGTGGCAATCTCCCTGGGTCATGGCAGGTTCCCCCTCGGTGTTCTCTGCATTATCTTCACAGAGGCCGCCCGTAAGGCTGCAGGCGGCTGGGCAGCGTGGAAGAGGTGCAGCGCAAGCGGACGAATTGGATGCGGAAGTAGCGCAAAGTGAGCCGGCTGCGGAGATGACGGAGGATCAGGAGGAGGTGCTTCAGGCGGACAGTGGGCGGCTGGCTCAGGATGGCTGTGCACGGGTATCAAGGCCCAGGACTGCTGTAGCTGGTGAGTTACCTGTGGGACAAGGGGAGTTGGAAAAAGAGGGGGAAGTGCAAGGGGGGGCTGGGGACAAGGCGAAGAAGAAACAAAGACACTCCTGTAGGTGGCGCCGCAGGTCGGGCTCCTCTTCGTCTTCATCATATGATTTTTCGTCATCTTTGTCAGGCTCAGAAAAAGGGGAGCGAGCAGGTGGTAGCTTGGGTACGGGAGGGGCCATATCGGGTGGTGTGGCTCCCACGCTTGCATCCTTTTCAGAATTATGGGAGGGGGTGCCGTGGAAGTTGCGTCGGAAGATCCGGAAGAGGCGCTATATAGATATTTTTAGGCTTCTGGAGGGTAGGAAGCGGTTGGGAGACAGTAAAAAGAAGAGGAAGGAGGATGAGAAGACAGGGAGGATCCGGAAGGTTTCACGTAACGTCATTAATTGGACGAGAGCCTTCTTGCGGCTAGCTAGCATTTGGGGGCATCATTACCCAGGGTAATATGGGATGTTGTTAACTTATGCGGACTCTATCTTAGAAGCGGCGCAGACTCATGATGGTTGGGCGTGGCTCAACTATGATGAGAAGTTCCAGGATAAAATGGAGGAGAATAAGTTGTTGTCCTGGGGAATGCAAGATATCAATTTATGGTTGACGCAGATGTCAGCCAGAGGGGGCACAGGGGGAGCAGGCGGACCAAAAGGGGGAGTGGCAACTACGGCAGGTACGGGGCAGCCTTTTCGGGCGGGAGGGGCTCCCGTGCCGCAGAGAACAGTCGGGGGTGGAGCAGGGGACATATGTTGGCGATTTAACAAGTCACCATGTCCTTTTCCAGATTGCAAGTTCCAGTATAGCTGTTCCGTGTGCGGTGGGGGGGCATTCAGCGATCAAGTGTGTTAAAAAAGGGGCTTCGGGGGGCCCCTGCCTGTCCCCAAACAGTAGGGACTTATGGGGCCTAGCTCCGACGTCAATACGGATTGAAGCCCTTAGGCCCTGGCTTAGGCAGTACAGGAGGCGAAGGGATAGGGAGGTGCTCGAGATGGGATTTCAGTATGGATTTACTATACCGGTAGAAGGGAAAGTTGGATCGGAAGGGGCTCGGAACTCCCTATCAGTTAAGTGTTTTGTTCAGATTGTGAGAGATAAGCTGGCCGCAGAATTGGAATTGGGCAGGGTAGCTAGGCCCTTTGCAGAACAGCCGTTTGCGCACTTCGTATTTTCCCCGTTGGGAATCGTACCAAAGAAGGAGCCTGGAAATTACCACCTGATTCACAACTTGTCTTTCCTTGTAGGATTGTCTGTTAACGATCACATCCCAAGGGAATTGTGTGCGGTGCGCTATGCATCCTTCGACGAAGCGGTAGATTTAGTAAGGAGATGTGGGACGGGGAGTTTGATGGCAAAGGTGGATATCGAATTCACATTTCGATTGTTGCCAGTGCATCCCTCTGCATTTCATTTGCTAGGGTTTCGTTTTGAAGGAGATTACTATTTCGATAAATGCATGCCGATGGGTTGCTCAGTGTCCTGTTCGTATTTCGAGTTCAGTATGTTCATGCATTGGGTTTTGGAGGTGACAGTGGGATGTGGGAATGTGGTCCACTATCCAGACGACTTTCTTTTCTTCGGCGAGGCACAGTTGGTGCGGTGCCAGGAGCTACTGGACAGCTTCGTGGGACTGGCCTGGGCATGGGGCGTCCCGTTGGCTGTGGGGAAGATGGAGGGCCCGGTGACATGCATCACATTTTTGGGTGTGGAATTAGATACTGTGGATATGGTGGCGTGCTTGCCGCTGGAAAAATTCTCGCGGTTGCAGGTTCTGGTGGCAAACGTGATGGGATCTACTAAAGTAATGCTGCCTTGATAGGCTCCCTGAATTTTGCGTGTCAGGTCATTCCGATGGGGCGGGCGTTCCTGTGCAGGTTCTTGGCGGCTACATCGGGTGTCCTTAAGCTGCATCACCGCATTAGGGTATCGAGGAGTATCAGGGCTGATTTAGGGGTTTGGGATGAGTTCCTGAAAGGCTTTAATGGAATATCAGTACTGATGGAGGTGGAAGTTTCCACTTTTGATCTGCAACTATTTACGGATGCGGCGGGCGGTTCGGGATTGGGTATATATTTTGGGGGCTCCTGGTGTGCGGGGGCCTGGCTGCAAGCGTGGCGCGAGGCAGGCCTAATCGGCAACATAGCCTTTTTGGAGTTGTTTCCAATATTGGTGGTTTTGGAACTGTGGCCAGACAGGCTTCACAATCGCAGGGTACTTTGGTGGTGCGACAATGAAGCAGTGGTTAGCATGATTAATCATTATGCTCCACGCTGCCTGCGGGTAGCGGCTCTAATGAGGGAGGTGGTGCTAGCCTGCTTATGGTTGAATGTTTTGGTGAGAGCCCGTCATCTACTAGGGAGTACTAATAAGATTGCTGATGCTCTTTCACGTTTCAAGTGGAACCTGTTCCGGAGATTGGCACCAGAGGCGGACGCCGCGGGAGTGCAGGTCCCGGAGCACTTGCGGCAAGCTGGCCTGAAGACATGCTGAACCTCTTACGGAGTTCAGTGTCATTGGCGACATGGCGGGCTTATCGGCGAGGCTGCGACAGCGTGGTGGACTTTCTGGTGGCGCGGGGATGGCATCAAGGTCTGGTGTCAGACCAACTCATGGGCCAGTATGTCACATCAGCGAAGGCGGCAGGAACAGCGAGATCAACTGTGCGGGTGCACTTGGCGGGGTTTCCCTTTTTCTCAAGGGCTGTGGGTTGGGAAGCATCTAGCGGGGGGTTCCTGGCATGGAGGCTGCTGCTGGGTTGGGAGTGGGCTCATCCTTCACAGGGTGACAGGTGGTGGCCTATTACGCATGAATTGCTTGGGAGGTTGTGTGCAGCATTACCTCAGGTGGCAGCATCGGTTTACGAAGCCACGCTTTTTAAGGCAGTGTATTGTGTGGCTTTTTTTGGAGCCTTCCAGGTGTGGGAATTGGTGGCTGCATCCAGTGCGGAAAAGGGGGTATGTGTCTTACTTATGCAGCATGTAAAGGTGTCCAAGGGGGAGTTACAGATACGTTTGGCAAAGTCCAAGACGGATCAAAGGGGTAGAGGAGTGGGGGTGCTCTTGAGAGCGATTGGGGGTTCCCTGACATGTCCGGTGGCAGCTATGGAAGCCTACCTGCGGGCGAGGCCACTGGGGGATGGCTATTTCTTTGTGCACGAGGATGTGCGCTGGCTGGCGCGGTTTCAGTTTGCAGCGGTGCTGCGGATGACGCTGCGGCAGTTGGGCTTGGATCCTAGCAATTTTGCTCCTCATTCATTTCGAATTGGTGCAGCTACTAGTGCTGCAGAGGCTGGGTTAACTGAACAGGAGATTCAGCGAATAGGCAGATGGCGGTCAAGAGCATTGAAAGGGTATGTGCGCTTATGATGGGATGAGTGCATAACAGCTACTAACTGTTTACTTTTTTTTAGATGTTGGACGGATCCCAGGTCACTGCTAGATGATCGGCCATTCGTTCGTGTACTGGGCTGGTCAGCGAGCAGCTATAAGGCCAGTGGGGCCAAATATCGGACTGGACGCCTCTGAGGTGACCGTCTTATGGCTGGGCGAGCGCTGTCTTTGCTGGATGCAGCTCTTGCCTTTGCTTCGGCACCACGAGCGCAAAAAGGGGGCGCCGGCATTATTGTTGCTGCATTTGGGAGGCAACGACTTGGGGTCCTGGACGTGTAAGCAGCTGATCAGAGCGGCCAGAAGGGATTTGGCTGACGTGTTGTTGATGTTTAACAATGTTGTTTTATTATGGTCAAATATAATTCCAAGGCCTGCTTGCCCTGCCACCAGAGGGGGTCTCGGGGGTTGATCAAAATTAATTGGCAAATTGGCCGATGGGTGTGTGAGAAGGGAGGATGGCAGATTTTACATCCTTGGATCGAGGTGGATTGTGCCGGTTTATATTGGCAGGATGGAGTACATTTATTCCCAGTGGGGGTGGATTTGCTCCTGAATGATTGGCAAGAGGCTTTGGAGTATGTGTAGAAAGGAAGAGTAGCTGGTCGCAGCTTGGCTTTGGGGGGCGGCGCAGGGACGGGGGTCCCTGAGCCTGTGGCGGGATCCCGGAGGTGTCCGGGGTCCGGAGCCGTTGGCAATACGCAGGGCAGGGGTGGGGTACCCCTGACCCGAATAACTCCTCGGGGCTTTTGCTAATAATATGGCGAAGTCGGAAGAGGGGGGGGATGGAATAGCCTTGGGCCGGTTCACGGCGGTAGTGGGAATGAAGTCATCTTGCTACTCACACGGCTGGTGAGGGTTCATTCCGCTGCTGGAACCTGGATGATGAAGGTTTTGTTGTTGGAAGTTTCTTATTGGATAATGTTATATGGTTAATAAAGCTGCGACCAGTTGGATTCCCAAAGTGTTTGTGATGTTGTTATTTAGGGGGGGGGGGGGAAGGAAGAGGTGGTTGGTGGGGGGCAGGGCAGAGATGGATGCACCGCGTCCGCTGTACCCCGGTTAACCACTTTGATCATCTCTGGATGGGCTGTATTAAAAGATATTAGAAATAAATAAATAAAAGAACCATGAATTTTTATTGCCTGGTCCTGAAAACCTCTTCTTCTGTACCACTACCTCTCTGGACTGTTGATCTGCTTTCCCTCCACAATTTTTCTTCTCTTTCCACTTGTCTCTTGGTCATATTAGCAAAAGCAGGCTTTTAATTTTCTCAGTCAAAACAGAAGAAAGGAAAGCGTAGTTACTCACCTGTAACAGGTGTTCTCCAGGAGCAGCAGGAATCAGTCCTCACATATGGGTGACGTCGGCGCCGACGGAGCCCTCGCGGAGCAATTTTCCCCAGCTTTCAAAGAAAGCCTTTGGGAATTGCAGCGCGCATGCGCGGTCCTCTTCCCACCCAAGGGTGCCATCTTGCTCAGTCAGATGACATAGCTAAAAGACAGCAAAAATTAGCAAAAAACGAAAGCATAAAACTGCAACTCCAAGGGGAGGAGGGAGGGTTGTGAGGACTGAGTCCTGCTGCTCCTGGAGAACACCTGTTACAGGTGAGTAACTACGCTTTCTCCAGGACCAAGCAGGAAGTCAGTCCTCACATATGGGACTCCCAAGCTTAAGGCTACCGGAGACCCTAAGCACAAAAATGAGCTCCCTCTAGCTCAGCAGTACAGAAGGAAGGAATCTTCTCTGAATACGTCTCCAACCGGTAGCCCAACATCCGGGATGGAGGGTAGGAGTTGCCTATACCTCGAAAAGGTTACGGAGGACTGCCTGTCCGAAAGCACTGTCCCTGCGGGACTCCCTCTCCAGGCAGTAATGGGCTGCAAAAGTCTGGCTTGAAGACCAAATAGCGGCCCGGCAGATGTCTGCCAACGGAACAGAGCGGAGGTAAGCCACTGACGTAGCCTTCGCCCGAACACGATGAGCGGTGACTCTACCTTCCAGCACGAGGCCCGCAGCCTCGTAAGCCCAAGCGATGCAGTCCGCAATCCAGATGGACAGAGTACGCTTGGAGACAGGGAGCCCCAACTTGTTGGGGTCATAAGACATGAAGAGCTGAACAGCCCTTCGGTGCTCCCGCGTACGGTCAAGGTAGAAGTTCAGCGCCCTTCTACAGTCCAGGGTATGCAGGACCATTTCAGCTTGGCTGGAGTGTGGCCTGGGAAAGTAGGTCGGAAGTACCACCTCCTGGTTGATGTGAAAAGGGGAAACCACTTTAGGAAGAAACTTAGGGTGAGTCCGTAGGACTACCCGGTTCTTGTAGAACCTAGTGTAAGGAGGATCAGATATCAGGGCCTGTAGCTCACTAACGCGTCTAGCAGAAGTGAGGGCCACCAAGAACAAGGTTTTCCAGGAAAGAAAACGAAGAGGACAGGTAGCCATAGGCTCAAAAGGTGGACAGGTAAGCCGCTGTAAAACCACATTGAGATCCCAGTTCGGGGCTGGCGGGCGCAAAGGTGGTTTAAGGAGAAGGAGGCCTCTGAGAAAACGAGCCACCAAAGGGTGGCTGGAAAGAGGTCTACCATCCACCGGCACGTGATGCGCAGAAAGAGCACTGAGGTGGACCTTGACCGAGTTGGACTTAAGGCCAAGATTGGACAGAGAAAGCAAGTACTGCAAGACCTCTGATGCCGAACAGGAGAAGGGGTCTTGAGACTGCTGAGTACACCAGACAGAGAACCGACGCCACTTAAGAGCGTAGGACTTCCGGGTGGAAGGCCTCCTGGAGGCTAAGACGACCTCTTCCACATCTGGAGGTAGCTGGAGAGGAGCAAGGACTACCCTTTCAGCAGCCAGGCCATCAGATGAAGGGACCGGAGGTTGGGGTGCAGGAGCGTCCCCTGATCCTGCGAGAGGAGGTCGGGCTGAAACCCCAGAGGAAGAGGGGTGTCCACCGCCAGCTGCATCAGAAGCGGGAACCAAGGTTGCCTCGGCCACCGGGGAGCCACTAGGATCATCGATGCCTTGTCTCTGAGAACTTTGAAGAGCGTCCGAGACACCAGAGGCATGGGTGGAAAGGCATACAAGAGGCCCGTGGACCATGGAATCAGAAAAGCATCCGCCGCTACCCGGAGAGGATGCGGCTGTCGAGAGCAGAATCTGGGAAGCTGCCGGTTCAGAGGACTGGCGAACAGATCCATGGTGGGGAGGCCCCACCGGAGAAAGATCCGCTGAACCACAAGCGGATCCAATCTCCACTCGTGCGGTTGGAGGATCCTGCTCAGTTTGTCTGCCAGGTAATTTTCTTGACCGGGGAGATAGACAGCTTTGAGGACGATGTTGCGATGGACGGCCCAAGAGCAGAGCTTCTGTGCTTCCTGACAGAGAAGGAAGGAGCCGGTTCCGCCCTGCTTGTTCACGTAGAACATGGCAACCTGATTGTCTGTCTGGAGAAGAACTGACTGGTGAGAAATCAGGTGAGAGAAGGCTTTGAGCGCTAGGCGGATGGCTCTGAGCTCCAGGAAGTTGATCTGCTGGGCGGACTCCCAAGGAGTCCAGAGACCCTGAGTACAAGTCCCTTGGCAATATGCTCCCCAGCCCTGGAGAGAAGCATCGGTCGTCAGGACCTGAGAATGTGCAGGGGGCTGAAAAGTCACCCCGAGCACTAGGTTTCGCAGGTGAAGCCACCATCTCAGAGAGGAGACCAGCTGGTCGGAGATCTGTACGGAGTCCGCTAGGCTCCCAGTGGCCTGATGCCATTGTTTGCGAAGGCACCATTGAGCAGGTCGCATGTTCAGGCGGGCATAGGGGGTTACATGGACCGTGGAAGCCATATGGCCGAGCAGTCTCAGAAATTGCCTGGCCGAGACCAGGGAATTGCTGTGAAAACGGCTGGCGAGATCCATGAGCCTTTGGGCCCTGTCCAGAGGCAGGAAGGCCCGCGCCTGAAGAGTGTCCAACCTGGCGCCGATGAATTCTAGATCCTGAGAGGGGAGCAAAGTGGACTTTGTGAAGTTTATGACAAATCCCAAGTGCTGGAGCAGAGCCACCGTGCGATGAGTAGCCTGAGTGGCTTCTTGGGCAGACTGGGCTCTGATGAGCCAGTCGTCCAGGTATGGGAACACAAAGAGACCCTGAAGTCTCAGATAGGCCGCCACCACTGCTAGGCAGTTGGTGAACACTCTGGGGGCGGAGGATAGGCCGAAAGGCAGTATGCGGTACTGGTAATGGCGTCCGTCCACCACAAACCTGAGGTATTGTCTGTGGTCTGGATGAATAAGGATATGAGTATACGCATCCTTCAGATCTAAGGAGCATAGCCAGTCTCCCTGCTGGAGGTAGGGCAATAGGATTCCAAGGGTAAGCATTTTGAACTTTTCCTTTGCAAGGAACTTGTTGAGATTTCGCAAGTCCAGGATGGGTCTGAGGCCTCCTGTTCTTTTTGGAACCAGGAAGTACCTTGAGTAAAACTCTTGACCCTTCAGGTGGTGGGGCACCGGTTCCACGGCTTGTTCCTGAACAAGACTTGCTAACTCCTGAAGGAGTAAGTCCCTGTGCAGAGGGAGTCTGGAAGGCTCCCCTGGAAAGTAGGAGGGAGGTACCTGGTGAAAATGAAGAAGATAGCCCTTTTGAACTATCTGAAGCACCCAGGTATCTGTGGTGATGTTGGACCACCTGTGGCAAAGTGGACCAGCCGGCCTCCTATGCTGAGCGCAACCAGCTGAGGGGGAGAGGCTATGCTGAGAAAGTCAAAAACCCCCACCCTGCTGAGCAGGGGCCGGTGGTGCAGGCTTGGGGGCTTGCTGCCTACGGGACCCATTACCCCGTCCCTTGGCCTGCTTTCCCTGTGGGGGAGCTGGTGAGGCCTGATACTGAGGGTAGTATTTATAGGCAGCACCCTTCCTCGGGTAAAAGGGCTTTTTCCCCGAGGCCTTCTTCTTTTGAGAAGGAGCAGAGGTCTTCCTTGAGAGACGAGTCCTGGTGAGAGTCTCCGTCTCGATTTGTGCAGCCTTCTCATCCATGGGCTTGCCAAAGAAGTTATCACCTCGGTAGGGGACATCGACCAACTTGTCCTGTACCCAGGGCTCGAGGTCGGACGTCTGAAGCCAAGCCTGGCGGCGTCCACCGATGCCGGCCGCGGCTACTCGAGCCGAAGCCTCAAAACCATCATAGGCCACTCGAGAGATAAACTTGGAGCACTCCCGAATGCCAGTAGACAAGGATTGGAACCTCTGCAAAGGTTCGGAGAGACCAGCAGAGAACCCGGCTATTTCCTTAGCCAGGTCTCGGAGATACATGCCCATGTAGAGCTGGTATGTCTGGACTCGACAAGCAAGCATAGAGCCCTGGAAGCACTTCCTACCGAGGGCATCCAGGCTTCGGGCCTCCCTACCGGGGGGCACCGAGGAGTGCATTTTTTGACTCTTCAGTCTATGCATGGCCGATTCCACCACCATGGAATGGTGTGGGAGTTGTGCTTTTTGGAACCCGGGGCTCTTGCGGACTCAATAAATGGAATCGACCCGCTTGCTTAACACCGGCCACGACGCCGGGCTCTCCCACATGCGGAAGAGAAGCCGTTCCAGCATCAGAGGAACCGGTACAATAAAGGCCTCCTTCGGGGGAGAGTCATATTGGAGGGCATCGAGTTCCTCGACTCGAGGCTCCTCCTCGGGGTCCGCAGGGAAGGCCAAGGCTTTGGCCATATCCCTCACGAAGTCCGAGAACCGGGTATCCTCTGGGGGGGACCGTCTCCGAGGTTCGGACTCGGGGGAGTCCGAAGGGACACACCGAGTCCGAAAGGAACCAGGTGACTCTTCGTCCTCAGATTCCCAGGCCGACTCCTCGGAGGAGGAGTCGACCGGCTCCGGTCGGGCGGGCACTGACGCCATCCGCCCCGACGCCGAGGGAATCGGCGTCGACGACCTCGGTCCCGAACGGGAGGCCGAAGGAGACCTCGACCGAGGATCGACTCGAGCCCTCATGGACTCGAGGATCGGCTCGGTCTCCGGGGTCGACTTGGAGGTCGACGTCCCGGCGGTCAGGGCAGAAGCGCCAGCGAGGCCAGCGATCAATGCCCACTGCTGGTCCAAGAAGGCAGACAAACTGCACTCTAAGGCCGTCAACCTGAGTCCGAGCTCAGGAGACCCAGCAGCCCCCGACTCGGGCCCGACTTCGGGTCCTTCGGAGGCGAGTCCACGAGGACAACCGTACTTACGTGAGCTGGCAAGTCCACCTCGAGTCGAGGATGTTTTGACGGCCTTTCCGACTCCAAGGACCCGGGACGGGAATCGGGGCTATGCGACCTGGCCCTCGAGGAACCAGGAGCTTCCACCGATTCCGCCCTTGCGGGTTTCTTCTTCCGATGATGTTCCCGGGTAGGAGACCCCCTCTCAGAGGAACTCCAACGCTGCTCAGGACCAGAGTCCCGAGACGTCGAAGCCTCTGACGAGGTCCGAGCCCGGCCGGAGTCAGAGAAGATACGCTCCCGCTGGTGCTGCCGACTCCTCAATGCTTTTGAGGACATTTTGCCGCATGGCGTGCAGATCATGGGGTCATGATCTGGGCCGAGGCAGCGGAGGCAGAAGTCGTGAGTGTCTGTAAGAGACATAAGTTTCTTACAGAGGTCACACTTTTTGAAACCACTGGCCGCCATCGGGGGAAAAAGGGCCCCTGCGAGGTCGAACGACCGGGCAGCCAGGGAAAAAAGGAAAAAGCGCGTAAACTGTCACGAAGGACAAAAAAACGAAAAATAAAGGACGGACTCGCAACCGGCGTCGCGAGTCCGGGCGGGAACAGAACCGGCGTCGAACCGAAGAAAAAATAGATAAAAATAGAGGAAAATCAACTTTTCTGCGGGGATTCACAGGCAACGTCTGTAGGGCTCCGCGGAAAAAAGAAGACTGAGCAAGATGGCACCCTTGGGCGGGAAGAGGACTGCGCATGCGCGCTGCAATTCCCAAAGGCTTTCTTTGAAAGCTGGGGAAAATTGCTCCGCGAGGGCTCCGTCGGCGCCGACGTCACCCATATGTGAGGACTGACTTCCTGCTTGGTCCTGGAGAAACTGAGATACACTCTTCAGGTTCCCCCAAAACAAAACTCTCCCCGCCCACTAGAATATGCAACCCCCTTTTAAAAAAAACAAAAAACCCCAAAATAAACTTAGGATATAAAGTCATGCTTTTCAGTAATAGCTGAAGATGAGTTCATGCAGGTACAAAGGGTAAAGGGTATATCCCTCTTCATCAAGGGCTTGCATGCTAGGGACCCTAAGCTACCTTTTAGCACAGTGGTCTACTCCTGAATTTTAACCTTTTAGTGTGGAAACATCAACAGTATTGAAAGGGTAGAGTGTCGGGCATCCACAATTCAAGAAAAAGGTCATATCCGAAAGTGACCCACAGTAAAAACTGCACTAAATTTTAATGCATTTTTTTACATCCCTGGTAGCTCTGAATCTTTACTCTAGCTCAGAGTTGGAGTAACAAAGTTGCCAAGAAATCCAATTCCAGAAGTGAGATTTTAAGCCAGTCCTGGATTTCTGACAATCTCATCATAATGCATTATGGGACCTTCAGCACCGATTCCAGTGGGTAAAATCAGGGACTACAAATACCACACTGCATTGCAATACAAATTTAAAGCCAGACTTGGAAAAATATTTCACTCCTGAAACTGGGTAACTTGGCAACTCTGGAGTAAAGGTTCCAGCGCTAGAACAAAAGGATCATCTGAGGTGAAGTTCTGCACGTTACCTCAGATGATCCTTTTTGGCAGACCACCTTGGTGTTCCAGCGGGCCTCAGATCCTCAACTCCCCACTTACCATCCCACAAACATTTCCTTGGTGGGCCAGTATGTCCAGGACTCCCCAAGTACCTTCCTTATCTTCTGCACCCATCATTGGGGTTGGGAGGGAGGAACGATGCCCACTTGCTCCTTCAAACTTGTAAAATGGCGGCACTTGATTCCTAGCATACAGTACATTTATTTATTTAAGGATCTTTTATACCGTCTTATCGTGTAATCAAGGCAGATTACAGCATGAACAACAATGATACAATATAAACTAGGAACCAATTACAATTAATATATATTTTAAAACTAATTAACAAATATAGCAAAGGTATTATATATAAATGATTGGATTATCATAATTTCTGGGATAACATATACAGTGCTACATCTAAACATTATAATTATGCACATTCTTAAATACATATTTGCAAATCTGGCTGCATTAGGAGGCTTGCAGTTTAAGTAGACTGTAATGCATTAAAGGCGACGGGTCCGTTTCTAAACCAAATACTGCCCTCAGGGAAATACAACAGTTTGGAAACTGATCCATCGTCTTTAATGCATTACAGTCTGCTTAAACGGCAAGCCTTCTGATGCAGCCAGAGTTGCAAAACATTGCCAGCGTCGAGGCACAGCTTAAGAAAATAAGAACATAAGATATGCCATACTGGGTCAGACCAAGGTCCATCAAGCCCAATATCCTGTTTCCAACAGTGGCCAATCTAGGTCACAAATACCTAGAAGTTTCCCCAAAAGACACAGGTTCCACAATGCTTGTATTGGGTTAAGCAGTGGATATTCTGGGTCTCCTTTAATAATGGTTTATGGACCTTTCCTCCAGGAACTTGTCCAAACCTTTTTTAAACCTGGCTACATTAACAGCTTGTATTACATCCTCCGGTAGCAAATTCTAGAGTTTGATTACACGTTGAGTGAAAAAATATTTTCTCTTATTAGTTTTAAATAGGTTACACTGTAGCTTCATTGCATGCCCCCTAAGTATTTCTATATTTTGATGGCGTAAACAATTAATCTATGTTTACCCGTTCCACTCCATTCATTAATTTATAGACCTTTATCATATCTCCCTCCCTCACTTTGTTTGCAGCTTGTTGAGTTGTGAGGGCTTGTGTGCATCATTGATGCTGAGGGCTAAGCTATCGGTACTTTAACTACTGGCAGGGTCTCTCAAGATGAACAGGTCTCAGCTGAGGTGCCAGACCAAGACAAACCAATCACCTGGGCAGCAGCAGAATGGGACGGTGTTGGCGGCGGAGGATCACATTTCTGTGACAATGGCAAAAACACTAAACTTAAACTACGCGGAGGAAAGACCTGGCAATCTATTTCTGTATCTTGCCATGAAAACCCATCTGGGCAGCAGCACAATGGGACGGTGTTGGTGGTGGAGGATCACATTTATGTGACAACAGCAACAACACTAAATAAACTGTGCGGAGGAAAGGCCTGGCAATCTACTTCTGTATCTTGCCATGAAAACCCAATGGATAGTCACAACAAAAACAAATTGCACCCTAGTGCTGGAAGATGAGACCCCCAAGTTGGAAGGCACTCAACTAGCTACTGGGGAGGAGCTGAAGACTTTTCAGACTAAAACCAGCATTTATGATGTGGTTGGATCAAAGCCCTCGGGATGTCAGAGATCAATAATAATCACCCACCTAAAGAATACAACACTGACACCCCAGCCCAATCACCTCGAACCAAACAAAACTCTGAAACACTTACCACATCAACAGAATCAACCAATAAATAACCAAATACTAACACACAAATATACCCCACTACATAAAAAATAACAGATCAAACCCCCCATGCCTCAGGATAAGGCTCCGCCGCCAACGCTGCTGAATAGACAAAAACCACCATCATCCCTCCCAAATAAATCAAAAACACCACCAATGATAAAAAAGACAGCCCAACCATAGCCAAAGCTAAACAAGCCCCAACAGAAGCCGCAACTAACCCAAATGTACCAAAATAAGGAGATGGGTTAGACGCAACAGCCACCAACCCAAATACAAGACTAAACATTCCAACAAAAGCCATATATGCCATAATTTTTACTAGGAATCTAACCAAGACCAATGATCTGAAAAACCACCCTTGTTCTTCAACTATAAAAACTAATGACCATCAATGCACGAAAAACCCACCCAATTCTAAAAATTATCAACAATTCATTCATTGACCTCCCATCACCATCAAACATCTCATCACTTTGAAATTTCGGTTCACTCCTAGGAATCTGCCTTATTTCACAAATCATCACAGGATTATTCTTAGCCGTACATTACACAGCCGACACAGCCTCTGCCTTCTCATCAGTTGCCCACATCTGCCGGGACGTCAATTATGGATGACTTATGCGCAACATTCATGCCAACGGAGCATCAATATTCTTTATCTGCATCTACGTACACATCGGACGAGGAATCTACTACGGATCCTACTTATTCAAAGAAACATGAAACATCGGAGTTATTCTACTCCTACTAGTCATAGCCACAGCATTTGTTGGCTATGTCCTCCCATGGGGACAAATATCATTCTGATGAGGGATAAGGGCGGGAATTACATTTGGCTTGTGTTGAAAGATGTTCTCGGTGTTTCTTTTGGAAAAAATATGAATTCTTTGGTATATCTCCCCAAAATTGTGGGCTGTAAGGATGTGTTTATGTTTCTTGTTTTTTATATCTAATGTTGCTTGTATACTTGCTTGACAAGTTTGTATGATGAAAAGTAAAAAGTAAATAAAAAAAAAAAAGCCCTCGGGATGTCTGACTGCTGATGTAGCTGCGCATGAAATGTGAGTCAGAAGCTGTAAAAATGTTTACATATCGGGACATGGAACATACGAAGCATGAACCAGGGTAGTCAAGAATGAAATGGAACGTGTACAACTTGATCTGTTGGGTGTCAGCGAACTGAAATGGAATGGGTTTGGGTACTTTGCATCAGATGATCACATTGTCTACTATGCTGGAAATGAAAGAAAGAAGAAATGGTGTTGCATTTATAATTAAGAAGAAACTTGCAAGAACTGTAATGAAATACAATGCAGTCAGTGAATGCTTAATCTCTATTCGTCTATGAGGCATGCCTATCAACACAACTATAATTCAAGTATATGCCCAAACATCAGCTGCAGAAGAGGATAAAATTGATGAGTTCTATGAACAAGTACAAGCTGAAATTGACAAAACATGCAAACAGGATATCCTGATAGTCATGGGTGACTGAAAAGCAAAAGTTGGCAACAAAGAAGATGACGAAGTTGTTGGAAAATATGGACTTGGCAACAGAAATGAAGCTGGAGAAAGACTGATAGAATTCTTTAAGACCAACGATCTATTTGTGTTTCACCCCTTTCACAACCTATCAAACCCTAACTTTTCAAACCTAATTGAATGCATCACAAACCTAAAAACCTGGCTTTCAAATCATAACCTGATAATTAACCAATCTAAAACTGAAGCCCTTCAAGTATTCACTAATGCTTCCTATACCCCACCTGCTACCCTTACACTTGGAGATATCACCCTCTCCATTAAAAATCAAGTGAAATATCTCGGCCTTATCCATGATCAGAACCTTACATTCCATGAACAGATAAAAAAAACTTCCAACACAATATATGCAAAACTACGCACCCTTCGGAACCTTCAGCCTCTCCTAAACCCAGACTCCTTTCGCTCTGTCTGCCAGGCCCTCACCATCCCAACCCTTGACTACTGCAATCTTATCTATCAGGGCCTTCCTAAAAACAGCCTACATCCCATCCAAATGGCACAGAACACAATAGCTCGACTCATCACAAATAATCCCAGACGCTCTCACATAACGCCTATCCTCTTTGACCTATGCTGGCTCCCCATTCAGTCCAGAACTAAATTCAAAGCAATCACCCTTATACACAAAATCATCACCAATGAGTCAGCTCTGTGCCTCTCCTTGCTCCTATCAAATTCTAATAACATTAGAACACGCCGCACCTTCACCAAAAACCTCCTATCCATCCCAACATCAAAGAGAAAATGTAGTCAAACTACCTGTAATCGGGCATTCTCCATTTTCGCCCCCTCTATTTGGAACGCCTTACCTCATGAACTAAGGAACTGTCCCAACCACTCTGAATTCCGGAAGAAATTGAAAACTCATCTCTTCCAGGAACACTTCTCCCAACTTATATAGCGCTCTCTAACCTTTCTATAAATTCAGAATATAGAAAGACTAGGGGACATGCAATGAAGCTACAGGGTAAACTATTTAAGACTAATAAAAGAAAATATTTTTTCACTCAGCGTGTAATCAAACTCTGGAATTTGTTACCGGAGGATGAAGTAAAGGCTGTTAGTGTAGCTGGGTTTAAAAAAGGCTTGGACAAGTTCCTGGAGGAAAGGTCCATAAACCATTATTAAGAAGGGACCCAGGATATCAATGCTTGACCCAGTACAAGCATTGCGGAACCTGTGTCTTTTGGGAAAACTGCTAGGTACGTATGACCTAGATTGGCCACTGTTGGAAACAGGATACTGGGCTTGATGGACCTTGGTCTGACCCAGTATGGCATATCTTATGTTCTTATGTTCTTATTCCCCATGTAAATAGTCCCTAAGCCTCCTTGTAAATAGTTTGTTAAGCCTCCACTAGGAGGAAGTCTCTTGTTAACAATTTATACTGTGTTTATCTTTGTTACAATGTATACAGTTGAAATATACTGTCTGTTATGTTCCCTGTAAACCATCTTGAATTGTAGAAAGTCGGTATATAAAACCTGTTAAATAAATAAATAAAATAAATAAATAAATAAATATTCATCTCAAACAACTTCTTCCAGCAACACAAGAGGTGACTGTACACATGGACTTCACCCAATGGATTGCACAAAAGTCAAATTGACTACATCTGTGGAAGTCAACGATGGAAAAGCTCTATAACATCAACAAAGACAAAACCTGGAGCTGACTGTGGTACAGATCACCAACTACTAATATGCAAACTCAAGCTAAAGTTGAAAAAGAGCAAGCCACTCATGAATGGAGCAAAATATGACCTTGAGAATATACCACTGGAATTTTAAAAATGCCTGCAAAATCGATTTGCTGCTTTAGATATAAATGACAGAGCTCCAGAAGAGTTATGGAATGACATCAAGAAGGTTATGTTGGAAGAAAGCGAGAAGTCTCTACAAAAGGTGAAAAAACAAAAATGGCCAAAATGGATGACGGAAGAAACTCTGAAAATTGCCCAGAAACGCAGAGAAGCTAAAGCCAGAGGAGAGAGAAAGAAAGAATCGCAGAACTCAACAGAGATTTCCAACGTGCAGCAAGACAGGACAAGGAAAAGTACAACAATGACACATGCAAGGAAATAGAAGCAGAAACTATTAGAGGAAGAACAAAATTGCTCAAGTTCTATGTGGAATGATGCTGAAAAGATCAAGAAAAGGTGGAAAGAATATACAGTGTTTTTATATGATAAAGATCAATGGACCAACAGCTGTTTCAACCTGTACCTTATGATCCAGAACCATTGGTGGTGAAAGAAGAAGTCGAAGCAGCAATGAAAGCCATATCAAAGAACAAAGCACCAGGCATTGCTGGCATTCCCATAGAAGTATTACAGCAATCTGATGCAGCTGTTACCATACTTACAAGTATCTGCCAAGAAATTTGGAAGACAATATCATGGCCAACTGGCTGGAAAAGATCTGTGTTTATACCAATACTAAAGAAAGGTGATCCAACTAACTGTAGAAATTATCGCACAATCGCTCTGATCCCACATGCTAACAAGATTTTACTGCAGATTATTCAACAGAGACTACAACCATACCTGGAACAAAAACTACCTGAAGTGCAAGCAGGGTTCAGAAAGGGCAAGAAATGAGAGACATCATCACAGATGTGAGATGGATCCTTGAACATAAGAACATAAGATATGCCATACTGGGTCAGACCAACGTCCATCAAACCCTGTATTCTGTTTCCAACAGTGGCCAATCTAGGTCATAAGTACCTAGCAGTTTCCCCAAAAGACAAAGGTTCCACAATGCTTGTACTGGGTCAAGCAGTGATATCCCGGATCCCTTTTTATAATGGTTTATGGACCTTTCCTCCAGGAACTTGTCCAAACCTTTTTTAAACCCAGCTACACTAGCAGCT
Source organism: Ichthyophis bannanicus (assembly GCA_033557465.1). NCBI lineage: Eukaryota > Metazoa > Chordata > Amphibia > Gymnophiona > Ichthyophiidae > Ichthyophis > Ichthyophis bannanicus. Next base: position 797,086,300 of record CM066036.1, read on the forward strand.
TTTACGACATCCTCCGGTAACAAATTCCAGAGTTTGATTACATGTTGAGTGAAAAAATATTTTCTATTATTAGTCTTAAATAGGTTACTCTGTGGCTTCATTACTTGTCCCCTAGTCTTTCTATATTCTGATGATGTAAACAATCGATCTACGTTTACCTGTTCCACTCCATTCATTAATTTATAGACCTCTATCATATCTCCCCTCAGCCATCTCTTTTCCAGGTTGAAGAACCCTAATCTTTTTAGCCTCTCATCATAGGAGTATCCCTCCATCCCCTTTACCATTTTGGTGGCTCTTCTCTGTATCTTTTCTAACAATGCTATATCCTTTTTAAGATACGGCAACCAGAATTGCACACATTATTCAAGGTGCGGTCGCACCATGGAATGATAGAGGCATTATAATATCCTTTGTTTTATTTTCCATTCCTTTCCTTATGATACCTAGCATTCTATTTGCTCTCTTGGCCGCCACTGCACAATGGGCGGAAGGTTTTAACATGTTATCCACGATGACGCCTCAATCTTTTTCTTGGGTGATGGTTTCTAATGTGGAACCTTGCATCATGTAACCATAGTTTGGGTTTCTCTTTCCTAGGTGCATAACTTTGCACTTGTCCACATTAAATTTCATCTGCCAATTGGATGCCCAGTCTTCCAATTTATCAAGATCCTCTTGCAATTTTCCACAATTCTCATGGGTTTTAGCACTTTAAATAGTTTTGTCTCATCTGCAAATTTGATAACCTTTTTATTCCCATTTCCAGGTCATTTATGAATACAGTATGTTAAAAAGCAGTGGACCCAGCACAGATCCCTGAGGTACTCCACTATTCACCTTTCTCCATTGGGAAAATTGACCATTTAGCCCTACCCTCTGCTTTCTCTCTTTTAAGCAGTTTCTGATCCACAATAGTACACTGTCTCCTATCCCATGACTTTTTAATTTTGCTAAGTGTCATGAGGGACCTTGTCAAAAAGCTTTCCGAAAGTCCAGATACACTATATCAACTGACTCACCTTTGTCTACCTGTTTATTCACACCTTCAAAAAAAATAACAGATTAGTAAGACAAGACCTTCCTTGGCTAAAGCCATGTTGGCTGTCTCCCATTCAGCCATGACTATCTGCATGTTCAGTAATCTTGTTCTTTATGATGGTTTCTACCGTTTTTCCCGGTACTGACGTCAGGCTCACTGGTCTGTAGTTTCCTGGATCACCCCTGGAACCCTTTTTAAAAATCGGCGTTACATTGGCCATCCTCCAATCTTTAGGTATTACAGATGATTTTAATGATAGTTGACAGATTACTAATAGCTTTCTCTTTAGACTAGAAGTTGTAACTGGCCCTTTTAAGAAGATTTGTGAGAATGTTCTGTTTTGAGGCAAAACGTTTTTCATATTTGGAGCTGAAGTTACATCATGGCCATTGCTGAGAAGATTAGTTTTTCTTCCTCTCTTTGCTTATTTTTGAAGGTTTGAAGTTGTGGCATTGATGGGTGATGATGTCTTAAAGCTGTTATGACATAATAAGCTAATTTTTTATCATTTTAGTACTGAGGCCTAACATCGTTGTTTTTTTGTTTTTGTTTTTTAAGTTTTGGGATTGGATAATTTTGGGTAGTATTTTTTTTGATTGCTGATTGTTTTCCTGGTGAGGATTGTTTTCTTTTATTGTTAGTTTCAATTACATATAGCAAAACAGCAAGAGAGCAGCCATCAAAATAAATAAATAAAGGACATACTGTAGATACTAATTCTGCATCAGGTATGAATACTTTTTATCTTTGTTCCCAATTTATTTTGAATTTCAAGAATAACAAGAAACACATACAAGAAAATATTAAATACATTACAATTTTTCAATGTAGAATAGATAAATAAATATGAAATTTAAAAAAACACAAAACAAAAAAAAAACCAAAACAAAACCATTATCTGTCAGATAAAAAATAATCATAGTAACATAGTATATGATGTCAGATAAAGACCAGTAAAGACTAGTCTGCCCAATAAGGCGGCAAGAGTAGGTGCACCTGCCGCTCCGTGCAGGTCACCCCTCCCCATGCCTTTGTTTAAGGATGTACCCGCCGCTCTGTGTAGGTCACTCCTATTTACTGAGATACACAAGATAGTTATGTTTATTTTGATTTTATCCTGTTGCTATAAAGGAATCCATTGTGTCTTTCCTATGCCATTTTGAATTGTGTCACTGTATTTGCCCCCAACACTTCCATCAGGAGGGCATTGCAAGCATCCACCACCCTTTCAGTGAAAAAGTATTTCTTGACATTGCCTTTCAGTTTAGCCCCTTGCAGCTTCATGTTATGCCCTCTACTTTTATGGCTTCCCCTACTTAGGAAGGGGTTTGTTTGTTCATTAATACTCTTAAGTATTTAAAGGTCTGAGTCATATCTCCCCTGTCCCTCCTCTCTCCTCCAGAGTGTACATATATTTAGGTCTTCAAGTCTCTTCTCATAAGTCTTCTGATGCAGGCTCCAAATCATTTTGGTCGCCTTCCTCTGAACTGTTTCCAGCCTTTTATGTCCTTTGTGAGATATGGTCTCCAAAACTGAACACAATATTCTAAGTGAGGCCTCACCAGCGACTTGTACAGTGGCATTAGTACCTCTTCCTTTCTGCTGATAATTCCTCTCTGTATGCAACCCAGCATCCTTCTGCCTTTTGCCACCGCCTTGTGACATTGTTTTGCTACCTTGAGATCCTCAGAAACAATCAGTCCGAGGTCCTTCTTCTGGTCTCTGCACACCAACCTCTCACCCCCTATCACATATAATTCCTTTGGATTTCTGCTTCCCAAGTGCATGACAGTGCACTTCTTTCAAATTAAATCTTATCTGCCAAGCATTAGACCATTCTTCCAGTTTGTAGATCTTACCTCATGTTATCCACTCCCTCGGGGAGTCCACTCTGTTGCAAATTTTCGTATCATCTGCAAAAATGCAGACTTTTCCATGCAGTCCTTCAGCAATATCACTCACAAATACATTGAACAGTATTGGTGCCAGGACTGAACCCTGGGGCACACTGCTAATCACCTTCCTTTCATCCGAGTGAGTTTCGTTTAACATCACCTTCTGTCGTCTATCAGTCAACCAATTTCTGATCCAGTTCACCACCTTGAGACTCATACCCAAGCTATTATTGATAAGCCATCTATGAGGAACAGGCTTTGCTGAAATCTAGGTAGATGACATCCATCGCATGCCCTTGATCTAGTTCTCTGGTCACCCAGTCAAAGAACTTAATCAGATTTGTTTGGCAAGATCGTCCTTTGGTAAAACCATGTTGCCTCAGATCATACAACCTGTTGGTTTCGAGGAAGTCCACTATACGCTCTTTCAGGAGCACCTCCATTACTTTTCCCGCCACCGAGGTAAGGCTTACTGGCCTGTAGTTTGTCACGTCTTCCCTACTGCCATTTTTGTGAAGAGGTACAACATCAGCCCTTCTCCAATCCTATGGAACTTCTCCTGTCTCCAAGGATCTATTAAAAACATCTTTTAATGGCCCTGCAAGAACCTCTCTGAGCTCTTTCAGTATCCTGGGATGTATTCCATCTGGTCCCATGGCCTTGGCCACTTTCAGTTTTGCAAGCTGCTCTAACACATCATCTTCTGTGAATGGTGTGGTATCTACTCCAATCCCATTTGTATATTTGTCAATCACAGGTGGTCCTTTCTCCAGAATTTTCTCTAGTAAAAACGGAACAGAATTATTTGTTTAGCATTTTCGCTTTTTCAATGTCACTTTCCACAAATCCATTCTCAGCACTTGAGACCTGCAATTCCACCTCTGATTTTCCTCCTTTCCCAAATATACCTGAAAAACTTTTTGTCGCCACACTTCACATCTTTAGCCATCTTTTCTTCTGCCTTTGATTTTGCTATCCTTATTTCTCTTTTTGTCTCTTTTAGTTTGATCCTGTATTATTTTCTGTGTTCCTCTGTTTGCAAACTTTTGAATTTTGTGAAAGCAGTGTTTTTTGCCTTTATTTGTGTAGCCACTTCTTTGGAGAACCAAATAGTTTTACTTTTCCTCGTGTCTTTATTTACTTTCCTCACATATGTATCTGTTGCCCCTTTTATTGTCTCCTTTAGTCTAGCCAATTGCAATTCCACTTCCCTTATCCCCTCCCACCCTGCCAACTCCTCCTTCAGGTACTTGGCCATTTTACTGAAGTCAGTGTTTTTGAAGTCTAGGACTTTGAGCTTGCTGTAATTGGATTCTACCTTGGCTTTTATCTCAAACCACATGTGATGATTGCTGCTGCTCACATAGGCACCCACCCGGATATTCAATACGCTATCTCAGTTAGTGAGACTAAATCCAGCACCAAGCTCTCCCTGGTCAGTTCCATCACCATTTGTCTAAGTAATGCATCTTGGAAGGCATCCACAATTTTTCTACTTCTTTCCAGATTTGCAGAAGGAATACTCCAGTCCAGATTGAGTAGATTAAAGTCACCTAATATGATCACTTTCCCCTTCTTGGCTATCTTTGCAATATCAGCAATCAATTCGCTATCCATTTCTTCGGTTTGAGGTGGAGGCCTGTAGACTACACCAGTATGGATGACAGTGCCATCTCCTCTTTCCAACAAATCCACAGAGCTGCTGCTTTTTCCCATGTCCCCTGCATTTCATCAGCTTTAATATTGCTTTTGACATATACACGTAGGGCTATTCCTCCTCCTTTTCTTTTCTCTCTGTCTCTTCTAAATAGATTATAGCCAGCTATGGCTATATTCCATTCACGCGACTCGTTGAACCATGTTTCTGTAATGGCCACAATGTCCAAGTCCATTTCCACCATTATGGTTTCCAGATCAGCAACTTTATTGGCTAGGCTTCGAGCATTTGTGCTCATTGCTTTCCAGCATTGGTTGACTTGCTTGCTTGTATTTTGCATGGATTTTGTTTTACACGCCCCTTCCCACCTGCCATTGATATGGGAGCGATGTCCTGAACTCCCCTTTCCCTAGTTTATACTGCCTGTATCAAGTGTTCTCCATATCCTCTCAACTGTATGTATATTGCCAGAAGATATGAAAGCAGCACCTTCCATCTTGCCTGTTAAACATATTGAATGCCACCAAAATGTGGCATTCAGGCCAACAGAATTTTTCCAGTTGCTCAAAATATTTTGTATAGCTATTGAAAGCATTATATAAAGTAGCAGGGTGTCATACTTTGAAAGGACACCATTTAAACCAATTGAGCAGAACACAACTATTCCTAGGGATATATCAATCTTCAATTGAAGATTTCACAAATGTACTTCCAAATCTCATCCCAAAAAGCCTTGACTGGGGGCAATTATATATCATATGTGTCAGAGCCCCAACATCAATAGAGCAATACCAACATTTGCTTGTTTGAAGACGACTTGCTCTGTGCATTCGTAGTGGGGTCCAGAAGGCCTGATGGGCAAGGAAAAAAGTGATTGTGAAAGACTACTGGATAGAGTGGGCGTCTGACATCTCCAGAAGGATTCCCACTTGATATTATCCCTGACAATCCCTGTTTCAAACTCCCAAATTCTACATAAAGGCCATGCCCTTTTGGAGTTATGTTCATATATCAAACTATAATACCCTGATGTAATTTGTCCTCTGACTCTAACCTATTCACATAAGGAGGGCAAGTCCAAACATGGATAAACCCCTTGGGACCAGAATGTATCCTGTGTCAGGTTCGATGAACCAATTTTTCGAGCCTACGAATGGTAATAGCCCAAAGTTGATATCAGGTACTTGGAGCTTGCAACTGCTCCATCTCTCAGCACTTACCTATACAGTAAATTCCCTTTTCTATCCATCCATTCCAAAAGTGTTTCCTACCATTTATCTTTATTAATGGGTTGAACCATAATTAAGATTTTTCAGAGGCAGAGTGTGGGGATGTATAGCAAACATCAAGCTCCCTCGTGGCACTAGCAGTACGTATTAACGGGGGAACATCTAATTTTGAACAAGGTGCTTTCAAAGCAGGCAATACTGCCAACTGAAATGGTTTCACAAGTATTTTTTCCATTTCAAGCCATGGCGAATCAGAGTTTTCATCAAGCCATTCCGCACCATAATGTAAAAGAATAGAAGTCTGATAAGTCTTAAAATCAGGAAACTTAACCCCCCCCCCCCCTTTCTTTTTAGCAACTTTAGGGTGACAAAGCTATTCCTGGCCTTCAATTCCTCCATAAAAAATTGACCAAGATTTTGTCCACCTGTGTGTAAAATGAAGTTTGACAATATCCAGAAAACATCCCTAATTTATATACTATGCTTGGTACAACCATCATTTTTATAGTATTCAACCTCCCCCACCAAGACATACGCAGTGGGGACCAATGTTGCAAAATACTTTCCAGATCTTTAAGTATACGGTCACAATTATATTTGATCATATCTGCTGGTTTTGGGCAGAAAAAAACCCCTAAATATTTCAGAGATGCCCACTGAAAGGGAAAAATCTTAAAGTCTTCCCGCATGAAGAGACCATTCATTGGGAGTAATTCACTTTTCATCCAATTGATCTTGAAGCCTGAAAAACTGGCAAATCTACCCACTAGATATAATAAGCAGTGAATAGAAGCAATAGGTTTTGTTAGAAAAAGTAAAATATCATCAGCATATGCTGCAAGTTTCCATTGCTCTATATCTTTTGGTATTCCTACAATACCTTTGTTTCTCTTAATTTGAAGTAACAAAGGTTCCAGTGCTAAGATAAATAAGAGCGGAGAGAGGGGACACTCCTGTCCTGTTATTCTGCCTAGGGGTATTACCTCAGAGAGGGCACCATTCACTAAAATTCTAGAGCATGGGAAGGCATAAAAGACCTTCACCCAGGTTATAAATCCAGGGCAACACCCAAACCATTCTAAAACTCTAAATAAGTATTCCTACTCAATCCTATCAAATACTTTTTCTGCATCAAGAGAGAGTGCCACAACAGGGCCAATTTTCCCTTTTAGCTAATTCTAAGAGGTTATTGAATATCCGAGCATTATTACCTATATAGCGCCCCTTCATAAATCCCGTTTGTTCAGGTCCTATCAATGCATCCATTACTTGTGATAACCTCCTTGCCAAGATTTTGGTTAGTATTTTATAATCCACATTCAGCAAAGAGATGGGTCTATAACTGCCCACTAAACTGGGATCACGACCTGGTTTTGCTAATAGGACTACATTGGCCTCAGAAAAGGTGGATGATGATAATGGATGAGTTAATAAGTTTTGATATAATTTTTGCAGATTAGGGGCCAATACCACTACAAATCGACTGTAAAATTCAGCAGTAAACCCATCAGGCCCTGGAGTCTTATTTCTGGGGAGGCTTTTAATAGCTGATAAAATTTCCCCTAGTTTAATAGTGATAGGGAAAAAAATAAAGCTTAAAGTGTGTAGCAGGACTAAGAGGCCCGCAAGGGAAAATAGGAATCTTGTATATATCGATATATGGAAAGGAATGTGATGTGCTAAGACAAATTGATTGTTCTACATGGAGACGACTAACATCTGTGAAGTTACTGATAAGCTGTGGTGGGCCTCAGGGGATGAGTTGATGATGTATGTATATGTTTCTGTTAATGTATAAAGGACAGACAGCCCCTCTAACCTGTGGAATAAACTTACATACTACTTATGTGTGAGTGTGTGTGTTTGTTCCCCTGGAATTCCAGACAGAGAAGGTAAGGTGATTCCTCAGCCCAGAGGATTAACCGATGTCCCGAGGGTAAGTTGTATATAGTGCTGGGAAAGGAATAACCCACACTAACAATTTGGTGTCAGAAGTGAGGATTTCCCTGTTGCACTGGGATTTCCAGACTTTCTAAATTGACATCGCTTTGGTAGCTCGTCTCGGGAATGCGCTTTGGTAGCGCTATGCATAACATGCGCTTTGGTAGCGCTATGCATAACAGGGACGTCCTGCTGGGCCTGTGGTAATACCCTTTTCCTTCTCTGTGGCTTGTGTCATTGTGTGAGCTTGGCAAGACACCCCTGCCTCAGCCTGAAGCGATAGCGTTAGTGACGGTTGTTGGCAGAAAGCAAGTGGCCAAGCGTGCGATTCTTGGATATTAATTAGAGGATGGGGGGGTCCCAAGGTAAGGGGACCGCTCCAGAATCTGCAGGAGTGAGTGCGCAGCCAAATGTTGTGATAAGGTTTAAAACTGCAGCTAGGAAGGCATCCTATTCTCGCCGTACCCCGGTCCCTCCCGGCGCACCCCCGGCAGATGGGGAGACGCCGAAGGAATACGTAGACAGAGTGGCAGGGAGTTATTATATTAATCCCTGGGTGGATAATATGGCGGGGTGGACAGAGGGTTTACATAGCTCAAATCCTTTTCCCAGGGAGGGTAGCTTCTCTGCCTGGCATTTAGATATGATTCGGGGATTGTGTCTGGGGGATAAGAAAGCTTTTCCCTTTTACTCCGGAGACTCGAAATGGCCAAAATCTTATATGAAGGAATGTGGTACTGTATGGATACAACTGGCTCCTTATTATAATGGTCAGCACCTACAGGTGCTTGACTCGCCCCGGGAACTGCTCCCGAAATCGCCCCAACCCAAGGTGTCCTCCTCCTGGGTGCCCACGGCCCCTCCGCCGTATCAGCCCATTTACCCCTCTCTGGTTGGATCGGCCGCCATTGTAAAGTCAGCCAGAGACTCTGATTCATTAGAGGACATTGTTCTGGTGGCAGCTGCTTCTACCGTGCACCCCCCGGTAGTAATGGCGGGGCGTGCCCCCACCCACCGGGAATTACCTATAGATAAAATGTTTCGGCAGATATGTACCACTTATGAGGCTGTGCGTGGCAAGGGGGAGGAGCCTGCCGGTTCCCCTCCACCGCTGCCCGCTGCCTGGCTACCTTCTCCTGCCCTACCTTCTCACTCAAGCTCATGCTTGACCGAATCTGGGCCCGCTCCTGCTGGGCGGGACGCGTCCAGGGACAATATCCTGGACGCGTCCCTACACTATTTAATTCAACCTGTAAATATGTAAATAGTTCATATTCATATTGTAGCTTATACTCCCCGTTCAACCCAAGTTTATTATCCCTGTTACAATGTAAGCATTGATATCACTGTTCTGATGGAATGCAAATGTTATGTTTGATGTAAACCGCACTGACTTTGAATAGCGCGGTATATAAGAGTGGATAAATAAATATGTATCACCAATTGTGTAAGACATCTCCGGAGGTCTCTACCGGGAGTTTGGGGACGCGAGCGGGGCCGGAGGGTCCACTACCGCTTCCCCTTCCGTCCCTTTTGCCCCACCGGAGTCCCTTATTACCCCCCCTAATTCCCCCTTCTGATGCCTTCATCTGAAGATCGGGGGGGGGGGGGAAACAGGAACACAGTAGGGCTAGGGCTCATAGGGATGGGCTTAGCCCTCATAACCCCTTTCATAAACTGGATTCAAATGATGTAAGAACTTCTAATAGTGATAGAGTGACAGGAGACCCTACCTCTAAGGGCCATATATACACCCAGTATCCTTTTCTAACTATTGGTAGCCAGCCTGTTGTTAAGCCCCTGGATCCCGCCATCCTTTCTTCTATCTTACAGCATACCCCGAACCCCATGACAACGCCATCTGCCACTGTGCACTACTTGCAACGTATGACTCATGGTTTGCAGTGCACGGCGCAGGACTACCGCCTCATTATTGAGGGTGTCCTGGGGTATGATGAAGAAACCCCATTTGATTTTTTGAAAGTTAAGTCACTGGCGAATCCTTATGAGACGCCGGATGATTCTAATTACCCCCTCCAATATCCCGAGGTGATAAAAAACATGTGGGACGAAGTGTTAGAAGAGTTTGAGTGTTTATTTGGGGCAAAACAGAATCTTGCTGCATCTATTGCATGCGTGCAGGAACCAGGGGAAGGAGTTTCACAGTTTGTGCGAAGGTTTCCTAAGTGTTGGAAGGAGGAGGCAGGTTTATCTCAGGAAGGCCTGATAGCTTTGATGTATATTCAGACGCTGTTTGGGGCTATGCTCCCCAAAGTGACTGTAGCATGTAAGTGAATGATAGATGCTTGGTTTAGCATGACTCCGGCAGAATTAGAGAAGGTAATATTAACGAAGGAAGTGGCGGGATACTTTGCAGATATGGATGTTAAGAAAGGTAAGATTTCTCATGCTTAGCAGCAGGATATTGGTTGCCAGCAATCCTACCCCGGGGGATATCAACCCACGGGGCCTCAGTTGTCGCAATCTCAGGGGTGGAGGGGACAGCGGGGCCGGTTTCGAGGCGGGCGAGGTGGTGGAAGAGGAGTAGGGCAGGGAATATCTAGGAATCAGATTTGTTTTCATTGTAAGCAACAAGGACATTGGAAAAATAAGTGCCCTTACATGGCAGGTAGCGGCCCTGTGCTGACTCAGGGGGGATGGGCCTTGCCCCCTCCCACGACGCCATCAGCACCACTCCCTCGCCCATCTAGTAGCCCTGCAACCCCTGTTATCCCTATTACATGGCAACAGCCCCCGCAACGCCCATAGGGCTGCCCTGAGGCAACGGTTCCGATCTGGGTTCAGTTAACGGGTGGAAGGAAGGAGCCCCCCTGTTGTACGTTGTGCATTAATGGCCAGCAAGTCTCCTTTGTAATTGATACGGGAGTGACTTGCTCTATGTTGCATGCCTCTGTTTGTAGGGAACCCTTAACGCCAGGTCCTGCCTCAGTTGGGATAAATGGAACCTCTACCCCCCACATGGTTGTCTGTCTCCGCACTTGGTAACAATACTGTTCTGTTTACACATTCATTTATGATTATTCCCTCCTGTCCAGTGAGTCTCCCGGGGTGGGACCTGTTGGGTCGCTTAGAAGCAGTAGCTATTAGTAATTCAGATGGCTCTTTTGCCTTTTTTATTAAATATGATTTCTACAGAGGCGCATGGGTTGTCTAAGGTTCCTCCTAAACTCTGGGCCACCTCCCCAACTGACGCCGGGTTGGTCCCCTGTACGCCGTACGTGGCATGTTTGAAGGATCCTCAAGCTGTCGTCTGTATTCGACAGTACCCTTTGTCTGGCCCTAAGGAAACTGCTTTGCAGTCCATGATCCAGGATTTTGTTGCAGCAGGTACTGTAGTTCCTACTGTTTCTCCTTATAATACTCCTGTGAATCCCATCCCTAAGGGGGATGGGTTCCGTTTTACCCAGGGTTTACAGGTCGTAAATCAGCTTGTTGTCCCATTGGCACCGGTGATGCCCGATATTGCCGGGCTACTTACTCTTATTCCTACGGAAGCCAAATGCTTCACGGTTATTGATTTAGCTAAATCCTTTTTTAGTGTACCACTAGATCCCATCACGCAGCCTCTTATGGCTTTCACACATGCAGGCAAACAATATACCTGGACTCGCCTGCCAAAGGGATACATTGATTCCCCGGCGGAGTATTCTCTTGTTCTTAAGGCATCAATTGAAATGTGGCATCCGCCTTGTTCCTCCACCCTTCTCCAGTATATGGATGATTTGTTGTTATGTTCTAAAACAATCACAGAATGTGAAAATGACTCTGTATCCTTGCTCTGCCATCTAGCCTCCCATGGACATAAGGCTTCTCTAAAAAAGCTCCAGTGGTGTTGTGAGCATGTTACCTACTTGGGGTTTGTGCTGTCCCCTGGAAACCGGGCGCTCTCTCCCGCCCGAGTACAGGCAATTATAAAATGATCTCCTCTAACAACAGTGACACAAATGTTGGCTTTCCTTGGATTAGTATCCTTCTGTCGTGCTTGGATCCCAGACTGTGCTTATTGGGATTCCATATTGCGAAGGGCTACTTTGCAGTTACCAGGCTCTGCATTATTGAATGGACTGAAGAAATGCTTTCTGCATTTGCTACTTTGAAAAAGCTGCTTATCTCGGCTCCTACACTTGGACTACCCAATTATGGGAAAATGTTTTGCTTATATGTAAGGGAAGAGGGAGGAACCATGGCAGCTATTTTGGCTCAAGACCACGGAGGGGGGGGGGGGGGGGAATGCGCCCAGTCGCATATTTATCAAAGAAATTGCCCCTCCAGGTACAGGGTATGCCTGCATGTTTGCAAGCCCTGGCGGCTTTGGCTATTGCCATACAGATGACTATCCTGATTACCCTGTCTCATGAGACTATTCTGTTTTCTACCCATTCTGTTTTGAATATGTTAAAGAACCTCACTACGCTACACATGACATTCCAGCGCCTTAGTGGGTATGAGGTAATTTTAACAACTACTGAAGGGTTGTCGGTTAAACAGCAATCCGCTGCCTTTACCCCGATGCTGGCCTTGCAGGCCTTAATGCGCCCAGTAGATGATTCCGAGGTGCCCCAAGAAGAACATGATTGCTTAAAGTTGATTAACTTTGAGACGTCAGTACATCCTGATTTGCCCTCCTCCTCGCTCCCGGACGCTCCACATATATTTGTAGATGGGAGCTGTGTCTGTCCCACAGACAACGCCTACATTGCTTCTTATGCCATTGTAGAACTCCCAAATATTTTGCATGAAGCCCAGTTATTACCTTATGGTTCTGCACAAGCTGCAGAATTGGTAGCGCTTACTAGAGCCTGTGAATTATTTGCTGATAAACGTGTTAACATTTATACAGATTCCAGGTATGCCTTTGGGGTGGTGCATGATTTTGGTCTCTTATGGGAGCATAGGGGATGGAAAACGGCAGACGGTAAACCAATTTCTCATGCACAATTGGTTAATGAACTGCTGGCCGCCTTATGTAAACCCAAAGAAGTCGCCATTATTAAATGCACTGCACACAGATATGACACTTCTATTGCCTCTCAAGGTAATGCCTTAGCTGATCTTGCAGCCAAACAGTGTGCACAAGCCCAAATTGAATTCTTACGTAGTAATAATATCTCTCAGGGCATGCCGACAGTTTCTTATTATTTGTTGTCTGATCCTCCATTGTCTGAATATTATGTTTCCCCTCTTGAGCATTCTTTTCCTCTGCACCACTTGCAGGCTACTGCAGATCCCGAGGATATTATGTATTGGGAACAGCATAATCTGAGTTTAAATTCAGCACAGATTTGGCAGGAAAAAGGGGGTGGGGCGAAGAGGGCTACCGAAAGCGGCAGCCCCTCTCTTAATTGGTCAAGTACATGGGGTAGGGCATAAAAACAGAAAGACGGTTCTTAAGGAATTATAGGAAATATTTGTTTGCAGAGATTTGCCACATTTAATGGAATCACAATTGAGTCAATGCTTAGTATGTGCTAGGAATAATGTTCAGCAGGGAAAAGCAATAGGACAATTGCAACATTTACCCCCACCCCAAGGCCCGTTTCAGGCCCTACAAGTAGATTTCACATGTATGCCACGATCGATAGGGGGTTATAAGTATTTGTTGGTCATTGTAGATAGGTTTTCAAAGTGGCCAGAGCCTTTTCCCACGACCAAGGAAGATGCTAGAACAGTAGCAAAACTTCTCTGTAAGGAAGTTATTCCCCGCTTTGGGTGTCCCCTTTCTATAGATTCTGATCAGGGACCAGCGTTCATCTCTAAGGTGTTACAACAGATTACTCAGATGTTTGCCATTGATTGGAAATTTCATGTCCCATATCACCCACAGTCATCAGGGATAGTAGAACGAATGAATTGAACAATTAAAGAAAAATTTAAAAAGGCTACACAACATGCCCCAGGAAGGTGGCCAGTGTATCTGCCAGCTGTATTGGCAGAGATTAGGCTAACCCCCGGGGCATCTGGATTCTCTCCTTTTGAAATTCTGATGGGACGACCCTTCCCCTTACCCTGGAAATGGCCCGAGGGAACGGAGATAGTGGCGGATGACTTGTTGCTAGCACAGGAAGAATATGCTACACAGATAGCTAAATACTTATGCACGGTGTCTGAACAAGTGTACAATGCTTTCCCTTTTCCTTCTACAGAACCGACGCACCCATTCCGCCCGAGAGACCGTGTGCTGGTAAAGCTGTTTCATAAGAAGGGCCAGGGGTTATTGCAGTTACTCGCACAGCCGTGCTGACTGATTAGCATCCGACCTGGGTACACGCCTCACGCGTCAAGAGTGCACCGGAGGATTCCTGGAAGACGCCTGACTCGCCCCAGCCATGAGGACCTTGGACGCAGGCACATCGGACAGAGAACAATGCAACTTGGATTCAGGCCCTGCAGAACTCCACTACTTTTATGTACTCTTATACACCTGTTTCCATGGTGGCTGATGTACCCGTCCGCGCCACCACCGACCTCCAGTTAATAATGTCTGCTTAACTGTCCTTCAGAAGACTGTTTGGCTGTTCTTATAGTGGGCCTATGCAGGCCCAAAGGGGGGATTGATAGGGAAAAAAATAAAGCTTAAAGTATGTAGCAGGACTAAGAGGCCCGCAAGGGAAAATAGGAATCCTGTATATATCTATATATGGAAAGGAATGTGCTGTGCTAAGACAAATTGATTGTTCTACACGGAGACGACTAACATCTGTGAAGTTACTGATAAGCTGTGGTGGGCTTCAGGGGATGAGTTGATGACGTATGTATATGTTTCTGTTAATGTATAAAAGACAGACAGCCCCTCTAACCTGTGGAATAAACTTACATACTACTTATGTGCGAGTGTGTGTGTTTGTTCCCCTGGAATTCCAGACAGAGAAGGTAAGGTGATTCCTCAGCCCAGAGGATTAACGGACGTCCTGAGGGTAAGTGGTATATAGTGCTGGGAAAGGAATAACCCACACTAACAAATAGGTGCACCTAGAGCTTCTCCTAGCTCTTTAGACAACTTAGGATAGCCCTCTATAGATAGGAAGAGCTCTCTTTCAGTAACATTATCATCACTGGAACTAGAGAATAAGTCCCTATAAAAAGTGGAAAATCTTTTAAAATCTACTCTGAACGTTTTGGGCAAAGTGGAATAGAAATTAACAAATGAAATTAAATAAGAGGTCACAATGCAGTGAGCCCAAGCAAGATGTATATTCTCAGGCTCTGGGGTTCTCTCCCTTTAATCCCCCAAATGTATGAGGCATTGAAGGTTAAAAACTTGACCATACATGGAATATAGCTTGGTGGATTGAGTGGTGACCATATATTGTGTCTGCACCACCCTGAATGGCATCCAAACAATTGAAAAAGGACAGGGATTGGACCTGGCTGGTGGAATTTAAAATGACATCCTTACCTAGTCCCATAGAATCAGAGGACTATGAGTTTAGCCATGAAGCCCTTGAAGCAGATGTCACTGTAGTGGTTGTGCAGGCGCTAAAAAAAAGGCAAATTGGAGGTGATATCTACAGTCCTAGAGGAGTTTCAGACTAGACTAGTAACACAAAGCAATAACTCTTGGACACTGAAGATACAATAAATATAACCACGACAGAGGTGTGGGACTTGGAACAGGCTTTGCAGCACTGGGAAGCTAAGAAGGATGAACTGGAAAACCGTTCTCACAGGAATAACCTGTGAATTACAGGCCTACCTGAATCGCTCAAGGATGCAAAGCCTTGCAGTCTTTTGAAGATATGGCTATTAGAGGAGTTGGTGGTGCAAGAAGTCTCAGCTGCGATGGATTGGGTCAACATGCATGCCAATGGTGGTAGGTGTCAAGTGGTGGTGGTGGTACAATGTTTAATTTCATAGAAAATTAGTTTTTAAGGGTGATCTGACAACTGAAAGCAGTGAAATATGATAACACCAGAATCTTATTCTTCAAGAATACTTGGCCACTGTTTCTATTGAGGTTGTGTACCTATGGCATTTTCACTTAGTTGGGACTGAATATATTACCCTTTTCTTTGTAAAAAAGATCCATGTTTGCTGAGTGTATAGAGGGATTTCTGCTTAACATACTGCCATGCTTTTAATCCCCTTTATTGGTGACTGCAGGATCACTTCAAAGAACTGTGTCTCTTGGACCTCCATGGGTATGAGTTCTTTTCCACCCATATCTTGCCTACTGACTGGATAGATTTGCAGTATGAATGGTAATGAGAGGGAGGGCAGGACAGAATGCAATGGAGGAGTGAGTAAAGGTGGAAGAAAGTAGAGTGATATGCTATTTCCAAGAAACTGGCATCTTCAACTTGAATTAAGCGGGGCGCAGCAGAAAAGCAGCTTTTGCAGAGTGACAGCGATGTATTAGGGGACATTTCATGTGCCAGCGGAAATGTGCCAGAGCAATTTACCCAGGTTGGTGACCCCAGAAGCCTCTGACTGTTTAAAATACATTGTAAGTCTTAATCTGTCTGGCTGTGTCTGGGTCAGGATCATACTCACTGCTGCCCTAGGCACCCCTACCTAGCCTTTTTTGACACGGACTACCTCAAGTGGGTTGTTATAGATGTGAAGACGCAATTTAGAAAACCAATTTATGTGGTCTCAGCAATATCCAAATGAAAACATCTGCAATTCTATGTCAGTCTATGTCAGGAGAGGGTGAGCATGTTTAAGTCTGATCTAAAATGGACATATCTCCACCCTTCACTATAGATATGTGTGTTAAAGCAAACTAGGAAGCGCAGGTAGATATAGAGATGAGCATCCACGTGCAGTGGGAGGAGTCGTTTTAATGCCCTCCCTTTAATACATCCTGTAAAGGGCTGGCTGGCATTTTTTTTAAAACCTAAACGTGCCAGGGAGCAGGCGTAAATACAGACATGGAAAATTTCCGTTGCCCAGATGCAACCCCTATATGAAATCTGAAATACACATGTATCTTTCCACTCCATCCAAACCACACCCCCAATACACCTTCAACACACCCCATGTGAATTGGACATGATCGGGGCAGAAGTGTAAATATGGACATTTCTAAAATGGCTGTGTAGACGTTGAAGTGATTTGCACATGTGAGTAGTTGTATTCACATGTGAAACTCATGAATAGGGCTTCTGAAATAACCCCCTAAATGTTAATTGATGCCTAAGATGTTGGGGGATGGCAACTAAGAGAAATGGGGAGGGTGGTACAAAGGGACTCCGATGCACAAAGGTGGTAGGAGAATACTGTGGGGAGGTTACTGGGAGGGGGGAGGAGCTGAGGGTGTGAATGGGTAGTTTGCCAGGGAGAGGGCTCAGATGCATGAAATTGTGTAGGTGGAATACTGTGTATGTGGGTTGGGATGAGGGAAGACGGCCTTGGGCTGGGGGTATGCCTCTTTTATAGGGTGTGGGCCAGTGAGAAGTGTCTCTAGGTTTGGGACAATGGTAGATCAATGTATATGGTGTTTGTCATGAACTGGGTTCTCCAGTAAAGCAATATGAAATTTTAGGATCCTTAAAGAGACACAATGCCATGGTAGCAATGCTTCAGAACACTCATATAGATCAGGTGGAGCATGCTAAACTCAGAAAGTGGAGGGTGGACAAGCCTTCACAGCCTCTTCTGGTGAAAGGAAGGTGAGTGTAACAATTTTAGTGTGTAAGGACAGAGCATTTGAACTTGAAAGAAAATATGAGTTCCTATGGGAAATTATATTGTGTTTGTGGAGAAATTGCTTGGGAAACCCACTCACTGCCTTATGCAACCTATGCCCCAAATGTCTTTCATCCATGGTATCTAACAAACATCACCCACATTCTCAACTAAGTTAGAGGTAGGCCTCACATATTTGGAGGCGACTTTAACATGGTTTTAGATGTTAAACTAGATAGGTAGGGAGGGCAAGGGCAAAGTCCAAACCATGCTTCAAAGGGCCTTCAGCAATTTTGTGAAACATTGAAACTGCAGGACATTTGGAAATATTACACCCTTACAAACTAGATTATACACATACTATGATGACTACTTATCCTTTGTATAGCGCTAAAGTTGTACGCAGCACTGTACAGACACATATAAAAGACAGTCCCTGCTCATCAGCGTTTACAATCTAGTCAAAACAGACAACACAATAGCTGAGGACAAGGATATATCTAGGGGAATGGTAAAGAAACACATAGATCACTAAGCAGATCAGGATCCAAAAGCGGCCTCAAAGAGATGAGTTTTCAGCCTGGATTTGAAAAGGGTCAGAGATGAAGCATGGCGCACAGACTTAGGTAGTTTGTTTCAGGCATAAGGAGCAGCAAGGTGGAAGGATCCAAGTCTGGAGTTGGCAGTAGAAAAGAAGGGCACAGATAGAAGGGATCTACCAGAAGAGTGGAGTTCCCGAGGAGAGGTGTAGGGAGAGATAAGGTAGTGAGGAGCAGCAGAATGAGTACACTTATAGGTCAATAGAAATTTGAACTGAATATGATACAGAAACCAACAGAGATCAAGTAAAGCGACTTGAGAAAGAGTAGTTACTCACCTGTAACAGGTGTTCTCCAGGAGCAGCAGGAATCAGTCCTCACATATGGGTGACGTCGGCACCGACGGAGCCCTCGCGGAGCAATTTCCCCAGCTTTCAAAGAAAGCCTTTGGGAATTGCAGCGCGCATGCGCGGTCCCCTTCCCGCCCAAGGGTGCCATCTTGCTCAGTCTGATGACATAGCTAAAAGATAGCAAAAAAATTAGCAAAAACGAAATGATAGGACTGCAACTCGAAGGGGAGGAGGGAAGGTTGTGAAGACCGATTCCTGCTGCTCCTGGAGAACACCTATTACAGGTGAGTAACTACTCTTTCTCCAGGACCAAGCAGGAAGTCAGTCTTCACATATGGGACTCCCTAGCTTAAGGCTACCGGAGACCTCAAGCGGAAAAATGAGCTCCCTCTAGCTCAGTAGCACAGAAGGAAGGAATCTTCTCTGAAAACGCCCCCGACCGGTAGCCCAACACCAGGGCCGGAGGGTAGGAGTTGCCTAAACCTCAAAGAGATTATGGAGGACTGCCTGTCCGAAAGCACTGCCCCTGCGGGACTCCCTCTCCAGGCAGTAATGGGCCGCAAAAGTCTGGCTTGAAGACCAAGTAGCGGCCCGGCAGATGTCTGCCAACAGAACAGAGCGGAGATAAGCCACTGACGCAGCCTTCGCCCTAACACGATGAGCCGTGACTCGCCCCTCCAACGAGAGGCCGGCCGCCCCATAAGCCCAAGCGATACAGTCAGCAACCCATATGGACAAAGTACGCTTGGAGACAGGGAGCCCCAACTTATTGGGGTCAAAAGAAACGAAGAGCTGAACAGCCCTCCGATGCTCTCGCGTACGGTCAAGGTAGAAGGACAAGGCCCTCCTACAGTCCAGGGTATGCAGGACCATTTCAGCCCGGCTGGCGTGCGGCCTGGGAAAGAAGGTCGGAAGAACCACCTCCTGGTTGAGATGAAAAGGAGAAACCACTTTTGGAAGAAACTTAGGGTAAGTCCGTAAGACTACCCGATTTCTGTAGAACCTAGTGTAAGGAGGATCAGACACTAGGGCCTGCAGTTCACTAACGCGCCTAGCAGAGGTAAGGGCTACCAAAAACAATGTTTTCCAGGAGAGAAAACGAAGAGGGCAGGTAGCCATAGGTTCAAAGGGCGGACAGGTAATCCGCTGTAAGACCACATTCAGATCCCACTCTGGGGCTGGTGGGCGCAAAGGAGGCTTAAGGAGAAGGAGGCCTCGGAGAAAACGAGCCACCAAAGGGTGGTTGGAAAGAGGCCTGCCGTCCACCGGTGCGTGATGCGCAGAGAGAGCACTGAGGTGGACCCTGACAGAGTTGGACTTAAGGCCAAGGTTGGAGAGGTAAAGCAAATATTGCAAGACCACTGCCACCAAGCAGGAGAAAGGATTCTCAGACTGCCGAGCACACCACACGGAGAACCGACGCCACTTAAGAGCGTAGGACTTCCGGGTGGAGGGCCGCCTGGAGGCCAAGACGACCTCCTCCACTTCCCGAGGCAGCAGAAGGGGAGCAAGGACTACACTTTCAGCAGCCAGGCCATCAGATGAAGGGACCGGAGGTTGGGGTGTAGGAGAGTCCCCTGATCCTGTGACAGGAGATCTGGTTGAAACCCCAGAGGAAGAGGAGTGTCCACCGCCAGCTGCATCAGAAGCGGGAACCAGGGCTGTCTCGGCCACCGGGGAGCCACTAGGATCAACGAGGCTCTGTCTCTACCTTGAAGAGCGTCCGAGACACCAGTGGCATGGGAGGAAAGGCATACAAGAGGCCTGTGGACCATGGAATTAGAAAAGCATCCGCCGCTACTCTGAGAGGATGCGGTTGTCGAGAGCAGAATCTGGGAAGCTGCCGGTTCAGAGGACTGGCAAAGAGATCCATGGTGGGGAGGCCCCACTTGAGAAAGATCCGCTGAACCACCAACGGATCCAATCTCCACTCGTGTGGTTGGAGGATCCTGCTCAGCTTGTCTGCCAGGTAATTTTCTTGACCTGGGAGATAGACAGCTTTGAGGAGGATGCCGTCAAGCACGGCCCAAGAGCACAGTTTTTGTGCCTCCTGACAGAGAAGGAAGGAGCCTGTGCCTCCTTGTTTGTTCACGTAGAACATTGCAACTTGATTGTCCGTCTGGACCAGCACAGACTGGTGAGAAGTGAGGTGGGAGAAGGCTCTCAGAGCTAGGCGGATGGCTCTGAGCTCTAGGAAGTTTATCTGCTGAGCAGACTCCCAAGGAGTCCAAAGGCCTTGAGTACATGTCCCTTGGCAATGTGCTCCCCAACCCAGGACAGAAGCATCGGTTGTCAGTACCTAAGAAGGCAGAGGTGATTGAAAATCTACTCCCAGCACCAGGTTCGGCAGATGAAGCCACCATCGCAGAGAAGAGACCAGCAGGTCGGATATCTGTACTGAGTCCGCCAGGCTCCCCGTGGCCTGATGCCACTGAGTGCGAAGGCACCACTGAGCAGGTCGCATGTTCAGGCGGGCATTGGGGGTCACATGGACCGTGGAAGCCATATGGCCGAGCAGTCTCAGAAATTGCCTGGCAGAGACCATGGAATTGCTGCGAAAGTGGCTGGCGAGATCCATGAGCCTGTGGGCCCTGTCCATGGGCAGGAAGGCCCGTGCCTGAAGTGTGTTCAACCTGGCACCTATGAATTCGAGATTCTGAGAGGGGAGCAAAGTGGACTTTGCGAAGTTTATGACAAATCCCAAGTGCTGTAATAGAGTCACAGTGCGATGAGTGGCCTGAGTGGCCTCTTGGGAAGACTGGGCTCTGATGAGCCAGTCATCCAGGTATGGAAACACAAAAAGGCCTTGAAGTCTTAGATAGGCCGCCACCACTGCTAGGCATTTGGTGAACACCCTGGGGGCGGAGGATAGGCCAAAGGGTAGTACTCTGTACGGGTAATGATTTCCTCCCACAACAAACCTGAGATATTGTCTGTGGTTTGGATGAATAAGGATGTGAGTATAGGCATCCTTTAGATCTAAGGAGCATAGCCAGTCTCCCTGCTGGAGGTAGGGCAATAGGATTCCAAGGGTAAGCATCTTGAACTTTTCCCTTGCCAGGAACTTGTTGAGGTTTCGCAAGTCCAGGATGGGTCTGAGGCCTCCTGTTCTTTTTGGTATCAGAAAGTACCTGGAATAAAAGCCGTGACCTCTCAGGTGGTGGGGCACCGGTTCCACAGGCTGTTCCTGAAGAAGACTTGCCAACTCCTGAAGGAGTAAGTCCCTGTGCAGAGGGAGTCTTGGAGGCTCCCCTGGAAAGTAGGAGGGAGGTAACTGGTGAAAGTGTAGAAGATAGCCTTTCTGAACTATCTGAAGCACCCAGGTATCGGATGTGATGGCTGACCACCTGTGGGCAAAGTGGACCAGCCGGCCTCCTGTGCTGAGAGAAACCAGCGGAGGGGAAGAGGCTATGCTGACGGAGTCAAAAACCCCCACCCTGCTGAGCAGGGGCTGGTGTTGTGGGCTTGGGGGCCTGCTGCCTACGGGACCCATTACCCCGTCCCTTGGCCTGCTGACCCTGTTGGGGAGCTGCTGAGGCCTGATAATGAGGGTAGTGTTCAGCCGAGTCCTGGTGAGAGTCTCGGTCTCGATCTGTGCAGCCTTTTCAGCCATGGGCTTGCCAAAGAGGTTTTCACCTCTGCAGGGGACATCGACCAACTTGTCCTGTACCCATGGCTTGAGGTCGGATGACTGAAGCCAAGCCTGTCAGCGGGCACCGATGCCGGCTCCGGCTACTCAAGCCGATGCTTCGAAGCCATCATAGGCTGCTCGAGAGATAAACTTTGAGCATTTCCGAATACCAGTGGACAAGGCCTGGAACCGCTGCAAAGGTTCCTCGGAGAGACCAGCAGAGAACCCGGCAATTTCCTTTGCCAGGTCCCGGAGATACATGCCCATATAGAGCTGGTAGGTCTGGAGTCGACAAGCAAGCATAGAGCCCTGGAAGCACTTCCTACCGAGGGCATCCAGGTTCCGGGCCTCCCGGCCGGGAGGCACCAAGGAGTGCATCTTCTGACTCTTGAGTCGATGCATGGCCGATTCCACCACCATGGAATGGTGCGGTAGTTGTGCCTTTTGGAACCCGGGGCTCTTGCAGACTCAATAAATGGAATCGACCCGCTTGCTTAACACCGGCGCCGACGCCGGGCTCTCCCACATGCTGAAGAGAAGTCGCTCCAGCATCGGAGGAACCGGTACAGTAAAGGCCTCCTTCGGGGGAGAGTCATACTGGAGGGCATCGAGCTCTTCGGCTCGAGGCTCCTCCTCGGGATCCGTGGGGAATGCCAAGGCCTTGGCCATATCCCGCACGAAGTCCGAGAACCGGGTGTCCTCCGGGGGGGACCGTCTCCGAGGTTCGGACTCGGGTGAGTCCGATGGGATGCACCGAGTCCGAAAAGTACCTGGGGACTCTTCGTCCTCCGTCTCCCAGCCCGACTCCTCGGTGGAGGAATCGAGCGGCTCCGGTCGGGCGGGCACCGATGCCCTCCGCCCCGACGCCGAGGCCGGCGTCGATGACCTCGGTCCCGAACGGGAGGCCGAGGGAGACCGTGACCGAGGATTGACTCGAGCTCGCATGGACTCGAGGATCGGCTCGGTCTCCGGGGTCGACTTGGACGTCGACGTCCCGGTGGTCAGGGCAGATGCACCGGCGAGGCCAGCGATCAATGCCCGCTGCTGGTCCATGAAGGCAGCGAAACTGCTCTCCAAGGCCGTCAACCTGAGTCCGAGCTCAGGAGACCCAGCAGCCCCCGACTCGGGCCGACGTCGGCTCCTTCGGAGGCGAGTCCACGAGGACTACAGTACTCACGTGTCCAGGAGACTCCATCTCGAGACGAGGATGTTTCGAAGGCCTCTCCGAGGACCCGGGACGGCTATCGGGGCTATGCGACCTGGCCCTCAAGGAACCAGGAGCGTCCACCGACGCCGCCCTCACGGGCTTCTTCTTCCTATGATGTTCCCGGGCAGGAGACCCCCGCTCAGAGGAACTCCGACGATGCTCAGGACCGGAGTCCCGGGACGTCGAAGCCTCTGACGAGGTCCGGGCCCAGCCCGACGCGGAGTCAGGGAAGATTCATTCTTTTTGATGCTGCCGACTCCTCAACACTTTTGAGGACATTTTGCCACACGGACCACAGATCATCGGGTCATGATCGGGTCCGAGGCAGCGGAGGCAGCAGTCGTGTGTGTCGGTAAGAGACATAAGTTTCTTACACTGATCACACTTTTTAAACCCGCTGGCAGCCATCGGGGGAAAAAGGGCCCCTGCGAGGTCAAAAGACAGGGCTGCCAGTGAAAAAAGAAAAATGGCGTGAACGCTAGTCACGAAGGACAAAAACCGAAAAAATGACTAACGGACTCGATACCGGAGTATCGGGTCCGGGCGGGAAAAGGATCCGGCGTCGAACCGAGAAAAGAATAGTAAATAAAATCAACTTTTTCAGCGGCGATCACAAACAGCGTCTGTAGGGCTCCGCGGAAAAAAGAAGACTGAGCAAGATGGCACCCTTGGGCGGGAAGGGGACCGCGCATGCGTGCTGCAATTCCCAAAGGCTTTCTTTGAAAGCTGGGGAAATTGCTCCGGGAGGGCTCCGTCGGTGTCGACGTCACCCATATGTGAGGACTGACTTCCTGCTTGGTCCTGGAGAAGAGGGGTTATCTGAACATAATGAGGCTGGCGGAAGATTAGCTGCGCAGCTGAGTTTTGAACAGATTGAAGGGGAAAGAGATGATTCAGAAGGAGATCAATGAGGAGGTTGCAGTAGTCTAGATGAGAGGTGACTAAACAATGGATAAGTGTCTTAGTAGTGTGTGTAGAAAGGAAGGGATGAATTTTGCCAATGTTATAGAGAAAGAAGCGACAGGTTTTAGCTATCTGTTGGATGTGTGCAGAGTAAGAGAGAGTAGAGTTGAAGATGACCCCACAGTTGCGAGCTGAGGAAACAGGGAGAAGTGTAGTGTTATCCACAGAAGAGAAGGGAGGAAGGAGGGGGAGGTTGATTTGGGGGGAAAAGATAAGGAGCTCAGCTTTAGCCATGTTCAGTTTCAGATGGCGGTAAGACATCCAGGCAGCAATGTTGGATAAGCAGGCAGAGATCTGTGCCTGGATTCCTGGAGAGATTTCAGGCACAGAAAGATAGATCTGAGAGTCGTCAGTATAAAGATGGTACTGAAAACCATGGGAGGAAGTAAGTGCACTGAGGGACTGAGTATAGAAAGAGAAAAGGAGAGGTCCCAAGACAGAGTCCTAAGGTACACCAACTGAAAGTAGGATGAAGGTAGAGGAGGAACCACCAGAACAGACACTAAAAGTGAGAGATCAGAAGAAAACCAGGACATATATCTTGAGCATATGGCATGGGATCTAGGATTAATTATTTTCTTGCTACCAGTAGCATATTTGCATATGCACAAGTGGTGGAGACCGGGACTATAGAGATTGCAGACCATGCTTTGATTTGGACCGATCTGAAGTGGGCAGCAGCAAGCTACGGACACCGATTGTGGAAATTCCCTATGTAATTCTATGAGGACAAGGAGTTCAATTGATACATCAGGCAGAAATGCACAAGGTAAGATGGTCAATAAAGAAAACCCTATGTTGAACTGTGCCTTGTTGCGACTACAGCGACAGATACGTAACTTGCGCTGGAGGCTTGGTGCACAGCCATCCAATCAGGCCAAGGCAGACTCCCTGGTTACACTAATGGCTCTGAATACTCTCATCCAACAAAAGGTCCATAAATCAAAGTTGTATTACAGATTGAAATGATATAAGTGGAGGAAAAGCCTAATGTTTAGTGCAATAGGTTGGGAGTAACCTAATGGTTAGAGCAGTGGCCTGAGAATCAGGGAAGTCAGATTCAAATCCCATTGTGATCTTGGGCAAGTCACTTAACCCTCCGGTTGTCTCAGCTATCAACACAGTGTAAGCCCTTGGGGGAGAGGAAAAATATCTACTGTACCCGAATGCAATTTACCTTGAACTTCTGAGAAAGGCCCATGCTAAAAAAAAAAACAGCATCAAGATGAGTAAACTGATGCCATCCCTTATGAAAAGTTGGAACAGCCCGTTACATACTTCAGTATCAGAACTTTGACCACTGTGTCAGAGGAATTCCAAGGATTTTACATTCAGATTTATCCTAAAGATCCCCAGCAAAAGAGTAGCAAAGAATAGCTGAGTCAGGTAGCCTTTCCTAAACTAACTGAAGAGCACAGGGAACTTTTAAAATGCCCCCCATTGTGGGCATGGGGGTGCAGGAGAATATAACAATCCCCCTTTTGTAGCTGAGGTAACCTATGCTACCATTGAGCCTACCTATGCTGTCATTGAATCTGATGAAACAGGCCTTTAGATTTGCCTCTTTTTAAGTAGCAATATAAGCAAAGCTAAAAGCAAATAGATATGTGAGCAGGAAGCAGCTGACCATGTGTTAAGCTTGGATAAGAGTAAATATGAAGACATATGATAAAATATTGCAAAGGTCAGGGCAATGATTGCAAGCTTCAGCAGAATTTTTGGGACTTTCCGAGAAAAGAGAACTAATGATTAGCAAGAGGTTATTTGGAAATATAAGAACATAAGTTATGCCATACTGGGTCAGACCAAGGTCCATCAAGCCCAGTATCCTCTTTCCAATAGTGGCCAATCTAGGTCATAAGTACCTAGTAGTTTCCCCAAAAGACACAGGTTCCACAATGCTTGTATTGGGTCAAGCAGTGATATCCTGGGTCCCTTTTAATAATGGTTTATGGACCTTTCCTCCAGGAACTTGTCCAAACCTTTTTAAACCCAGCTACACTAACAGCTTTTACTACATCCTCTGGTAACAAATTCCAGAGTTTGATTACATGTTGAGTAAAGAAATATTTTCTCTCATTAGTCTTAAATGCATTACACTGTAGCTTAATTGCATGTCCCCTAGTCTTTCTACTTTTTGATGGCGTAAAGAATCGATCTACGTTTACCTGTTCTACTCTATTCATTAATTTATGGACCTCTATCATTTCTTTGATTGATTTATAATTGTTCCTGATTAAAAGTGCTACAAGAAAAATGTCTGTAACTTACAGTTTGTGTTGTCAACATCAAGGAATATGTGTTCCACATTAAGAAAGTGTTCAGTGATGATAAATTTCATCAGCAATCACAAAAACTACATGGGGTCCATTCGACCCCAGTTGGTAAGATTTGTTTGTAAAATATGTTGGTAGGATGAGGGTTAATAATGGTTTATGGACCTTTCCTCCAGGAACTTGTCCAAACCTTTTTTAAACCCAGCTACACTAACAGCTTTTACTACATCCTCCGGTAACAAATTCCAGAGTTTGTTTACACGTTGAGTGAAAAAATATTTTCTCTTATTAGTCTTAAACAGTTTACCCTGTAGCTTCATTGCATGTCCCCTAGTCTTTCTATATTTCTAATCATCTACGTTTACCCGTTCCACTCCGTTCATTAATTTATAGACCTCTATCATATCTCCCCTCAGCCATCTCTTTTCCAGATTGAAGAGCCCTAGGGGTATCCTTCCATCCCCTTTACCATTTTGGTGGCTCTTCTCTGTACTTTTTCTAATAATGCTATATCCTTTTTAAGGTAAGGCGACCAGAAATGTTTGACAGTAATTTGTGTACTGGAAATAAATTTTATAATAACTGTGGATCAGTATTAATCAGCAAAATCATATCTAAGTAATTGGTTGTTGTAATTGTCTTTTGATTTTCCTCATGATCCAAAAACGAAATCACTTCTGTAAATTAATCAATAAAAGGCGAGACTCTGGAAGGGGATTTTCGCTCTGATTATCTTCCTCTAAAGCTTTAGATTGTTATAATAATACTGTGTGTGTTGTATCTTCTTTCCTCCTGTAAGAAGGGCCAAATAAAACAAGAACTAAGTAAAGGTGGTACCTCCCCTGGGAGCCTCTTCACCCATAATAACGGAATAGTTACATCACATCATAAATCTTGAGGTGCTCCATAATGCACTGGGTCCTGCAGGTTATGGCAGTGAGCTTTATAAGATTTTGGAAGACAAGTTTATGAACCATAAAAACATGACGGCAGAAAAAGACCATACAGCCTATCCAGTCTGCCCTTCCATGCAATGCTATTTATTTATTTATTTAGCTGTATTTATCTCCCGCTTTTCACCGGGTCAAAGCAGTCAATTGGGGGATACATTTAACATGGGGGGATATGAGACACATACGCTAATACTTACAGGGAACATGGGCAATGGAGGGTTAAGTGGCTTGCCCAAGACCACAAGGAGTGCTAGTGGGTATCAAACCCTTATCTCTAGCTCACCAAGCCAGTGCTCTAACCATTAGACTACTCCTGCCCTTCCATACCAACTACTAAAGTCCCTGTTTTACCTTTTGAGATCTTCTGAATTTGTTCCATGCTTTCTTGAATTCAGATACTGTCCTCGTCTCTACTACCTCCATTGGGAGACTATTCCATGCATCTACCATTCTTTCAGTAAAGAAATATTTCCACAAATTGCTCCAGAGTCTATCTCCTTTCACATTCATCCTATACTCCCTTGCTGCAGAGCTTCTTTTCAACCGAGTCTCTCCTCGTGTGCATTTATACCATGGAGGTATTTAAACGTCTCTATCGTATCTCCCCTCTCCCACCTCTCCTTCAAAATATACGCATTGAGATCTTTAAGTCTGTCCCATATGCCTTAAGATGCAGCCCATTGACCATTTTGGTACCACCCTCCATCCTGTTTTTATCCGTTTGAAAGTGTGGTCTCCAGAATTGCACACAGTACTCAAAATGAGGTCTCACCAAAGACTTATACAGAGATACTATCACCTACTTCTTACTATTGGCCATTCCTCTCCCTAGGAATCCAAGCATCCTTCTGGCTTTTGCTGTTGCCTTTTCTACATATTTAGCCACCTTAAGATCATCAGAAACAATCATGCCAGGGACCCATTCTTCTTTCGTGGACACCTCCTATACTGTACTGATCCCTTGGATTTTTGCAGTCCAAATACATGACCCTGCATTTTTTAGTATTAAATCTCAGCTGCCAAATTTTTGACCATTCTTGAAGATTAGCTATCTCATGTTATCCACTCCTTCCTGGGTATTTCCTCTATTGTAGATTTTGGTATCATCTATAAAGAGGCAAACCTTATCCAACAGCCCTTCCTCAATATCGCTAACAAAAATGTCAGAGAATTGGACCAAGGACAGATCCATGCCACACACCACTTGTAACATCCTTCTCCTCAGCGTGAGCTCCATTTACCTTTACCCTTTGTTGTCTCCCACTCGACCAATTTCTAACCCACTTAGTCACTTTGGGGTCCATTCTTAGGGTGCTCAATGTGTGGCCATTTTGAAAATGTATGGTCATTTTGTGTCCGTTTGGTTTTTATGCTTGTCAGCTGATAAGCACAATTTTTATGAATTTTTGTTAAGTTTTAAGAGAATCTTGAAATTAAGTACTTTTCAATATAAAGTAATTAGGAAATACAATATGAAGTAACCAGGAAATAACAAAAAAAGTAATAAAATTAAAAAGATTGAAAATTATATTTAAGAGCCCTGGTTTTAGGGCATTACGGCTTCTTTACTATGAGCCTGGGTGGACCGATGATGAGATGAGCAACTCTGGCTTTGTGGCCTTAATCTTTTCGGGCTCTCTTGCTTGAAAGCACTATCTGCTCAGTTTATTTAGAGATCCTTTCTTATATTAATTTTGGTTCAGGATTTATTTTTACTATTGTCAATTAATTTATAAGTCACCTGGCTTTACTGAAATCTAGGTATACCACATCTAGGGCTCCCCCTTGATCCACTCTCTGGTCACCCAATAAAAAAAATGTATTAGATTTGTCTGACCCTAGTAAAAACCATGCTGCCTCAGATCTTGCAATCCATTGGATTCCAGAAACCTCTGTTTTAGCAGCTTTTCATTATTTTACTCACCACAGAGGTCAAACTAACTAGCCTGTATTTCCCCAGTCTCATCCTTTCTTCCGCTTTTGTGAAAAGGGACCACATGCGCCCTTCTGTAGTCCTCTAGGACCACTCCTGACTTGAGTGGTTGTTTGATGAGCTTGAGACCCTGACAGTGAAGGGGTAAGTCAGGCGCCAATGGGCGCAAAAAGCATTGCTACTGGGGAAGCAGTGTGTTCTCACAAGATGAAAGAGCACAGGATTCTTCCTCTATTGGCAACGAAAAACATCCTTCATGAAAAGGAAAGGATGTAGTACGGGCTTTCCAGGAGTTTGGAGAAGCAGATGAGAGCATTTATGATGTATGGGGGGGTTGCCTGGACTCTTGTTCCTCAGAAGCATGGAGCTTAGTGCTGAGCTTATTTGATTGAAGGTAAGGAAGATGAGAGTGTGAGGTAAATGATAAATGAGTGGTCTGAGCTCTCTAGATCAAGTAGGGCATTGGGAAGGGGAAGGGGGTGAGGGTATTCCAAAAAGCATAATAAAGTGGGCAACTAGGGAAAGGCACATGAAGGAGGTGGGGGCCCTTCTAGGAAGGGCATAATTCTTCCTTTTTCTGGATATGGCTAAAGGAAGGGGGTACAAAACCTTGTAGATAAAAAAGTTGAAAATGATGGCATACTGAGTTGAACTGGCGTGCAGCAGGAACAATCACACCTCAGTGTGTGTTATATTTTATATCCTTTAATAAAAAAGATTTGAGCAAAAATTAAATAAATTGTCCCTGCAGAGGAAGAGACTAATCAATTGCATTTTGATGGTAATGGGAGGAAAAGAGGATAGGAGAGCAGTAATTAAAAAGTCTGCTCCTTCTTTGCTAAATAACAAGGTTTTGTTCTTGTGATTATAGATTCTGACCGTAGGGGAAGGTGAAGCATGAATGAAAAATGTGGGTATTTTATAACTCTGGGAGCAAAGGGTATTCATATCCTTCCTTAATTCTTGCCACTCAGGCTTCTGCAGGGAGTCATTACATACAGTCTCCTCTTTAATTCTTTCATTTCTAATGAGGAAGGTATCATGCAAGATAATTCCCTGTACTCCTCCTTGTTATAGATCAAATATCACAAATGTTATAAAAAAAAGGGACCAGAATACCCTTACTCCACATGGATGCCGTAGGCCTGGCCCCGCATGTCACGGTACTCCCGCCAGTGAGGTAAGTCTGAGCGGACAGGGTACTTCCCCTCCTGACGCACCACCTGCTCAATCAGTTCAGCACTTGCCACGTTGATGATATTATAGTGGCCAAACCTGGACCGCCAGATCGGACCATACAACTTCTTATGTTCCACCTAGGATGGAGACAGAAGTAGAAGGACATTCATTAGAGTGTGTTTATTAGCTGTATCTTTCCTCTGTCAGCACACGTATACTCATCCTTGCTATGTAGGGAGTGAGAGCTGAAGCATTCTTAGAGCCCAGGTGAATCTCTCTCTTTAGACCAGTGGTTCTCAAACCAATCCTCAGGACACAGCCAACAAGGTTTTGTAGATATCCATCATGAATATGCATGAGATATATTTGCATAAGAGACAACAAATGCAAATCTCTCTCTGATGCATATTTACGGTGGATATCCTGAAAACTAGCTTAGCAAAGTGCATCTCAAGGATTGGGTTGAGAATCCCTGCTTAGACATATGCTCCCACCCGCACATGCTGGAAGTACAGTGAGCTGTGTACATGTAAATCTCTGTATTCACTGCATTAAAGAACAGCAATCACAGTTTCACTTCAGTTTCTCCCTTATAAAAAAAAATCTGGTCAATTTTTAGAGGAAGTGGCTATTACATTTTTTTAAACACTGGCCATGGTGTTTAAAAAATATATATCAGTGCCACTCTATTTGGTCATCACCACCCCTATACGTGAAGTGGCATTTTAGAAAGGATGTCCACGGCAAAACATAAAAAACCCCACCAGGGACAATTACATTTCAACCTGATTTTAACAACTTATTCTCCAAAATGGATGGACACAAGGCAGCCTCATAGACATCCCTGCTACAAACACTTGGGATGGGGACATCTGTCCTATGCTGAATGCATATCCATGCATTTTGCATAAGGGGATGCGCATCAGCATGCCAAGTTGAAAACAAGTGTTCTTGCTTTCCTGGAGTTTTCGTTATCATTACGGAATGTATGGGGATATCAGAGGACCTTCCTCTCTATGCCCTCCAAGTGTCTGGATGGCAGAACGAGAGCTTTCCCAATGTCTTTTCATGCCCTAGAGCAGGAATATTAAATTAAATTAAGGTTCCAATGTTATTGTCCTTCAGGTGAAATTCTGACCACTAAAAGATTTGATATTGGTGAAGGAAATAGGAGCTTATGATACTTGGAGGTCTTCAAAGATAAGTTTATTATATGCTTTATCTCATACAATTACGTAAAAGGAGCCTCTACAGCAGGGGGGGGGGGGGGTGCGCGTTTCCCTTTCCACCCCCTTTTGAATGTGGCTCCAACAAATCTTTTAGTGGGCAGAATTTCACCCGAAGGACATTAACATTGGAACCCTAATTTAATTTAATATTGTTTGATATTTAGTTACCAATTTTTCAATGGGGCTATTCTTTCACTGGAGCAGGAATAGACTTGGATGGCCCTGCTAATGGGTGGGGACGTGCTCTCTCTTTCTAAAATTGGGAGTGCACATCCAGCTTACCCAGAATGGCCCCATCACACTCCTTCATGACTTGGACATCCTCATGCTGGAGACATATATAGAGCCAGTTTCTACAATGGTTCTGGGGACATCTCTGTGACATGGACATCTGGGTGCCAGTTTTCAGATGTCAAAAGCATGAATAGGGCTTTTAAAATAACCCCCATATTGGTAATTTTCTGGCACCATATGGATAACTAAGAAAGCATAGCTACTCACCTGTAACAGGTGATCTCCGGGAACAACAGGAATTGAGTTTTCACATATGGGTGATGTCGGTACCGACGGAGCCCGTGCAGGAACGCTCCCCAGTGTCCAATAGGAAAGCTTTTGGGAGCATCCCACTGCACCTGCATAGCTGCCTTTCCACCTTTCTAGCTCTCCCTCCTCAGTTGAGTTTGTAGCTGAGATAAAAGGAGAGAAGGAGAAGAATAGTTAAAGTACAACTCCTAGGGGAGGAGGGTGAGTTGTGAAGACTCAATTCCTGCTGTTCCCGGAGATCGCCTGTTACAGGTGAGTAACTATGCTATCTCCAGGAACAAGCAGGAATGTAGTCTTCACATATGGGACTCCCTAGCTTGGAGATGCCAGAGAGATGACCTCAGAGCAAGCTGTGGAATACAGACCTAAGTAGAAGGTCATATATCCTCCAAGGATGTCTGGTATCGAAACCCAGGATGGGGGGGTAGGAGTTGATCTAAGTCTGAAAGAGATACTGGAGAACAGCTTGGCCAAATGAGGCATCCCTGCGGGAGTCCTTGTCCAGGCAATAGTGAGCAGCAAAAGTATGGACAGAGGACCAGGTTGCTGCTTTGCATATCTCATCTATTGCTACAGAGCGCAGATTCGCCATGGAGGCAGCCATTGCCCGAACATTATGTGCAGTGACGTGACCCTCAAGAGAGAGTCCTGCACTGTCGTAAGCAAAGGAGATACAATCTGCTATCGATTTGGAGAGAGTTCGCTTGGATAATGGTAGTCCTAGGTGACTGGAGTCAAAAGCGATGAAAATTTGGGAAGCTTTTCTGTGCTCTCGAGTTCTCTGGAGATAAAAGGCCAAAGCACATTTGCAATCCAGAGTATGAAGGGTTACTTCCTCCCTAGAAGAATGAGGTCTAGGGAAAAAAACAGGGAGGTACACCAACTGGTTTAAGTGAAAGGGCGAGACCACCTTTGGCATAAAGTGAGGATGAGTCCTAAGGACTTCCTTATCATGGTGGAATCGTGTATAAGGAGGATCAGCCACCAAAGCCTGACGCTCACTAATGTGCCTTGCTGAAGTGAGGGCAATAAGGTAAGAAACTTCAGAGAAGTAGTGGCTAGGGGTTCAAAGGGTGGCTTCATAAGCTGTCCTAAAACAACATTAAGTTCCCATGCCACTGGGGGTGGCTTAATGGGAGGCTTAGTTAATAGAAGACCTCTCATGAAGAATGCTACAAGTGGCTGAGAGGAGATGGGCTGACCATCTAAGGGCATGTGAGAAGCCGTAATGGTACTTAGGTGGACTCTTACCGAATTGGTTTTGACTCCAGAGGAAGAGAGGTGGAGAAGATATTCAAGTAATGCTTCCACAGGTGCTGAAAAGGGGTTAAGATCCCTTTTCAAACACCCAAGAGAGAATTTACGCCACTTGAAGGCATAGGAGCACCTTGTGGAAGGTTTCCTAGAAGCCAAAAAGATAGCTATCACCTCTTGAGAGAGGCTGATGTCCTGGAATCTTATGAAGCAACACATAGCCAACACCGTCAGAGCGATCTACTTCAAGATCAGATCCCTCAGACACCTACGACCATTACTCGAACCAAGCGACTTCCGCACCATCTATCAAGCCCTCATTATTCCACATTTTGATTATGCAAACGCCATCCTACAAGGACTCCCTCAGGCCACCTTGAACCCCCTACAACATGCCATGAATAGTGCTGCGCGGATTCTCCTTGGAACTCCGAGAAGAGAGCATATCACACCCCTCCTAAAGCAGCTTCACTGGCTCCCCATTCAAGCCAGGATCAGTTTCAAGATCTTAGTGATGACATTCAAGGCCACCAAGGGGCTCTCCTCCTCTTCACTAAGTGACATCATCCATCCACCCACACCCAACAGGCTAAGGAGATCCTCAGCAGCCAACATCCTAGTTATACCGAGAGACACGACAAAATGCACCAAAGCAACATCGAATAGAGCCTTCAGACTATGCGCCCCAAGTCTCTGGAACTCCCTACCACCATACATCAGAGCAATCCCCAACTTGAGCCAGTTCAGGAAGGCCTTGAAGCACTTTCTCTTTATCAAATACCTCACTGACTCCCCTGAACCCCAGCCATCATTATTAGGGCACCCCCAAGTATGACCAATACCTAATAATTTCATTTGTACATGTATATAATTTACCTTACTCAATGTATCGCATATGTATATAGTTTACCCTGTTGTCCAAGTTACTTGTTCCTGTTCAATGTAATGACCTGACTTTTGTATATTGTCGGATACCGTTTGTTCTATGTAAACCGCGCTGATCGCAAATAGTGCGGTATATAAGAAATGCAAATAAATAAAATAAATAAAAAATGCCTTCAGCAGCCATGCTGTAAGATGTAGGGACTATGGATTGGGATGCAGCAGTGTCCCAATCTCCTGTGAGAGGAGATCTGGAGCAGACCCCAAATCTACTGGTTGAACTTGAGAGAGACGTAGAAGCAGAGGATACCACGGTTCTCGTGGCCAATGCGGGCTATAAGAATCATGTGGCCCTTGTTTCTCTGGAGTTTGAAAAGAGTTTTGGGGATGAGGGGAATGGGAGGGAAGGCATATAGGAAGCCCTGACCCCATTGAAGGTGAAAGGCATCTCCCGCTTGGTTGTTCTGAGCAGACGTTCTGGTGCAGAAGCGGGGAAGTTTGGCATTCTGAGGACTTGCAAACAGTTCTATATATGGGGTTCCCCAGATCTGAAAAATGTGAGCAACCTTGTCCGCATGGAGAGACCATTCGTTTATGTTTATTGGCTCTTGATATATACTGCCCTTTGTTACATCAGGGCAGTTTACAATATAAAAGCAACATTCAGGAATAGGCTCTAGGCCAGAAAGAAAGGAAAAGAACTACAATTCTGACAGGAAAGAGAGACATCAGGCAATCAGACAAGACAGAGAGAGGTGGTTGACAAACACAAACAGAGAGACCAGGTCATGGGGATGAGTCTGGGAGGTTGTGAGCAGTAGTGAAGAGATGTGTTTTCAATGAGGCTTTAAATTTGGTGTAACTTTGTTCCAAGCGGAGGGGCGTGGGGAGTGAGTTCCAGAGGGTGGGACCAAGAAAAAAGAAGGCTGAGTGGCTAGTGGATTAAAGGTGTGCATGTGATGGGGAGGGAAGATGGAGGCGGTTTATGTGGCGTGAACGAAGGTTACGTGTGGGGGTGTGGAAATGGAGGAGGTTGGCTAAGTACTGTGGTGTGTGGGTGTTAGTAACGTGGTGTACCAAAGTAAGGATTTTGTAGCGAATACGATATTCAATTAGGAGCCAGTGTAGGTGGATTAGTAAGGGAGTGAGGGTAGCAGAACTCAACTGACTTTGTCTGCCAAACGATTCTATTTGCCTGGAAGATACACCGCAAGTAGGTGAATCTGATGCTGGTATGGCGAAGGACCACAGGTGTAGGGCTTCGTTTCAAAGTGTCCAAGATCCTGTTCCGCCCTGCTTGATCAAGTAGAACATGGCTACCTGATTGTCCATCTGGACTAGAACTGTGCGGAAGTGAAGGTGGTTGTGGAACACCTTGACAGCACTGTGGATGGCTTTGAGCTCCAACAGATTTAGGTGGAGTTGTGACTCCTGATGAGACCAAAGACCCTGAGTGGAGAGGTTGTCCAGATGAGCTCCCCAGTCCAATTTGGACACATCCATAGTCAGGGTACATTGATGTGGAGGCTTCTGAAAAGGTGACCCTATGAGAAGGTAATCTGGGGACTGCCATCACTGGAAAGACGAGATGAGATGTGTAGAGTATTATCCTGTCTCCCAAACGACCGGGTGCTTGAGACCACTGGGAAGCCAGGGTCCATTGAGCTGCAAGCATATGCAACCACATGTACAGTAGATGCCATATTTCTCGAGCAGTGAGAAAGTTCTTGAGGCATGCTTGAAGCGGGCTTGGGGCAGAAAAGTCTTTGACTATTGAGTGTCTAGGAGAGCCCCTATAAATTCTAGAGTTTGAGAAGGAACGAGATGGGATTTTGGAAGATTTATTACAAATCCTAAGTGTTGCAGCACCTGCATGGTACGTGCGAGAGAAAGATTGGCCTCTAGAGATATGCTTGCTCGAATGAGCCAGTCGTCTAAGTAGG
Source organism: Ichthyophis bannanicus (assembly GCA_033557465.1). Lineage (NCBI taxonomy): Eukaryota > Metazoa > Chordata > Amphibia > Gymnophiona > Ichthyophiidae > Ichthyophis > Ichthyophis bannanicus. The sequence continues at coordinate 797,122,594 of CM066036.1, forward strand.
GGAAGACAAATATCCCTAGAGTCCTTAGGAATGCCATGCACTTTGTAAAGACTCTTGGAGCAGAGGCGAGGCCAAAAGGCAGGACCCTGTACTGATAAAGTCTCCCCTGAAACAGGAAACGCAGGAACCTTCTGTGTTCTGCATGGATAAGAATGTGAGTATATGCGTCCTTTAGATATAGAGAACAGAGCCAATCCTGACTCTGGAGTTAGGGGAGAAGAGTACCTAGGGAGATCATCTTCAATTTCTCCCAGAGTAGATACTTGGGCCTGTATCCCCCTGTCTTCTTTGGATGAGAAAGTAAGGAGACCTTACTGGGAGAGTGGCACTTCCTCTATTGCATCCTGTGAGAGAAGGGAGGTGACCTCCTGCAATAACAGAGTGGTGAGAGGGGGTTGAGAACGGAACTCTCTTGGTGGGGTTAGACTTCGGAAGTGAAGTTTGAACCCTCCCTTACTATAGAGAGAGTCCAATGTTCTGATGTTACAAGATGCCACCTGTGGGCAAAGTGACATAGTCTGCCGGGAATGTGGATGGGATCTGGAATCTTCAGAGGCAGGACGGCTATGTTCTCCAGAAAGGAGTCAAAGACCCTGAAGAAGTTGGGTCTGCTGGGTTTGCTGAGACCTGGGAGTCCGAGCCTTTCTTTTCTGTTTTGGTTGTTGCTGCCCTTTTTGGGGAGCATGGATGGGACAGTGCACCGCAGCGGTGTTAAAAAGTTAGTACTTCTTTTTCTTATTGAAAAAGGGTTTCTTCTATGTCTTTTTCTTAGCTGGGTTGGCAGTAGATCTAGAAAGTCTAATAAGAGTGGTGTTCACAAATTCTAACTGAGAAGCCTTATCCTGCCAGTCCTTGCCAAAAAGGTTTACACCTGTGCAAGGTATATTACCCAGCTCATCTTGAACCCACTGTTCAAGATCAGAGGCTTGGAGCCAGGCAATTCTGCGTGCACCAATGCACATAGCTGAAGTTCTGCTGATGCATTCAAAACAGTCGAACGTTCCCCTGTTAAGAAATTTGGAAACATTTTGGGCATGTTTCACCAGGGTGAGATAATCAGTTCTCTTGTCATCAGGGAGAAGAGGAGCCATCAACTCCAGATCCCTAGCCACCTCCCTAAGGAACATACCCATGTAGAGTATGTAGGAACTGATTCTGGCCGATAATATCGACGACCAAAAGCATCAAGGGTTCTCAAATCCCTGCCAGGAGGGTTCGAGGAATGCATTTTAGCACTTTTAATTTGATGCATTGCCGAATCCACCACCATGGAATGGTGAGGTAATTGCGTCTTCTGGAAGCCTGGGCACTCCGGTACCCAGTACATTGTATCGAGCCTTCGAAAATGTGGAGAGATGGTTAAGGGTGTCTCCCCCACATTCAAAGCATAAGGTTGTGAAGTATTCGATGAATAGGGAGAGTAGCAGCTTCCTTTGGGTCTGCAGGGTATTGAAGAATTTCGAGCTCCTCAGCCCTAGTTTTCTTCTCCAAAGTCACCACTATGGACAGGCCCCGAGCAACATCGTGGATAAAGCCTTGGAAAGACATGTCCTCCGGAGGGGACATGCGACATTGTGCGGACAGAGATGGATCCTCCTGGAGAGTTCTCATTTCCCGGGTATCAGCCGATTCGTCATCCGACGGGCAGAGTGCTTGCGCTCTGCATGTACTCGATATCGCTCGAAGCCAGCATCTGAAAGTTGCGGTGCCGGAACCTCGCTACCAGATTCGAGGGCCGGCATGGGTGGTAGCATGGTAAGCGGCAAAAAAGTCGATGCAGGCACTTTCGGTACAGTCGTCGGTACTGATGGCTGAGGAATCGACTATAGAGGCTTTACCAGTACGGAAGCCGCTAGTAAGAGCGCTAAGCTCCGCTCAATAGCTAGGATACGTTGATCCATGGAGCTTGCCGATGCTTGGGTATTGGTACCAGAGTTGCGGGCCATGATCCCTGAGCATGGCACCAAGAGCTCTCTGGAGGTAGAGGCCTTGGGAGTATCCTGGGACCCCACTAAGGCTTTGGAGGCAAGGACCTCCCGCCGGGGTTGTTTGGCCAGTGTGTCCCCCTTCAGGGCAACACCTAAGGCATCTCGATGCTTAGAAGGAGATCTACCCTTGGAGGGCCGGCTAGTCTTCGATGAAGACCTGGGTTTCGATACCTGAGATCCCTGGGAGGAAGATGAAGCTCTAGACGACGTCAATGCTACTGACATTGCATCAGTGGCAAAGAGGGTGCTGAGTTTCACAGCTCTGTTCTGCATGCCTCTATTTGTCATCTTCCTACAGAAAGGACATTCTGATGGTTGATGATCCGGTCGTAAACATTTTAGACACCAGTCATGAGTGTCCGTAGCTGAAATTGTACTGCCACATTTGGAACACTTCTTAAAACCACTGGCTGGTTTGTCCATTTTGGGAAAAAAGGCCTAAGCCTAAGATGATGTCGATGCGCCCTGAGGGAAGGGTTTCTCCCCTCAGAAAAGTTGTTTTGTTTTTTTTTAGAAGAAAGAAAGAAAGAAAGCAAGTGAGCACCGACGGGGTCGGTACCAGCGACGACGGGAAGGCAGATGCGACCAAAAAAATAAGAAAAAAACAAATTTTCTGCGGTGACAGGAATTGCTTCTTGTCGGCTCGATGGAAAATTAAGAACTGAGGAGAGAGAGCTGGAAAGGCGGGAAAGCAGCTACGCAGGTGCAGTAGGATGCTCCCAAAAGCTTTCCTATTGGACGCTGGGGAGCATTCCCGTGTGGGCTCTGTCGGTACCGACGTCACCCATGTGTGAAGACTACATTCCGGCTTGTTCCTGGAGATCAAAAGAACTGCCATAATGAGTTAGCACATACTACCACTCGAAGCAAGGATCAAATACAAATCTGCCCTGCTTATCCAAAAAGCCATCTATCAAACGCAGACTTCCCAACTCCGCTCTCTACTATCCCAGCCCACCCTCAACAGGACAACCCGACAGACCACCAACACCACCCTCACTATCCCGCACGAATGAACTAAGTGCAATCAACGGACCTGCAACAGAGCTTTCGAACTGTACGCACCCTCCCTCTGGAACTCCCTACCAAGCCAAATCAGAAACAGCAGTGACCTTTCCACATTCCGGAAACAACTAAACATCATCCTGTTTCATGAATACCTTGGACCAAAAACAGACATCCATCACTGACAACCCTTCCAGACCTTCTGACATATCCCCAGAACTACCTATTAAGACACTCATGTCAATTGTCTAAGTTGTTACTTTCTGTTCGGATCATCAACGTTGGCCCCCATGGTGACGCCCTCCATCCTCTCTGTGAATTGATTACTGTCCTCCCTCCCTTTTTGTTAAACCGCTTTGACCCGGTGAAAAGCGGGATATAAATGCAGTTAAATAAAATAAAAATAAAATAAGGGTCCATTAATTCCAGTATCCCTCTTTCCAGTAGTGACCAATTCACCTCACAGGTACGTGGCAGAATCCCCCAAAATAGCTAGATTCCATGCTGCTTATCTCCAGGGATAAGCAGTGTATTTCTCATCTACCTTAATAATGGTTTATAGACCTTTCCTACAGGAATTTATTTATTTATTTAACAATTTTTCTATACCGCCTTTTCATTTAATCAAGGCGGTTTACATTAACTTTAACTTTTACAAAGAATATTCAATTGTGAACAATAACTTTTATAAAGAACTTTCAATTGTAAGCAATAACATCACACTTCAAAAACTTAAAACAGTCTCTTGTAACTTCATACGTCAAGATTTAAATAATCTCAAAAGAGTTTTTTATGTAAACGAAGGGGAGGGTTAGGTGGGAGTTTTGAAACTAAACTATATACATCATAGTATGAGTAATGGGAGGGGGAATGGTGCAGATAGCTTTGCTTGTGTAAATCGGCTTGTGGAGTGGAATAGACATGGTTCCATGCAAAGATTAGTGAAATTGAGGATCTTCATTGAATTGTTCAATGAATAGGGTGGTTTTGAGTAACTTCCAGAAATCTTTTATACCAGTTGCGGATCTTAGCTTTTCCGGGAGTGCATTCCAAATAGCAGGGGCAGCAAGAGAGAAAGCCCTCATGAATGTGGATTTATTGGTTCTTGTGAATAGACTAGGAGTTGGTATGGTGTTTTTAGTGCTATTTCTGTCCGGTCTTTTGCTTGCTTTGGTTCTGATGAGCTCTTGTAGTATTCCTGCTGACATGTTATTTTTGATCTTGAAGATGGTGAGCGCTGATTTATATTTTGCTCGTGAAGAGATTGGCAGCCAGTGCAAATCATGTAGTATGGGAGTTATATGGTCTTGAAGAGAAGCGCCAGCAATAATATGGGCAGCAGTGTTTTGGACTATTTGAAGGGGTCGAGTGGATTTTTTGGGTAGACCTTGGAAGAGGAGATTACAGTAGTCCAGCACAGGTGTAATGATGGCCTGGCATACTGTACGGAAGTGTTCTTTATTGAGGAGAGGTTTTAGTCTTCAGAGCATTGCTAGTTTGAAGAAGGCTGTTTTGGACATCTTGTTGATGTGCGCTTGGAGGGTAAGTTGTTTGTCTAGTATCACGCCAAGATATCAAACTTCTTCTCTTATAGTGATTAGTATATTTGAGATGTTGATAGTAGTAGGAGGAGTGAATGTGGATTTGTCCAAACCTTTTTAACATTACATAAGAACATAAGATATGCCATAGTGGGTTAGACCAAGGTCCATCAAGCCCAGTATTCTGTTTCCAACAGTGGCCAATCTAGGTCATATGTACCTAGCAGTTTCCCCAAGAGACACAAGTTCCACAATGCTTGTACTGGGTCAAGCATTGATATCTTCGGTCACTTCTTAATAATGGTTTATGGACCTCTCCTCCAGGAACTTCTCCAAACCTTTTTTAAACCCAGCTACACTAACAGCCTTTACTACATCCTCCGGTAACAAATTCCAGAGTTTGATTACACGTTGAGTGAAAAAATATTTTCTTTTATTAGTCTTAAATAGTTTACCCTGTAGCTTCATTGCATGTCCCCTAGTCTTTCTATATTCTGAGAACGTAAACAATCGATCTACATTTACCCATTCCACTCCATTCATTAATTTATAGACTTCTATCATATCTCCCCTCAGCCGTCTCTTTTCCAGGTTAAAGAGCCCTAACCTTTTTAGCCTTTCTTCATAGGAGTATCCTTCCATCCCCTTTACCATTTTAGTGGCTCTTCTCTGAACCTTTTCTAAAATCGCTATATCCTTTTTAAGATACGGCGACCAGAATTGCACACAATATTCAAGGTGCGGTCTCACCATGGAACGATATAGAGGCATTATAAAATCTTTTGTTTTATTTTCCATTCCTTTCCTTATCATACCTAGCATTCTATTTGCTCTCTTGGCCGCCGCTGCACACTGGGCCGAGGGTTTTAACATGGTATCCACAATGACGCCTAAATCTTTTTCCTGGGTGGTGGTTCCTAATGTGGAACCTTGCATCGTGTAACCATAGTTTGGGTTGTTCTTCCCTAGGTGCATAACCTTGCACTTGTCCGCATTAAATTTCATCTGCCATTTTGATGCCCAGTCTTCCAATTTATCAAGATCCTCTTGCAATTTTTCACAATCCTCTTGGGTTTTAACAACTTTAAATAGTTTTGTGTCATCTGCAAATTTGATAACCTCACTCGTTATTCCACTTTCCAGGTCATTTATGAATATGTCAAAAAGCAGCGGACCCAGCACAGATCCTTGGGGTACACCACTATTCACCTTTCTCCATTGGGAAAATTGGCCATTTAGCCCTACCCTCTGCTTTCTATCTTTTAACCAGTTCCTGATCCACAATAGTACACTGCCTCCTATCCCATGACTCTTTAGTTTTGCCAAAAGTCTCTGATGAGGGACCTTGTCAAAGGCTTTCTGAAAGTCCAGATACACAATATCAACCGACTCACCTTTGTCCACCTGTTTATTCACTCCTTCAAAAAAACATAACAGATTAGTAAGACAAGATCTTCCTTGTCTAAAGCCATGTTGGCTGTCTCCCATTAGGTTGTGACTATCTACATGCTGAGTAATTTTATTCTTTATGATGGTTTCTACCATTTTTCCCGGTACTGACGTCAGGCTCACCGGTCTGTAATTTCCCGGATCACCCCTGGAACCCTTTTTAAAAATTAGTGTTACATTGGCGATCCTCCAATCTTCAGGTATTAGAGATGATTTTAATTTCACAGATTACTGATAGCAGGTCTGCAATCTCATATTTCAGTTCTTTCAACATCCTTGGATGTATACCATCCGGCCCAGGTGATTTGCTACTCTTCAGTTCATCTAATAGTTGTAAGACATCTTCATGATGTATCGATATTTCCTTCAATTCTTCCGCACCTTTAAATACCACTTCAGTCATGGGTAACATCCCTACATCTTCCTCAGTAAAGACCGAAGCAAAGAATTCATTCAGTCTCTCCGCTATCGCCTTGTTGCCTCTTAGTGCTCCTTTAACCCCTTTATCATCTAATGGACCAACTGACTCTCTCACAGGTTTTTTGCTACGAGTGTACTTGAAAAGGTCTTTATTTCGCGTTTTTGCTTCCGCAGCAAGCTTCTTCTCAAATTCTCTCTTTGCCTGCCTTATCAATGCCTTGCATTTGACTTGCCAGTGCTTGTGCTCTTTCCAGGTTTTGCCGTTTGGCTCTTTTTTCCATTTCCTGAAAGATGCTTTTTTGGCAACAACAGCCTCTCTGACCTCACCTTTAAACCATGCTGGCAGTTTTTTGGACTTCCTTCCACTTTTCCTAAAGTGTGGAATACAGCTGGTCTGGGCTTCCAAGATAGTATTTTTCAACAACACCCAAGCTTGATGTACGCCTTTAACCTTTGCAACTGCTCCTTTTAGTTTTTTCTTAACTGTTTTCCTCATTTTATCATAGTCTCCCTTTCGAAACTTAAAAGGTAGTACTGTAGATTTCCTTACTATCCCCTCCTCTACTAATTAAATCAAAGGCGATCATGCTATGATCACTATTGCCAAGTGGCCCCAACACCCTTATCTCTTGCACCAGATCTGGTGTTCAACTAAGGACTAGGTCTAACATGGCTTCCCCTCTGGTCGGTTCATGAACCAGCTGCTCCAAGAAGCAGTCATTTATTTCATCTAGGAACTTTACCTCCCTAGCATGTCCTGACGTGACACTGACCCAGTCGATACCAGGGTAATTGAAATCACCCATTATTATTACTGCGCTGTAACTTTTGTTAGCTTCCTTGATTTCTTTGAGCATTTCATCATCCATTTGGTCATTCTGGCCAGGTGCTCGATAGTACACCCCCACTGCCATTGCCTTCCCCCTTTTATATGGAATTTCAATCCATATAGATTCTACAGCAGATTTTGTTTTCTGCAAAACTTTAATCCTTTCTGAGTCAATGCCCTCTCTAACATAGAGCGCAACCCCTCCACCAATTTGATCAGCTCTATCATTACGATATAGTTTGTACCCAGGTATCACAGTGTCCCACTGGTTGTCCTCCTTCCACCATGTCTCTGATATTCCAATCATATCTAACCTTTCATTTAGTGCTATATATTCTAACTCTCCCATCTTATTCTTTAGACTTCTAGCATTTGCATACAAGCATTTTAGAGAATGTAGTTTATTCATGTTAATTTGGCTATTGTTAGACATGGGTAAATTGGGATCTTTAAGCTCTGTCTGCTCCATACTTGAGGGCATTTGGGCTACTTTACTCTTTTGTGGAACCTCTCTGCTTTTGGTAGTATCCTTCAAGGATACATTCTTCCGAACCATCCGCTCTTGGGCGACTGTCGGCTTTCCCCTAATATCTAGTTTAAAAGCTGCTCTATCTCCTTTTTAAAGGTTAATGCCAGCAGCCTGGTTCCATCCCGGTTAAGGTGAAGCCCATGCATTCAACTATGCTAACTGCTTTTATTTATTTATTTCTTTAAATAACATTTTTTCTATATCACTTTTCATGATATTAAAGTGGCTTACAATGAACAATAACTTGCATGGTTACAATGAACAAAAGGGTAGGGGAAATGGGGTGAATATTATAACTTATAATACAAGAAAACTTGCATAGTTACTCTTTTGTAGCAGGTGTTCTCTGTGAATAGCAGGAATAAGTCTCATGTATGGATGATGTCACCGATGGAGTCCCACATGGAACGCTCCCCAGCTTTCAAAGGAAGCTTTAGGGAGGTATGCCATGCATGTGCGCCTGCCTTCCCCGCCCGCTGCGGCGCCATATTCTCCAGTATGAACATAAGAACATCATAAGAAATGCCTTGCTGGTCTATCAAGCCCAGAATTCTGTTTCAAACAGTGACCAATCCAGGTCACAAGTACCTGGCAGGTTCCCAAAAAAGACATACAGGTTCCACAATGTTTGTCCTGGGCAAATAGTGGATTTCTCAAGTCCTCTTTAATAATGATTTATGGACCTTTCCTCCAGAAATTCTCCAAACCTTTTTTTAAACCCAGCTATGCTAACTGCTTTTACTACATCCTCCAGTAACAAATTCCAGAGTTTGATTCCGCGTTGAATGAAAAATATATTCTCTTATTAGTCTTAAATCGGTTACGTTGTAGCTTCATTGCATGTCCACTTGTCTTTCTACATTTTGATGGCATAAACAACTGATCTATGTTTACCCGTTCCATTCCATTTAATAATTTATATCCTTCTATCATATCTCCCCTCAGTCATCTCTTTTCCAAGTTGAAAAGCCCTAACTTTTTAAGCTTTTCCTCACAGGGGTATCCTTCCACCCCCTTTATCATTTTGGTGATTCTTCTCTGTACCTTTTTTAATTCCACTATATCCTTTTTAAGATATGGTGACCAGAATTGCACACTATATTCAAGGTACAGTCGCACAGAAGCATTATAATATCCTTTGTTTTCTTCTCCATTCCTTTACTTATGCTTCCTAGCATTCTATTTGCTTTCTTGGCTGCCGCTGCACACTGGGCAGAGGGTTTCAACTCATATTATCCACAATGACTCCTAAAATCTTTTTCCTGAGTGGTGGTTCTTAATGTGGAACTCTGCATCGTGTAATCGTAGTTTGAGTGGTTCTTTCTCAGGTGCATAACATTACACTTGCACACATTAAATTTCATCTGCCATTTGAATGTCCTGTCTTCCAATTTATCTAGGTCCTCTTGCAATTTTTCACAATCTTCTTGCGTTTTGACAACTTTGAATAATTTTGTGTCACCTGCAAATTTGATCTTCTCACTCATTATTCCTATTTCCAGGTCATTTATGAATATGTTAAAAAGCAGCAGACCCAGCACAGATCCCTGGGGTACACCACTATTCACCTTTCTCCACTGAGAAAATTGGCCAATTAGCCCTACTCTCTGCTTTCTATATTTGAACCAGTTCTTGATCCACAATAGTACATTGCCTCCAATCCCATGATAACATAGCAGGAGCCAAAAGGCAACTCCCCAGGGAGATGGGAGGGTTGTGAGGACTTATTCCTGCTATTCATGGAGAACAGCTACTACAGGTGTGTAACTATGCTTTCTCCATGAACAAACAGGAAATAAGTCTTCATGTATGGGACCCCCAAGCTCAAGGCTACTGGAATTGGAGGAGAAGAATAGTTCAATTGGGCTTTGAGAACTGGAAAAGCCAGGAAGACCAGGAGAGGCAGTCCCGTCAAGGGATTCATCTGATGCAGTATCCACAGTCGACATCAACCAAGGAAATTTTGTGCAGGTAGCTTGGATGGACAGAAGGATCGGTGGGCAGGAATTGACCCCTCAAGACTCAAAGAGATGCTGAAGTATGGCCTGTCTAAAATTGCTGTCCCATTGGGAATCTCCATTCAGACAGTAGTGGGTTGTGACTGTATGGACCGACGACTATGTCACAGCCCTTTAGATCTCTTCTACGGAGACAGAGTGGAGGTTGGCTACCAATGTAGCCATCGCATGGATACTGTGAGTCGTGACAGGACCCTCAAGGATCAAGCCATGACATGACCCAAGGAATATGCATGGGCGATGCAATCAGCAAGCCAGAGGGATAGCATACATTTTGAAACAGCGACTCTCAGCCTATTGGGGTCGAAGGAGACAAACAGCTGAAAATATTGACTGTGTGCCTTTGTGCGCTCCAGGTAGAAGGCCAATACACGCTTGCAATACAGCGTGTGCATCGTTGCCTCACTGCGATTGGCATGAGGCTGGGGAAAAACGTTGGAAGGACAACAGACTGGTTGAGGTAGAAAGCCGAGAACACCTTTGGCAGAAAACGTGTGTGTGTGTGTGCAGAGCACCTCCCGATTCTGATGGAACCTGGTGTATGGAGGGTGTGTGACCAGAGCCTGGAGCTCGCTCACACATTGAGCTGACATGATGGCCACCAGGAAGAGGACCTTCCAAGTCAAGAATTTCAGCGGACCCGTGTTCAGTGGCTGAAAGGGAGTCCATATGAGCTGGCTGAGGATCACTTTCAGGTCCCAAGCAACCGTAGGGGGTTTAAATGGAGGCTTCAAGAGAAGCTAGCCCCGCATGAATTGGGGTACCTGAGGCTGAGCCAAGATGGGCTTCCCATTGCAGCCATGATGGAACACTCCTATCACACTGAAATGCACATGCACCGAGTTGGACTTGAACCCAGACTGAGATAGGCTCAAAAGATACTCCAACAACTGGTCAACAGGGCAGACAAAGGAGTCCAACGCCCAACCAGTACACCAAACAGCAAACCGCCACCATTGGAATGTGTAGGCTTTACACATTGACTCCTTGCGAGATGTGAGCAGGCTCTTTGTGACACCCTCAAGAAGGGCAAGCTCTGCGAGGGCTACCCGCTCGGGATCCATTCTGTGAGGGCTAGAGAGTGGATGTTGGGATGCAACAAGGAGCCGCCCTCTTGTGAGATGAGGTCTGGATCGGAGCCCAGATGAAGAGGTTCTTTTTGCGAGAGCTATAGCAGTAACGGGAACCACGGCTAGAGAGGCCAGTAAGGAGCGATGAGAAAGCATAGTTACTCACCTGTAACAGGTGTTCTCTGGGGACAGCAGGAATCAGTCCTCACATATGGGTTACATCGGCGCCGAGCACAGAGCAAATCCCCAGCTTTCAAAGAAAGTGTTTTAGAGTTGCCTCCATGCATGTGTGGTTCTCTTCCCGCCCAAAGGGGCCAGCTTGCTCAGTCAAATAACATAGCTAAAGACGGCAAAAAACAAAACAGTAAATACAGGAGGACTGCAACTCCAAGGGGAGGAGGGAGGGTTGTGAGGACTGCTGTCCCCGGAGGACACCTGTTACAGGTGAGTAACTACGCTTTCTCCGGGAACAAGCAAGAAGTCAGTTCTCACATATGGGACTTCCCAGATACAGGCTACCAGGAACCCATAGCCAAAAAAGGCTCCCTCATCGAAAGCCACGAGCAGCTGCAGCGGAAAAATTCTCAATCTGAGAAGAAATTAGCACTCTGGTAGCCTGAACACAGAAGGGTCGGAGGGCAGGAGTTGCCTAGACTTCAAAGAGGTTATGGAGTACAGCCTGGCCAAAGGCACTGTCCCATCGGGACTCCCTATCTAGGCAGTAATGAGCTGCGAAGGTATGAACCAAAGACCAGGTGGCGGCCCGGCAGATGTCTGCCAGAGGAACGGAGCGCAGATGAGCCACGGAGGTTGCCATGGCCCTGACCTTGTGAGCCATGACACAGCCCTCCAATGGAAGTTTCGCTTCCTCATAGGCCCGGGCGATACAGTCTGCCACCCACATGGACAGCGTGCACTTGGTTACCGCCTGCCCCAGTTTGCTGGGGGTCGTAGGAAATGAAAAGCTGTGATGCTTTCCGGTGGTTTTGAGTACGCTGGATGTAGAAAGATAAAGCCCTCCTATAGTCTAGGGTATGGAGGACAGCCTCAGCGTGACCAGCATGCGGTCTGGGAAAGAAGGTAGGGAGGACCACCTCTTAAGGTGGAAAGAGGACACCATCTTTGGAAGAAACTTGGGGTTTGTGCGAAGCACTACCCTATTCTTGTAGAACCTGGTATAAGGCCTCTTCACCATGAGGGCCTGGAGCTCGCTCACTCTTCGGGCGGAGGTGAGGGCGACGAGGAATACTACCTTCCTTGAGATAGCGCAGAGATGGCACATAGCCATCGGTTCAAAAGGCAGCCCAACACCACATCGAGATCCCATTCGGGCGCCAAAGAGCGGACCGGGGGCTTAGACAGGAGAAGGCCCTTGAGGAACCGGGATACTGTCGGGTGTGCCGAGAGTGGCTTCCCGTTTATCGGATGGTGGATGGCCGCGAGGGCACTGAGATGTACTCTGGCAGAGTTGGATTTGAATCCCGCGTCAGAGAGGTGGAGAAGGTATTGTAGTACCATGACCACTGGGCAGAAGAAAGGGTCAGTTTCCCAAGTCGCACACCAGAGCGCAATCCTGTGCCACTTAAAGGCGTAAGCCCGTCTGGTAGACATTCTGCAGGAGGCCAGCAGGACATCCTCCACTTCCCTCGGAAGTAGGAGCGGAGCTAGTGAGACTCTCTCAGCAGCCACGCCATCAGCGACAGGGAGCTGGGGTTGGGGTGCAGGAGAGAGCCCCCCTCCTGGGAGAGGAGCCGTGAGCCCATCTCCAGGGGGATAGGAGTCTCCACCACTAGCTGTAGAAGGAGCGGGAACCACGGTAGCCAAGGCCACCGTGGAGCTATCAAAATGACTGAGACTGTCGCGAAGAATCTTGAATAGGGCGATCAGAGGTGTTGGGGGAAACGCATACAGGAGATCCCCCGACCACGAGACCAGAAAGGCATCGGCGGCCACCCTGTTCGGGTGTGACTGCCGGGAACAGAAACAGGGTACCTGGTGGTTGTGCGGGCTGGCGAAGAGGTCCAGCTTCAGGTACCCCCAGATCCGAAAGAGCCTGTGGGCCACTTTGGGGTCCAGCTGCGATTCGTGGGGCTGGAGCAGTCTGTTGAGCCTGTCGGCTAGCCAATTGCTGTGGCCTGGCAGGTACACTGCTCTGTTGGACTGCGAATGAGCACAGGTCCAGAGCTTCCTGACAGAGGGCATGGGACCCCATGTCCCCCTGTTTGTTCACATAGAACATGGCAACTTGGTTATCGGTCTGGACTAGGACAGAGCTATGGTTCAGGAATTTCCGGAACACCCTCAGGACAAGACGGATCGCACACAGCTCCAACAGGTTGATCTGCTGGACACTCTTGTCTGGAGACCAGATGCCCTGGGTGCAGAACCCCTGGCAGTGGGCTCCACAGCCCAGCAGAGAGGTGTTCGTGGTGAGGACCCTTGAGTGCTGAGGGACCTGAAAAGGCATTCCTGCTTGCAAGTGGTGGGGGGACTGCCACCAGTTTAGGGACCGTGCCAGGCACCCGGTGACTTTGACCTTGTCCTGGAGGCTCCCCGTTGCTTGGGCCATTGGTCCCTGAGGCACCACTGCGGAATTCGCATGTGTAGGCGGGCATCTGGGGGTGACATGGACTGTGGAGGCCATGTGTCCAAGGAGGCGCAACAGGAGTCGTGCTGATACTGAAGGGCGGCACTGTACCCTTTTGGCCAGTGTCATTAGCCTGTTGACTCTCTGTAGGCAGGAAGGCCTTGGCTGGGAGAGCATCGATCCTTGCCCCGATAAATTCCAGCTCCTGAGCCGGTTTCAGACTGGACTTGGGGTAGTTGATTACGAAACCCAAGTGCTGAAGGACCTGGATAGTGCGTGCTGTGGCCTGCTGCACCTCAGGGGCCGATGTGCCCCTGATAACCCAGTCATCAAGGTAGGGGAAGACGAAAATCCAATGAAGCCTGAGAAAGGCGGCGACTACCGCTAGGCACTTCGTGAATACCCTGGGGGCCAAGGCAAGGCCGAAGGGCAGTACCTGGTATTGGAAGTGAAGGCCCCCCCACCACAAAGTGTAGGTATTGCCTGTGGTTTGGGTTGATTAGGATGTGCGTGTAAGCATCCTTTAGGTCTAAGGAGCACAGACAGTCTCCCTGGCGGAGGTAAGGCAGCAATGTTCCAAGGGAGAGCATCCTGAACTTCCCCCGCATCAGGAATCTTTTAAGGTTGCGGAGGTCGAGAATGGGCCTTAGGCCCTCTGACCGTTTTGGCATGAGGAAGTATGTGAAGAAGAATCTTTTGCCCCTGAGATGATGGGGCACTGGTTCCACTGCTCTGTCCTCGAGAAGACCCACCAACTCTTTCAAGAGAAGGTCCCGGGTGAAGGGGAGGCCGGGAGGGCTCTCCGGGAAAGCAGTGCAGAGGCACTTCGGCTAGGCAAAGGAGGTAACCCTCCTTGACCACCTGTAATGCCTAAGCATCGGTGGTGATCATTCCCCACCTGTGGGCGAACAGGGAGAGCTTACCTCCTGTAGGCTGCCTGGCCCTGCTGGATAGAGGGGCCATGCTGTAAGAGTCAAAAGCTTCCCCCTGGTTGAGCCGGGGTCGAAGCCTGAGGCTTAGGGGCCTTCTGCTTACATGGACCATGCCCTGCCCCTTGGCCTGCTGCCCCTGGTAGGGCACTGGGGAGGCCTAATAAGGTGGGTAACCTCGATAAGCAGCGGGTTTCCTCGGGTAGGAGGACTTCTTCGCTGAGGCCTTCTTTCGGGTAGGGGCCGAGGTCTTTTTAGAGAGCCTAGTCCTCGTCATGAACTTGGTCTCCAGTTCGGCAGCCTTTTCAGTCATGTGCTTGTTGAATAAGTTCTCCCCCCGGCATGGGACAAGGATCAAGGTCAGATGACTGTAGCCAGACTTGGCAGCGTGCACCAATGCCCGCCGTGGCTACTCTGGCCATTGGACTCGAACCTGTCGTAGGCTGCTCAAGACATAAATTTGGAACATTCACCGATGGCTCTGGATAGGCCCTTGAAATGCTGCAAGGGCTCCTCGGAGAGACCAGCTGAGAACCTAACGATCTCTTTTGCTAGGTCTCTTAGGTACATTCCCATGTACAGCTGGTAGGCTTGGATCTGGCCATTCAGCATTGCGCCCTGGTAGCATTTTTGCAGAGGGCATCCAAGGTGCAGGCCTCCCTGCCAGATGGTACCAAGGAGTGCTTCTTCTGACTTTTTAGTCGACACATGGCCGATTCCACGACCATGGAATTATGCAGCAATTGAGACTTTTGAAACCCAGGGCTCCGACGGACTCGATACATTGCTTAGTAACCACCTGTGTCGACGACGGTGTCTCCCACATGCGGAGCATAAGGTGCTCCAGAATGGGAGGAATGGGCACCGAGAGGGTGTCCTGAGGAGGGGCCTCATTATTGGGGGATCTCGAGTTCATCTGCTCACGGATCCTCTTCAGACTCTGTTGGAAAGGCCAAAGCTTTGGACATATCTCGAACAAAGTCTCGAAAGGCCATGTCTTGGGGGGAGATCTCCTCTGAGGCTTCGACCCCGGGGAATCGGAAGGAACATCCCGTGAAAGTGAGTGTCTGGAGACATCTCGTCTTCCGATTCCCAGACAGAGGCATCCAAGTAGGACAGGTGGCAGTCCTCGGGCCCCGAGGGGCTGGGCTGCTCCGGCACTCATTGGCTTGCCGGTGATGATCTCTGTCCAGAAGAACAGGAGATTGCGCGGGACCTCGGCCGGGGATCTGCTCGGCCTCCGGGGTCGACTTCGTCGTTGAGTCCCCGGTGGTCAGGGCAGAGGAACCGGACGTACCGGACGCTAGTGCCCTTTGCTGCTTCAGGAAGGCAATTATCTTGCGTTCCAAGGAATCCATCCTGGATCTGAGCTCAGGCGGTTCTGCAGCATCTGGCTCGGGCGCTGATGGAATCAGAGCTGACGCCGGTTCCCCAGGAGGGGAGCCCTCAACTAGGATAGGACGCACTGCCCAGGGCTGGTCTGTGCCCGGCTCCTTCCGAGAGAGCTTGAACGGACACTCCTTCCCTGACACCTCAGGTTGATGCTCATGGCTCCGTGACCTGCCCCGCGAGGGACCTAGTCGTTCTGAGCCATCCAGAGATGCAGCTGTTGAAGATATTCTCCTTCTTTTGGGTTCCTTCGAGGGGGACCCCCTCTCCGAGGCTCCCCGACGCTGCTCGGGTTCGGAATGCTCCTCCCGGGGTGTTGAGGTCTCGGATGAAGTCCTGGCTTTCGGAGGCATAGGAGAATCATGGAAAACTTTTTCTTGCTGCTGCTGGCAGCTTTTCAGGGCCTTTGAGGACATAAGTTTGCAAAGGCCACAAACAGCTAGGTCATGGTCTGGGCAGAGGCACCGGAGGCAGCAGTCGTGTGTATTGGTGAGGGACATAATTTTTCCACACCTGTCGCACTTTTTGAACCCACTGGTAGCCATGGAGGAAAAAAGATCCCCAGGCAAAGTCGAAGACCTTTAGGGCTCCCAGAGAGGGAAAAACGAAAACAAGGGTGGAAACGCCCAAAAAGAAAAAAATAAAGAAAAAAGAGAGCCAACTCAATACCGGGGTATCGGGGGCGGTCAGGAAGGGTACCGGTGCTAGCCGGAAGAAAAAACAACAGCCAAAAGGCAAAAAGAAAAATACTTTTTCCGGGACAGAAACAGACTACGTCTGAAGGGCTCTGCGGAAAAAAGAAGACTGAACAAGATTTTATTTATTTATTTCTATTTATTTAAATCTTTTCTATACCGCGCTATTTTGCATCAGGCCCCTTTGGGGTATGCATGCGTGGAGGCAACTACCAAATGCTTTCTTTGAAAGCTGGGGATTTGCTCCATGCGGGCTCCGTCGGCGCCAACGTAACCCATATTTGAGGACTGACTTCCTGCTTGTTCCCGGAGAATCATGGATTCCCTCTCGTCCTGGAGCTTCAAGAGTGTCTTTGCGATGAGCAGAATTGGGGGGGGGGGGGTAGGCATATAATAGGCCTGTCCCCCAGTGGATCAGGAAGTGTCCAGAACCAGGCAATTGCTGTCTGGCCTCTGGGAGCAGAACCGAGCTATCTTGGCATTTTGTGCCATAGCAAAGAGGCCGACATTGGGAGTGCCCAACTCCTGAAAGAGCCGATCCACCATCTCCCTCTTGAGGGACCACTCGTTTGGCTGAAGAACCCGGCTGATTCGATCAGCCAGGCTGTTGCTCTTGGCGGACAGATACATCGCCTGGAGATCCATGCTATGGAGTAGGGCAAACTTCCAAAGGTGAACCGCCTCCCAATACAGGAAGTACGAGCCCATGCCCCATTGCTTGTTCACATAGAGTATAACAACTTGGTTGTCCGTCTGGATCAGGACCACCTGATTCTCCAGATGCGTCTGAAAGGCACAGAGAGCATTCACAATGGCCCGGAGCTTGAGGAAGTTGATCTGATGGAGATTTTCACTTTCGGACCACAGGCCCTGGGTGTGGAGACCATCCAGGTGCGTGCCCCAGCCGAGCTTGGAAGCATGCATTGTGAGCAGCCAGCAGGGCGCTGTTGGTTGGAATGGGAGACGCCAGCACAAGTTTGCAGGCACGAGCCACCGCTGCAGGGACTGAGTGAGAGGTGTAGTGATCACAACTCTGTCCCGCAGACAGCCCTAGGCTTGTCACCATTGCGTTCGCAAGGTTCATTGAGCCTGCCGCATGCAGAGGCAGGCCTGGGGGATGACTTGCACCGTGGTTGCCATGTGTCTGATGGCTCTCAGCAGCCCACGGGCCATGGTGGGTCGCTGGTGCTGTAACACACCCACCACTTCGGTGAGATGCTCCAGGCAATCCGCTGGCAGGAAAGCTCTCACCTAAGTGGTATCGAGAAGAACCCTAATGAACTCCAGTTGTTGAACCGGCTGGAGGTGAGACTTCAGGTAACTGACCACGAAGCCAAAGCCTTCGAGCACCTGAATGGTGAGCTCGGTGGACTGCCATATACTGGTCAGCATGGGACCCTTTACGAGCCTGTCATTCAGGTACAGAAAGACAAAGAACCACCAGGTCCAGATGAAAGCAGTTAAGGCCACCAGGCACTTTGTGAAGACCCTGGGGCTGCGGCCAGTATGAAGAGAACCCGGTACTGGTAGTGCTGGCCACCAAGCATGAACTGAAGGGACTGTCTGTGATGTGGGTGGATTGTAGTATGCACGTCCGCATCCTTCAGATGCAAGGAGCACAGCCATTCGTCTCATAGGGGGAATGGGAGCAGCGTCCCCAAGGAGATTATTTTGAACTTTTCGCACACCAAGAACTGGTTGAGGTTTCACAGACTGAAAATGGGGCAGAACCCTTTGGTCTTTTTGGGGACCAGAAGTACATGGAGATAAAGCTGTGTCCAATCTAGGCCGGGGGCACCGGCTTGATGGTGAGGTTGGCCAGCAGGGCTATGACCTCAGTCTTCAGGAAACTCCGGTGTGTGGGGGGTCCAAGGGGAACTCTTTGGGATTGTAAGGAAGTGGCAGCTGAGTGAAATGCAACTGATAGCCATTCTTGATGATCTGTAACACCCAGGCATCTGAGGTAACCAGAAGTCACCGGTGGGCAAAGTGGATGAGCTGCGCCCCCCCCCCCCCCCACACACACACCTTTGGGGGAACCTTGGACAGCAGTCAACTAGCTATGCTCCTGAAGACCTGTCAAAACCCCCACCCGACTTGGGCTGGGGGGCAAGCTGTGCCTTTGGGGTTCTCTCTCAGCTGAGTGCGGGGCATCTGGGCCTTAAGCTGCACTTGCAGTTGGGATTGAAAGTACCTCTGCGGGCACAGGAGGAAAGCCTTCTCAGTTGGCACTTTCTTCTGCGTGGGATTCACAGTCTTTTTAGAGAGCCTGGTGAAGGTCACCTGTTCCTTTTCTATCTCCTCAAACATGGGCTTACTGAAGAGGTTCTCCCCCTGACAGGGGACATTGGCGATCTTGTCCTGAACCCACTGCTCCAAATCAGAGGACTACAACCAGGCCATCTGCCATGTAGAAATCCCTACGGCTGCTACTCTTCTGGCAGATTCAAAGGCATCGTAAGCACTCTGGACCATAAACTTAGAGCAATCTTTGCCGTGAGCTATGAGATCTTGAAAGGACTCATGGTGGTCCTCGGGGACAAGGGAAGCAAAGTCCTCAATGTCCAGCATGACATTTTTGAGGAACATGATCATGTATGTTTGGTAGGCCAGGATCTGGACTATCAGCATGGAACCCTGGAAGCACCTCCTCTTGAAGGAGTCCAGGGTCTGTGCCTCCCGCATGGGCAGCACCGAGGAGTGTGTCTAAGCTCTCTTTGCCTGCTTCAAGGCAGACGTGACCACAAAGGAATTGTGGGGTAATTGAGGCTTCTTGAACCCCGGAGTCGTTTGGACATACTACAGGGAATTGAGCTGGTGGCTGGCGGCCGAGAGCATTAGCGGTGCCTTGCACAGCCTCTGCAGAACATGGTGGATGGGAACAGTCACTGCCTCATGAGGTGCCTGAGGGGTATTGGAGGCGTTCCAGTTCCTCCGCCCTTGGTTCCTCTTCCGATTCCAGAGAAAATGAGATAGCATTGGCCAGGTCCCAAACAAAATTTTGGAAGGACATGTCTTTCAGGGAGACTTTCACCGAGCCAGAGGGGGCAATGGGTCAGACAGGAGATCTTGGGCCCAAAGATCTGACACCATCGATTCTACCTCGGTTTCCCATTCTGATTCTGATAGGAAGTCAAAGTAATGCAGAGTCTCCTCCGAGCACTAATTGCATGGCTCAGGAGAGGGTGAATGTTGATAGTCCGCTTAGCACCCGGCATGCCAATGGCAATGCCAGAGGGCATCGGACTCCAATACACAGGAGAGGGAGATAGCTCCAGCCCGTATCGTTAATGGTTTCCCACCGGATGACCCAGCCACGATGGGCAGGGCAAGTCTTGCCACGATCGGCTGGAAGGAGCGCAGTGATGACCATGAAACCTGCATTCTGTAGGGCTTCCACTGCTGCCAGTTGAGTTTCTAAGGCTTCCTGCAGAACCATCACCAATGAAGACGTTGATGCCACAGCTGTGGACATTGCTGGTGAACCCTTGGGTGGGGATTCCATGATGATAGGAGCATCAGGAGACATCCAGCAGCCCTCCTGGGCACTGGGAATGGACTCCGCCATTCGGGTCAGGTCCTTCTGCTGGGGAAGTTTGGTTGGCCATTCTTGGGCCTTGCTGTCCGGTCTTGCGTCTAGAGGGGTTACGATGTCGTTACATGTGGATTTTCGCCTTCTAGTCCCCTTTCGATGTAGACAGAGGCTCTAGAGAGGGATGCAGCTCTCCACTCGAGCCCTTCTGCTCTGACTGAGCCCTCTTACCTTAGCCACCACAGACATGGACGAGGGAGTTCAGGACTGAGGATACTGAGATGAGCCAAAGGAGGACTCTTTCTGCTTTCCTCGACGCATCATCTGCAAGCAGAGTTCTCAGGATGCCAGCTGGTGGTCGGGTCCAAGGCACTGCAAGCACCAATTATGGCGGTTAGTGGCAGAAATGGTCTTGCTAAATTTGGTGGATTTTTTAAAGCTGCTAACACGATTAGACATGCCAAAAAATACTGCCTCAGTAAAATTAAACTGAAAAACAGCCGTGGGTGGGCAAAAAAACCCTGAAGGGGAAAAAGATGCCAAAAAGGCACAAAAACTATAGAAAAAAACACCCTGAAGGTGAGAAAAAAAAAACTGACAAGAGACAGGTGAAAAAACAAGCAAAAGCTCAGCCACAAGGGAAAGAAATTCAAACTTTTTTCTGGAATTTAGGAACACGTCCTAGGGATTTCAGAGAAAAAAAGATGTCTGGAGAATATGGCACCATGGTGGGCGGGGAAAGCAGGCGTGCATGTGCGGCATACCTCCCAAAAGCTTCCTTTGGAAACTAGGAAGTGCTCCATTTGGGGCTCCATCAGTGACATCACCCATACGAGTCTTACCCTAACTTGCCCCAACCACTAGGAGTGGCCTAGTGGTTGGGGCAAGAAGGGGCGGTTCTTCCATTACGCCACCTGAGGCGATCACCTTTGGCAGCATTCCAACGTCAGCACTCCGTATCTGTTTTAGTTTTAGATTTTTCAGCCTCTGCTCTGCCTCTGATTTCCCACGCAGGAAGGCAGAGGCAGGCCAGAGGCTGCAAAAACTAAAATTAAAACAGATCCGGAGTGCCGCCGGCGTCAGACAAATGAACCTGATTGCTTGCAGGAACCCTGCAAGCGATCAGACTGATTTGTGCAGCGGCACTCTGGTTGTTTTTATTGAAGGACTAGAAAAAGGGACTGTTACTTCTGGAGAGAGATCTGCAACTGTGAGTATATACTTCTGGTAATTTTCTAAAAGGAATTCTTTGTATTAAAGCTAATTAATCTGTGAACCCACTATTTTTGTTAAATCAGTCAGGGCCTAGTAGCAGCAGTTTAAGTTTAAATTTAAAACACAGAGGAGAACTTTCTGGTTACATTTCATACCCAGCAGAGAGCTTGTAGTTTAAATTTAATAAGTCACTCAGGGCCTAGTAACAGCAAAGTACTTTTAGTTTAAATTTAAAACACAGAAGAGAGCTTTCTGGTTACATTTGGAACCCAGCAGAGAGCTTGTAGTTTAAATTTCATAAGAAGTTAGAGCCTAGCAGCAGCTAAGAGCTATAATTTAAATCAAATCAGAATATAGCTTACCTCAGCAGCACAAGACAGGGTACTGTGTAGCAGCCCTCTTTTAATAAGTGTTATTTCCCTCCCTCCCCTGGGATAATCGTAGCTTTATAGGTACTTACACACCTTACAAGACAGGAGGTGCTCTCAGGTGAAGCTCATTACCCAAATCAGTCATACACTAAGGACCTGAGATTAGTTAAGCTTCAGGTGAACAAGGTATATTACACGTATTAGGTACAGTTTTATTAGTATAAATATCCATAGCAACCCTTAGTAAGTAAAGAACTTAGATCTAAACACAAACTTAAAACTAAGATGCAGACAGCAGTCCAGCAGCGGGATGGGGGCTTTCCAGTCTTTTGCATTGAGTGTCACATGTATGATTTTCTCCCAGTTGGTGAGAGGTCTAACGTGTGCACTTGGTGCAAGGAGCTCTTTGCTCTCAGGGAACGAGTCCGTTCTCTAGAGGCTAAAGTAGCAGACTTGGAAAGCATAAGACAGACAGAGAGGTACATAGACGAGACCTACAGGGATATAGTCCTGAAGTCCCACCTCCAGTCTGGCAGCATCCCTGTTGCCATGGAGGAGAGAGGTCACGTGACAGAAGAGCATCACCCTGGTGTGGCAGGAAGTGATCCTGTAACTAGGACCTGTCCTCCAGGTGATATAAAACCCTCTCGCACCGAGGACGTTTCTCCAGGGCCATGTGCCCATGAGAGAAGGGTTAGGACAGCCGTTATAGTTGGTGATACAATCATTAGACATGTAGATAGCTGGGTGGCTGGTGGACGTGAGGATCGCCTGGTAACATGCCTGCCTGGTGCGAAGGTAGCGGACCTCACACGCCACCTAGATAAGGTCTTAGATAGTGCTGGGGAGAGGTCTGCTGTCTTGGTACATGTCGGTACCAATGACATAGGAAAATGTGGTAGGGAGGTTCTGGAGGCTAAATTTAGGCTTTTAGGTAGGAAGTTGAAATCCAGAACTTCCAGGGTAGCATTCTCTGAAATGCTTCCTGTTCCACGCGCAGGACCCAAAAGGCAGGCAGAGCTCCGGAGTCTCAATGCGTGGATGAGACAATGGTGCAGAGATGAGGGTTTTGGATTTGTTAGGAACTGGGGAACATTCTGGGGAAAGGAGGGGCTCTTCCGAAGGGATGGGCTCCACCTTAACCGGGATGGAACCAGGCTGCTGGCATTAACCTTTAAAAAGGAGATAGAGCAGCTTTTAAACTAGATATTAGGGGAAAGCCGACAGTCGCCCAAGAGCGGATGGTTCGGAAGAATGTATCTTTGAAGGATACTACCAAAAGCAGAGAGGTTCCACAAAAGAGTAAAGTAGCCCAAATGCCTTCAAGTATGGAGCAGACAGAGCTTAAAGATCCTAAATTACCCATGTCTAACAATAGCCAAATTAATATGAATAAAATACATTCTCTAAAATGCTTGTATGCAAATGCTAGAAGTCTAAAAAATAAGATGGGAGAGTTAGAATATATAGCACTAAATGAAAGGTTAGATATGATTGGAATATCAGAGACATGGTGGAAGGAGGACAACCAGTGGGACACTGTGATACCTGGGTACAAACTATATCGTAATGATAGAGCTGATCAAATTGGTGGAGGGGTTGCTCTCTATGTTAGAGAGGGCATTGAGTCAGAAAGGATTAAAGTTTTGCAGGAAACAAAATCTGCTGTAGAATCTATATGGATTGAAATTCCATGTAAAAGGGGGAAGGCAATGGCAGTGGGTGTGTACTATCGAGCGCCTGGCCAGAATGACCAAATGGATGATGAAATGCTCAAAGAAATCAAGGAAGCTAACAAAAGTTACAGCACAGTAATAATAATGGGTGATTTCAACTACCCCGGTATCAACTGGGTCAGTGTCACGGCAGGACATGCTAGGGAGATAAAGTTCCTAGATGAAATAAATGACTGCTTCTTGGAGCAGCTGGTTCATGAACCGACCAGAGGGGAAGCCATATTAGACCTAATCCTTAGTGGAACACCAGATCTAGTGCAAGAGATAAGGTTGTTGGGGCCACTTGGCAATAGTGATCATAGCATGATCGCCTTTGATTTAATTAGTGGAGGAGGGATAGTAAGGAAATCTACAGTACTACCTTTTAATTTTCGAAAGGGAGACTATGATAAAATGAGGAAAACAGTTAAGAAAAAACTAAAAAGAGCAGTTGCAAAGGTTAAAGACGTACATCAGGCTTGGCTGTTGTTGAAAAATACTATCTTGGAAGCCCAGACCAGCTGTATTCCACGCTTTAAGAAAAGTGGAAGGAAGTCCAAAAAACTGCAAGCATGGTTTAAAGGTGAGGTCAGAGAGGCTGTTGTTGCCAAAAAAGCATCTTTCAGGAAATGGAAAAAAGAGCCAAACGACAAAACCTGGAAACAGCACAAGCACTGGCAAGTCAAATGCAAGGCATTGATAAGGCAGGCAAAGGGAGAATTTGAGAAGAAGCTTGCTGCGGAAGCAAAAACGCGAAGTAAAGACCTTTTCAAGTACATTCGTAGCAAAAAACCTGTGAGAGAGTCAGTTGGTTCATTAGATGATAAAGGGGTGATAAAGGGGTTAAAGGAGCACTAAGAGGCGACAAGGCGATAGCGGAGAGACTGAACGAATTCTTTGCTTCAGTCTTTACTGAGGAAGATGTAGGGATGTTACCCATGACTGAAGTGGTATTTAAAGGTGCGGAAGAATTGAAGGAAATATCGATACATCGGGAAGATGTATTTCAACTATTAGATAAACTGAAGAGTAGCAAATCAAGGGTGTTTAAAGAACTGAAATACGAGATTGCAGACCTGCTATTAGTAATCTGTGAACTATCATTAAAATCATCTCTAATACCTGAAGATTGGAGGATCGCCAATGTAACACCAATTTTTAAAAAAGGTTCCAGGGGTGATCCGGGAAACTACAGACCGGTGAGCCTGACATCAGTACCGGGAAAAATGGTAGAAACCATCATAAAGAATAAAATTACTCAGCATGTAGAGAGTCATGACCTAATGGGAGACAGCCAACATGGCTTTAAACAAGGAAGATCTTGTCTTACTAATCTGTTATGTTTTTTTGAAGGAGTGAATAATCAGGTGGACAAAGGTGAGTTGGTTGATATTGTGTATCTGGACTTTCAGAAAGCCTTTGACAAGGTCCCTCATCAGAGACTTTTGGCAAAACTAGAGTCATGGGATAGGAGGCAGTGTACTATTGTAGATCAGGAACTGGTTAAAAGATAGAAGGCAGAGGGTAGGGCTAAATGGCCAATTTTCCCAATGGAGAAAAGTGAATAGTGGTGTACCCCAGGGCTCTGTGCTGGGTCTGCTGCTTTTTGACATATTCATAAATGACCTGGAAAGTGGAATAACGAGTGAGGTTATCAAATTTGCAGATGACACAAAACTATTTAAAGTTGTTAAAACCCAAGATGATTGTGGAAAATTGCAAGAGGATCTTGATAAATTGGAAGACTGGGCATCAAAATGGCAGATGAAATTTGAAATGGTGAGACCGCACTTGCCATATTGGGTCAGGCCAAGTTCCATCAAGCCCAGTATTCTGTTTCCAACAGTGGCCAATCTAGGTCATATGTTTCCCCAAGGGACACAGGTTCCACAATGCTTGTATTGGTTCAAGCATTGATATTCTGGGTCCCTTCTTAATAATGGTTTATGGACCTTTCCTCCAGGAACTTGTCCAAACCTTTTTTAAACCCAGCTACACTAACAGCCTTTACTACATCCTCCGGTAACAAATTCCAGAGTTTGATTACACGTTGAGTGAAAAAATATTTTCTTTTATTAGTTTTAAATAGTTTACCCTGTAGCTTCATTGCATGTCCCCTAGTCTTTCTATATTCTGATAAGGTAAACAATCGATCTACGCTTACCCGTTCCACTCCATTCATTAATTTATAGACTTCTATCATATCTCCCCTCAGCCGTCTCTTTTCCAGGTTAAAAAGCCCTAACCTTTTAAGCCTTTCTTCATAGGAGTATCCTTCCATCCCCTTTACCATTTTGTTGGCTCTTCTCTGAATCTTTTCTAAAATCGCTATATCCTTTTTAAGATACGGCGACCAGAATTGCACACAATATTCAAGATGCGGTCTCACCATGGAACGATACAGAGGCATTATAATATCTTTTGTTTTATTTTCCATTCCTTTCCTTATCATACTTAGCATTCTATTTGCTCTCTTGGCTGCCGCTGCACACTGGGCCGAGGGTTTTAACATGGTATCTACAATGATGCCTAAATCTTATTCCTGGGTGGTGGTTCCTAATGTGGAACCTTGCATTGTGTAACCATAGTTTGAGTTGTTCTTCCCTAGGTGCATAACCTTGCACTTGTCCACATTAAATTTCTTCTGCCATTTTGATGCCCAGTCTTCCAATTTATCAAGATCCTCTTGCAGTTTTCCACAATCCTCTTAGGTTTTAACAACTTTAAATAGTTTTGTGTCATCTGCAAATTTGATAACCTCACTCGTTATTCCACTTTCCAGGTCATTTATGAATATGTCAAAAAGCAGCGGACCCAGCACAGATCCCTGGGGTACACCACTATTCACCTTTCTCCATTGGGAAAATTGGCCATTTAGCCCTACCCTCTGCTTTCTATCTTTTAACCAGTTCCTGATCCACAATAGTACACTGCCTCCTATCCCATGACTCTTTAGTTTTGCCAAAAGTCTCTGATGAGGGACCTTGTCAAAGGCTTTCTGAAAGTCCAGATACACAATATCAACCGATTCACCTTTGTCCACCTGATTATTCACTCCTATCTACATGCTGAGTAATTTTATTCTTTATGATGGTTTCTACCATTTTTCCCGGTACTGATGTCAGGCTCACCGGTCTGTAGTTTCCCGGATCACCCCTGGAACCCTTTTTAAAAATTGGTGTTACATTGGCGATCCTCCAATCTTCAAGTATTAGAGATGATTTTAATGATAGTTCACAGATTACTAATAGCAGGTCTGCAATCTCATATTTCAGTTCTTTCAACACCCTTGGATGTATACTATCCAGCCCAGGTGATTTGCTACTCTTCAGTTTATCTAATAGTTGTAATACAGCCTCTCTGACCTCACCTTTAAACCATGGTCGGTTCATGAACCAGCTGCTCCAAGAAGCAGTTATTTATTTCATCTAGGAACTTTATCTCCCTAGCATGTCCTGACGTGACACTGACCCAGTCGATACCGGGGTAGTTGAAATCACCCATTATTATTACTGTGCTTTGACTTTTATTAGCTTCCTTGATTTCTTTGAGCATTTCATCATCCATTTGGTCATTCTGGCCAGGCGCTCGATAGTACACCCCCACTGCCATTGCCTTCCCCCTTTTACATGGAATTTCAATCCATATAGATTCTACAGCAGATTTTGCTTCCTGCAAAACTTTAATCCTTTCTGACTCAATGCCCTCTCTAACATAGAGAGCAACCCCTCCACCAATTTAATCAGCTCTATCATTTCGATATAGTTTGTTCCCAGGTATCACAGTGTCCCACTCGTTGTCCTCCTTCCAACATGTCTCTGATATTCCAATCATATCTAACCTTTCATTTAGTGCTATATATTCTAACTCTCCCATCTTATTTTTTAGACTTCTAGCATTTGCATACAAGCATTTTAGAGAATGTATTCAAGCTATGGGTGCTACTTTTACGTTGAAGTATCCTTGTAAGTGTGTATAAGGCTAAATCTTATGTTTTTTTAGATTCTCTTCAATTAGAGACCTTTTTGAAGGAGTCGGTGGCTGTGTAAAGTTTCTTAGTAATATTTCTTTATTTTGAATCCTTGCTAAGTTAAAAGGAGTCTTGTATTTTTCGATCCAATTAGAGACATTTCCTGGATAATTTCTAATGTATGTTACACTCCATATTGTGGGCTGGGTGTTTCTTTGAGGTTTAATTATATATGTATTGTTATTGATTGCTTGTATTGCCTTTATGAATGCTTCAATAAAGTTTATTGAAAAAAAAATGCTCTCCTGTCACGTGACCTCTCTCCTCCATGGCAACAGGGATGCTGCCAGACTGGAGGTGGGACTTCAGGACTATATCCCTGTAGGTCTCGTCTATGTACCTCTCTGTCTGTCTTATGCTTTTCAAGTCTGCTACTTTAGCCTCTAGAGAACGGACTCGTTCCCTGAGAGCAAAGAGCTCCTTGCACCTAGTGCACACGTAAGACCTCTCACCAACTGGGAGAAAATCATACATGTGACACTCAATGCAAAAGACTGGAAAGCCCCCATCCCACTCTGGACTGCTGTCTGCATCTTAGTTTTAAGTTTGGGTTTAGATCTAAGTTCTTTACTTACTAAGGGTTGCTATGGATATTTATACTTATAAAACTGTACCTAATACGTGTAATATACCTTGTTCACCTGAAGCTTAACTAATCTCAGGTCCTTAGTGTATGACTGATTTGGGTAATGAGCTTCACCTGAGAGCACCTCCTGTCTTTTAAGGTGTGTAAGTACCTATAAAGCTACGATTATCCCAGGGGTGGGTGGGTGTGGGGAGGGAGGGAGGGAGATAACACTTATTAAAAGAGGGCTGCTACACAGTACCCTGTCTTGTGCTGCTGAGGTAAGCTATATTCTGATTTGATTTAAATTATAGCTCTTAGCTGCTGCTAGGCTCTAACTTCTTATGAAATTTAAACTACAAGCTCTCTGCTGGGTTCTAAATTTAACCAGAAAGCTCTCTTCTGTGTTTTAAATTTAAGCTAAAAGTACTTTGCTGATGCTAGGCTCTGAGTGACTATTCAATTTAGACTACAAGCTCTCTGCTGGGTTCCAAATGTAACCAGAAAGCTCTTTTCTGTGTTTTAAATTTCAACATTACAATCAACATCACAACAGATAAAAATAGACCAACAAATATCCCAACATCAAGATTCAGAAAATTTAATGAAGAGTTCTTGGATTTAATAATCCCTCATCTATCCCCATCGCCACTTGATCTGGATGATGCTGTAGCAAACTGGCATAAAACTCTCAATCATGCAGCCTCTAATAACCATGTCAGTAGAAAGAACACACATACAAGAGTCGGTAATGCCCCTTGTTTTAACAACACATTAAAACAATTGAAAAAGGGGCTAAGAAAAGCTGAGGTTATATGGCGGAAACATAAAAACTCCATTAATAGTGAGATATTCCACAATCAACTTAAATTGTATAAGGAAGCAATAGACAATGCCAAGAAAAATCACCACGCAGCTATCCTTACAAACTCATTAAACAGACCAAGAGAATTATTCTCAATTGTTCAAAAACTAACGAGCAACACTAACAACTCCAGTAATGATATCACAGAAATCTCACCTCAAACATTGGCTAATTACTACATAAATAAAACTAAGCTCCATCCTCCTCTACCTAACATCATACACACATATCAAACCCATTATATAGATGAATGGTCTGAGTTCAACCCATTAACTAAGGACGTACTTAAGAACACCATAATAAATATCAACACAACAACATCCTACCTAGACCCATGTCCAGTATCCTGGATAAAGAACTCCCTCCCAAATTTATCCTCCTTCATACTACCTATAATCAATTTATCACTAAAAAGTGGATATCTACCTTTAACACTAAAACATGCTCAGATCCGCCCAATACTTAAAAATGCCACCCTTGACAAAACATTACCTAATTCATATAGACCCATATCAAGTATTCCTTTCATGGCAAAACTAATTGAGAAAGTTGTACAAATTCAGACCCAAGAATACATTGACGCCTCAGCCCCACTCGATGAACAACAATATGGTTTTCGCCCACGCCATGGTGTTGAGACACTCTTAACAGTACTCATTGACACCCTTGTAAGAGGAATAGACAATCCCAAGCAAGCATTTTTACTCCTATTCATAGACATCTCTGCGGCATTTGACAGCGTTAACCATGCTTCAATGCTCAACAAACTCAATCAAATAGGAATAAAATCAACGGTTCTTAATTGGTTTACTTCTTATCTAACCAACAGAACACAAACAGTAAAAATTGGTAACCTGACATCTGAGACATACAATTAGGAACTAGGTCTCCCTCAGGGATCGGCATTATCAGCACTCCTTTTTAATATATACATAAAGCATGTCTGCAATATATTTAAAAAATTCAAGGTTTATTACCACTTATATGCAGACGACATAATGATGTACATCCCATTTACAATCCCCAACATACCACTTCAATTGCTCACAGAGTGTTTTAATGAACTCTCTACATGGCTAAATTAAAATAACCTCTACATCAATCATGCAAAAACAGAAGCCCTAATTGTAACAAAAAACCTCTCATACTCACCCCCCACACACATTACTCTACAAAACCAAGAAATCAAATTAAAAAATGAGGTACGATATCTAGGTGTAATACTTGACACACACCTTAACATGGAAACACATATAAGAAACACAACGAAGAAAGTATACTTCAAACTTAAAGTCCTAAAGCAACTTCGCCCACTAATGCACTTACAGGACTTCCAGCGCATAATACAAGCCATAATTACTCCCCATTTTGACTTTGCAAATCTAACACTACTAGGCACAACAAAACAAAACTTGAAGAGACTTCAAATTGCACAAAATGCTGCGGCTAGAACCATTATGAAGGTCCCCCCATTTCAACACATCACACCGATTCTGGCGTACTTACACTGGCTACCGATACAAAGCCGAATAATATATAAATCCCTAATAACTATATTCTAAACTCTAAACAACATGGCTCCACCTACTCTATTCAACCTAATCACTAAAGAACCTGCCAAATCCCAACACAGGAGAGATCACACTAACAAACTAAAGACTCCAAAGGAATTTATAAAAGCCAGAAAGACAACAAACAAAGCATTCTCACATGCAGCCCCCATTCTATGGAATGCCCTTCCAGACGAAATTAGAGCTCTCTCAGAGATCATCGAATTCCGCAAAAAACTCAAAACACACCTGTTCACCTCACACTACGGACCTCTGTCAAACACACCTACCCAACTAGAAAACGGATAATATAAGGCCAGTCCTCTTAAGTCAATTTGGTCTTGACATAGGATTTGAAACCCAAATGCTTATATATTACGACTCAAACATGTTTCACTCACAGCTGTATATAGTTTTCTCTCTGTTCCATGTAAACAGTTCATAATGTTTCAAGTAAGGAATTTAAGATGTTATGGTTTAAGGCTGTTCTATGTAATGTACTATAAGTTGTTTTAAATTGTTCTCTGTATTAACAGACGTTGACCTGTTACATTGTTGTTCCATGTAAACCGCACCTGATCTCTGGAAGGTGCGGTATATAAGAAACTGTTAATTAAAATTAAATTAAATTAAAATTAAATTAAATTTAAACTAAAAGTACTTTGCTGTTACTACGCTCTGAGTGACTATTAAATTTAAACTACAAGCTCTCTGCTAGGTATGAAATGTAACCAGAAAGTTCTCCTCTGTGTTTTAAATTTAAACTTAAACTGCTGCTACTAGGCCCTGACTGATTTAACAAAAAATAGTGGGTTCACAGATTAATTAGCTTTAGTACAAAGAATTCCTTTTAGAAAATTACCAGAAGTATATACTCACAGTTGCAAATCTCTCTCCAGAAGTAACAGTCCCTTTTTCTAGTCCTTCAAGACAGCAATGATGAAATTAATGAACGGAGTGGAACGGGTAAACGTAGATCGATTGTTTACCTTATCAGAATATAGAAAAACTAGGGGACATGCAATGAAGCTACAGGGTAAACTATTTAAGACTAATAAAAGAAAATATTTTTTCACTCAACGTGTAATCAAACTCTGGAATTTGTTACCAGAGGATGTAGTAAAGGCTGTTAATGTAGCTGGGTTTAAAAAAGGTTTGGACAAGTTCCTGGAGGAAAGATCCATAAACCATTATTAAGAAGGGACCCAAGATATCAATGCTTGAACCAATACAAACATTGTGGAACCTGTGTCCCCTTGGGGAAACTGCTAGGTACATATGACCTAGATTGGCCACTGTTGGAAAGAGAATACTGGGCTTTATGGACATTGGTCTGACCCAGTATGGCATATCTTATGTTCTTATAATGTCCTGGTTTTGCTCTGCACCCACTGTTGAAGAGGGTTCTGTGGATGCAAAAATATATGTTGAAAAAGAAAAAGCAAGAACCATAATGCAGTTTATAACAACAAAATAAAAGTTAGTTATAATTTAGTTTTATAAACTGTGCTGTGGTTCTCACTCCCTTTTAGTTCCTTGGTGTGCAAACATCTTGCATTTCCTCCATATAATTTAATCAGCTTTTTGGTTTGGTTCAGTCCCTGATTGGAGTCTTGAAAAAGCCCTGCCCCCTCTACTGGGGGGGCGGGGGCGCCATCTCATCTTTCGCCTCAGGTAGCAGACTGCCTTGAGCCGCCCCTGCGGGCAAGTTACCTCAGGCTGGAGGGCCAGGGGTTCAAATGCTGCTAGAGAACTGCAACCTTGGGCCAGAAGGACTGGGGTTTCTAGTCTCACAGGTTGTGGCCTTAGGCAAGCCACTTAACACTCCATTGCCTCAAGTACAAAACCACAGATTGTGAGCCTTTCTGGGACAAGGGAAATATATATACAGTACCTGAACGTACACCTCTTTGACTTGTAGAAAAGCGGTATATAAGACTAGTTAAATAAATAAATAAATAATTTTCCTGCTTGTTCACAGAGAATATATAATAGCCATTCAGATTACACAGTTCTGGTGGTATCCGGAGCTCTTACCACATTCAACAGCAATAAATTCTAGAGCTTAAATGTGATGAGCGATAAAGTGTAGTTAACTCACTTGTAACAGGTTATCTCCGGGAACAGCAAGAATCAGTCTTCACATATGGATCACATCGGCTCTGGGCTCTGTCAGTGCTGGGGAGTGTTCGGCACCGACAGAGCCCAGAGCCGAACATTCCCCAGCAGACAATAGAATACTTTTGGAAGCATTCCTCCACACATGCATAGCTACCTTCCCGCCTTGTCTCCTCAGTCAGGTGAATAGAGGAGAAATAAAAATCTTTGTATCTTTGTATACCAGGAATGAGTAAAACGGGGACAACTTGATGGGGAGGTGGGCGGGTTGTGAAGACTGATTCCTATTGCTCCTGGAGATCACCTGTTACAGGTGAGTAATTACACTATCTCCAAGAATAAGCAGGAAGTTAGTCTTCATATATGGGACGCTCTAGACTAAGACAACTGAGCGAGAGAAGAATCCTGGTGCAGCTAGAAGTTACAGCAGGGATCCGACAGACTCAGCCCGTTCAGAGTACTCCTTTCGAAGTAATCAGATGAGTGGTGGGCAAGTTGTCTAAATTTCAAAAAGGTTACGCAGAACAGCTTGTTCGAACTGAGCATCGGCTCTAGAGTCTTTGTCCAAGCAATAGTGCACTATGAAGGTATGCAGGGAAGACCATGTCGCTGCTTGGCAGATCTCTGAGATAGGGACAGACCAGAGATTAGCTACAGTAGTAGCCATGGCTCTGACATTATGAGTTGTCACACAGTGTGGAAGAGAGTGCCCAGCCTGCAAGTAAGCGAAGGATATGCAATCTGATAGCCAGTTCAAAAGTGTTCTTTTGGATACTGGTGCCCCTAGATGAGACAAACTGAGAGGACTGGCGATAGTCCTTAGTACGGTCTAGATAAAATGCCAACGCCTACTTGCAATTTAGGGTATGAAGTCTGGTCTCAGCCGGGGAGGTGTGAGGCCTTGGAAAGAATGTTGGTAGCGAGACAGATTGGTTGAGGTGGAAGGAGGTGACAACCTTTGGCAAGAACTTAGGATGTATGTGAAGAACCACCTTGTCATAGTGAAAAGTGGTATAGGGAGCATAGCTCACCAAAGCTTGTAGTTCACTGACTTTTCGAGCTGAAGTGACTGCTATGAGAAAAAGAAGCTTCCATGTTATAAACTTTAAAGGAGCTGAAACCATTGGTTCAAAAGGACTGCGCATGAGCTGTGCAAGAACATTTAGATCCCATGGTGTGGGAGGTGAACGGAAAGGTGGCTTGGTCAGGAGAAGACTACGCATAAATCTGGCTATTGAGGGGTGCACCGAGATGGGACAGTTCTCTAAAGTATGGTGGGAGGCCGCAATGGCGGATAAATGTACTTGCACCGAGTTGGTCTTAAGGCCAGAGGAGGACAAATGGAGCAGGTATTGGAGTAAGAACGGAATGAGACATGTGAAAGGATCTAGTGTTTTATTAGAACACCAGATGGAAAACCTGCGCCATTTAAAAGAACGTCTGGCTGAATCTTTTCTTAGAAGTTAAGAGCTCCTGCAATATGTCCTCTTGGAGATCTAAGTCAAGCGGAGTGTCTTGAGGCTGGGGTGCAGAGGGGCCCTTGTTCCTGAGAGTGTAGGGCTGGTGAATAACTGAGCCTGAGGGGAGGTGCTTGAGAAAGTTGAAGTAGTAGAGGAAACCACGGTTGTCTGGGCCAGTAAGGGACAATGAGAATCATTTGTCCACGGTCAGCCTGGAGTTTGAAGAGTGTTTTTGCTTTGAGTGGAAGGGGAGGGAAAGCATAGAAGAGATTCTGCCCCCAGTGGATGAGGAATGTATCCGACGTCTCCTTGTGAGGGGAAGGAATCCTCGAGCAGAAATGAGGTAGTTGGGCATTGAGGGGAGAAGCAAAGAGGTCGAGTAGTGGCATCCCCAGAGGTGGAACAAGTATTGCGCTACTTGAGGTTCCAGCATTCACTCGTGTGGATGGAGGATTTGGCTTAGTCTGTCAACTAAATGATTCCCTGCTCCTGGAAGGTATACTGCATGAAGGTGAATACCCTGAGGAATTGTCCAGTTCCAAAGGTGAATGGCTTCCATATATAGAGCCCGAGAGCCTGTCCCCCCCTTACTTGTTTATATAAAACATAGCCACCTGGTTGTCCATCTGTATGAGAAGAGACTGTCCCTTGAATTGGGGAGAGAATACTCTGACGGCATTGAAGACTGCCCTGAGCTCTAGGAGATTGATCTGGAGAAGCGCTTCTTGAGTAGACCAAAGGCCTTGTGTTGTAAGGCCATTGAGATGGGCTCCCCAGCCTAGTTCTGATGCATTGGTCATTCGGGTATACTGCGGTGCAGACTTCTGAAAAGGTGACCCTACGACAAGGCTCTGTGGTGTGCATCACCACTGAAGGGCCATTCTCATTTGTGGAGTGATGTTGATGAGGTCAAATAGGTAACCTGTGGACTGCTTCCATTGTTCTGAGAGAGTCCACTGCCCGACCCTCATGTTGAGATGGGCGTGGGGGCATGACATTTATTTTATTTTATTTATTTACATTCTCTTATATACCGTGCTATTCTGCATCAGTGCGGTTTACATTGAACAAACTGAAATTACATTGAACAGGGCATTATAACTTGAAGATAACTATTTTACAGGGAACATGGGCTATGGAGGGTTAAGTGGCTTGCCCAAGACCACAAGGAGCACCTGTGGGACTAGAAACCCCAGTCCTTCCGGCCCAAGGTTGCTGTCCTCTAGTGGGATTTGAACCCACGACCTTCCGGCCTGAAGTACCTTGCCCCAACCACTAGGCCACTCCTCCTCTCCTGGACTGTGGAAGCCATGTGGCCTAAGAGGCATAGAAATATCCTGGCCTTAACTGATGATTGTTGCAGGACCTGTATGGCTAAGGCAATGAGATGGAGGCGTCTGGCAGGAACGCCCTGCTTCTTACCACATCTTATCAAGCTCCTATAAACTCGAGGTCCTGGGTTGGTGTGAGATGTGATTTTGGATAATTTATCATGAAACCTAACTCCTGGAGGACATGAATGGTTTGATTTAGGGCGGAGGTGACTGCTGAAGTGGTATCTGCCCTTAGCAGCCAGTCGTCTAAGTAGGGGAACAGAAAGATCCCCAAAGTTTGAAGGTAGGCTGCGACAACAGCCAAACATATTGTGAAGACTCTGGGTGCTGAGGCCAGTCTGAATGGGAGGACTTGGTACTGGCAGTGGTTGTTCTGAAAAATGAACCTGAGAAAATTTCTGCAATCTGGGTGGATCAAGATGTGTGTATAAGAATCTTTTAGATTTGTTGAGATTTTGGAGATCTAATATAAGCCTGTGAACCCCCCCCCCCCCCCGCATCTTTTTTGGAATTAGGAAGTATCTGGAGTCGACTTTCAGGCCCTGCTGAGATGGGGGAACCTCCTCTATAGCCCCTTGTCTCAGCAGTGAAATTTCCTGCTGAAGCAAGGAGGAGTGAAGGAGATCCAAAGAAGGTTGTCCCACAAAGTGAGTGGGAGGAAGATCCTGGAATTTCAGCTGTAGGGCCTGACTGACTAGACTGACTAGATGTAAAGCACAGTTACTTACCTGTAACAGGTGATCTCTGGGAACAGCAGGAATTAGTCCTCACATATGGGTACGTCGGAACCGACGGAGCCTGCGCGGGAAAGCTCCCCAGCTTCCTAGAATGGAAGCTTTTGGGACCTCCCACTGCACATGCGCGCTGCCTTCCCGCCTTCCTGAACAGCTCTCCTCAGTTTCGAGTTTATAGCTGAGACAATAGAGAGAGGACAGGAAGACAGATAGATAGAAGATACAACTCCTAGGGGAGGTGGGTGGGTTGTGAGGACTAATTCCTGCTGTTCCCAGAGATCACCTGTTACAGGTAAGTAACTGTGCTATCTCCAGGAACAAGCAGGAATAAGTCCTCACATATGGGGACTCCCTAGCTGAGATGCCTGGGAGATCCCCCTCCAAGGGTTCGCCATCTTCGTATGGATCTCAGGCATCCATCCTGGGAAGGTGGGCAGGAGTTGTCTAAGAATGGAACAGGTGTTTGAGGACAGCCTGGCCAAACAAGGCATCCCGGCGGGAGTCCTTGTCCAAACAGTAATGGGCTGTAAAGGTATGAACCGAGGCCCAGGTAGCGGCTCGACAGATCTGATCAATGGAAACAGAGTGCAGATGAGCCATAGAAGTTGCCATGGCTCTCACATTGTGAGCTGTGACATGGCCTTCCAGAGAAATGTTTTTACTCTGGTAAGCAAAGGAAATACACTGAGCAATCCAATTGGAAAGTGTACGCTTGGAGACTGGAAGTCCCAAATGTGAAGGATCAAAAGCCACGAAAAGTTGAGAAGACTTTCGATGTGGCTGAGTCCTATTAAGGTAAAAGGCTAGAGCTCTTTTACAATCCAGAGTATGAAGGTTCCTCTCTGCACTGGATGCATGAGGAGCCGGAAAAAAGACCGGTAGATATACCTCTTGATTAAGATGAAAAGGCGAGACCACTTTGGGCATAAAGTGGGGATTCGTCCTAAGGACCACCTTGTCATGATGAAATCTTGTATAAGGTGGATTAGCCACTAGAGCCTGCAGTTCGCTGATGCGGCGAGCGGAAGTGACTGCAATTAGGAATAGTACCTTCCAGGAAAGAAATTTCAAGGAGGTAGAAAATAACGGCTCAAAAGGTGGCTTCATAAGCTGACCAAGCACTAGATTCAAATCCCATGCGACCGGGGGGGGTCTGATGGGAGGTTTAGTGAGAGTCAGGCCTCTCATGAATCTTGCAACAAGAGGATGAGAGGAGATAGGTTGTCCATTTATAGGTTTCAGGGATGCTGAAATAGCACTTAAATGGACTCTTACAGAATTCGTCTTAAGGCCTGCATTGGAAAGATGCAGGAGATAGTCTAAGAGGGAATTCAAAGGAAGTGCCAGAGGGTCAAGGCCCTGC
The DNA here is from genome assembly GCA_033557465.1 of Ichthyophis bannanicus. Taxonomy (NCBI): domain Eukaryota; kingdom Metazoa; phylum Chordata; class Amphibia; order Gymnophiona; family Ichthyophiidae; genus Ichthyophis; species Ichthyophis bannanicus. The sequence goes on from CM066036.1 coordinate 797,159,895, forward strand.
TGAGCACACCAAATGGAAAAACGTTTCCATTTGAAAGCATAAGACCGCCTCGTGGAAGGTTTCCTAGAGGCATGAAGGATATCTTTCACAGGTTGAGAAAGATTAAAGTCTTGAAGACTTAAGCCTTCAGTAACCAAGCTCGGAGATGTAGGGATTTGGGGTTTGGGTGCCACAAAGTCCCCTCCTCCTGAGACAGAAGGTCTGGTGCAGCTCCTAAGTCCAGGGAGGATCCCTGGGAGAGCTGTAGAAGCAGAGGGAACCACACTTGGCGTGGCCAGCGTGGAGCTATGAGGATCATAGAGCCGTGATCTCTCTGGAGTTTGAACAGAGTCTTGGGAATCAGCGGAATGGGTGGAAAGGCATATAGGAACGCCTGACCCCAATGGAGGAGAAAGGCGTCCGTGGCCTGAGCTTCCTGACACGGAGTCCTGGAACAGAACCGGGGAAGTTTGGCATTCCACGGACTTGCAAAGAGGTCTATGTCCGGGGTCCCCCATTCCTGAAAGATTCTGCTTATCTGGTCCACGTGTAGGGACCACTCGTGTGGCAGCAGAACTCGACTGAGCCTGTCTGCTCGAGAGTTTTGAACTCCTGGAAGATACACTGCTAGCAGATGAATTTGGTGCTCTCTGGCGAAGGCCCATAATCTGAGAGCTTCGTTGCAAAGCGACAGAGAGCCCGTCCCTCCTTGTTTGTTTATGTAAAACATGGCCACCTGATTGTCTGTCTGAACCAGGACAGTCAGGTTGGCAAGGAGGGTATAGAAGACCTTGAGGGCAAGGTAAATTGCTCGCAGTTCCAGGAGGTTGATATGAAGGGTGGCCTCCTGTGGAGACCAAGTGCCCTGAGTGGAGAGAGTTAGCAGATGGGCTCCCCACCCCAATTGGGAGGCATCTGTTGTGAGGGTTGCTTGGGGTAGCAAGGGCTGAAAGGGAGCCCCCAACAACAGATTCTTGGTGGATATCCACCAATGGAGGGACCAAGACAGACGGTTTGAGGTTTGTATTTGGTCTGAGAGTGCTCCCGACGCCTGAGTCCACTGGGTGGCCAGGGTCCATTGAGCTGCTCTCATATGAAGACGAGCATAGGGCACCACATGTACTGTGGAGGCCATATGGCCCAGGAGGCGTAGCATTTCCCTGGCTGTCAAGTGAGTACTGGACTGGGCTTGGGAGGCCAAGCTCAGCAGACGCTGACCCCGAACCAGTGGAAGGTAGGCTCTTGCAGTGGTGGTGTCCAACTGGGCCCCTATGAATTCTAGAGACTGAGTAGGGCTGAGTTGAGACTTGGGAAGGTTTACCACCAGTCCCAGATACTGCAGAAGGCTCCTTGTGCGGTCTAGGGAAATCTGGGCCTGCGACTGAGTTGGAGCTCGAATGAGCCAGTCGTCCAGATATGGGAATACGAAAATCCCCATGCTTCTGAGAAATGCGGCTACGACTGCCATGCATTTGGTAAAGACTCTTGGGGCAGAGGCGAGACCGAAGGGAAGTACTCTGTATTGGTAATGACTTCCCCTGAACAGAAAGCGAAGATATTTTCTGTGGGATGGATGGATGAGTAGATGTGTATACGCATCCTGCAGGTCTAGAGAACAAAGCCAGTCCTGACTCTGAAGGTATGGAAGGAGAATGCCCAAAGAGAGCATTTTGAATTTCTCCTTGTACAGAAATTTGTTCAATTCTCTCAGATCTAGGATTGGTCTGAATCCCCTGTCTTCTTTGGAATGAGAAAATAGGGGGAGTAGAAACCTGACCCTTGTTGATGAAGAGGAACCTCTTCTATGGCCCCTTGGGCAAGCAGAGAAGAGATCTCCCGACCCAACAGGGCTAGGAGAGGAGATGGAGAATTGAAGGGTCTCACCATGTGATGAGGAGGAAGGTTGGAGAAATGAAGTTTGTAACCCTCTCGGATGATAGAGAGGGTCCATTGCTCTGTTGTGATTTGTTCCCATCTGGGAGCAAAGTGAGCTAACCTTCCAGGTATGGTGAGAGGTTCTGGTTGGTCCAGAACCAGGAATGGCAAGTTCTCTAGGGGCAAGTCAAAACCCCTGAGGGGGTGGAGCCTGTTGAGCTGTAGTAGCTGCTGCAGGCTTTGCTCTTGCTTGTTTCGTTTGCTGACGTTTAGCCGCCAAACGAGGTTGAGAAGATTGCTGGCCAGTATTGGAAGCATATCTGGCCTTCTTATAATAAGGCCTCTTGAAAGACTTCTTCTTAGTGGGAGTAGAAGTGGACTTAGAAAGTCTCTCTAAGGTGGCATTTTCAGCGTCCATTTGAGTGGCTTTAACTTGCCACTCTGCACCGAATAAGTTCTCACCTGTACAGGGCAGATTCCGTAAGCCATCTAGAACCCAGGGTTCCAGATCAGAAGCCTGGAGCCAAGCCAGACGTCTGGCTGCAATAGCAATGCCAGAAGCTCTGCTGGCTCCATCGAAGGAATCAAAGGCAGCTCTGTTGGAGAACTTAGAAACATCTGAAAGTTGTTTCACTACAGAAAGGAAGTCCTCCTGTTTATCCTCAGGGATAAAGGGGGCAAAATGCCGCACTTTCTTGGCAAGTTCCCCTAGGAACATGCCCATATAGAGGCTGTAGGAATTAATCCTGGCTATAAGCATACTAGCCTGGAAGATTTTCCTACCAAAAGAGTCCAGTGTCTTACATTCCCTTCCTGGAGGTGTAGAAGAGTGCCTTTTAGTACTCTTGATCTTTTTCATTGCAGACTTTACCACAATGGAGTGGTGAGGCAATTGAGTTTTCTGAAAACCAGGAGAAGGAGGGACCCGATACATGGTGTCCAACCTACGGGAATAAGGAGACAGAGTTAAAGGGTTCTCCCAGAAATCCATCAATTGTTCCTGAAGGATTTCATGGATAGGCAGGGTAACTGCTTCTTTAGGAGACTTAGAGTATCCTAAAATATCCAATCTTTTTAACCTTGGTTCCCTTTCAGAGGAGGTAGTGATAGAAAGGCCGTTAGCCATTTCTAAAATAAAGTCCTGAAAGGACAAATCCTCTGGAGGAGACATTCTCCTTTTTGGAGAAGAAGGTTCCTCAGGAAGGTCAAGGGAGAGCTCTGCAGACTCATCAGAGGAGCCAAAATCCTCAGAGGAATCGGTGTATTCTCTAGTTTCCTCCAACGCACGATACGCATACCGATCGGTATCGACATCGGGCGTACCGGGTATGGAAGCGGTATGGAGCGAAAGCCCATACGGTACCGATTTGCGTTTAGAAGAGGAAGGCCTGGGTTCCGGCATGGCGGACGATACCGGAACCGGGCCCGGAACCGCTGGAAGCGGTACCGATGGCGTTGCAGCTTTAATGAAAGCCATGACGGCCTGCTGCATGGATTGGACAGTATTGCCCATAGACGCCACGGCTGCCTGGATGTCGGTACCGGTATGGGCCGGTACCCCAGAGCAGTCCAACAGGTGATCTGTCGAGGCCGTGCCATCGATGTCAACCTGTAGCCCTGAATTGGCGTTTTGGAAGGCAGAGCTTCCCGCCGGGGCTGTTTGGCTGGGGCAGGGTCCTCAAAACTAAGAGCCTCTCGATGCTTTGAAGGAGATTTGCCCTTTGAGGACTTGCCCACAGAAGGTTTGGTTACCTGAGATCCATCCGGAGATGATGACCTGGATGACTGTGATGTTGGATTCTCTGAAGCAAACAGCACATGGAATTTGTTGGCCCGGTTCTGCAGCCCACGCTTAGACATTTGGGAGCAGGAAGGGCAGTCCGGAATGGAGTGGTCAGGCCCCAAACATTTAAGACACCATTCATGGGTGTCTGTGACTGATATTACAGCAGTACACTTGGTACACTTCTTAAATCCAGGGGCTGGCTTCTCCATGTGGAGAATTCAAGTAGGCCTGAAGGCCTAACTGAAGTGACCAAGTGCTGAAAAATAATAAAAGAAAAAGAAAATAATTTTTCAAGAAAGAAAAAGGAAGACCGGCGATACCGGTATCGGTATGGGAAGGCAGGTACGCGGTCTAAAGAAACAAAACAAAAAACTACAATTTCTTCAGCGGTGACAGGATACACGACCTGCTGGCTCCGCGGAAAAAGAGAAACTGAGGAGAGCTGTTCAGGAAGGCGGCGCGCATGTGCAGTGGGAGGTCCCAAAAGCTTCCATTCTAGGAAGCTGGGGAGCTTTCCCGCGCAGGCTCCGTCGGTTCCGACGTACCCATATGTGAGGACTTATTCCTGCTTGTTCCTGGAGATAGTCCAGGGCTCAGAAGTGATCTTGATCCAACAGTGTGCAAAATGTACCAGTCTTCCTGGGATCATAGGAGGAAGAGGAAAGATTATGGGAAAATTGGCCATGCTCTTTTTGAAGCAGTCAAAAACTCTGAGGAGGTTGAGTAGTAGCTGCAGGCTGTGGTTTGGAAACCTTGGGTTTCCTGACCTGTTTCTGACCCTGCTGTCACTGTTGCTGTTGTGGGGCAGAGTAGCCATAATAGGAATGATAGGTTTCTTAATGGTAATCTTCTTCTTAGAAGAGTCTGCTGTCTTCCTTGAAAGCCTCTTCATGGTGAGGTTGTCAGTTTCTATCTCACTGGCCTTCTGACCAAAGAGGTTTTCACCATTACAAGGAATGGTGATTAATTTGTCCGGGACCCACTGTTCCGGGTCAGAAGCTTGGAGCCATGCTGTTTTCCTAGCTCCAATGCAGACTGCAGCAGATCTGCTATCGGCCTCAAATGCATCGAATGCTGCTCTTGTTAAAAACTTTCGATGTATTCTGGGCATGTGTTACCAAGACCTGATGAGCTGCCTGCTTGTCAGGAGGCAGCAGGGTGGTAACTGACAAGTCTCTCAAAACATCTTTGAGAAACCTGCTGATATATAGCATATAGGAGCAGGGCCGGATTTACCTTGAGTGAGGCCCTACGCCAACAAAAATTGTGGGCCCCCAGCAGGGGCGGCCCAAGGGGGGTGCGGGGCCTCATTTGCATAAATATTTGCATAATGTTACCATATACTAACTTTTAGTAAACGTGCCTCTTAATGAGTGTATGGATAAAGAAAGACTAAAAGATTTCTACATTACTATAATCCAGTGCCAACCCATAGCAAACCCGCCGTATCCTAACAGCACTACCAGGACTCACAAAGCACCATACTCTACCAATCAAAAGGCAACACTGCAAATATTAAACCAATACATTTCAGAGAACAACAATACATGACCTACTGGGGAAAGAGAACAAGTGGCAATGTCAAATAGGAATTATATAAACAGAACACCTCAGCTCAGTTACACATACAGAACATAGACCATCACCAAACAAGTAATCACAATTTAGAAACAGGAAGACAATAATTAAACTGGGAATCCCAAAAGCCAAACTTGGAATGTACAACACTGTAGAAATAAAACTATACATTAATTTGCTCTTGTACTAAACAAAGCGCAGACGTTAATGATGCACATTTACCAGAGCTGACATATTCCAATTAATAAATTCAAAATAAAGAGATATTTTTCTACCTTTTGTGCATTTTTTTTCAGCTGCAATTGCTCCAGCCACTTTCTTCTGGTTTCTTCGTGTCTTCTGCTAACTCTCCATCGTCTGCTGTCCATTTGTCCTTTCTTCTCTCTTCTAGTTTTTTTCCATTCTCTCTCTACATCTGCTATAACATACTAATCTTTCTCCTTTTGCTCTTTCCTCATTCCTATTTCATCCACTCAAATTTTACCCCTCCATCCTCAATCCCCACTTACTCTCCCAATACCCGGCCAATTGTAGATTTTTTATCCCTCCCACACAAAATATTTTTCCCTTCTCCATTTTACTCTTCCAGCCCCATCCCATTCTAATCCTCCCACAACATCAGCTCCCTTCTAGTTCCAGCCTCACCCAGCATCCATTCCCTTCTAGTACCTGCATCAGCCCATTTCCAGTCCTAGCCACCCATCAGCCCATTTCCAGTCCTAGCAACCCCCCAACCCAATACCAGTCCTAGCCCCCCCATCAACCCACTTCCAGTCCTAACCCCCCATCACCCCATTTTCAGTTTAAGCCCCCCCTATAACCCATTACCAGTCCTAACCCCCCATCAGCCCACTTCCAGTCCTAACCCCATTAGCCCACCTCCAGTCTTAACCCCCCCAGCCCATTTCAAGTCCTAGCCCCCCCATAGCCCATTACCAGACAGCCCCCATCAGCCCACAGCCCATTACCAGTCTTAACCCCCCCATAGCCCATTACCAGTTCTAACCCCCCCAACAGCCCACAGCCCATTACCAGTCCTAACCCCATCAGCCCACCTCGTCTTAACCCCCCCCACCCCATTTCCATTCCTTGCCCCCCCATAGCCCATTACCATTCACCCCCCCTCAGCCCACAGCCCATTATCAGTCTTATCCCCCCCCATAGCCCATTACCAGTCCTAACACCCCCCCCCCCCCCATCGGCTCAAGTAAAATGAAATTTTAAAAAAGCAAAACCGCTGGCTGCTACCAAGGCCGCGGCAGCATGGACGGTCCCGCGGGGCCCCCTCTGCCCTGCCGAATCCCTCCCTCCGCGACGGCTTTGAGAGGCGCGAAGGGAGAGTGTCTCCCTCGCTTCTCTGTTAAGCCCGCAGAGGCTGATGGGAAATTTCCCATCAGCCCCTGCGGGCTTAACAGAGACGCGAGGGAGACACTCTCCCTTCGCGCCTCTCAAAGCCGGCACGGAGGGGCTCAGCCGGAGATTCGGCAGGGCAGAGGGGGCCCCGCGGGACCGTCCATGCTGCCGCGGCAGCTTTTTGTGGGCCCTTGCCAGCTGTGGGCCCTACGCCATGGCGTACATGGCGTATAGGTAAATCCGGCCCTGTATAGAATCTATCCTAGAGACCAGCATGGTAGCTTGGAATGCCATCCTTCCAAATGCATCCAGGGTCCTGGCCTCTCTTCCAGGGGGCACTGAGGAGTGATTTTTCTGGTTTTTTATACTCCTCATGGCAGACTCCACAACCATGGAATGGTGGGGGAGTTGTGGCTTCTGGAAACTGGGGAAGGAGGGACTCTATAAAAAGTATCGAGCCTCTTACTCACTGCAGGGGTTGACATGGGGGCCTCCCACATCCGAGCCATTAGATTCTTTATTATGCATCAGGAGGGTAGCAGCCTGCTTCGGCGCTGATGGGTATTGGAGAATGTCGAGCTCCTCAGCGCTCGGTTCCATTTCCGTAGCCACTGAAACATCGAGAGCTGCCACCATGTCCTTAATAAAATCTTGAAAGGACATGTCCTCGGGCAGCAATGTCGATGTTCATAAGGTGGCAATGGATCAGACAGTACCTCACTATAGGTATTGGAATCGATGGATTCCACCTTGGAGGCCTCGTTGGAAGGAGTCCAAAAGGAAGTCAAAATAATCCTTATAATATGTTCGATATCTTCACTGCTCAGAGCTTCGCTGTTTCAATGTAGAGGGTATCGGACAGGGTGATGCTGAGGGCCTTGGTATCGGCTGCTCCGTGGAGCTATGCAAGGCAGGGGATGCCTACGCAACAGTGCCGAGCTCTGTGGCTGTCATCGGCATTGGCGGAACCGGTGCCAGCTTTGGAGCACTCAATGTCATCGGCGTTACTGCAGCTAAGAGCTTAGTGATGCTGTGCTCGATGGCCATGACATGGTCAGGTAATGACAGTACCAGGGGTGGAGTGGTTCCAGACACAGCTGTGTGGGCCACAACTCCCAATGTCGGTATTGAGAACTCCACCGAGGATTGGACCTCGGGGGTATCCACGAACACCTATGTAGCTTTGGAGGGTGACACCTCCCGCCAGAGTTGCTATGATGGACGGTAGGCCCAGGCAGTGACAGAGAGGTAAGGGTGTGCAGGGGTTTCCCCGCAACCCCACCCTAACCATGGAAGGCCAGATAAGGGGTTGGGCTGTTTGGAACAAAGATTGTGGTCGACGGCCAGGATCGCGGCTCTTGAATGGAGCCACGGTGCCATGGCAACGGAACGCCATGACACCACGGCTCCATTCAGGCATTTGGTGAAAACCCGGGGCAGAGGTCAGGCCAAAGGGAAGCACTCTGTACTGAAAGTGGTTTCCTCCCATCACAAATCTGAGATATTGTCTGTGGTCTGGATGGATGAGGATGTGAGTGTAAGCATCCTTTAGATCTAAGGAGCATAGCCAGTCTCCCTGCTGGAGGTAGGGCAGCAGTATTCCAAGGGTAAGCATCTTGAACTTTTACCTCTCCAGAAACTTGTTCAGATTTCGCAAGTCTAGGATAGGTCTGAGGCCTCCTGTTCTCTTTGGTACCAGGAAGTACCTGGAGTAGAAGCCCTACCCTTCCAGGTGGTGTGGCCAACTCCTGAAGGAGGAGGTCCCTGTGTAGAGGGAGTCTTGGAGGCTCCCCTGGATATTAGGAGGGGGTAGCTGATGGAAATGGAGCATGTAGCCCTTCTGGACTATGCTCAGTACCCAGGTATCCCCTGTGATGGCTGGCCACTGGTAGGCGTACAGGGTCAGATGACCTCCTGTGCTGAGTGGAGCTACCGGCGGAGGAGAGGCTATGCTGTGGGAGTCAAAAACCCCCTCCCTGCTGTACAGGAGCCGGGGCTGGTGGCTTGGGGGTTATCTGCCTACGTAGCCTATGCCCTTGCCCTTTGGCCCTGTTGGGGAGCTGGAGAGGCCTGATACTGAGGGTAGGTTTGGTAGGCAGCACCCTTCCTCGGGAAAAAGGGCTTCTTCCCCAAGCCCTTCTTTTTGTGAGAAGGGGCAGAGGTTTTTCTGGACAGCCTTGTCCTGGTGAGAGTCTCAGTCTCGATTTCTGCAGCCTTTTCAGTCATGGGCTTGCCGAACAGGTTGTCACCTCGGTACAGGACATCGACCAACTTGTCCTGCACCCATGACTCCAGGTCCGATGACTGTAGCCAGGCCTGACGGCATGCACCGATGCCGGCCGCAGCTACCCGGGCCAAAGCCTCAAAGCCATCATAGGCTGCTCGAGAGATAAACTTCGAGCACTCTTGGATCCCTGTAGACAAGGCTTTGAATCTCTGCAAGGGATCCTCGGAGAGACCAGTCGAGAACCTGGTAATATCCTTTGCCAGGTCCTGTAGGTACATGCCCATGTGCAGCTGGTAAGTCTGGACACAGCAAGATAGCATAGAGCCCTGGAAGCACTTTCTACCGAGGGCATCCAGGTTCTGGGCCTCCCAGCCGGGAGGCACCAAGGAGTGCATCTTTTGACTTTTCAGCCTGTGCATGGCCGATTCCACAATCATGGAGTTGTGCAGTAGCTGCGCCTTTTGGAACCCAGGGCTCTTACAGACTTGATAAATGGAATCGACCTGTTTGCTAATAACCGGCGCCGAGGCCGGTGCTTCCCACATATGGAAGAGCAGCCATTCCAGCATCGGAGGAACCGGAACAGTAATGGCTTCCTTCGGAGGAAAGTCATACTGGAGGGCATCGAGCTCTTCGGCTCTTCGGCTCCTCCTCGGCCTCCGCCGGGAATGCCAAAGCCTTGGCCATGTCCCTGACGAAGTCCGAGAACCGTGTATCCTCCGGGAGGGACGTTCTCCGAGGCTTGGACTCCGGGGAGTCCGACGGGACGCACCGGCTCCGGAAGGTGTCAGGAGACTCCTCGTCCTCCGTCTCCAACGGCGACTCCTCCAAGGAGTCGTCGAGCGGCTCCGGCCATGTGGGCCTCGATGCCACCTGCCCGACGCCGAGGGCATTGGCGTCAACGACCTCGGCCCCGCACGGGAGGTCAAGGGAGACCTTGGCAGAGGATCGACTCAAGACTTGATGGACTCGAGGATCGGCTCAGCCTCCGGGGTCGACTTAGACCTTGAGGTCCCGGTGGTCGGGGCAGATGCACCAGTCAGACTGGCGATCAGTATCCGCTGCTGCTCCATGAAGGCAGCCAGGCTGATCTCCAGGGCCATCAACCTGAGACCGAGCTCAGGAGACTCCGCAGCCCCCAACTCGGGCCCCAACTTCGGTTCTCCCGGAGGAGAGTCCACGGGGACAACAGATGTTACCTGACTCGGGGACTCCGGCTCCATGTGAGGCAGTTTGGTCGGCCGCTCCGACTCCGAGAGCCCGGGACGGCGGTCAGGGCTGCGCGACCTGGCCCTCAAGGTTCCAGGTGCCTCCACTGACGCCGCCCTCATGAGCTTCTTCTTCCTTTTAGCTATGTCATCAGACTGAGCAAGATGGCACCCTTGGGTGGGAAGGGGACCGCGCATGCTCGCTGCATTCCCAAAGGCTTTCTTTGAAAGCTGGGGAAATGCTCTGCACAAGGGCTCCCGTCGGTGCCAAAATCACCCATATGTGAGGACTGACTTCCTGCTTGGTCCTGGAGAAGTTGACAATAGGTAAGATAATTGATGAGAGTTCTAGTTTTGTTGCTTTTATCCAATTAATTGGACAGGGGTCAAGGTATGAGGTGGTTGTATTTATCTTGGATATGATGTTCTTGAGTGTGTCTTTTGTGATGGGTGTGAATGTTGACAAGGGGTTTGTGTTTGATAGGTTAGGTTTAGGTCTAAGTTGGTTAGGTCTTTTTTTGACAGTTTCTCCTTGCAATAATTCACTAATTTTTGCGGTGTGATGTCACTCTCAGAAGAGGTCTTGTTGGCCGTGTTATTAGTTAGGGCTTTGACTATTTCAAATAGTTCTCGTAGTCGGTTCAGGGAGTGAGATAGTAATAGTAATCTTTCTTCGCCATGTTGATTGTCTCTTTGAAGAGTAGTAGTGCGTCATGGTATTGTGATTGGTGGGTTTTGGATTTTGTATGGTGCCATTTGCGTTCACATTTGCGTAAGTTTGCTTTCAGTTGTTTTATTTCGGGTCTGAACCATGGGGAATTTTGCTTTTTTGTGTGGTGGGAGTGTTGTGCATGAAGCGTGGCTGCATTGGATATTGTGTCGTACCAGCAGGTTACGGCTTCGTCAAGGTCTGCTGGATCTTGAATGAGGTGAGGGATGGTTTGATTTAAGAATTCGTCCTTGTTAAATTTCTTAAATCTTCTGAAGTGAGGGGTATGTGTATGCTTTGGTTGTGTGGTGGAGTGGAATGGTAGTTGGAATTTTATCAGGTGATGGTCAGACCAGGGGATGGGCTGTATTTCTAGTGTTTTTGGGTTGTAGTCTTTGAAGATGATCGATGGAAGGAATGCTAGGTCTAGTATGTTGCCTTTAATATGTGATTGGGTGTTGATTATTTGGTGGTGATCAAAGTCACTGATGGAGGTTAGGAAGTGTGACATGTGGTTATGTGATAGAGACGGCAGGTTGAGGTCATATATGCTTTAAATAGTTCTTTAGCTGAAAAAATATTTTATCAAGGAAAATTAGTTACTCTCAAATTAGCCAAACGAGAGCCATCCTCTAAATGCTCAACTCTACATTTCAAAGTAGAAACATCTTTAATATAGGAATTTGACACTCTCTCTAAACCAATGACTCAAGCAGAGCGATCAGTAGTAGAAAATTGCACAGTCCTGAGTATTAAAGTTAATGTTGGTAACATTTGCTTAAACCCGTGCTGCTAAGGTCTGGACCTAAGGGACCACGCCTCGCTGAACTGGGTAACTGCGGTCCAAATAGTCTTGAGAGTGATTTTTTCCGAATGAATAACAGAAAAAGTAAATGGTGAAGTTATCATTGCTGCCTCTCCAACTGGTAAGTTGACTCCAGCCATCGCAGCTTGATCCTGCATGCTGCGGGTTTACATTACTGCCGCGTGTTGTACCCCTGGAGATGGAACGCCAGAAGAGATAACTCGCAGGGTCAAGGGTAGCCCTGCATCATGTTCCGGGATGAGCCCTCAAAGAAAAGCCAGAGAACCAAGTTTTGGAGCCCCGACCAACCATTCACCGCCAGGTCCTGGTGAAGCACAAACCAACTTCAGAGGATGCCCCTGCACAGGAGAAGGGGATAGCATGCCTGAATAAGATGCCGAGTCCCCCGATTCTGGTGCGAAACAGCCGGGCATGCCTTTCCCGATTGCTCACTGGGCTGTTGCTCAGATGCTGAACAAACTAATCCAAGGGGCCAACAGCTCCCGTTGGAAGGGCTTCTTCTCGACTTTACTTTCCTCTTTTCCATCAGGAAAAAGTGTCAGAGTAAAAGCAGCCTGCCCGGCGCCATCCTAAGATAGTACTTTTAAACAAAACCTAGGCCTGACAAACTCAGACTTTGCAGTTGCTCCTTTTAGTTTTTCTTAACCATTTTCCTCATTTTATCAAAATCTCCCATTTGAAAGTTAAATGCTAGCACAGTGGATTTCCTAGCTGTCCTCCCATTTATTAAATCAGATGTGATCATTTTATGATCACTACTGACAAGTGGCACCAACAGTCAGCTCTTGCACAAGATCCTATGTTCCACTAAGGACTAGGTCTAAAATAGCTTCCCCTCATATTGGGTCATGAACCAACTGCTCCATGAAGTCAACATTTATTTCATCTAGAAACTTTATCTCCCAAGCATGTCGTGATGTGACATTGACCCAGTTGATATAGGGATTATTTAAATCACTCTTATTACAGTGTTGTAAATTTTGTTATCTCCCTTAATTTCTGTTACTGTTTCATTATCTGTCTGTTCATTCTGGCCAGACGGACGGTAGTACATCCCCACTGTCAACTGGAGAAAATATTTTTTCACCAAATGCATAGTTAGGGTATGTGGGTTTAATAAAGGCTTGGACAAATTATTAAAGAAAAAGTCCATAAACCTTTAAGATAGACTTGGTGATAAGCAGACTGTAATTTGCCTACTTTTTGAAATCTTAGCAAGTACGAGTGACTTGGACTGGCATTATTGAAACAGGATACTGGGCTTCATGGATCTTTGGTCTAACCCAGTATGACAATTCTTATGGTGGTGTCTTTTTTCCAAGTTGAAGAGCCCGATCCTCTTTAGACTTTCCTCATAAGAGTCATTCCATCCTCTTTATCATTTTGGTCGCCCTTCTCTGCACCAATTTGAATTCCACTGTATCTTTTTTGAGGTACAGATACATTACACTAGGTGCGGTTGGACCATGGAATGATACAGAGGCATTACGATTTTCTTTGTTTTATTCTCTATTCCTTTCCTAATAATTGCTAACATTCTATTTGCTTTTGTGGCTGCTACTGCACACTGAGCAGGAAATTTCAACATCCATAATGAGGCTTAGATCTCTTCCTGGGTGGTGATTTCTAATGATAAACCTTGCATCATGTACAGTAACTATAATTTGTGCTATCCTTCCCTATGTGCAACACTTTACACTTGTTTATAGTCAAAAGCAGTTCAATTAACAAGTAACAATTGTTCTAGAGAACAAAGCATCATATAAACTGCTTAACAAGTGAATTCCAAATGTGAATTTCAGTTTCCATATTAATCAGCCAAAGCTTGTGTGTTTCATTCTAGATGCTGAGAATGCTGGCAAACAATTTGGACAGAACAAAGACTTAGAAACATAGAAACAGAGAAAAATGATGTCAGAAAAAGACCACATGGCCTATCTAGTCTGTCCTTCCATATCAACAACTACAACAGTCCCCTTTTTTCCTTTAGAGATCCTCTGTGTTTGTCCCATGCTTTTTTGAATTCAGATACTGTCCTCATCTCTACCACCTCCACTGGGAGACTATTCCACAGATCCACTACTCTTTCCGTAAAGAAATATTTCCACATATCACTCCTGAATCTATCCCCTTTCACCCTCATCCCATGTCCCCTCGTAGCAGTACTTGCTTTCAATCGAAAGAGGCTCTCCCCCCTGTGCATTTATGCCACGGAGGTATTTAAATGTCTCAATCATATCACCTCCATCCCGCCTTTCCTCTAATATGTACATATTAAGATCCTTAAGTCTGTCCACATATGCTTTATAATGAAGACCACTAACCATTTTAGTAGCCACTCTCTGTACTGACTCCAACCTGTTTATATCCTTTTTGCCTAAATCAGTATGAATGTGGCTCAACCACTACTGCAGAAGTCTATAAAGCGATGCACAAAGAAACAGCACAGTTGGTAGTCTATAGAAGTAATAGGTAGTTGCCTGCTGAGGCATATTCTACCAGACCACTAATCAATGTCTTTTACAGAGAAAGTTGGGGTAAGGTGGCAGCTTTGAGTTCCCTGCATACTTTCCCTAGGTACTGCAGTATGGATAAAGTTAGAGTCTTTGCAAACATTGTATGAAAAGTAGCCCAGTGGTTAGGGCAGCAGCCTGGAACCGGATAGATCAAAATTCAAATCCCACTGACACTCCTTTTGGCCTTGGGCAAATCACTTAACTCTCCTTTGCCTCAGGTAGAAACTTAGATTGTAAGCCCTCTGGGGACAGGGAAATAACTATGGTACCTGAATGTAACTTGCATTGATCATCTTACTGGAAAGGCATGAGTTAAATGCAAATACAGAAATACAAGGTGATCCTGGACAAAGACAGGGTAAAAAAAATCACAGTTGCCTGATTGCCTAAAGTTCTACACCTATCACTGCAGCCTGAGGCAATATTCGCTACGGGCCACATAGTTTTAGGGACAGCACTGTTGTAAGTGCTCTAAAGAGACCCATTGGGTGAAGAAATTGTGATATGTAGCTATACTTTTCATTGGGCTAATCTAAGAACATTCATACCTGTAGAAGCTCCCTAGTACACCTAACATTGTTGGTGTTACCTAGCAGATTGGTTGTGCCTGTTTGATGCAAACATTGCTAAAATTAAGTACTTTGTTCTGTTCTTTACATAGAAATATTTGTTGATGCAGCTAATAGAAATGCAGTGATTTCACCTTCACAGACTTACCTGCATGGCGTGGCTTTTGTCCTTGTACCCTTTTACAAAGAGCCAGTAAGCTGTGGTAGCCAGGCTGGGACCTGGAAGATCTTCCATTGTCTTTAACTTTAGGCTATTTTTGTCACTTTGCAGATTCAGGGCGGTTGCTTTGCTGGCATATCTGACAGCTGTATGCAAAGATCCGAGGAAAGCAGTCAGCCTGCTGGAGCAAAACAGACTTTTAGAGCTTGTCCCAGCCATGGTGCTTCAGGGGTTTTAATGTATTATCCAGAGTCCATGCAAGAATTCTCAAAATGCTAGTACAGAAGTAGTCTGCTTTCCCTTTTCTGTGCCTCAGTCCTAAAGCATAACCCCACCCCTACAAGAGCCTCTGTAAACTGTAATTCCAAGAAAGTGAAATACTGCTGGTTTAATAAATTATAGGAGTATGGTTAGTATGTGTGTTTCAAACTTTTGATTTGGATTTAGGATTTTAGATTTATTTACTTGCCTTTTCCAAATCCGAGCTGAAGGTGAGTTACAAGCAGTTGCACAAGTTATTTCCCTGTCTATGTGTACTATAATCTAAGTGGTACCTGAGGCAATGGAGAGCGAAATGACTTGCCAAAAGTCAAATGGATGGTCTGTCAGAAAATCAGGATTTGAACTCTAGCTTTCCTGGTTCTCAGCTTGCTGTTCTAACCATTAAGCTAATCCTCCACACCAGGTCAAGACTAAATTGGTTCCAGAAGGGATGAATAATTTTGCATTTGTATTTTTATTCTATACCTGCTCAGCTTCTGAAACTACTTTTTGATTGTGAACTTAACATAACATAGGCAGCGATAATGTTGCTGGCAAAGTCCCTCCCTTAGAAAAAGCATAGTTACTCACCTGTAACAAGTGTTTTCCAGGGACAGCAGGAATCAGTCACCAAATAGGAGGAGGGGTTAATCCGCCTCTCCATGCCCCAGACTGAGAACCTTCGCTACCTGAAGGCGTAGGCCCAGCGGGTGGAAGGTTAGCGGGAAGCCAAAAGAACTGCTTCAACCATGCAGGAGAGATCAAAGTGGGCCAAGACTACCCTTTAAGCAGCCAAGCTGTCAGAGATAGGGACCCCAGATTGGGGTGCAGGAAGGAGCCGCCCTCCTGCGAGACCAGACCCAGGTCGCATCCCAGAGGGACCAGGGGCACCTGGGACAGGCAGAGGAGCAGCGGGAACCATGGCTGCTGGGCCCACCAAGGAGCCACCAATATCAATGTGGCTCTGTCGAGCTAGACCTTGAACAGGATCTTGGCGATCAGCATTGTGGGCGGGAAGGCACAGAAGAGGCCCCCTTGTCCATTGGATGAGGAATGCATCCACTGCTACCTGCAAGGGGTGCGGCTGCCTGGAACAAAAGCAGGCCAGCTGAACATTGGCTGGGCTGGTGAAGAGGTCCATTTGCGGGAGCCCCTACAGACGAAACAGTTGACTGGCCATCTTGGGGTCCAGCAGTCACCCGTGCGTCTGGAGGATTCGACTAAGCCAGTCTGCCAGGATGATGTCCTGGCCCAGGAGGTAGTCCACAAAAAACACACAGTCTATCTCACCTAAAACCAGGAAAACCACACAAGGGTGAGAAGGTAAAACAGTCCTTTAATAACAGACCCCTACACGGCCACATTTCGGCATTGTCTTCAGCAGGGGGTACCTCAAGAACTGCAATATATGAAATGTAAGTATACAAAAAAAAACCCAACATATCATAACCATACAACATAAGTAATCGTATAAAAACTTAACCCATAACAAAAAAATAAACAAAATATTGATATATACATCTAAAAACAGGTCAATTAAAATATATTAATAAATATGTTAAAACAAATGCAGTAAAGTAGGTCATAAAAAAGGACATAAAAAGAGACATAATAAGGACAGATCAAATACCCACATTGCAAGAGGGAAAAGTATAAATAAAAATGAGAGGGAGGGGCAAATGCAGACTTACTTGTTGTTGATTACTATGAATATGTAAATGCAATGCTGAAATGAATCAATTGGATCAATTCTAAGAGTGTAGGCACAAACCACTATTAAAAAATAAAAACTATAAACACCACCACTGTAATGACATAGTACAAAGAAGTCAAAAAAGATTGTTATGCATGTGATGAAAACCAAAGGACATCCATGATTAGACATATATAAAAAAAATCGAATGTTACTATTGAACATTTGAAAAAGGACCATAGAGAACTACCATTGAAAAGTTAGAAGAACCCATTGGGCCTAAAAGATAAGGAAATAAATAAATCACCAATAAAAAAACCAAAAATGAAAATATAGTGAAGCAAAAAAGACACCTCTCCAGGGTATAAAAGTAAAAAACTAAAAATGATCCCTTTATAAAAAAGACAATGAAACTTGTAGTGCATATGCAGGTAATATGCATGAAACTCATGGGTGACAAAAATGACACATAGGGGCTTGTTTACAAAGCCGCGGTAGCGGTTTGCGATCGTAATCGGAGCCGCGGCCCCATTGATTTCAATGGGGCCGCGGCTGCGATCGCGAACCACTACCGCGGCTTTGTAAACAAGCCCCATAGTGTTTATGTAGGTAATATAAGAAAACATCATGCAGACCCACAATAGAAAAAGGAGGGCAGAGAAAACCACACACATGAATACAAAACTAGAAATTGTGAACATCATAAATTATAAGCATAATGCTTATAATTGACATGTGACATCAAGGAGAAAAAGTAAAAAGTACTAAGTTAACCCAACAAAATTAAGGGCTTATATGGAGAATTAAAATTGAAATGCCAGCATATGAAAAGATATAGTGACCGTCATATTATCAGACATTGTGCTAAAAAAAGGCACAAAGAAAAAAATATAAAAAGAAAAATAAGAGAGATCAAAAAAGATATCTGATGATCTATGTCATTACAGTGGTGGTGTTTATAGTTTTTACTTTTTGCTCATTCTAACGTTTAATTATTTTTTAATAGCGGTTTGTACCTACAATATTGGAATTGATCCAATTGATTCATCTCAGCATTGCGTTTACACATTCATGATCATCAACAACAAGTAAGTTTGCATTTGCCCCCCCCCCCCCCTCATTTTTAAGTATATGTATACTTTTCCCTCTTCCCTCACTTGGTTTGCAGCTTGTCGTGCTATGAGGGTTTGTGCGCATCAGTGATACTGAGACCTAAACTATCGGTAGTTTAACTACTGGCAGGGTCTCCCAAGATGGATAGGTCTCAGCTGAGGTGCCAGACCAAGACAAACCACAGATCTGGGCAGCAGCAGAATGGGATAGTGTTGACGGCGGAGGATCACATCTCTGTGACAACGGCAACACTACCAAACTTAAACTGCGCGGAGGAAAGGCCCAGCAATCTACCTCTGTATCTTGCCATGAAAACCCAATGGATAGTTACAACAAAACTAACTGCGCTATAGTGTTGGAAGATGAGACCCCCAGGTCGGAAGGCACTCAGCTAGCTACTGGGGAAGAGCTGAAGACCTTTCAGAGTAAAGCCAGCATTTATGATGTGGTTAGATCAAAGCCCTCGGGACATCTGACTGCTGATGTAACTGTGCATGAAATGAGAGTCAGAAGCTGTAAAGATGTCTTACACATTGGAACATGGAACGTACAAAGAATGAACCAAGGGAAGCTGGAGGTGGTCAAGAATGAAATGGAACGTGTACAATTTGATCTGTTGGGTGTCAGCAAACTGAAAAGGACTGGTATCGGGCACTTTGCATCAGATGATCACATGGACTACTATACTGGAAATGAAAGACAAAGAAGAAATGGTGCTGTATTTATAAAAAAGAAGAAACTTGCAAGAACTGTAATGAAGTACAATGCAGTCAGTGAACGCTTAATCTCTCTTTGCCTACGAGGAATGCCTATCAATACAACTATAATTCAAGTATATGCCCCAACAACAGCTGCAGAAGAGAATGAAATTGAAGAGTTCTATGAGGAAGTACAAGCTGAAATTGACAGAACATGCAAACAGGATATCCTGATAGTCATGGGTGACTGGAACGCAAACGTTGGCAACAAAGAAGGCGCAAAGTAGTTGGAAAATATGGACTTGGCAACAGAAATGAAGCTGGAGAAAGACTGATAGAATTCTGCAAGACCAGCGATCTATTCATCTCAAACACCTTCTTCCAGCAACACAAGCGGCGACTGTACACATGGACTTCACCCAATGGATTGTATAAAAATCAAATTGACTACATCTGTGGAAGCCAATGATGGAAA
This sequence comes from Ichthyophis bannanicus, assembly GCA_033557465.1. Lineage (NCBI taxonomy): Eukaryota > Metazoa > Chordata > Amphibia > Gymnophiona > Ichthyophiidae > Ichthyophis > Ichthyophis bannanicus. Next base: position 797,178,921 of record CM066036.1, read on the forward strand.
AGCTCTGTAACAACAACAAAGACAAAACCTGGAGCTGACTGTGGTACAGATCATCAACTATTAGTATGCAAACTCAAGCTAAAGTTGAAAAAGAGCAAACCACTCAAGAATGCAGCAAAATATGACCTTGAGAATATACTACTGGAATTTAAAGACTGCCTGCAAAATCAATTTGCTGCTTTAGATACAAATGACAGAGCTCCAGAAGAGTTATTATTTATTTATTTTTTTACATTCTCTTATATACCGCGCTATTCTGCATCAGTGCGGTTTACATTGAACAAACTGAAATTACATTGAACAGGGTATTATAACGTGGAGATAACTATTTTACAGGGAACATGGGCTATGGAGGGTTAAGTGGCTTGCCCAAGACCACAAGGAGCACCTGTGGGACTAGAAACCCCATTCCTTCCGGCCCAAGGTTGCTGTCCTCTAGTGGGATTTGAACCCCTGACCTTCCAGCCTGAAGTACCTTGCCCAACCACTAGGCTACTCCTCCACTCCGTTATGGAATGACATCAAGAAGGTTGTGTTGGAAGAAGGAGAGAAGTCTCTACAAAAGGTGAAAAAGCAAAAACGGCCAAAATGGATGACGGAAGAAACTCTGAAAATTGCCCAGAAACGCAGAGAAGCTAAAGCCAGAGGAGAAAGAAAGACAGGACAAGGAAAAATACTACAATGACGCAGGCAAGGAAATAGAAGCAGAAACTATTAGAGGGAGAACAAGATCGGCTTTCCTAAAGCTACGAGAGATAAAGAAAAAGTTCAAGCCTCGGATTGGAATGTTACAAGATGCTCAAGGTTCTATGTTGTATGATGCTGAGAAGATCAAGAAAAGGTGGAAGGAATATACAGAGTTTTTATATGATAAAGGTCAATTGGACCAACAGTCCTTTCAACCTGTACCTTATGATCTGGAACCATTGGTGATGAAAGAAGAAGTTGAAGCAGTATTGAAAGCCTTATCAAAGAACAAAGCACCAGGTATTGATAGCATTCCCATAGAAGTATTATACAGCAATCTGATGCAGCTGTTACCGTACTTACAAGGCTCTGCCAAGAAATATGGAAGACAACATCATGGCCAACTGACTGGAAAATATCTGTATTTATACCAATACTAAAGAAAGGTGATCCAACTGACTGTGGAAATTATCGCACAATTGCTCTGATCCCACATGCCAGCAAGATTCTACTGAAGATTATTCAAAAAAGACTACAACCATACCTGGAACAAGAACTACCTGAAGTGCAAGTAGGGTTCAGGAAACGGTGAGGAACGAGAGACATCATTGCGGATGTGAGATTGATCCTTGAAAAGACTAAAGAATACAAAAAGGATAACTATTTGTGCTTTAACGACTATAGCAAGGTTTTTGACTGTGTAAACCATGAGAAACTCTGGGCCACATTAAGAAGCATCTGTACATTGATCAAGAAGCAACAGTTCGAACGGAACAAAGAGAAACAGAATGGGTTAAAATAAGCAAAGGTGTAAGACAAGGCTGCATACTTTCCCCCCTACCTGTTTAATCTATATGCAGAACAAATCATCAGAGAAGCAGGATTGTATGAAGACAACAGAGGTGTGAAGATTGGTGGAAGACTCATCAACAACCTTCGCTATGCTGATGATACCACATTACTGGCTGAAAGTGAAGATGATCTGAAACATTTGCTTCTCACAATCAAAGAACATAGTCTCAAAATGGGCCTGCACCTTAATGTAAAGAAGACAAAGATCATGACAACTGGCATAATCAACAGGTTCATCATTGAAGGAGAAGAAATTGAAATCATGAACAACTTTAACCTACTTGGATCAACTATCAATAAAGAAGCAACAAGCAGTCAAGAAATCAGATGATGCATTGCTCTTGGCAGAATGGCAAAGAGAGACCTAGATAAGATTCTCAATAGCAGAGATGTCTCTCTCCATACAAAGATTTGACTTGTTCAAGCCATGGTATTTTCAATAACATCATATGGATGTGAAAGCTAGAAAGTGAAAAAGATAGACAGGAAGAAAATTGATGCCTTTGAATTATGGTGCTGGCGGCGAATACTGTGTATACCATGGACTGCCTGAAGAACTAACCAGTCGGTACTAGAGGAGATCAATCCTAAGCTTTCTTTAGAAGCTCAGATGACAAGACTTTGACTTTCATACTTTGGACACATCATGCGAAGAGAGAGAACATTAAAGAAAGACATCAGGCTTGGCAAGATAGAAGGTCAACGCAAAAGAGGAAGGCCAGCAATGAGATGGATCGATACAATAACAGCAGCTACGGGTACCAGTCTGTCAACAATGAGCCGCCTGACTGAAGACTGAACACAATTTAGAACAGCTATCTAGAGGATCGCCATGAGTCGACTCCGACTCGACGGCACTTAACAACAACATACTTTTCCCTCTTGCAGTGTAGGTCTTTGATCTGTCCTTATTATGTCTCTTTTTATGTCACCTAATCCTCCTTGGCGATCTGAACCTCCCATCAGCCCTTACCAGTCAGGGCACAGCTTTCCTTTAGGCAATGCACGACCTACAATACACCCGATTTATCACCATGCCCACCCACACTAAAAAAGGAGTCCTTGACTTCATATTTTTCCCCACCCCCTTACTCAACACACCACAACACACCCCCTACCTGTCACATCCCCCATCCCCTAGTCGGACCATCACCTTATAACATTCATGATACCTTATCTATGCATCACTATCCCTCACAAGAAACAGCTCCCTCAATCTGAAGATTCATTGCCTTTGATGGGCACCTCTTCCTTCCAGAAAACACTGCCAGCCATCACAGCCGTCCCAACTGATGCAGACCTGGACACACGATCGACCAATGGAACTCCATCATAACCTCAGCTGTCATTGCTCCCCCCAGACCACAACCCACAAAACTTCGGCACTGTGCATCATGGTATTCTGAGAACAGAAGCGCACATTATGCTGGATTGAGCACCACTGGAGGAAATCTAAGACCCCCAAACTCCATGCCACATACTCCATGCCATCTCAGGGAGTACTGGAACCAGCAAATACAAATGCAAATACTACTGCAACATGCTTCTCCAGGCCCTCAACAAGCCCAGGGAGCTCTCTGTTCTCATGGAATCCCTCACTAAGGACCCTACCCAATCGCAACACAAGAGCACATTGAACCCCCGAGACATGGCGGATTTTCTGCGGACCAAGCACAGCCCATCTTCACCCATCGTACCTTACATTCCACTATCAAGGAGTTTGCCTAGAACCACACAACCCTGGACCACCTTCAGAGACATAGAACTCGAAGAACTGGACTCCATTATATCGCACATCAACAAAACCACCTTTGGACCCATGCCCAGTTGCACGGGTGAAGTCCACAAGAATACGCTTCCTTCCAATGCTCTGTTCCATTCTCCAGGCCTCCCAATCTATTCCCCCACACCACTAAAGCTAGCCTCAGTCAAACCCCTCCTAAAGAAACCTCACCTGGACCCAACCTTGCCCACATCTTAGAGACCCATAACTAGTGTACCCTTTCTTGTGAAAATCATAGAAAAGGCAGTACAGAAGATGGCGACTTACAGAGAGACTGCTGAGCCAGACGTGTTTCTTCATGCCGTGTCGGAGGAAAGTTTGGCTTGGGAAAGTACCCCAGACTTCCCTACCGGCTGCCTCCGTTTCTGGTCCTTTGGATTCCTTTGTGCGTCAGGCCAGTCAGCCATACAGTGCGGGGGTGAGTAGCCCGGCTGAGAGCTTGCTGGAGCTGGTCTGCTCAGCGTCTCCCTCGGGCTGTGATCAGACGCCCCCGGATCTACAGAGACCTCTGAAGCAGGCGTGCTCAGGGGTGCGCTTGGAGTCTGTGGAAGCGGAAGAGCTCTCCAGAGGTGGTGTGCCCTCTGCTTCGCTGGGGCCGAAGCTGAGCGTGACTGTGAGTGTTGAAGTTTCCTCGCAGGATCCATCTAGCCCTGAGATGCCGCTCGGAGAGCAGTTGTTGGCGGACGAGGCAAGAAGAGCAGCTTCCTTTCTTCCTCTGGACCCCACGATGACAGCAGTTGAAGTGGAGACTGTGAGAGACGCTTCACCCTTTTCCTTTGAATTGCAGCGACCGGAGCGGTTTACCTTAGAGGCAATTTGGTCTGCTATCAAGCAGTTAGGTGAGGCCATTATTCCTCAGATTCAACTTTTGCAAACCCAGGTGGTGAAGAATGAGAAGATCTGTTCTACGAATGTTGAGTCCATTGAAACTCTTAAAGCTTCTATTTCTAATTTCTCATTGAGAACTCATCGTTTAGAATCTCAAGCAGAGGCATTGATGAAAGACTTTGGAAATGTGAGGAATCGTTTGGAATATTTGGATAATCATTCAAGGCTGACTAATCTACGTTTGATTAACTTTCCTAGAATAACTGGTATTTCTCCTAAAGAGATGTTTAAAGCTTATTTGTTTGATGTGCTTGGGGCTTCTCCCGAGCTTTGTCCACCATTGGTTAAAATGTATTATATTCCTACTGGTCAAAAAGCCTTTTCTAATGTGGAAATACCTGGCCCACAAATGGCTGATGTTCTAAATGTTACTTCTTTATTAGAAAAGTAAGATACGGAAGTGGCTGTTCCTGCTACATGTGGTAACCTTTGCATTGGCATTGGAATGGCTCCTTAAAATGTTTTTTAAGAAGAGGAATGTGCCTTTTAAGGGCTGCCTGGTACGTATATTTCCTGACTTAGCTAGGGAAACCCAACGACGCAGGAGAGATTTTTTACTTCTGCGTCCGAGGGTCTCTCAATTGGGTGGGCTTTTCTTTCTGAAGTATCCCTGCAAATGTTTGGTGAAATTGGAAGGTATTTCCTATATTTTCTTTTTCACGTCTCAACTAATTTCTTTTCTGAATGCCAGTGGGGTGACAGGTGGGGTATCCGCTAACTGTTCTACTCCGCTTTAATTGGGAATATGGCTGATATCTCTCTGTACATTTACTGTAAGAGTTTCTTTTTGAATGGTATTTTCTTGTTCATTTTTTTGGATCCTTTATTGTGGGCTAGAGCAGGGTAATCTGGTTAACTGTTTCTTCTGATTGTTTTTTTTTCCTGGTGTTATAATTCATTGGTTCCCCTATATCCATGCAAGTGATTGCATCCTTGTAATAAATTTGTAAACTTATAAAAATAAAACAAAAAAACAACAAAAAAAGGCAGTCCAGATCCAACTTCAGGAACATATCGACCAACATGCACCCCTTGACAAACACCAGCACGAGTTTCACCCAGAACACAGTGCTGAAACCCTGCTGACCTCCCTCCTATCATCTCTCATCATTGGAACAGAAAGAACCTCCAGGGCTTCATTCTGCTATTTCAGTCGCGTTAAACACGATATCCCACCAAAAGATGCTCAACCAACTCCATACCAGCGGTGTTCAAGATCAGCCTCTCAAATGGATCCGCTCATACCTATCCCAGCGCACCCTACAGATAAAAATGGGACACCGCACCTCAGTGCCTTTCATCCTACACCTAAGAGTGCCCCAAAGATCTGCACTCTCATCTCTACTCTTCAACATCTACCTACGGTCCCCTATGTTGAACCATCCAGAAGTTTAACGTCTGCTACCAAATCTATGCCGATGATATAATGACCTATACTCCATTCTCCTCGGCTGCTCCTGACTACTTGGAGCTTACAGCCTGCTTCAGAGAAATAGTCCACTGGCTACAGCTCCACAAACTGGCAGTCAACTTCAGCAAAACTGAAATCCTCCATGTCACAAAGGACCCTATCTTCTTGCCCCCACCCCTCCACCTCCATCAAATTGGACAACATAGATCTCCAAGTTAAAACCCAAGTCAAATATCTCGGCATCACACTGGATCAGGCAACTGAACTTCCAGTCTCACATCTGGAATACCACCAGGACAGTTTACTTCCAATTAAAATGCTACAGAACCTACGCCCCTCCTCCCTACCGAACATTTCCATGCAATATGCCAGGCCTCCATCACTCCAATCGTGGACTATTGTAACTCCATATACCAGGGCCTCCCCAAATCCACCATCCTCCCCTTGCAGCTAATCCATAACACCGCCGCATGTACTATCTTTGGAGTCTCCAGAAACAGTCACATCACGCCCATACTAAAATCGCTCCACTGGCTGCCATTCGCATCAAAAGTCAAGCACAAAGTCCTTACCATCATTCACAAAGCCTGCCAAAACGTCATGTCAGAACTGCAAGAGCTCATCATCACCCTCCATACCAATAGGACATGATGACAGAGCACTCAAAAGCTGCTGGACCTGCCTTCATGAATCTGCAAGAGCACCCAATATGCTCACCAGAGGGCCTTCATGCTCTACACCCCCACAATCTGGAACGCATTGCCCCCAACATTTCAGAACATTCAGTCACCTCAAACCTTTAAGAAGCACCTAAAGACACAACTTTTCCAGGAGCACTACGGCACAGACCAACAAATCGGACCACCACACGGACACCCCCATCAAACCCACAATACAGAACTAGATCAAGGGCATGCGATGGATGTGATCATCCTAGATTTCAGCAAAGCTTTTGATACTGTTCCTCATAGGAGGCTTATCAATAAACTCAACAGCTTGGGGATGGATTCCAAGATGATGAACTGGATCAGAAATTGGTTGACTGACAGATAACAGAGAGTGATGGTAAACGGAACTCTCAGATGAAAGGAAGGTGATTAGCGGTGTGCCCCAGGGTTTGGTCTTAGGATCGGTACTGTTCAATATATTCGTGAATGATATTACCGAAGGGCTGAATGGAAAAGTCTGTCTTTTTGCAGATGACACAATAATTTTCAACAGAGTGGACTCCCCTGAGGGCATGGATAACATGAGGAAAGATCTACAAAAGCTGGAAGAATGGTCTAATGCTTGTCAGTTAAGATTTAATGTGAAGAAATGCAGTGTAATACACTTGGGAAGCAGAAATCCAGGGGAAATGTATGTGATAGGGGGCGAGAGATTGATGTGCACGGACCAGGAGAAAGATCTCGGTGTAATTGTTTCTGATGATCTCAAGGTGGCTAAAAAGTGCTGGGTTGCATAAAGAGAGGAATTAGCAGCAGAAAAGAAGAGGTACTAATGCCACTGTTCAAGTCGCTGGTGAGGCATCACTTGGAATATTGTGTTCAGTTTTGGAGACCGTATCTCGCAAAGGATATAAAAAGGCTGGAAGTGGTTCAGAGGAAGGTGACCAAAATGATTTGGAGGCTGGGTCAGAAGACTTATAAAAAGAGACATGAAGACCTAAATATGTGCACTCTGGATGAGAGGAGAGACAGGGGAGATATGATTCAGACCTTTAAATACTTAGAGTATTAATGGACAAATAAACCTACTACTACTACTACTAAGCATTTATAAAGTGCTACCAGGTGCACACAGCGCTGTACAACGAAAGCACAAAAAGACAGTCCCTGCTCAAAAGAGCTTACAATTTAAAAAGACAAAGCAAGAAAAGGAGTAGAAAAAGATAAGAGCAAGGGCAAAGAGACAAGAGCAGGAGAGAGGACAAAGGAAAGAGGTAAGAACAAGTGTAAGAGGAAGAAAGAAAGGTGAAATAAAAGAGAGAAAGGAAGGAGAACAGAAAAATCAAGAGCCAAAGGCAGAGGCGAAAAGATGAGCTTTTAACTTGAGTTTGAAGAGGGGCAAAGAAAATGACTGACGTATAGACAAAGGAAGTTTATTCCAAGCGTAAGGAGCAGCAAGGTGAAAAGAGCAGAATCTGGAGTTGGCAATAAAGGAGAAGGGCATAGCAAGAAGCAACTGGAAAGAAGAATGGAGTACACAAGGGGAGAAATGAGAGAAAGAGTAGTTATTCACCTGTAACAGGTGTTCTCCAGGAGCAGCAGGAATCAGTCCTCACATATGGGTGACATCGGCACCGACGGAGCCCCCATGCGGAGCATTTCCCCAGCTTTCAAAGAAAGCCTTTGGGACTGCAGCACGCATGTGCGGTCCCCTTCCCGCCCAAGGGTGCCATCTTGCTCAGTCAGATGACATAGCTAAAAGACAGCAAAAAACAAAAATAAATCATATGACTGCAACTCCAAGGGGAGGAGGGAGGGTTGTGAGGACTGATTCCTGCTGCTCCTGGAGAACACCTGTTACAGGTGAGTAACTACTCTTTCTCCAGGACCAAGCAGGAAGTCAGTCCTCACATATAGCGTAGTTACTCACCTGTAACAGGTGTTCTCCAGGAGCAGCAGGAATCAGTCCTCACATATGGGTGACGTCGGCGCCGACGGAGCCCTCGCGGAGCAATTTTCCCCAGCTTTCAAAGAAAGCCTTTGGGAATTGCAGCACGCATGCGCGGTCCTCTTCCCGCCCAAGGGTGCCATCTTGCTCAGTCAGATGACATAGCTAAAAGACAGCAAAAATTAGCAAAAACGAAAGCATAAAACTGCAAATCCAAGGGGAGGAGGGAGGGTTGTGAGGACTGATTCCTGCTGCTCCTGGAGAACACCTGTTACAGGTGAGTAACTACGCTTTCTCCAGGACCAAGCAGGAAGTCAGTCCTCACATATGGGACTCCCAAGCTTAAGGCTACCGGAGACCCCAAGCACAAAAATGAGCTCCCTCTAGCTCAGCAGCACAGAAGGAAGGAATCTTCTCTGAATACGTCTCCAACCGGTAGCCCAACATCCGGGATGGAGGGTAGGAGTTGCCTATACCTCGAAGAGGTTACGGAGGACTGCCTGTCCGAAAGCACTGTCCCTGCGGGACTCCCTCTCCAGGCAGTAATGGGCTGCAAAGGTCTGGCTTGAAGACCAAGTAGCGGCCCGGCAGATGTCTGCCAACGGAACAGAGCGGAGGTAAGCCACTGACGTAGCCTTCGCCCGAACACGATGAGCGGTGACTCTACCTTCCAGCACGAGGCCCGCAGCCTCGTAAGCCCAAGCGATGCAGTCCGCAATCCAGATGGACAGAGTACGCTTGGAGACAGGGAGCCCCAAATTGTTGGGGTCATAAGACACGAAGAGCTGAACAGCCCTTCGGTGCTCCCGCGTACGGTCAAGGTAGAAGTTCAGCGCCATTCTACAGTCCAGGGTATGCAGGACCATTTCAGCTCAGCTGGAGTGTGGCCTAGGAAAGTAGGTCGGAAGTACCACCTCCTGGTTGATGTGAAAAGGGGAAACCACTTTAGGAAGAAACTTAGGGTGAGTCCATAGGACTACCCGGTTCTTGTAGAACCTAGTGTAAGGAGGATCAGATACCAGGGCCTGCAGCTCACTAACGCGTCTAGCAGAAGGGAGGGCCACCAAGAACAAGGTTTTCCAGGAAAGAAAACGAAGAGGACAGGTAGCCATAGGCTCAAAAGGCGGACAGGTAAGCCGCTGTACAACCACATTGAGATCCCAGTTCGGGGCTGGCGGGCGCAAAGGTGGTTTAAGGAGTATGAGGCCCCGGAGAAAACGAGCCACCAGAGGGTGGCTGGAAAGAGGCCTACCATCCACCGGTAGGTGGTGCGCAGAAATAGCACTGAGGTGGACCTTGACCGAGTTGGACTTAAGTCCAAGATTGGAAAGGGAAAGCAAGTACTGCAAGACCACTGATGTTGAACAGGAGAAGGGGTCTTGCGACTGCTGAGTACACCAGACGGAGAACCGACGCCACTTAAGAGCGTAGGACTTCCGGGTGGAAGGCCTCCTGGAGGCCAAGACGACCTCTTCCACATCTGGAGGTAGCTGGAGAGGAGCAAGGACTACCCTTTCAGCAGCCAGGCCATCAGATGAAGGGAGCGAAGGTTGGGGTGCAGGAGCGTCCCCTGATCCTGCGAGAGGAGGTCGGGCTGAAACCCCAGAGGAAGAGGGGTGTCCACCGCCAGCTGCATCAGAAGCGGGAACCAAGGTTGTCTCGGCCACCAGGGAGCCACTAGGATCACCGACGTCTTGTCTCTGAGAACTTTGAAGAGCGTCCGAGACACCAGAGGCATCGGTGGAAAGGCATACAAGAGGCCTTTGGACCATGGAATCAGAAAAGCATCCGCCGCTACCCGGAGAGGATGCGGCTGTCGAGAGCAGAATCTGGGAAGCTGTCGGTTCAGAGGACTGGCGAACAGATCCATGGTGGGGAGGCCCCACCAGAGAAAGATCCGCTGAACCACAAGCGGATCCAATCTCCACTCGTGCAGTTGGAGGATCCTGCTCAGTTTGTCTGCCAGGTAGTTTTCTTGACCTGGGAGATAGACAGCTTTGAGGACGAGGTTGCGATGGACGGCCCAAGAGCAGAGCTTCTGTGCTTCCTGACAGAGAAGGAAGGAGCCGGTTCCGCCTTGTTTGTTCACGTAGAACATGGCAACCTGATTGTCTGTCTGGACAAGTACCGACTGGTGAGAAATCAGGTGAGAGAAGGCTTTGAGCGCTAGACGGATGGCCCTGAGCTCCAGGAAGTTGATCTGCTGAGCGGACTCCCAAGGAGTCCAGAGACCCTGAGTACAAGTCCCTTGGCAATGTGCTCCCCAACCCTGGAGAGAAGCATCGGTCGTCAGGACCCGAGAATGTGTAGGGGGCTGAAAAGTCACTCCCAGCACTAGGTTTGGCAGATGAAGCCACCATCGCAGAGAGGAGACCAGCTGGTCGGAGATCTGTACGGAGTCCGCTAGGCTCCCAGTGGCCTGATACCATTGTCTGCGAAGGCACCATTGAGCAGGTCGCATGTTCAGGCGGGCATTGGGGGTTACATGGACCGTGGAAGCCATATGGCCGAGCAGTCTCAGAAATTGCCTGGCCGAGACCAGGGAATTGCTGTGAAAGCGGCTGGCGAGATCCATGAGCCTCTGGGCCCTGTCCAGAGGCAGGAAGGCCCTCGCCTGAAGAGTGTCCATCCTGGCGCCGATGAATTCTAGATCTTGAGAGGGGAGCAAAGTGGACTTTGCGAAGTTTATGCCAATCCCAAGTGCTGGAGCAGAGCCACAGTGCGATGAGTAGCCTGAGTGGCTTCTTGGGCAGACTGGGCCCTGATGAGCCAGTCGTCCAGGTATGGGAACACAAAGAGACCTTGAAGTCTCAGATAGGCCGCCACCACTGCTAGGCATTTGGTGAACACTCTGGGGGCGGAGGATAGGCCGAAAGGCAGTACTCTGTACTGGTAATGTTGTCCGCCCACAACAAACCTGAGGTATTGTCTGTGGTCGGGATGAATAAGGATATGAGTATACGCATCCTTTAGATCTAAGGAGCATAGCCAGTCTCCCTGCTGGAGGTAGGGCAGCAGGATTCCAAGGGTAAGCATTTTGAACTTTTCCTTTGCAAGGAACTTGTTGAGGTTTCGCAAGTCTAGGATGGGTCTGAGGCCTCCTGTTCTTTTTGGAATCAGGAAGTATCTGGAATAAAACCCTTGACCCTTCAGGTGGTGGGGCACCGTTTCCACGGCTTGTTCCTGAACAAGACTTGCTAACTCCTGAAGGAGTAAGTCCCTGTGCAGAGGGAGTCTGGAAGGCTCCCCTGGAAAGTAGGAGGGAGGTACCTGGTGAAAATGAAGAAGATAGCCCTTTTGAACTATCTGAAGCACTCAGGTATCTGTGGTGATGTTGGACCACCTGTGGGCAAAGAGGACCAGCCGGCCTCCTGTGCTGAGAGAAACCAGCTGAGGGGGAGAGGCTATGCTGAGAAAGTCAAAAACCCCCACCCTGCTGAGCAGGGGCCGGTGGTGCAGGCTTGGGGGCTTGCTGCCTACGGGACCCATTACCCCGTCCCTTGGCCTGCTTTCCCTGTGGGGGAGCTGGTAAGGCCTGATACTGAGGGTAGTATTTATAGGCAGCACCTTTCCTCGGGTAAAAGGGCTTTTTCCCCGAGGCCTTCTTCTTTTGAGAAGGGGCAGAGGTCTTCCTGGAGAGACGAGTCCTGGTGAGAGTCTCCGTCTCGATTTGTGCAGCCTTCTCATCCATGGGCTTGCCAAAGAGGTTATCACCTCGGCAGGGGACATCGACCAACTTGTGCTGTACCCAGGGCTCGAGGTCGGATGTCTGAAGCCAAGCCTGGCGGCGTCCACCGATGCCGGCCGCGGCTACTCGAGCCGAAGCCTCAAAACCATCATAGGCTGCTCGAGAGATAAACTTGGAGCACTCCCGAATACCAGTAGACAAGGATTGGAACCTCTGCAAAGGTTCGTCGGAGAGACCAGCAGAGAACCCGGCTATTTCCTTAGCCAGGTCTCGGAGATACATGCCCATGTAGAGCTGGTATGTCTGGACTCGACAAGCAAGCATAGAGCCCTGGAAGCACTTCCTACCGAGGGCATCCAGGCTTCGGGCTTCCCTACCCGGGGGCACCGAGGAGTGCATTTTTTGACTCTTCAGTCTATGCATGGCTGATTCCACCACCATGGAATGGTGCGGTAGTTGTGCCTTTTGGAACCCGGGGCTCTTGCGGACTCGATAAATGGAATCGACCCGCTTGCTTAACACCGGTGACGACGCCGGGCTCTCCCACATGCGGAAGAGAAGCCGTTCCAGCATGGGAGGAACTGGTACAATAAAGGCCTCCTTCAGTGGAGAGTCATATTGGAGGGCATCGAGTTCTTCGACTCGGGGCTCCTCCTCGGGATCCGCAGGGAAGGCCAAGGCTTTGGCCATATCCCTCACGAAGTCCGAGAACTGGGTATCCTCCGGGGGGGACCGTCTCCGAGGTTCGGACTCGGGGGAGTCCGAAGGGACACACCGAGTCCGAAAGGCACCAGGTGACTCTTCGTCCTCAGATTCCCAGGCCGACTCCTCGGAGGAGGAGTCGACCGGCTCTGGTCGGGCGGGCACTGAAGCCATCCGCCCTGACGCCGAGGGAGTCGGCGTCGACGACCTCGGTCCCGAACGGGAGGCCAAAGGAGACCTCGACCAAGGATCGACTCGAGCCCTCATGGACTCGAGGATCGGCTCGGTCTCCGGGGTCGACTTGGAGGTCGACGTCCCGGCGGTCAGGGCAGAAGCGCCAGCGAGGCCAGCGATCAATGCCCGCTGCTGGTCCAAGAAGGCAGACAAACTACACTCCAAGGCCATCAACCTGAGTCCGAGCTCAGGAGACCCAGCAGCCCCCGACTCGGGCCCCGACGGCGGGTCCTTCGGAGGCGAGTCCACGAGGACAACAGTACTTACATGAGCGGGCAAGTCCACCTCGAGTCGAGGATGTTTTGATGGTCTTTCCGACTCCAAGGACCCGGGACGGGAATCGGGGCTATGCGACCTGGCCCTCGAGGAACCAGGAGCGTCCACCGATCCCGCCCTCGCGGGTTTCTTCTTCCGATGATGCTCCCGGGTAGGAGACCCCCTTTCAAAGGAACTCCGACGATGCTCAGGACCGGAGTCCCGAGACGTCGAAGCCTCTGATGAGGTCCGAGCCCGGCCGGAGTCAGAGAAGATACGCTCCCGCTGGTGCTGCCGACTCCTCAATGCTTTTGAGGACATTTTGCCGCATGGCATGCAGATCATGGGGTCATGATCTGGGCCGAGGCAGCGGAGGCAGAAGTCATGAGTGTCTGTAAGAGACATAAGCTTCTTACAAGGTCACACTTTTTGAAACCACTGGCTGCCATCGGGGGAAAAAGGGCCCCTGCGAGGTCAAACGACCGGGCAGCCAGGGAAAAAGGAAAAAGAGCGCGAAATCTGTCACGAAGGACAAAAAAAACGAAAAATAAAGGACGGACTCGCAACCGGCGTCGCGAGTCCGGGCGGGAAAAGAACCGGCGTCGAACCGAAGAAAAAACAGAAAAATAGAGAAAAATCAACTTTTCTGCAGGGATTCACAGGCAACGTCTGTAGGGCTCCGCGGAAAAAAGAAGACTGAGCAAAATGGCACCCTTGGGCGGGAAGAGGACCGCGCATGCGCGCTGCAATTCCCAAAGGCTTTCTTTGAAAGCTGGGAAAAATTGCTCCGCGAGGGCTCCGTCGGCGCCGACGTCACCCATATGTGAGGACTGACTTCCTGCTTGGTCCTGGAGAAGGGATTAAGCTCCCTCTAGAGCCTCAGCATGCACGAAAAGAATCTTCTCTGAGAACGCCCCCATATGGTAGCCCAACACCAGGGCCGAAGGGTAGGAGTTGCCTATACCTCAAAGAGATTACGGAGTACCGCCTGTCCGAAAGCACTGTCCCTGCGGGACTCCCTCTCGAGGCAGTAGTGGGCCGCAAAAGTCTGGCTTGAAGACCAAGTAGCGGCCTGGCAGATGTCTGCCAACGGAACAGAGCCAAGATGAGCCACTGACGCAGCCTTCGCCCTAACACGGTGAGCCGTGACTCGACCCTGCAATGAGAGGCCGGCTGCCCTGTACGCCCAGGCGATACAGTCTGCTACCCATATGGACAGGGTATACTTGGAGACGGGTAACCCCATCTTATTAGGGTCAAAAGAGAAGAAGAGCTGGACAGTCCTTCGATGCGCCTGCGTACGGTCAAGGTAGAAGGACAACGCCCTCCTACAGTCCAGGGTATGCAGGACCATCTCAGCCCGGCTGGCATGCGGCCTGGGAAAGAAAGTCAGAAGAACCACCTCCTGATTGAGGTGGAAGGAGGAGACAACCTTGGGAAGGAACTTAGGGTGAGTCCGTAAGACTACTCTGTTCCTATAGAACCTAGTGTATGGTGCCTCTGACACCAGGGCTTGAAGCTCGCTCACTCGCCTTGCTGATGTAAGAGCTACCAAAAACAACGCTTTCCAGAAGAGAAAGCGCAAAGGACAAGTAGCCATAGGCTCAAATGGTGGGCAAGTAAGCCGCTGCAAGACCACATTCAAATCCCAATCAGGGGCAGGTGGACGAACTGGAGGCTTAAGCAAAAGTAGGCCTCTGAGGAAGCGAGCCACCAAAGGGTGGCTAGAGAGAGACTGACCCTCCACCGGTGAATGGTGCGCAGAGAGAGCACTGAGATGGACCCTAACAGAGTTGGATTTAAGGCCCAGATTGGACAGGTGAAGCAAATATTGCAGCACCACTGGTACCAGGCAGGAAAAAGGATCCTGCTTGTGTTGAGCACACCAGGTGGAGAACCTACGCCACTTGAGGACATTGGACATCCGGGTGGACTGCCTCCTAGAGGCCAAGACCACGTCCTCCACTTCCCTAGGCAGCAGTAAGGGTGCTAGAACTACCCTCTCAGCAGCCAGGCCATCAGATTGAGGGACTGGAGGTTGGGATGTAAGAGAGACCCCTGCTCCTGAGACAGGAGATCGGATTGCATCCCCAGAGGAAGAGGAGTGTCCACCGCCAGTTGCAAGAGAAGTAGGAACCAGGGTTGCCTTGGCCACCTGGGGGCCACCAGAATCACCGAGGCCTTGTCCCGGATCACTCTGAACAGTGTCTTGGGCACTAGAGACGTGGGAAGAAACACATATAGGAGGCCTGTAGACCATGGAATGAGAAACGCATCTGGTGCTACTCTGAGAGGATGCGGTTGTCTGGAGCAGAACCTGGGCAGTTGACGGTTCAGTGGACTGGCAAAGAGATCTATGGTGGGAAGAGCCCATCTTAGGAAGATCTGTTGAACCATCAGAGGATGCAACTGCCACTCGTGTGGCTGTAGAATCCTGCTCAACCGGTCTGCCAGGTAATTCTCTTGTCCAGGGAGGTAGACCGCCCTGAGAAGTATGCCATGATTGACTGCCCAGGAGCACAGGTCCTGTGCTTTCTGACAGAGAGGTCGGAACCCTGTGCCCCCCTGCTTGTTCACATAGAACATAGCAACTTGATTGTCCATCTGAACTAAGACGGACTGGTGAGAGAGGACATGAGAGAAAGTCCGGAGGGCTAAGCGGATCGCTCTGAGCTCTACAAAATTGATCTGCTTTGTGGCCTCCCAAGGAAACCAGAGGCCCTGAGTGCATGCTCCCTGGCAATGTGCACTCCAACTTTGAAGAGAAGCATCGGTTGTCAGCACTTGAGAGTGTGGAGGTGCTTGAAAAGGCACCCCTTGCACCAAATTTGGAAGATGAAGCCACCACTGTAGAGAAGAGGCTAGTAGTTTGGACACCCTGACCTTGTCCGTCAGGTTTCCTGTGGCCTGCAGCCACTGAGTTCTGAGGCCCCACTGGGCTGGCCTCATGTGTAGACGGGCATTTGGAGTTACATGGACCGTGGATGCCATATGGCCTAAGAGCCTCAGGAATTGTCTGGTGGAGACCAGAGCATTGCTGTGGAATTGTCTGGCCAAATCCATCAGTCTGTGGGCCCTGTCCACAGGTAAAAAGGCCTTTGCCTGAAGGGTGTCTAGTCTTGCTCCGATGAACTCCATGTTCTGTGAGGGGTGCAAAGCGGACTTTACGAAGTTTATGACAAAGCCCAGATGCTGGAGAAGAGAGACAGTGCGGAGGGTGGCTTGATTGGTCTCCTGTGGAGACTGACCTCTGATGAGCCAGTCGTCCAGGTAGGGAAACACAAAGAGACCTTGAACCCTGAGATAGGCCGCCACCACCGCCAGGCACTTGGTGAAAACCCTGGGGGCGGAGGTTAGGCCAAAAGGGAGTACCCTGTACTGGTAATGGTTTCCTCCCACGACAAATCGAAGATATTGTCTGTTGTCTGGATGAATAAGGATGTGAGTATAAGCATCCTTTAGATCTAAGGAGCATAGCCAATCTCCCTGCTGGAGGTAGGGCAGCAGGATTCCAAGGGTAAGCATCTTGAACTTTTCCCTCTCCAGGAACTTGTTGAGATTCCGCAAGTCTAGGATGGGTCTTAGGCCTCCTGTCCTTTTTGGTACTAGAAAGTACCTGGAATAGAAGCCTTGACCTCTCAGGTGGTGGGGCACCGGTTCCACCGCCTGTTCCTTTAGAAGACTTGCTAACTCCTGCAGGAGTAAGTCCCTGTGCAGAGGGAGTCTTGGAGGCTCCCCTGGAAAGGAGGAAGGTACCTGGTGGAAGTGGAGAAGATAGCCCCTCTGGATTATGCTGAGCACCCAGGTATCCCTTGTTACGGCTGACCACCTGTGGGCATACAGGGTCAGCTGGCCTCCTGTGCTTAGGGGGGCCACCTGAGGAGGAGAGGCTATGCCACTGGAGTCAAAACCCCGCTCCCTGCTGTGCAGGAGCCGGAGCTGGTGGCTTGGGGGTTTTCTGCCTACGGGGCCCATGACCCTGCCCCTTGGCCTGCTGACCCTGCTGGGGAGCTGTGGAGGCCTGAAAGTGAGGGTATGATTTTTAGGCAGATGACTTCCTCGGGTAAAAGGTCTTTTTTCCCGAGCCCTTCTTCTTCTGAGAAGGGGCAGATTTTTTTCCTGGACAGCCTTGTCTGGGTGAGAGTCTCGGACTCAAGTTCTGCAGCCTTTTCAGCCATAGGTTTGCCAAAGAGGTTTTCACCTCGGCAGGGGACATCAACCAACTTGTCCTGCACCCATGGTTCGAGGTCCGATGACTGTAGCCAGGCCTGACGGCGTGCACCGATGCCGGCCCCAGCTACTCGGGCCGAAGCCTCTAAGCCATCATAGGCTGCTCGAGAAATAAACTTTGAGCACTCTCGGATCCCCGATGACAGGGCATTGAACCTCTGCAAAGGTTCCTCGGAGAGACCAGCAGAGAACCCGGCAATCTCCTTTGCCCATGTATAGCTGGTAGGTCTGGACAAGGCAAGCAAGCATAGAGCCCTGGAAGGACTTTCTACCGAGGGCATCCAGGTTCTGGGCCTCCCGGCCAGGAGGCACCGAGGAGTGCTTCTGACTCTTCAGACGATGCATGGCCAATTCCACAACAATGGAGTGGCGCGGTAGCTGTGCCTTTTGGAACCCGGGGCTCTTGCGGACTCGATAGATGGAATCGACATGCTTGCTTAGAACTGGCGTCGAGGCCGGCGCCTCCCACATGTGGAAGAGCAACCGTTCCAGCATCGGAGGAACCAGTACAGTAAAGGCCTCCTTGGGAGGAGAGTCATACTGCAGGGCCTCGAGCTCCACGGCTCGAGGCTCCTCCTCGGGGTCCGCGGGGAAGACCAAAGCCTTGGCCATGTCCCGCACCAAGTCCGAGAACCGGGTGTCCTCCGGGGGGGACCGTCTCCGAGGTTCGGACTCCGGTGAGTCCGAAGGGACACACTGGGTCCGAAAGGTGTCCAGGGACTCCTCATCCTCTGTTTCCCAGCCCGACCCCTCGGAGGAGGAATTGAGCGGCTCCGGTCGGGCAGGCACCAATACCATCTGTCCCGATGCCGAGGGTACCAGTGTCGAAGACCTCAGTCCCGAACGGGAGGCCGAGGGAGACCTCGGCCGAGGATTGACTTGAG